>CM038143.1:272910957-274386986 GCA_021437245.1 Aegilops speltoides | reverse complement strand
TTGTCTATGTACCATGTAAGCATCCAAGAAGTCCATATCCATGGACCCGCTATTCAATAGATCATGTTAACCCTGCAGGGTGTACTTCTTCACACGCCTCGCCACTTACCACCATGTACACGTCGTGTATCTCGGCATCCTTCAAGCGGAAGCTCGGCGCGAGGAGTCGGCCACGACCGACTAACCACACAAGACTCTAGCCCAGGTTTATCGCCTATTCGGTTCTATCCGCAAGGAGATCCGCGGGTGTCGCCACGGCCCCAAACGATGTGAGCAGGGTTCCCAAGCCCACCATCCGGTGCCACTTGGTACACCGTACATCAGGTTTAGTCTGTCCCTAAGCCCACACGGCCGGGTGCCACTTGGTAGACTACTAACACTACCTACAAACACCGAAACTAGTTGCGACTCTCGGACAGAGATCAAGTTGGTTAATAAGTCGAGAGGGCCGAGTTACCGAACCCAATGTGTGGTAGTATCGAGTCATTGGACAACATACATAGAACTCAGTGCTTAAGGACGGTTCCAGTGAGACAACCCACCATGTACTCCTACATGGCCTCTCACCGCTACCTTTACCAAATCGTGTTCACACATTCACTCTCAGCACCAGAACAACTCATAACACTCCAATTCATTCCCAATGAATCAGACCCGACACAACTCTAAGCAATTGCAGGCATAGCATGGTAGAAACACAACATGGCTCAATCAACTCCTACACATGCTAGTGGGTTTTAACTATTTACTATGGCAATGACAGGTCATGCAGAGGAATGGGTTCAACTACCGCAGCACAAAGTAGCAGATGAATCGTTGTTGTCCTAATGCAATAACTGAGAGCGGGAGCGAGAGAGTAGGATTTTATCGGAATGAACAAGGGGGGTTTGCTTGCCTGGTAGATCAACAAGGGAGGCACTGCTTCATAGACAGGTACTCTCGAGCACTCTTCGGAGCAGGACCTATCAAGAAGGAACGGTGCCAACAATCAAAACACAAGCATATGCAACAATATGATGCATGATCACAGCATATAGATGTGATGCTGTTTGAGCTAATGCAGCTAGCATTCATTTGCTTGAAGTCCATTTGAATCAAGAATTCAAATGCAACTCCAAGCTAAGTCTTTATAAATGCCATTTATGTGTTTTCACCTATACATTATGCATAAGTTGGTTTGTCATGCATGAAACTAGCACAGATGGAAAGATTGCATTTTTCTGATAATTTTTCATATATAAATTATTTCAATCTGAGCTACGGTTGAATTTCTATGAATTTTTGAAGTTTTGAACATTTTCTAGAATTTCCTGTTTTAAAATAATTCCAGAAAATAAATAATTGCGTCAGCATGACGTCAGCGTGACGTCAGCAAGTCAACGTGGCTAACCAGGTCAAACCCGACGCAAGGGGTCCACACGCCGCTGACTAACTAACTAATCTAAGTTAATTAGTGTTAAACTACTGCTAATTAAAATGTCAATGAAGTTAATTAAACTTAATTAAAAACTAAACTAGGATTAGCTGGGGCCTGGGCCCACTTGTCAGCGACCCAGGGGAGGTCAAACCCCTGGTCAACAGGGTCAAACCCGCCAGCGACTCGACGCCGGCGAGGCCAAACGCGGCGGCGGGCTGCGGGATCGTCGCTCCGGCGACCAATCGCGCGGCGGAGAGCACCACGCTGAAGCTTCAGCTCACAAGATTCAGAGGTGCCTCCATTTCACCGGAGACGGCCTATATCGTCGGCGGCGACCGGAGTTCGGCGAGGAGGGGAGAAGGCGAGGGAGAGAGCAGGGGGAGAGTGAGAGCGGTCGGGGCGGCGCGTGGCGACGTCCGGGCGCCCAGGCGGCAGAGGGGAAGCAGGAGGTGGCGGGGAACGTGGCTCGGCCGACGCGTGGCGCGCGGCAGGGGCTGCGCCTGCCTTTCTCGCCGCCAGGAGGACGACGGTTGGTGGTTGGGCCAGTGGGCCGCGCCACTGGGCCAGCTGAGGCGCCTGATGGCCGTAGGTAAGCGCCAGGTAAGCTTTTCCCTTTCTTTTGTTTTCTGTTTTCTATTTTCTAACATTTGTTTTGATTTAGTAAAATAATACTAAATCAATTTATTTTCTTATGCCAATTTTTGTGGGGTCTAGTGGAATTATTCCAGAGCTCCTCATCAACTAGCATAATTTTTGGACAATATTGTATATATATAACAATATATATCCAAAGCAAATATTTACTGCATTAATTCCAAATGCCCAAAATAAATACTTATGAGCTCCTGAAAATATTGGTTGATTTTGATCTCTGCCCAATATTTTCAGAGAGAGACATGAACATTTTCTTGGACCTTTTTGGAGCAATTTTATCTAGGTCATTTCGTAAATGATTTCGAGGGTTTTACAAATCCCATTTCACATTTAAATGAAATTTAAACATGATGCACACATGAAGGGCTAGCCTAGGTCATACCAGCATCTAGGATGTGACAACTCGCCTCACTTGAAAAAATCTCGCCCCGAGATTCAGGGTCGATGGACGTAAAGCGTGGTACTCGGTCGAAGACGATCTTCTCGCTCCCAAGTAGATTCTCTCTCGGAATGATGAGACCATCGAACTTTGAGAAACTTGATGTTATGACGCCGGTGACACGCCTCGCTTGATCAAGAATGCGAACCGGATACTCGATATGTGAGGTTATCTTGGAGATCAAGCGTTTCGTGGTCCACTCCGGATAGGATCCGAGAAGCAACGCCGAGTTGAGAGACGGGAAGACATCATGAACTCGAGAAAGATGTGGGGTAGTTCCAACTGGTAGGCAACTCTCCTCGCTTAGCGAGAATGCGAAAAGGACCAACGTAACGAGGAGCCAACTTGCCCTTGATACGAAACGATGGGTACCCTTCAAAGGAGTAACCCGAAGGTAAGCTTTGTCGCCAATTTCATAAGTCATATCCTTATGATGCCGATCATCTTCGCTCTTTTGACGAGACGGGCTGTTTTAAATTCTCACGAATGATGCGAACTTGCTCTTCCGCCGCCTCTGGATCATGTCCGTCCAAAGAATTGTCTTTCACCGTTTCGACCAGTTCAACGGTGTTCGACATCTTCGCCCATAGAGAATCTCAAAAGGAGCTTTCTTGAGACCGGATTGATAGCTATTGTTATAAGCAAACTCGCGAAAGGAAGGCACTTCTCCCAATCCATACCAAATGAGATAACGCAAGCTCGAGCATGTCTTCGAGAATTTGATTGACCCGCTCCACCGACCACTTGATTGAGGGTGGAAAGCGGCATCGAAGGAAAGATGGGTTCCCATGGCGCTTGGAAACTCTCCTTAAATGAGAAGTGAAAAGACCGCCACGGTCTGAATTGATCTCTAGTGGAACACCATGAAGTGATACTATTCGAGAATATATAAGTCAGCGAGCTGACTAGCGTGATACTCTCTAACAGAAGGAAGTGCGCCACTTTGGATAGACGATCAATGACTACGAAGATAGCATTATTCCTTTCTTGGTCCCGGAAAGCCGGTGATGAAGTCCATACCAACTTTATCCCATTTCCACTCAGGAATGGCTAGAGGCTGAAGGGTGCCAGCAGGCCTTTGATGCTCTGCCTTAACGCGACGACAAACGTCACAATTAGCAACGAAGTCGGCAGTTTCTCTCTTCATCCTAGTCCACCAGAACCTCTGGCGTAGGTCCTGATACATCTTAGTACTACCGGGATGAATCGTGAGAGGGGATTCATGCGCCTCCTTAAGAATCAGTTGTTGCAGATGTTGATTCTTGGGAACCACCAAGCAATTCTCAAAGAAAACAACACCGCGATCATCCATAGAGAAACAACCAGCTACTCCCTTGGAGATATTTTTCTTGATTCGGGAGATTCCCGTATCATGCTTCTAGACTTCTATGATACGATCCACAATAGTAGGCTTCGCCACCAAGGTAGAAAGGAATCCGTGAGGAGCAATGTGAAGGTTAAGCTTACAGAATTCCTCATGGAGAAGTGGTTGGCCTTGCTGCAACATGAGATTGTTGCAATAGGACTTACGACTTAGCGCATCAGCCATGACATTGGCTTTGCCTGGGGTGTAGGTAATCCCTAGATCATAATCTGAGATCAACTCCAACCAACGTCTTTGCCTAAGGTTCAGATCTGGTTGAGTAAAGATATACTTGAGACTCTGGTGATCGGTGTAGATCTCGCAACATTTACCAAGAAGGTAATGTCGCCAGGTCTTGAGTGCATAGACTACGGTCGCAAGCTCTAGATCATGTGTAGGATAATTCTCCTCTTGTGGATGCAACTGTCGAGATGCATAGGCAATCACATGACGATCCTGCATAAGAATGCAACCTAGTCCCTGTCGTGAGGCATCATAGTAGATAACAATGTCTTTAGTGAAATCTGGTGGCACAAGTATGGGAGCAGAAGTCAGGCGTCTTTTCAGTTCCTGAAAACTGTACTCACACTGTGGGGACCACTCAAACTTTTTATCTTTCTTGAGAAGTTTCGTGAGAGGTTTGGCTACTTTGGAGAAGTTTTCAACAAAGCGGCAACAATAGCTGGCTAGACCAAGGAAACTCCTAACTTGTTTAATGGTTTCAGGTGGAGTCCAATCAAGAACGGCCTTAACTCTCTCGGGATTGACAGCAATGCCCTTACCGGAGATTACGTGGCCTAGGTAGGTCACCGCAACCAAAATTCACACTTGGAGAACTTGGCATAAAGGCGGTGCTCTCGAGTTTCTCTAACACAAGTCTAAGATGTTCGGCATGCTCTTCCTCGTTCTTCGAGTAAATAAGAATATCATCGAGGTAAACCACGATTTAACTTATCTAGGTACTCCATGAAGATCGAGTTCATCAAGCGAGAGAATGTGGTGGGGCGTTGGTTAGGCGAAGGACATGACAAATGTACTGCATTTAGCCATAACGAGTGACAAAGGCTGTCTTGGGATGTCCCGTTTCGATCTTGATTTGGTGGTAGCCTAACCTCAAATCCATCTTGGAGAAGATCGAGGATCCAATGAGCTGATCATACAGTCGTTGATCCCGGGAGCGGATATTTGTTCTTTATCGTGACCAAATTAACGGACGATAATCTACAACCATCCGTCCGTACCATCCTTCTTCTTGACGAAGAGGACGGGCAAGCCCAACGAGAAGAACTAGGACGGATGAAACCCTTTGCAAGGACTCATCAAGTTGTTTCTTAAGCTCGGCTAGTTCTAAGGGTGCCATCTTGTAAGGTCTCCTAGAGATTGGAGCAGTTCCTGGGATAAGATCTATGACGAACTCTACATCTCTATCAGGTGGAATACCTGGCAGTTCCTCTGGAAACACATCCGGAAAGTCACGGACTACCGGGATATCTTCAAGGTCTGGAAGAGGGCTGGCATTAAGAGAATAGAGTTGACGCTTTGCAACTCTAGTGGAGACAGTGACTATCTTGCCAGATGGGTGCGTAAGCTGAACGGACCTGGTGTAACAATCAATCTTGGCATAATGAGCTGTCATCCAGTCCATACCCAAGATGATGTTAATATCTGCAGACTTGAGGGCTATAAGTGATGCGAGGAATACAAGTCTGTCTACAAGGATTTCGTTACCATGGCTTACACTAGAAGTTTGCCATTTGGATCCAGGAGTTTGAATGACTAGCGGAGAAGGCATATCACAAAATGACATGTTGTGCAAATTAGCATAGCTTTTAGAAATGAAGGAGTGAGACACTCCAGTATCGAATAGAACCGATGCTGGATGACAGTTGACAAGGAGTGTACCAAGAACGACATCTGGATCATCATGAGCGCCTTTAGTCGAGACGTGATGCACGCGCCCACGCTCAAAGTGGAAGCCGACTTGACATCGATCATCTTGCATGGTGGCTTAACACAGCCAACAAAGCTTCTCGGCTCGGGTGGAGCATAACTAGTCTAAGAGCGATCACGTGCATAGTGTCACGGCTTCCCGCATGTGAAGCAAGTCCTCGGTTGGACGTGGACCCGCATTGACAAGCGGTCTACCAAGAGGCCTCGGTGGAACATCTCGCTGAGCTGGGAAGGCACCACAAAGGATGGTCTTGGTGAATATCCGGAAGGAAGAGCGGAGTTTGGAACCCAACCGCGCTTCGAGAACTAGAACCGAGGAAGATCCCAAATCACGGGTGTGCTTACGAGACTCCTCGTAAGTGAGCTGAGCTGTCTCTGCATTAATGGCCTTGTTCACAAGAGCTTGGAACGTATTGCAATGGTGCGGTGGAGATCACGATGCAACTTGGGGTTGAGACCCTTCCGAACCTAGCTCGCTTCTTGGCGTCCGTGGACACCTCTTCAAGCATAGCGAAGCGAGGTTCTCAAACTCTCATCGTAAGCATCAACAGCCATCTTACCCTGGGTGAAACTACGAACTCTTCTCTCTTGCGATCAATGAGGGCTTCAGAATGTGATGCTCATGAAAAGCCTCAAAGTGAAATCCCTCCGTAGGAATCACCATCCGGAAGCATAGCCTCATAGTTACGCCACCAAAGACTAGCGTGACCTTCCGTGGTATGTGGCATAAGTGACCTTGTCATCTTCACCACGTCATGAACGCAGCTTGTGTGTGATACTACGGAGCCACCATCCGCATCAAGTGGCTCGATGGAATGATGAAAGGTAGGTGGGTGCACGCGAATGAAGTCATGAATGGTTGCGACCCTTTGAACCGATGTGCGGTGTTCTCTCGACACGCGCCAACAAGCGTTAGACTCACGCTTGTTTGTCTCCATCTCTAACATGAACTCTGTCAACGAAGGCTGGTCGGGAGGATCCTCATCCCTACCATCTCCGTGGTTCTGGCTACGAGCAACAGAACTTCGCTTAGTTGATGACATCCTGAGAAACGAAACCTAGGACGGAATCATCATCAACTATAGGCTATAGAATGTAGGACAAGGAAATGAGTAACTCTCGGACTCCTAGGTCAATTCCGGCAGCATAACGGCAGTAAAATGCTCAGAATGAGACATCCTGCTAAAATGGGGTAGTAACATACTCAACATCACCAGTCAAGGTTCTAAGATCATACTAAACAGGCTACACCGGAAGTACTCGAAACTGGGTTATGACTCTGATCAACCAATCCTATGGGACTACGGAGTAGTAACACGTGATCCTAATAGACGGAAGAGAAAACCTAGTTCCTTAACCCCGTAGGAAAGAGAGGATGACTCAGATCAGAAGGCCATGAGGTATAAGGAGTAAAAAGAGCCTTATGTTCCTTCCCACAATCAATTCCCTTACATAACTAAAGAATTTCTAGACTCAACTTCGACCAGTTTGGCTTGGTAATCCCACAGCAAAGTCAGCTCGATACCAAACTGTCAGACCCGACTCAATGCCACATCGATCTAGCATGTAACACCTCATATCACTTTGCGGCCTCACGCACGGTATCCCCACGGTGTCGCCTTACCTTTGCTCGGGACCGCTTATGCCTTTTGGCACACATATATGATTGTGTCGCTAGCATCCATATGATAAGGAGCCCGGCTGACATGGCTAGTCGAAACCCAAAGTGGCACAAACTTACAGGACAGCATCCATGACCCAAAGATCGAACGTGTCGGTCATCGAAAGTGAATCCAGCTGTAGCACTGGGCTAGCAGACTCGTGAACCGGGCAGAAGGGCTAACAGACTCGTATTCATCGCGTGACATTTCCCAAGGGATGCATAAAGGAACGAAGAAGGACACATGCCGCCAGCCTAAGTGTTCCGGAGCAGTAGCACGCTACCATGGCTCAGTGGAATCACTAGGAGACATTTCCCGGTAAGAGAGGCTACTAAGGTTAAACAACTAGATAGTCATATCCCACACATAGCAATACACATTACACGTACGCATAACATGCAAGTATGTGCTGTACAACATGGCATCACAGCATAACTCAACAACTCATATAGATAAAGGCTCAGAAGAGCCATCAAAGCATTTATTGCAAACAGGGTCACAGGACCCATCATACGAGCATACAAGCAACAAGAGGAAGCATTACATGTCCGGTGCACGACATCTACAAATGAAAAAGGTCAAGAGCGACTATCTACAACATCCGATCAAGATCGAGCTGAGGTACAAGCTACTTGTCAAGTCCACGAGAACACTAGTAAGACCAAGTCTCCGCTGCAAAAACATAAATAAAGCACCATGAGTACAAAGGTACTCAGCAATACTTACATCGATCCTATCATACATGCATTTGTATCAATAGGGTAATGTGGGGTTTAGTTGCGACAAGCCAGCTTTGACATCGTGGCTATCATGTTCTACGACTACTGAACTTCTTTGAGGTGATATGGCGCACGCAGTCCACTAATCACCACACAATACACTACTATGGATTCATCCCCGCCTCCCACGAGAAGGGCATCCATAGCACTCACACTTGTCTTGAGCATTTTAGAGTATCCACTTCAAGTTGTCTATGTACCATGTAAGCATCCAAGAAGTCCATATCCGCGACCCGCTATTCAATAGATCATGTTAACCCTGCAGGGTGTACTTCTTCACACACGCCTCGCCACTTACCACCATGTACACGCGTCATGTATCTCGGCATCCTTCAAGCGGAAGCTTCGGCGAGGAGTCGGCCACGACCGACTAACCACACAAGACTCTAGCCTGTGTTTATCGCCTATTCGGTTCTATCCGCAAGGAGATCCGCCGGGTGTCGCCACGGCGCCAAACGATGCGAGCAGGGTTCCCAAGCCCACCATCCGGTGCCACTTGGTACACCGTACATCTTGTGTTTAGTCTGTCCCTAAGCCCACGGCGGGTGCCACTTGGTAGACTACTAACACTACCTACAAACACCGAAACTAGTTGCGACTCGGACAGAGATCAAGTTGGTTAATAAGTCGAGAGGGGCCGAGTTACGGAACCCAATGTGTGGTAGTATCGAGTCATTGGACAACATACATAGAACTCAAGGCTTAAGGACGGTTCCGGTGAGACAACCCACCATGTACTCCTACATGGCCTCTCACCTCTACCTTTACCAAATCGTGTTCACACACTTCACTCTCAAAGACTGTAACAACTCATAACACTCCAATTCATTCCCAATGAATCAGACCTGACACAACTCTAAGCAATAGCAGGCATAGCATGGTAGAAACACAACATGGCTCAATCAACTCCTACACATGCTAGTGGGTTTTAACTATTTACTGTGGCAATGACAGGTCATGCAGAGGAATGGGTTCAACTACCGCAGCACAAAGTAGCAGATGAATCGTTGTTGTCCTAATGCAATAACTGAGAGCAGGAGCGAGAGAGTAGGATTTTATCGGAATGAACAAGGGGGGTTTGCTTGCCTGGTAGATCAACAAGGGAGGCACTGCTTCATAGACAGGTACTCTCGAGCACTCTTCGGAGCAGGACCTATCGAGAAGGAATGGTGCCAACAATCAAAACACAAGCATATGCAACAATATGATGCATGATCACGGCATATAGATGTGATGCTGTTTGAGCTAATGCAGCTAGCATTCATTTGCTTGAAGTCCATTTGAATCAAGAATTCAAATGCAACTCCAAGCTAAGTCTTTATAAATGCCATTTATGTGTTTTCACCTATACATTATGCATAAGTTGGTTTGTCATGCATGAAACTAGCACAGATGGAAAGATTGCATTTTTCTGATAATTTTTCATATATAAATTATTTCAATCTGAGCTACGGTTGAATTTCTATGAATTTTTGAAGTTTTGAACATTTTCCGAATTTCCTGTTTTAAAATAATTCCGAAAATAAATAATTGCGCCAAGATGACGCCGTCGCGGACGTCCGCAAGTCAACGTGGCTAACTAGGTCAAACCCGACGCAAGGGTCCACACGTCGCTGACTAACTAACTAATCTAAGTTAATTAGTGTTAAACCATCGCTAATTAAAATGTCAATGAAGTTAATTAAACTTAATTAAAAACTAAACTAGGATTAGCCGGGCTGGGCCCACTTGTCACGACTGTGGAGGTCAAACCCCGGTCAACAGGTCAAACCCGCCAGCGACTCGACGCCGGGCGAGGCCAAACGCGGGCGGCGGGTTGCGGATCGTCGCCCGGCGACTAATCACATGGGCGGAGAGCACCTACGCAAGCATGTGCTCGGCAAGATTCAGAGGTGCCCTCCGTTTCACCGGAGACGGCCTATATCGTCGGCGGCGACCGGAGTTCGGCGAGGAGGGGAGAAGGCGAGGGAGAGAGGAGGGGGAGAGTGAGAGCGGTCGGGGCGGCGCGTGGCGATGTCCGGGGCGTCCAGGGCGACGAGAGGGGGAAGCAAGAGGTGGCGGGGAACGTGGCCCCGGCCGGACGCGTGGCAGGCGCTGGCGCGCGTGCCTCGCTTCGCTGCCGCCAGAGGACGATGGTTGGCGGTTGGGCCAGTGGGCCGCGCCACTGGGCCAGCTGAGGCGCCTGATGGCCATAGGTAAGCGCCAGGTAAGCTTTTCCCTTTCTTTTGTTTTCTGTTTTCTATTTTCTGACATTTGTTTTGATTTAGTAAAATAATACTAAATCAATTTATTTTCTTATGCCAATTTTTGTGGGGTCTAGTGGAATTATTCCAGAGCTCCTCATCAACTAGCATAATTTTTGGACAATATTGTATATATATAACAATATATATCCAAAGCAAATATTTACTGCATTAATTCCAAATACCCAAAATAAATACTTATGAGCTCCTGAAAATATTGGTTGATTTTGATCTCTGCCCAATATTTTCAGACAGAGACATGAACATTTTCTTGGACCTTTTTGGAGCAATTTTTATCTGGGTCATTTCCAGAAATGATTTCTGAGGGTTTTACAAATCCCCATTTCACATTTAAATGAAATTTAAACATGATGCACACATGAAGGGCTAGCCTAGGTAATACCAGATCTAGGGATGTGACACAGACCATGTTTGTAGTCCTTGTTCACCATGTTGCATTTTATGTTTTTTGGTGCTTGCATCATTTAGTGTTTATAATCTGAACTACTTTGAATCATTAGCTGGTTTTCAAAGTGCATATAGCTTCACATTTCTCAAGTTATGTGGATTTCCGGAGTGGAAGTGCCTTCGTATTTTTTAAGTCAAATGTTCGCCCCTGGTAACTTGAATTCATGGATCCGCCACTGCGCACAAATCATACACGAATGCCAGTACGAACTAAATGAAATGCAGGGACTTACGCTAGCTCGTTGAACAGGCTCACTGCAGCTCTTCTTGTGCTTGGGATGTTCCATGTACAAGTCCATGTTACCACTTGCTTGGATGTGCAGGCCTTGTGCTCCTTGCATCCCCCTCTGCATTTTTGACACGGCGAATGGTTGATCAAATAAGAGGAATTGACCTTGATGTTGTACCGAGGATGATACTTACAAGGTTATGGTGTGTGATGTGTACCAGATCCCAGCGCCGCCATGCTTCGCTAAAAATGGATTTTCTTGTTTCAGATGATATCTCCGAAGAAATAAGAGTTAAAGTCGAGTTGCATAGGCGCGTAAGCTAAGAGAGTAGTGAAAGGATATCCAAACATCGCCGGAACAAGGCACAAGGGAGTGATGTGTGGATACCTAGTTCGGGCGGCGCTTGGGCATGCTCGCTTAGCTAGAGTCGCGGGTAACTTCAGAGTCACGGCGAGGGTGATCTTGGTGGCGTTGGCTGCCCGTGCACAGATGCAGATCTTGAGTGGCAGCGGATTGCTACGATGCGGTGGACGAGACCATTGTTAAAGCCCCAACGGCCTCGGGGGGCGGAGGTGCGACGATGTGCTCGGTGAAGTAGCCCCGACGAGCTGGGAGATGGCATCGGTGAAGCGCACCTGATGCGGTGGAACTCGGTGTCTGTGAGGCACGTCGGTTGCGGCGGCAGACGCTGTTGGTGGACCACCCGGTGCGGTGGACGAGGGCGTAAATGAGGTAGCTCCGGTGCAGTGGTGAAGCGCGACCGTCGTCTTCGTTGTCTTCGTCCGGCACAGTGGTGGCGAAAGAGATGAGACGATGGGGCGATTCAAACTTTGCTTTGGTTGGCGGCAACTTAGGGATTTGAGCAATCTGGGCGTGGAAGGGGACGGTGGAGAAGAGGGATTGTGCAGGGCTGGAATTGGGGCCGCCAGATATTTCCATACGAAACGTGGAAGCGAACTTATTTTTGTCGTTGTCCTTTTGGGGTGGGGGGGGGGGGGGGGTAGGGGAGGGAGGGAGGGGGTGGGTGGGTGGGTGCCACGCGTCCGTCCAGGACACACGCCACCACCCCGACAGACTATGCTTTGGTGCCTTAAGGCACCGCTTTGTGTCCATGACATGTGGGCCCAATAGGTGGTGGCCCACATGTCGCTGACTCCAAAGGCAGGTGCCTTTAAGGCATCAAGCAGGCCCACCCGACAAAACCCTGGTCTGCGTGGTGCGCCTACATTTGAGAATGCAAACGAATCTGTATGTATTACCATGCCCGTGTTTTCCTTGCAATAATTAGTCATTCGAAACAAGATACTCCCTCCATTCACTTTTGTAAGTTGTTTCAAATGTTTTGCACATTGCCTGAAATGTCTTCAAGGTCTTATAAAAGTGAACAGAGGGAGTACTATAAATTAATTAATGAGGAGTTATTTGAAAAAAATCGAAACGGTATCCACGCTAACGTGGATTAGAGTGTGTGTCACATAATTAGTTATTTGAATTAGAGTGTGTGTCACGTAGCGATCTCCAATTCTAACGTGGAATTCACATTTCACTGTATGCACGCTACTTTTTTAATACAAATTCATATGTATATGATGAACACCATGGTAGTGAGAAAACTTTTGGACGGATTCAAACATAGGACCTACAAAAAAGCACAACAAATTGAGTCAATGTCAACTTTTCGAAACTTAGTATGGCATGAATTCAAAATAGTTACCCAGTAATGCATGGTCCTCGGTTCAAATCTTACAATGTACACCGAATTGAAACATCAATATTAAGTCTCGTACTATGTACATTCAAATGTTGTTTTTAGCCCCCCCCACCCCCCGCACACACGCTACATACTTCCTGTATCGGTCAATCTTCCTCTCCTAACCACCTTAGGAAGCTATCGGTTTCCAACACACATTCATTATTTCTCTCCATGTTTTGATCTCTAAGTCTCTCAACTACACAACCCCTTTTCCACTCTGTTACCAAATGTATTTACCTCACACACCCGCCATTGCACCCCATGCCGAGCTCTCTCTCCCCTCTCCTCTCACCCTCTCGCTAAATACATGCATTGCCTATCTATCCCCCAACGCCTCGCAAGACGCACGCACGTTGTATATCTAGGTCACTCCCTCAAGACTGTCTCACTCTTTCTTCCGCACGGCGGGCCACACTCGCTCAATCTCGCTCTCTTTATCTGAGTCTTGTTTAACCTTGTTTTCTTTCACACACGAATGATATATCTCCCTGTTCGGGCCTCGATCAACACACTCTATACTCTCTCATGCAGATTGTCTATCTAGGTCAGTCCATCCAAGCCGCCGCCACTCTTTCGACCTCATGGCGGGCCATGCTCACTCAATCTCTCTCTCTCTCTCTCTCTCTCTCTCTCTCTTTGCATGTCTCGATTGACCTTGCTCTTTCTCGAACAAAAACAATATATCACCATGTTGGAGCCCAATTTGACCTATTCACATTCTATACTCTCCACGCACATTGTCTATCTAGGTCACTCTCTCCAACCCATCTCACTCTTTTGATCGCACAGCGACCCTATGTGATCGATTGACCTTGCTTCCTCCCACACGTCTGTGACTGGATCATCTCTCAAGCTCTATCTTACAGCCCTCACCCTTGCCAAAAGCTCAATCAGACAATATCTCTCCAAAGCATATACATCTGTTCAATGAATGTCGGACCACACTCACTTTGTCTCTCTATCTATATGTCTCTCGATTGACCTCGCTTTCTCACACCGTATCTTCCACGCATTGAAGCTACTACCTCTCCATCCCTCACAAAGCCGGAGCTATTTACATTGCGAGGGGCACTCCAACCTTGGATTAATTTGTGTAGGCATTTATTCCGGTCAGTTTAGATTATATTTTCATAGCATTCGGCCCACAACTACTCCAAGCACCGTCGCAACCCCCAGAACTCCCCTAGTTGATTTCCCTCTGGCTCGGTCATCGCTCTCTCGCACGTCCTTTCTCGCCTTCAACGTCGCACCATGGTATTGTTGCAAGAAACTATGTTGTTCTCTTTAATTGTTATAAATAAGCTACAAAGCTACACACCGATAGTCTACTTGGAATGGAACGAATTTCGACCCACAAATTAAAGTGCTACAAACTACACACCGAGGGGCCCACATGTCATGAAACCAATTTGGACCCATATACAAATTAAAAAATAAAGGACGAGGATCGAACATGCGACGGGCCTTCAAGCCAAGACATCAATAGGCAACATACGAGAACAACAATGTTTGTTGTACCCCTTTGTTCACATAATGTTTTTATATTACCACAACCTATTTAATGGATAACATGTAATATTATTTTTAGTACTATTCGCCTTCACTTCTTGGTGGGTTCCATGTCTCTCTCTCTCTCTCTCTCTCCTCCCTCCCCCTTCGCATTTAGACGACGGCAAACACGAAGAACTCGTGGGCGATGTTGCCGTTGACCATATCTGGACGCGTTCACAAGTCACGGCACCAGTTTCACGTACTAGCAGCACTAGTCAGTGTGTACGTGCAATGCACGTTAATTTGGAAGTATATTAAGTGCATAGGATATTATTTGCGTGTTATTATGTGATTAGCACTATTTTTGGCATGAAATTAACTGCACGCTAAACGTGTTGAGCGCTCGACATTGAAGCAGTCTAGGTCGTTGGATGACAAGGAATACATGTGGCTTGAAGACATTTTATATTTCATTTGATACGGCTCTAGCAGAACATTCAATCGATCAAACCATAGATTTCGTTTAGTCTGACTCTGACTTTAAATTATACGACGATCGATATAAAATAAACGGAAATGATAAACATTCGGATTTTAAGCATGGCAATCCGAATGTTTTTCATGGCAAATTTATATTACGCGGCGGCGGCGGGGGCGTCTTGCGTTGGGAAGCGGCTTCTCTGCCGTGCTCTGTGTGTCGTCGGGCCACTGACCGACGGTGACGGTGGCATCTTGCGCCTTTCTTGGCGTACTTCTGGACATTGGCATAGCTTCAAGGAAGGCCAAAATGTTTGGACTTCGGAGCGAGTCAACTGGCGGGAGGAGGTGACTGGCGTTGGTGCAAGGAAGCGGTCGACGGCAGCCATCCATGCCGCTGAGGGGGGCACTGGCACCCTCGCGGGGACAGGCGTTGTCAACGGCGCGACGGAGACATTCGTGTGCACGGGCACCGGCATGGGCACGCACATCACAGCACGCTGCAGCGCGATGCCTCGGCAGTGCACGGCACCGCACGGCGGCGTGCATGTCAGCAGCACGCGCAAGAAAGATACGCTGGCAGGTGCACGGGCACGTGAAAGTCGGCGGGGACCTCGTGGAACCCCGTGGGATCAAGCTCGGCGACAATGTGTGGCTCCCAGCCCATCCATGCCACGGGGATGGGCGCCGCCAGCCGGGCGACGGAGCGAACGGAGCGGGACAGCGTGGCGCCTTCCGCAAGCCCAGTTCAAGTTCGTCCCAAAGCGCCTTATGTTCTTGAGACTCCGGCTGGGTGTCTTCCTCAGGAAACTAGTACACTAAGGGCAGACCATCGTGATGCGGCATGGCGTACGTTTAGGTCGGGCTAGTTGGAGGTAGATGATACGTCCATTTTGCATCATGCTTTTATATCGATATTTATTGCATTATGGGCTGTTATTTCATGTTATGTCACAATACTTATGGCTATTTTCTGTTATTTTACAAGGTTTACGTGAAGAGGGAGAATGCCGGCACCTGGAATTCTGGGTTGGAAAAGGAGCAAATATTGAAGGACTATTCTGCGCAACTCCAAAAGTCCTGAAACTCCACAGAATACCTTAAAATAAATAAAGAAAAATTGTCACCTAAAGATGAAGGCCGGGGCCCACACCTGCTCACGAGGTGGGGTGCCTCGGGCGCGCCTCTACTCGTGGGCCCCTGGTGGCTCTCCCACGCCCATCTTCTCCCATATGAAGTCTTTAGATGTGAAAAAATAGAAGAGAACCTTTGGGATTAAGACTGCACCGCCAAGAGGCGGAACCTTGGCGGAACTAATCCAGGCTCCGCAGAGCTGTTCGCCAGGATACTTCTCCTCGGGGGGAAATCATCACCATCGTCATCACCAATGCTCCTCTCATCGGGAGAGGGCAATCTCCATCAACATCTTCACCAACACCATCTCATCTCCAAACCCTAGTTCATCTCTTGTATCCAATTCTTGTCTCCAAGTCCGGGATTGGTGCTAGTAGGTTGCTAGTAGTGTTGATTACTCCTTGTAGTTGATGCTAGTTGGTTTAATTGGTGGAAGATCATATGTTCAGATCCTTTATGCATATTATTACCCCTCTAATTATGAACATGAATATGCTTTGTGAGTAATTATGTTTGTTCCTGAGGACAAGGGAGAAGTCTTGCTATTAGTAGTCATGTGAATTTGGTATTCGTTTGATATTTTGATTAAGAAAATATATCCTGTCATTATTAGCGCTAACCTTTCAGAGCATGAAGAAGAAAGATTATTGAAAACTCTAAAGAAGCATCGTGCCGCTATTGGATATACTCTAGATGATCTTAAGGGCATCAGTCCCACTCTATGTCAACATAAAATAAATTTGGAAGCATATGCCAAACCGGTTCGTGATCCTCAACGACGTTTCAAACCTAAAATGAAAGAAGTGGTAAGAAAAGAAATACTCAAGCTTCTGGAGGCAGGTATAATTTATCCCGTTGCTGATAGTCAGTGGGTAAGTCCTGTCCATTGTGTCCCTAAGAAGGGAGGTATTACTGTTGTCCCTAATGATAAGGATGAATTGATCCCACAAAGAATTATCATAGGTTATAGGATGGTAATTGATTTCTGCAAATTAAATAAGGCTACTAAGAAAGATCATTACCCCTTACCTTTTATTGATCAAATGCTATAAAGATTATGCAAACATACACATTATTGCTTTCTAGATGGTTATTCCGGTTTTTCTCAAATACCAGTGTCGGCTAAAGATCAATCAAAGACTATTTTTACATGCCCTTTTGGTACTTTTTCTTATAGACGTATGCCTTTTGGTTTATGTAATGCACCTACTACCTTTCAAAGATGCATGATGGCTATATTCTCTGAATTTTGTGAGAAAATTTGTGAGGTTTTCATGGACGACTTTTCCGTCTATGGTTCCTCTTTTGATGATTGCTTGAGGAATCTTACTCGAGTTTTGCAGAGATGTGAAGAAACTAATATTGTCTTGTATTGGGAAAAGTGCCACTTTATGGTGAATGAAGGTATTGTCTTGGGGCACAAAGTTTCTGAAAGAGGTATTGAAGTTGATAAAGCCAAGGTTGATGCTATTGAAAAGATGTCATGTCCCAAGGACATCAAAGGTATAAGAAGTTTCCTTGGTCACGCCGGATTTTATAGGAGGTTCACTAAGGACTTCTCAAAAATCTCATGGCCTCTGACTAATTTATTAAAAAAAGATGTACCATTTGTCTTTGATGATGATTGTGTAGAAGCATTTGAAATACTTAAGAAAGCATTAGTCTCTGCACCTGTTGTTCAGCCACCAGCTTGGAATTTACCTTTTGAAATTATGTGTGATGCTAGTAATTATGCTGTAGGTGTTGTTCTAGGGCAAAGAGTTGATAAGAAATTGAATGTTATCCATTATGCTAGTAAGACTCTAGACAATGCTCAAAGAAACTAACCTACTACCGAAAAGGAACTTTTAGCGGTTGTATTTGCTTGTGATAAATTCAGACCCTATATTGTTGATTCTAGAGTAACTATTCACACAGATCATGCTGCTATTAAATATCTTATGGAAAAGAAAGATGCAAAACCTAGACTTATCAGATGGGTTCTCTTGCTCCAAGAGTTTGATTTGCATATCGTTGATAGAAAAGGAGCTGAGAACCACGTTGCAGACAATTTATCTAGGTTAGAGAATGTTCTTGATGACACACTACCTATTGATGATAGCTTTCTTGATGAGCTATTAAATGTCATAAATACTTCTCGTAGCACTCCTTGGTATGTTGATTATGCTAATTATATTGTTGCTAAATTTATACCACCTAGCTTCACATACCAACAAAAGAAAGAGTTTTGCTATGACTTGAGACATTACTTTTGGGATGACCCACATCTTTATAAGGAAGGAGTAGATGGTGTTATTAGACGTTGTGTACCTGAGCATGAACAGGAACAGATCCTACGCAAGTGTCACTCCGAGGCCTATGGAGGACACCACGCTGGAGATAGAACTGCACATAAGGTATTGCAATCCGGTTTTTATTGGCCTACTCTCTTCAAGGATACCCGTAAGTTTGTTTTATCTTGCGATGAATGTCAAAGAATTGGTAATATTAGTAGACATCAAGAAATGCCTATGAATTATTCACTTGTTATTGAGCCATTTGATGTTTGGGGCTTTGATTATATGGGACCTATTCCTGCCTCTAATGGTTACACTCATATTTTAGTTGCTGTTGATTACGTTACAGAGTGGGTAGAAGCTATTCCAACTAGTAGTGCTGATCATAACACTTCCATTAAAATGCTTAAGGAAGTTATTTTTCCGAGGTTTGGAGTCCCCAGATACTTAATGACTGATGGTGGTTCACACTTTATTCATGGTGCTTTCCGTAAGATGCTTGCTAAATATGACGTTAATCATAGAATTGCATCTCCATATGACCCGCCGTCTAGTGGTCAAGTAGAATTGAGAAATAGAGAGCTCAAATTAATTTTGCAAAATACTGTCAACAGGTCTAGAAAGAATTGGTCCAAGAAACTGAATGACGCATTATGGGCCTATAGAACTGCATACAAAAATCCTATGGGTATGTCTCCGTATAAAATGGTTTATGGAAAAGCATGTCAGTTACCTCTTGAACTAGAACATAAGGCATATTGGGCTATTAAAGAGCTCAACTATGATTTCAAACTTGCCGGTGAAAAGAGGTTATTTGATATTATGTCACTTGATGAATGGACCCAAGCTTATGAAAATGCCAAGTTGTTTAAAGAAAAAGTTAAAAGGTGGCATGACAAAAGGATACAAAAGCGTGAGTTTAATGTAGGTGATTATGTATTGCTATACAACTCTCGTTTAAAATTTTTTGCAGGAAAACTTCTCTCCAAATGGGAAGGTCCTTACGTTATCGAGGAGGTCTATCGTTCCGGTGCCATAAAAATCAACAACTTTGCAGGCACAAATCCGAAGGTGGTAAACGGTCAAAGGATCAAACACTATATTTCAGATAATCCTATAAATGTTGAAACTAATATTATTGAAACCGTAACCCCGGAGGAATACATAAGGACACTTTCCGAACGTTCTGCACTCCAAAAGGAATAGGTATGTGGTACGGTAAGTAAACCGACTCCAAAACAATTTTAAGGCAATATTCGCTTTGGAATATTTAGAAAAATAGAAAAATTAAGTAGCAAGATGGGAGAGGACGAGGCCTCCACGAGGTGGAGGGCGCGCCCTACCCCGGCGCGCCCCTACCTCGTGAGCACCTCGTGTGCCCTCCGGACTCTGTTTCCTTGCATGATACGTATTTTGGTCGGTAAAAATTCATTATATATACTTCCGAAGGTTTTGACTCTCGTATCATGCAAATCTCCCTTGTTCTTGTTTCGAGCTGTTTTTCTGACCGGGCTAGATCATCATGACGACCCCAAGTGCTTCCAAGGACAAGTTCTTTGAGAAGGTTATCAACCCTTACCTCACGGAGGTGCTGCGACACCCCCAAACCATTGAGATGCGTGATGGGTTGTTGCACATCCACGATGTTGATGGACCAAAGGGAACCGGAAGCGTGGAGTTGAGGCTCAAAGCAATGGAGCAACAAGTTTTCAAGTGCCAGGGGATCGTGGAGCGTGGAATCAACGCTACCCACAAGATGCTGGCAGAGTTCACCAACAATTATGAGCCGGATGCCAAGAAGACCGAGGAAGCCATCTATAAGCTACATGGGAAGATCGAGCACCTCCAAGCCCAAATCTATGATCTGCAAAACCAAAACTGTGGACGACAAGCTTACATCATCATCAACACCTCCACCGCCAACAACAAAGAAGGAGACATAATCATTTGGGTATGGGCACTCCCCTTGGCAACTGCCAAGCTTGGGGGAGGTGCCCTGGTATCGTATCACCATCACAACTCCTATCGTTACCTTTTTCTTAGTTCGATCCTATTAGTAGTATCTTGATTTAGTAGAATAAAGTCATGGCATGATCTAGTTTTGAATTTTGCTTTATGATCCTTCTTTGTAATCGAGTCCGTTAGCTATATAATAAAGATTATTGTTGAGTCAAGGGCTTGAGTATTTTGCATGATCTTGGATGATTCGAAGAAAAAGAATAAAAAGAATCAAAGAGTTCATATTGATTTTAGTGAAAGTAATGACTTCACATAGAAAGAATATGATGATTTAAAGTTGTTGGGAGTTGGCAAATATAGCTTTGGTCATCGTTGCAGTTAATAGGAAGTAATAAGGAAAGAGAGGTTTCACATATAGATATATTATCATTGACATCTTTTATGATTGGGAGCACTCATTAAAATATGACATGCTAAAGAGTTGAGGTTGGAGAAGGAAGACAACATAATGAGATATGTTTTCTTACATCTGAGATAAAGTATGTTGTCATGGTTCCTCTACCGTGTTGAGCTTGCCTTTCCCCCTCATTCTAGCCAAATTCTCAGCACTAAGTAGAAATACTACTTGTACTTCCGAATACCCTTAAACCAGTTTTGCCATGAGAGTCCACCATATCTACCTATGGATTGAGTAAGATCCTTCAAGTAAGTTGTCATCGGTGCAAGCAATAAAAATTGCTCTCTATATATGCATGACTTATTAGTGCGGAGAAAATAAACTTTGTACGAACTTGTTGTGGACGAAATAAAAGCGATGGACTGCATAATAAAGGTTCACATACAAGGGGCAATATAAAGTGATGTTCTATTGCATTAAGATTTTGTGCATCAACCCTAAACGCGCATGACAACTTCTTCTTCCCTCTGCGAAGGGCCTATCTTTTATTATTATCCTCTACCTTATGCAAGAGTCACGGTGATCTTCACCTTTCCTTTTTCATTTTATCCTTTGGCAAGCTCAGCATGTTGGAAAGAACATGATATATATATCTAATTGGATGTGGGGGAGCGTGAATTATTATTGTTGACATTACCCTTGAGGTAAAATGTTGTGGGGCAAAACTATAAGCCCCTATCTTTCTCTGTGTCTGATTAAAACTCCGTAACCACAAGTATCGCGTGAGTGTTAGCAATTATGAAGGACTAAGTGATAGTTGAGTATGTGGACTTGCTTTTAAGCTCTGACATAGACTCTTTCCGATGTTATGATAAATTGCAATTGCTTCAATGATTGAGATTATAATTGTTGGGGCCCAATAAGGTTTCTGATTCATATTTTGGCTTTGTGAAAAGATCATCACTTGAACATGAGTAATCATATGACAAAATTTATATATGTTGCTGTTATGAAATAATCATGATGCCTTCATGTCCGTATTTTATTTTTATCGACGCCTCTACCTCTAAACACGAGGACATATTTATTGTTATCGGCTTTTCGCTTGAGGACAAGCGAGGTCTAAGCTTGGGGGAGTTGATACGTCCATTTTGCATCATGCTTTTATATCGATATTTATTGCATTATGGGCTATTATTTCACGTTATGTCACAATACTTATGGCTATTCTCTTATTTTACAAGGTTTACATGAAGAGGAGAATGCCGGCAGTGGAATTCGGGCTGAAAAGGAGCAAATATTGAAGGACTATTCTGCAAGAACTCCAAAAGTCCCTAAACTCCACGAATACCTTAAAATAAATAAAGAAAAATCATCGCCAAAGATGAAGGCCAGGGAGCCCACACACTGCTCACGAGGGTGGGGCGCGTGCCCCCCCGGGCGCGCCCCCTACCTCGTGGGCCCCCTGGTGGCTCTCCGACGCCCATCTTCTCCCATATGAAGTCTTTTGATGACAAAAAAAATAGAAGAGAACCTTTCGGGACAAGACTCCGCCGCCACGAGGCGGAACCTTGGCGGAACCAATCCAGGGCTCCGGCAGAGCTGTTCTGCCGGGGACACTTCCCTCCGGGAGGGGGAAATCATCACCACCGTCATCACCAACACTCCTCTCATCGGGAGAGGGCAATCTCCATCAACATCTTCACCAGCACCATTTCATCTCCAAACCCTAGTTCATCTCTTGTATCCAATTCTTTGTCTCCAAGTCCGGGATCGGTGCTAGTAGGTTGCTAGTAGTGTTGATTACTCCTTGTAGTTGATGCTAGTTGGTTTAATTGGTGGAAGATCATATGTTCAGATCCTTTATGCATATTATTACCCCTCTGATTATGAACATGAATATGCTTTGTGAGTAATTATGTTTGTTCCTGAGGACAAGGGAGAAGTCTTGCTATTAGTAGTCATGTGAATTTGGTATTCGTTTGATATTTTGATAAGATGTATGTTGTCCAACCTCTAGTGGTGTTATGTGAACGTCGACTACATAACACTTCACCATTATTTGGGCCTAGAGGAAGACATTGGGAAGTAATAAGTAGATGATGGGTTGCTAGAGTGACGAAGCTTAAACCCTAGTTTATGCGTTGTTTCGTAAGGGCTGATTTGGATCCATATGTTTCATGCTATGGTTAGGTTTACCTTAATACTTCATTGAAGTTATGGATGCTTGCAATAGAGGTTAATCATAAGTGGGATGCTTGTCCAAATAAGGGCAGTACCCAAGCACCGGTCCACCCACATATCAAATTATCAAAGTATCGAACGTGAATCATATGAGCGTGCTGAAAACTAGCTTGACGATATTCCCATGTGTCCTCGGGAGCGCTTTTCCTATTATAAGAGTTTCTCCAGGCTTTTCCTTTGCTACAAAAAGGATTGGGCCACCTTGCTGCACTTTATTTACTTTTATTACTTGTTGCTCGTTACCAATTATCCTATCACAAAACTATCTGTTACCACTTATTTCAGTACTTGCAGAGAATACCTTGCTGAAAACCGCTTATCATTTCCTTCTACTCCTCGTTGGGTTCGACACTCTTACTTATCGAAAGGACTACGATAGATCCCCTATACTTGTGGGTCATCAGTAGACGACAGGAGAATCGGAGAGGAAGAGAGAAGATTGTAGCGATACCGGGTAGTGTGGGGTTGATTTTAAACTGCGGCACAGGCGACATTAAAAGTGGGAGTAGTTGGGACGAAGGTGGGCGGCGGAGCCTGGTCAAAGGGCTCGCCTCCCGGTGATCCTGCAAAGCGGTCTGCTCGCACGCCTCCCTGTCAGCCAGCGCAGCGGTCTACTCGCACACCTCCCGTCGACTCACACGCTTGCTCGGACGGCACCTGCCGATGAGAAGCGGGGACTCATGGTGGCACGTAAACATCCACGGTTTCAATAGTGAAAGCCTTCGCCTTAACGTGACAGGTCTTTGTTCCAAAATAGCTTGGCTCTTCATTTGTGCAACTTGTCATAAGCAGCTTGTCTCAAATTGAAGAAAAAATGTATGAAGTAATATTTGTGCCATATCACGTGACCATGCTCAGTTTCAAGAATTTATGCTCACTTTTGGATTTTCTGAAATTTAAGATCCAGCATTCGAAACAATATCATAACCTGCATCATGCAATAAATTTTCAAGCCGTACATCTATCCTGTTGTATTTCTTAAGAAAGGATTTGGTCAAACATTTTGCTTAGTTAGACTTCAGACAAGTTATATATGCATAGTAAAAGGATAATCCCTCCGTACCAGTGCGTTTCCTGACATATTAACTCAAGTACTAGGCACAAACAAACTTGCTCAATTCTGTGCTCATCCTGGTCTAGTAGTAGTAGTACTAGGCAATGCAGTTGACGGGTGGCCTTGACGAGCGGCGACCGAGGGAATTGAACCATGCTCGGCACGGTAGGTAACGTTGTCTCGTTACTAAAGCGTCCCTCCGTTGTTCATCGGTAGTCATTATGGACCGGGGACATGAGAGGAATTTCCTAGGGCTGGAATTCTGGCCGCCGGATATTTCGAGTTGAAACGCTAAGGCTCGACTGGTTGGGGTTGCCTAATGTGCGTACCATGCACGCCACCGAAGGACACAAGCCCGGTTTTTATTTTTATTATTTTTTTGGATCAACCCGAGCCAAGGTCTGGCTGGTACGCCATTGGGTCCTACCATTCGAGAATACGAAAGGAACCTTTTAAATTGCCGAACGTATCTATGTGTATTACAATACCCGTATTTTCCTTGCAAATACTAATCTCAACGTGGTAATTGATTTATGACGAGTTGTTGAATTAGAGTGAGTTTGTGATAGAGTGATCTCAACGTGGATTTCACATTTCATGGTATCCCTAGTAAGTTTTCCAATGCAAATTCAAATTTAAAACATGAACAATATGGAGGTGAGAAAACTTTGTATGTATCAAGCATATCACCACACACACACACACACAGAGAGAGAGAGAGAGAGACACACACACGCACGAACACAACAACAATCCAGTAAGTATAGTGCATCTATTTTTTCAAACCATGCATGTATGACACGAATTCAAAAATACTCCTTCTATTCCCAAATATTAGACATTTAGAGAGTTCAACAAGTGACTACATACGGAGCAAAATGAGTGAATCTAGACTCTAAAATATGTCTATATACATCTGTATGTGCCAGTCCATTTGAAATATCTAAAAACACTAATATTTAGGAACGAAGGGAGTAAAATGTAAGACATGCATGGTCCTCAGTTCAATATTTAAAATGAACATGAAACTGAAACATGAATATTAAGTCTA
Organism: Aegilops speltoides; assembly: GCA_021437245.1. NCBI lineage: Eukaryota > Viridiplantae > Streptophyta > Magnoliopsida > Poales > Poaceae > Aegilops > Aegilops speltoides. The sequence goes on along the minus strand of CM038143.1, from coordinate 274,361,946 downwards.
GTACTACAGTACATGGAAATGCTGTGTTTAGGTGGAGCTATGATTGTCGGGGGTCAACCCCTCGACCTTGGATGAAATTGTTGAGCTCTATTTAGGGTTGTTTAGATTATATTTGTCCCCACCCTCCCAACCATCGATTGGTTGTGCACCCCCCACCCCTCCTCCCCGGGAGAATATCATGTGCCCCCATACCTTAGATGCTATATGCCGATACGAGTTGCTTGGAGCTTGTAGATCTGAGATATAGAAGCTCACATGATGTGTCTTAATATTTTTACAGGAAACCTTGATGAGTTTGAGAATTGCACACAATTTGTACAAAAACTACTCAGATGCCCTTGATCCCATATCCAACGACCTCGAAGTCAGATCACCGTAGCATCTAAGATGAAGGAGGACATCATATTCTCCTGTATGTAAGAATATCATGTGCTACCACACCTTAGATGCTTTGGTGATACAAGCTCTTCGGAGCCGTTGGATTTGTGACCCAACACCTCCTTGGTGGTTCGAATGGTTTTTGCAGAAAAGCCCCAAAAGAGTTCGGCCATTGCTTACAAGCACAAAGACTGCTCACATGCCATTGGATCTCAGATCAAACGACCTCGAAGCTCGTATCATCGTAGCATCCAAGCTGCGATAACACCTTATGTTTTCTCGCATGGGAGAATATGAGGTGCTCTCACACCGTAGATTCTATGGTGATACGAGTTCACTGAGATCTAATGGCCCATAGTAGGAGGTTTGAATGTTTTTGCAATATACGGCTGATAGAATTTGGGAAATGCCATCTGATCACTGATCATACGACCTAGATGCTCATATCACCATCGCAGGTAATTAAACTATGGGGAGCACCTAATATGAGCAATGGGGAGCCATTGGATCAAAGATGCAGCGGCACACACGAGGAATGAATGTTTTATTTGCAAAATAACCTTTGGATAGTTTGGAAATTGCACATAATTACAAAGACTACTCCGAAACCATTGGGTCTCACTTCCAACGGTGTAAAAACTCGTATCACCATAGTATCTAAGCTGCGGGGTGGATGTGATATTCTATGCTGCTGTCATTTTTATTCGTAAACTTGCAAAATATGTGTAACTCGTGCCGTTACTTGTCTAACCGCACAAAGTGTTTGTTCAAAAAAACCATCCTACACTGAAATATAGGAACAACACACGAGGGTCCCACTTGTAATTAATCAAATTTGGACCTAAAACTAACAAATCTGAAAGACGAGATTCAAACTGGCAACCTGGACTACAAAGCGTAAGTCGATAGCCTAAAACAACAACAATTGTTGGCTTTGTCCCATAACTTGATTTTATACAGTATTACGTTGAGTAGAGTAGAGGGAGTGCCTCGTTAACACGTGCATGACCGTTGTCTCACTTACTGGTTTGTCCCAGGTATGCGATCTCAATATATCTTCTCTCCATTGTCTAACCTTTGCACGGGCACACAGGAAGAGCGGCGCTAGCTTGCCGTGGTGTTATTACAACTAAAAAAAGCTTGGAAAAATAGAAGAATCACCTAGAACAAGAGACGTTGTGGCTGGTCGAGACGGAGCTAACCACATCTATCCTCCGTGCCACGTTTGCATGATGAAGCTGTGTGGCTAGTGGGGTGTTTTCGACCGACTGGTTGGGCCCCGAGGTCGAACCATAGGTACTAGAGTTACTGCCGACGTCTGATACAATATATTTTTACACGCACATTTTTCCTCCGTGCCGAGACGTGGCACACCCTACCGCGCGGTTTCGGGGTCCTCCCGGGTGGTGCACGCATATATTCTTCCTGACGTGGGACGCCCTACCGCACGTTTTCTGGGTCCTCCTTGGTCGTAGCGCCGAAGCAAGTAAATGAGTCATCAAATCAAAAAAGTCCTCCTTTCCCGCCGAGTACATTAGTGAAGCACGGTGGCTAGCTAGTTGGGCTAGTTCGACCGATTAGTTAGGCCGCCGCCACATTTGTCTTTTCACCCCTTTTTTTATCTACTTGCCGGCAAGTAAATTTAAATATCCACCGCGGTGTTGCTCTGGTGTTTGGGTGCGGCAGGATTTTTAATTTTGTGATTGACGGGAGCAGGCGCGGTAGGATTTTTAATTTTTTGATTGATGGGAGCAGGCGCAGCAGCAATTAGTCGTGATGACTCCTCCTGTAAAACCCACTGCTCCCTGATGTGAGAAGTCGTCGGCTGGTGTTTTACCGTGGTGAAAACTAAAAGATTCCCCACTCCTCGGCTCGCTCCCTCCGCCTTCCTGTAGATTTCATTGTCTTTTAGCTGTTTTGCCCCCTTTGCTTCCTCTCCCCATTGCTTCTACCTGGTGCCATGGCGGCGCAGCAGATCACGGAGTCCGAGGTGAGGCGCCTGACACAGGAGCTCCATGCCAAGGATGCGGAGCTCAAGGCCAAGGACGTGGAGCTCCGTGAGCTCAAGGAGGAGAGGTGTGCCATGCTGCTCCGTTATGTGCGGGAGTTCACGGAGCTTCAAAAGCGGCAGGTGTCCACCACAAAGATGATCGAGGCGTCGGCGGTGTTGCTGCAGAAAGTAGGAGATACGATAGGCCGTCAGGGGAGCCAGCTGGAGCGCGAGCGGGCCAATCGTGACGAGGTCCAGGATCGCTTCAGCCACTTGGTGAACCAACTTGCCACGCACGTGTTGCGGCTGCGTGATGCCTACCGTCGTGCCAGCGTGACGATGCCGGCCGTTGGGCTAAACCTGTTCGACCACCCGGTTGACTTCAACGAGTTGCAGCTTCCTGACCTGGTCTCCTTCTTCACCTATATCTCCGAGGAGCTGAGCCGTCTCTGCGCGTTGGTGGGGGCTGAGCTGGACAAGGAGGGGTTGCGGGCTGCCATCTTCGTTGCCGGGCGAATCCTTTCAGGGGTCCATCACTGGAATCCATTCGTGCCATTGGATGCCATCTTTGACGAGCTGGCTCCCGTCGACTGGGAGCGGGCTTTGCAGGCGGTTGCACCCTGCATCACCAACGTCGTGCGCCTCGAGAAGCAGAGGGACCTCGGTGGTGTTTAGGCGCCCTCTGCATGGGCATGTCCATGTCTCGGCGCAACATGACCGTTGGATCAAACTCAGACGGTGCAGATCACCATCAGAGCACAAAGCGTGTGGGTGTGTTTGGTTGCATTCTCATCTCAATATAGTTGTTTCCTCTTCGTGTACTTTTGGAAACCTACTAGTGTGGACTCATGCACCCTTCATGCACTCTTCCAAACACCCAAAAGTGGGTCGAGAAGGGAACTTTTGCTCCCATCCCATGCACCCTTCGTACACCCTGCCTAACACTATTCGTGCTTCATATGGTTCATGTTTCGTGGAGTACTGTAGCACCGTACTCTCCGTGCGCTGTAGACCTAGTTCTGTTAACATTGATCTCATCGTTCATCCTCGCTCGGACAGTCGAAAAAGCGGTACTATGTTACATATAGGAGTAGTTGACATGCGCACAACATCATTTGTTATCGTCATATCTTACTACACTAGCAACACGATTATGTAGTACTGACGTATGAACCACTGCACATGCCTAGTAGTAGGAGCATTGTGTATGTTCAAGTGGTTGCCGTGTTTCGCACTCCTCCGTCGTAAGAGTGGAAACACTTGTTGTAATCATTTTTTCTTCAGAAAAATAGTGGACACGCTCTACCGTGCGGATCCTCCTCCAGCCATGCACTAAATTACTCACTTTCGCTGACGTGTGGGACAGCCAGCACCTGGGTCCACCAGCCATTCACTAAATTACTCCATAGTAGAGTGATGGTAGACTACCCCGATCGAAGCGCCGCAGTAATGCCCAATGAGCCCTCAAATCACAAAACCCCCTCCTTTCGAGTAGTAAGTTGGACGGACGAAGCAACCATCATTTCAGTCTTCTCTCTCAGCTTCCTCTCTTGAAGAAAACCCCCACTCACTTTGCTTCTCCCTCATCTCGTTCCTCCTTTCACTCTTCTCTCTCAGCTTCCTCTCTTGGATGGACGCTGGAGCACCGGCCGACGTGATGTCTATGGCTCTGGCCCAAACCGCCGAGGCTCATGGTACGAAGAAGCGCAAGCACCACGCCGAGACTACCGCAGACAAGCTCAAAGCCATCGCCCTGTCCAAGATCCCTTCTCCGGGATCCGTCATTAAGCAAGTCCAGGTAATGTCTCTTGTTGACGATCTTTTTCTCGATCTTGATCGTGTTTTTTCATCTAACACGCAGTACTAGTACTAGTAGTACAACTGTCTGTGTGATCTTGCATGTGATTTTAGTGTGCCAAATGACGGTTCTAATTTCCTCTTTTGACCAAAACATGCGAGTGGTTGACACTGATTTCTTATAGACTACTTTCAACTACTCCCTCTGTCCCAAATTTCTTGTCTTAGATTTGTCTAGATACAGATGTATCTAATACTAAAATGAGACTTGATACATCCGTATCTAGACAAATCTAAGACAATAATTTTGGGATGGGGGGAGTACTTTATGAACATCAATGCTACCTTTGAAGAGGTTATATTTGCCTTAGTAACTTGTGTTATGGATATTGCAAGTAATCTTTCTGCTCTCATGCCTTTGAAGACATGTTCTGGTGTCTTTGTTCACTCATTTCTATGCGTATATGTAGTCATATATGGAGTATAATATCGAAAATCATCTTATATTTCTGAACGGAGGTAGTAATAAAATATGGTTTCTGTTTGAATTAGAACCAGGTCCGCGGTGGAGATGAAGTTCTCAAAGTCATGCCGTGTGAACTGGAAGACATGCTGATGAGTTCTACAGCTAAACTATCCAGCTGCTGTGTCCTTGTCACCACGTGTCCTGAACTAGTGTTTTCATGTAGCTTTGTTATCATGCGTGTTCTCGAGGTTGTACTTGACCACAACAATTTCCTGGCTATGCTTCGATTACGAAGGGTGTGGTTCTTGTAAAGCTTCCCAACAAATCTGATGCGGTCTGTCTTCATCATCATGTTTATTAGTGGAAAGACCACTCTGTTAGGTTCTCCATGGTTGACAAGATGGTGATGGTGCATGTAGACATCTCTCACGTTCTCCATGGCTTAGTCAGTTATGCGGGGTTCATCCCGTAGGTCGGTGGCAAGAAATAGTCTGCATAGTTTAGTTAGTGCACCTTTGCTTGTCTGTAGTAAGTACTATTTTTCAGTACTTGATTTGTGTTTGTGAACCCTGTATTGTTTATTAGTACTGCCACTTTTGGTGAGTGGTCAGTCCTGAGAATGGTCTATGTTAATGTCTGTCCACTCAATTCTTATGTCGTGTCAGTAATGAAGGCACTGTCCATCACTTATATTACTGGAAAAATTGGATCAGTCTGTTGTCTGAGTACAAGCTGAATCCCTATGATGAACTTCAGTTTGGTTTAACAAAAACGCCACAATTAGTCCTTATTACGTTTAAAAGAAATGAAGAAAAAAACTGCATCACAGTCACGGATCCTATTCAAGTTAGAAAGCTGATCATAGCAGACCAGACACGATCGCCGTTGTCTCGCACATCGGTACCACCTCCAACAACGGATCAAGCACCGGTAGTTGCTCTAGCACTGACAGCGGCAGCAGATCACTCTAATCCAGCTAAGGATTGGGCACCGACCGCGTGAGCGGATCAGTCTGATCTACCGAAGGATCGAGCATCGACACCGGCACCAGCTCTACAAGGAGCACCATCTCCGGCAGCAACAGTGGCTTCGGCACCTGCACCAACACTTTCACTTGCATCTGCTCCGGCCCGTGCAGTTGCACCGGCAACAGACTGGGCTGCAGTTCGCACTTCATATACCAAAGTCCTTACAAAAACCGACATGTCCACCTTCTTGGTAAGCATTGACCGCCCAAGTGCTTCGTTCTTTTTTCTTTCCATGTTGTTTCACATGATTCACTGTGTTGATCTAACTATTTGGGTATGTCTTCTTGTTTGCAAATAGAGAACTCCTAGAGCAACGAGGGAGTCGTGCAACAATCCGGGCAACCGCGGCCAAGTTTCTCTTACCATGCGCAGCCTTGGTGTGAATGAACCTTCTCAATATACCGTAAGTACAAAGGATGGTTGCATTATGATTGATGCTAAAGGATGGTCAAAGTTCAAATCTAAATCATATCTTGCGGTAGGGCATGATGTCAAACTCGAACTTTCTCGACAAGGAGAGCTGGTCCAAATCAACTTTGAAATTCTTCAGTAGGAGCACGCAACTGCCGAACTGATCTATCCTCCGAGAGATTTTGATGTAATAATCTGGTATGGTGAAACAAGTGTCCTATGTGTATAAGTAGTACGAAAGTATTATTTATCACATGGTATATCGTTGATAGAATTGCAACTCTGATTGCTGGTTAGGAACTGTCGTTCGATTTCATTCCAATAGCTGTCGTGCTTTATTCAATTTTGTGTATTCGCCTTGCGACAGCATCTAAAACAAGCGTCGTACCGATCGCTTGCAATATGAAAAGCACTGAGGTAGAACACATGGGCCCCAAACATGCAGGGTGGGCCTACGGCCCAATGTCCAGAACCGTGAGCCTGTCTGAGTATTATATTCTCAGCTGACCCCCCATAAAAAAAGCTGAACCCCCATAATGCCCGTGCGTTGCACGTAACATCAAGATGCATTTGTATGAGTACTTTATCTTGTGAGAGAAAAGGATGAACGAGGGAAGGGCTTATTTGCAAATGTGGAGAGGTGTGTGGGTACCTTTTTGCAAAATTGCCATAGTTTCCTTCCAATCTGTCAGATATAAATCGGACGGCCTATATTGCAGGATGGCAGGCACACCATCATCACCAACTCGTCTATACTGTGTTAAAAACAACTCTGTTTTTTATAATTATATATGTTATATACATTCCCCTTGATTTTTATTATATATAAAGTTGTGATATAAAAGATTTGTATATTTCTTTATAGAGGGAGTATCTCTCTGTCAAAATATATATTTATATGTAACTAGTTACTACTGTCTTTCTACTTCCTTTCGCTGATATGTGGGGCAACCGACAACGGAGTCCACGTGCCATATGCACAAATTAGAGTGCATAACTGCACGGTAGACACACCCTGGTCGTAGCGCCGCAGTAATGCGCAATGAGCCGTCAAATCATAACCCCCCTTTCCAGCTTTAGCAATAATGTCGGAGTAATGGGCCACGGGTAGCCTCACCCGAGTGCCTGAACTTGTCAAAACTTTGGGCCGGCTTCGCCCCGCAGCGTCCCAAGCTGAAGCTCCACCCTCCAGAGGCCAGCTGGCTCAACGTCCAGCCACCGGAGGATGGCCAACCACTAGCAGACGGCACCAAAAGTGGCCGGCTCTAGTCAGCCGGCCTCTAGAGAGGACGGCGTCGTGCAGGCGGCCACCTGGTGCCCTCGGAGTCTGCGCCCCCATCAGAAGGACGAGATAGGGCGTGGCTACAGTGAAGCCCCTCACCCCCTAATCTTGGGCTTTGTCGGCGTTCTGGGAACGGGGGTCCCCAGACTTGCCTGCCTGCAGCCTGCGGCGTGGCTCGAGTGGTGGCCCAGTACGACCCATCTTCATCAACGCAAGACTCAAGACCCTCACGAGGGGCCAAGCCTCGCGGGGCGAACGACACAAGACTTCCTCAGGAACGGCCTCACTGGGCAGGCTCGCGAGGAGGCGGAGAGATCAAAGCAAGGTACGTCGCGAGGTGCTCGTGATGCAAGCCATGACGATCGAGACCAGGCGGGTGCCGGCCTATGCAGTGTCCATGTTTCCTCTTTGGTGCAAAGGGGGCAAGCACAGGCGTGGAGTACCGAGGCATTAGGCAAAGGTTGCCATTTCAGTGGAACGAGACCAAGACCAGCAGAACGGCAGGATGGAGGTCACCGTGCAGAGCCTTTGGCAGCCGACGACCAACATTAGTCAGGATAACTTGTACTAGATGTTCCCCTTCAAAATGGCCGTTGTTTGCGCCCTTCCCGCTCAATATTTGGGAAGAGGACCAAGGCCTCTCTATATATAGGGATATCCACCACAGTAGAGGGCATCTAATCGGCATCCAAGAGGCGATTGAACTCACCCAAGCAGTTCATCGCACCAGCTCAAGAACACCTCTTGCGAGGCTGTTCTTCCCTTGTACTATTCATCATCAGCCCCTGAGGCAATCCACCACACCACACACTGGAGTAGGGTATTACACCACAACGGTGGCCCGAACTAGTATAAATCTCGTGTCCCCCGTGTTGTTCATCGTTTAGCTTAGATTCTCGCGAGGAGATCGGACATGGGTCGGTAGGGGGGAAGATCTTCGTGTGCACCCCAGAGTTTGGACCTTAAGGGTCTGCCGGAACCCAACATCCGACATTTGGCGCACAAGGTAGGGGTGCGCCGGAATCTTTCTTCGACTGTTTCGCAATTCGATCTTCCGTCGTGTCCATGGCTGACGCTCGCCGGGCTCGCGCCGAGCGTCGGGCTGCTCTCGCCGCCCGTGACGCTTCAGATGGCTCCTGCCGCGCGAGTGTCCTCGTCGTTCTCGCCGCCTACCGCCAACGCCGCCACCGGCCCGGTGGGGAACGAGCAGCAGGCCTCATCGCTGCATCCTTCGGTGTGGGGGGAAGGCCGCGCCACCACCCCATCGCTGACTCCAGCCAGTTTGTCGTCCCAGGACTGTCACGCCCCCACGGATGCGCACGCCGCGTTGCTACTGGCGCATGAGCTCCTAAACTACCGTCCCGTCGACGACCTCTACGAGGAGTGGCTCACTCGCATCACCGAGCTGGTCAGCGCTGCAGGGGGCTCCCCTGTGCTGTCCCTCTCGCTGCCTCGCCGTCCATCCTGCGCAGGAGGCGCAGATCAGGAGGTGCCTCCGCCACCTCCTCCCCAAGAAGGCACCCTAGCTCCAAGGCGTGCAGCCCCAGGACGAGATACACCGCGTCCGACGCCCGCGCGGCAAGAAAGGAGTTGCCAAGAGATCCCTCGTCCCCAAGAAGGTGCACGCATGCTCCCGCACCGAGCGCGCCACGATCGCATCCTCGCGCCAAGACGCCAAGACCAAGGCTGCTTTCACAGCAGTGGCTGGAACCCCTAGGAGCAAGCCCCGCATCAGCAGAGAGCTCCTGTGGCCACCGCAGGCTGCCGCGCCTTCACCACCGAGCTACGCAGTGCCGGGGCGGACTCTGTGCGGCCACGAGCACCTATGGGGCAGGAGGCCCCTTCTAGTCCGGCAGGGGAGCGGAGGGCGTGCGCAGAGCAGATCGAGGTCGGGCGCGCGGGGGAGACGGGCGATTTTTACCTAGCTTCGGGGCTCTCCGGAGAGATAAAACCCCTACTGCTGCTTTTGTGCTTGTATTTGATCTTGCTCGAAAGCGTGAGCGTACGGTGGTGTTGAGGGTGTCGAATGGTCCGAACCTCTTCTACGTGCCCATGGGCCTCCCTTTTATAGTCTGAAGGGGCGCCAACAGGTGGCAACGTAGGAAGAGGGGGTTGTCGGTGTCAAAACCGGCGGATCTCGGGTAGGGGGTCCCGAACTGTGCGTCTAGGCGGATGGTAACAGGAGACGAGGGACACAATGTTTTTACCTGTGTTCAGCCCTCTCGATGGAGGTAATACCCTACGCCCCGCTTGATTAATATTGATGATATGGGTAGTACAAGAGTAGATCTACCACGAGATCAATGAGGCTAAACCCTAGAAGCTAGCCTATGGTATGATGGTTGAGATGTAATGTTGTGTCCCACGGACTAAAGCCCTCCGGTTTATATAGACACCGGAGAGGCTAGGGTTACAGAGTCGGTTACAATGGTAGGAGATCTACATATCCAGATCGCCAAGCTTGCCTTCCACGCCAAGTAAAGTACCTTCGGACACGAGCCGAGTCTTCAATCTTCTATCTTCGTAGTCCGGGAGTCCGGCGGATATTGATAGTCCGCTGTCCGGACACCCCTAGTCCAGACTCCTCAAGAGCTCCATGAACCAGTCTTCAATGGCGATAAGTCCGGCGTGCATAATGTTCGGCATTGCAAGGCGGGTTCCTCCTTGAATAATCCAGAGAAGCTAACGAACACCGGATAGTGTCCGCTCGCAAAATAATTTCCACATTCCAGCGAGAGAGAATAAAATACACACTTAGTTCAATCTGCCGACGTACGCAGCGCGGATATCACACCGCAGCCAAGCCCTCGCTTGAATCGCTTTTTATTATTCCGCCAAAGACGTTTAGCGGCGGTTTCTTGGCACGCCCCGTCAAGCGTAGATCGTGTTCCCTTTATTCCGGGTTCCTCATCAATACGCGCGCGGGTAACCCAACCGTTCCTGCCGCCACGCCTCCTCTATCAAGGGAATCTCAAACGGTCACGAGACGGCCCTTGGTATTATTTCCTTTATAAGAGGACCAAGGCTCGTCCTTGTTTTTCAACCTCAGATCGAATCTTCCTCTCGCCCTGGCCCCAACACCAAGAGCTTCAGACTCGAGCGCTTGGATCCACAGCAATGTCCGCTCCGACCTCAGGGGCGGTGGGTGCCTCCTCCGTCACAGAGGAGGACATATTGAAGTTGCGGAGGCCAAGCACACGCCTATGAAGTTTCAAGACAAGTTTCCTGCCCTGGGCAGGCCGTGCCAGCCTCGAGCCCGCGAATACATCGCCAGATCTCACCTCCGCGTGGACTGGGCTTCCTGACGGATCCTTTCATGAGGGGGCTCTGTTTTCTACGGGCTGGACTTCACGACTTGGCCCGGAGTCCATCCTCCATATCTCCGTGATTTATCATTGTCTCGAAGCCTTCCTCCGCTCATCCCCACTTCGGCCTGTGGCTGAAAACATTTAAGGTGGAGCCAAGATGATCGGGGCGCTAAGCGGAGTGTGGCGGGCGACCATAAGCAAGAAGGTCAATGCCCTGTGGCTCAAGGTTCCTTCCAAGAGGAACAGGATTGTGGTGTGAGAGTGGTTCTACATCACCGCTTCCAAGGGGCAAGCGGCCGCCGCCTCCTTCCGCCGGGACCTCCACAAAGAATCGATGTCGTGGGTCAACCAAGGGCTCAAGCGGGGTCGCCCGAGGACGTGCCCAAACCGCAAGGCTGGATTCGAGACCTCCAAACAAGGGAGATCGGCTGGTCAAGGTGATGCAAGTCATGCTAGTCGTGCACCTCCTACTCGCAAACGCCGCCCTCTCCGGCTATGGGAGTTCAATCCGAGGGACCTCAGATTCTCCAACATTTTATGGGTGCGACACCCATGGAGATGTACAAGTTGTTCTTGGACCGCAGTAGCGTGTCCGGATACGGCCGAGGACGCAGAGCTTAAGCCGCGATCGCCGGATACTGTAAGTAGCTCAAAGCTCGGACGTTTCTATCTCAGATGTTTTCAAAAGATCATCTCTGACCCTTTTTTATTCTCTCAGGAATGGGTGGCGCGATCAAGGCTGATAAGGTGTCCGGCCCCTCCTAGAGACCGTGACTGGAGCCCGTGGCTGGTCGAGAATGTTGGAGGTTGCGCCCATAGAGGGGGCGACGGGAGATAAAGGAGCTAATACTGGTCTAAGGGGCGGCGAAGAGGAGGAACCAGGATCCTCCCTTCAAGGAAGAAGAGGACCGCCTCCAAAGATCCGGAGGCCCCAGCCCCTAAGCGTGGGAAGAAATCCCACTGGGGGGTCCGGTCCGGAGAGAATCCGGACGCGCAATCGTCGCCCAAGGACCAGCCCTCCAACAAGCCATGAGTATGAAAGAGAAAGTTTTAATGAGAAAGTACCTTCGTTTATGCTTACAGAGTGGTGACCGAAATATTCATATCGCTTGATTCGGATCTGCAGCCGTCTCAGATGAGTTCGTCCTTGGGGGATCTTCTTCCGGAGATGATGGAGAGCGATACGCCTCCGTCTGCCGTGCCGCCAGATGAAGTAGGCGAGCCCGAGGTGTCGTCACGAAGGGCGTCCCTTAGTCCAGAGGGGCCAAAGAGTTCAACACCCACTAGAGTCCGGCCGGGAGAACTGAAGAGTTTGCTTGAGAGGGCGTCCATTTCAGAAGATCACCGTGCGTTAATGCGTATGGTGATGGGAAGATTTCGTCCGGCCGAAAGCGGATTATGCGAGGCCGCCATGAGCTTCTTTGGCGGGATTTGAGGTATGCGAAAATGGCGTGCCCCCTTTGTTTTTTAACAGTTGTGCATATGAAAAATGCGCCCTGTATAGATAGTAGCCCCTGAGACTTGGTAGGTTGTCGAAGACGACAGCATACCGAGGATCGAAAATCTAAATGTCTCGGGTAATGAATACCGCCGTTCGCATGTGGCGGACAGTCCGAGGCCAGCCAACCGATCGGTTTATTGAATCGAGTCGGCAATCGGACATGGCAGATCTTGACATCGCACTTGTCAATCAAATGATTTGACGAGTTGTAAGGTAAATAAAATCTCCGTAGCCGCTTTTATTGAGTGGGTTAAAGCCCTCCTCGATAAGTTGTATGCTGTTTATGCGCGAGCGTTGTTCTTTGCTGGAGAGACTTGGGCCGAGCTTGCACAAGCTAAGGAGCAAGCCGAAGGAGTGATGCGTTGCTGCGAGGGCGGCCGAGGAGTTGAGGGTCGAAAAGGCTGCGCACCGCCTAAGTAGAGGCGGAGGTGGCAGTGGCCAAGAATTTAAAGGATGCTACCGATCAGAAGCGAGGCTCTTGAAAAAGGCGCCTATCGGAGCGGGAAGACCTGAAGAAGGCCACCGAAGCCAAGGATGTCCGCTTCGCAATGCGGGCTATGAAGGAGGAGCTGCGCCAAGCCGGAGAAATCACGGCCGGCAAGCCGTTTCTTATCGTCGCCGTTCATGGATGCCAAGCACGCTAAATTTGAGCGGTGGAGTTCGGAGGATCCTTATATGGACTTGGCTGCGAGTGCGGGGCGCGTTAAGCACTTCCGGAGCCGGGGATCACGAGGTGGAAGAGTTATATTGGGCTCAATTCCACAGTCCGGATCGCCCTCTTCCTCCCTCAGACAGTTGGCGAATGGGCGGCTGAATAGGCTGTCCGGCTGGCTATGATGACATCGTGGCCCATGTGTGGCCAGAGGAGTCCAAGGCGAGCTATTTCGCCTTCGCAGCAATTCCTTGGGCGGTGCCGCATATCAAGGAGATGAAGCGGTCGGCTTGCATCGAGGGCGCGGATGGCTCGCCCGTGAAGGCGCAGATGTCCGGAGATGGATGCCACCGCTGTTGCTGCCCGAGGGTTTGGATGGGAACCAGCTTCTGCCGAGCATTATTTCGGGAAGTTATGCTTGGCGCCGATAATAGAGTCGCAGTGCTCAAAGAATGTAACGTTCAATTGAACGCATTAACTTGTATATCAATGATTATAGTATGAATGCTTTTTATACTTGTGCTTCCAAGTGGTAAAACTTCTCCTGTGCGGCCGCTTATGATACTTGTGTATAACCTGAAAGATGCGATCTTCAAATGCCCCTTGCACAAGGTGCTGGGGTGTTCGCAAAATAGCACTTTTCACACTTTAATCCGACGTCTCGGTCTGTTATAAGGAGGTGGTAGCGTGGCTTAACGAGGCAATCCGGACTATAATGCTTTATCTCTTTCACTTAGCCAATGGAGCTCAAGGGTGGGGCTACGATATAGCCCTAATGGCACCGCCCATCTCTCGATTCGAGGTGCGTATGTGCTCGACCGAAGCGGCCCTTCACAAAGCGGGAATTCTAAACATTCCGTAGTCGATCAAGTGGTGACCGGACTCTCGCTATATCATGACGATCGCTTTTGGCTTTCTCTCTTGAGGTGTTTCGCCCAATTAGGCTGGGGCACAATCGTAGTAGTTCTCCCGTGCGCGTTAGCGGGTGATACGGAACGTAAGGCAGCAAAACATCGGAGCCGCAAACCCAACGTTTGACCAAAGACATGATTCGAGCTGATGCATATAATGCCCAATCTTGAGACGCCGAACACTCCCTAAGGTGTTCGGACTTTATGATAACGGGCAGAATTATGCCCTAAGCCCCTTGTGTCCAGGTACGGGCATTGTCTTCTGACGCGGCCAATGCCAAAGCGTCAGGCTCCGCCTCGGCTATAGGAAGAAGCCGAGGGCGATTTAGCAACAAGAGACAGTAATAAAAAGGTCTACGTAGGGTCTTAATCTGAAAAGAATCCTTGCGACGGGTCCCTACTGCACGTCTGCGCCTGTGTCTCCGTTGTGCCTTTATCCCGGGCGGTACTCACGCTTTGTTCATCTCAGAGAAAAAGAGGAACATTTTAGTTTTAGAAACAGTTCGTGCGAAAATAATGTAAAATAATAAGTGCAAATAATTAAAGCTAGGTTTATATGAAACCGCTGTGAGTTGTGCCCGCAGCCCCTTATTAAAGGGTATGCGGCTAGGGAGCCCCTAGCTCGCTGAGTCCAGATTCGTCTATCCGAATCCGGGTCTTTAAGTGACCCTCAAGATCGAGATGGTGCCATGTGACCGTGCATCTTAGTGTAAGAGACGATAATGCGGTATGGCATTGAAGCGGCACAAAAAGCCTTTCGTCCCAAAGAGCGCTTTGATGTTCACTTTTAAATGGGGCGATATGGAAAATTAACTTTTCCCGTCGAAAATTGTTCGGTGATCCGAACACGACTTCGAGTAATATCGAGCTGTGCACTTGGCGTAAGGGCCCCGGCGAATTCCTTTGAAGGAAGTGCGGCTGTGTCGAATTTTGGTGGGTCTATCCTCATCCGACGGATTGTGTTTGAATATAGCAGGTTTAAGTCCGCCTCCGCCCATTAGGGACGCTTGTGAATTGTAGTCCGCCTATTATCGGATTCAATATCGGGGAGTCCGTCCTGCTGGTTCGAACACTTTGGAATAATCCCGTGATCAAAAGTGATTCGCTTTGATATCCAATCTCTATGGTTTGCGGGGCGGACCGCATAAGCTCTTTTTAGAAAGTGCCGCGACTATTTTTCCGTGTCCTCACATGAAGTGAGTTTACCGCTTTGACCCCTTGTGGAAAGTCTTTTGTTTTTCGGTGCCTCGTCAAGGGTTTATCTTCTTCGCTTGACGCTACGAGCCCCCTTATTCGGGCGTTTAGTCGGCCGGACTGTTTGAAAACCCAACAACCTCGTGGGTGTGATTTGCGAGCCTTCCGTGGTACTGTGGATTTGACAACCGACCAGAATTTTGTGTAGGTTAGACAGCTTCGTTTGTCGTCCTTGATGGGTTGAGCTTTATTATTCGCCGTGAGCTTTTAAACCGGCGTTGATCGCCGTGCTTTTGGGCTTTTTCTATATTCCGCGCTTGTTCTTTTGGCAGCCGTGATTTTCCGCTTTCCATCTCTTATCTCGATGTACTTTGGGTCGGTGGTGCTTCTTGCCAACCAGCTGTCCTCTCCTCGCTAAAAGCAGGTCATGAGGCTTGTTAATGCGGTCGTTGTCCTCGGTTTCTATTGGCCGAGGTGTTTGGCGAAACCATTCGCCCTCGGACATTGTGCTTAAAAGCTGCTAAGGCTTCGCGCGTCCGGACAATCGACTATTTGGTTCTTTGGTAAGGAACCTGCTCCTGCACTTCCGCTACCGACTCTCCGGCTGTTGAGTTATGTGACTTAGGTCATCTCAGATCCGGAGGCCGACATAAGTCCCTTGAAAATTTTCTAAACGCCTCGAGCTCTTCCCAACTTCCAACAGTGTTTTCTCGGGAGGCTTTTGAGCCAATGACGGGCTGGCCCTTTGAGCTTGAGGGTAGATATTTTATGGCGGAGATCGCCTCCTCCGCCATATGTATATGCAGATATAGTCTTCTATCCGCACTCCGGTGGTCTATTGTTCCATCGAGGCTTCTATGTTGATGGGTTTAAACCCATGGGAATTCATGTTCCAAAGACTCGTCTGGTGAAGCATAGTGGGTGTGCGGCTACTGTGACTTTATCGTTGCGCTATCATCGGACACTTGACGTGTTCCTTGCTTATTGGGGCTTTCCTTTGGGTCCAGATGGACTGGCTGGGCCATTTGACGGTGGGGGCTTTATGGCCTCTTCGTCAATTCGGGAGCAGCTTACACTTGGGTAGCTCTTCGATTGGTGGTTGCTGCTTTGTTTGTTCTGCGGTTTTGAGCACTTTGCTCCATCTTATCCGGAGCGCCTTCCGCTTTGTTGAGCTTCCGCTTCCTTCTTCAAAGCTTCTTGCAGAAGCGGCGAGCCTGTATTTGCAAAGATCTTGTTCGACGGGCTCTTCGAGTTCGCTGTCATTGGGGCTTGTTTTGTCTTCGAGGAGGTACATAGTTGTGATCCTCAACCTTTCTTCTCCGCCGCTTTTGTGAGGGCTTGCTTCTACATCCTCCTTTGCCGAGTCTTTGTCAAGGGGTTTGTCTTCGCACTCTCCGGAGTGTTATTGTCTCCCGTGCCGGATTCTCCATTCTGGTTGTGGCGGATTTAGAGCTGCGCGCCGACGCCGCGCTTAGGTTGCTTCTTCAGTTTCTTCCTTCCGCTGCCTTTTCGCCATCCCCTTCCTTTGGGGTATCCACCATGTAGACGCTGTGATGACGAGGTGGCCTTCCAAAGGTCCCGTGGGCGCTGGGTCCCGATCGCTCGGCATTATCGCCCATAGCGCCGATGTCCTCTGAGTCGTAGTCTAGTATGTCGGTTAGATCCTCGATGCTGGCTATAAAGTGGGTGGTGGGTGGCTCGAATTTCTTCGCCGTCCGAATCTCCAACCGCCCCGCCATAGTCCGCCAGATTCTCCGATAGCGAGAGATGGTTCAGGAATTGGTGGATATCGCCGAAAGGCGAGTGTTGAAAGATGTCCGCGGGTGAATTCCATAACCGCACCCAATCCGCTTAAATGGCGGGGCGCGGAGGCTCGAGTCCGGCGAGGAGTCCGGCGCCGATCACGAGTTTCACAAGGGACAAAGTCGGTATTCGCTCCATCGCCAGGTGCTGAAGCCCCGGGCGGCGCTTACCCACCGCCTCGCCATGGGCAATTGGCTCCGACTAGTAGCCGAGCGGATTCGAAAGCGCCACCAAAGCACCGCTTACGGTAGAGCTAGATCATGCCCATCGCCGCAGCAAGGCGGCACGCTTAGCGTGGCTCGAGTCCGTCGAAGATCGAGTCTCCGCGGGTCATCGGCCGTGAAGTTTAGGGCTTCCGATCTGACTCGACGTGCCAGAGGCGAGCTTTCGATCTGCTCTAGATGGCCAAGAGAATTGGCCCGCAAGACGGTAAGCCGAATCGAAGATCTGCTTCGGGAGAAAAGTCTCACCCCGACAGCGTTGAAGGTTGAAGATGCCATCGAGCCTATCGGTGACGCACACGTAGGAACTTCTCAATGAAAGCACCAATCTCGTGTCAAACCGGCGGATTCGGTAGGGGGTCCCAATCTGTGCGCCTAGGCGGATGGTAACAGGAGACGAGGGACACAATGTTTTTACCCAGGTTCAGCCCTCTTGATGGAGGTAATACCCTACGCCCCGCTTGATTAATATTGATGATATGGGTAGTACAAGAGTAGATCTACCACGAGATCAATGAGGCTAAACCTAGAAGCTAGCCTATGGTATGATGGTTGAGATGTAATGTTGTGTCCTACGGATTAAAGCCCTCCGGTTTATATAGACACCGAGAGGCTAGGGTTACATGTAGTCGGTTACAATGGTAGGAGATCTACATATCGTGACGCCAAGCTTGCCTTCCACGCCAAGTAAAGTACCTTCCGGACATGAGCCGAGTCTTCAATCTTCTATTCGTAGTCCGGAGTCCGCGGATATTGATAGTCCGGCTGTCCGGACACCCCTAGTCCAGACTCCTCAGGGTAGAAAGGTAAAACGCAGGTTGGTACAACAGTGATTAATGTCCCCTACCTAACTCGACGGCAGGGACAAGGGCATTTAATGCCCATCCTGGTCGCCCCAATAGTGTGAAGAAACGACTGCTAGGTGAGCCACCGTTGCCACGATGGCGCTCTCTGTCCTCCGCTGCCACTCGCTCGCATGGCTGGCAAGATTGCCTCGCCACGCGCTCTCCGGATGGCCCCGCGCCGACATCGCCGCTGGATGCGCTGGAGCGCAGGTGGCAGCCTTTGCGCGGGCGCAGTGCCTTTGCCACGGCCCTTCTCTTCTTGCTGGCAAGCTTGTCGGCTGTCCGAGCCTTTGCCGGACGCTGTGGCGCCGCGCAAGTCCCTCCGAGTAGCCTTGGTTGGCCTTCCCAGAAGCTCCTCTTGCCGGGCCTTGGTCATCTTGGTTGATACTTTGTTCTTGAATGGCGTAATAGGAAGTGACGGAGGGTCTTGGCGGGCGCCCGCAAGCCTTTGCCGCTGGTCGCTATGACTGCCTGCAGACAAGTTCGGGGTACTAATGTACCCCTACTTTAGTACACCGACAGGAGCCCCGGCCTGGCCATACATCTTGCCGAAGCGCTGCTGGGCCAGCCCAAAAAGCAGGCGTACCAGGCATGCGCTGCTTGGGTCCACGCACAATCGGACTCGCGTGTCTAACGCGTCCTCGCGAACGGCACACGCCGATTGCGCGCTACCGGGAGAGAACGTGATCAATACTTAACTCCAGGAAATGCGTAACGTTCGCATCCCCCGTTTATAAGCAGAGGAAACGGGGCCATTCCCCTACTTTCGCCACTTGCAGTTCCTTCCTCCGAAAGCTCCGCCGCTCTCCTCCGTTCTCCTGAATCGAGAAGAAGACAGCGCTACGCCGCCCGTCGCCGCCGTCGCCGCCGTCGCCTTCGCCTCCCTACGCTCGCCATGGCTCAAGGCCGAAGGCTACGGCGGCCGCCAAGGCCGCTGGTCGGCCGAGGCGCCGAGCTCGAGGCGCGCAAGAAGAAGCAGGTGCTTTTTCCCGAGCTTACTCCGAGGCATTGCGGGCGGAGTTCTACTCTTCTCGGGCGACGGAACGCTGGCGCACTCGCACGCCGCACGGTATTCCGCGGAGGTTCTCCAAATCAAAGAAGTGCCCCAAAGGGTACTACTTTTCCTCGTTCTTCTATTATGTGGCTCGCCCCACCTTTTTCCGATTTCTTTTGCGACATCATGAACACTTCCACGGTTCCATCTCGCTGATTTCACCTAACGCTGCTTTCGACAATGGCGTTTTCAGACACTTTTGCGAGAACTTCGCTGGTATTCTCCCTAATGTGGCTCTTTTTCCGCCATTATTTCTCTCCTCGGCCGAGAAAGGAGCCACCGCGGCGGAGATCGCCTGACCTCCTGGATGGGCATGAAGGAGGTGTACTTTGCCCGGCTGAGCTCGCAGCAAGTGGGGACGAGTGAGGGTGGAGTGGTGCTGGATCTGCGATGCCAATCCGCCGTCGCTCACTAAGCCGCACATGACCCGGTGGTGCATGGCAATGACGGAGTGCTCGCTGCCTGATGATGCCAAGCCGACGATCGCTACCACCCGAATCCTCCGGCTCGGGCATGCAGGACACCCCTAACAGAGGCGGTGGGCGCGGACTTCCTTAAATCATCATATGACGCCTTCCTGCCCAAGCAAGGGGAGGCCTCCCGCGCTTCAAGCTGCCCGGCGATTTCAAGGAGGCTGCGCCTGTGCCTCAACTTCAACTTCACGGGTCATGGAGCTCGGCCATGATCTTTGAGGGAGATGTTCAAAGCATGACCCCAATCATCCGTAGTGGTTCCGGTTGGCGTGAGGCGTGCCGCCCTTGTGCAATAACTCCCAAATAAGCGATCAGATTCACAAGAATGATGCTAAGAGTGCGACATCGCGACGGGATAAGCAAACGGATAGAGCCTGCTGCCGAGGTCGTGCAAGCAATTCTTCGACGACCATTGCTCGGAGGTGGCAGTCAATTCGATGAGCAAAAGCTCCTCACTCCGCGCTTAACATCGCGATTTAGCTAGCGTATATAAGCTGGCGAGGGTCGAAAGGCGGCGGCAGCAGCGCCAGCCGGGAAGCGAAGTTTGGCTTACGCTGGCGAGAGCGACGAGCTGAGGCGGCGCGTTTTGCCGTCGGGAAGAATCTTGCCGGAGAAGGCGATGGCGCGGGGAGGCCGAGGTCGGGGCGGCGAGCCTGCCGAGGGCTCGAGCGGCCCGCTCTCGAAAGCAACTTGCCGCTGGCGGAGCCCACAACGCAGCTCCCACTCCCATCGAGAAGGCGCCCACGTCAGTCCTGAGGAGCTGGCAGAGCGAGCAGGTTGCCAGCAGCCGCGGGCGCCGTGGGACACGCCTGGGCCATGCAAGCACGGCTGTTCCGCTGGAGGGTCCCAGTCACGCCGCAATCGAGGTGGGGTCTTCCCTGCTTACGCCTGATCCTCGCCAGAGCTCGCAAGAAGCGCAGGAGGGAACTCCTATTCCTCCGCCGCTGCCCGAGAGGGTACTGGAGTTCGACCTTTCCGCTACCGAGGTCCGACGACGATGAGGATGAGGAGGATGAAGAGGACGGAGGAGGTAAGGCTTCCTTTCGCGACTTCGCGTCCTTCTCCGTTGTTGCTTATCTCAGATCCAACTTTGCTTTTTCCCCGACTTCTGTTTCTTTTCGTGACTTTCGCCGAGAGGGGGCGCGAAGAGAGCCGTGATCCTCGTGGGTCGACATCGAGAGCGATCCTGCCATGACTGACGGGAGGCACGCCCGAGACCACCTGACGGATCTGATCCCTTCTCCTCGCCAGCAGCCCCTAAACAGGTGTGTTCCGTCGCTTTCTTTAGGGGCGCCACAGGTGCTTCTCCTTGGCTTTACATTTGGGTGATTGGCTTGTTTCTACACAGGAGAAGAACTAGCCCACCAGGAGCAGTCGGAGGCCGACCCGGAGGTTTCGTCGGCTTCGACTATGCCATCAAGGGCCGATTCCCCGCTATGGGAGCCCTCTCCGGCAAGGAAGGGATCTCCGGCAAGGGGTGGAACCAGTGAGCCCCCGGTGACGGGGCCAACGATCACAGAGCCTAGCACATGTGACCCTCCTCGTCAGGGACTCACCCCTGGGTTTTGTTGATCTCCCTTTTCTTTCTTTTTGGGTATTCGCCTGACTTTCCCTTCCCATCCTCCTTCAGATCTCTCCCCTTTGGGGACCCGATGGGCCCAGAGGCCACGGGCGAGGAAGGGGACAGGCGCGTAATCAGTGAGCATGTTACTGGCAGCGAGGAAGAGGCTGGCGCGAGGAGCACTTGGCCATGCAAGAGGCCGCCTGGCGCCCGCATGGGTGGCGAGGGTCCGCGACTGATCATGGCCGGAGGACGCAGGCCAAGCGAGGCGCAGCACCGACGCCGACCCCTCCGCCCCGCTTGATCTGTGGCGTTCTCAGGGAGCCTCACTGGTCTCAAATCCGGGCGAGCCGCGTAGAGATAGTGCCCCTGCATCGAGCCTGTATGCCAAGTTGAAGGGGAGGAGTTCGACAGGGAGGTACTTGCCTCCGCTGGTGGGGCAATGGTTGACAAAGCCAAGCAGCAAAGAAGGATTAGTCCTGGAGGAGCAAGCTCGCCCAAAAGTTGGTGTCACTCTATCGCGCCTCGCAAGCGAAGCTTCGAAGTCTCGGAAGCGCTTTGTCGCAAGCAAGCGGAGTTGATATAGAGAAACATGCGCAAGAGCTCAAGAGCCCAGAACCAGGAGGCCCTCCGGCCCATTCACGAGAGAGGGCGAGTTGATGAGGCGAAGAAAGGCGTTTCATCTCCGAGAAGGCCGAAGCCGAGAAAGAGAGGCTCGCCACGAGGAACTGTCCAAGCGGGATGGTGAGCCGATACAAAGGAAGGCGTGATGGACAGCTATGACAAGGAGCTCGCCGTCTGGGAACAATTACCTTGGCGGGTACTCAAAAGAGGCGAAGGATTTGCTACTCTGGGCCGAGGCCGCCGGGAAGGAGTTAAAGGAGAAGGTGACGCGGGCTGAGGCGATATGACGAGGAAAAATGACGAACTTGTTGCACTCCAACATGAAGCGTGAAAAAGATCAAGTGCCGATGGCGACCGCAAGCCCAGCTCACCGAGAAGACTAAGGAGCCGAAACGCCGCCAATGACTCGAATGTCGACTGAGCCGAGAGGTTGTCCACTTTGGCGGGAGGCGGCTGGACGCCCGCCAAGAGGCGGGAGGACGCATTTGAGGAAAGAGCTCAAGGACAAGCGTGGAGTTGCCGACGAGGGCCGCTAAGGCTCGTAACACCTTCAAGACCAAGGTGGAGCTGGGACGAAGCGCCTCGCCAATATTTGCCGCTTTTATCGACGAGGAGTCGGCGGAGCTGAACTTGACAAGCTTCTGTGTCTCTGCCGAGGAGAATCTTGCACTTCAGCGCCAAGCTCACGCGCTTTTTCAAGGACGTGCAGAGCGGCTTCCAAGAGTCGGAGAGGATCCAGAAGCAGTTGGTCGACGAAGTCGCAAGCGATCTGGCGCCGGGAGTCCGGAGAAGGTGTAGCAGAAAGGTCCTCTTCCGCAACCCGCATCGACCTCTCCCAAGGCTACCAAGAAGTCTGCGGAGGCTACCATCTTGAGGATCTCAAGGCCATCGTCCGCACCCATCGTGGACAAGGTGAACGAGGTCAAGAGGGTCGACGGGGCGCCGAATAGGGCCGCCTTCTTCTCCCTTTTTCTTGCTGCCGCCGCTTTGGTCACGAGAACACTTAGTCATTGCCATAATAAGTCATTCTTGTAATATAACTTTATTCCGGTACCCGCTATGTTATTCCTTTACTTTGTTGTGTGCTTTGTATGCTTTTACCCTACGCTTTTGAGGGACCTTGTCATATAAGCACACTTGCCGAAAAGGAATGTCAAGAGCTCCGGGCGGTGTTAAGCTTCGGCAAGAAAATCTTGGTTTGACTAGTTGCTGACTCACTTGTATTGTTGGAGCATGCTTTCGGAAACAATGCAATGCAACTTAGTCATGAAGCCCATTCCTCCAGCTGCACAGTGTTTTCCATACAAGGCACTGAACGCTCAAGGGATATAACTTGAAAAATTTAAAAATGAGTAGGCTCAAACTTTTGGCTACTTAGCTTTTACATTTTTCTTTGCCCGGCAAATTTGGATTCTTTTGAGCAGCGCTTTGGTCGGACTTTTATCTCCTCCTTCTTTCCTCCCCCCTCAGAACTTGTGGCGGAGAATCTTCCTTTTGAGAAGAAAGAAGAAAATAATGATATAGGATCTTAAGTTCCTTTATTGCTTACCGAGGGTAAGTGCTGCACAAAGTGTCGAGATATATATGCAGAAAGTAAAGATGCATTGAATTTGACAAGATGTGCGGGCACATAGTCTATTTACATACGAGGAGCTCGCTGGGCTTTGTACAAAGTGTTACATGCGGCGGCCAGCAAACTTATACAAAAGGTGGTTGCGGAGCGGATCCGGCAACATACCTTATGATAAAACTTGCGAAGATGCTCTATGTTCGAGGAATTTCTCACGGAATGCCATCTTACATCTCCAAAGCGGGTGGCAGACCTAGTGACTTCGCTTTACCGATAAGGGCCTTCCCGCCAGCGTCAACTTGTTTGAGTTCTTGGCGAATTGAACACGCCGAAGAACAAAATTCGCCTTCCTCGAAGCTTCTGGCGTTAACCTTGCGGCTATGATAAGCGTATAAAGCTTCTTTGTAGCGGCGGCTCCTACATTTACTGAAGAGCGATCTTCCTCGAGGCGCATCATCTTGCGCTGCCTGCTCTTGCTCAAGCTCATCGCCAGCGAGAGCACTAGTGGTGATCCGTATCTGAGTTCCATGGGAGAAGCATACGCTCCATAGACAAAAGAGCAAAAGGTGTGCGGCGGTGGCTCGATTTGGCGTCGTCTGATCGACCAAAGAACCACCGATGCTTGCTCAATCAATTTTCCGCTTGCTTATGCGGCTTTATCGAAAGTCTGGTCTTGAGCCAGCGCAGCTTTTCGGCGTTCGCCCTTTCCGCTTGACCGTTGCTTCTCGGGTGAGCAAGCAGGCGAAGCGAGATCTTAGTGCCAAGATCTGGACATCTTGCATGAAGGCGTGGCTCGTGCGTAATGTGTGCCATTGTCGGTAATGATCCTGTTAGGGATTCGAAGCGGCAAACAATCGACTGAAGAACGACCTAGATGACTATGCTGTCACCTTCCTCACTGGTTCCACTTCAGGCCACTTTGTGAACTTGTCGATTACAGCGATACAAGTACTCAAAGCCCCAGAGCAACTTCGGGGAAAAGGGCCAGGATGTCGAGACCCTGACCGAAAATGGCGAGGATAAAGGGATTGTTTGGAGAGCTTGGCTGGTTGGTGAATCTGTTTGGAATGGGCAGCCGCTTCACACTTGGTTACTTGTCGCGGTCGCATCCTCGAGGCTATCGGCGGAAAAAGCCTTAGGAAAGCTTTGCGGCAAGTGCTCTTACACCAATGTGGTGACCACACATGCCTCCATGTATTTACGCCAATGGCTCTTGTCCTTATTCTCGGGAGATGCACTTCAATTTCACTCAGTTGAATCTTCTTACATCTGGTATGTCATTGACAAACTGGTACATACTCGATTGCCGGGCTACTCTTTCCGCTTCTTCACCTCTTGGGAAGTTCTCTTGTCTGAA
This sequence comes from Aegilops speltoides, assembly GCA_021437245.1. Taxonomy (NCBI): domain Eukaryota; kingdom Viridiplantae; phylum Streptophyta; class Magnoliopsida; order Poales; family Poaceae; genus Aegilops; species Aegilops speltoides. Next base: position 274,337,520 of record CM038143.1, on the reverse strand, counting down.
GAAGAAATGGACTATTGGGCGTGCCCAGCTGGAGCTTGTGGCTCGGCGGCAAGGACCAAAAAGGCATAAGCAAGCTGCGGGAACATCGTCTCTCTGGCAAGGGTGGGGATCTGCGGGCGAGATGTTCCCGGCAAGCGTGTCGGGGAAACAACTTGTCGGGGTGTCGCCCGATGAAACAAGCCGGGGCTTGTCGGGAGCGGACTGCTCCTTAGCGTTCTGTGTTGATCACAGGAACCTTCTTGGCGCGACTCCGTGACTCTGCCGGAAAGTGGTGCCGGCCGGAGCGCTTCCTTCTTGTTACATCCAGCGATGGTGTAGCGGATGGCTGAGATTAAGCGAGCACACAAAATCCACAGTTCCTGAGCGGACTTAAGTCTCGGCGCATTTTGGCGAGCTATCCATGATGCTATTTTGCACTCTTGGAACTCATTTGTAGGCCATCAAAATGTTCCTCTAGCTTCCTCACTTCATCAATGTATGCTTCCATCGGCGGACTCGATAATCTTTGTTGACTTGGCGGACGACAAAGCTGCGAGTCACCCTGACGATAAGCTTTTGATCCCAAGTTGATTCGATCTGAGTCCGGCAAGCAAACCTTCGTACTGCGGTATTGTTTGTTGCTTGCTCTTTGGGAAAGTGCATTTGGACCACATATTTGAGGTGCTCTCCGATTGGGGCGACGTGTAAATGCGCCCAGCGCCGCGCCTTCTGCTGACGAGCACCATCAAAGTACATGGTCCATTCTTTCTTGACTTCCTTGGCGGGGATGCTCTTCTCGGAGTTTCTTCATCCCGTTGGCGTCCATTCGCTATAAATTCTACAAAGCCGGATCTGAATAGTTGAAGTGCTTTCAAACTTGAGGCCAAAGCTTGACAATTCAATGCCCTTTCGACAATCCTGCTTTGTTTGTACGGATTCTGCAGTATCCTTTTCGTGAGGAAGCGGGTGACAAGTGATCTCGTGTGCTTGAAAGTCGTGGGTTAGACCCCCTACTGGCGCGCCAAAGATCACGGGGCTGACTGCAATGCGACCACGAGCACCTATAGGCGAGGAGGCCCTTCTAGTCGGTAGGGAGGCGGGCGTGCAGGCATGCATCTCGAGGTCCCGAGTAGTAGCGGGGAGGCAGGCGATTTTACCCGGCCGGGGCTCTCAGGAGATAAAACCCCCTCTTTTGCTGCTTTTGTGCTTGTATTTGATCTTGCTCGGGCGTGGCGTCTTGGTGGTGTTGAGGTGTCGAATGGTCCGAACCTCTTCTCGTGCCATGGGCCTCCTTTTATAGTCTGAAGGCATGTGGTGTGGCAGTAGGAAGAGAGGGTAGAAAATTAAGCATGGGTTGGTACAGCGTGACCATGATGTCCCTACCTAACTCGGCGACGGGGGACAAGGGCATTTAATGCCCATCAAGTTCGCTATGAGTGTAAAAGAAATGACCGTTAGGTGAGCCCTTGGTTGCCATGATGGCGTCTCTGTCAGCTCCACCTTACCTCGCTCCGCATGGCTGCGCATTGCCTTGCCACGTGCCTGCAGGATGGCCCGGCGCGACACGTCGTTGGATCTTGTTGGGCGCGAGGTGGCAGCTTTGCGGCGAGTGCCTTGCCTCGGCCCTTCTCTTGCTATGCGGCAAGCTTGCGAGCTGCGCTCTCTGGGGACGGCGGCGTGGGGTGTCGCGGCAAGTCCCTCTGATAATGCTTGGTTGGCCTTCTGGCAAGCTCCTCTTGCCGGGGCCTTGGTCATCTTGGTTGATACTTTGTTCTTGAATAAGCAGTAATAGGAAGTAGCGGAGGCGTCTTGGCGAGGCGTCGGCAAGCCTTGCCGCGGGTCACTTCGACTGCCGATTGCTGAAGATTTGAAGTACTAATGTACCCCTACTTTGAAATACAACCGACAGCTTGATGTTACTGGCGAGCAAGTTTAAACCCTGACCTGCCTCCTCGCTCTGACGGGACTGCCGACCCCTTGAGTTCCTCTGGCGGTCTGTTGGGCATCGAAGCCATGAGGGGCGAGAAGGTCATGGCGACTGGTTTCCCATGGCACTCAAGGGCGATGCCACTTTGGCTCTGAACACGCCTCTGGAGCGATCTCCTCTGAGGGGCGAGATGCTTTTCGCTTCATCACCGACTTCTAGGGCACTCGCGACTGGCCCCCGGCCGTGGGTGACTTGTGCCGCATTAAGCAGCAGCCCGGAGAGACCTTGCAGAAGTACATCTAGCTCTTCAACAGCGCTCACCTCAAGATTCCCAGGGTAACCGAGGAGGCCATCATCTCGGCGTTCTTTGATGGCATCTGCAACGTCAAGATGATGGAGGAGATGGCGATCCATGAAGATCTGTGTACGTCTCTGGAGCTGTTCAACCTAGCGACCAAGTGCGCAAGGGCTGAGGAGGGACGCCTCTCCCTTCTCGAGCTCCCAGCAGCAGAGACCGAGAGAGAAAAGCCAAGGCCAAGGATGTGAGCGCAAGGGAGCATTTGTGCTTTCGCAGTGAGCGGACATAAAGCACTGGCGAGGACCAGCGGAGTCGTCCAAGGGCAGCCGGTACTGTGTGTAGCATGATCTCCATACCCATAACACCAATGAATGCCAAGAGCTCATGGTCGTGCGAGAAGGCCGTGTCGGTTGATGCCCCCAGTGCGGGGCTACTGCCGAGGCGGAGCAAGAGGTGGAGGACGATGGGACTACCGTGGCCCTCGTCAAGGGTGGCGTGACCGGCCTCGCGAGGACCACTGGCAGGACCAGCCTCGCGAGGGAGCTTGGAGGGATCAGCCTCGTGAGGATCGCCCGCAAGGCAACGCAGGGCTTCCTCCTCTACCACCACCAACAACAAGGAATGACGACCATCATTAGGACGATGGGGCTATGGGCTTCTAGGAGCCGTGTGTGATCGCTTGCATCTTGGGCGGCGCTCAGGCCCCAGCCTCTCAGCGCATCTTCAAGCAGTTTGCTCATGAAGTGAATGCAGTCCTCCCCAAGCTTGAGGCCACGCGGCCTCTCAGGTAGTCCGCGTGCGCCATCACGTTATTTCGGCGGATCAGCTCAAGTCTTGGCAACAGCGAGGTGGTGTCCTCCGATGCTCTACTCCCGGTCATCAGCAATGTGCATGTTACAGGACCCTCGTCGGCGGCGGAGGCGGGGCTCCAGCGTTATCCGTCAAAACATTCAACAATCTTCAAGTGCCATATGATCAGCTTCAGCGAACCAAGCCCTTCTCGAAGTCCTTTGATGGTTCCCTTGTCACGATAGGGCAGGTCCGCCTCCACGACAACTTTGGACAAGCGCCAGAACTACCGTACCGGCGCATGCTAACCCGACGTCACCCACATTACGCTGCCATACAATGCCATGCTCGGGTACCCCTTTCTGGCCAAGTTCATGGCGATGACTCACCATAGCTAGCGTCCTCAAGATGCCAGGAAGTGGCGGGGTCATCACGGTCCCCTGTGAAGAGAAGGACGCGGTGTGCTCCCTCGAGCGCGCCTCCCAAGCCGCGTCAATCGATGACCCAGACAGCAAGAGTGGGGGCCTTCCTAAAGCAGCTGCCAAGAAGAAGAAGACGTCACCTGGCTCAAGGCCTCAGGAGGAAGGCACCTCGGGCGCTACATCGGACATCGCCCCTCAGGGCCCACCCTCCGTCCTGCAGGCAGCAGCCGTAGCCCTCCTCGGGCAAGGCTGAGCTCTCTTCTGGGGAGGCACTAACTGCCAAGGTCACAAGGGGCGCTTAGGCACCACCCAGGCGTGCTTGGCGGCGTTTCCCTCGGGAAAAGAAGGCAAGGAGGGCCCAACCCTCAGGAGTTCATCACCAAGGTTGCCCAGGAGTTGCAGGAATCAAGAGTCATGCGTGGCAACCACCGCTTGCCCAGTGTAGCTCCCCATCCAGGCGAGGATGGCGGGCTGCGCATCTGCATCGACTACCCAGGGCTCAATGGAGTCGCGTCTCGAGAATGCCGGCCTTGCAGCGTGTATGGCGTTTTGAGGTCCCACACCGCACGGCCGCATGCCCTTGACTGGCCGACGCAGTTGCTACTGCCCACCAGCGCATGATGAGAGCATTCTAGAAGCTCGGTGGCCAAGCATCGCGGCGCTCCTAGAAAATGGAGATGGACTTGGCGAGCCACGGGACCTCCACGAGGCCTCGGGGCTCGGGCTCCTAGGGCTCGTGAGGATTGGCTTCTTCACCGCATTGCCGTCGGCTACTCCGACACTCGCTCTGCAATGGTATCAGGTGACTTCTTTCGAGTTTCGTTTTAGCTGGGAGCGCCCTCAGGGCTGCATCATTCCCAGGTCGCGTGGGTCTGTCCCTGCGGCATGTATCCGTTTTGCTTATGTCTCCAGCTTACCTTGTTGGGTGCGCCCCTCGGGCTACATCATCCCCAAGCCGCTCGGGCCTGACTCAGTGGCATTCGCCTTTCTCTGCATCTATCTAAGTTGATTTGCTTCTTTATGCTTAACCTGCTTATGAATATCGTCTGCTACCTTCCACGGGCCTCTCCTCTCTCATGCAAAGCACTTGCACGTTAAAAGGGGGGCACCTGAGCATCGCGACTCAGGAGCTCTTACTGGCTCTCCAGCCCTCACCCCCTGGCCTTGTCCACGCCATCGCGACCTGGCATACCGGCGGCTGAGCTTGCTCGAGGGTCGGGACTTGACGACGTAGATCATTTGCATTTTAACCACCTTGCAGGAACGTACCACCGACAAAGGCCCAGAGCCAGGCGCAACTCGCCTCGAGGTGGGGCCTCGTGAGTCCGTGCTTGGCCCACGGGTGCCAGTACACCTCTCCTAGCCCTACCGTGCGGCCACGTGTCGGGCGGTGGCTCGCACGCCAGGGGCTCCTCCGGAGCCCCACCTCACGCTGCCGATGGAAGCACCATGCTCCTGCTGGCTGACTAGACTGGGAGGCGGCTATGCCCGTACACATGCTGAGCGCTATGCTCCGGCTGGTGATATACAACTCGGGGCAGCCACGGCATATCAACCTCGAGGACCCAGGCTCGATGTCTGCAGCTCGTCATAGCGCGCCTCCCTCGGGGCGCCCGTGCAGTGAAGTGGGCCGCGAGGCTGTGCCGGAACCTTGCCGCCACACACCACCCAGGTCCCGGACTGGTGCGTACGCCTGACCCTCCCGGCGGGGCAAGTTATGAAGACCCGTTTGAGCGTCAAGGGGGACTCCTGAGCATCACGACTTAGGAGCCTAACCGGTCATGTAGCCCCTCAATATTTAGTTCCGAAAGGCTAACGGCGACTGAGGTATGCGCGGGGCCGGGCCCTGCCGACGTTTGCGCGTTTGCCGTTTGCGCGTCAAGGGGGACTCCTGAGCATCGTGACTCAGGAGCCTAACTTGTCATGTAGCCCCTCACTCCTTAGTCCCGTCCTGGTGATCCGGTCAGGGCTAATGGCGGCTGAGGTATGCTTGGGCAGACGCTGGCGGCCTTGAGAACACAAGCAAATAGGAAGGAATTGCAAAATCTAGCAAATCCGAAGCAAATATTACAGACCATAGATTGTTCTCACGATATGAGACATAAATTTAAATGCCTCCCACGAGGGCGATTGCATTGCAGGAATCAAAAGCGAAAAAGGCGCGAGAAGATCACCTGGGCGCTGCAGCGCTTGTGGTGGAGTCGCTTATCGAGCCCCACCGCTGAGGCTGCGGGCGACAGCGCCGCCCTGGCAAGCGGTGTTGGCCTTGAGAACTTGGCAGCAAGGCCTACCTTTCGATGTGGCAACCCCGGCAGCGGCGGAGCACTTGGCGTCCATGGGCTCCAGCAGGTCGTCAAGGTTGGCGTCGGGGTTGCGGAGGTAGACGTGGCTGAGGATCCGTGTCAGCGCTGCGGAGGAAAGGACGCGAGCCTTGACTTCAGCCATGGGGCCGATGCCAATAATGACTTCCTCAAGCGCCTCGACGAGGAAGGGAACTAGCTTAGCGGGGCCTTCCTTGGCTCCGGCCAGCGGTTTCTCTAGGCCCCCGTCATAAAGCGTTTTCAGCACTATACGAGCCCTCTCCTCATAGCGCATGAAGGCCGCAAGGTCCTCGGCCAAGACCTTCGCCTCAGCATCCAGTTCGACCCTCTCCGTCTTCCGGCGCTGCTCCGGCTCTTGGCCGGTCACGGTGGTGAGAAGTTGGCGTCCACGGTCGCCAGCACAACCTCCTGAGCCTTCATCTCCTCCTCCTTCACCTGGCGGTCGTGAATCTCCTTGGCGAGCTCATCGCGCAGCCCTTACCTTCGCCCTCCGGCGTCTTTGGCGGCCCTCGGCAGTTGAAGCATCCTTGAAACGCGCGCATCGCGGCAGCCATAACTGGGAGGTGGCTTGCTTCCCCTCCTCGGAAGCCATCACAGCACAGCTCAGCGCCCTTTCGGACGGGCGCGAGAAGAAGAACGGTGGAGACTAACTCCGGTAGCGTAGCCACCGGCGAGGTCCCGCTCGAAGATCCTCCGACGGCGACTCAGCTCGTCGGCGGCGAGTCAAGCGGCGGAGCAGCGGAGAGCGGGAGGCTGGTGGTGTAGGAGGAAAACGGCAGCGTGATCACGGCGGGATGGGCGAGGACCTCGAGCCTTAGCCGCCGGCGACAACATCAACATTAGGCGCCTCCAGTCGGCGGGGCCATGGGGGTGACTCCTCGCGAGCGTCCTTACGGCCTCGCGAGATGATCGGGCGAAGTGCGTTCGGGCCCGATGCCTCCCTTCCCGAGTGAAAGGCAGCCCTGGCCAGCGAGACCATTCCAGCCAGGGTCGCCGCGTCTCCCTTCAGTCTCTTCGCCGCAGGTAGCAGCCTACCCAATGTAAGATGTCAGGCCTCGACGGCGAAAAGACAGGAGCAAGGCAAAGTTCGAATACTTACTGGTTGACTGCCACGGGATCCCACGGACTCCGACCAAACTTGAAGCCCGATAGCCTTTTGCGGGGCTCAGCCTCGGGAGGCCCAGCCGCTAAGGAGGGCACGCCTGAAAGGCTAGAGTTGGCTTCGGCCGATGCGAGGGCTGGGGAAGACCCTCGGGAGATCAGCCCAGACCTGTCCTTCCTCGGGACCAGGGGCACGTCCTCCCCCTCTTGCCTGGCGACGGCCTCGTCGTCGTCAGGCATGGAGCGGAGGGCGCTGGACCTGCGCCAGGGGGAAGTCTCCCCCGTCCCCTCAAAGGTCGCCTCCGAGTCATGCTCCTCGTCCTCGTCGTCATCTTCCTCCTCTCCCCCGCTGGAGTCAGCAGAGGACAAGTTCACCGTCGCGGTCGCCGCCTGGCCCTCGGGATCCTCCGCTGGCACTAAACCGACCCCGTCGAAGGTGGGCATGGTGTCCACAACCAGTTTCCAGTCATCACGAAGGAACAAAGGGACCGGAGCATCCACCAGTCCTGCCACGTCCTCTCCGACCAAGCGGAGTGCAGCGGTGAGATCCTCGTCATTCAGGCGTCAAGCTCGAGCGGAAGGCAGCGTCCGCATCATGAGCCTCCACGGTAGCCGATGCGCTGAAGAGCCACCGGTGCGTGCGAGAACTCCCTCGGGAAGCGAGGCCGGTCGACCGCCGCCCGCCGATTGCCCGGCCTCGGGTCGGCATTCATCTTCTTCGACACCAGCTTAACTGCCGGTCATCAAGCTTCGCGCGGGACCACACCTCAACAGACCTCGGGGCTGCTGTGAGCAGCTCAGTGGGGGTTGTGGCACCTGGCATCCACCATGACCCACTTGCTCCGGAAGCTCTCGACCCTCTTCCCGTCCTTCGAGATAGCGTTGGACTTGGAGTATGCGGCAAAGCTCGTGCACGTCAAGATATTGCCGCCGGTGACCTAGAGGGAGAAAAAGTGGCGCAACAAGACCCACGGAGGCACCACCCGGCGTCGCCTCCACGATGATAAGCGAAGATCGATAGGAGAAGGATGGATTTGGGATGGATATGAAAAGCATGTAGCTGATACTAGCGAAGGACGATAAAGAAGAACTCAGAGAAAGGAGGAACCAGACCAGTGATAACGGCGCTCATGAAGAGGGAGTAGAAGGTGCTCCCCTTGTCCTCCGGCCGGCGGAGCGCAGCCGGAGCGCAGTCTCCCCATCTCGTTGATCTGCCATGCCGCCATCTGGAGCGTAAGGGCGAGATTCTTCTCCATCACGTTGGGGGAGAACAGGGCCGGGGAGTACCAGGCCGATGCAACCCCGGCCGGGGTCTTGCGGCGTGCCATTGCTTGCTGGAGGAGAAAGGATCAACCGCAAATGGAATTTGGAGCGGGGAGGTGAAAAACAGAAAGGGGATCTGAAGCAAGGAGAACAAGAGTAATGAAGGTAAAGAGCTAACCCGGGGCCAGCCTTTTGTCGGTCGGCGGTTGCCGGGCAGCGTGGGGAAGCGGAGGCGCCCGTCAATCAGCGAATCATCTGGCGCCCAAGGCTCTGAGGCTGATGGGGCCCAGCGCTCTGCACTTGCCTCTTCGCTTCTCCGCTAAGCCAAGTCTGAGTGTGCCTTGGACCGGGGATCTTGTCGGTGTTGCAGGAATGGGGTCCCAGACTTGCTACTGCGGCTGTGGCGTGGCTCAGTGGTGGCCCAGTCGGCCCATCTTCATCGGTATGAGACTCAAGACCCTCGCGAGCGGCCAAGCCTCACAAGGCGGACGACACAAGACTTCCTCAGGAACGGCCTCGCCGGGAAGGCTCGCGAGGAGGCGGAGAGATCAAGGCAGGGTACCTCGTGAGGGGCTCATGACGCAAGCCATGACGATCGAGACCAGGTGGGCGCTAGGCCAGCGCCAGTCTGCGCAGTGTCCTTGTTTCCTCTTTGGTGCAAAGGGGGCAAGCACAGGCGTGGAGTACCAAGGCATCAGGCAAAGATTGCCATTTCAGTGCAACAAGACCAAGACCAGCAGAGCGGCACGATGGAGGTCACCGTGGAGCCCAAGACGGCATCATCGCCAGAGCCTTTGGTAGCCGAAGACCAACTTTAGTCAGGATAACTGGTACTAGATGTTCCCCTTCAAAATGGCCGTTGTTGGCGCCCTTCCCACTCAATATTTGGGAGGAGGACCATGGCTTCTATATATATAGGGATAGCCACCACAGTACAGGGCATCTGATCGGCATCCAAGAGTCGATCAAACTCACCCAAGAAATTCATCGCACCAGCTCAAGAACACCTCTTGCGAGGCTGTTCTTCCCTTGTACTTTTCATCATCAGCCCCAGAGGCAATCCACCACACCACACACTTGAGTAGGGTATTACACCATAACGGTGGCCCGAACCAGTATAAATCTCGTGTCCCCCGTGTTGTTCATCGTTTAGCTTAGATTCTCGCGAGGAGATCGGACGTGGATAGGTAGGGGGAAGATCTTTGTGCGCACCCCAGAGTTCAAACCTTAAGGGTCTGCCGGAACCCAACATCCGACAGGCTTGGCGTGGCCACAGTGCCTCGTACAGGCGAAGATCTCCGCACGACGTGGTACTGTTGCCAGTTCCTCCTGACATCATTCCAGACAAGCGGAGCCCTGTTCCCCATGATGACCTATCGGTACGTCCCGCAGGCTGCGGGACCTATTAGGCAGTGACATCCCGGAAGACGGCGGATGCCAAACCAGTCGGACTTGGGGAAGGCCGGCCTCTAGCAGGCAGCCGTCCCTTCCCTCGAAGCAAGTGTGCCATTAACTTGATGAGACCAGGTGTGGCTACAGTGATCTTCCGCCAGGCGACGGGACTGTAGCCACACTAAGCTGACCAAGCCCGCGTCACTAGCAGCATGGCTACAGTGAGCAGCCACCAACCAGACCCGCCAGTGGTGGGAGCGGCCTGTCGGCGGGGCCCACTGGCGGGCCCGCGTGGTCGATGAAAAGCCGGGAGGCGGAGACAACGGTCGGGCCCAGCCTTGGCAAACTGAATTACCATGTACCCTTGCGGGGTAGGCCTATATAAACCCCTAGGGCACCCATGCAAGGGTTCCAGCCAATAGAACTAGCCACAGCCCTAGGCAGGAAGGGGGCGCCTTGCCTCCTTTGCCTCTAGAACACAGCTCAAGGAGCACCATTGTATCGCTTGTGCCTTAGTGATCATGCGGAGACACCGCAGAGCAGGATTAGGGGTGTTATCTCCTAGGAGAGCCCCAAACACAGGTAAAGTCTTGGCGTGCGTGTCTCATATATCCGCTTCGAGGCACGGCGGCGTTCTACTCGATCCCACCATGATAAGCCATCCATTAGCATATATGGCACTTTTAACCCCGACATTTGGCGCCCACGCCGGGCAGTGCACGCCTCCGGAGACCTGCTCTGGACGGGAACTTTGTTACTTCCTGGCGAGTGAAGCCAGCCTAGCATGCCCAACGACATCAGCCTCGACGCGCTGCACGGCACGGAGATCACCTGCGCGGCGAGCTGCCTCGTCGACCTTTTTGGCGTGATTCACCTCTGCGACGAGCCGGCCTCCAACGCAGGCACCGGCTGCCCCGAGAGCCGTCTCGTCTGCCCGCTGTGGACCTCGAGTCTGTTGGCTCCATTGACCTAATGATCGTCGACTCCGACACGGCGTCGCTTGATGTGTTCCCCACCAACATGGTGATCTACGACGAGCCGCCTCCTCGCGAAACGGCGGCGGAGGAACACCGCGAAAAGTGCTTCGCCATCAGCGATGTGGCGCTTCGGCGAGCGCTTCGAACCCACTCGATGTGGCGCTGAAGACATGGCGCCCATCGAGAATCTGTGAGCTGAGAGCGGCTGGAAGAGCGCGCGTCCAGCTCCTCGAAGTGCTGGCGGCGGGCCAGCATCAGCCTCTCGGGCGCCTACGGCTTGGCGAGATGGACCGGGCCGTTGGTAGCACGCCGGCTCTGAGGCCCGGCCGCATAAGCAGCTCGATCGGCGGCGTAAGCGCGACCGCCGCCCGCATGTTGAGGCGAAGCGCCCGGCTACCACGCTGCGAAGAACATCCGGGCCGCCCGGCGGTGGCGAACGAGCTGGACAATGCGAGGCGGCGAGCACGATCACGTCACATAACGGGCGAGTCGGCAGCTCTAAACGCGACCGCCCGCGTAATGCAAGCGGCTGCCGCCTTTGAAGTGCCGCTCCAGCGGAACGATGAGCCGCCCCCTCGCCAAGACGACATCGCGACATCCCGAACACGGACTGGTGGCGCCCGCGAAAGAAAGCGGCAGAAGGCGGCTGCCGTTGCGGCGGACTCGCCTCTCCATCGAGCGTGACGAAGATGGCCGCCCTCGAGCGGTGGAGCGGCAAGGCGACCCGCCTCCTCCTCCGCCTCGTGAAGCAAGGCATCCTACTCCGCCACCTATCACGCACCCGACACTCGGCGACCGCCTTGGCCACCGAGAGGGAGTCGGAGAGAAAGACGCGCGCCATCGGATCAATCGCCTCAACCGATCTCTGGCGCTAGAAGAAGAAAGCGCGTGGGCCAGCCTGTTTGACCCTAAATCTGAGATGAGCCCTTTACGCAAAGGTTCATGCTCCGAAGATCGCCCAAGTACCGGCTCCATGAAGCCGGAGGACTGGCTGTCGACTACTCCATGGCGTCGGCATAGCGAGCGACAACAAGCGTTGCCATGAAATGCGTCCGCTCATGCTTCAAGGCACAGCCTAGACGTGGATCAACAGCCTAAAGCCCCGCAGCATCAACAGCCGGGTTGATTTCACCGAAGCCTTCATCTGCAACTTCACCAGCACGTACAAGCGGCCTCCCAAGCCTCGACAGCTCTCCTTGTGCCTCCAAGGGCCCAGTGAATTAACTCGCAACTACCTCACGCGCTGGGCCGAGCTGCGCAACTCATGCGAGGGCGTGCACGAGGTGCAGGCAATCGAGTATTTCACCACCGGGTGCCGAGAAGGCACCCTCCTCAAGCACCGACTTCTCTGCGACAAGCCTGCGACTCTTGACGAACTGTTGATCATCGCCGACAAGTATGCCGCGGCCGACTCCTCCATGAAGGCGGAAATCTCAGTTAACACGTCCGAAAAGGTAGCACCTCATGCTCCTCGGACTCCGGCTGGTGACACCAGTCGGCGACAGCATCCAAGCGACAACAAGGTGTAGGCTATCCAGCCGGCTTCCACCAGCCGGTAGGTGGCGACAGTCGAGGACTAGCAGCCGGAGGGACAGCCAGCGCCCAAGCGTGAGAAGGGCGGCAAGTCCAATTGGTTGCCCGCCTTCTCTTACGAGCAAACCTTAGATGCAGCCTACAAGTTCCATAGCGGCGCGAAGCCGTCCAACCACACCACACGGAAGTGTCATTGGCTCACCAGGATAGCCAAGGGAGATGGACTCCTGCCTCCTCCGCCCGCCGCCTCCTCAGCCCAAGCAGCCGGCGGCTCGGCCAGTCGGCGCCATACAAGACGAGTATCCAGAGGAGCACGGAACTTATGTTGTGTTCACCAGTGTGGCAGTTGACAGATCGTGAGCGACAACAACGGCAAGAAATCTGAGCAGATAGCCTCAAACACTCGAAATTCATGCATTGAGTGCGAAAGCCCATCAATTTGGAAGCGGGCGACCACCCAGAAGTGATGCCTTCCCCTGGCTCCTACGCTCTGGTCCTAGATGCAACCTTTGCAACAGAGAGGCGAGCAGCTCGCTTCTCCAGAGTCCTGATAGATGTCGGCAGCAGCATCAATATCATGTACCGTGACACAATGGAGAAGTTAGGAATCAAGCAGAAGCAGATCCTTCCTAGTCAGACTGTATTCCATGGCATTGTCCCTGGCCTTTCCTGCTCACCAGTCGGCAAGACCCAAATTGATGTTCTCTTCAGAGACAAGAATCATTTCCGCTGTGAGCCAGTTTGGTTTGAAGTGGTGGACCTTGAGAGCCCCTACCATGCACTGCTTGGCCGGCCTGCTCTAGCCAAGTTCATGGCAGTCCCCCACTATGCTTACCTCAAGATGAGGATGCCGAGTACCAAGGGGATCCTGACTGTAGTCGGAGACTACAAAAAGTCGACCACCTACGCGCGGATAGCAGCACCTTGGCGAGTCCCTCGTGATTGCAGCTGAAGCGGCTCCTTGTTCGGGTGGTGGCGATGGCGGGCAAGCAAGCGGAAATGTCACCCATCCCAAGAAGTCGGAGGTTGAGGCTCATTCAAACCGGCAAAGAAACAAAGAAGATACCCCTGGACCGGAGCACCCGAAGAGGCCGCTGTCATAGGTACAAACCTTGACAGCAAATAGAAGCGAGCTCGATTTCCTCCATGAGAATCGGGACATCTTCGCATGGTCTCCCAAAGACATGCGGGTGTTCCGGCCAGTTTCACCGAGCACAAGTTACATGTCCGACTGGCGCCAAGCGGTCGAGGCGACCTTTCGCCGCTTTGTCGGGGAGAGAAGAAGAGTTGTCAAAGAAGAGATTTCCCGGCTTCTAGCAGCCGGATTCATCATGGAAGTATTCTTTCCGGAGTGGCTGGCCAACCCAGTTCTTGTGTTGAAGAAAAATAAGCAGTGCCCCAACAAAGCTTGCCCCAAAGATCCCTTTGCCCTGCCAAGAATCGACCAAGTGATAGACTACACAGTCGGATGCGAGTGTTTGAGTTTTTTGGATGCGTACTCAGGGTACCATCAGATAAAGATGAATCCGGCCGACATGCTAAAGACAGCCTTTATCACGCCATTTGGAGCCTTCTGCTACCTGACCATGACGTTCGGCTTGCGGAATGCCGGCACCACATTTCAGCGTTGCATGCAGAAGTGTCTCCTCAAGCAACTCGGCAGAAATGCCCATGTCTATGTGGATGATGTGGTGGTGAAGACGGAGAAGCATGGCACGCTGCTAGAAGACCTCAAGGAAACTTTTCAGAACCTGCGTCGATTCCAGATCAAGCTCAACCCGGAGAAATTCGTCTTTGGAGTACCAGCCGGCCAGCTCCTCGGCTTTCTGGTCTCAGAGCGTGGCATAGAATGCAACCCAGTGAAGATCAAGGCCATTGAGAAGATGGAGGTGCCCACCCGATTGCTGGACGTTCAGAAATTCACCGGCCGTCTGGCATCAATCAACCGTTTCATCAGTCGGCTGGGCAAAAAGGCTCTTCATCTGTACCAACTTATGAAGAAGACCACTTTTTTCGAGTGGAACGATAAGGCGGCCGAAGCATTTCTCCAACTCAAGAAGATGTTGACCACCCCGCCTATCTTGGCGGCTCCAACTGAGAAAGAGCCCATGCTCCTCTACATCGCCGCCACCAGTCGAGTGGTCGGCCACGGTCATAGTGGTAGAAACGCAAGGAGGAGGCGAGCATTGCCGGTCCGAGACCGGTATATTACTCGATGAAGTATTGTCGCCTCAAGCAAAACTACCCGCTTTTCTCGAAGAAGATGTGCTATGGCATGCACTTTGCCTGAAAAGCTGAAGCCTTACTTTCAAGAGCACCCAATAACTGTTATGCCTTTGCTCGCTTCTTTGAGATCATTGGAAGCCGAGATGCCTTGGGCCGGGCGGCCAAGTGGGCCATTGATCTGGCCCCTTATGCCATCTACTACCAGCCTCGCACCGCCATCAAGTCACAAGCACTGGCCGACTTCCTCGTCATTGGGCGAGACCGATACTTACGCCCGGCGCCGGACTCCACCATTGGCGGATGCATCTTGATCGATACAAAAATGCGCGCGATGCAGGGCGGCAACATCCTCACCTCTCCCAAAAGCGACAAGCTCAGATATGTCTGCAAATCCATTTGCCGCCTCCAAGAACGTGGCAGTCGAGGCACTCATACGGACTCCGGCTTGCCAAGAACTTCGGCATTCGCGGATCCTATGTTATAGTGACTCGACTTGGTGGCCCAGCCGATCGTCGGTGTTGGGGCGCCAGGGCCTTGAATATGGCGAGCTACCGCTTTCTCATGCAGCAACTCAAGGGATACTTTGACGGGTGCGAGTTCCTCCATGTGCCAAGAAATGACAACGAACAAGAAGATGCCTTGGTGCGGATCGGCTCCACCCGGCAGGCGATACCAGCTGGCATCGCCTTACAGTGCCTCCTCAAGCCGTCTGTCAAGCCATCACCAGAGTCCGACTCCATCTTCGTGTCGGCCCCTCCGGAAGCTGTCGGATCTGACTTGAAGATACCAGAAGCGGCGCGGGGACATCGGCGAGCGACACAGGGACTGCGGTTATCGCACCAACCGAGGACTTCAAAACCCGGCCGGGGAGCTGTGATCGGCCGGGGACTTCAAGACAGCGAGCAGCGATCTACTCAACCCGTTGCCTCCCGGCCCAACCACCCTTGTACAAGTTGCAGTCGTGGCAGTCGGAGAAATAGCAAAACCCTCATGGGCTCAACCCATCCTCAACTTCCTGGTGAACAAAGAGCTGTCGTCCGATGAGATCTTAGCCCGAGAAGTGCAACGGCGGGCAGCAGCATACACCATAGTCAACAAAGAACTGGTTCAGCACAGCGTCACTGGTGTGTACCAACGCTGCCTGGAGCCGGACCAGGGTCAAGCAATCCTCAAAGATATTCACCATGGAGAATGTGGTCACCACGCGGCTTCAAGATCACTTGTTGTCAAAGCTTTCTGCCATGGTTTCTTCTGGCCGACTGCTCTAGAAGAAGCCAAAGAGTTGGTTCAGAAATGCAAAGGGTGTCAGAAGTTCCGCTCCAAGCCACACTTGCCAGCTTCTACACACAAGACCATTCCCATTGCTTGGCCCTTTGCTATTTGGGGTTTGGATATGGTGGGGCCATTCAAGACGGCCCGTGGTGGCATGACTCATCTGCTTGTCGCCGACATCACAACGAATCAAGAAACTGAATGGGCCGACTGCCGTGACTTTCATCGCCGACATCACAACTCGGTATGGCATACCACATAGCATCATCACCGACAATGGCACAAACTTTGCCAACGGAGCCTTGGCTCGTTTCTGCGCGACACAGGGCATCCAACTGGACTTAGCGTCCATTGCCCATCCGCAATCAAACGGCCAAGTTGAGTGAGCAAACAACCTTATTCTGTCCGGCATCAAGCCCCGACTGGTCGAGCCTCTGGAGCGTTCGGTCGGCTGCTGGCTCGATGAGCTGCCGATCGTCCTCTCGAGCCTGCGCACAACGCCGAACAAATCGACCGGCTTCACGCCCTTCTTCCTCGTCTACGATTTTAAAGTCGTCATCCCGACGGACATGTACACCGAGGTGGATGCCAAGGAGGCACGAGAAGACGGCGTCAACCTGCTGGAGGAGGGCCGGCTGTTGGCACTCAGCCGGTCCGCCATCTACTAGCAGAGTCTGCGCCGATACTACAACCGCAAGGTGAAGCCAGGATCATTCCAAGAGGGAGACCTTGTGCTCCGGCTGATCCAGCGAACAGCCGGCCAGCTGTCACATCCCTAGCTTCTAGTGCTGCCTAGTGTTTGCATCATGTTTAACTTTCTTGGAAATATGAAATGGGGATGTTCAAACCCTATCATCAAAAGGAATTCAAATAGGTTCAACCGAAATATTTTTCAATGATTTCAAAATGCCCTTTAAAAATGTTCATCATTTCTGGATCAAGGTGGAAGCATCTACCGAAAATGGTTCACCATTTTGCAGGACATATTTGGGCTTTGAATTAATTCTAACATATTAGAATAGGAGCTATTTAAATGCTATATATATTTTAGGTGCTCCAAAAATGTTGGAAATTGTTATGGGTCCTTTGGAATAATTCTAGTGACACCCTAATTATTTCGAGATTTTATAAAATAGTTTAGTATTTTACTAAATCAAAACAAAACAAAATAAATAGAAAAAGCAAGCGAGAGAGGGTTTTACGGTGCTCACTTGCTTGGCCCAGCCACGGCCCATCCTTGCTTTGTGCAGTCGTCCTTGTCCTCCTTAAATCCGGACGAGTAGCGTGCCCGGCAGCGCCACTTGAGCTCCTGCACTGCGTCCCGCCGCCTGGATGCCTCCGCGCATGCCACACAGCCTCCCCGACCGCCCCCCACTCTCTCTCGAGCTCTTCCCCTCCTCTGCTCTCTCTCCCTCCCAAGCCGGAGCGCAGCCGTCGCCGCCGCTCATCGTTGCCGCGACCACCGACCTCCCCGCGCCCATCCGAATATGCCACGAGCTCTGACTCGACCCCCGCGTCCTCTACACCAAGCCAGGCGCCGCCAGGAGCTCCGTGACGATGCCCCCGACCCCTTCTTCCTCCTCGGGTCGCCGGAGATCCCCTTTGCCGCCCGCTCGCACCGACGCTTCCCCGAGCCAAACAAGCCGCCCATCCAGCTCCCTGTGAGCCCCGCCGTCATCTTCCCCTCTCCCCTTGGTCGATTTCTCGCTGTAACGCCGATGACCGCGAGTCCCGCATGCCGCCGCTGCGGCTTCGTCGCCGGCAGGCTCACAGTGACCAAATGGTCCCGTGCATGCCTCCGTTGGGTTCGGGAGCTCTTGTAGATCACGTAGGTGCAAACCGATGGTCCTCTCGCGCGCCGTGTCGTTGATTCCGTCGACACCCGAGCTCCGACCGCCGCCCAACTCGCCGCTGCCGCCGCTACAGACCACCTCGCGCCATCTCACTGCCACCGCTGGATGCGCATTAGACCCAGCACGCCGTAGAACCCAACCGCGTCGCAAGCCGTGCCTGTGGGCAATTCCCGAGCCACCTCGCCGCCGCGTTCGTGTGCTCGCCGGCGTTCAACTCCGGCGTGCTGACGTGGCACCGTCGTTAGGAACTAATAACCCCAATAATTAACCCCCTCTTTCACTGACATATAGGCCCCTCGCCCAAATTAACCCTGGGATTTATTTCCTGTTTATTTTACATTAATCCAGTGGCCCCACGCGTCAGCTTTGACCCTGCTGACGTCGCCATTGACCGGACCCACACGTCAGCTACACTAGCCAGCTCTGTGACACTGACCAGTGAGTCCTACGCATCAGGTTTGACCTGGACTATGCCTTGTTGACCTGCTGACGTCATGGTGATGTCAGGCTGACGCAGTAATCCTTTTCTGGAATTTAAATAAATCTTAAATGATTTGTTTAATTCAGAAAATATCCAAAACTTTGAAAAAAATCATAGAAATTCAACCGTAACTCCAAATAAGATAAATTATATATGAAAAATGATCAGAAAAATCCAATCTACCCATATGTACCATTTTCATGCCTGTTAGAACAACTTATAGCTACTTTTTAGGACAAATCAAATGAATGGCATTTAAATAACCATATGTGGAGTTTGAATTTGAACCATGGGTTCAAACCAACTACACTTAATTGTGTTGCTAGTTGCATTAGGCCAAATCACATCATATTGCCAAGACATTATCATGCATCATATTGTGCATTGCATTGATTGTATTTCTTCTCTGTTGCCGGTATTTGTCCCTCTCGGTGAGCGATGTTAAAGCGTTGTGATCGTTGACGATGAAGACTCAATGCTATCTTGAAGTGCGGGCAAGCAAAACCCCTTGTTCATTCGATACAATCCCACTCTCTCTCCTGCTCTCTTTTACCGCATTAGGACAACAACGATTCAAGCTGTTACATCTTCTGCGGTAGTTGAACCCCTTTCCTCTGCATGACCTGTCATTCCCACAATAAATAGATGAAACCCACTAGCATGAGTAGGAGTTCTTTGAGCCCTGATGTGCCTACTCATTCATGCTTGTTTGTCATGCCTGCTACTGCTTAGAGTTGAGTCAGGTCTGATTCATCGGGAATGAATTGGAAAGTGGTGAACATGTCCTACTGTGTGTGAGCTAAGTGTGTGAACACGATTTGGTAAAGGTAGCGGTGAGAGGCCATGTAGGAGTACATGGTGGGTTGTCTCATTGAAGCCGTCCTCACGAACTTAGTTCTGTGTTTGTGATCCATGAACAGCTACTACCACTCATTGGAATGCTTAAGTGCCCCTATCGACTTATTAATCAACCTGATCTCTGTCTAGGAGTTGCAACTAGTTTTTGGTGTTTGTAGGTAGTGTTAGTAGTCTACCAAGTGGCACCCGGTATAGGTGGGCTTGGGACAGACTAGGCACAGTGGCCTGGTGTACCAAGTGGCACCCGGATGGTGGACTTGGGAACCCTACACACATCGTTTGGGGCCGTGAGCGACACCCCGGCCGGATCTCCTTGCGGATGGAACCCGAATAGGCGATAAACCTGGACTGGAGACTTGTATGGTTAGTCAGGTCGTGGCCGACTCCCTCGCCAGGCTTCCGCTTGAAGGTTGCCGAGATACATGACGTGTACATGGAGGTAAGTGGCGAGAGCTTGTGCGAAGAAGTACACCCCTGCAGGGTTAATATGATCTATTCGAATAGGCGTGTCCACGGTAAAGGACTTACAGGTTGCTGTGCACGGTTCATAGACAAGTGAAAAGTGGATACTCTAAAATCGCAAGATAAGCGTGAGTGCTATGGATGGCGTTCTCGTAGGGAGGCGGGGCGGATCCATAGTGGTGTATTGATATGGTGAATATGTGGACTCGTGAGCGCCACCTCAAAGAGTTACATTGCAGTCGTAGTTCAGGATAGCCATTGAGTCAAAGCTGGCTTGGTGCAGTTAAACCCCACCATCCCTTTGTTGATAATGATGCATATGTAGATAGTTCTGATGTAAGTCTTGCTGGGTACATTTGTACTCACGTTTGCCTATTTTATGTTTTTGCAGAGCGACTTCAGTCGCATTAGTAGTTCCGCTTGGACTTCGACGTTTAGCTTGTTGCCTCAGCTACGATCTTGTGCCCTCGGCAGGATCTGGTAGATAGTCAGGCTTTTCAGCCTTTTTCATTTATAGTTGTCTGTACTCAGACAAGTTAAGCTTCCGCTTGTGCTTTGACTTGTATTTTCTGAATGTTCGGTCATGAAACCCATGTTTGTAATATCTCGCTCCTCAGAGCCATTGAATAAAATACTTGAGTAGTAGAGTCATGTTGTGATGCCATGTTGTATTTGCACATATCGAGCATATTGTCTGTATGTTATTGAAATGCTTGGTATGTGTGGGATCTGACTATCTAGTTGTTTATCCTTAGTAGCCTCTCTTACCGGAAATGTCTCCTAGTGCTTCCATCGAGCCATGGTAGCTTGCTACTTTGCTCTCAGGAACACTTAGGCTGGCCGGCATGTGTCCTTCTTCGTTCCTTATGTCTCGTCTCCTTCGGGAAATGTCACGCGATGAATACCGAGTCCTGTTAGCCGCTACAGTCTTGGTTCATCTGAGTCTGCTAGCCAAGTGCTACAGCCGGATTCACTCGGCCGATGACCGACACGTTCGATCTTTGGGTCATGGATGCATGTCCTCGTAAGTTTGTGCCACTTTGGGTTTACGACTAGCCATGTCAGCCGGGCTCCTTATCATATGGATGCTAGCGACACTATCATATCGTGCAGCCAAAAGGCTAAAACGGTCCCGAGCAAAGGTAAGGCGACACCCGTGGGGATACCGTGCGTGAGGCCGCAAAGTGATATGAGGTGTTACATGCTAGATCGATGTGGCATTGAGTCGGGGTCCTAACACCAGCACAAGCTCTCGGCACCTTGGGAAGGCCTTTTCATCATTAGCAATGTGTTGGGCAACGATTCCTACTATCTGATCGATGCTTAGAAGCCCAGAGCACGCAAGAGAGATGACTCAGGCAAGGAGACAGAAAGGCCATGGAATGCAAACCTCCTCCGAAGATTTTACAGTTGAAAGCAGTATGTATCACACTACCTTTTGTATTATGTACAAAGACTCTGGTCCCCCGAGAAGAACTTGGGGACTACCCTCCTTTTATCTATATGATAAGTGTTATGCCTATGAGTGTGTATTGTTTTGTTATTTCCGCCTGGTACCGGGTTCGACCAGTCGACCCTGAAGCTCGCTGCCTTCTACTATATGCCGCCTCCTGTAGCCAGACAAGTACGTGTTGGCGCAAAAAACATCCCCTGTCAGAAGCCATAGCTCGTAGAGCGACTGAATGGCGGGAAGGTGTTGCAAAACAGTGCCCGCATGAAAAATGGCTAAGGAAAGAACGCATATAGCCGAGGCCGGTATCGCGCCTGCTCGACCGGCTGCCGAGCAGCCAGCCGGCCGGCTTCTGCTTCTCTTGCCAACACTCCAAAAGGCTAAGTACTTGCCCTCCCGCAAAGAGTTTGATATACACCCCACGGGTGGAATTGCGCAAATTTAATCAAGTTGTCCAGACTAGCAAGCAGGGAAAGAAAAAGATAAAACATCCTAAGAAGCAGTAGAAGGCTCCGGCTGGACGTTGGGGTCGGCAGTGCCGGTTGGTACAGCAGGCGGCTCCGGCGGGATGGTGGAGTCGGCGGCACCAGTCGGGACGGCGGAGGGTTGGATGACAGAGTCGACAACGTCCGTCGGAGGAACGGGCGGCTGGTCGGTCTCAGCCTGGCCGCCTCCAGCAGCGGTCGGTGCTTTAGAGCGCGGATCATTGCTTGAGGCCCGGTCAGGTTGGGGTTGACCATCCGCTCCAACCTCCGGCATGTCGTCCTTGCTCTCCTCCTCATCCTCCCCTTCATCGCCCGAGTCGATGACTTCAGCCGAATCGTTGCTGTCCTCCGGGTTCAGCCTGAGCCACTCCAGCGGCGCTTCGGCCCCTTCTTCAACCACCTCCGAGATGAATACGCCGGTGTCGGTGAAGTCGGCGATCGCCGCCGCCCTGTTGATAAGTTCGGCTTCCACCGCCACCAGCTCCTCCTGCGCCTCCAGCCGAAACATGGTCAACTGGGCTAGATCTAGCCCAGGGTACCACGCCTTGACGAACTCGAGGGCTCGGCGCGCTCCTGCCTGGGGTACAGAGCCCTTCCAGGCCTCCAGGTGGCCGGCCGCCACCTCCAACCAGTCGGCAGTCCGACTAGGGGTGCGCTGAGCCTGCACTCCTGGCCAGAGGGCGGAGATCGCCTGGGCCTCGACGCGCTGAAGGCGGCACAACATTTTATGGGCAGGAGGAAGGCGGGCCTAGATGCTGAGGAGTTGCTCGTTGAGAGTCCGGGGGGCGTCAGCGGGAATCTGCATGCCTTCCGCCCTCCGCTCCTTGTGCTGGGCCTCGATAATCTGGTTTGCGGCGACGGAGTGGCCCGGGAAGAAGTTTGCTCGGACAGAAGGCAAGAAAAGCCAAAAGTAAGAAACTAGCAGTCGGCCTAGATAAGGGTCGGCAGCTCCAAAACAAGAAAGAAAAGAAAATGAAGATCACCATCGACCAAGTCTTCGATGCTGCTGAAGCTGGCCGTCATCTGTGCCTCCTTGTCGGCCCAGGCGGAGCGCTCGATCTCGAACTCGGCGAGGAGGTCGGTCTCCTTCGCCTTCACCTCCCTCTGAGCCGTCTTGAGGGCCTCCGCCTGCACCGCGAGCTGAGTGACCAGCCGGTCATGCTCCTCGGCCAGCTTGCTGCACTCCACCTCCTTGCCGCACAGGGCGGTGTTGGCTTCGACTAGCTTCTGCTGCAAGACAGTGTTGCCCTCTGTAAAAGAGAAGGAGAAAGAACATCAGTCAAACAACGAAGAGGGATGCAGTTGCCGGGGAGATCCGGCCCGACTGCTCAGTAGAGGGCCCAAATCTCGGGGACTACAGCCCACGGGTGCGCTATCACGCCCCGCAGAGAAGAAGTTACCAGCAAAATAAAATCACTGGGAAGATTCGGCCCGACTACTCAGCAGTCGGCCTGAACCTCGGGTACTACAGCCCACGGGTGCGCCAGCGCCCCCCCCCCCCCCGAAGAAAGGAAATCAGAGCTTACTCCGGCTCTCGGACAAATTGGCAGTCTGCGTCTCCAGCTCTCGGACTCTGGAATTGAAGGTTACCGCGCGGAGATTGTGGTAGTCCTGCAAGTTAAAGTTCCGGACTGCCTGCTTAGCAGCCAGCCCGAAACTTGGGTACTACACCCAGTGGGTGCACTTGCGTGCCCCCACGAAGAAAGCAAGAAGATCAAAATAAAGAGAAGTGAAGAACTTATGTGGATGGCTGACCGTGACTCCAGGAACGCCTTGTTGCATCGCTTGAGGGCTTTGTTTTCGGCCCAGAGTTTGGCCTGGATGTCAAGGGACGCCTGGGCCAGGGCGCCCGTCCCACCTCCGCCTACCCAGCCAGCGGGCGCGGTGCTGGTCGCTTCGGTGTCGGGGACCGACGAGCTCGCGGCACCGGCCTCCAGCGGCCATGGTGCCGAGGCCACCTTCGCAAGACGGCGGCGCGCGATTGTGCGGACCTCGGGAGTCAGGTCCGTCACCACCTCGTTCCCAGCCGGTGGCACCGGCGGGGCAGTTGGCTGCTCGCCCTGCGTTCCGCCAGCTGGCGGTGGTGGCGGCACAATGACGTCCGGCAAAGCCACGTTGCCGCCCTCCCTCTCCATGACCGGCTGCTCGTCGCCGGCTCCCCCAGTCATCGCCACAAACTCCGGCGGGGGCAGCGCGGTGTTTAGAGGAGTCACCAGCGGCGGCTCCTCGCGGCGCGCGGCCTCTACGAGCCGCTCCTTCTCCACGGCGTCGGCCTCCGCCTGCGCCATCTTCCTCGCTGCAGATGCTGCGGCCTTGTCCGCCTCCGCCTTCGCCAGGCGGTCGGCCTCCTATTCCTCACGCACCTCCCGTGCGTTCCCCTCCTGCGCCTCCCGGAGGTCGACGTTCGAGTCGATCCGCCGGCTGGTGGTGGATGTCTCCGCCGACCTGATGACCGAGGCGGTGGCCGACTTCTCGAGGTTGAGCGGGGCCCTGAGATGGGAAGACAAGACAAAAAAGTTTTTAGGCCAGATTGGCGAAGAGGAGGAATCGTGAGAAGGGTACTTGATACGTCTCCAACGTATCTATAGTTTTGATTGCTCCATGCTAATTTATCTACTGTTTTGGACTATATTGGGCTTTATTTTCCACTTTTATATTACTTTTGGGACTAACCTATTAACCGGAGGCCCAGCCCAGAATTGTTGTTTTTTGCGGTTTTCAGTATTTCGAAGAAACAGAATACCAAACGGAGTCCAAATGGAATGAAACCTTCGGGATCGTGATTTTCCAACCGAACGTGACCCAGGAGACTTGGACCCTACTCAATAAAGGCCCGAGGAGGTCACGAGGTGGAGGCGCTCCCTCGGCGCGCCTCTATCTCGTGGGCCCCTCGAGCTCCACCGACGCACTCCTTCCTCCTATATATACCTCACGTCTCCCAATGATCGAACAGAGCCAAAATCTAATTCCACCGCCGCAACCTTCTCAGATCCACGAGATCCCATCTTGGGGCCTGTCTAGGAGCTCACGGGAGGGCATCCACCATGGAGGGCTTCCACATCATCACCATAGCCCCTCCGAAGAAATGTGAGTAGTTTACTTCAGACCTTCGGGTCCATAGCTAGTAGCTAGATGGCTTCTTCTCTCTTTTTGGATATCAATCAACGTTCTCCCCCTCTCTCGTGGAGCTCTATTCGATGTAATCTTCTTTTTGCGGTGTGTTTGTTGAGACCGATAAATTGTGGGTTTATGATCTAGTATTATCTATGGAAAATATTTGATTCTTCTCTGAATTCTTTTATGTATGATTGAGTTATCTTTGCTAGTCTCTTCGAATTATCTTTTTGGTTTGGCTAACTAGATTGGTAGTTCTTGCAATGGGAGAAGGGCTTAGCTTTGGGTTCAATCTTGCGGTGTCCTTACTCAGTGACAGAAAGAGTTGCAAGGCATGTATTGTATTGTTGCCATCAAGGATAACAAGATGGGGTTTTATCATATTGCATGAATTTATCCCTCTACATCATGTTATCTTGCTTATGGCGTTACTCTGTTTTTACTTAATACTCTAGATGCATGTTGGATAGCGATCGATGTGTGGAGTAATAGTAGTAGATGCAGAATCGTTTCGATCTACTTGTTTTGCACGTAATGCCTATATACATGATCATCGCCTAGATATAATCATAACTATGCTCAATTCTGTCAATTGCTCAACAGTAATTTGTTCACCCACCGTAGAATACTTATGCTCTTGAGAGAAGCCACTAGTGAAACCTATGGCCCCCGGGTCTATTCTCATCATATCAATCTATATCACTTTATTTACTTGCTTTGTTTTTACTTTGCCTTTACTTTTTACTTTGCATCTATCTATCAAAAATACCAAAAATATTATCTCTATCAGATCTCACTCTCGTAAGTGACCGCTGAAGGATTGACAACCCCGAGCGTTGTTTTATGAGTTGCTATCGTTTTGTGTAGGTACGAGGGACTTGTGCGTGGTCTCCTACTAGATTGATACCTTGGTTCTCAAAAACTGAGGGAAATACTTATGCTACTTTACTGCATCATCCTCTCCTCTTCGGGGAAATTCAACGCAGTGCTCAAGAGGTAGCAAGAAGAATTTCTGGCGCCGTTGCCGGGGAGGCTCACGCAAGCAAGTCAACCATACCAAGTACACATCGCAATCCCTATCTCTCGCATTACATTATTTGCCATTTGCCTCTCGTTTTCCTCTCCCCCACTTCACCCTTGCTGTTTTATTTGCCGTCTCTTTCCCAATCTCCTCCCCTTTTTCCAGTTGCCTTTCTGTTTTCTCGTGTGCTAGCTCGTTTGCTTGCTTGTCGTCATGTCTAATTCCTTATCCGCTCCTATGTCTCCCGAGTTGAAGTTCTTCACTTCAAGCAAAGGCAAGGAGAAAATTTAAAACACGCTTGGTATAGGATGATGGAATCTTATCGTAAGTGCACCCTAGATGTGAACTTTAGAATTCTTCTTCGCAATTTTTATGTTGGGTTAAATATGACAAATACACAACTCTTGGATTGCATTGCCAAGGGAAATTTCATTGAGATTCATCCCAGTATTGTGCATGAAATTATAGAGGGAATAGTGGGAACACTACCCCAAAAAGGAGGATTGCATCCTACCCAGGAAGAAACCCATGTGTTTGAGAAAATTTGCGAAGTAACAAATTTTTTACAAAAATCACTTGAGCCTCTTAAAAGTGTTAGCGGGAATCTTCACCGCATGAATATGTTGATTACTCTTTGTAATAAGCGATTGGATTCTTTGGATCTAAAAATTACCGAATATGAAGGGAAGCGGAAAGAACCTCCCGGATTCGAACATGACTTTGCTAAAAAAATGAAAATCAAAGATGGTAATACCTAGATCTATCCTTGCTTTTATGCCTAGCTAGGGGCGTTAAACGATAGCGCTTTTTGGGAGGCAACCCAATTTTTTTGTGTTTTTTGTTTCTGCTTCTCTTTAGGAATAAATAATACATCTACCTTCTGTTTGGATGTGGTTTTATGTTTTAATTAGTGTTTGTGCCAAGTAGGACCTATAAGATAACCTACGATGATAGTTGATTTAATTCTGCTGAAAAACAGAAACTTTGCACGCACGAATTTAGTTATGATAAATCACATGAACGTGATTTTGCGTTGATTTGTTTTTGCTTTTGATCAATAAAAACATTGTCCAAGACTTCCTATTTTGGTAGAATTTTTAGAGTTCCAGAAGTTTGCGTTAGTTACAGATTGCTACAGACTGTTCTGTTTTTGACAGATTCTGGTTTTCGTGTGTTGTTTGCTTATTTTGATGAATCCATGGCTAGTAAATTAGTTTATAAACCATAGAGAAGTTGGAATACAGTAGGTTCAACACCAATATAAATAAAGAATGAGTTCATTACAGTACCTTGAAGTAGTCTTTTGTTTTCATTCTCTAACGGAGCTCACGAGATTTCTGTTGAGTTTTGTGTTGTGAAGTTTTCAAGTTTTGGGTGAATTCGTTTGATGGATTATGGAACAAGGAGTGGCAAGAGCCTAAGCTTGGGGATGCCCATGGAACCCCCAAGATAATACAAGGAAACCAAAAAGTCAAAGATTGGGGATGCCCCGAAAGGCATCACCTCTTTCGTCCACTTCCATCGGTAATTTACTTGGAGCTATATTTTTATTCACCAACATGATATGTGTTTTGCTTGGAGCGTCTTGTATTATTTGTATCTTTGCTTGTTATTCTACCACAGTCATCCTTGCTATACACACCTTTTGAGAGAGCCATACATGAATTGGAATTTGTTAGAATACTCTATGTGCTTCACTTATATCTTTTGAGCGTGATAATTTTTGCTCTAGTACTTCACTTAGATCTTTTAGAGCACGGTGGTGGATTTGTTTTAAAGAAACTATTTGATCTCTCATGCTTCACTTAGATTATTTTAAGAGTCTTTAATAGCATGGTAATTTTCTTAATGTTAATATACTTGGTGTTCAATATATGTGAAACTTTCTTTTGAGTGAATTGAATACTAAGATAAGTTTGATGCTCGATAATTGTTTTGAGATATGGAGGTGATAATATCAAAGTCGTGCTAGTTGGGTGATTATGAATTTGAGAAATACTTGTGTTGAAGTTTGCAAGTCCCGTAGCATGCACGTATGGTTAAAGTTGTGTAACAAATTTGAAACATGAAGTGTACCTGGCTTGTGCTTCCTTATGAGTGGCGGTCGGGGACGAGCGATGGTATTTTCCTACCAATCTATCCCCCTAGGAGCATGCGCGTAGTACTTGAATTTTTGATGACTTCTAAATTTTTGCAATAAGTATATCAGTTCTTTTGACTAATGTTGAGTCCATGGATTATACGCACTCTCACCTTTCCACCTTTGCTAGCCTCTTCGGTACCGTGCATTGCCCTTTCTCACCTTGAGAGTTGGCGCAAACTTCGCCGGTGCATCCAAACCCCGTGATACGATACGCTCTATCACACATAAAACTCCTTATATCTTCCTCAAAACAGCCACCATACCTACCTATCATGGCATTTCCATAGCCATTCCGAGATATATTGCCATACAACTTCCACCATCATCATCATGTCATACATTACTTTTATCATATTGCCATTACATGATCTTGTAGTTGACATCGTATTTGTGGCAAAGCCATCATGCATTATTTTCCATACATGTCACTCTTGATTCATTGCACCATCCCGTTACACCGCCGGAGGCATTCATATAGAGTCATATCTCGTTCTAAGTTTCGAGTTGTAATCCTTGTGTTGTAATCAATAGAAGTGTGATGATCACCATTATTAGAGCATTGCCCAAATAAAAAAAGGATAAAGGCCAAAAAAAGAATGGCCCAAAAAAAGAAAATAATGGGCAATGCTACTATCTCTTTTTCCACACTTGTGCTTCAAAGTAGCACCTTGTTCTTCATGTAGTGAGTCTCATATTTTGTGCTTCAAATTAGCACCTTGTTCCTCATGTAGTGAGTCTCATAAGTTGTCTTTTTATACTAGTGGGAATTTTTCATTATAGAACTTGGCTTGTATATTCCTACGATGGGCTTCCTCAAATGCCCTAGGTCTTCGTGAGCAAGCAAGTTGGATGCACACCCACTAGTTTTCTTTTGTTGAGCATATGTAGCTCTAGTGCATCCGTTGCATGGCAATCCCTACTCCTCATGTTGACATCAATTGATGGGAATCTCCATAGTCCATTGATTAGCCTCGTCAATGTGAGACTTTCTCCTTTTTGTCTTCTCCACACAATCCCCATCATCATATTCTATTCCACCCATAGTACTATATCCATGGCTCACGCTCATGTATTGCGTTAAGGTTGAAAAAGTTTGAGATTATTTAAGTATGAAACAATTGCTTGGCTTGTCATGGGGGGTATAGAAGTTGGGAACATCTTTGTGTGACGAAAATGAAGCATAGCGTAACTATATGATTTTGTAGGGATGAACTTTCTTTTGCCATGTTATTTTGAGAAGACATGATTGCTTTGGTTAGTATGCTTGAAGTATTATTATTTTTGTGTCAATATGAACTTTTGTCTTGAATCTTTCGGATCTGAATATTCATATCACAAAAGAAGATTTACATTGAAAGTATGCCAAAGTATCACTCCGCAACAATTTTTTTTCATTTACCTACACGAGGACGAGCAGGAATTAATCTTGGGGATTCCTGATACGTCTCCAACGTATCTAGAATTTTTGATTTCTCCATGCTACTTTATCTACTGTTTTGGACTATATTGGGCTTTATTTTCCACTTTTATATTACTTTCGGGACTAACCTATTAACCGGAGGCCCAGCCCAGAATTGTTGTTTTTTGCCTTTTTCAGTATTTCGAAGAAACAGAATATCAAATGGAGTCCAAACGGAATGAAATCTTTGGGATCGTGATTTTCCAACCGAACGTGACCCAGGAGACTTGGACCCTACTCCAAGCAGTGCCCGAGGGGGTCACGAGGGTGGAGGGCATGCCCCCCTGGGCGCGCCCCTACCTCGTGGGCCCCTCGGGGCTCCACTGACGTACTCCGCCCTCCTATATATACCTACTTATCCCCGAACGATCAGAACAGGAGCCAAAAACCTAATTCCACCACCGCAACCTTCTGTATCCACGAGATCCCATCTTGGGGCCTGTTAGGAGCTCATGGGAGGGGGCATCCACCACGGAGGGCTTCTACATCATCACCATAGCCCCTCCGATGAAGTGTGAGTAGTTTACTTCAGACCTTGGGTCCATAGCTAGTAGCTAGATGGCTTCTTCTCTCTTTTGGATCTCAATACAATGTTCTCCCCTCTCTCATGGAGATCTATTCGATGTAATCTTCTTTTGCTGTGTTTGTTGAGATCGATGAATTGTGGGTTTATGATCCAGTATTATCTATGGAAAATATTTGATTCTTCTCTGAATTCTTTTATGTATGATTGAGTTATCTTTGCAAGTCTCTTCGAATTATCTTTTTGGTTTGGCCAACTAGATTGGCAGTTCTTGCAATGGGAGAAGTGCTTAGCTTTGGGTTCAATCTTGCGGTGTCCTTATTCAGTGATAGAAAGAGCTGCAAGGCACGTATTGTATTGTTGCCATCGAGGATAACAAGATGGGGTTTTTATCATATTGCATGAATTTATCCCTCTACATCATGTCATCTTGCTTACGGCATTACTCTGTTTGTACTTAATACTCTAGATGCATGCTTGATAGCGGTCGATGAGTGGAGTAATAGTAGTAGATGCAGAATCATTTCGATCTAGTTGTTTTGGACGTGATGCCTATATACATGATCATCGCCTAGATATACTCATAACTATGCTCAATTATATCAATTGCTCAACAGTAATTTGTTCACCCACCGTAGAATACTTATGCTCTTGAGAGAAGCCACTAGTGAAACCTATGGCCCCCGGGTCTATTCTCATCATATCATTCTATACACTTTATTTACTTGCTTTGTTTTTACTTTGCCTTTACTTTTTTACTTTGCATCTATCCATCAAAAATACCAAAAATATTATCTCTATCAGATCTCACTCTCGTAAGTGACCGTGAAGGGATTGACAACCCCTAAGCGTTGGTTGCGAGTTGCTATCATTTTGTGTAGGTACGAGGGACTTGTGCGTGGTCTCCTACTGGATCGATACCTTGGT
Organism: Aegilops speltoides; assembly: GCA_021437245.1. Lineage (NCBI taxonomy): Eukaryota > Viridiplantae > Streptophyta > Magnoliopsida > Poales > Poaceae > Aegilops > Aegilops speltoides. Next base: position 274,307,244 of record CM038143.1, on the reverse strand, counting down.
TCTCAAAAACTAAGGGAAATACTTATGCTACTTTACTGCATCATCCTCTCCTCTTCGGGGAAATCCAACGCAGTGCTCAAGAGGTAGCAGTACTTACACTGATACCATGAGTCGCACGTTCGGCTGCCTCTGGTACTTGGCCACCATGGCCGCGGCTTCTCTCCGCCTGGTCACCGCGGCCGGGTTCTTGGAATTTTTCGGCGCGCTGCCAAATAGGGCAACGCCTTGCTTCCGCTTGCGCTTGCCGCCTCGGGCGGGCGGCCCGGTAGAGGGGCCTGCGCCAGTGTTGGCGGTACTTCGAGAGGGGCGCGGCTCGTCTTCATCATCATCGTCATCGGGCTAGGTCTCCACGCCGCCGCCCTCCTCGGAGCCACCTGCTCCATCGCCGCCGCCTGCCACGTCGTCCGCCAAGGCGGCCGCCCCCAAGTCAGGGTCGTCCACGTCGCTTACTGCCCGATCCAGCAGGTAGTCACCACCCGGCCCCACGATGGCGGCCGTCGCCGCGGACATATAAATCTGCGCTCCGGAAAGGAGTCGCGTCACGCCAAGAACAAAACTAAAACACAAAACTGAAAGAAGAAATTGAGGGACTTATAGCAGGCGGTGGGTTGTCGCGGGAATACGGCTGCTTCCCGAACCGCCAGTCTTCCTCCGACACCTTGAGGTCGGAGATCTCGTTCACCATCCTCGCAACCTCAGCAGTCGGCATCTCCCTCATGCACAACTTGCTCGGGTCGCGGTGCCCGCTCATCTGACGGATCAGATGAGGGCGGCTGTCAGTGTCAAAACCGGCGGATCTCGGGTAGGGGGTCCCGAACTGTGCGTCTAGGCGGACGGTAACAGGAGACAAGGGACACGATGTTTTTACCTAGGTTCGGGCCCTCTCAATGGAGGTAAACCCTACTCCTGCTTGATTGATATTGATGATATGGGTAGTACAAGAGTGGATCTACCATGAGATCAAGGAGGCTAAACCCTAGAAGATAGCCTATGGTATGATTGTGTCAGGGCGTCGCTGTGTGGCCACGAGCACCTATGGGGCAGGGGGCCCCTTCTAGTCCGGCAAGGGAGCGGAGGGCGTGCGCAGAGCAGATCGAGGTTGGGCGCGCGGGGGAGACGTGCGATTTTTACCCAGCTTCGGGGCTCTCCAGAGAGATAAAACCCCTACTGCTGCCTTGTGTTCGTATTTGATCTTGCTCGAGAGTGCGAGCGTATGGTGGTGTTGCGTCGTCCGATGGATCAACCCTTCTACGTGCGCATGGACCTCCCTTTTATAGTCTAAAGGGGGCGCCAACAGGTGGCAACGTAGGAAGAGGGGGTAGAAAGGTAAAAATGCAGGTTGGTACAACAGTGACCAACAGTGCGCCCCTACCTAACTCTGACGGCATGGGACAAGGGCATTTAATGCCAGTCTGGTCGCCCCAAGAGTGCGAAGAAACGACCGTTAGGTGAGCCACCGGTTGCCACGATGGCGTCTCTGTCAGCTCCGCTTGCCACCTCGCTCCGCATGGCTGTGCCGCGCCTCACCACGTGCTCCTGGGACAGCCCCGGGGCGACACGTCGTTGGGTGTGCTGGAGCGTAGGGTGGCAGCTTTGCCGCGGCAAGTGCCTTGCCGTGGCCCTTCTCTTGCTGTGCCGGCAAGCTTGCCGGCTGCCAGGCCTTGCCGGGACGCGCGGGGCATCGAGGCAAGTTCCTCTGGAACGCCTTGGTCGGCCTTCCCGGCAAGCTCCTCTTGCCGGGGCCTTTGTCTACTCATCTGATATTTTGTTCTTGAATGGCAGTAATAGGAAGTGACGGAGGGTCTTGGCGGGCGCCCGGCAAGCCTTGCCGCGGGGCGCTGCGACCACCCGTGCACAAGTTCGGGGTACTAATGTGCCCCCCTACTTTAGTACACCAACAGGAGCCCCGGGCCTGGGCCACACACGGTGCCGAGCGCTGTTGGGCCAGGCCCAAAACAGTGCATGTGCACGCGCGGCCTGGGTCCACAAAAACCCACTCCGCTTCCACCGCGTCCTGCCGCAACGACACGCGTCGATTGCGGCGCCGTGGGAGAGAACGTGGTCAATACTTAACTCCAGGAAATGCGTAACATTCGCATCCCCCGTTTATAAGCAGAGGAAACGGGGTCGTTCCCCCACTTTCGCCACTTGCAGTTCCCTCCTCCGAAAGCTCCGCCGCTCTCCTCCGTTCTCCTGAATCGAGAAGAAAGCAGCGCTCCGCCGCCCGTCATCGCCGTCGCCGCCGTCGCCTTTGCCTTCCCCTACTGCCTCTGCCATGGCTCCGGAGGCCGGGAAGGCTACGAAGGCCACGAAGGCCGCGAAGTCGGCCGAAGCGCTGGAGCTCGAGGCGCTGCGCAAGAAGCAGGTGCTTTTCCCCCCCGAGCTCACTCCGGAGGCATTGCGGGCAGAGTTCTACATCTTCTGGGTGACGGAAACGCGGGCGCACCCACACACGCCGGTGCTTTCCGCGGAGGCCTCCAAATCGAAGAAGTGCCCCAAAGGGTACTACTTCTTCCCTGTGTTCTTCTATTGCGGGCTCTACCCGCCTTTCTCCGATTTCTTTTGCGACATCATGAACACCTACGGGTTTCATCTGCTTGATTTCACCCCCAACGCCGTTCTGACAATGGCGGTTTTCGCACACCTCTGCGAGAACTTCGTTGGTATCCTTCCCAATGTGGCTCTTTTTCGTCACTATTTCTCCCCTCGTGCCGAGAAAGGGGAGCCGCTGGCCGGCAGAATTGCCTGGACCTCCTAGATGGGCATGAAGGAGGTGTACTTAACGGGCGAGCTCCGCAGCAAGTGGGACGAGTGGTGGGCGGAGTGGTGCTGGATCTGTGATGCCAATCCGCCGTCATTCACTAAGCTGCGCAAGACCCGGGTGGTGCGTGGCAACGACTGGAGTGCTCTGTCGTCGGATGATGCCAAGCTGTCGATCGCTACCACCGAATCCTCCGGCTCAGCATGCCGGACTTACAACAGGCGGTTGGCGCGATTTCCTTCGTCGCCATATCGCCTCTCCGCAGTAAGGGGAGGCCCGCTGGCGATTCAGTGCCCTGCGATTTCATGAGGCTGCGCCCGGGCCTCAACTACAACTTCACGGTTATGGAGCTTGGCGCGATGCTGAGGGAGATGTTCAAGCATGACGCCAATCATCCTGAGTGGTTTCAGTTGGCGCAGGGCGTCGTCCCTTTGTGCAATAACTCCCAGCGCGATCGAATCTGCGCAATGATGCCAGAGTGCGACTCGCACGGGATAAGTGCAAACTAGATAGAGCCCGCTGCCGAGGTCGTGCAGCAATTCTTCGACGACTTGTCGGAGGTGGCAGTCAATTCCGACGAGCAGAAGCTCCTCACCCGCGCCACCATTGCCGATGAGCTAGCGTATATCGCTAGCAGAGGGCAAGAGGCGGCAGCCGCAGCAGCGAAAGAAGTTTGGCTTCACGTTGGCGGAGGCGACGAGCGCTGCGCGGCAAGCCTCGCCGCCGGGAAGAACTTGCCGGAGAAGGCGATGGCGCGGGGAGGCGAGGCCGGGCAGGCGAGTCTGCCGAGGGCACGAGCGCCAGCCGCCGAGCAACTTGCCGCAGCAGAGCCCCTGGCGCAGCCCCAACCGGCCGAGAAGGCGCCTGCCGAGTCGGAGAGCTGGCAGAGCAGCAGGCCGTCGGCCAGCCGCGTGCCGCGGGACACGCTCCGCCATGCAAAGTCTGATTTGCAGGAGGGTCCTGTGCCGCGCGCGCAACTAAGGCGGGTCTTCCCGGGCTGCCACGCCTGATCCTGTCGCAGCTCGCGGTAAGCGCCGGAGAGAGCCTACTCCTCTGCCGCGTCGCGCCGAGAGGGTACCGGAGTTCGACCTCTCCGCGCTGAGCTCCGACGACGATGAGGAGGAGGAGGAGGAAGAGGACGAGGAGGAGTAAGGCTTCCTCCTGTCCGCACTCGTTCTTCTCCGTTGTTGCTTATCTCGTATCCAATTTTGTTTTTTCCTGAACTTCTGTTTCTTTTCAGGACTTTGGCCGAGAGGGCGGCGAAGAGTGCCAGGATCCCCGTGGTCAACATCGGGGATGATCCTGCCGTGACGACGGAAGGTACGTCCGAGACCACCTTGACGGACCCGATCCCTTCTCCTCGCCGCAGCCCCTAGCGCAGCCCCCAGCGTAAGTGTCCTGGTTCGCTTCTCTTTGTGGGGCGCGCTCGGGTGCTTCTCCTTCTGCTGACATTTGGGTGGTTGGCACGTTTGTACACAGGAGCAGAACAGGCCCACCAGGAGAAGTCGGAGGCCGACCCGGAGGTGTCGTCGGCTTCGACTACGCCACCAAGGGCCGATTCCCCGCTATGGGAGCCCTCCCCGGCAAGGAAGGGATCTCCGGCAAGGGGTGGAACCAGTGAGCCCCCGGTGATGGGGCCCACGACCACAGAGCCCAGCACAGGTGACCCTCCTCGTCAGGGACTCTCCCTTGGGTTCTGCTGATCTCCCTTTTCTTCCTTTTGGGTATTTGCTTGACTTTCCCTTCCTCTTCCTGCCTTCAGATCCTCCCCTTGGGGACCCGATGGAAGCTGAGGCCACCGGCGAGGAGGACGGGCGCGGCAACACTGGTGATGCCGCCGCTGACGAGGAAGAGGCCGGCACGGAGGAGCCCGCCGGCAAAGAGGCCGCCAAGGCAGCCGCACTGAGGGCTGGCGAGGGGTCCGCGACCGTCTTGGCGACCGGAGGATGCAGAGGCCGAGGCGCTGCACCGATCGCCGACCCTTCCGCCGACGCAGCAGCTGGGCTCGAGGAGCCCAGCCAGCGCCACCTAAAGCCGCGAGGGCGTGTATATCAAGCTCCCCTGGGCATCGAGCTCCAAGGCGCCAGTTGAAGGGGAGGAATTCGACGGGGAGGTACTTGCCTCTGCTGGGCTGGCAGTGGTTGATAGGCCAAGCAGCAGCAGTGGCGAGTCCGAGGAGGAGCAGCTGCTCCGGAAGCTGGTGTCACTCTACCGCGCCAGGCAAGCGAGGCTTGAGTCCGTGAAGCGCTTGTCGCGCAGGCGGGAGTTGATATAGAAAAACATGCGCAAGAGCTCAAGAGCCGCAACCTGGAGGCCCTCCGGTCCATTGCTAAGAAGAGGGCGCAGCTCAATGAGGTGAAGAAGGCGTTCATCCTAGAGAAGGCTGAAGCCGAGGAGCAGCAGAGGCTCGCCGCCGAGGAATTGTCCAAGCGGGATGGTGAGCTGATACAGAGGAAGGCGTACTTGGACAGCCATGACGAGGAGCTCGCCGTCCGGGAACAATCACTTGGCGGGGCACTCAAGGAGGCGAAGGACACCGCTGCGGCGGCCGAGGCCACCAGGAAGGAGTTAGAGGAGAAGGTGACGCGGCTGGAGGCGGACATGACAAGGAAAAACGACGAACTTGCCGCACTCCAGTAGCGGCGTGAAAAAAGATGCAGCTACCATGGCGATCTGCAAGCCCAGCTCACCGAGAAGACCAAGGAGCTGAACGGCGCCAAGGACTCGAATGCTGACCTAGAGCTGAAGCTGTCCAGTTTGGCGGGGACGCTGGACGCCGCCAAGAAGCGGGAGGACGACTTGAGGAAAGAGCTCAAGGACAACTTAGAACTGCTGACGAGGGCCGCCGAGGCTCATAACACCTTCAAGACCACGGTGGAGCTCTGGACGGAGGGCCTCGTCAACATCGCCGCGCTCATCAACGAGGAGCTGGCGGAGCTGAACTTGACGGGCTTCGGGTACTCTGCCGAAGAGAATCTCCAGCCCAGCGCCAAGCTCACGCTCTTCTTCAAGGACGTGGTGACGGCTCTCCGGCAGCTCCGGGAGAGGATCCCGAAGCAGCTGGCCGACGAGTCGCGTGCGATCTGCGCCGGGGTCCTGGAGAAGGTGTTGGTGAAGGTCCTCTTCCGCAATCCGGGCGTCGACCTCTCCCGCGTCACCAAGAAGCTGCCGGAGGGCGCCGATCTTGAGGAGCTCAAGGCCATCGTCGCACCCATCGTGGACAAGGTGAACGAGGTCAGGAGGGTCGACGGCGGGCGCGCGGATTAGGCCGCCCTTCTTCTCCCTTCTTGCTGCTGCCGTTTCGGTTATGAGAACAATTTAGTCAGTGCCACAATAAGTCATTCTTGTAATATAACTATATTCTAGGTACCGCTTGCACACGTTATTCCCTTTACTCAAGGCCCCTTGTATGCTTTTACCCTACGCCGAGGGACCTTGCGGTATAAGCACACTTGCTGAGTGCGGAATGTCAGCAGCCCGCTGGCGGTGTTACCTCCGGCAAGAAATCTTGTCGGGACTAATTGCAGCTCACTTGTATTGTTGAGCGGGCTCGGAAACAACACAAGGGCGCAACTTGGCCGTGAGTCGATTCCTCCGCGCACAGGTTTTCCATACAAGGTACGAACGTTCAAGGGATATAACTTGAAAAAATTTAGAAATGACTAGGCTCAAACTTCGGCTACTTAGCTTTTCTGTTTTCTTCGCCCCGGCAAGGCTAGATTCCTTTGAACGGCGTCCGGTCCAGACTTTTATCTCCTCCTCCCCTCCCCCCCGGTGAACTTGTGGGCGGAGGTATCTTCCCTTTTTTTTGAGAAGAAAGAAGAGAAAATAATGATATAGGACCCTAAGTTTCTTTATTGCTTACTGGGGGTAAGTGCTGCACAAAGTGTCAGATATATATGCAAAAAATAAGGGTGCACTAAATTTGACGGGATGTGCAGGGCACATAAGCTTTATTTAAGCACGGGAGCTGTGCCCGGCTTTGTACAAAGTGTTACATGCGATAGCGGCAAGGCTTGTACAAAAGGTGGTTGTCGGAACTGGTCCGGCAACCGCGCCTTATGGATAAAACTTGCGAAGATGTTCTATGTTCCAGGAATTGCTCACCGGGATGCCATCTTCTGTCTCAAGGCGGACAGCGCCGGGCCTAGTGACTCGTTTCACCCGATAAGGGCCCTCCCACTTCGGTGTCAACTTGTTTGAACTCTTGGCGGATTGAACGCGCCGAAGAACAAGGTCACCTTCCTCGAAGCTTCTGGCGTTAACCTTGCGGCTGTGATAGCGGCGCAAAGCTTGCTGGTAGCGAGCAGCTCGCACAGCAGCCTGAAGACGGTCCTCCTCGAGGAGCAGCGCGTCATCTTGGCGTAGCTGCTCTTGCTCAAACTCATCATAAGCGAGCACTCGTGGTGATCCGTATACGAGTTCCGTGGGGAGTACTACCTCCGCTCCATAGACAAGAGCAAAGGGTGTCTGGCCAGTGGCTCGATTTGGCGTCGTCCTGATCGACCAAAGAACCACTGGTAACTGCTCGATCCAATTTTTCCCGCACTTGTGTAGCCTGTCGAAAGATCTGGTCTTGAGCCCACGCAGCACCTCAGCGTTCGCCCTCTCCGCTTGACCGTTGCTTCTCGGGTGAGCAACAGAGGTGAAGCAGATCTTGGTGCCAAGATCTTCGACGTACTGCATGAAGGCGTGGCTCGTAAATTGTGTGCCATTATCGGTGATGATCCTGTTAGGGATTCCGAAACGGCAAACAATCGACCTAAAGAACTTGACTGCTGACTGCGCTGTCACCTTCCTCACCGGTTCCACTTCAGGCCACTTTGTGAACTTGTCGATTGCAACGTACAAGTACTCAAAGCCCCGATCGCCGGGGAAGGGGCCGAGGATGTCGAGCCCCTGCATCAAAATGGCGGGATAAAGGGATTGTTTGGAGAGCTTGAGCTGGTTGATGAATCTGTTTGGAATGGAACTGGCACGCTTCACACTTGGTTACTTGTGCAGTTGCATCCTGGAGGGCTGTCGGCCAAATGAAGCCTTGCCGGAAAACCTTGCCGGCAAGTGCTCTTGCGCCAATGTGGTGACCACATATGCCTCCGTGTATCTCTGCCAACAGCTCTTGTCCATCTTCCCGGGAAATGCACTTCAATTTCACTCCGTTGAATCTTCTTCTGTACAGTATGTCATCGACAAACTGGTACATACTTGATTGCCGGGCTACTCTTTCCGCTTCTTCCTGGTTTTCCGGAAGTTCTCCTGTCTGGAGGAAATGGACTATTGGCTGTGCCCAGGCTGGAGCCCGTGGCTCGACAGCGAGGACTAAAGGCGCGAATGCGGCTGCGGGAACATCTGTTTCTACGGCAAGGATCGGGGATCCTACCGGAGCGAGATGCCCCCCGGCAAGCGTGTCGGGACACAGCTTGTCGGGAGTGTCTGCCTCCACGAAACAAACTCCGGGGCTTGTCGGGGCGGACTGCTCCTCAGCGTTTTCTGCGTCGATCCTGGGAACCTTCTTGGCGGCGGCTCCGGGGAGCTCGGCCGGAAAGTGGTCGCCGGCAGGCAATTTCCTCTTCTTGTTCTGTCCAGTTGATGGTGCGACGGATGGCTGAGTTAGCTTGAGCACAAAAATCCCTGGTTCCACAGGCAACTTAAGCGCGGCACATTTTGACAAGCCATCTGCAATGTCGTTCTGAGCTCTGGGAACGTGTTCCATTTGCAGGCCGTCAAAATGCTCTTCTAGCTTCCTCACTTCATCGATGTATGCTTCCATCAACGGACTCTGGTAATCTTTGTTGACTTGGCGGACGACCAGCTGTGAGTCACCCCTGACCACAAGTTTCTTGATTCCAAACTCTGCTGCTATCCTGAGCCCGGCAAGCAAGCCTTCATACTCCGCAGTATTATTTGTTGCTTGCTCCTTGGGAAAGTGCATTTGGATCACATACTTGAGGTGCTCTCCGTTGGGGGCGACAAGCAGTACGCTCGCACCGGCGCCTTGCAGCGAGAAGGCACCATCAAAGTACATGACCCATTCTTTGCTGATTTCCTTGACGGGGATGCTCTTCTCCGGAGTTTCTTCATCCGGTGTTGGCGTCCATTCTGCTATAAATTCTGCCAAAGCCCGGCTCTGAATAGTTGAAGTACTCTCAAACTTGAGGCCAAAGCTCGACAACTCTAGCGCCCACTCGACAATCCTGCCCCTGCTTCGGATTACAGAGTATCCTCTTGATGAAAGCGAGTGACAACCGTGATTTCATGTGCTTGAAAATAATGGCGCAGCTTCCTGGATGCCATGAGTAGGCCGAAAAGCAGCTTCTGCACGCCAGAGTACCTCGATCTAGCCCCCTGCAAGAGGGAACTGACAAAGTAAACTGGGCGCTGCACCTTCTTCTTCTGTTTTTCTTCCGGCAACTGCACAGATCCATCCTTGGCGGAGCCAAAACTCGTCGGATCAGGGCTTGCCGGGCCAGAGCTTGTCGGAGAAACCCTCTGCTTGTCGCTGGACTCGCTCACCGTGGCTGCTGGCTCATCGTCTGCCTCCCTCTCCGCCACTAACACAGCACTAACCACTTGATTGGTCGCCGCCAGGTATAGCAGCAACTTCTCTTGTGGCTTAGGTGCGACAAGTGTTGGAGTAGAGGACAAATATTTCTTCAAGTCCTGCAGCGCAGCCTCCGCTTCCGGAGTCCATTTCATGGGGCCTGCCTTTTTCAAGATTTTGAAAAATGGCAGGGCGCGTTCAGCAGACTTGGAGATGAACCTACTAAGAGCAGCGATGCAGCCGGCAAGCTTTCGTACGTCCCTGATGCGCTTTGGTGCTTCAATTTGCTCAATGGCTTTGATCTTGTCGGGATTGGCTTCAATCCCCCTCTGAGACACGAAGAACCCGAGGAGCTTGCCGGAAGGGACTCCGAACACACACTTCTCGGGGTTCAACTTGAGGTTGACCTTGTGCAGATTTGTAAAAGTCTCATCCAAATCTTGGATCAGAGTCTCTTTGTCCTTGCTCTTGACTACTATGTCATCCATGTAGGCTTCTACATTTCTGTGCAGCTGCGGCTCAAAAGCATGGCTGACTACTCTTGCAAATGTTGAACCAGCATTCTTTAGTCCGAAAGGCATCCGACGGCAAAGACGTGCCACATGGAGTGATGAATGCGGTTTTATCTTCATCCTCTTCTGCCATGAAGATCTGATGATATCCTGAGTACGCATCAAGGAACGAGAGCAGATCACATCCTGCCGTGGAGTCCACAATCTGGTCGATGCGCGGCAAGGGGAATGGATCCTTGGGACAGGCTTTATTAACATCAGTGAAGTCAATGCAAAGCCTCCACTTCCCGTTCGCCTTGCGCACGACTACCGGATTGGCTAGCCACGCGGATCGAGTACTCCTCGGACCAGGCCTGCTGCTTCCAACTTCCTGATCTCTTCTGCTATGAACTCTTGACGCTCTACTGCTTGCTTTTTGACTCTTTGTTTGACGGGCCGCGCATGAGGGCAGACGGCAAGGTGGTGCTCGACATTTCAGGAACAGGGGATGTCGATGGCTGCCATGCAAACACATCGACATTCGCCCGCAGGAAAGCAACGAGCGCGCTTTCCTATTTAGGATCAAGCGTGGCACTGATGGTAAAGGTACCACCAGTGCCGTCCTCCTTGGAGGCCACCTTCTTGGTCCTTGGTGAAATTATCTTTGCCTTCTTGCACTTGCCGGCGGAGCTCGATGGCGCGTCCTCGACGGCAGCGCAGCGCTCCGGGGAGGTGCGCTTGCCGGAGTGGGCACCAGAGCTATCCTTGCCGGACTTGGCCTTCCTCTTCCCCCGGGGAGCTTCAGCGGCAAGTGGCTTGCGCTCTGCCATGATCGCTGCTTCCCAGAGATCTTGTCGGTGCAGATAAGTGCATCCTTCTTGTCACCTTGGACAGAAATGACACTTATTGGACCAGGCATCTTGAGCACATTGTAGGCGTAGAGGAGAGGCTGCCATGAACTTGGCGAAGCGCAGATTGCCTAGTATCCCGCTAGGGCAACGGATATCAAGAACATCAAATGTGACTTTCTCTCTCCGAAGTTCAGCTCACCGCCAAACGCCACTGGCAAGTGTGATCTTCCCTTCGCTTGCTCCTTCATGGATTTATCCTTGAAGGTACCAGCTTCTTCGAGCTGTTGTCGTCAGGATCCGAGCTTCTTGAGCACCGCGGAGGAAATCAGGTTCAGGCCGGCCCTGCAGTCAACCAACATCTTCGTGACCTTGAGGTTGCGGACCGTTGGTGAGACCAACATCGGCAAGCACCCGACCGTAGTGATGCAATCAGGGTGGTCCTCAACATCGAAGATGATGGGCGTGCTGGACCACTTCAGAGGCTTGCGCGACTCGACGGATAGCTCCACTGCGTTCACTTCCCGCACCCACTGCTTGAGTTGGCGGTGCGAGGTGTGCAGAGAGGCGCTGCCGTTGATGCATAACACCTCTGTTGCCTTCTGAAACTAGTGGTCATCAGTCTCATCTTCCTCCATCTAATCATCCTCGTCTTCATTTTCGTCCTTGTCGCGGCCACGGGGAGGCCTGTCTCCTTGCCGCGGCTTGGCCTTGCCGCGGTGCCCTCCCCGGGCGGGAAGCTTCTTGCCGGATCCTCCGCCACCACCCTAGGCTCTCTCCTTGTCGCGGCACTCGTACTCAGCTTTCTGTAACTCCGCCATCTGCTCCACTTTCTTGCAGGTTTGGAGGTCATGGCCCTTGGTGAGGTGGATCTTGCAATACCGCTTGCCGGAGCCATCCTGCTTGTCGGCGGCAACCACGGCCTCGCCGGAATCGTCGGATTTGGCCTTGTCGGAGCCGCCTCCGTTGCCGGGATGCTCGACCGCTAGCACATCCTTAGCTTTTCTCTTCCTGTTGTTCCGCCTCCGGTTCTTCCTTGCCGGGGCGGTATCCTCACCGCCGATTCTCCCGCCTCCCGCGATCTCTCCAGGATCTTCCTCCCTCCTCAGCCCATGCACACTTGTCGGCGAGCATAAAGCTCACGACATCTCTAATCTTGCACATCACCATCTCCTCCTCATCCGCGGTTACGCAAGTTCTGGCGGAACGCGCTGATAACCGTGAAGCAGGTGGTGGACGCGTCTGGGATGTTGCGCCGCACTGGCTGAATCTCTCGTATGTACTTATGCAGGGCTCTCTTCCTTCTCGACGAGCAAATGCAGATCGCTTTTCGCCATGGGTTTGTGGTCACCGTGAAGGCGCCGACAAACTGATGACACAGTCCACCCATGAAGAGATGGAGCCGCCCGCAAGTGCATGAGCCAAGATCTCGTTGGGCTTGAGCACCAACGGGAAGTAGTTGGCAAGGATCTTCTCGTCGCGTCCTCCGGCAGCCTACACCGTGATGGTGTAGATGCTGAGGAACTCCGACGGATGTATCCTGCCATCATACTTTCGCACGCTCGGGCTTGAAGTTCTGGTCTTGGGCCATCGGACTTGCCGCAGCTCACGGGTGAACGCAGGGCAACTCTGCTGCAGACGGCAAGTCGCTCGTTCCCCGGCACATGCATGTCAACAAAGGGCGCAGCACGCTGGTCGATTGACGACGCTTCCTTCTACTGCGCTGGCGCGGTGCGAAGCGTCTTCGTGTTGTCGTTCTTGGAGAACGTGGCATTGATCACGGCGAGTTCGCGGGTCCGACGACGCAGTGGAGTCGGTGTCGGGGTTGGCCCGGCGAGCTGACGATCTTGTCCCTCGGGGCTGGGAGTGCACGGAGGTGGCACCCCCAGCGGTCTTGTCGGCACCGGCCTGCGCCTGGGTGCCTTGCCGGGGCTTCGACGCGCTCGGTCGCCGGGGCTTGTCGCCGTTGGCGAAGCTGATGAGGCTGTAAATAGTCATTCTACAGTCGTCAATCTTGTGCGGCGCCGGAGGGTAATCTATAAGCAGCTGGGCTCGGGCCAGCGCTTCCTCTGCTGTCTTGGGTGGCGGTGGCGACGAGCGGCGCGAGGAGCGGGATGTGCTCGGACTCCCAACTGGATTGGGAGGAGCAACACCCCGTCTGGGCGACCGTACCTCACTTGCGCCAGTGTGCTGGCGTGCATGCTGGCCTCGACCGTCCCGCGACCCACCAGCTTGACCTTGCTCCAATACAAGCACGGTGCTAGGAGCACCGGGGCGTTGTTGGCGTTGTTGACCTTGCACCTCCTGGGAAGGGTGCGGCGTCTGGACGGTTGCCAAGGCTTGCGGGGCCTTGTTTTTGGATCTGGTGACGACGCGAGTCCCACCGTCGGCGCCCGCTTCTCCGCCGGCGTCCACTCCACCACCCGTTTGCTCCGGCGGTGGTGGTAGAATCGACGACGGAGCGGCCACCTCCGAAGGCTTCTTCTTCGGTGGCATGTTGAAGAAGGCGTTGATGTAGCGCGCGCGGAGACCGGATCAGATGCTCACGACCTCGACGCGACCCCTACCTGGCACGCCAAAGATGTCGGGGCGTCGCTGTGTGGCCCCGTCTAGTCCGGCAAGGGAGCGGAGGGCGTGCGCAGAGCAGATCGAGGTCGGGCGCGGGGAGACGGGCGATTTTACCCAGCCGGCTCTCCGAGAGATAAAACCCCTCACTGCCTTGTGTTCAGATTTGATCTTGCTCGAGAGTGCGAAAGCGTATGGTGGTGTTGCGTGCGCCGAATGGATCGAACCCCTTCTACGCGGCGCATGGACCTCCCTTTATAGTCCAAGGGGCGCCAACAGTAGCAACGAGGAAGAGGGGGTAGAAAGGTAAAATGCAGGTTGGTACAACAAAGGACTAACAAGTGCCCCCTACCTAACTCGACGGCAGGGGACAAGGGCATTTAATGCCCGTCTGGTCACCCCAACAAAGGCGAAGAAACGATCGTTAGGTGAGCCACGGTTGCCACGATGGCGCCTCTGCCAGCTCCGCTTGCCACTCGCCCACATGGCTGTGCCGCTACCGCCACGCGTTCTCAGGACAGCCCCGGGCGACACGCCCTGGGTGTGCCGGAGCGCAGGGTGGGAAGCTTTGCCGCTGCAAGTGCCTTGCCGCGGGTTCTTCTTCTTGCTATGCCGCGCAAGCTTGCCGGTTACCGGCCTTGCCGGACGCTGCAGGCATCGCGGCAAGTTCCTCCGAACGCCATGAAATGGCCTTCCCGCAAGCTCCTCTTGCCGGGCCTTTGTCTACTCATCCGATATTTTGTTCTTGAATGGCAATAATAGGAAGTGACGGATGGTCTATGGCGGGCGCCCAAGCCGCCGTGCCGGGCGCCATGACCGCCTGCGGCACAAGTTCGGGTACTAATGTGCCCCCTACTTTAGTACAACCGACAATTGTTGTAATGGTTGTTGTCCCACGGACTAAAACCTCCGGCTTATATAGACACCGGAGAGGGCTAGGGTTACACGAGTCGGTTACAATGGTAGGAGATCTACATATCCAGACGCCAAGCTTGCCTTCCACGCCAAGGAAAGTCCCATCCGGACACGGGACTAAGTCTTCAATCTTGTATCTTCATAGTCTTGGAGTACGGCCGATGATGATAGTCCGCTGTCCGGACACCCCTAGTCTAGGACTCCTCAAGAGCCCTCGAACCAGGCTTCAATGACGATGAGTCCGGCGCGATATTGTTCGGCATTGCAAGGCGGGTTCCTCCTCCGATTAATTCATAGAAGATTGTGAACACCAGGATAGTGTCCGCTCGCAAAATAATTTCCACATTTCCCGTAGAGAGAATATTATGTACACAAGTTCAATCACGACGATCTTGTAGCATGACGCCACGCCACTACCAAGCCTTTACTTGAATCGCTTTTTATTATACCACCTCGGTAGCGCTTAGCTTAAGCCGCTTCCTTGGCACGCCTTGTTGAAGCAGAGATCGTTGCCCTTATTCCGGATTCTCATCAATACGGACGCAGTAACCCAACCTGCGCCCATCGCCACGCCCTCATCGGCTCGGCGAGTCCCGAACGATCACGAGACGGATCTTGGTATTCTCCTCTCTATAATAGGACCAAGGCTCGTTTCTTTTCTTCAATCCTCCATCGAATCTTCTCCTTGCTCCAAGTTCCAACACCCAGAGCCCCAGATTCGAGCGCCTGGACCTTCAACAATGTCCGCTCCCGCCTTCAGGGCGGTGGACGGAGGAGGACGCTAAAGCTGCGAGAGGCCAAGTACTGCCTTGCGAGATTTCGCACAGGGTTGCCGCCAAGGGCAGGCCATCCCACCCCGAGCCCAATGAGTATGTCGCTTTTTGTATCCCACCTCCGCCGGGTTTAGGCTTCCCGATGGATCCTTTTGTGAGAGGGCTCATGTTTTACTATGGGTTGGAATTCCATGACTTGGCTCCGGAGTCCATCCTCCATATTTCCGCATTTATAGTCGTCTGCGAAGCCTTCCTCCACGTCACCACCCACTTCGGCATGTGGCTGAAGACCTTTAATGTAGAGCCGAAGATGATCGAGGGGCGTCAAGTAGAGTGCAGCGGGGCGGCCGTAATCAGGAGGGCCGATGCCCCGTGGCCCGAGGGCTCCTTCCAAGAGGAGCTCGGCTTGTGGCAGCAGGAGTGGTTCCATATCACCGCTCCGAAGGGCAGCAGGCAGAAGCCGCCGCCCTTATTCCGCTCGGGACCTCCACGACGGTTGATGTCGTGGGTCAACCAAGGGCTCAACTGGGGGGCGTCAAAGGATGTGCCCCTACTGCAGGGCCGAATTCGAGACCTCCAAGCGAGGGAGATCGATCTGGTTGTGGTAATGCAAGTCGTGCTGATTAGGCGTCTCCTACCCTGCAAACGCCGCCCTCTCCGGCTATGGGAGTTTAATCCGGAGGGACCACGGATTCATCAACACTTCATGGGTATGACACCCGTGGAGATGTACAAATTATTCTTCGATCACGAGAGGCGTGTCAGAATTGACCGAGGACGCCGCCTAAGCCGCAATCGCCTCGATACACAAGTAAGTAGCTCCGAGTCCCGACATACCGCTTTGTTTGCCTTTCTATGATTCGCCTTTTGACCAATTTCCTTCTAAACAGGAGTGGATAGTGCAAGCAAAACTGATACGGTGTGTCCCCCCTCCCCAGAGACCGCCACGATCCGTGGCCGATGAGGAAGCTGGTGGTTGCGCCTTCAGAGGAAGGCGAAGGGGAAAATAGAGGAGCTACCGCCTCGCCCAAGGAGGCTCTTGAAAGAGGGGGGATCGAGAATCCCTCCCTCCAAGGAGAGAAGAGCACCGCCTCCGAGGACCCGGGGGCCAAAGCCCCTAAGTAGGGGAAAAAATCTTCACCAGAGGGTCCTGCGTCCGGGGAGGCCCCGGCCACACAGTCTCCCCTAAAGAATCAGCCCTCCAACGAGCCGTAAGTAGAAAAAAGGGAGTTTTATAATAAGGGACCCCCCTATTTGTGCTTCTAAGGAAAACTCAAGTTTTTACCTTGTAGTTCGGATCTCCGTCCTTCGCAAATGAGCTCGTCTTCGGGGGATCTTCATCCGGAGATGGTGGAGAGCGAGACGCCTCTGTCCGTGGCGCCGTCGGATAGTGCGGACGAGCCTGAAGTGTCATCACGGAGGGTACCCCCGAGTCCGGCAAAGCCGGATAGTTCGAAACCAACTGGTGTGCGGCCGGGGGAGCTGAAGGATCTGCTTGAGAGGGCGTCTATCTTAGAAGATCACCATGCATTGATGAGTATGGTGATTGGAAGGATTTCGTCCGCCGAAGGAGGATTGCGTAATGCCGTCAGGAGTTTGCTGGCGGGGTTTGAGGTACGTAAAAATGACACACCTTTTGTCAGGCTTTATACATAAAGTGCGCTCAGATAGATAGTAGCCCCTGAGACTCGGTAGGTTGTCGAAAGCGACAGCGTGCCGAGGATCAAAATCGCAGGTTTCAATTTTCGCCGTTCCTATGCCGGTGGCGGATTGTCCGGGGGCCAGCCGGACTGATGGAGTTGCTGAACTAAAGCGGCAACTCGACGTTGTGGATGCGGACATCACGCTGGTCAACAGGCGACTTGATGAGTCGCAAGGTAAGTGCTTCTTTGCGGTCACTTAGTAAGGGAGCCGAAGCCCACTCCTTACAACATGTGTGTGAAATGCAGATGATGCCGCTGCTGTGGAGAGCCTTCGGGCCGAACTTGCTCAAGCCAAGGAGAAAGCCAGAAGGAGTAATGCGGCGGCCTCGAGGGCGGCCGAGGAGTTAGAAGCCGAAAGGGCTGCACACTGCCGAAGTAGGGAGGAGATGGCCGAAATGGCTGTGAAGTTAAAAGATGCTACCGACCGCAATGAGGTTCTTGAAAAGGAGCGTCTAGCGCAGCGAGAAGACCTAGGGAAGGCCGCCGCCGAAGCCAAGGATGCCCGTTCTGCAATGCAGGCTATAAAGGAGGAGCTGCGCTAAGCCGGAGACATTGTGGTCGGTAAGCCCTTTCGCAAGCGCCAAGGTTTACGGATCCAAAGTATGCTCAACTTGGCCAGCTGTGGGGTCCGGAGGATCCTTATATGGACTTAGTGGCAAGTGCGGCGATGCCGCAGTACTTCCAAGTCGGCGACCACAAGACGGAAGAGCTGTTTTGGTCTCAATTCCATAGTCTGGAGCGTTCGCTTCCGCTGACCGATCGGTTGGCCGAGTGGGCTGAGCTGAATAGGTTGTCAGGACTTGCCATGATGGATATCGTGACTCATATCTGGCCGGATAGGCCCAAGCCGAAGAGCTATTTTGGCTTATTGCAGCAGTTTCTTGGGGCGGCACCGCATATCAAGGCGATGAAGCGGTCGGCCTGCATAGAGGGTGCACGGATGGCCCTCGCCCGTGTGAAGACACATTGGACGGAGATGGACGCCACCGCTGTTGCGACCCAGGGTTCGGACGAGAGCCGGTTACCTGCCGAGCACTATTTCGGGGAGGTTCTGCGTGGTGCTCGTGTAATAGTCGTAGTGCTCAAAAAAGTCACGTTCAAATGAACGTTTTATTTTGTAAAACAATGTTTATGATGTAGGCGCTTTTTATACTTGTGCGTTCAAGTATTGAACTATCTCCTGTGCGGCCGTTTATGTATACGTGTGTATAACCAGAAAGATGGCAGTCGTCGACTTCAGCCCCCACGCACAAAGTGCGGGGGTGTTCGCAAAAATAGCACATTTTCACACTTAATCCGATGTCTCGGTCCTGTGAAGGAGGTGGTAGCGTAGCAAACGAGACAACCGGACTATAATGCTTTATCACTTTCACTTAGCCATGGGAGTTCGAGGGTGGGGCTACGATATAGCCCTCGGGGCACCGCGCTGTCCGAATTCGGGCGCCAGATGTGCTCGACCGAAACGGTCCTTCGTCAAAGCAGAGAATTCTAAAATTCGGTGGTCGATCGAGTGGTTGACCAGTCTCTCGCCAGATCATGACGGCCGCCGCTTTCATCGAGGTGCTCGCCAAATTAACGGGGCACAATCGCAGAGTTCTCCGGTGCCGCTAGCCGATGATACGGAATGTAAGGCAGCAAAACACAGAGCCGGCAAACCCAACATTTGACCAAAGACATGATTCGAGCTGATGCATATAAGGCCTAACTCGAGACGCCGAACACTCCCTAAGGTTTTCGGTCTTTATAATAACGGGCGTAACAATGCCCTAAGCTCCTAGTGTCCAGTGCATCGGCGAGGTCCTCCGACGCGCCGATGCCAAAACGCTCGATCTCCTCTCTAGTTATCATGAGAAACCAGGTATTATAGCAACAAGAGACAGAAAAGGTTTACGCAGGTCTTAATCTGAAAAGAATCCTTGCAACGGGTCCCTACCGCACGCTCGCTACCTGGTGTCCGTTGTAGCCGATCCTCGACGGGTGTGCATGTTGTTCATCTCAGAAAAGAGAGGAACGAGTTTTAAAGGAAATCGTGAAAAGTTAAAATCGAAATATTAATAAATGAATAAAGCTGAGCCTATGTTAGCTCATTATTGCTTATGCGCACAGCCCCTTGTGAAGGGGTGTGCGGGTAGGGAGCCCATAGCTTATTTATGCCGGACTCGTCTAGCCGTGTCCGGGGTCTTTGAATGACCCTTTTAATGAAATGATGCCACGTGGACCGGGCATTTTAAGTGTAAGAGACGCGTAATGTGGTATTGCGTTAAAGCAGACAAAAGCTTCACGCCCCAATAGTGCTTGAAAGCTACTTTTAAATGGGGCGACATGAAAGGAGCATGTGCACTCGGCGTAAGGGCCTGGCGCCACTCCTTTGAAGGAAGTGCGGCTATGTCGAATTTTAGTAAGGTCTACCCCCAACTTGCGGATTGTGTCCGGAAATAGCAGGTTTAAATCGCTGCCGCCGTCCATCAGGACTTGTCTACATTGTAGTCCGTCGATTATAGGATCCAATATCAGAGCAGTCCATCTTGCGTTTCGAATACTTCTGGAATAATCCAGGTGGTCAAAAGTGATTGGTTTTTGACATCCAGTCTCGAGGTTCCGCTGGGGTGGACCATGCGACACCTATCTTAGCGGGTGCCGCATTATTTTTCCGCGCTATCACATGAAGTGAGTTTACTGCTTTGACTTCTTGTGGGAAAGTCTTTTGTCTTCCGGTGCTCTGCTGGTGGGGTTCGCTATCGCCCTCGCCATGATCAAGCCCCTTGTGTTCGGCGTTGAGTCTCACGGACTGTTTAAAACCCAACAATCTCGATGGGTGTGGTTTGCGTGCCTTCCGAGGTATCGCTGGATTTGACATATCCGATCCAAAATTTTGTTTAAGTTGGATAGCTCGTCACTGTTGTCCTTAAGAGGCAGTGTTTTATTTTTTGGCCGCGAGCTTTTGAATCCGGTGTTGACCGCCGTGTTTTTTGGGCTTTTTTCCTTATTCTGGCGCTGATCCTTTCTATGCCGTGATTTTTCATTTCCATCTCTGATCTCGGATGTACTCGGGTCGCTGGTGCTGCATCTTGCTAGCCAGCTGTCTTCCCCCCGCAAAAGCCGGTCATGAGGCTTGTTAGCGCTGCCATTTTCCTCGGCTTCGCTGCCGAGGTGTTCGGCAGCGATTCGCCCTCGGACGTTGTGTTTAAAAGCTGCTAAGGCTTCAGCGTCCGGACAATGACTATTTGGTTCTTTTTGGTAAGGAACCTGTTCTGCATTCTTGCGCACGACTCTCCGGCTGTTGAGTTATATGACTTAGATCGTCTGTGATATGGAGGGCGGACATAAGTCGCTTGAAAATTTGTTTCTAAACGCTGCCCTCAAGCTCTTCCCAACTTCCAACAAGTGTTTTCGGGAGGCTTTTGAGCCAATGCTGAGTTGGCCTTTGAGCTTGAGGGGTAGATATTTTATGGCGTGGAGATCATCTCCCTAGCCATGTGTATGTGTAGTATGTAATCCTCATCCGCACTCTAGGGTCTGTTGTTCCGTCAGATGCCTCTATGTTTATGGGTTTGAACCCCGCTAGAAATTCATGATCCAGCACCTCATCACCAAACATAGTGGGTGTGCGGCGCCCAGATTTGGGCGTGTGCTGTCTTCAACACTTGGCGGTTGTGTTGCTTCGGGCCTCTTTTTGGCCCGTGAAATGGACCTGGCTGGGCCATCTGCTTTTCCTGTGATCATGAGTCGGCTTGTGTGCGGCGCCGCTTGTCGCTTTGGCACATCATCGGCCGCCTATCCGCCAGCGGCCTCTTTGTTTTTTTACCGTGGGGCTCTATGGCTTCCTCGTCATTTCGCAGCAGCTTGCGCTTCGGTAGCTCTTTGTTTGGTGGCTATTGCCATATTTGTCTCATGGGTCTTGAGTACTTTGCTCCACCTCATTCTCGAGTATGTCTTCCGCTGTTTTGAGCTTCCGTTTTCCTTCTTCGCATATCTTGCAAGGGCGACGCAGTCTTTTGTGAAGGTTCTTATGCTCGTGGTGTGTCCGCATGAGGTCGCTCGACTGTTGGTTTCGCCGGCATGGATTGATTATCCGATTCGCCCTGTTTGGACGGTTGCTTGGTTGCATGTTCGTCGCCCACCGGGTTTGCCTTGCTCTATTGCTGGGTCATTAGGAATGCTGTTTTTGTCGAGGCGGGATTTAGGGCGCGCTCGCGCCGCCGTTTGGTTGTTTGTCGCCGGTCGGCCGCCGCCTCGAGCAGGAGGACCCGGCGCTCTACAAAGGCGATGAGGAGTTCGGAGGCCACAAGGCCCTCCGACTCCTGGAGCACCCAGAGTCGGCCGATGGCGGCTGCCGCGTCCGCCGACACCGGCTTCGGCTTGTAGCCCCAGTTGGGCCGAAGCCCGACAGGGGGGCCGGCCTTGTAGGCTGGCAGGTTGATGAAGTCGAAAGCCGGATCGACATTCTCAACATAGAAATAAGACTGCTGCCACAGTTTTACCGACTGTGATAGCTTGATGATAGGGAAGGCGTTTCTCTTTGCCGGCCGGCGCACGGCGACGAATCCGCCGCACTTGGCCACCGTGTCCTTGGCGGAGGTGCCCAGCTTGCCGTAGAAGAATGATCCCCACAGCTCGAGTGTGGGGAGGATGCCGAGGTAGCCCTCGCACGCCGTGATGAAGGCGAAGAGCAGGGTCACGGTGTTGGGCGTCAGATGATGCGGTTGGACATGGTTGAAGTCCATGAACGAGCGGAGGAAGCCGCTCGCCGGAAGGCCGAAGCCGCGGAGGAAGTGCAAGCGGAAGATGACCCGCTCGTTCCACTTCGGCACGGGCAAAATCTCCTCCGCCGGCAGCACCCGCGCCTTGACAAACGCCGCATTGGGCACCCGGTGGGTGTCCTGGAGGAAGGTGATGTGGTATTCAATCACCGTTGAGCCGTCCCAGTCGCCGCCCTTCTCACGCGCCATGGCCTCAGGCGGGGCTGCGAAGGGAGGACGAGCACGGCGGCGGCGAACGGCGGCAGCACCACGGCAAGCACCGAGAAGCGGCAGTAGCAATGACGGAGAGTGCAAGAGAAGGAAGAGAGGCCGAGGAGGGCGCTGTTTCACGACGACTGCCGGCACGCCCAAGAAGGCGGGCCCTATCGGGCGCGACATCTCGGCGGCGGCGGATGCCGAACCAGTCGGACTTGGGGAAGGCCGGCCTCCAGCAGCGATCGCCCTTCCTCGCAAGTGTGCTATTAACTCGATGAGACCGGTGTGGCTATATGATCTTCGCCAAAGCGGCGGATCAGAGCCACACCGAATCGACTAAGCCCGCCATTAGCAAAGATGGCTACAGTGAGCAGCCACCAACCAGACCTGCCAGCGGTGGGAGCGGCCTGTCAGCTCCGTACCAGACCAGTCGACGGGCCCCAGTAGTCGGCGGAGAAGCCGAAGGCTGAAGACACTAACAACCGGGCCCAACGCCCGGCCAAATTACCATTGTACCCCTGGGGGGTAGGCCTATATAAACCCCCAGGGCACCCATGCAAACAATTCCCACCCCATTAGAACTAGCCACAGCCCTAGAGCAGGAAGGGAGTGAGCCTTGCCTCCTTCTGCCTCTAGAACATCGCTCAAGGAGCACCATTGTATCGCTTGTGCCTTAGTGATCATGCGGAGACCCCGCAGAGCAGGATTAGGGGTGTTATATCCTAGGAGAGCCCCGAACCTGGGTAAACTGCACCGGCGTACGTGTCTACGCCTTATCCCGCTTCTAGGCACCGGCGACGTTCTACTTGCTCCCACCATGATAAGCCATCCATTGGCATACGTCGCACCCAATCCCCGACAAGTAAGCTGGACGGACGAAGTGGCAATATTTCACTGGGCCTGAATCCCCTTCGCCCTCGTCCGCTTGTTTAGAGAAAACCCCCTCTCGGCGATTGCATAGGGTTTTCTCGTGGAGAACCAGGTTCGAATTCTTCATCCATCCCCGATAAATCCAAGTCCCTTGGTCGCAAGTAATCCTAGGATGGCAGCCGCCGTCGTTGATGCATTTTTCTTCCTACTGAATCTAGTGTGTTTCATTTGCAGTGCCCAAAGTGCGAGTACCCTACAGGTTTCTACGCCCTCGGCGAGACGCCACACTTGTTCCTTCTCATCCTAACACATGATTTTAAAATGCGCACAGTATGTTCATAGAATCCTCTTTTCTAGCCGGGAGGGTGGGGGTTTTTTGAACATGCTGTCGACTAATTTGGAAATTTGGATTGCTATATTTGGATAAAAGGTACTACTAGTACGATGGTCAACACTGACGTGAGGAGGATGTTATTTCTAGATTTGTATAGGGAATACATTGTGTTCTCACATTATTTTTCCTGCAGTGTATTATTTGCTCTACCAGAACACATGTACTCTAGATGCTCGGCCTTTCCATAACTGAATACACTAGTTTAATGGTCACAGTGAAGACAAGCCATGGATATAAGTTCCGAGTTGGGTTTATGAACCAAGAAGATCGCTGCTTTTTTATGGCCGAACTTGGATAAACTTTTTCAAGTGTTACAGACTGAAAGTTGGCGCACGAATTTTGATGGAAATAGCAGAACCTGGTCTCATCTTCACTGCAATCTTCCACCCCGATGTCGTTCCAATTGTTCATCCATGTTAGTTTTGTATCTGGTTCTTGCTTGTTGCCTCGATTACTTCTTAATCCACCTATTCTGTCTAACTAATCACAATTTAACTTTAGAAGTAGCAACGAATCTCTCACGAAGATGCTACTTCTAACTAATATTTTCTTATAATTGGTGGCACGTGTAGGTTTTTTCAGAGTTAAGCAGGCTGCTCGTTTGGTATTTTGTAATAACTCAGCTGTTACTGATGGCACTGAAGTTGATTGGGTCAACATCCACAAGTTCCTACACTTTATTGATCGTCTTGAGGTCCTTGTGGGGCGTTTCATGGTGGAAGGCCACGTGGGATATGTGTGCCACTCCTGCACTGGTTGAACAGGTCCAGCTGTGTCGAGAAACTTATGGTATGAGCTATTTTCTGTTATATATGTTGTTCATAAACTATTGCTTATACACAGTTTTACAGCTGTGATCTTGTTGAAACAGAAACTGCCCAGTTCTATTGTTCCTATATAGATGCTCGACCATGGTCGGGTCGACTTGCGCTTGGTCACAACATGATGTTTATGTCGACCTACTCAATTCCCCTTGGAGGTGAAAAGATACTTATTCATGGGTGGTCTCAAATAATGAAGGCCCGTCCATCTTGGAGAATAGGACAGAAGATTATGTTCATGCTTTTCCATGGCTCTAAAACGAATATCCTGTTTATTGACAACATTGCGAGATGAAGCCACTTTCAGAAGGTTGTGGATGCGTGGGGTGGCGCCTGGGCCTCGTTCTGGGGCTTGGCGGCCGCACCCTTGGTTAACTATAGGCAAAGTAGCACTGATCGAGGCGTGCTTTTCTACGGTTGAGCCTCTATAAGTACTCATACTACTTTCAGCTTTGGTTGTTAAGTGCCCCTGCTGGTTTCAGTTAAGGTTGTTAAGTACTCCTGCTGCTTTTATAGTCTGTCGTGTGTATTCAGTCCTGTCTTCCTCTAGCCACCAAAACCAAATCAGCGCCGGCGGGGCCGCCTGCTTCCGCCTCCCATGGCTGGCTGCGCCTCAGCGCACACATCGCCGCCCCACCGTCTCCTAAATTGTTAACGCGGACGTCCTCCACGCGCTTTGGTGCGCTCGCCGCGGCGCCGCCCTCTCGCGTTGTCAACATGGTCAACAAACAATAGGAATCGGCGTATGCGTGGAGAGGATGACAAGAGGGGCCCACCACGCCAAGATATGGAAAAATAAAATGCTTCCTCCTAGTGTTTTCCTGACATCTGGGACCCACGACATTGTGGGCGTATATAGTCAATAGACAAGAGAACAGCACAAGATCGGCTGACACCTGGGACGTAATTGCTTGAGCAGTATTTTTTGTTATTGTTGAGACGGAGCAGGGTTTGAATTGGGTCAGGCCTGCCTAGCCTGTGCTTATATTTTATGTTCACCATGTGACCGACCCAAATTATTTTTTTCTTTGTGAAAATGAGCCCAGCTTTATTTTTTTCTAAAGAATACCCAATCCAGCCTACTTATTTTTCTACGCTCGATGGGCTGCAACTCACAAGACGCTCGCAAATCTTGAAAGTAATATGAAATGGGTTGTAAATATAAAAACAGATGACAAATTGCCAATTACTTAATAATTTCTGATTTTTTCACATTTTCAGATTCCTATTTCACTGGGCATTAACCTAATTTAAATATATCTTCGAAGTACTTTAAATCTGGCTCGACATTTCAGTATTAAAAATAGTTTGGAACCCATAGAAATAGGTGAAATTGGCCCTGGCCAACCAAAAAAAACGACTGCAATAAATTGCATAAGAAGTTGCCATGAGCTGTATATAAATTATTAAAAAAAGAGGGAGTGGTATGACTTGTGGGCCCATTTAGTTGGCGCGTATGCAAGATTTTTTTAGTTGTTATATACGTCAACAAACGATTCTAGCAGACATAACCGTTGGATGTCAATCCAACGGCCGTCGTGTTTCTTCAATCTCTAATCTTCTTGCTCCAGCGCCAAAGCAGTTCTGGCGGGACCGCCTGCTCCTGCCTCCCTGTAAGTGCATCTAGTGCCACCCCTCGTTGGTTTTGGAGTATTGACGACACACCTGGTTGAGGGACTAATGTGTTTGTGAGAATTGCAGGATAACACAGGTAGTAGTCCCTCATTGATTCGGTTTACCTACCGGAAATGACCCCTAAAAATGTGTGAAGACATTGAAGACAATGGTGGTCTGTGAAGCTATTCACGTTGAAGACTATGACATGAGAAGACATTGAATGAAGACTATGGAGCGCGAAGACTTAGTTGTTTCATTGTTTCCTTTTCTTCTTTGTTGAGTCATAGGAACCACCGCACTGTTAAGTGGGGTCCAAGTGAACAAAGTCAGAATGACTGATGCGAACCTCAACCAAATCCTATGTCTTCGAGTGAAGACAATGAGTGCAAATCTTATCCAGAGTCGGATAAGTCAGCTTTACTTGTAGCCCAAGTCAAGCTGTCGCGTGTTTGAAATCGACCGCTAGACACGTGTCAGTTCCTTAGTGACCCAGGGTCATTTCGGACAAATCAGGTCAGGTTGCCCAGTGGCTATAAATAGCCCACAGCCTACACCATAAATTGGTGGCTGCTCAGAGTTAGTACACAACTTTTGTCGTTTGAGAGCAACCCACCGATGAAGCTTTCGAGAGAGAATCCTTGCAAGGACAAATCCCAAACCACCCAGAGCCCAAAGAGTGTTTGGCATCACTGAAGTCTTTCTGTCCGCGTGATCTGAAGACTTGTTACACTTGAGGATTGTGCATCCTCCAGCCGGTTAGGCGTCGCGTTCTGAGCATCCAAGAGCCATTGTGGATTGCTGGTGAACGAAGTCTGTGAAGGTTTGGAAGTCTACCTTGATGACTTACAAGAGTGATTGGGCGGGGACTAGGTATCCTTAGCTCAAG
The DNA here is from genome assembly GCA_021437245.1 of Aegilops speltoides. Taxonomy (NCBI): domain Eukaryota; kingdom Viridiplantae; phylum Streptophyta; class Magnoliopsida; order Poales; family Poaceae; genus Aegilops; species Aegilops speltoides. The sequence continues at coordinate 274,281,104 of CM038143.1, read as the reverse complement.
GGGAATAAGGTGAAGATGCCGTCTTCTGAGTTAAATCTCAGCCTGCCTAACCAGACGTACAGTTGTCAGAGCAACTGGAACTGGTCAAACAAATCTTTGTCCTCCTGAAGCTACTGGTTCTATCTCTCACTTCTCTCTACTTACAGTTTGTCTTCGTGAAGTCATTACTTGCTTCCATTATCTGTTTGACTTCACTGTGTGAGTACCTGTTCTGATTGGCTTCATACTATCTTCCATCCTGATCTTTACTACCTAGCTGCTAATAGTCTTCGTGCTTTCTCATCATTGAATACTTTACTATGGCTAGTCTAGTGTAGTCTACCTTCCGCTGCATACGTATAGTATTGTTTCTATTGTTTGTCTTTGAATCTCCCATGTTTTGAAGAATTTCATAAAAAACGCCTATTCACCCCCCGTCTAGTCGATAACTAGCCCTTTCAATTGGTATCAGAGCAAGGTACTCCCTTGTACTGTGTGATTCGGTTTAACCACCTGGAGTTTCAGCTATGTCGACTGCAGGGATAATCAAAGTCTCCGCTACGTACCCCGTCTTCGATGGCATTGAATATCCCTACTGGAAGAATAGGATGTGCATGCATTTTGAAGCCATTGATGTCGATCTATGGTATGTCGTTAAGAACGGCATTCCCAAGACTGTTGAAGGTGTCACCCCTGCTGATGTGAAGACGTTCATACAACTAGACTCTACTGCCAAGAACATCATATGTGGTCATCTGACCAAAGGACAATATGGCCGTGTGAGTGCTCTGGAAACATCGAAGCTAGTCTAGGACTGGCTCTCTAAGGTCAATGAAGGCGTCTCAAGTCAGCGAGATCAACGGATCAGTACTCTTTGCAACGTCTTCAACCGCTTCAAGAGACACGACAATGAGAATGTCCAGCTCATGTTTGATCGCCTCACTGATATCACAAATGAGCTCCAAGCACTCGGCGCCACTGAGATTACGAAGCATGAGATAGTGAAGACACTACTGAGATCTCTTGACAGCTCATTTGACACCTTAGCCCTGATGATACAAGAACGCCCTGATTTCAAGTCTCTCGATCCATCTGACATACTTGAGAGGCTCAACACACATGAGTACCAGCTATCTGAGAAACGAGATATCTATGGCCCCAACTATGGCCGAACTCGCGCTTTGAAGGCAAAGGCTGTTGCTTCCTCATCTGAAGAAGAATCTGACTGCAGTTCTAGTGATCCTGAAGACATTGGAAAGGAGCTTGCTATGCTTGTGAAGAAATTCTAGAAATTCACCAAGAAGAAAGGCTTCAGAAAGTCTTCACGATCCAGCTCAAGGAATGATGAAGCTTCTGCCTATGACCACAAGAAGAGAACCTGTCACAAGTGCAAGAAACCTGGTCACTACATCTCTGAGTGTCCACAGTGGGACAATGAGAAGAAGAAGAAGAAGAGCAAAGAATATGATTCTGATGACAAGAAGAAGAAGAAATCCTCAAAGTCTTCTTCCAAGTCTTCTTCAAGTCTTCATCACACAAGAAGAGCAAGGCCCGTGCTTTTTTTGGCAAGGAAATGGATTCATAGGAGGAGTCAGCTTCTGAGGAGGCGGAGGTGGAGTCTGAGGAGTCTGACTCTGGTGTTGCGAGTCCGGCTCTAGCTACAACTTACGTCGCCAAGTCCATCTTCAACACCAAAGACAATGGCTCCGTCACCGACGCTGATGATAATGACAAGGACGACTCGCCTCCCACCTACTGCCTCATGGCACGTGGTGCCAAGGAAAAATCACGCGATGCTTACTTTCAAACATCAAGTGAAGATGACTCTGATTGTGAATCCAAACCTAGTTACAAAACACTTGCTAAAATTGCAACTGAACAACAGAAAGCTAGGGAACATACTCAAAAAATGTTAGACAAAAGCGATGACCTGTTGGACGCAGAAATGACCAAGTCTCAGTCCTTAATTGAAGACACTAAATCTCTTCATGTTAAGTACCAGGAACTTGAAGGTCGACATGAATCGCTCTCAACTTCTCATGAAATGCTTTCCTATGATTATCTTCAAAGGTAGCAGGAATTTGAGAAATTGAGATCGGATCATGAAGATCTTCAAAAGGAGGATGAGTCACTTCGTGCTCAACAGATCAGTCCCGCTCAGGAAGGATTTGAACCACCATGTCTAAAATGCATTGAGCATGATAACACTACCTTTGTTGTTGAATGCTCTACTGCTACTGTTGTTGCAATATCTTCAAAAGCTGAAGTGGTAACTAACCCCTCTGCTGGGGATACCACTACTATTGCTGATGAGAATGCCAGGCTGAAGACACTGCTTGAGACAGGGATGTACAAAAGTCTCAAAGGACATCAGACATTATGTGATGTCCTCAAAAGCAGATTCTAAACCGAAACCCTAGAAAAGAGGGTGTTGGGTTCGAGAGAAAAATGAATGTTGATGGGTCGTACTGGAAGCCTGAGTAGTACCCCAAAACCACATGGGTTGCTGCAAAGGAACCTTCAGTAGCTCCATCCACCTTGTCTGGTTTCACTTGTGCTAATCCCATTATCATTGATGAATCCTTTGATGCAAACTATAAACTGTTTAAGAATCAGAATGGTGAAGTGTTTGCCAGGTATAATGGTACTAACTGCAGGAATGGGCCACCTATGAAGAAGATATGGGTTCCTAAAAGTTGTCTTGTGAATCTTCTAGTGAATGTCACCACGACACCACCTGTGAAGAAGACAAACCCCATACCAAAGGCTTCACATGGTCCAAAAGCTTCATACAGACCGAGGACTCATCTGAGCCACCCTAACGTCAATGTTTTGCAGGGAAATCATACTTAGACCCATCAATATGAGCGTGTTTCCTCAAACCGCTATGTTCATAGAACAAAGAACTTTTCTGCTTATTCCTATGAGTATTATTCACCTCCTGCCAGGCTATTTACTAGGGCTCCAAAGTCGAGATTCTCAGATGCTGCACTTAGACTCATTGCTTCTAAGCCACCCCTGAAAATGTGGGTGGTTAAGAAAACTTAACTCCCTTTTGCAGGGAAAGGTCTCCAGCCGGAAATCAAAGGCGTCAAAAAAAAACTAATGCTGGGGACCTTAAACATCTTGTGGGGCGCAAGATAAAATGCCAAATGGTCTTACTAAGTACTTCGTTCCAGGATTCCTTGACACTCATCATATCTATCCTAACCAAGATCTGAATTTTCATGTTCCACTTGTTCGTCAAATGTTTATGCTTCACAACTCACTTAGTGAAGCGTATCCCCCAAACTGCACTGTAGGCTATGACACCTCGTACTTAAGAATGGATTATGGACAGTGGATGCACTAATCACATGACTGGTGATCGAAATCTTCTGATGGATTCAACGCTACGTCCATCAGACAAAAGTCACATCACATTTGCTGACACTGGTAAGGTATTGGGTCTAGGTAGAGTTGCAATATCAAGGGATCAGCACATGGATAAAGTGATGCTTGTTGAATCCCTTGGTTTCAACTTAATGTCTATCTAAATGCTTTGTGACTTAAACATGATTGTGCTATTTGGAAAATATCGATGCCTTGTACTAATGGAATCTGACAAGTCCCTAGACTTTGAAGGGTATCGGAAAGATGATCTATATATGGTAGATTTCTCAGCAGGACCACAGATGGCCGTATGTCTTCTAGCAAAGGCTTCAGAACGCTGGCTTTGGCATCGAAGGCTAGGACATGCTGGCATGAAGAACTTGCACACTCTCGCAGAAGAAGCATGTCATGGGCATTGAAGGCGTCAAGTTCAAGAAGGACCATCTGTGTGGCACCTGCGAAGCTGGAAAGATGACCAGGGCCAAGCATCCCTCAAAGAGAATCATGACTACATCTCAACCCTTTGAGCTTCTCCACATGGACTTATTCGGCCCTACTCACTACTCTACTCTCATTGCTACTGCCTGCCTCTATAGCTTTGTCATTGTTGAGGATTACTCTAGATATACTTGGGTGCATATAATCCTCTACAAGACTGAAGTGCGGGATGTCTTCATACGCTTTGCCAATCGTGCCATGATGAACTATGGCGTCAAGATCAAGAACATCAAAAGCAACAATGGCACTGAGTTCAAGAACACCGGCCTCAATCTCTATCTGGATACTCTGGGTATCACTCATGAGTTCTCTGCTCCCTATACACCACAGCAGAATGGCATCGCAGAGTGGAAGAATAGAACTCTTAATGAGATGGCCCGAACGATGCTTGATGAGTACAAGACTCCACGGAAGTTCTGGCTTGAAGCCATTGATACTGCATGCCATGTCATCAATCGTGTTTATCTTCACAAGCTTCTGAAGAAAACATCCTATGAGCTCCTAACTGGTAAGAAGCCAAATGTAAGCTACTTTAGAGTATTTGGAGCTGTGTTGGATCAGGGATCCACATCACACTTCAAAATTTACACCGAAAGCACATGAAGGTTTTATGCTTGGTTATGGAAAGGATCCGCACTCCTACAGAGTCTTCAACCTCTTTCACTATAAAGTGGTTGAAACTGTAGATGTGCGGTTTGATGAGACTAAGGGCTCGCAAAGAGAGCACCTGCCAAATGTGCTAGATGAAGTACCTCCAAGTGAATCTATCAAGCAGATGGGAATTGGAGATATCATACCTTCTAAGCATCAAACTGAATAGGAGCTTATCATTTCTGCACCTAATCAACCTGAAGACAATGCTCAGTCTGAAGACAATCCCCCAAATAATGACATTGATCAGCAAGAGCAAAATCTTTGTCCTGTCCATCCTCGTGTTACAAATGAAGTTCAGATTGAGAAAGATAATTGACGGCTTGAATGCTCCTAGTCCACTCACTCGTTCAAAAGCAACTCAAAGAGCAACACAGCTAACCAATATATTTGGGTACTTTGCATTCGTCTCAATCTCTGAACCCAAGAAAGTTGATGAAGCCTTCATGGAACCTGAATGGATTCAAGCTATGCAAGAAGAGCTTCAACAGCTCGAGCTTAATAATGTGGGGGAATTGGTCAAGCATCCTGATCCTCGGAAGCACAATATCATTGGCACCAAATGGATATATCGCAACAACCAAGATGACCATGGTCAAGTGGTCAGAAACAAGGCTCGTCTCGTTGCACAAGGTTACAAAGTGGAAGGAATTGACTTTGATGAAACATTTGCTCCGGTGGCAAGGCTTGAAGTCATTCGCATACTGCTAGCCTATGCAAATCATCACAACATCCTTCTGTATCAAATGGATGTGAAGAGTGCTTTTCTCAATGGAAAGATAGAAGAAGAAGTATATGTCGCACAACCTCCTGGCTTTGAAGATCCAAAACATCCTGATATGGTATACAAGCTCAACAAGGCACTGTAAGGCCTCAAACAAGCCCCTCGTGCTTGGTATGATACACTCAAAGATTTCCTGAAGAGCAAAGGCTTCAAACCTGGTTCACTAGATCCTACACTCTTCACGAAGACATATGATGGTGAACTGTTTGTGTGCCAAATCTATGTGCATGACATTTTCTTCGGTTGCACCAACAAGAAATACAGTGATGAGTTTGGTCACATGATGCAAGAGCAATATCAGACGTCCATGATGGGAGAGCTGAAGTTCTTTCTGGTTCTCCAAATTTGTCAGCAACGAAAAGGCATCTTCATCTCTCAAGAAAAATACCTCAAAGATTGCCTGAAGAAGTTTAGAATGCAAGACTGCAAAGGATACACAACGCCAATGCCAACCAAAAGTCATATGGTTCCTGACGCCAATGGTAAAGAGTTCGGTCAAAAGGTATACCGCTCCATGATTGGTTCTTTGCTTTATTTATGTGCATCTAGGCCAGATATAATGCTTAGTGTTTGCATGTGTGCTCGATTCCAAGCGGCACCAAAGGAATCGCATCACTTAGCCGTGAAGCTAATTCTTCGATATTTGGCTTACACCCCAACATTAGGATTATGGTATCCAAAGGGCTCAGAGTTTGATCTAGTTCGATTCTCGGATGCTGATTATGCTGGTGACAAGGTTGATCCAAGTCTACATCAGGCACATGTCACTTTCTGGGACGATCTCTTGTCTGTTGGTCTTCAAAGAAGCAGAACTGTGTATCTCTCTCACTTCTGAATCTGAAGACATTGCTGCTAGGTCTTGCTGTGCTCAGCTTCTCTGGATGAAGCAAACTCTCAAGGACTATGGTATCCATCTGAAGAATGTGCCTCTCTACTGCGATAATGAGAGTGCCATCAAGATTGCCAACAACCCAGTTCAGAACTAGAAGGCAAACCACATTGAAATTCGTCATCACTTTCTCAGAGATCATGTTATGAAGGAAGATATTGATATCATTCACGTCAAGACAGAAGAGCAGTTGACTGATATCTTCAGAAAGTCCTTGGATGAGAAAAGGTTCTGCAAGTTGCGGTGTGAGCTAAATATCTTGGAATCCTCAAATCTCCTGTGATTAGGCACACATCCTAACACTTATGCATTTTGATGACTTAGATGTGCAACACACGAAGTAATGTATATCTTCAATCAATGAAGACATACACTCTAAGTGTGAATACATTAATGCGGAATTTGACTTTGGAGTGCCACGATAACTATGCGTCGTGTCTGGGTCTAATACTTCCTATATGGTGGGTAATGCCACCACCAAACTTTTGTTTGAAGTGTTTCTCTTGGCGTCATGTTTGCAAAGTCTTCATATTTGATTTATCTTCATCCCTGGCTTATATTCAAGTTTATCTTCATTTGATTGATTTGGCCTAATACTACTTATATACATATTTGTGTTCTGTCCTCTACAGCATTCACTTATTGCTATGACTTCGCCTTGAATCTTTTGAACTAAGTGAATGTGATCGGACCCTAACCTATCTATGCTTCTACCTCAACTCTATCTGTCCAAATCATATGCATTCTATTGAAAACTGTCGATTGTCTTCGCTGAACCTGTAAGCCGAAGTCAATCTGACAAACATTTATATCTATTTTAATGCTATATCCTTTCTGCCTGAAAACCGGAGAATTCGGAACAACCAACCCGACAATCCAGGCGTGCGTGGGAACATGGAACAACTTCCAAGGTGTTGCATGCTTGCCACATGCCCTTCAGATGTGAACCGCCAGGCACTGCATATTATTATTTGCAGGTCGCCTCTTTCCGTATAAATACCCGTCACATCTCGCTCAAAAAATTCGTCTTCCACCTCGCCACCTCTCGATAACCCTAGCACCTCCGCTAGCTCTCAACGACGCCGGCGACGAAGTGCTTAGCTGCCGCAACTTCTCCGACGCCGTCCTCATGCCGACTGCGGACCTCGTCCTCTCCACCGTTGCCGTAGGTGTCCTCCGTCGCCAAGTTAGGGCATGGAAGATCGAACTGCTCAGCTTCCAACTTCGCTCCGTCCAGCAGTTCTTTGTGTGGTAATTAAAATTCACTTTTTACCGTCTTTTCGATCTGATAGATTCGTCCTTCTTTACCAAAAGTGGTTTCTAGATCTCCAAAGTTGAATCTATCTCATTCTTGTCACGCCCAATATGCGACCCTATCCAAAAGGAACTCGAAGGTCCCACCAAGGATAGACCCGCTTATTGAAATCGCTTTTGCAAGGTGGATATCATTACATCAACATTACATAATAGATGGGGATACATACATAAGGCATACAATGCCACACGAATACAACATCATCACATACAAGAACAACATCCGACTACGGATGAATCATAAAAAGAAACTCAAACAATATCCACCCTGCTAGCCCAGGCGCCGATTCGAACCTATCCCTTGATCAAGAAGAAGCGTAAGAAGAACTCAACGTTAGCAGCATCGACCAGCACTTAGACAAGCATCGCCCGGGGCTAAATAAAGATGACCTCGGGTTGGCCGACCCAAGGAAAGGGATAGGTGGTGGTGAGGCAAATGGTAAAACCAAGGTTGGGCCTTGCTGGACAAGTTTTATTCAAAGCGAACCGTCAGGGGTCCCATAAATCACCCGACGCGCTAGGAACGCAAAATCCGAGAACATAACACCGGTATGACGGAAACTAGGGCGGCAAGAGTAGAATAAAACACCAGGCATAAGGCCGAGCCTTCCACCCTTTACCAAATATATAGATGCATTAATAATATAAGAGATATTGTGATATCCCAACGAAAATCCTGTCCACCATGGCGAAATCTTCAACTTCACCTGCAACTAGCAACGCTATAAGAGGGGCTGAGCAAAAGTGGTAAAATAGCCATACAATGGTTTGCATAGGAAAGGTGTCAAATGTTAGAGGTTCATGGCAATATGGGATGGCTTGATAAACAGGTAATAGGTAGCGCAGCATAGCGATAGAATGAAGCAAATAGCATAGCAATGATAGTAGTGAGATCCAGGGTAGCGGTCATCTTGCCTGAAATCCCTCAAGGAAGAAGAACGAGTCCATGAAGAAGACGAATAGATGAAGCCGAACCAACCGTAGATTTAACTAATCCTCACGATCGCAACGTAAACAGAACTAACAAGAAAAAGCACACAACATAGGTAAACACACCAGACATGAACAAGGCATGATGCACAACAAGCATGATGCAAGACCAAGCTACATGAAGCTACTCATGGCAAGAGATGATGCAAACAAGAACAACACATCAAGGCAAGTTTAAATGAGGTCGGGAACAACATATAACAATTCCAGAAAGTCCTCATATTCAAATTTCGAAATTGGTCCATATCTGAATAAACCTTATGTTCAATTTGTTAAACAGCAAGTTAAGATGCACCAAGATGATCTACACGAGATTCTAGTCAAGTTACATATAAAGTTCATTAGATTCGGAGCTACGGCCTAGAAGATATGAGCAAAACAAGTTAAACATGGCATTGATGCAAAATGCACCCAAACATCAAGCAAACACAGCAAAACAAGGATGCAACATGATAATATGAAACTACATGCAAAATCAAGCAAGTTTCATATAGAGCACACTCAAAACGGAGCAACGGTGCAACACATACACTCTATACAAGTCATAGCAACAATCTGTCCAAAACAGCAACTAGGCATATTGCAAGCATCAAAACAACATGCTACATCATCCCAACATAATAACAAAAGGCATGGGCATGAAGTAAAGGTAAAGCATGACAAAAACATGAACACTGAGCTATCTCCAGAAAAGACTAGAACATGCTCAAAATGACATGGGAAGATTGCAAATAATAACAGTTTCAGACTTTAGCAGAAATAACATCAGGTTGCAATGTTTAGAGCTATCAAACAACATGTTACAAGAACATATCGTGGCAAACAAAGGCATGGCATGAATCTACTAGATGCATAGATCAAAAGTCCCTTACTGACTAAGAGCCAAAAAGGCACGGAAAATATGATGGCACCCATGTAAATATAGCAAGTTATATGACAGATTCATACATGGCAGGAACAACAATAAGTAGGCATGTTCGTGAGCTTGAACCACTAACTACAGAGCAATACATGGCATGGCAAGGCAACCAACAGTAAGAAGACATGTTTATGAAGCTAAGAATGGCAAGAGCAAGGTCATAGGGTGTATGGATCACTAGGAAACAACCATGGAAACAATGAACTTAATGTTAACAGGTTGATAGCAACGTTTTCAAGCAACTTTGGAGCAAGATTACAACAAGCTACAACAGGCCATAAATGCTACCAGGGGCACGGATGGATATAGCAAGACATGTAGATCAAAACATGTTTATATAACATCTCCAGATTATGCACGAAATGACTTGTAGAAGCATGTCAACATAGCAACAAAATATAACAGAATCTGTCAGGAAAACAGCAACAACAACTACCCTACTTAACAAGCTCGATGCACTCAGCACACAACTCACAAAAATACATGGTTAACACCCCTGTAAAGATGACATGGCATAGATCAACATACATGTAGACATCAACCTCATAGGATGCACACATCAATCATGGCAAAAATGACAAATGAGCAAGTTATAACAGTTTCAGCAGATTAACATCAACATGCACTCTTCCAACAGCATTTCGGGCATGAAGATGAGCTCAAATGAAAATTATGCAATGGAATGAAATGAATTAGTCGTCGAGACGAACAATTTGACATATTACACGCACGAAACGGAGCTACAGATGCAGAGATACAGCAGGTCAAACTTGGCATGATTATGACAAAAATCTGGGACTGTCGTTTTCTGAAAAAAAAAACAGACGGACGCTATATGGCTAAAAGTCGCACGATGCGGGGGAAAGAGGGTTTCTCACCCTGGGCTCGGCCCGGGACTGTGGAGGACGAGGCGGGCCGGCGCTGCTGATCGGGCCGGGGAGGCCCACGCTGGGAGGCGCTGTCGCTCCTTCCCGAACGGGGACGAGGCCGACGGCGCCGGCGGTCAACGGCGACGGAGGACGGCGGGACTCGGCGAAGGGGCGCGGAGGAGGCCAGATCCGGCGAGGGAAGGCCGGATCCGGACGTCGGGAGTCCATTCCCGGCAGTGGGAGCTCCGGCGGGGCTGACGAGGCAAGCCCGGTGGCGCGGCAGTGGTCCGGGCGGTGGCTGGAGGCGAGGTCGGGCGGGAGCTGCGGGCGGTGCGGCTGGGCGCGGGCGGCGCGAGGAGGCGGCGGCGGCAGCGGGCGGGCGACGGCTGGTCGCCGGCGGCGGAGGCAGCCGGTGGCGCGAAGCCGAAGCGGCAGAGAGTTTCGCGGCGCGGTCGGCAAAGGCGCGACGGCCGCCGGCGGCGGCGCTTAGGTAGTGGGGCGGGCGCGGATCGGGCCCGAGGCGGCCCGAGCAGGTTTCCCGTGGGCTCTGCGGCGGAGGGAGGCGGCGGAGGGACACGTGTCGGCGCGGGATTCGTCGGGGCGAGCGGGGCGGACGTGTCCGGCACCGGGCGGACGCGTCCGGCTGCGGGAGGAGGAAGAAGCTAGGGTTACGGGGGGGATTTCATCCGCGAATTGCGGGGGGAGACACATATATATAGGTAGAGGGAGCTAGGAGAGTCCAAATGAGGAGCGGTTTTCGGCCACGCGATCGTGATCGAACGGCCGAGAGCATGGAGGGGAGTTAGATGGGTTTTGGGCCACTTTGGAAGGGGTGTTGGGCTGCAACTCAAAGAGGGCTTTACGGTTACCCTTGCTAACTGCTGAGTATCAAACGACCTCCAAATGGCACGAAACTTGACAGGCGGTCTACCGGTGCTATACCAAGGCCGCTTGGCAAACCTCGGGTCATTCCGAGAGAGTTTAACACCCACTCACAACAAGAGACAAAAAGGGGAACGCCGGAGGACATAGGAGTGCCGGATTGCAAAACAGACAACGGGGAAAAAGCTCGCGTGCATGAGATGAACGCGTATGCAAGATGAGATGCACATGATGACATGATAAAATGCAACACGCAAGCAAATGACATGGCAATGACGAAGAATAACTGGCGGACACCTGGCGCATCGAATCCGGGGCGTTACAACACTCCTCCACTAACAAGAGATCTCGTCCCGAGATCTTAGGACCGAGACGGAAGGGAAAAGTGATGGGGTGAAACAAGAACTCAAGAGAAGAAGCAAAGAATCGAGAGCACTCGAGAAGAAGAGAGGAATGACGAGAATGACGAGAATCGAAAGCTCTAGGAATCAGATAGACTATGAAAGCACTCGGTTAGAACGAGATAAGAAACGAATAAGACTGAAAGAATTTAGGCAGCACTCTGACTGAACATGGAAAAAAATAGAACACGAGTTTGATAGGATGGAACGATACTTAATGAACTCTTGAAGAAAGAATTAAATCATGAAGAACCACCATGAAGAACTCCGATGCCAAAAGGATGGTGAGATAGAATGAAGGATGAAAGAATAAGATGAGCCTTGCGGTGATTTATATGGAGGTTCCAACGAAATGGTTGAGGAAATTTGGACTCCAGAAAAGAAAAGATGAAAACACTTGGAACTAGAATTTATTCATCAAGAACAAACTCTAACGGAAAGGATTACTCACTTGGATGGAATAAGAATAAGATTTATTGTATGCTTATCCTCCACCTATTAAATTGAAGCGAAGCAATGGATTTTGCATACTACTTATTCTTCTTGAAAAGGATTGAGAAGTGACATATCGCAAACTTGAGAAGGTCTTCATGAATCACCGGTAGGATTGAAAACAACGAATGAATTAATATGATAAACAAGGAAAAGAATCTTGAACGAACCACCGTAAGAATTCGAAAATGACTGATGAAAAAGAATGAATCACCGGGAAGAATTAGAAGAACAAATATGATAGAGGGGATTTAGATGCAAAAGAACGAAGAGATCACGAACTGATTAAGGAACACTTGAACGAAGCACCGGGATAAATAGAGAACGATAACTGGAATGATGGCCTCCGGTGAAAAGAAACGGGAAAACAACTCCTGAAATACTCCGGATGGATGAAAAGAATTTGCATGACTTGAAACAATTTGATAGGATAACATCGAGCTAGCACTGCGAATCTCCGGGGAACGGACAAGATTTAAGAGAAATCTTCTTCTGTCTTCAAATGACGACGATGAACACCACCAAAATTGCTAAGGCACTCCGGGGGAACGAAAAGCGAAGAGGTTGAGCCAATAATGAAATGATTTGAAATCGATCTTGGAAAAGGCATGTGACTGATGAAGTTCATTCTTACGCCACACTTGAAAAGAATTGAGAATAACTCCAGGGGAATTAAAAGAGTCAGGTAAGATCCTAGGAAAAGACCTGTGGGTTAGGGCCCACTAAAAGAAAACACCGTTGGAAAGGATTGTTGAACAGATAAATGATACACCGGAACAATTGAAATATTTGAATGAGGTGACAACCTCGAATTAATTCAAACACAAACGAATCTCCTGAGATGTCTTGGACACTCCGGAAGGATAAACTGGCGAGGGCGAACGAGCAAGGAAAACACTTGAGCTGAGGGAAAGAATGTAAGCACTACCGAAAAAAACTAGAATTGAATCCACCGTAGAAGAAAAAGTGATGAAGAATGATGAACGAGACGAGAATTCCCCAGTTAAAATAATTGAGGGAAGACTGAAGAGGATCCGTACGAATGAAATAGATGGTCGAGAGAGAGTCAGACTCCGGGAAGAAAAAGGGAGGGAGGGCGGGAAAACAAAGGCGAATAGGAAGGTAGAACCGACGAATAACTCTAAGGGAAAACACCGGTTGAAATCATTGAGGAAAGAAAGCAAAGACTTCGCAAGAGTAGGATGGATACTGACACGGACTCCGGTTCCGAGAGGAAGAAGGGTGGGCGGGTGGGAAAAACAAGGACAACTTCGGACAGGGAAACAACATCGATCGAAAAGAGCTGAGGATTGATCTTGGCAAAGATGAAGAGGCTCGAGTCGACTTGACAAGAAATGCACCGGATAAAAGAGCTGAGGAACAACGATCGGAAAACCAAACTGCGTGAACGTAAAGAAAAATTTGAATGGGAAGAGGAGTAGTTCAAAACACCTACGTCAAGATTCCTCACCAGAGCGACGAAGGGGCAGAGGATTAAAAAGAATTCTACTCCGATATAACTAGACTCAAAACAGTTTCCTTCTAGACTCAACAACGCCAAACTACACGATCAATCAAGGGGCTCCTAAGGTCGGTCGAGGCTCGATACTAACTTGAAACACGCCTAATATGCGACCCTATCCAAAAGGAACTCAAGGTCCCACCAAGGATAGACCCAAGATATTGAAACACTTTTGCAAGGTGGATATCATTACATCAACATTACATAATAGATGGGGATACATACATAATGCATACAATGCCACACCTAATACAACATCATCACATACAAGAACAACATCCGACTACGGATGAATCATAAATGTAAACTCAAACAATATCCACTCGCTAGCCCAGGCCGACCGAACCTATCCCCGATCAAAGAAGAAGCAGAAGAAGAACTCAACGCAAGCAAGCATCGCCTCGGCCATGATCATCGTGATAAACCTGTACCGCAATCGTTGTTGTATTAATCAGGAGCGACGAGGACTCAGCAATCCCATTACCATGGGTATCAAGACTAGCAAAGCTTAATGGGAAAGGAAGGGGTAAAGTGGTGAGGTTGCAGCAGCGACTAAGCATGATATGGTGGCTAACATACGCAAATGAGAGCGAGAAGAGAAACAAGCGGAACGGTCGTGAAGCTAGCAATGATCAAGAGGTGATCCTGAACACCTACTTACATCAAACATAACACAGAAACCGTGTTCACTTCCCGGACTCCTCCGAGAAGAGACCATCACGGCTACACACACGGTTGATGCGTTTTAATTCGGATCTGGTGTCAAGTTATCTACAACCGGACATTAACAAATTCCCATCTGCCACATAACCGCGGGCACGGCTCTCGAAAGTTTATACCCGCAGGGTGTCCCAACTTAGCCCATGACAAGCTCTCGCGATCAATGAAGGAATAGACCTTCTCCCGTGAAGACCCGATCAGTCTCTCGAATCCTGGTTTACAAGACATTTCGACAATGGTAAAACAAGACCAGCAAAGCCGCCTCGATGCGCCGACAATCCCGATAGGAGCTGCACATATCTCTCTCTCGTGGCAACACCGGATGAGCACTCCATACAACTAAACCAGACCTCAAGTTTCCGAGGGGCGCCGCAAAGGACTCTAGTTCGACCAGCACTTAGACAAGCACCGCCCGGGGATAAAATAAAGATGACCTCGGGTTGGCCGACCCAAGGGAAAGGGATAGGTGGTGTTGAGGCAAATGGTAAAACCAAGGTTGGGCCTTGCTGGACAAGTTTTATTCAAAGCGAACCGTCGGGGGTCCCATAAATCACCCGACCGCTAGGAACGCAAAATCCGGGAACATAACACCGTATGACGTAAACTAGGGCGGCAAGAGAGGAACAAAACACTGCATAAGGCCGAGCCTTCCACCCTTTACCAAATATATAGATGCATTAATAATATAAGAGATATTGTGATATCCCAACCAAAATCCTGTCCACCATGGAGAAATCTTCAACTTCACCGCAACTAGCAACGCTTATAAGAGGGCTGAGCAAAAGCGGTAACATAGCCATACAACGGTTTGCATAGGAAAGGTGTCAAATGTTAGAGGTTCATGGCAATATGGGATGGCTTGATAAACAGGTAATAGGTAGCGCAGCATAGCGATAGAATGAAGCAACTAGCATTGCAATGATAGTAGTGAGATCCAGGGTAGCGGTCATCTTGCCTGAAATCCCGCAAGGAAGAAGAACGAGTCCATGAAGAAGACGAACAGATGAAGCCGAACCAACCGTAGACGAACGAATCCTCACGATCGCAACGAAACAGGAACTAACAAGAAAAAGCACACAACATAGGTAAACACACCAGACATGAACAAGGCATGATGCACAACAAGCATGATGCAAGACCAAGCTACATGAAGCTACTCATGGCAAGAGATGATGCAAACAAGAACAACACATCAAGGCAAGTTTAAATGAGGTCGGGAACAACATATAACAATTCCGGAAAGTCCTCATATGCAAATTTCGAAATTGGTCCAGATATGAATAAACCTTATGTTCAATTTGTTAAACAGCAAGTTAAGATGCACCAAGATGATCTACACGAGATTCTAGTCAAGTTAAATATAAAGTTCATTAGATTCGGAGCTACGGCCTAGAAGATATGAGCAAAACAAGTTAAACATGGCATTGATGCAAAATGCACCCAAACATCAAGCAAACACAGCAAAACAAGGATGCAACATGATAATATGAAACTACATGCAAAATCAAGCAAGTTTCATATAGAGCACACTCAAAACGGAGCAACAAAGGCAACACATACACTCTATACAAGTCATAGCAACAATCTGTCCAAAAAAAGAACTAGGCATATTGCAAGCATCAAAACAACATGCTACAAAGATCCCAACATAATAACAAAAGGCATGGGCATGAAGCATGTAAAGCATGACAAAAACATGAACACTGAGCTATCTCCAGAAAAGACTAGAACATGCTCAAAATGACATGGGAAGATTGCAAATAATAACATTTTCAGACTTTAGCAGAAATAACATCAGGTTGCAATGTTTAGAGCTATCAAACAACATGTTACAAGAACATATCGTGGCAAACAAAGGCATGGCATGAATCTACTAGATGCATAGATCAAAAGTCCCTTACTGACTAAGAGCCAAAAAGGCACGGAAAATGTGATGGCACCCATGTAAATATAGCAAGTTATATGACAGATTCATACATGGCAGGAACAACAATAAGTAGGCATGTACGTGAGCTTGAACCACTAACTACAGAGCAACACATGGCATGGCAAGGCAACCAACAGTAAGAAGACATGTTTATGAAGCTAAGAATGGCAAGAGCAAGGTCATAGGGTGCATGGATCACTAGGAAACAACCATGGAAACAATGAACTTAATGTTAACAGGTTGACAGCAACATTTTCAAGCAACTTTGGAGCAAGATTACAACAAGCTACAGCAGGCCATAAATGCTACCAGGGGCACGAATGGATATAGCAAGACATGTAGATCAAAACATGTTTATAGAACATCTCCAGATTACGCACGAAATGACCTGTAGAAGCATGTTAACATAGCAACAAAATATAACAGAATCTGTCAGAAAACAAAGAACAAAGAACTACCCTACTTAACAAGCTCGATGCACTCAGCACACAACTCACAAAAATACATGGTTAACACGCCTGGAAATATGGCATGGCATAGATCAATATACATGTGGACATCAACCTCATACGATGCACACATCAATCATGGCAAAAATGACAAATGAGCAAGTTATAATAGCCAAAGCAGATTAACATCAATATGCACTCTTCCAACAGCATTTCGGGCATCACGATGAGCTCAAATGAAAATGATGCAATGGAATGAAATGAAGTAGTCGTCGAGACGAACAATTTGACATATTACACGCACGAAACGGAGCTACGGATGCAGAGATAAAGCAGGTCAAACATGGCATGATTATGACAAAAATCTGGGACTTAGTCGTTTTCTGAAGAAAAAAACAGACGGACGCTATATGGCTAAAAGTCGCACGGGGCGGGGGAAAGAGGGTTTCTCACCCTGGGCTCGGCCCGGGGCTGTGGAGGACGAGGCGGGCCGGCGCTGCTGGACTGGGCCGCGGGGGAGGCCCACGCGGGGGAGGCGCTCGGTCGTCTCCCTTCCCGAACGGGGACGAGGCCGACGACGCCGGCGGTCAACGGCGACGGAGGACGGCGAGACTCGGCAAAGGGGCGCGGAGGAGGCCAGATCCGGCGAGGGGAGGCCAGATCCGGCGCCGGAGTCCATTCTCGCAGTGGGAGCTCGACGGGCCGACGAGGCAAGCTCGGCGGCATGGCTGTTGGGGCCGGGCGGTGGCCGGAGGCGAGGTCGGCGGGAGCTGCGGGTGGTGCGGACGGGCGCGGGCGGCGCGGACGGGCGACGGCTGGTCGATGGCGGCGGAGGCGGCGGTGGCGCTGGAAGCCAAGCGGCGGAGAGCTCGGGGCGCGGTCGGCAGGCGGGCGCGGACGCCGCCGGGCGGCGGCGCTTAGGGCTGGGCGCGGGCGCGGATCGGCCCGGGCGGCCCGGAGCGGGCTCCCTGTGGCCTCGCGGGCTCGCGGCGGAGGGAGGTGGCGGAGGGACACGGTCGGCGCTGGATTCGCTGGGCGAAGCGGGCGGACGTGTCCGGCGCCGGCGGACGCGTCCCGCCAAGGGAGTGAGGAAGAAGCTAGGTTAGGGGTTTCATCCGCGAATTTCGGGGAGACACATATATAGGTAGAGGGAGCTAGGAGAGTCCAAATAAGGAGCGGTTGCCACGCGATCGTGAGCGAACGATCGAGAGCATGGAGGGTGTTAGATGGGTTTTGGGCCACTTTGGAAGGTGTTGGGCTGCAACTCAAAGAGGGCTTTACGGTTATCTTGTTAACCGTTGAGTATCAAACGACCTCCAAATGGCACGAAACTTGACAGGCGGTCTACCGATGCTATACCAAGGCCGCTTGGAAAACCTTGGGCCATTCCGAGAAAGTTTAACACCCACTCACAACAAGAGACAAAAAGGGGAACGCCGGAGGACATAGGAGTGCCGGACAACGGGGAAAAAGCTCGGGTGCATGAGATGAACGCGTATGCAAGATGAGATGCACATGATGACATGATAAAATGCAACATGCAAGAAAATGACATGGCAATGACGATGAATAACTGGCGGACACCTGGCGCATCGAATCCGGGGCGTTACAATTCTGCATCTCATACTCTGCCTAGTCTATTCACTTATGCTTCTTTACAAGTTAGATTCCTCACTTGTACTTATTCTTGGATTCGTACAAATCTGGAAGCAACTCACATCAAATAAGTGAATGTCTTTGCGTTATGAGGTCAATGTCTTCAAACTGATTTATCTTCAAAATCTTCTAAGAATGCATATGACCTCTTCCCCTTCCCTCGCACCTCTAATGTTGTCACAGGTACATGTCCGTGGGAGAATCCCTTGGTTCTCATAGTCTGTATTCATTTGCAGACCTCTTGCAGAGTCACATTAATTCTCCTGAAGCCAGTTCTTGTCTAACCAGCCGTAGGAAGCCTTTGCAAGTTCTGAAGCCTTTCAAGTTAAGCTTCATCGCTTCTGAGAACTCAGCAAGAAAGGGTGGCAGACAGCACCGTGCGAACACTTCAAAAGATTTGCCTCCAGATTTGCACTAGCTATACAAAACAGACCCAGGGGAAACCTATACAGGACGCAAGAATCGAATCCAGTGGATTCGAAGATATTGGGCAGAGGAATGGTTCAAGTACCGTTTCGTCACCGAAGAGTATGCAGAGAAGAATGCCATCAAGGGACCCTGGGGAGATATTGTATACAAAAATCTTCAACCCTAGTCCTGTTCTGAAGCCATTCAACGAGAATTCTATCCATGCATGTGTCGTGGGAAACGAGCACCTATGGTGCAGGGCCCCTTCTTGGTTCGGCAGGGAGCGGAGGGCGCACGAAGAGCAGATCGAGGCGAAGCACACGAGGGCTTTTACCCAGCTTCGGAGCTCTCCGGAGAGATAAAACTCCTACTGCTGCTTTGTGTTTCTATTCTGTTCTTGCTCGAGAGCGTGGGTGTGTAGTAGTTTCGAATGAGTCGAACCTCCTCTATGTTGCGCATGGGCCTCCTTTTATAGGTTAAAGGGGTCACCGACAGGTGGCAACGCAGAGAGGGGTAAAAAAGTAAAAAGAGGGGTTGGTACAACCGCTATCTACAGTGCCCCCTACCTAACTCTGACAGCAGGGGACAAGGGAATTTAATGCCCGTCCGGTCGCCCAAACAGTGTAGGAAACGACCGTTAAGGGTGCCACCGATCGCCACGATGGCCTTCTTGTCATCTCCACTTGCCACCTCGCACCGCTTGGCTGCACAGCTACCCGCCACGTGCGCCAGGAACG
This sequence comes from Aegilops speltoides, assembly GCA_021437245.1. Classification (NCBI taxonomy): domain Eukaryota; kingdom Viridiplantae; phylum Streptophyta; class Magnoliopsida; order Poales; family Poaceae; genus Aegilops; species Aegilops speltoides. The sequence continues at coordinate 274,261,645 of CM038143.1, read as the reverse complement.
ATCCTGTGGCGACAAGTCGTCGGATGCGCTGGATCATGGGCGCAGGGTGGCGGCTTCGCCGCGGCAAGCGCCTTGCCGCGGTTGTTGTCTTGTTGCACCTGAAAGCTTGTCGCTCGCTGGGTCTTGCCGGGTCGCGCGGCGCGTCGCGGCAAGTTTCTTGGCTGGCCTTCCCGGCAAGCTCCTCTTGCCAGGGCCTTGTTCTTCCCGGCAAGCTCCTCTTGCCGGGGCCTTGTCTCCTTAGTTAAAACACTTTGTTCTTGAATGACATCAAGTAGGAATGGCGGAGGATCTTGGCGGACGCCCGGCAAGCCTTGCCGTGGACGCCGCGACGCCTGCACAAGTTCGATACTAAGGTACCGCCGGTGTCAAACCGCGGATCTCGGTAGGGGGTCCCAACTGTGCGCCTAGGCGGATGGTAACAAGAGACGAGGGACACAATGTTTTTACCTGTGTTCGCCCTCTCGATGGAGGTAAAACCCCACGCCCCGCTTGATTAATATTGATGATATGGGTAGTACAAGAGTAGATCTACCACGAGATCAAGGAGGCTAAACCCTAGAAGCTAGCCTATGGTATGATTGTTGAGATGTAATGTTCGCCCTATGGACAAAGGCCCTCCGTTTATATAGACACCAGAGAGGCTAGGGTTACACAGTAGTCGGTTACAATGGTAGGAGATCTACATATCCAGATTGCCAAGCTTGCCTTCCACGCCAAGGAAAGTACCTTCCGGACACGAGCCGAGGCTTCAATCTTCTATCTTCGTAGTCCGGGAGTCCGCGGATATTGATAGTCCGCTATCCGACACCCCTAGTCCAGACTCCTTGGCAGCCCCTAACCAGGCTTCAATGACGATAAGTACACCATGCTTGTAGTCTTCGGCGCTGTAAGGCGGGTTCTCCTTCAAATTCCATGTTCCCGCCGAATAGTGTCCGGCTTCACTCGAATATCGGTTCTTGGCTTCTACGCCAAATTATGGCCCTCTTCCACGCTGCCGTCAATGCTAAAAGCCAGGAGTCCTTTACATTTTACCCCTTAATTGTGCGGGTCGCCGCCTATTAAAGGGGCAGGGATCCACATCCAAACCGCACTGCCTTCCTCCCGCCAGATACTCCATCGAAGCGCCCGACCCTCAAATCCATTCCACCATGGATCGTCAACGCGCTCTTCCTCGCGCTCCTAGCCCATCGCCGGGATTGGAGGAGGTGCTCTATTTCGCACAACGAGCTAGTAAAGCTCCGCACGGAGGGATTGCTTCCTCCGCCTTCATGGTTCCGGGTCCGAGCCGGACTGGTTACTTATCGAGGTGGGAGGCAGCGGAGGACACCCTAAGCCCCAACAAGGGGAGCGGTGTGTTTCGGCCCCTATCTAATAAGTGGGCTCGGATTTAATACATCCGCTCCTCCGCTGGCCTCAAGTTCTATGGACTCCAGCCCACCACCTCATGCCCGCCTCAGGCCGCACATCGCGGGCTATTTAGCTCTTTTGCGAGCTATTCTCGGCATCGAGCCCCATTTCGCATTGTGGAAGAGGCTGTTTCGCTCGTGCCCCGCTTCTCACCAGGGGTCCATATATCAAGTGGGCGGCGCCAAATATGGCGATCGCCGGGACCGATACCTATCTGTCACCCCAAGAGGGCGTCCAAGATCGCCTCGAGTGGTTTTATATTGTAGACGCCCATCGCTCGACCCAGTCCGGATTGGCCTCCGGAGTTTGACGCTGCTCCCTTGAAGAAACGCCTTAGCTGGCGCTCATGAGCCCCCGCTTGAGGAAGACAAGAGCGCCCATTACTTGATGGGCCGGATAAGATTAATGGCTCACTCCGCTTGACCATGATTGGAGTCATGGCAACGCAGCATCAAGCGGGGTGCAGCCGCGCAATACAGAGGCCACCCCATGTGGGATTTCAACGGGAGGACGATGTTATTTAAGACGGCCAAGAAGGGTCGAAGTTCGACCGAGGATCTCGTGAAGATCCCGTCCGTCTGTATAAGGGGAGAAGGAGGACTTCTTCGCCGAACCCCGTGGAGGGGTTTTCCATGATCAACCCCACAGGATGGGTAAGCGAACACCTCAAAGGGCCTTTTCCCGTATCTTCGAAGTTTAAGCTTCTTACATTACGTCTTCAGCGCAGGGTCTGCGCCGGACTGTGGAGGACATGGTGAGTCCTGCTCCACAACCCGAGGATCCGGAAGGATCCCTAGGTCCGGCCTCCGAAGAGGATCCGGACATCGAGGTGGAGCATAATCGACGGGGTGTATCACCAGCTTAGCATTGATAATGCTCTAGTCGCCATCACGGCGGACTACCCGGGCTGAGTTCGACATCCCAGGTGACCACGACCGAAGTCCGGACACCATTATCTTATCTCGCTTATTTTCGACCTTCGCGAACGATGGTATCTTGTAGGAAGCGCCATTACGGCAGGGAGCCGAGTCGCGGCGCCGACCCACAGAGGTCATCCAACTAGCAGAGGAAAAGGAGCGCCGCTCGGCGGAAACGCCGCCGCAGAGGTATAGCTCGTGTTTGATCTTTTTGAGCAACGCTTCGAGGAAACTTCTAAGTGCTCATGATCTTTATAGAGAAAAGCGCCGCCGGATCATGAGCGCAGGAATTGCCGACCCAACCAACACCAGCCGTGCTCCAGCTACCGGACCGAGAGGGAGGCAAGCGCAAGACGCGAACCGGATCCTGCTCCAACGGAGGATACCGATAGACTGTCCGCCACTAAGTCAGAGGTGGAGAGCGCCATGCATCATAGACGTCGCCCGACAGTATTTCAAGAAGCGTGCTTTTCCCCTGAGGCATTGGATGCCTTTAACATGGGGACGCAGATCTCCGGCTGCTCGTAATGGTTTTACCAGAGCTACGGAGCAAAGATGTTAAAGACATACAGGTAAGGGAATTTTAATGGTTGTATACACCAAGAGTTCCCGAGACTTAAATTAGTTATGTTAACTGATTTAAGGATCATTTGAAATGGCAGCTCTTAACGAGAAGAATGCCCACTGTCTCGAGAGTCGCAAGATTGCAAGGCCCAACTTGAGGCTGCACTTGCTGCCGCAGAAGAGACGGAAAGACCCCTCCCGTAACACATTTGTATAAATTAATATAAGCGCCAGCGGCATGCGCATGAAGTCTAATAATGACATTGCAGGTGCCGCCAACAAGATCCGGACAGTAAGACTATCGCGCCAACTAAAGGTCGGCGAGAATGTACTCAACATGGTTCAGCAGAAAGGAACAAGCTCCAAGATGCCAACGCCAAGCTCGGAGAAGAGCTAAAGGCGACAGCCGAGCTGTCCGGCTCATTAAGGAGAATCAACGGCTTCGCTGCATACATAGTAAGTGCTTGAGCAAACTCTAAGGCGTAAGAGTTCGGCGAGGAAGCTATTTGACATAATATGTCTTTGTAGGTATACTCACGTGTCGCCCTACAGAGGAGATGCCCGTATCAATGGATGATCCACTTCCCGAATTGTTGCAGCTGCTCGAACGAAGTTCGGCAGCAATGAGTGGCGCCAGACAAAGCTTTATGGCCATCCTCGCCTCGCCGAGGGTCTCGGGAGCTTATGGAGAAGCTGAGGAATGCGGCAGCGCCTGCTTGTGGAAGATTTCGCTTGCCGCCAAGGTTCCAGGAGGCTTGGGCCATGGTGAAGACGTGATACAAGAAGGCGGATCCCAACCATATGGCCGAGGTTGGACCGGTGTGGCCCGACGGGAAGGAGATCCCTCGTGAGTTTAGTGTACAGCCAGTAGAACTGGCTGCTAAGTATTCCTAACGGATCAGAAACTAGACAGCCTGTTAGACGGGATTGAGGAGGAATACAATCAATAAACTTGACAATGTATGTTATCCTTTAAAATGACATGTGAAATGCCTTCTAGCCGGATTGTAGATCGCTTGTCGCTGCCGACCTTTTCGCTTCACCTCGGGACCCTAGAGTCCGGAGTGTGTCCAATACCTTTTTGGTTAAGAAATAACCATGGTATGCATGGAGACTAGGCGAGGGGTCATTAGTGCTTTATCATACAAGTGCCCAACTAGTTATGTTATATTACATGGTTAGTAAGAAACATCTTCTAGGGAGAATAGTTCCGCTAAGGGTTCCTTTCGCTGGGAGGCATGCCCTAAAGTGTATGTCCGACTGCCAAGAGAGCAAGAAACATCCGGGGCATGGGAAAAATAGGTAAAAGTCATCTTTGAATCACCGATCGAATATTCCCTTAAGAACGCTTAGCTTTCGCTTCACCCAGCCGAGGTACACATCCGCCGACCGGCAAGAATAATCGCAGAGGTGCTCCTTTACCACCTAGCCGAACAATCGGGAACGAGGGGTAAGCACAGAGCCAGCAACCCAGCTTGGCCAAAACTTAAGTCATATCGATGCATATAATGGCGAGTAAAAGGTACATGTGGAAGCGTGACACATGTGTTGGGTATAAAACTCAGATAGTTGAGCTTCGTAAAAGAAGCCCTCAGAATAACGAAAAGCGGATGGCACATCGTATGTATGCAAAAATGCGAAAATAGGCCCCGAGGGCCTTTGTTAATTTAAAAGGATAAAAGAGAAAAGAAGACAGCCAAATATAAAAGGTTGGACGGGTAAGGGACGAACTCTTAGTCCGCGCTAGGCATAGAATCGCCGGAGTCGGGCTGCGCTCCATGGGTTCGGGTCGAGTCGGTTGTCCGACGATTTGAGACGGTACACTCCGCTGGTCAAGACTTGATCAATAATGAAGGGCCTTCCCATCCGGGCTTGAGCTTGTCCTTTTCTTGTCCCGCAGCGAGAACTAGTTCGCCAACGTTATAGGTCTTGGCCCGCATTTCTCGCTTTGATATCTTCGCCTGCTGCCGATAGAATGCGGAACGAGCCTTCGCGACGCCATGTTCTTCCTCCAATGTGTCCAGCTGTCCCGCCGATCTAGCTCGGCTTTCTTTCTCATACATGCGCACTCGAGGTGAGTCAGAATAATGTCGCAGGCAAAACCCTCTCGCACCAGATACCATAAAAATGGTGTGAATCCGTAGTGCGGTTAGGCGTTGTCCGCAGCCCCGTGAGTACGGAGTCGAGCTCCTCAACCCATTGGTATCGGACGGTGAGTGACCTCACCAACTGGGTTTAATGCCGCCATTATTAGACCATTTGCTCTTTCCACTTGACCGCTGGTTTGAGGGTGATAGATCGACGATAGTCGAGCTTAATGCCCATATTTTTGCACCATGACTTGACCTCATCGGCCATGAAGTTTGTGCCGTTGTCGGTGATGATGCTGTGGGGGACTCCGTAACGGTGTACCAACTCTGATATAAACTCTATCACTGGTCCGAACTCTACCGTTTTGACCGGTTTGGCCTCTATCCATTTGGTGAACTTATCCACCATGACCAATAGGTAATTTTTCTTGTGGGTTCCCTTTAAGGGTCCGACCATGTCAAGCCCCTGCACCGCGAACGCCAGGTAATGGGTATGGTTTTGAGGGCGGGTGGTATATGGCTCGATTAGCAAAGAGCGGCAACCAACGATCGCCGACCAAGTCCTGCAGATCCGCCCGAGCCGTCGGCCAATAAAATCCTCAGACGGAATGCCTTTCCTACCAGGCCCGGCTGCTGCGTGGTGTCCACCTAGTCCGCATGGATTTCAGCCATGAGGTTTCGCCTTCTTCTTCGGAGATACACCTCTGAAGGACTCCGTAGTACTTTTCTTATAAAGTTCTCCTCATGGACCTTGTAGGCCTTCGATCGCCGGATTATGCAATGGGCCTCATTTTGGTTCGGAAGTTCCCGCCTAAGTAAGTAGGCTAGAAAGGTTCTGTCCACGCGCGATTATCGCCATTATATCGGGCGGATGGTGTTATGTCGTCGCTGAATCACCAGTTGGTGCGGCTTTCTCCGGTTTGTCGCTACCGAACTCCTCTTCCCATAGTACGGATGGCTTGAAGAGCCGCTCCAGAAGATATTTGAGGACAGATCACGCTTCACACCGATGCGCGCTGTGACGCCGGCCGCTTGGTTATTATCTCGGCTATGTGATGGAATTCGAGTCCTTCAAACCGAGCTGACATTTTCAGACAGCATTACGATATGCTGCCATTTTCGGATCCTTGGCATCAAAGTTCCATTTATTTGGGATATTGCAAGGTTTGAATCCTCGACACCTCTAGGCGTTGATGCCCATGGAGATCGCCATCCGGAGGCCATGTAACAGGCCTCAGATTCGCTGCATTGTTGGAGTCCGTACATTATTTGAAGTACATATCGATCAGATTCTCGTGGGGACGCCAGAGACGCCGCCCCATTTCATCCGCCAACATTTTGGAGCCGTCAAGTGCATAGTCCAATAGGAGTATGCGCTGCATTTTAGGTAGTTCGCTTCAGTCCATTCGGCGATGAAGTCAGCCAAAACTTGTGACTTTATGGCTCGTCGAGGTTTGTAAGTTATGTAAAATGGTAAGAGCTCAATGGCCCATTTTGCAATCCTGCCCGTTGCGTCGCGGTTATTTATAATGTCATTGAGTGGTACTTCAGAGGCCACTGTTATCGAACACTCTTGAAAGTAGTGCCTGAGCTTCCGCGATGCCATGAACACCGCATATGCTATCTTTTGATAGTGAGGGTAACGTGATTTGCAGGGGGTTAACACAGTGGATACGTAATACACTGGTTTTTGAAGAGGGAATTTATGCCCTTCTGTTGCTCGTTCGACGACGAGGACAACGCTTACAACTTGATGTGTTGCAGCGATGTATAACAACATTGGTTCGCCCAGAGTGGGCGCAGCCAGGACCGGATTTGTTGCCAATATGGCCTTTATTTCTTCGAGTCCGCAAGGGCGTGCATCCGCCCACTGGTGTTCGTGCGCCTTTAGGAGGCGATAAGGGCAACGCCTTTTCTCCTAAACGGGAGATAAACGGCTTAGAGCTGCCACGCATCCTGTTAACTTTTGTATTTGCTTGAGGTCTTTGGAATATCCATCCTGACAGAGCCCGGATTTTGGCCGGATTTGCTTCAATTCTCTACCGACACGATGAAGCCCAGCAGCTTTTCCGCTGGTACAATCAAAACACATTTTTCCGGATTCAGCTTGATGTCATATGCTCTAAGGTTGTCGAATGTGAGCCTCAAATCGCCTACTAAAGTTTCGACGCGTTTTGTTTTGATGACTACGCCGCTCACGATGCCTCGACTGTTTTGCCTATCCGGTAGCCGACATGTTTGAATCATGCGCCGATATGTTGCGCCGGCGCTTTTAAGTCCGAAGGGCATCGTGTTGAAGCGTAATGGTCCGTATGGAGTAATGAATGCCGCTGCGGCTTGATTCGCTCCGCCATCTTGATTTGATGATAGCCGAGTATGCATCCGTGAAGCACAACGAGTCATGTCCCGCCGTGGCGCCGATAATTTGATCGATGCGGGGAGGGGAAAGGATCCTTGGGCAAGCCTTATTGAGGTCTTTGAAGTCGCATACGAGGCGCCAGGATTTATCCTTCTTTGGTACCATCACCAAATTTGCTAGCCAGTCCGGATGTTTGATATCTCTAATGAATCCGCTTCCAATAACTTGGCTAGCTCTTCTCCCATTGCCCGCCTTTTGGGCTCGAAAATTGTCAAGAGCCTATTTGACGGCTTGAACTTTTAGGATGTTTAGGCTGTGTTCTACCAACTCGCGAGGGATTCCGGCATGTCCGAAGGGTGCCAAAGCGAAGATGTCCCAATTTTCCCAAGGAATTCGCAAGAAGGCAAGGCCAACTTCGGTTCAACTGCGCTCCGATGGAGGCCGCCTTTGTTGGGTCCGCTGGTGGACCTGAAATTTAATTATCTCATCTCGCTGGTTTGAAGGAGGTGGACTTGGATCTTTTATCAAGTATCACATCGCCCCTGTTTCACCGTGAGAGCGCAGACATGTGAGTTCCTCCGCCGCTAAGGCTTCAATAGTGCTTCGAGGGCTAGTGCGGCTGTCTTGTTTTCGGCGTGAGTGCTGTGTCCGGATCATCGACGAGAGTGATTATTCCGCTGGGCCTGTGTATTTTGAGCTTCATGTACCCGTAATGAGGTATTGCTTGAAAATTGTGAATGCCTCTCGCCCTAATATGGTGTGATAGCCGCCGCTGAACGGGCCACCGAACATGACTTCTTCGGATCTGTAATTGTCCGGAGAGCCGAACACCACATCGAGTGTGATTTTTCCGTGCAGCGCTTCCTGCTAGGGATTATTCCTCCAAGGTTGTGCTGCTTCGCCAATACGGCTCCAATCGATTTCCATTTTCCGCAGGTTTCCACATAAATGAGGTTTAGTCCATCGCCGCCGCCCATGAGGACTTTTGTCATCGAAAAGCCGCCCACTATGGGACTAAGTACCAAAGGCGGCCGGGCTCGTAGTTCGAGATGTGGGCTCGTCACGGCGCTGAAGGTAATAGCTGTGTTACCCATGGATTTGTTGTTGCTACTTGGTAGACTTCGCGAAGTTCACAGATTGTTTGTTTTCGATATTATTTGATGCGAAAGTCTCAAGACTATTGATACCGCGGCTGGTATTGTTGGAGTGGTTTCGAGCTAGAAGCTTCGCCACTTTTGGCCACCGCCGTAGTATCCAACATGCTCAAGGCTATGTGTTGGGACAGCTCCTCAGATTATGAAGTTTACAGGTCCATTGAGCCATCTCTCCAAGACGGTTCCGCTTCCTTGCTGGGTTTTTGCTTTTTGGTTTTTGCATCCGGGGCCTGATTGTGATGCGCCTTTACCGCTGGATCGGGTTTGGGGCCGGATTATCCCAAAATTGATTTTCAGTTTTCCGAAACTTTCCATCGCACAAGATTTTCAGATTATGGACGCCAGATCGGTAAAACGCGTAATCTTGCGACGATCAATGGCGGTCAGATTCCCTTGTCCGCAATTATTGCGTAAGATTGAGATTATGCTTCCTCTCCGCAATCCTTTATCCCGTCCATAACCAGGAGGAATCTGGCCCAGTAATGATCAACTGTTTCTGAAGGCTCTTGCCGAATTAGAGATAGGTCGCATATGTCTGGGCGGGTGGGTGGAATAAAATTCGGATCCCTGCCCATCTTTGGGCTCAAAGGCCGAGGGACTTCCGAGTTCGGAAGCTTGATTCGCTGGAAACAGCCAAACGAGTCCGGAGTGATGCATGATTTTAGTTTTAATGCACGATCAGAGTCCGTCCCTCCGTGGGAATCCGGCATGGAGGGTTCGGGAATCCGGACACAGATTGTTTTCAACAATGGCAAAGAATTGCCGAGTTGTTCCTCTACCACTTTGACGCAGGGTAGCCCGGGAGAGTTAATCTCTCGGATCGGTTTTAAGCCCGATCTGATTGTAGTCCGCTATGACTCCTGGGGAGCGGCGATGCGATCCAAGAGCTCGCTAATGCACGAGAGCTCGATTGATCTAACTGCTCGGCAGCTTTAGGGCTGACGCGAAGATTGCTTCCGGCGACTTGAGAAGTCATTGCCAAGCGACGGCCGGATCGGGCGGTCATAAGGAAGCCACCAAGCCGGATTGTTTGACCGGCGCCAAGGCCCTCCGGCGAAAAACACCGCCTTTGAAGACGGGTAAAGGCATCCGCCTATCGGCGACGCACACGAGGAACTCTCAATGAAAGCACCAATGTCGGTGTCAAACCGCGGATCTCGGTAGGGGGTCCCAATCTGCGCCTAGGCGGATGGTAACAAGAGACGAGGGACACAATGTTTTTACCTGTGTTCGGGCCTCTCGATGGAGGTAAAACCCACGCCCCGCTTGATTAATATTGATGATATGGGTAGTACAAGAGTAGATCTACCATGAGATCAAGGAGGCTAAACCCTAGAAGCTAGCCTATGGTATGATTGTTGAGATGTAATGTTCGTCCTATGGACTAAGGCCCTCCGGTTTATATAGACACCGGAGAGGCTAGGGTTACACAGAGTCGGTTACAATGGTAGGAGATCTACATATCCATATTGCCAAGCTTGCCTTCCACGCCAAGGAAAGTACCTTCCTGACACGAGCCGAGTCTTCAATCTTCTATCTTCGTAGTCCGGGAGTCCGCGGATATTGATAGTCCGCTATCCGGACACCCCTAGTCCAGACTCCTCAAGCACTTCTACTTTAGTACACCGACAGAGCCCCGGCCTGGGCCACACACGGTGCCGAAGGCCTGTTGGGCCAGCCCAAAACAGGCACGGGCACACGCGGCTCGAGTCCACATCAAATCTAACTCAGATCCACCGCGCCTCCCAGAACGGCACGCCACAAACGCAGGCCGTGGGGAGAGATCGGGCAATTCTTTAATCAAGAAAGGCGTGACGCTCGCTTCTCCTCTTTATAAGCAGAGGAAACAGGGCCGCTTCCCCACCTTCGCCACTTGTGGTTTTTCTTTCGAAGCTCCGCCGCCCTCCGCTTCCTAAGGCGAAGAGAGCAGCGCCCGCCGCCTGCCGCCGCTGCCTACCAACGCCTGCGTTCCCCACCGCCCCGCCATGGCTCAAGACCGGAAAGAGTGCGGTCGATCGAGGCACTGCGGCTCGAGGCGCCGCGAACGAAGCGAAAGCACTTCCCGAAGCTCACCCCGGCGCGCAGGGAGGAGTTCTATCTCTTCCGTCGACAGAGACACGGCGATCCGCCAAGACGCCGGTGTTTCCGCCAAGCTTCTACTTCGACGCTGCCCAAAAGGGTATCATTTCTTACCAAAGTTCTTTTACTACGGGCTCGCCCGCTTTTTTCCGATTTCTTCGCGACGCCATGAATACATACGGCTCCATCTCCTTGATTTCACCCCCAATGCCGCTCGACAATGGAGGTTTTCGCAAGATCTTTGCGAGAACTTCGTCGGAATCCACCCCAACGCCGTTCTTTTCCGCCACTATTTCATGCCCCGGTCGAGAAAGGAGAGCCCTTGTCCGGGCGGGTCTCCCCGGATCTCGAGGGCCGTAAGAAGGAGGTGTATCTCGAGGGGAGCTCCGCAGCAAATGGTACGAGTGGAGGCTGAATGGTGTTGGATTGTTGATGCAGATCCGCAGCTATTCACCAATTTGGCGCTGCACCCGAGTAGTGCGTGGCGGCGATCGAGCGCTCGGGCGGTGGACGATGCTGTTGAAGATCGCCACTATCCGGATTCTCGCGACCAGCTTGCTGGCTTCATCAGGGGCTGTTGGCGCGACTTTCTCCGTCGCCCAGACGCCTCTACAGAGAGGGGAGGCCCACCTGGCTGTTCGGGGGCCCGGCAGATATCATGAGGCTACGCCCAGGCCATAATTTTAACTTCACTGTTTTGGAGTTGGATGGGATGCTCAAGGAGCTGTTCAAACACGACGCCAACCATCCGGAGTGGTTCAGGCTGCCGCAGGGAGTCATCCTACTGTGCAACAACTCTCAGCTTGATCGCATCCGCGCAATGATGCCGGAGTGCGACTCGCACGGGATCATCCCAACTTGGCGGGAGCCCGCCGACAACGTCGTGCGGCAATTCTTCGACAGATTGGTGGAAGTAGCAGTCCGTGCCGACGAGCAGAGGCTCCTCACCCGCGACACCACCGACGACAAGATGCGGTACATCGCCACCAGGGCAGAAGAGGCGGCGGCAGCCGCCGCCGCGGGCGAGTTTGGTTTCACGTTGGAGGAGGCAGAGGCGGCCGATGCGGCAAGCCTTGCTGACCGAGAGGACCTTGGCAGGAGATTACCGGGCGACGGGAGCCCGGCCGAGGCAGCGAGCCCGCCGAGGGCGCAAGTGGCCAGCCATCTTCAAGCAGCTTGCCGCAGATGGGGCCTCGCCGCAGCCCCGACTCAACCAAGGAGGCGCCACAGGACCGAGACACAGCAGGCGGCAGACGGGCTAACAGCCGCAGCTGCCTGGGATACGCTTCCATCATGGTAAGTACTGCTGCTGGAGCATCTCATGCAGCGCCGCAATCGGGCGGGTCTTTCGAGCCGCGCTTCGCCGATCCTCGCTGCAGCTCCCGCCAAGCGCCCAAGGGAGCCTACCTCCGCCTCACCGCGCAGAAGGGTACCGAGCTTCAACCTCTCCGCGCTGAGTCTGGACGAGGAGGAAGAAGAGGAGGAGGAGTAAGACTTTCTTCTTGTTGTACTTGTATTTCTTCGATTTTTGTTGTTTCTTGTCTTGCATCCGATCTGCTTCCTCAACCTCGCTCCATTTCAGACTCGCCGAGAGAGGGCGAAGAGGGCCAAGGTCCCCGTGGTTGTCATCGAGGACGATCCTCGCCAGGATGGCAGAGGACGCGTCCGAGACCACCTTGATGGACCCGGCACCCTCTCCTTGAAGCAGCCCCCAGCACAGCCCCCAGCGTAAGTATTTGTTCACTTCCTGTTGTGGGGCGCGCATGAGTGCTCTTCCTTTGCTGATATCTTGATTGTTGATTTACTTGTGTAGGAGCAGAACATGCCCACCAGGAACAACCAGAAGCCGCTCCTGAGGTGCTGTCTGCTTCGACTACGCCGCCAAGGGGCGATTCCCCGACAAGGGAGCACTCCCCGGCAAGGGAGAGGTCCCCAGCAAGGGGTAGTTCCCCGGTAAGGGGCGGGACCAGCGAGCCTTCGGTGGTGGAGCCCACAGTCACAGAGCCCAGCACAGGTAACCCTCCTTGTCGGAAATTTTTCCTTGGGTTCTTCTTCTTCTGGTTTTCTTTTTGGATATTTGCTTGACTTTTTCTTCCTCTTCCTGTCTTGAGATCCCCCTCCCAGAGATCCGATGGAGACTAAGGCCACCGGCGAGGAGGACGCACGCGGCAACACCGAAGATGTCGCCGCCGCCGAGGAAGAGGCCGGCGCTGACGATCCCGCCAGCGAAGAGGCGGCCAAGGCTGCCGGTGCAGGAGCTGGCGAGGGGTCCGGCGATCGCACTGACGACCCTGACGGCGCAGGAGCGCAAGGCGCTACACCGACCATCGACCCCTCCGCCGCTGATGCAGCAACGGGCCCCGAGGAGCCCCAGCCCGGCGCCTACTTGAAGCCCGGCGAGGGTGTCTTCATCCATCTTCCCTGGGCGTCGAGCTCTAGGGTGCCGATCGAGGGAGAGTCTTTTGACAGAGAGGTGCTCGCCTCCGCCGGGCTGTAAGTGGTTGACGCACCAAGCAGCAGCAGCGGCAAGTCCGAGGAGGAGCAACTGCTCCGGAAGTTGGTGTCGCTCTACCGCGCCCGACAAGCGAAGTTGGAGTCCCGGAAGCGCTTGTCGCAAGCGGGGTTGACATAGAGAAGCATGCGGAGGAGCTCCAGAGTCAAGAACCAAGAGGCCCTCCGTCCATTGCGGAGGAGAGGGCGCAGCTTGTCGAGCGCGGAAGGCCTTCATCCTTGAGAAGGCGAAGCCGAGGAGCAATAGAGGCTTGTCTGCCGAGGAGGTGTCCACCCGGGAAGGTGAACTCGACGCAGCGGAAAGTCAATCTGACAGCTACGAGGAGGAGCTCACAGACGCGAGAAATCACTTGGCGGGCGCCAAGGAGGCGGAAGGACATCGCCCACTGCCGAGGACGCCAAGAAGGAATTGGAGGTGAAGGTGACGCAACTGGAGGCTGACATGAAAGGGAAGAATGAGGAGCTTGCCGCGCTCCAGCGCGAACGTGAGAAGGATGCCCTTGCTCATGGCGATCTGCAAGTTCAACTCGCTGATAAGGTCAAGGAACTGAACGCCGCCAAGGACTCAAATGCTGATCTGGAACTGAAGCTGGCCACACTGATGGAGACGCTGGATGGCTCCAAGAGGCGAGAAGATGACTTGAAGATAGAGATCAGGGGCAACGAGGAACTGCTAACGAGGGCCGCCGAGACTCAAAACACCTTCAGGGCTATGGTGGAGCTCTGGATGGAGGGCCTCGTCAACATTGCTGCAACCATCGACGAGGAGTCTGGCGAATCGACTTGGCGGGCTTCGGTACTCCATCGACGAGAACCTCCAGCCCAGCACCAAGCTTACTCGTTTTTCAAGGGCGCAGGACGGCTTTCCAAAGAACTCCGGAAAGGATCCCAAAGCAGCTGGTCGACGAAGTCAGCGCCATCCGTGCTGTAGTCTTGGAGAAGGTGTTGTGAAGGTGCTTTTCCGCAATCCGACCTCAACCTCACCAACGCTTCAAGAAGCTGCCAAGGGTGCTGATCTTGCAGGAGCTCAAAGCCCTTGTCGCACCCATTGTGGACAAGGTGAATGAAGTCAGAAGGGTCGACGGTGATCGTGTAGACTAGGCCGCCCTTTTCCTCCTTTTTCTTGCCGCTGCTAGACATGTCACAGGAACAATCCATTAGAGCGCGGCAAGTTATTTATTGTAATATAACTTTATTCTGGGTAGTATTTGCTATGTTATTTCCTTTACTTGATTCCATCCCTTGTATGTTTTTACCCTACGCTTTTAGGGAACTTGCCGGCGCAGGCACCCTTGCCGCGAGCGCTGAGTGCGGAACATCAGCAGCCTGCTGGCGGTGTTGCTTCCGGCAAGAAACCTTGTCGGAACTAGTCGCAGCACACTTACGTTGTTGAGCGGACTCGAAACAAAGTAAGGGCGCAACTAGCCACGAGTTGGTTCCTCCGCGCACAGGTTTTCCATACAAAGCACGGTCGTTCAAGGAAGATAACATAAAAATTTAAAACTGATTGTGCTCAAACTCTGGCAACTTAGCTTTTCTGTCGTCTGCATCCCAGCAAGGCTATACTCCTTTGAACGATGCCTGGTCCACATCATTATCCTCTCCTCCCCGTGAACTTGTGGGCGAAGGAACCTTCTTTTTGAGAAAAATAAAGAAGAGAAAATAAAGATATGGAGCCTTAAGGCTCGTTATTGCTTACCAGGGGCAAGTGCTGCACAAAGTGTCAGATAATACATGCAAAAAAAAAGAAAGCATGAAATTTGACAACATGTGCTGAGCATATGATTTTTATTTATGCATGGGATCTGCGCCCGGCTTTGTACAAAGGGTTACATGCAACAGCGGCAAGGCTTGTACAAAAGGTGGTTGCCGAAACAGCGGGTTCCGGCAACCGCGCCTTAGGGGTAAAACTTACGAAGATGCTCTATGTTCCAGGAGTTGCTCACCGGAAAGCCATCTTCAGTCTCATAGGACAAGCAGCTGGCCTAGTGACTCGCCATACCCGATAAGGGCCTTCCCACTTCAAGGCCAACTTGTTTGAATTTTTGGCGGATTGAACGCTACCAAGAACAAGGTCGCCTCCTCTAAACTTCTCGCATTGACTTTGCGACTATGGTAGCGACGCAAAGCTTGCTGGTAGCGAGCAGCTCGTGACAAAGAGCCTCGAAGACGATCTTCCTCAAGGAGCAAAGCAGATCATCTTGCCGCAGCTGCTCTTGCTCAAGCTCATCATAAGCGAGCACTCGAGGCAATCCATACACGAAGTTCCCGGGGAGAACTGCCTCGCTCCATAGACTAGAGCAAAGGTGTCCGCCGTGGCTCGACGGCGTCGCCCCGATCGACCAAAGAACCACCGGCAGCCTCGATCCAATTTCGTCCGTGACTTGTGCAGCCTCGTCGAAGTTCTGGTCTTGAGCCCGCAAGCAGCACTTCAGCTGATTTGCCCTCTCCGCTTGACCGCTGCTTTCGGTGAGCAATGAGGCGGCAGATCTTGGCGCCAAGATCTTGGACGCATCGCATGAAGGTGCGCTCAGGAATTGTGTGCCATTGTCGGTGATGATCCCGTTAGGGACTCAAACGGCAAACAATCGACCAAGAACTTGACGCCGATCGTGCTATCACCTTCCTCATCGCTTCCACTTCCGCCACTTTGTGAACTTGTCGATTGCAACGCATAAGTACTCAAAGCCCCGACAGCTCGGGAAAGGGGATGAGGATGCTGAGCCCCTGCATCAAAAATGGCTAGGATAAAGGGATCGCCCTGGAGAGCTTGAGCTGGTTGATGTATCCGCTGGAGTGGAACTAGCACGCTTCAACACTGGTTACTTGTGCAGTTGCATCCTGGAGGGCTATTGGCCAAAAGAAACCTTGCCGGAAGGCTTTGCCGGCAAGTGCTCTTGCGCCAATGTGGTGACCACATATGCCTCCATGTATCTCCGCCAACAGCTTCTGTCCTTCTTCCCGGGGAATACACTTCAATTTCACTCCGTTGAATCTTTCTTCTCACAAGATGTCATCGATAAACCGGTACATACTTGATTGCCGGGCTACTCTCTCAGCTTCTTCTTGCTCCTCGGGAAGTTCTCCTGTTTGAAGAAAACGGACGATCTGCTGTGCCCATGCCGGAGCATGTGGCTGGACGACAAGGACTAAAGGTGCAAATGCTGCTGCGGGAACATCCGCTTCTACGGCAACAACCTGAGATTCAGCCGGAGCGTGATGTTCCCTGGCAAGCGTGTCGGAGCACAACTTGTCGGGGGCGTTTGCTTCAACGAAACAAACCCTGGGGCTTGTCGGAGCAGACTGCCCCTCAGCACTTTCTGTGTTGATTTTGGGGACCTTCTTGGCGGCGGCTTCGGGAGCTCTGCCGGAAAATAGTCACCAGAAATCAATTTCCTCTTCTTGCTCTGTCCAGTTGATGCTATTACAGATGGTTGAGTCAGCTTGAGAACAAAGATCCCTGGTTCCACAGGTAACTTGAGTGCGGCGCATTTTGATAGGCCATCTGCAATGTCATTCTGAGCTCTCGGAACATGTTCCATTTGCAGGCCATCAAAATGCTCTTCCAACTTCCTCACTTCATCAATGTAGGCCTCCATCAACGGACTCTGATAATCTTTGTTCACTTGGCGGACGACAAGCTTCGAGTCTCCCCTGACAATGAGCTTCTTGATCCCAAGGTCTACCGCAATCCTAAGTCCGGCAAGCAAGCCTTCATATTCTGCAGTATTGTTTGTCGCTTGCTCCTTGGAAAAGTGCATCCGACCACGACTTGAGGTGCTCTCCGTGGTGCGACAAGTAACACACCAAGACCGCGCGCTTTGCAGCGAGAAGGCACCATCAAAGTACATGATCCATTCTTTGCTCGCTTCTTGACGGGATGCTCGCTCGCGAGTTTCTTCATCGTGTTGGCGCCCACTCGCTATGAATTCTGCCAATGCTCGGCTCGATAGTTGAAGTACTCTCAAACTTGAGGCCAAACTTGACAGTTCCAAAGGCCCACTGACAATCCGCCTGCTGCTTCCGGATTTCGCAATATCCTCTTCAACGGAAAGCGAGTGACAATCGTGATCTCATGTGCTTGAAAATAATGGCGCAGCTTCCTCGAGGCCATGAGAAGGCCGAAAAGCAACTTCTGCACACCAGAGTACCTTGATCTAGCCCCCTGCAGAAGGGAGCTGACAAAATAAACTGGGTGCTGCACCATCTTCTTTTGTTTCTCTTCTTGCTACTGCACAGATCAATCCTTGTCGGGACCAGAGCTTGTCGGGGAAGCCCCGTGCTTGTCGCTGGACTCGCTTGACGTGGTCGCTGGCTCATCATCTACTTCCCTCTCCGCTACTAACGCAGCACTAACCACTTGATTGGTTGCCGCTAGATATAGCAGTAACTTCTCTTGTGGGTTAGGTGCGACAAGTATTGGAGTGGAGGACAGGTATCTCTTCAAGTCTGCAGCGCAGCCTCCGCTCCGAGTCCATTTCATTGACCCGCCTTTTTCAAAATTTTGAAAATGGCAGGTGCGCGCCAGCAGACTTAGAGATGAACCCACCGAGAGCAGCAACACAGCCGCAAGCCTTCGACATCCTTGACGCGCTTCGTGCTTCGATCCGCTCAATGGCCTTGATCTTGTCGGGATTGGCTTCAATCCCCTCTCTCGACACAAAGAACCCGAGAAGCTTGCCGAAGGAACTCCAAACACGCACTTTCGGGTTCAACTTGAGATTGATCTTGCGAGATTTGCAAAAGTCTCGCCCAAATCTTGGATCAAAGTTGCTTTGTCCTTGTTCTGACCACTATGTCATCCATGTAAGCTTCTACATTTCGCGCAACCGTGGCTCAAAAGCATGATCGACTACTCTTGCAAATGTTGAACCAGCATTCTTAGTCCGAAAGGCATCCGTACAAAGCAAAGACGCGCTACATGGAGTAATGAATGCGGTTTTCTTCATCCTCTTCGCCATGAAGATCCGATGATATCCCGAGTATGCATCAAGAAATGAAAGCAAATCACATCCCGCCGTGGAGTCGGCTAATCTGGTCAATGCGCCGCAAGGAAATGGATCTTTGGGACAAGCTTTATTAACATCGCTGAAGTCAATACAAAGCCTCCACTTCCCGCTCGCTTTGGCGCACGCACTCACGGATTGGCTAACCACGCTGGATGGAGTACTCTGACAAGGCCGCCGCTTCCAACTTCTTGATCTCTTCTCAATGAACTCTTGGCGCTCCACCGCTTGCTTCCTAACTCTCTCGCTTGACGGGCCGCAGCGTGAGGACAGATGGCAAGGTGGTGCTCAATTACTTTCCGGGAACACCGGGATGTCGATGGTTGCCATGCAAACACATCGATATTCGCCCGCAGAAAGCAACGAGCGCCGCTTCCTATTTAGGGTCAAGCGTGGCAATCGATGGTGAAGGTACCACCAAGGCCGCCCTCCTTGGAGGCCACTTTCTTGGTCTTTCGTGAAGCTGTCTTCGCCTTCTTACACTTGCCGGTGGAGCTCGATGGTGCGTCCTCGACGGTAGCGCAGCACTCCAAAGAGGTGCGCTTGCCGGAGTGGGCATCAGAGCTACTCTTGCCGGACTTGGTCTTTTTCTTCCCCCCGGGAGCTACATCGGCAAGTGTCTTGCGATCTGCTGCGGCTGCTGCTTCCCGGTAGATCTTGTCGGTACAGATAAGGGCATCTTTCTTGTCGCCAGGGACAAAAATGACACTTATCGGACCAGGCATCTTGAGCACGTTGTAGGCATAGTGAGAGGCTGCCATGAACTTGGAAAGCGCTGGACGGCCGAGTATCCCATTGTAGGGCAATGGGAAATCAGCAACATCAAAGGTGACTTTCTCGTCTCCGAGGTTTAGCTCGCGCCAAATGTCACCGGCAAGCAGGATCTTCCCTTCGCTTGCTCCTTCCCGGTTGATTCCTTGAAAGTGCCGGTCTCTTCGAGCTCATTGTCGGGATCCGAGCTTTGGGCACCGCGAGGAGATCAGATTCAAGCCGCCCCCGCCAACTAGCATCTTCGTGACCTTGAGGTTGCGGATGGTTGGCTAAACCAACATCGGCAAGCACCGACCGCAGTTATGCGATCGTGGTGATCCTCAACATCAAAGATGATGGGCGGTTGGACCACTTCGAGGCTTGCACGACTAAACCGACGGTTCGCTGCATTAACCTCCCGCACCCATCGCTTGAGCTGGCGGTGCAAGGTGTGCAGAGCAGCACCGCCGACGCACAAAACCTCTCGCCGCTTCAAACTCCTGCTCGCCGGTCTCATCCTCATCCATCTCATCATCTTCATCTTCGCCTTCATCCTTGTGGCGCCTGGGAGGCCTGCCTCTTGCCGCCGCTTGGCCTTTGCCGCTGCGCCTCCCCAGGGACGCTTGCCGGATCCTCCACCACCTTCTTGGCCTTCTCCTTGTCGCGCCGTCAGATTCAGCTTCAAGCTCAACAAGCTGCTCGACCTTCTTGCAGCCCGAGATCATGGCCCTTGGTGCGTGGATATTGAAGATCGCTGTCGGAGCCATCCTCGCTTGTCGGTGGCAACCACGGCCTTGCCGAGTCACCAGCTTTGGCCTTCGGCGCCACCTCGCTGCCGGACTCGCTCGACAACCAGCACATCCTTAACTTTCTCTTCGCTATTATCCCTCCGGTTCTTCTTTGCCGGGCGGCATCCTCACCGCCGATCCTTCGCCTCGCATTCTCTCCGTGGAGTTTCTCCTCCTCAAAGACGCGCACACTTGTCGGCCAGAGCATATAGCTCGCCGAAATCTCTGATTTTGCACATCGCCATATCCTCCTCATCCTACGATTACGCACGTTCGATGGAACGACCGATAACCGCGCAGGGTGGACATCTGGGATGTTGCGCCGCACTGGCTGAATCTTTGAATGTACTTATGCGCAGGGTTCTCTTCCTTCCGGCGAAAGCAGATGAAGATCTCTCTCCGCCATGGGGCTTGTGGTCACCGTGAAGGCGCCGACAAACCGATGGCATAGATCCGCCCATGATGAGATGGAGTTGTCCGCAAGTGCATGAGCCAAGATCTCGACATTGGGCTTGAGCACCAGCCGGAAGTAGTTGGCGAGGATCTTCGCCGCGCCCCGCAGCTCGCACCGCGATGGTGTAAATGCCGAGGAACTCGACGGATGTATCCCGCCATCGCATTTCTCGGCACATCCGCTTGAAGTTCTTGGTATCGGGCCATCGACTCGCCAGAAGCTCACGGGTGAACGCAGGGCAACCCATCACAGACGGCAAGTCGCTCGTTCTTCGGGCGCATGCATATCGACAGGAGCCCAGCAGCTTGGTCCGACCGACGCCGCTTTCTTCGACGCTCGATGCGAGTACGAAGGCCCTCTTGTCATCGTTTGGAGAACTTGGCGCTGATCGCGGGCGAGCCCGCTGGGTCCGACAACGCTGTGGAGTCGGTGTCGAGGTTGGCCCGGCGAAGTCGGCGATCTTGGCCTTCGGGCGGGAGTGCATGGTGTTGGCACCCCACCGCCTTTGTCGCCACCAGCTTGCGCCGGGCGCCTTGCCGCGCTTCGACGTGTTTGGTTGCCGGGCTTGTCGCCGCTGGCGGCCGGATGAGGCTCGATGGTGATCCTCCGCCGCCGATCTTGTCCGCGCCGAGGGTAGTCTAGTAGCAGTTGGGCTCGAGCTAACGCTTCTTCTAGGGTTTTCGGCGGCGGGGGCGAAAGGCGCGAGGAGTCGGATATGCTCAAACTTCTAACAGTGTTAGAAGGAGCAACATCTCGCCCAGCGACTGCAGCCAAGGCCACGCCAACATGTTGGCGTATGTTGGCCTTGAGCGTCCCGCGATCCACCAGCTTGGCCTTGTTCTAACGCGAGCACGGTGCTAGGAGCACCGTGGCATTGTCGATCCCGCGCCTCCTGAGAGGGACGCGGTGCATGCACGGACGCCGAGGTTTGCGGGCCTTGTCCTTGGATCTAGTGACAATGTGAGTTCCCCATCGGCGCCTGCTTTTCCGCCGGCGCTTACCCCACCGCCTGCTTGCTCCTCGTGGGCGGTGGATCGACGCAGACGACTCAACCACCTCAAGCCTTCTTCTTCGTGGCATATCGATGAAGATGTTGATGTAGCGCCGTGAACACCGGATCAGGTTCAAGACAACCTCGACGCCTCTACCGGGCGCGCCAAAGATGTCGTGGGAAACGAGCACCTATGGGGCAGGGCCCCTTCTCGGTTCGGCAGGGAGCGGAGGGCGCACGAAGAGCAGATCGAGGCGAAGCACACGAGGGATTTTACCCAGCTTCGGAGCTCTCCGGAAAGATAAAACTCCTACTGCTGCTTTGTGTTTCTATTCTGTTCTTGCTCGAGAGCGTGGGTGTGTAGTAGTTTCGAATGAGTCGAAGCTCCTCTACATTGCGCATGGGCCTCCTTTTATAGGTTAAAGGGGTCACGGACAGGTGGCAACGCAGAGAGGGGTAAAAAAGTAAAAAGAGGGGTTGGTACAACCGCTATCTACAGTGCCCCCTACCTAACTCTGACGGCAGGGGACAAGGGCATTTAATGCCCGTCCGGTCGCCCAAACAGTGTAGGAAATGACCGTTAAGGGTGCCACCAATCGCCACGATGGCCTTCTCGTCATCTCCACTTGCCACCTCGCACCGCTATTGGCTGCACAGCTACCCGCCACGCGCGCCAGAACGATCCTGTGGCGACATCGCCGTCGTCATACCGAGCATGGGCGCAGAGAGGGCTTCGCCAAGCAAGCGCCTTTGCCGTTGGTTGTTGTCTTGTTGCACCCAAAGCTTGTCGTCACTGGTCTTGCCGGTCGCGCAAGGCCACGGCAAGTTTCTTGGTTGGCCTTCCCGCAAGCTCCTCTTGCCGGGCCTTTGTTCTTCCCGGCAAGCCCTCTTGCCGGGCCTTGTCTCCTTAGTTAAAACACTTTGTTCTTGAATGGCATCAAGTAGGAATGGCGGAGGATCTTATGGACGCCCGCAAGCCTTGCCGGGACGCCGCGATCGCCTGGCACAAGTTCGATACTAAGGTACCCCTACTTTAGTACAATCGACAAAGATGGTTCGTGGACCGCAGCCGAGAACGCCGAATTCTTCTTCTATGCTATGGTGCCGCGGAAGACCATCTGCTCAAGCGCTTAACCACGAAGTTCACCAAAGACTCGCCGCTAAGAACAAGAAGGCATTAGGACTTGACTTCAACCCTGGTCCTTCTTCACTCGGGAAGATGGCACCCGTGAAGCCAATGAGAGCAGTGATCGCCCTTCTACAACCTTGCAGCCTCATCACACACATTGCTGTCCAAGGTGCAAAAGTGGATCATTCCGATGATGATGTCGACATCGATGATGCTCCAGCTCCTCCTCCTAAGCCGCAGTAGCAAAAGAACTCTAAGGCTTCAAACCAATCGCTGCTCCAAAAGCTTTCTAGTGAAGCCATTGGCAACGCCCTCCCCGCCTCCCAAGAATACATCTGAAGATCTCTCGATCTCTAAGAAGCGCGAGAAGCCACGTAAGAAAACTGTCGTAGATCCACCAAGCATTGACACCAACCGCTGTTCTCGAGAATGAATCAAGCCATTGATCCGCTCTTCGATGAAGAGTTTGGTAACGATGTTTTGAGCAGCTGATAAAGAGCAAGCAAGAGGCGGAGATCTTCAATGATCTGCCCCTCTTCGATGTGAACATTTTGGACAATTTTATTGATGAGTGGTCGACAATCAAAATCTCAGTTTTGTTCATCTTCAACTCCCCATTGGCATCAGCGTCGCCTTCCAAGGTGCAATTGCTCCTGAGCTGGCTCTGGCTCAGCGAATTGATGAATTGAAGAACAAGATTGACTTTGAGAAAGAGCAGTTCAAGAAGCATGTGGCCAAGCTTAGTGTGGCTGATGATCAGAAATTCGAGCTGATGCTGAATGACCTCAAGGAGGCGTTTCGTAAGAAACGCGAAGAAGGCAAAGGTTCAAGAGAGCGCATGAAAAATATTGCTGCCAAGTCTGTTCATGCTTACAACGAAGCGGAGAAGCGCAAGGCTCTTGGGCGTCCTGGCATTGACCCCAAGATGGCTGCCAAAAAAGAAGAAGTCTACTGTGGCCACAACTGAACCTCCAAGGCCGGAAGAACCTCACATTGTCTTCCCAGCCAAGATGATGTGCTCAAGCCTCCAAGGTCCCCACAAAGGGCTTTAGAACAAAAGAAAACCAAGGCAGCTCAAGCCGAAGCCAGAAAGCAAAAATCAAGAGCACCGCTGATGATGCACCACCCCCCAAGAAGAGAAAAAGCAAGAAGAGAGCTCAGTCAACTCCCAAAGAGCCCCTTGTTGTCGAGAGCATTGCTTTTGCTCATCCTGTGTCTGAAAATCAAGAGCGTCAGTTGATAGTTCATGAGTCTGCTTCCACAGAGGCTCCTGAAGCTCAAGAAGTTCCAAATGCCGACCCCATCATGATCAAGACATTGGTCCTCAAGACAATGTAGAAGATGATGAAGTCCTTCCTCAAATTGAGCGCCCAACGGTATCATCGCCTGTTCTCACGAATAGCAAGCTCATCAAGATTGGTCGCCCTTGACGCCAATCTCTCAAGATCCTCATGGGCTGATCGCCCAACCAAAGAACTCCTAGTCAAGATTCACCAAGTACACCCCATCCTCCACCAACAAGCAAGTCACCACCATTGGTGAATGATGATAATTACATGGAGACCACACTCGCCAAAGGCATCACCCGTGTTTCAACGGCTTCAAAAGGTCTAAGGCAACTGCTCCATGACTACCATCACGTAAGAAGACTCAAACCAGTCCAAATTTCAAGGGCACGCCAAGTGTTCCTCAAGATAATCCTTCGTGATGCCCAAGGTTCAAGCTAATGCTTTTGAAGACAATCCGCTGCATCACCGATGAAAGACAAGGAGAATAAGAGCGTTGTTACTCCCCTACCACCCAAGAAGTTGTTCTCGAGGAGAACGGTTCGCGTCTCGACCTCCAAAGAACTCTAGTGGAGGTTGAGAATCTTGAGGCGCCACCAACAACACTATCCGGCTAATGATGTTGTCATGGTCAAGACAATGTGACGCCTGCAATAAACACTGTGCATGAAGCCAATGATGCACCTGCCACTAATGTGCAGCCTGATGCCATTGCCAATGCCTCTGCTCTTGTCCCAACTCCAAGGCCTCATACCATTGAGCAAGCATTATATCAAGGCGAGCTGGTCACAGTGAGATGGCCAATCCTGGTTCCTCTGCCTGCTCCCGGACCTCAATTTGATTATCATGTGGAGCACAGGCCACAAGTTCAGAAGCCAAAGCCCAGATTGCCACGGTTTCTAGGTACTGCATCAGCACCAGGCTCATTCAATGTCAACGGCTTCATTGCACACAACACCTTCTTCGATAATGCCAAGAACCCATATTCCAAGCCAAGAATATCACCAGATCGATTCTGGAGTTATCAGCAGCGCAGCTACTACTCATGCGTTCTATACAATCAAGAGCGCATATTTCCTCATATGCTACCGATTTCAAGACATTGCTGGCCCGCCTCGCTAGAAGAAGCACTTGATCTGCTTCCGAGAAGGTGCCCGCCCAGCTTTGTTACCGATAAGGAGCATTGGAATGAAGAACTTCTACTACAATTTTATGCAACTCTCCACATTCGCGGCTACAACAGCGATCCAACGACATGGATCCTTGAGTGGATGACTGGCAATGTCCACCATGAAGCCAAAGCCTTTGATCTCATTGAGCTTACCGGCATGTCCACCTGTGCAAATCAGTATGAACCTGGTTGTCACTTCACCGCGATGCATTGAGAGCATCTTTCGGCCGTGAGCCCAACATGAGCCAAATGCTAAGTATGATGAAGCCACTACCTCAGATGCCAATATCCCAAGGAATTCTTTGTTGAAGACCTAGAGTATCCGCCCCGCACCATCGATCACATCATTAGGCTTAACTCTATGGCCCATCAAGGGCATTCTCCTCAAAGAAAGCTTGAAGGTGCAATGAAGACATTGGTCTTCTATATTCTCAATGGCAAAAGCTTCACTGCTCAGGATTTCTTCATTCGCCAATTTGCTACATCTGGCTCAGACATATTTGGTCTGAAATTTTATGCTCCTTGGATTGTGCGTCTGATCAAGCATCACTCTGCCAATGACTATCAGCCCTCTGCATGCAACCATCTCGTTTTTCTACCAGAGGTTGATATGTCCATTGAAGCCATTTACCCAGAGCCTGCCAAGGAAGCACTATATCTTCACAATGTAGATCGTTAGAGCTTTTCCCAGATGTGAAGGTGTTCAAAGTGTTGCTCGTGGTTTATCCTCCGCCGGTAACACTCACCGCATGCAATCGGGCCACAGAAAGAACTATTGTTCCAAGGCCTCTAAGCAATCTGTGCTCAATGTCCGAGAGCTTCGTGGCCCGTGATCGTAAACATGACAATCATCATTATTGGATCAAGCGTCAAATGCAAAGCCTCTTGGTGGATGTCAATCGCATTCACAACCTTGCCACCAAGAATGCCTTTGTCACTCATGAAACTTGTCGGAGGTCCTGGAAGAGTCTGACCTTGTTTAGTGCTGAAGCTGATCTTCAAGACGATGGCTTCACCGAGAGATTCAAGTTTGACTCCACTCCTCCAAGGAATGTTGTATTGCATCGAACCCCGTCTCTTGAAGATTCAGAGTACTCCTCCTCTGCAGCAATCGTAAATGCCAGAGTCCTTGATGACGCTGATGATGCTACTTCATCACCGCTACCTTCATCACGTATCGACACTGCACCAAGTTCTTCTGCACCACCAAACCTCAACGACGACCCTGCTCCTCATGAGAACGAGTAGTGACTATGTCTTCAAACCTTTTTGGTCCTTACTGACAAAAGGGGGAGAAGCATATCTTGATAGTCTTCAAGCGGGTCCATATGGGTGGTTGGTATGCTTTTTCCTAGTGTTTACAACTCTCGTTTCTTGATACATTTGGTTCTTTGAGTTGTAACACTTAAACTTGATGGTCGTCTGCTACTTTTTCTGCTATTCTGTGATACGACGATAAATTTCGCATGTGTGATGATAAATCCCGCATGAAGTCATTTCGCAGACGTCCATTTTTCATTATGCATGTCATTATTCTTCTATATCTGTTCATGCATGATGTATTGTCTTCATATGGTGAAGAGGATCTCCACAAGTACCACCTGCCATGTGCATTTGCATTCCAACGCAAAACATTCATATGCACATCTTCAGGGGGAGCCTGTTTGCCACCTATGAAGACAATATCTTAATCCTTTACAATTTCACATACTTTTATCCCCGTTGAAAACTTCAACCAGTTTGTCATCAATCACCAAAAAGGGGGAGATTGTAAGTGCATATAGTGCCACCCCTTGTTGGTTTTGGAGTATTGACGACAAACCTGGTTGAGGGACTAATGTGTTTGTGACAATTGCAGGATAACACAGGTAGTAGTCCCTCATTGATTCGGTTTACCTATCGGAGATGACCCCTGAAAATGTGTGAAGACATTGAAGACAATGGTGGTCTGTGAAGCTATTCACGTTGAAGACTATGACACGAGAAGACATTGAGTGAAGACTATGGAGCGCAAAGACTTAGTTGTTTCGTTGTTTCCTTTTCTTCTTTGTTGAGTCATAGGAACCACCGCACTGTTAAGTGGGGTCCAAGTGAACAAAGTCAGAATGACTGATGTGATGCTCAACCAAATCCTATGTCTTCGAGCGAAGAAAATGAGTGCAAATCTTCTCCAGAGTCGGATAAGTTACATTTACTTGTAGTCCAAGTCAAGCTGCCGCGTGTGTTTGAAATCGGACAGCCAGACACGTGTCGGTTCCTTTAGTGACCTGTGGTCATTTCGACAAATCAGGTCGGTAGCCCAAAGTTGGCTATAAATAGCCCAATTTTACATTCTATAACATCCCAAATTTTCAATTTGGAATGTTATACATTAGATCATCATGCATATCATATTTTTTTGCATTTTGTTGATCCTAGATATTTCACGCAACTCAAGGACCCACGGAGAGAGTTGGAGATTTCGAAATTTTCATATTTGAGTTCTATCAAATTTTGAAAAGAGGATCATTTGGATTATTTATTTTATCTTCAAATATTTTTCCAATATCAAAAATAAGAGAGGGAATAATATGAATTTCCCAAAATTTAAGAAAAATGAGGATTTAATAAATAAATCAAATTTCGGATTTTCTCAGAGTTATTTGCCTTAGGGAAAATGCGTAGTTTCAAAAATTGCATTTTAGGCCCCAAGTAAAAGTTCACTTTGTTCGACTCGTTTTTAGGAGTCGGAGAAAATTTACTTTATTAATTTTGGAGTTCGTTTAGATTTATTTTCAGATTTTTCGCAAACCGATTAAAAAAAGAAGAAGCTAGCTTGGGCCAAAGGCCTGCCACCTGCCGCCGCCGCCAGAGGCCAAGGCCACTGTGACCAGGCGAGGCCAGGAGCCAAGAAACCCCGCTTTTTTTTTTTACAAACCTAGTAGGATTTGGACCTGCTTGCTTATTCCGCTTTTTGTTCCTAGGATTCCTAATCCTACTCTAATTCTTGCCCCTACTCCAAGCAAAACCTCCTCCCCAATATAAATACCAAGCACCCCTCTAGCACATCAAACCAAAGCTCTCCTTCGCAACAGAAGAACAAGAACACCACCGCCGCCGCCTCACCAAGACTGGCCCGCCGCCACCCGCCGCTGCCACCGCCGCCTTGCCCTTAACGCCACCGCCACGAGCTCCTCGCCGAGGTATTAGCTCACAAGGCCACTTTTTTCTTTCGTTCGTTTTTCGTAAACCGCTCCGGCTTTTTTCCGGTTTCTAGATCGGTTTTTTGTTTCGCTTTTTGAAACCCTAGATCGGTTTTTCTCACCGGTTTTCTTTCCGTTTTGTTTAGCGAGCGTCGCCGATCGTTTGCCTCAACGAACGTGATCACCGATTTTGTTTCGTTAACTAACATCCGCTCGCTTAATCGCTCGCCGCTTTTCTTTCTCATCGATTTATTCCGCTATTTTTCCGATAGCGATTTCAGATCCGATCTTCTTTCTAGTCTATCTTCTCGCCGCTTATCGGAATCAGTGATTCAAGCGCTACGAGTTTCGCCTCAAACCGCCGTTCCGACTAATCAACTTAAACTAAGTTTTGCTACTGTAAAATTTGACTTAGTTTCAAATTGCTAGAACCGAGTTGTTTTCTCTCGCCGTTTGACTTTCGTTGCTTTATTCGATTTGATTCTTTTGCAACCAGGGTTCTTAAGTTGAACTCTCTGGTTAGATCTTTTATTCAAGATTTACCCGTGCATTAGATGAGTACTTATTGTATGCTTGTTGTTTGACTGTGCTAGATCACCCGGAGTGCGCCGCTTGTTACTTCGAATCTCTAGGTTTCGCGGATCATCAGCAAGGCAAGTAACACTTGATCATACCTTTTTTCTACAAACCAGTTTTTATGCATTAGATCAATCCTCACACATTGCATGTTTAGGATCTAATTAAATTGTGGGATGGGAAGTAGATGAGGTAGTACCTATTACCTGTTACTTATGAAACCTTTGGGAGTTACTTCTACGTTTGCTTTTTATGCCATGCTATGCTAGTAGACGTGGATTGGGTGAGTGAATATCCATGACAGATGTTAGATTGTTAATTAATGGTTTATCTAAGGTGGCAACTTAAATACACCTCCGGGTGGATTGAGGCACCTGGGGTTACCAGACTTGCCTGTTTTTTGGAAATCCTGGGGTACCGTGGTGATTTTCCTATGGACCGCCACCTGTGCTCAAAGGATCATAAGATAATTCATACTAGTAACTTACGTGCAGCCACAAGCCATTATGGGCTCTAGCATAGTTGACTAAGTCATGCGAACTCTTATAGTGGTGGACTAGCGATGTAGGGGATGTAGTTGTACCGGTCCACCCATCGAAGGTGCTAGCACTTCAAAGATTGTGTTGGCCATCCGTTTCTCAAACACCATGTAGTGCGAGAAACCAAACGGAGGCGATCGAGTCTTGTGGGGAAAAGTGTGCAAACCTCTACAGAGTGTACAAACTAATCATGATTAGCCGTGTCCCCGGTTATGGACATCTTGAGTATCTAGTACTTGAATATTCTGTTGTATCTCAACATGTTACTCTAATTTAATACTGATGGGTTTGTTAATGAGTACTTTTTAATTGGGATTGAGGATGCTGTCAACCATTCTCAATGTTTAACAACCACCATGATAGTTAAATAAATTTATTCCTTCGCAGTAGGGAAAAACTGGCTTTATGCAAAAAATGTAACCATAGAGCTTACCACCAGCCATATATGCACGTAGTATAGGCTTATTGTTCATCATTCTCTATGTGTTACTTTGCCAAAGATATTCCATGTGTCAATTGCTTGGCTGCAACTTTCATGTTGCGACTTTTCGCATTTATTTAGTAAGGTGTTTTAGGTCGTGGTTCTATACTCAGTGATGCCGTTGGAGTTGATGGACTCACTTATCTTCCAAGTCTTCCGCTGTTATCGTTATTAGATGGCCTAAAGCCATGATTATTGTAATAACTCCTCTTTGGACAAACGATGTAATAAGTGTGTGATTGCTACTCTGTTATAAATCCTTCAAAGTACTGAGTGGTGTCAGCATTACTGATCCAGGGATGACATCGGAGCACAGAGACTTGACCGTCTGAGGTCGTGTCGCTACAACACCATAAATTGGTGGCTGCTTAGAATTAGTACACGGCTTTTATCGTTTGAGAGAAACCCACCGCCAAAGCTTTCGAGAGAGAATCCTTGCGAGGACAAAGCCCAAACCACCTAGAGCCCAAAGAGTGTTTGGCATCACTGAATTCTTTTTGTCCGCGTGATCTGAAGACTTGTTACACTTGAGGACTATGAATCCTCCAAGCCGGTTAGGCGTCGCGTTCTGAGCATCCAAGAGCCACTGTGGATTGCCGGTGAACGAAGTCTCTGAAGGTTTGGAAGTCTACCTTGATGACTTACCAGAGTGATTGGGCGGGGACTAGGTGTCGTTAGCTCAAGGGGAATAAGGTGAAGACGCCGTCTTCTGAGTTGAACCTCAGCCTTCCTAACTGCACGCATAGCTTGTCACAAAGAATCGAACTGGTCAACAAATCCTTGTCCTCCCGGCTACCGGGTTCTATCTCTCACTTCTCTCGCCATAGCTTGTCTTCGTGAAGTCATTGCTTGCTTGCATTATCTGCTTGACTTCACGTGTGACTACCGCTCGATTGGCTTCATACTATCTTCCATCCTGATCTTTACTACCTAGCTGCTAATAGTCTTTGTGCTTTCTCTTCATTGAATACTTGACTATGGCTAGTCTAGTGTAGTCTACCTTACGCTGCATACAAATAGTATTGTTTCTATTGTTTGTCTTCGAAACTCCCATGTTTAACTAGCCCATTCACTCCTGTGGCCGGCTGTCTCGCCCACAGCCTCAAGCCATTTCTACTACTCCCACCACCGCCGTGGCATCCTCTTTCACCCACACCCTCGTTATTCTCAAGGGCGACGACAAAGCCTCACACCGCAGCCGAACCGTGAACCTCAGATTCTCTCCGCTACTGGCTTCCATCACAGATCTTCCCTGCCCGCCGCCCCTTCCTAGGCCTCGCCGCTGCTCACCACCGTGGTGCTCGGGCGCAGGTGGTCAATGTGGTCAACGACCGACTTCCATCGGAAGAGTATCAGACATGGAGAGGCCGACACCGGATCCACGGCAGCCGCACGGAAGTGCCTCCTTATTACGCTGAAAATAATTATTCTCCACTGACAGCAGGGACCCACCGATGGGCCATCAAGATTTCGCGAAAAACATTTCCTCGATCGCCGGGACCCATCGGACGGCCATCAGATTTCGTGAAAAGAACGTTCCTCCCGCTGTCAGCTCGGACGCACCGAAAGTGCCTCCTTATTACGCACAAAAAAAAGAATACCCCCTGCTAGCTGAGACCCACCTTGGTGGGAGGCTGACTTGTGGGCCTACTAAGTTGACTGGGACGGTGGTCTTTGTCAACTCTAGTCAATATATGAACGATTCTAGCTCCAAAGGACTGCACGATGTCCATCCAACGGTCCGAGTGCTTTAAACCTGTGGTCTTCTTGCCGCAGCCTACCAAAGCATCGCCGGTCGTGCCGATGCTCCCGCCGCGGGTCGGGTGTGATGCCACGGAGGCCTCACAACCCCTACTACTCCCACCACCGCTAGGGCCATCCTCTACTCACCCACACCCCTCGTTATTCTGGGCGCATTTACAGCCTCACACCACACCGAACGAGTGAACCTCATACTTCTTCACGCTGGGCATCCACCGCGCGCTTCCCGCCCGCGATCGCCCCTTCCTAGCTCGCCCGCCCACCACCCTGGTGCTCTCGGCATGGTGTTGTCAACATGGTCAAGGAACGACTTCCATCGAACATGGACTGTACGTGGAGAGGCTGATAGATGGGTCCACGGCCACAGCAAGGAAGTGCCTCCTTATTATGCAGAAAATAATGATTCCTCCACCTGACAGCAGGGACCCATCAGACGGGCCACCGCGTTTCGTGAAAAAAAGTTTCCCCCCTAACTGCTGGGACCCACCAACTACATCTTCGCACGCAAGGAAGTGCATCCGAAAAAAAAATGATTCACCCCCCTGACTGCTGGGACCCACCAGCTACATCTTCGCACGCAAGGAATTGCCTGACAGTCGGGACCCACCTGGTCGAAGCGTACGTAATGTTGTCATTGTGGTTGCAAACGTGTACGTACATACTGGTTGATGTAGAGGCGCGCACGTGTTGTAGTAGAGGCACACACGTGTCGTAGTAGAGGCGTGCACGTAGCATGTACACGTACGTACATCGGCCAGTGTGCAAGAAAGAAAATACGGCCACATATGTATACATACGCGCGGGGTCTCGAACGCCTACTCGCGCATACGTACGGAAAGGCCTCGTGTACATGGTTGGGTCAGAACGGAGAAACAACATCGTCGTCGTGTTCATGGGGAGCCAACCGGCTGGGTCGGAACGGAATGCGTCGTCGTGTTCATAGGGAGGGCTTGGATGGAACAGGCGATGGAAATGAGGCCTGGCGTACCACAAAACGGAGGAAACGGCCTTGTGTTCGACCGCCACGCTCAAACGGATCCCGCTCATCGGGGTCCGCATCATCGAAAACGGAGGAAACGGACCTCCTACGGTCGAAACGGGTGTCCTGTTTATCGAGACTGCTATGCGGGACTTATCCCCAAATTTTCCTCCCCCACCCCGGCCATCTTCTCTTCTTCCCCTCACTATGTACGTACATTGCCGTCGCCACCGCATCGCCACTGCCGTCGTCGGTATGCCCTCCTCCTCCCACCGCGCCCTCCTCCCTCCTCCTTCGGCCGCCCCCTCTCTCTCCTCCTCCTCCGGCCGCCCCCTCCTCCCTCCTCCTCCAGTCGCCCCCTTGTCCCATTGCCATCCTCCCCCTCCTCCTCTCTCCTCCCTCCTCCTCCCTCTTTCCTCCCCCTCCTCCTCTCTCCTCCCTCCCCCCACTACCCCCCGCTCTCTCCTCCCTCCCTCATCTCTCCTCACTCTGCTCTTGTATAGAGTAGAATCTTTTAGTAAATTAGTAAAAATTCGAACTAGCTAGGTTAACAAGGTTGTCTAGATAGGTTAACTAGTTTAATTAGGTTAATTATCTAGGTTCACTAACTAGGTTATTCATAGTAAGTGCTTAATATAACTAGTTTATTTATAGCAAGTGCTTAATATAACTAGTTTATTTATAGTAAGTGCTTAATAGAATTAGTTTGCTTAATATAACTAGTTTATTTATAGTAAGTACTTAATAGAATTAGTTTATTTATAGTAAGTGGTTAATATATTTTGTTTATATTTTGTTTATGAAGAAATCAAGTTTGCCCCTGCCTCATCCCCGCAGTTGTCCCCATCGTCGACCCCTTAAGACCTCTAGGTGAGAATAGCCAAATGATAATGTGTTGTAAATGTCGATGATGAAAATGCTAGTGCTATATAGTTGTCATGTCATTGATGGCGATGATGATGCATTCGGAATATAGAGGATGTCTTGGTGTTCTTGTTTGCAATGTGCCTCCGAGTGGCCTGTGTTTTGCCGGAATGTTGATTCGTTTCCGTACTGGCAAATTTCAGGCGCTCGATATGTCTTGTCTTTAGCAATCCGAAATTTTTCATGAATTTTAGCATCACTTGTGCTACAATGTAGGGCATATCGAGTGCTTGTGATTTTCATATTGAGTAATAGGATCTGTGTGTTGAGTTTCCTGGTAGTTGCCTTCGGTCGATTTTTAATTAATGTTTCAACTATGAACATAGAAAATGTCTGACGATGAAAAGGAATTCTATATGTGCGCACGGCAAAGTACTGGATTCCTGTAGTGTGCGAATACTACAAAGACGAGCGTGGTCTGTGCGACAGGCCTCACCTAGTTGGTGGTAAGCGCTTCAGCATCAAGCTGGATGACACCTTGGAAGTGCATACAGTAAGTCACAACGGCAAGTCTTTTTTTCGTAATTAAGCATGTCTTCTGCTTCTTTTGCTTCAACTTATAATTTAATTTTTTTTTAATATTCTACTAGCGTATCCCCTGCCATGCAAGAATATATGTCTTGGATAAGGTTGGTTTCAGTACTATGGAAACTATGGAGGTAAAAAAAGTTAACTTGAGGACCGAGCATGGTTATACTTTTGCCGCAAAATTATACAATACAGAAACCTACACCCATTTTGAATGCAAACAATGGAGAGCACTATGCAAGGCTTATGAATTTGAGCCTGATATGCTTATCACCTTTGATATTCGTCTGGAAGATGATATTGAAGATAATATCGACATCTAGGTCGATGTGCAGACGCCTCCAGTTCTACCATTATGTGAGTTTATCAACCATATTTATGTCTTGGATATTATTTATTCAAAAATAGTTGACAACTAATTTCTATTGGCAGCTTATTTCCATTCAAGAAAACATGTCTGGCGCTTGGTAGATATGACCTACTGTTGTCCCGGGGCTGAACTAAACTGCGAGGAGATAAGTCATTATGGTTCATGGCTTGAGGATCTTCATACTGTCAAGACAAATTACTTTCCTAAACTTGGAAATATTAGTACTCAAAACGTGCGACCAATAGTGTTCGTACGGAACTACGGTCACATCTATTTAGGGAAGCTGGTAAGATTTTTACTATTTGTCCTCAGTGCATCTTTTGCATACATTATTGTTTAAGCTAAACTTCATTGCTATGTATGTTACTACGATGTTCTTCAACAGGGACTCCCGATGATAGTAGTGCCTCAGTGGATCAAGGCTAAAGGTCGCATGTGCATTCAGGATTTCTAGAAGCGAGCAAGTCTTAATAGTCAAAGACTGGAACAAAATTGTCCAGGATCGCAGAGAAGTACTAGGTGGCAGCAATCAGAAGCGCATCCCACAATTAGGAGACAGGTTCATCTGCATGCTTCAATATGATGAATTAGGAGCGCTCCACATGTTCTATGCTATTTTACCTGAGAGAGAGCAGTAGGAGTGATTAGCTGGCTAGAATGAGTGTAGGTGGTGATGATTATGATGATTATTATTAGCTAGTGTTGGTGGTGATTAGTTATGACTATGATGATTAAATAGTGTTGGTGGTAATAACTATGATGATTATTAGCTAGTGTTGTAGGTGATGATATGATGCAAGAGTTTTAATATTAATATGATGATGATGATGATGATGATGATGATGATGAGTATGTTATTATATCGTTGGGTGAAAGAACCGCAGATTAGTCTTAACTGGATTGATACTAAGTGATCAAGTCATGGATTATCGTGATAATCCATGACTTGGTCACTTAGGATCCATCCATTTGAAACTGATCCGCAGTTCTTTCACCTAGTGATTTATTAACTCATTATAATGTAAAACAATCTCTGAACTGCTACTGTATCAAAAATTGTATAAAGGTGTATGAATATGACCTAAAATTAAAAAGAAATAGAATACTGAATAATAGTAGTAGCGCGGGCAGAGAGAAGCGCTACTAGTAATTACCAAGAGCGGTTGTCATGATCTCGCTACTACTAAATAGATATAGCAAGAAGGCGTACAACAAGCGCTACTACTAACCTTTAGCTGTACAACAGATCAAGAGCGCTGCCACGCTGGCCATCGAGCAGGCCAAAACCCACACTCATCGCTAGGCTTTTCCCTAGTAGTGATCAGACCATGGGAAATCCCCTTCGATCATGGAGACGAGCTACGAGGTGCCACATCATATGGTCCTCCAACAACAAGACGGCGACAAGACGGTCGAGCAAGGGCCATCCCCTTCGACCACGGCAACGAGCGCGAACTTCTTCAACAACATGTAGACAGCGCCCATATTGGACTCATACTCCGAGTCAAGCTACGAGATTGCACATGAGACCATCTCTTTGATCTCGGAGGAGAGTGATGTTTTGCCACATCCCACGACATTCACCTTGGCAGGCATTACGAACGAGGAGGTTGTGTTGGAGAACGTAGCATGCAATTTCAAAAAAAATTCTACGATCACGCAAGATCTATCTAGGAGATGCATAGCAACGAGAGGGGGAGAGTGTGTCCACGTACCCTCATAGACCAAAAGCGGAAGCGTTAGTTAACGTAGTTGATGTAGTCGAACGTCTTCACGATCCAAGTACCGAACGTACGGCACCTCCGTGTTCAGCACCCGTTCAGCTCGATCATGTCCCTCGAACTCTTGATCCAGTAGAGGGTCGAGGCAGAGTTCTGTCAGCACGACGGTGTGGTGACGGTGTTCATGATGTGATCCGCGCATAGCTTCACGTAAGCACTACGACGTTATGACTAGAGGAGTAAACTGTGGAGGGGGGCACTACACATGGCAAAGAGAACAATTGATGTGGCTTTGGGGTGCCCCTGCCCACATATATAAATAAGGATAGGGAGGAGGCCGGCGGCCTACAGCGGGCGCGCTTAGGGGGAGTCCAACTAGGGTTACCAATCCTAGTTGGTCTCCCTTTCCTATTCCAAGAAGGGGAAAGAGGGAAGGAGAGGGAGAGTTAAAGAGGAGCCCACGCCCCTCCTCCTTGTCCAATTAGGACTCCCTGGGGGGGCAGACTACGGGCTGCCCTCTCCTACTCCCTTATGACCCATTAAGGCCCATAACTTCCCTGGGGGGTTCCGGTAACCCCTCGGTTCCCCGATAAATATCTGAAACGCCCCGTAACCATTACGGTGTCCGAATACCTTCATCCAATATATCATTCTTTATGTATCGACCATTTCGAGACTCCTCGTCATGTACATGATCTCATTCGGGACTCCGAACAAACTTCGGTCATCAAAAACACATAACTCATAATACAAATCGTCATCGAACATTAAGCGTGCGGACCCTACGGGTTCAAGAACTATGTAGACATGATCGAGACACATCTCTGATCAATAGCCAATAGCGGAACCTGGATTCTCATATTAGCTCCTACATATTCTATGAAGGTCTTTATCGGTCAAACCGCACAACAACATACATTGTTCCCTTTGTCATCGGTATGTTACTTGCCCGAGATTTGATCATCGGTATCTTCATACCTATTTCAATCTAGTTACCGGCAAGTCTCTTTACTTGTTCCTTAATGCATCATCTCGTAACTAACTCATTAGTCACATTGCTTGCAAGGCTTATAGTGAAGAGCATTACAGAGAGGGCCCAGAGATACCTCTCCGATACACGGAGTGACAAATCCTAATCTCGACCTATGCCAACCCAACAAACACCTTCGGAGACACCTATAGAGCATCTTTGTAATCACCCAATTCTGTTGTGACATTTTATAGCACAGAAGGTGTTCCTTCGGTATTCGGGAGTTGCATAATCTCATAGTCAGAGGAACATGTATAAGTGATGAAGAAAGCAAAACCAATAAAACTTAATGATCATTATGGTAAGCTAACGGATGGGTCTTGTCCATCACATCATTCTCTAATGATGTGATCCCATTCATTATATGACAACACATGTCTATGGTCAGCAAACATAACCATCTTTGATTAACGAGCTAGTCAAGTAGAGGCATACTAGGGACACTATGTTTTGTCTATGTATTCACACATGTACTAAATTTCCGGTTAAAACAATCTAGCATGAATAATAAACATTTATCATGATATAAGGAAATATAAAATAAAAACTTTATTAATGCCTTTAGGGCATATTTCCGCCAGTCCCCCACTTTCACTAGAGTCAATAATCTGAATGTGATTAACACCCATAGTTCACATCACCATGTGACCAACAACCAAAGGGTTTACTAGAGTCAATAATCTAGTTCACATTGCTATGTGATTAGCACCAAAAGAGTACTATGGTGTGATCATGTTTTGCTCATGAGAGAAGTTTAGTCAATGGGTCTGCTACATTCAAAGCCGTATGTATTTTACAAATTTTCTGTGTCTACAATGCTCTGCATGGAGCTACTCTAGCTAATTGCTCCCACTTTCAATTTGTATCCAGATTGAGACTCAGAGTCATCTGGATCGGTGTAAAAGCTTGTATCGACGTAACTCTTTAAGACAAACTCTTTATCACTTGCATAACCGAGAAAGATTTCCTTAGTCCTCTAAGTATAATTTTGACCGTTGTCTAGTGATCTACTCCTGGATCACTATTGTACTCCCTTGCCAAACTCATTGGCAAGGCACACAATAGGTCTAGTACATAGCATGGCATACTTTATAGAACCTATGACTGAGGCAAAGGGAATGACTTTCATTCTCTCTCTATCTTCTGCCGTGGTCGGGCTTTGAGTCTTACTCAATTTTTACCCCTTGTAATTCAGGCAAGAACTCCTTCTTTCACTGATCCATTTTGAGCTCTTTCAAAATCTTGTCAAAATATGTACTAATTGAAAAATGTTATCAAGCATCTTGATCTATCTCTATAGATCTTGATGCCCAATATGTAAGCAGCTTCACCGAGGTCTTTCTTTGAAAAAACTCCTTTCAAACACTCCTTTATGCTTTTCAGAAAATTCTACATCATTTTCGGTCAACAATATGTCATTCACATATACTTATCAGAAATGTTGTAGTGCTCCAACTTACTTTCTTGTAAATACAAGCTTCTCCGAAAGTTTGTATAATACTATATGCTCTGATAAACTCATCAAAGCGTATATTCCAACTCCGAGATGCTTGCACCAGTCCACAGATGGATCGCTGGATCTCGCACACTTTGTTAGCACCTTTAGGATGGACAAAACTTTCAGGTTGCATCATATACGACACTTTAATAAATCCATTATGGAATGCAGTTTTTGACATCCATTTGCCAGATTTCATAAAATATGGCAATTGCTAACATGATTCAGATGGACTTAAGCATCGCTACGGTTGAGAAAATATCATTGTAGTAAACACCTTGAACTTGTCTAAAACCTTTTTGCGATTAGTCGAGCTTTGTAGATGGTAACACTTACTGAGGGAGTCCTGGACTAGGGGGTATCCGGATAGCCGGACTATCATCGTCGGCCGGACTCCAAGACTATGAAGATACAAGATTGAAGACTTCGTCCCGTGTCCGGATGGGACTTTCCTTGGCGTGGAAGGCAAGCTTGGCGATACGGATATGTAGATCTCCTACCATTGTAACCGACTCTGTGTAACCCTAGCCCTCTCCGGTGTCTATATAAACCGGAGGGTTTTAGTCCGAGGACTAACGACCATTACAACAATCATACCATAGGCTAGCTTTAGGTTTAGCCTCCTTGATCTTGTGGTAGATCCACTCTTGTACTACCCATATCATCAATATCAATCAAGCAGAGTAGGGTTTTACCTCCATCAAGAGGGCCCAAACCTGGTAAAAACATCGTGTCCCTTGTCTCCTCGTTACCATCCGCCTAGACGCACAGCTCGGGACCCCCTACCCGAGATCCGCCGGTTTTGACACCGACATTGGTGCTTTCATTGAGAGTTCCTCTGTGTCGTCACCGATAGGCTTGATGGCTTCTTCAATCAACAACAACACAGTCCAGGGTGAGACTTTTCTCCCTGACAGATCTTCGTGTTCGCAACTTTGCACCGCTGGCTAATTCGCTGGCCATCCGAGCAGATCAAAGCTACGCCTCGCCATCACGCCAGTTTGAAGCCTAAACTTCACGATCGACATCCGCAGAGACTTGATCTTCGACGGATTCGAGCCACACCGAAAGCACGCCGCGACCGCCACGATGGGCATGATTTAGCTCGCCACCGACAAGACTCGAGGCTGCACATGAATCCGCCTCGACCCATAGTTCGAGCCGACCGCGCAGACGAGGACAGGTGGTCTGGACACCGCCGGGGCTGCAACTTTACGGAGCCAACATCGACCTTGTCCTTGCAAAGCTCCCCGACCGAGGTGACGGACTCAACCTCCTCATACCGCCAATCGAATCCGATTACGCCGATCATGGAGTTCACCGCATGACATCTTTCAAGACTCACCCTTTGGCGACATCTTGAATTCGCTAAAGTATCTCTCGTTATCAGGAGAGCCCTGGCCGGACTGCTGTCAGGATGGTTGGGATGCGGATGACAAAGAAATTCAAAGCCCACCCACCACCCACTTTGTAGCCACTATCGACGATCTAACCGACATGCTAGACTACGACTCCGAAGACATTGACGGTATGGACGACGATGCCGGAGATTTACTAAGAACCAAAGGTTTACGGGCACTAGAAGACCACCTCGTCATACGACATATACATGGTGGACATCCCAAAGGATGGGAACGGCGAAGAAGCAGCGGAGGCAGATTCCTCTTAGAAACAGCCCAAGCGCCGACGTCAGCGGCACCGCTCTAAATCCCGCCACAGCAAGAATGGAGATTCCGGCACCGGAGACAATAACACCCCAGAGAGTGCCTAAGATAACCCCCTCCAGCAAGATTCATCACAGGAGGACGGAGAAGCCAGCCCTCAAGAGAGAGCGGCAGACGAGGAGGTAGAGGATGATAATTACATGCCTCGCTTCGGAGACGAGGCAAGCCTCAACGACGACGAGTCTGCTGTGCCCGAGGATCCTGGTCAACAAGAGCGCTTAACGCAGGCTAATGGCCACGGCTAACAGCCTAAAGAAAAGCAGCAATAGCTTCAAGCTGATCAAGACCTGCCGGCCGGCAGATGGACCGAGGTCCTCGCGTCAAGAGCATGAACTCGAACGCCCTCCAAAAGCTACCCAAAACGCAAGTTGCTCCCCTGATTAGAGGAGGAGGCATATAAACCTTCATCACCAGCGCACAATACGGCAGACCACGAGAAGCATCTAGGCCCTCCACTGTAACCGCACTTCAAAGACCGCCAAAAGCGCGGGCCACGGGAATGCGCCGACTTGCAAGACATATTGAGAACAAGGCAAGACAATCAAGATCTATTCACGGATCACGGGCGCCCCACGATCCACGACGACTACCGTCACCGGATACAAAGAACTCCGACAGGCCGAACACAAGCAGACAAAGCTCTCTCGAGCTACGACGTGATATTGCTTAGTATAGAGGCGCCAAGACACCCACTATACTTCATGATGAAGTAATGGATCATCAAATCCTCAAGGGTTTAAACCCGTGAACATCGAATCCTACGATGGCACAACAGCACCTCGCGTTTGATCAAGATTATCTCCTTCATATCCATATGGCCCGCGTGACGATCTCCACGCCATCAAGTATCTCCCACTCAAGCTTAAAGGACCAGCTCGGCATTGGCTTAAGAGCTTGCCAAGAGAGTCAATTGGTGTTGGGAGGACCTCGAAGCCGATTTCGACAACTTCTGTGGCATATGTGCGACCACCAGACGCCGATGACCTAAGCCACATAATTCAGCAGCTAGACGAATCGGCCAGATAGTTCTGGACACGGTTCTTAACAATGAAAAATCAAATCATCGACTGTCCGGATGCAGAGGCCCTCGCAGCCTTCAAACATAACATCCGTGACAAGTGGCTGGCCCGGCACCTAGGACAGGAAAAGCCGAAATCCATGGCAGCCCACACATCACTCATGACCCGCTTCTGTGCGGGGGAGGACAGCTGGCTAGCCCGCAGTAACAACCTTAGCAAAAATTCTGGCAGTCCGGACAACAAGGACCGCAATGACAGGTCGCGTCGTAACAAAAACAAATGCCGCGTTAACGGCGATAACACTGAGGATACGACAGTCAACGCCGGATTTAGAGGCTCTAAACCTGGTCAGCGGAAAAGCCATTTATACGAACTACTCCGGGTCCGCCCAATTTGGACCGAATACTTGACCGCTCTTGCCAGATACATGGCACCCCCGAAAAGCCAGCTAATCACACCAACAGGGATTGTTGGGTGTTCAAGTGCAGGCAAGTTAATTGTCAAAACAATGACAAGGGGCTGCATAGCGATGACAAGGAAGAGACCCGCCGCCAACAAGAGAGGATGTATGGGTTTTCCCCACAAGTGCGGATGGTAAACATGATATACGCAACCCACATACCCAAGAGGGAGCGGAAGCGCACTTAGGGACGATATGCGTCAAGTTCAATCCATGGTCCTCTTGCCCGATCACTT
Organism: Aegilops speltoides; assembly: GCA_021437245.1. Lineage (NCBI taxonomy): Eukaryota > Viridiplantae > Streptophyta > Magnoliopsida > Poales > Poaceae > Aegilops > Aegilops speltoides. Next base: position 274,219,961 of record CM038143.1, on the reverse strand, counting down.
TCGATCAAGGGACCACCCCACCAAGATCCGCCATGGCAGATTCGGCCGATTGATTTTAGACCCAATCATCGGCGGATTTCACCTCACTAGAGTCCTCGATGGACGGCGGCAAGAGTTCGAACCTGCTTTATCAGATACAAAGCGCAAGATGGGCATAGACCCCTCAAGGATTAAACCTACAAAGACAACCTTCAAAGGCGCCATACCTGTGTTGAGGCCAATTGTATGTGCTCACCACACTAGAAGTGGTCTTCGGATCCCGGATAATTTCCAAGCGAGGAGTTAATCTTCGATATAGTCCCGCTCCGCAGCGGCTATCATGCTTACTCGGTCGAACCGCTGCTTGCAAAGTTCAACGCGCGCCGATTATGCATACCTTAAGCTCAAGATGCCAGCCCTTGTGGAGTCATCACGGTCAACGGAAACATCAACGCTCCCTCCGAACGGAGGAACACACAATGCTCTCACGGTGGAAGTACAGAGCAGCCTCTAAGGCAATTTCGAGTCCGCCATTAAACGACCTGACATGGCCAAACGCGCCCGAATAACATACATCAAGACCACCGCACGCTCCGAGCATCGCCAGAGTAATGCGGCCCCAACCCCAGCCCCGCATGATTGTAAGACTAGCCCTTCGCAGACATCATTACGCCTGAGATACCATGGGCACAGGTGTGGGGCACGACCACGACAGCCCAGAGTGCGGCTTAACCACACCGGGGCTCCCAAGTGTGTCGCTTTTTGTTTTTTTTTTTTTCCACAGACTCGCTCACTGAGGCCCCGGCGGCAAAGGGACTCCAACTCACGATGCAACAGCCAGGGAAGGACAATGGCTACGATTTAACACTCGTGGTCTCCTATGAGCATTAAATCTGTTTAATACACATTCCGCAGCCTACCCCTAGAGGGGACATGTCTAATAGTCCAATCCCTTGCTTACCGTGACTATTTGTATCGCTCGCACTCATGGCAGAATTCCCGAATAAACAATGCATCACTTTTCGCTTATAATTGCATTCCTTTTTTTTTACATATATGTTCATTTATGACATCTTGCATCCGTACACTTTGGTACGGCCGAATACACCAGGGGCTTATGTCGCATTATGGTGTGATAAGTCCGAACACTTTCACAAGTGCGGCACCCCGAACTTATAGCACTATATGCATTGGTTCAATCATGTCTTGGGTCAATAGTTGGGTTTGCCTGCTCCCATGTTTTGGTACCTTACGCCCGCTCTATCGGCTAAGGTAGACTGGGAGAACCATCGCGATTGCGCCCCGGTTGAGCTGGGCGAGTGCCTCAGTGGAGAAAGCTAAAACTGACTGTCATGAGAAGGCGAGAGCTGGTCGCTATTCGAGAGGTCTTTTCGAGTCCCTAAAGACTTATGCCGCTTAGAGCGAGGAACCGGCTTTGTCCGGCCAAGGCGTGGATAGCGCCCCGAACTCGGTCTTCCGAACACTAGGGGCTTCGCCGAAATTTAAAATTATAGAATTCTATGGCTAAGTGAGAGTGTTCAAGCATTATAAGTCCGGTTGCCTTGCATTATAAGTTCAAGCAATCCCACTCAAAACTGGATCATAGGCTTTTACCTTCATCGTAAGGGGCCGAACTAGTATAAACCTCGTGTCCTTTGACCCAATTAACCCCTTCAAGCTTACTAGTAGCGATGGCTCCATGACTAAGTCCTTTCACTAGGACATCTGTCGTGACAATTCCACGACAATTGGCGCCCACCGTGGGGCCAGCGCACGGTGGATTCGAGTTCTTGAAGGGCAGCTTCGAAGGGCCGGATGACCAAGAGTCATCACGGCAAGCTCTACATCGACGACGCAGGCTGGGGCCCCGACGCCGGCTCAATTGAGTACGGGTACCGGGTCCCCTTCGGCGGAATTCGCGTCTTCATCGGCAAGATCGGCGAGCCGGGCCCTGAGCCGGACATCTGCACCGACCTCGTCGAGATGGCTCAGCGTGCGAGACCCGCCCGGGCTCCGCTTGCCGTGAAGGTGCCTTCGTGGGATGCATCCATGAAGGGCTCTCTGAAGGATCTACATATGGCGGTGAGACGGCCATCTACTCTGATGGCGGGTCATCCACAGGTGAGACAGATTTGTCGTATTAGCTGCAAGATGGCGGGCTTGGGGCCTGTTCAGATGGGAGCAGAATTCCGGATTGCTTCGAGCCGCCGAGCAGGGTTGGGATCTTCATGGCCGGCACAAAACCTATCCAAGACTCCACAACTGCGGCAGCCATGACCTCTGGGTCAGCAGCAGCCGGGGCAGGAGGCCCTGTGCGCTCGCTGGCTCAGGTGTTGACAGATCTCACAGATAAGCTGACCGCTCTGTTAACCGCCATGGTCAACCCGGCGGATCAAGCTCGTCATGATGTGGAGGTGGCACAATTAAAATTGGATATTGTGCCAGCTAAGAAAGACCTAGCAGCGGAAGATGTCAGGATAATCGCAGAACGGGCAGCTCTGGATGTTCAGGATCAGCGGATTCAGGCACAGACTTTCTGGCTCACGCAAGATCAGAACGCGTCTAATGAGGTCATGATGAGAAGACATCAGAAGACTTAGTCTCGAATCCCCCCAGTTTATGATCCTCAAAACTTTTTTCACACACTGGGCGGGGCCCAAGAACTCCGCCATGGCTCTCCCTGCACGGGGCAGACGTGTTACAACACCGGGACAACAGCCGTTCAACCGCAGGTGATGGGACCTCCCCGCGTAAACACGGCTCCACCTCAGTATGTACCAACACCTCCGGGTCACTATTCTAACCCGTTGGAGAACATGATAGTGGCGGCGGCACGGCTGGCGGCTCTTCCAGTTGATGGCGACTCTCCGGTGGCGGTTGTCGGATTTCGGATTCTGGCAGACCCTTGAGGTTCGAACACTGGGGTGCGCACGGAGATTTCACCCTCTACCTACCTGCTCCTCGCCGAATAGCTAGAATCTAAAATACAAAAGAAACAACACAAGAGACACAGAATTTATACTGGTTCAGGCCACCATTATGGTGTAAAACCCTACTCCAGTGTGTTGTGTGGTGGATTGCCTCTTGGGCTGATGATGAACAATACAAGGAAGAACAGCCTCGCGAGGGTCTGTTCTTGGCTAGTGCGATGAACTACTAGGAGGAGTTCAGTCACTCTATCTACTAGTTTCTTTGTGAGGATCTAGATGCCTCTACCCTAGGTGTGGCTAGTCCTATTTATAGGCAAAGGCCCTAGGCCTCTTCCCAAATATTGAGTGGGAAGGGCGCCAACAATTGGCCATTTTGAAGGGGAACAGCGGTACACTTATCCTGACTAAAGTTGGTCCTCGCCTATCAAAGGCTCTGGTGGTGACGCCTGCTTGGGCTCCACAATGACTTCCTTCCTGCCGTTGGGCTGGTCTTGGTCTTGTTGCACCGAAATGGATGCCTTTGCTTGATGCTCTCGCCTGCGCTTGCTCCCCTTGCACCAAAGAGGAAAGGAGGACACTACACGGGCTGGCGCCCGACTGGTGCCCTTGGTCGTCATGGCTTGCGTCATGGGCACCTCGTGAGGTACCCCTCCTTGAACTCTCCGCCTCCTCGCAAGCCAGCCTGATGAGGCTGTGCCTGAGGAGGCTCCTTGTCGTCTGCCCCGCGAGGCTTGGCCCCTTGCGAGGGTCTTGAGCTTGTGTTGATGAAGATGGGCCGCGCTGGGCCCCTTTGAGCCACGCCGTAGGCTGCAGGCAGGCAAGTCTGGGGACCCTTGTTCCCAGAACGCCGACAAGAGTCCTCAACCCACGGGCGCGCCGGACTTGGCTGAAAGCAGAGAGGCGAAGGGCAAGTGCGGGCGTCAAGGGCCCTAACAGCCTGGCGGTTTTGGGCGCCGTGGCGGTTGATTGACGGGCGCCCGCTTCCCCATTTAAACCTCGGCAACTGCACGGATTCGACAAGTCCCTGCATGCCAAGCGGGCATGATTACTTGCGATCGTGGAGGTCGACGGTTGGCCTTCGCTAGCTACAAGTACAGAATGGCGCGTGCCCTTCCAGTCTATCTCTCCTCGCTTCTCCTTCTTCCTGGTCCTTGCTCCGTCTTGCTTCAATGGCTCCGATCCGCCGGTTCTCCGCGGCAGAGAAGGGAAAGACTCCCCAAGAGGATCCTGACCCGCTTTCACCGAAGAAACGGCTTGCCCTCTGCCATTGGGGTGAGGGCGCCTACCAGGAAGCGCTGAGGCCCTGGTGTGAACGGCCACCACCCAGGGTTGCCACTCCCCTTGTACGCCCAAATCGGGGCTCTGAAGGAGTCGACGCCAAACGGCACGGGCGGCGCTGCCGTCGGCGCCGGCGGGTCATGAAGGTGTGCGTCTTTCCCCCTGGAGTCCACGCTGAAGGCTCCTCCCGACAGTTCGTGCTTCACGCCACCACGCCTCCTAAGTCTTGGATTCGCCTTCCCCCTTTCTTCGCCTCCGTCATCCCGCAGGGGGAACCCCTGGTGCTTTGGCTGCAGCACGCCGGCTGCAGCACCCTCGCGACCGAGGCAGAGGTCGCGGTCATTGCCCCGAGCGAGGTCTTCATGACTCGAGGCTGGGGCGAGGTCGCCCGGGTCTGCAGGAAAAGGGGCGCCCTCGCGATCCATCTGGAGTACGACGGTGCTTCGGTGATGTCCTTCAAGGTCTTCGATGCGGAGGGTCGCTGGCTGAAGTGCTGCCCCGGAAGAGGTGGTCGAGACCCTGCGGCGACGAGATAGAGGCCGGCCAACCACTCCCTTGGCAGCTCCTCAGGCGATGGGGGCGCCGAAGTATCCAGCGACTCCGCCGAGCTCTTCGCGACTCCGGAGACGAGCGAGCGACTACATGAGCCTCGAGCTGCGCCGCCTCCGGAGCAGGCGGGCTGCCAGCGATCGCCGCCTCGATCTCGATGGGGTTGGCGCCGGTGCTGGACGGCCCATCGCTGATGATGGCGCCTCGCCGCGATGGTCCCTGTAGTTAGGACTCCTTAGAATTCGCATGGCTTTTGTTCTCGTGGAGCTAAGAATATACCCAGCTGGGGCTTGTAAGATGTTTGTAGCTCCATTTGTCAATATGATCCTCATTGTGAAGCAAAGGCGAGATGCTTATTCCGCCTTAGCTTAGTTTCTTCCTTTCAGCACTCGTGAGGGCTTGATGCTCATACCGATGTGTCCCAGCCCCAAGGCGGCTTCACCGCCGCTAGTATGCCTGTGTCGCGATGCCGTGGTCAAGGCCAGGAGGTGAGCGGCCCGAGGTCCGTAAGAGCCCCCGAGTCGCGATGCTCAGGAGGTCCCCCTTAGCGCCAAGCGATCGCTCATTCGTGAGAAAGGAGAGCGACGTTGCTAACACGGGATTGCATTAGGTGCGGGGATGGTGCTGCGATAACTAGTGTTTCCGGAGAGCGACTTATCTTGAGGGTCAGGAAACGCTTCCTGGTGTGGTGCTAGGTCCTTGCCTTGGCCAGCGAGGGGTTGCTTGGCGAGGTCCTCGCGTGCTCCTCCCCTCTCGCCTTCACTCCCCTTTCTGCTCTACGTCCTCGGGTCCCGGCCCTCGAGCGAGTCTCAGCCGTCGCTGGTATGCCAGGTCGCGATGCCGTGGACAAGGCCAGAGGGTGAGGGCTGGAGAGCCAGTAGGAGCCCTGAGTTGCGATGCTCAGGTACCCCCCTTTAACGTGCAAGCAGTTCGCGCGGACGAGAGTGAAGAAGACACTATGAGGGCCTCGCCTGACGATGCTCCTTGGAGGGACCCTGTAGGCTCATCACAAAAGGAACAAGAGTTCGCCGTGACAATCGATAGTTAGCCGTTAGTTGCTTTGGAGAGGCGAAGAGGCACGAAAGGCCTGGCGAGGTGTACTGGGGCACCTGTGAGCCAGCGCGGGACTCACGGGGCCCAACCCCAAGGCGGGTTGCGCCTGGCACTGGGCCTTATCTTGGAGTGTGTTCCTGCAAATTTGATTAGGTGCCGGTGCTCTATGTCCTAGTGTCCCAGCCCTCGAGCTGGTCTCAGCCGTCGCTGGTATGCCAGGTCGCGATGCCGTGGACAAGACCAGAGGGTGAGGGTTGGAGAGCCGGTAGGAGCCCTGAGTCGCAATGCTCAGGTACCCCCCTTTAACGCACAAGCTGGGTTAGATGTCAAAACTCTACATCCTCGGGTCCCGGCCCTCGAGCTGGTCTCAGCCGTCGCTGGTATGCCAGGTCACGATGCCGTGGACAAGACCAGAGGGTGAGGGATGGAGAGCCGGTAGGAGCCCTGAGTTGCGATGCTCAGGTACCCCCCCCCCCCCTTTAACGTGCAAGCTTCCGACATCAGGAAGAAAAGGTGCCATGGACAGGCACCAAATAACGAGCATGATGGGTCGAAAGCATGGCCCTAAGATAAACGCAAGAAGGGTACACGTCGCTGGGTTAGACCCAAGCGACTTGGGGATGATGCAGCCCAAGGGGCGCCCCCCAATAAAGTAAGCTAAGAACATGAAATAAAAAGGGGTACACGCCACAGGGACGGACCAACGCGGCTTGGGAATAATGCGGCCCTGAGGGCGCTCCTAGCTGGAAATAAACTTGAAAGATGTCACCTGATGATGTTGGGGACGAAGGGGTGTTGGTGTAGCAGACTCGGTGGGCTGCGGGAGCCGATCCTCACGAGCCCCCAGGCCTAGGGGCCTCGGGAGGCTCGAGGAGGCTGGTGGCCCTCGCGACCATCTCCATCTCCACTGTGGCTGCGGAACGACTGACCTCTTGAGCCTCCAGGATGGCCCTCATGAGGCGCTGGTGCGCGGCAGCCGTGTTCGGCAAGCCATAAGGCATGCGAACGTAGCTGTGGGGTGGACCCTCGCAGCGTCCCACTTGTGAGGGCCAGAGGCGCTCCTGAAGCGCGGCTTGGTTGAGCCCTGGTATGTCGATGCAGACATGCAGCCCACCATCCTCGCTTGGATGGGGGGCCACCGCGGGTAAGCGGCGGCTGCCTCTCATGACTCTTGACTCCTGTAGCTCCTGAATGGCCTTGCTGACAAACTCCTGAGGGTTTGGCCCTCCTTGCCTTGCTCCTTCTTGAGGGAAATGTGCTTCAAAGCACGCCTCCATGTGGTGCCCAAGCGCCTCCCTCCTGACCTTGGCGAGGTCGGCGGCCCTCCAGGGGAGAGCCCCCGAGCCCTGCCTGAGGAGGGCGCCGGGCACACTTCCCTATGCGATGGAAGGAGGTTCCCCTTGAGCAGGTGCGGGCCCTGAGGGGCCTGCCTCCTGAGGGGCCGGGCTGGACGATGTCTTCTTCTTCTTGGGGGCGGCCTTGGGAAGCCTCCTGCTTCCGCGATCCAGGTCTTCAAGTGATGCGGCTCGAAGGCTCGCCTGTGGAGCACATCTTTGCGCTCTCTTCGCAGGCACGCGGATGACTCCGCCACTCCCCGGCATCTTGAGGACGCTAGTAGCCGTGGTGGGTTACGCCATGAACTTGGCCAGCGCCGGTACCCGAGGATGGCGTTGTACGGCAAAGCGAATGTGAGCGACGCCGAAGTCGATGAGCTCGGTGCGGCGGAAGTTGTCGCAGGCCCCAAGGTGACAGGAGGCGGACCTGTCCAATCGGGACCGTGGAGCCGCTGTGACTCCGGAGAAAGGCTTGGTTGGTGAAGCTGATTGTAGGGTACTTGGAGATTGTTGAACGCTTCCACGGACAGACGTTGAGCCCTACCCCACCATCGATGAGGGTCCGGTGACCAAAGACGCTGTCGATGATTGGGGAACAAAGCATCGGGAGGACTCCACCGTGGCACAAGACTTGAGCTGATCCGCCGAGCTGAACGTGATGGCGCATGCCGACCACCGAGAGGGCGCGTGGCCTCGAGCTTGGGAGGATCTGCATTCACTTCATGGGCGAATCGCTTGAAGATGCGCCGAGAGGTCGGGCTTGAGCTCGCCCAGGATACAGGCGATTGCACGAGGTTCCTGGAAGCCCCCAGCCCCTCGTCCTGATGACGGTCCTCATTTCTTCTTGGCTGCGGCGACAGCGGAGGGAGGCATGCGTTCCCTTGTGGGCGATCCTCACGAGGCTGATCCCTCCAGCCTCCCTCGCAAGGCGGGTCCTGCCAGCGATCCTCGCGAGGTTGGTCGCGCCACCCTTGGCGTGGGCGCGGTCTTCCCAGCCATGCTCCTTCCTCCTCCTCGGTCAGAGTCCCCGGTCGCCGCGGCGGGACGCCGGCCGACCCTTCCTTCACGCACGGCCCGGAGCTCGGGGCATTCATTGGTGTTGGGTGTGGAGGTCGTGGTACACGCAGCACCGACCGCCTTGGAGGACTCGGGCTGATCTCGCCTGCTTGGTGTCCTCCGCCATGCAAGTACGGCAGCCCTTTGCGCTCACATCCTTGGCCTTAGGCTTCTTCTCTTCGGGTCTGCGGCAGCAGCTCAAGAGGGAGAGGCGCCCTTCCTCGCTCCGCGCACTTGGTCGCCAAGTTGAACAGCTCCAAGGAGGTGCATAGGTCTTCATGCATCGCCAGCTCCTCCTTCATCTTGACGCCACGCACGCCGTCGGAGAAGGCTGAGATGATGGCCTCCATTACCTTGGGGATCTTGAGGAGCGCGTTGTTGAAGCGCCGATGTACTTCGCAGGTTTCCGGTTGTCGCTTGATACGGCGCATGTGGCTCATGGCGGTTGGCACCGCGAGTACCCGGAAGTTGGCGGCGAAGCGGTGCGCATCTCGCCCCTGTGGAGGAGATCGTGCTCGAGCGATTTAGGAGCCAGTGCGGCCCTGCCCTGAGCGCCATGGGAAACCAGTTCGCCATGACCTTTTCATCTCTGCTGGCAGCTCGATGCCCAGCTCAGAGCTGGAGGAACTCGCAGGTCGGGCCGTGCCGTCAGAAGCGAGGAGGCAGGTCTCGCTTGAACTTGCCAGGCCACGCGATGCTGCGTAGGTCGGAGGTGAAGGAACGGCAGCCCACTATGGCCACGGGAGGCCTTGGGCGATGAAGAGCTTGGTCCTGCGGGTCCCCATGCGCTGCAGCTGGGAGCAGCGCAGGGTCTTGACGTGCTGGAGCAGCGAGCGCTCGGGCAGCTTCTCAAGGGCGAGGACTTCTTGGCACCTCTACTCTTGCCGCGCTGGCGCTTGACGGAGCGGGTTCCGCCCAGGGGCCGCGCGCCTTGGGGCCAGGGCGCCTTCTTGAGGGGGAGGAGGCTGAGGCGCCCAGAGCTTCATTGCCTGCAGTAAGGCGGGCGCGGTGCAGCGAGAAGGACGGCGCTGGGAGCCTCTAACGGCGCTGACGAAGCTCGGGCGACTCGGTCGAGCCACTCTTCGAGACGCTGCCGACACGGTAGCGCAGAGCTCGCTTGCCGCGATGAGCGAGCTTGAGTTTTCCATGAGCCGCGCGGCGCGGGACAAAGAACCAGCAGTGGTGAGCGAGGTGTAGCAAAGGCGCCGCCGCGCCATGGATGGATGCTGGGACGATGCTTGCTGCTTGTTCCCCGCCGGGCCGGTGGCGGCGTTGACAGCAGGTGACGGGGAACGACGGGGGTGCCCGCCGCCGGGAGCCGTCTGGGCGACGTGGGAAGCGAGGGTGGCTCGGCGCTCCGCGCGAGCCCGACGTGCGTCAGACATGGATGCGATGGTCGGAGAAGAACAGGATTTACGTATATAATTCCGGCGCACTTTACCGGGCGCGCCAAATGTCGGATTTCAGGTTCCGCACCTTTGAGGTTCGAACACCGGGTGCACGCGAGATTTCACCTCTACCTACCGGCCGCCAATCGCTAGGATCTAAACTACGAAAGAAACAACACAAGAGACACAGGATTTATACTGGTTCAGGCCACCATTATGGTGTAAAACCCTACTCCAGTGTGTGGTGTGGTGGATTGCCTCTTGGGCTGATGATGAAAAATACAAGGAAGAACAGCCTCGCGAGGATCTGTTCTTGGCTAGTGCGATGAACTGCTAGGAGGAGTTCAGTCGCTCTATCTACTGGTTTCTTTGTGAGGATCCAGATGCCTCTACCCTGGGGGTGGCTAGTCCTATTTATAGGCAAAGGCCCTGGGCCTCTTCCCAAATATCGAGCGGGAAGGGCGCCAACAATTGGCCATTTTGAAGGGGAACAGCGGGTACACTTATCCTGATTAAAGTTGGTCCTCGCCTGTCAAAGGCTCTGGTGGTGACGCCTGCTTGGGCTCCACAATGACTTCCTTCCTGCCGTTGGGCTGGTCTTGGTCTTTTTGCACCGAAATGGATGCGTTTGCTCGATGCTCTCGCCTGCTCTTGCTCCCTTTGCACCAAAGAGGAAAGGAGGACACTGCGCGGGCTAGCGCCCGACTGCCGCCCTTGGTCGTCAGGGCTTGCGTCATGGGCACCTCGCGAGGTACCCCGCCTTGAACTCTCCGCCTCCTCGCGAGCCAGCCTGATGAGGCCGTGCCTGAGGAGGCTCCTTGTCATCCGCCCCGCGAGGCTTGGCCCCTCGCGAGGGTCTTGAGCTTGTGTTGATGAAGATGGGCCACGCTGGGCCCCCTTTGAGCCATGTCGCAGGCCGCAGGCAGGCAAGTCTGGGGACCCCCGTTCCCAGAACGCCGACAGCGGTTGAAACCCGCTGGGTGAGAGAGCTTCTTCAGACGGCCTTAGCCCAATAGGAGGCGTACTCATACAGCCGGGACAGGATCCATTCAACTCCTCCGCCCAGTCGAAGCCCGAGTTATAGCAGGCGCATGGATTCAGTGGCCGTTTCAAGCAACGTCCGGCGCCGTAACTAGCAAGGTGGGCATGACCCGGTGTGACATGAGGCCTTTAACTTGGTAGATCAAGACAGAATATGTTAAGAGGCTGAACGAGCGGCGGCTCAGCAGGCAGCTGAGCAGGCGGCTCAGCTGATGGCTAACCAGTCGTATCCGGTTTATCCAACGACTTCTATCAAGGCAGGTGTGGCCACCAGGATCGGAGGAGTCCCCTGTCTAGTGCCGGCTCTACGTAATGAGCGTTTCCCAAGGATTTTAAGGGACCTAGGAAGGTGCCGAACTACACGGCCGACTTACAGCCCGGGGCATGGATCAAAAGTTACGAGATGGCTATGGAGTTACTGGAGGTCAGTGATGCTGCAATGGCCAAGTACTTTACCATGATGTTGGATGGGACCGCCCGCACTTGGTTGAAAGGCCTGCCACCTAATTCAATCAGTTCATGGGCAGAGCTAAAGGCCCGTTCATTCAGAACTTCAAGGATACGTGCAAGCAGCCCATGTCAATTGTGGATTTGACGAATTGCAAGCAAGAGGAGGGCGAGTCTACAACCCATTGGGTGCGCCGGGTTAAAGCCATAATACATTCATCTGATAAGATGGATGCCGGCTCTGCAGTCTTAATGTTGGAGAAAAATTGCCGTTTTTTGCCTCTAAAACAAAAGGTGGGGCGGCTAAAGCGCGATTGTAATGATATGGGCACGCTGATGGCGGCTCTGGTCAAGTACGCCAACTCTAATAGTACCAAGGATCCCGAGTCTGATGATGACAAGACAGTGAAGGGAAAGAAGAATGGCAACGGCAAGGGCCCTCAGCACAACCCGGCAAATCAAGGAGGTAATAAACATAAGGCTGATAGTAGTTTGGATTCTGTGGCTAACACTAGTGCGCAGGGTAACAACCAACGACGCAAGGGGAGGCCACCTCCCCGGTCTGGCGGGTCAGGCCCCACACTTGAGCAATTATTGAACGAGCCCTGTCCGAGACACGGCACCCAGTAGAAGCCGGCTACCCATCTATGGAAGGACTGTACGATCATGAAGGCTTTTAAAAATTCCAACATGTTTGATGGTAACAATGGGCAGGGCGGCAGCACAGGCAGCGGCAGTTTTCATGGCTCGGGCGGCGGTTCAAACCCCAATTTCAAAATTCTCAAGGCAGTCAAAGTGGATATAACCAACAATCTGGCCAGGGTGGTCAGCAACAGCAGCAAGGCAGGTACCAGAGCAATCCAAAGCAGCTGAATAGTGGGCAATATCATGTGTTTACCACTAGTTTATGCAAACGAGACCAGAAGCTTCATAAGAGCGATGTGAATGCTGTTGAGCCGGCAGCTCCTCGTTATTTGAGATGGTCTGAGCAGCCTATTCTATGGAGTAGGGAGGATCACCCTCCCCGGGTTGATAATCTGGGTCACTTAGCCTTGGTGGTGGCCCCTCAGGTGGGTGGATATAAATTCACCAAGGTACTCATGGATGGAGACAGCATCATCAATATCCTCTATTATGAGACCTTCCGTCGCAGTCCAACACTGTCTTCCATGGAGTCGTGCCCGGTAAATCGGCGTATCCCGTTGGTAAATTTAATTGGAGGTAGCCTTTGGGGATGAATATGACTCCAGGGCCAAGAAATTGACGTTTGAAGTAGTCAAGATCAAGAGCCCATATCATGCTCTATTTGGGCGGCCGGCTTATGCCAAATTCATGGCACGACCATGTTATGTGTATTTGCAGCTCAAGATGCCGGGTCATAAGGGAACCATTATGGTGCATGGGAGCTGGAAGGTAGCCTTGGAATGTGAAGAAGGTGACGCGGCTTATGCAAGAGTTAAAATTCTACAAGGACAATGTTGACCCGGCGGATATGACGTCTTTAAAGAAGCCAACCACGAAACATGAGCCGGTCATGAAGTTTAAGTCGGCGATGATACTAAGCTTGTTGATTTTGTTCCAGGCGACTCATCCAAATAGTTCAGTATCAGTGTTAATTTGGATCCCAAATAGGAAAGTGCGCTCATCGAGTTCATCCGTGAGAACCCGGGACATTTTTGCATGGAAACCTTCTGACATGCCAGGTGTACCTAGAGAACTCGCTGAGCACACTCTTAATATTGATCCAAAGTTTAAGCCGGTCAAGCAGTTTCTTCCGTGGTTCAATGAGGAGAGGTGGAAGGCCATTGGTGAGGAGGTAGCCCGGCTCTTAGCAGCTGGGTTGATCATTGAAGTGTTTCATCTAGAGTGGTTGGCTAACCCGGTGCTTGTGCTTAAGAAAAATGACACTTGGCGTATGTGTGTGGATTACACGGATTTAAACAAGGATTGTCCAGCTGATCCTTTTGCTCTCCCTCGTATTGATCAAATCATTGATGCTACGGCGGGTTGTGAGTGTTTGAGTTTTTTGGCTGCTTACTCTGGTTATCATCAGATCAAGATGGCAATTAAGGACCACGAGAAGATGGCTTTCATTACTCCGTTTGGAGCCTTCTACTATGTATCAATGCCTTTTGATCTCAAGAGTGCCCAGGCGACTTACCAGCGATGTGTGCAGAATTGTCTTCATAATCAAATTGGGCGCAATATTCATGCTTATGTGGAAGACATAGTGGTGAAATCCAGAGAGAAGGAGACCTTGATTGATGATATTAAGAAAACCTTTGACAATCTTTGGGTTTACAAGATGATGCTTAACCCGGCCAAGTGTGTTTTTGGTGTGCCTGCAGGCAAGCTTTTGGGTTTTCTGGTTTCTAATAGGGGCATCGAGGCTAACCCGGAGAAGATCAAGGCCATCACCTCTCTGGCCAAACCAGCGTGTATCAATGACGTTCCGCGTTTGGTGGGTCATATCGCTGCTCTAAGCCGGTTCATAAGCCGGTTAGGTGAGAAGGCCATACCATTGTATCAATGATGAAGAAGACAGATAACTTCACCTGGAGTGATGCTGCCAATGCTGCTTTTGAAGATCTGAAGAGACAGCTGGCTGAGCCGCCAGTTCTTGCTGCTCCCATTGATAAGGAGCCCTTGTTATTATATGTGGCTGCTAAAACGCATGCCATCAGCGTGGCGATCATGGTGGAGCGCAAGGAGGCTGGCAAGGAACACCGGGTTCAACGACTGGTTTACTACATCAGCGAGGTGCTTATTGAGTCCAAGCAACGATATCCGCATTGGCAAAAGCTCGTTTATGGGGTGTTCATGGTAAGCCGGAAGCTTAAGCAATACTTCTTGGGCCACCCCATCACTATGGTCAGTTCTGCTCCTTTGGGGGATATAATTCAAAACAGAGAGGCCACAGGACGAGTCGCCAAGTGGGCTATTGAGCTTGAGCCTCATGGCTTAAAGTATGTGCCACACACAACTATTAAATCTCAAGTACTAGTGGATTTTATCAACGATTGGACAGAGCTGCAGATGCCTGAAGAAAAGTCGGACAACACGTATTGGACAATTAATTTTGATGGGTCAGGCAATTGGAGGGCTCGGGGGCTGGAGTTGTTTTGACTTCCCCTCGAGGTGACAAATTTTGTTATGTGCTACGGTTGATGTTTCCCTGTACTAACAATGCAGCGGAGTATGAAGCCTTACTCCATGGTCTCCGGATGGCTAAGGAGATGAGCTTAACCCGGGTAAGGTGTTTCGGCCACTCAGATCTGGTGGCTCAGCAGGTGTCAGGCAAGTGGGATTCTAAGGATCCTCTCATGGTGGCTTATCGCCATGAAATCGATGCAATTGCGGCACTTCAAGGGTTATCAGGTGGAGCACATTGACCGCAGAAAGAACGAGGCGGCTGATGCTTTAAGCCGGCTGGGATCTCAGCGTAAGCCGGTGCCACCTAATACTTTCTTGGATATTCTACATAACCCTTTTGTCAGGCTACCCACAGAGGAAGACCTGGCTATTCCTGACCCGGAAGCACAATTGGTGGCGGCTCTTCATGTCATTCCAGATTGGACGGTGCCATATCTAGCTTACATGACTCGGGGCGAGTTGCCTAAGGATGAAACCTTGGCCAGGCAGATAACCCGGCTGTCTAAGTCTATGACGATTGTCAATGGCGAGTTGCATCATCGCAGTGTTACAGGGGCGTTTCAGCATTGCGTCTCTCCTGAAGAAGGCCAAGAAGTTCTTTGTGAGATTCATGATGGGGATTGTGGTCATCACACCGGGTCAAAATCCCTCGTGGCTAAGCCTTTCCGTCATGGATTCTATTGGCTGACGGCTCATGTTGATGCAGAGGACTTGGTCAGTAAATGTGATGGTTTTCAGAAGTTCTCAAGTTGGGCTCATGTGCCGGCTCAAGAATTGAGGATGATTCCAATTACATGGCCATTTGCAGTCTGGGGGCTTGACATGGTTGGGCCTTTTAAATGGTCCAAAGATAAAAAGACCCACCTCTTGGTGGCGGTTGATAAATATACAAAGTGGGTTGAGGCAGAGCCAGCCAGTAAGTGTGATCCAGCTACGGTAGTTCAATTCATAAAGAAGGTGATATTTTGTTTCGGCTTTCCACACAGCATTATAATTGACAATAGCACTAATCTGTCTAAAGGCGCCATGGAAGAATTTTGTCAACGTGAGCATATTAGGCTTGATGTTTCGTCAGTGGCTCACCCCCAATCCAACGGTCAAGCCGAGAGAGCCAATCAGGAGATCTTGAAGGGCATCAAGCCCCGGCTTATGGTCCCTTTACAGCGGACGCCGGGTTGCTGGGTTGAGGAGTTACCCTCTATGTTATGGAGCATTAACACTACTCCTAACGGATCTATGGGTTATACACCTTTCTTCATGGTCTACGGAGCTGAGGCACTTCTCGCCTCGCGTGACGGCTTATGTTGAAGCGGACAATGAACAGGCGCATCAAAATGCTCTTGACCTGTTAGATGAACAGCGGGACTTGGCAGCAGCTCGTTCGACAATTTACCAAAAAGACTTGCGCCGATGTCACAGCCGTCGGCTTATGTCCAGAGCCTTTCATGAAGGTGATTTGGTGGTCCGGTTCATCCAGGATCAAACTGATGCGCACAAGCTATCCCCACCTTGGGAAGGGCCCTTTGTGGTCAGCAAGAACTTGAACAACGGGTCATATTACCTTATCGATGTTCGAGAGCCCAAAGACTCACGTAAGTCGGAGGAAGAGACCCGCCGGCCGTGGAATATCGCTCATCTTTGGCCCTACTACACTTTAGCCATAGGCTCTCCTGATGTACATATTTTGACAATGTATATATGATGATAAATAATAAAGCAGGACCTCTGTCCTTTTTTGCTTCCCCCAAGGTAAATTTGTCATTGTTATTGTCATTATTTTCTCACATGATCACTTGGGGGCTGATCACATTTGATCCGGCTTAACCCGCTTGATCCGGCTTACGATCATATTCGAATCTAGCCGTTAAAAATTATGGTCACTAGGGGGATTCCTGTTCAAACATATGTCGTATTCGAACAAAAGAGAACACAACTGTCGGTACCCTTTTGATTGGCACACCGCCGAGCTCACTAGGGGGCTTCTTGATCGTATTCGAATCATAGCTTAACCCCTTTTGGGAACTGAGTTTGATCGTATTTGAATTAGAGTCATTAAAAAACTCTCAAGGTCACTAGGGGGCTTCCTATTCAAACATAGGTCGTATTCGAACCAAAGAGAACACAGCTATCGGTACCCTCTTGATCGGCGCAATGCCAAAGCCACTGGGGGCTACATGATCGTATTCGAATCCTAGCTTAACCCCTCTGGAATGGTTTACTGATGGTATTCGAATCAGCAGCCTTGAAATTTTTTATATTCTATTTTGGTTCAAGTTTTCTTTGGAAACACCCTTTATTTGACATGAGACTTTTTCTGAGGTTTACAAGTTTAAGTATGGTTGGTTTTGACCCGGCTCAATATCGACTGTTGAGTCGCCAGTACATAAGCATCATTATACCTTTGAAATTTTGGGTGTCCAAAGACAGGGTTATCACTGTTACCGACCGGGTCATATAAGATGGCGATGCAAATTTAAGAAGTCATAGGTATAAGATCATAGTTGTGTTTTTTACAGCAAGCTAATCTATGACTCTTTTTAAGTCCTCTTGACCCGCCTGGTGGTAAGCTGCCAAGGGATTTTGCAGTCTGTTTTCATATGCAGGACAGTTTAAAAAGTCTGATCAAGCATATGGTAAGAAGATGAAAAGTAACACGGATGGATATAACACGACGGTTTAATGGCGTTAAGCATTAAAACGTGCACGATGGCACGGCCAAAATAAAGTTATTTCTATCCTATTACAGGACTCCATGAGTCCAAATAATTCACATTGTTTTTTAAGTACATCCCAGATATGAGCCGCCACGGCAGGTTCACCTTCATGATTGGCCTAAAGCGTCCGGGTTAGCCCTCTCCGCGTCTTCGCCCTGCTCCATTTCCTGGAAGGTTGACGATGACCAGTCAATGTTGTTCAAAGCTTCAAATTCAGCTTCAGCATCAGCAAGGCCGGCCGAGTCAACTTCAGGAGCGAAGGTGTGCTTACGGAGTGGGGGGGTCAAACTGGTCACTTCATAATGAGGCGTTGGAATTCTCCAGTTTTCTTCATCATAACCCGCCTAGTATTTGGTAAGATCTACTTCATTCGGTATAAGTGTAGCCATGGGGCGTATCTCCTTTACGTAGGCAGTGAAGTCATTTTCTTCAAACGGGGTGCCATCCTCCTTTAAGCTTGGGTAGCCAGTGGCAATGTCGGCCGGGTCTAGCTCTGGTAGCCAAGCCTTGGCCCGGCTTAAGGCATTTACCGCTCCGGCTCTTGCAGCTGGCCGCCTCAGTTCATTGAACCGTTGAGGGAGCACGGAAAGCTTCTTCTAGACCTCTACCAGGAGGGTTGGCATTTCATTCGAAAAAGCCACCGTAGCTAATGCACATTGAGACCCGGTGTACAATTGCTCCACCAAAGTGTACACCGCGTTCAATTTGATCAGCATGTCTTGGTTCATGTTTGAGCTTCTGGGGCCTGCATAAACATGATCAGGTGAGTTAATTCCAGTTTTATGATCAACTGAAAGGTTTAGATATTTAAACACTTGCAAGATGAAGAACTTGAACCAGTGACTTCTTCCAGAGTCGCCTCTGCTTTTTCAGCTCGGTTAATCAGTGCAGTCTTTTCATCAGCCCAGGCTTTCTTTTCAGCTTCAAATTCTTTCTTCAGTTTTTCTTGTTCAAAAACACTGAATTTGAACTTGTGTCTGCCTTTTCGATTTCCGTCTCTTGGGTCTCAAGGCGGTTCTTAAGATCAGTCACCTCGGATTCGAGTTGGCTCGTGGCGGCCTATACAAATACAGAGTCAAAATCCAGCCAATTTTTATGTAATGTTAAAGTCCCAAGTCTTTTGCCAGCAAAAACACTTGGCACTTGGGGGCTAATGTTACCGAAGAATTTCATTTTCAATGGCGATTCATAAGATGGTGATTCATAAGAGTACGTCCCAAGCATTTTTCAAGCAATAATACTTGGAACTTGGGGCTAATGCATATTGCTGTTCAAGGACCCGTAAGAATTTTTTATAGAAGGACCGACTCAAACATATTGGTTAAGCCGCCCCTTGGGGAGTACATAGTAAGCCGGAACTCTTATATGTTTCTTTCATTTATGTTACTAATATTATTAAGTTTGTTTCAAAGTCTACAACATAAGCATCATAAGCAGTAGACTTGGGGGCTAGCATAGTAAAGATTAATGAACAAAAGAGAACGGGTCATACCTCGAATTTTTGGTGCATCTGCTTCACCATATCAATCTCGAGATTCTGGCTGCTGTGCACTTGGCTCATGTAGCCAGAAAAGATGTCTCCAATACTCATATGAGCAAAGTTTGCAACATCCAGTTTGACTCGGTGGTGGTCCAGAAGTTCTTCCTTGGCGGGGCACTTGGCCAGTACAGTTGGCCTTCCCGGTTCAATAAAGCCGGTTCTGGTGATCTCAACATCAGCATGTTGAGGGTCATCAATCCTGACCGGGCTAGGGTGTCACGCCCAATATGCGACCCTATCCAAAGGGAACTCAAAGTTCCCACCAAGGATAGACCCGCATATTGAAACGCTTTTGCAAGGTGGATATCATTACCTCAACATTACATAATAGATGGGGATACATACAAAAGGCATACAATGCCACACGAATACAACATCACATCATACATAAGAGCAACATCCGTCTACGGATGAAACACAAACAGAAACTCAAACGACATCCACCACCGCTAGCCAGCTGCCGACCGAACCTATCCCCGATCGAAGAAGAAGCGTAAGAAGAACTCCAAAAGAAGCATACATCGCTCTCGCGCCAAGATCATCGATAACTCTGTACTGCAATCGTTGTTAGTAATCTCGAGCCACGAGGACTCAGCAATCCCATTACCATGGGTATCAAGACTAGCAAAGCTTAATGGGAAAGGAAGGGGTAAAGTGGTGAGGTTGCAGCAGCGACTAAGCAAGTATGGTGGCTAACATACGCAAATGAGAGCGAGAAGAGAAACAAAGGAACGGTCGTGAAGCTAGCAATGATCAAGAAGTGATCCTGAACTCCTACTTACGTCAAACATAACCCAAAGACCGTGTTCACTTCCCGGACTCCACCGAGAAGAGACCATCACGGCTACACACGCGGTTGATGCGTTTTAATTCGGATCTGGTGTCAAGTTATCTACAACCGGACATTAAAAAATTCCCATCTGCCACATAACTGCGAGCACGGCTCTCGAAAGTTTATACCCTGCAGGGTTGTCCCAACTTAGCCCATGATAAGCTCTCGCGGTCAATGAAGGATATTCCTTCTCCCTGGAAGACCCGATCAGTCTCGGAAGCCTAGTTTACAAGTAATTTCGACAATGGTAAAACAAGACCAGCAAAGCCGTCCGATGCGCCGACAATCCCGATAGGAGCTGCACATATCTCGTTCTCAGGGCAACACCGGATAGGTCAGCCTACGAGTAAAACCAGACCTCGAGTTGCCCCGAGGGGCCCCATGATCTGCCGGTTCGCACCAGCACTTAGACAAGCACTGGCCCGGGGGGGGCTAAATTAAAGATGACCCTTGGGTTGGCCGACCCAAGGGAAGGGTATAGGTGGTGGTGAGGCAAATGGTAAAACCAAGGTTGGGCCTTGCTGGACAAGTTTTATTCAAAGAGAACTGTTAGGGGGGTCCCATAAATCACCCGACCGCATTAGGAACGCAAAATCCGGGAACATAACACTGGTATGATGGAAACTAGGGCGGCAAGAGTGGAACAAAACACCAGGCATAAGGCCGAGCCTTCCACAATTTACCAAATATATAGATGCATTACTAATATAAGAGATATTGTGATATCCCAAAATAATCATGTCCACCATGGAGCAATTTTCAACTTCACCTGCAACTAGCAACGCTATAAGAGGGGCTGAGCAGAAGCGGTAACATAGCCAAGCAATGGTTTGCTAGGAAGGGTGTCAAAGGTTAGGGGTTCATGGCAATTTGGGGAGGCTTGAAGAGCAAATGATAGGTAACGCAGCATAGCGATAGAATGAAGCAACTAGCATAGCAATGATAGTAGTGAGGTCTAGGGTAGCGGTCATCTTGCCTGAAATCCCGCAAGGAAGAAGAACGAGTCCATGAAGAATATGAAGCCACGAAGACAAACCACACGTAGACGAACGAATCCTCACGATCGCAACGAAACGGGAACTATCGAGAAGAAGCAGACAACATGGTAAACACACCACACATGAACAAGACATGATGCATAACAAGCATGATGCATGACAAAGCTATATGAGGCTACTCATGGAAAGAGATGATGCAAACAAGAGCACACATCAAGGCAAGTTTAAATGAGGCCGGAAACAACATATAACAATTCCGGTAAGTCCTCATATGCAAATTTCGAAATTGGTCCAGATCTGAACAAACCTTATGTTCAATTTGTTAAACAGCAAGTTAAAGATCACCAAGAGGATCTACACGAAATTCTAGTCAAGTTACATATAAAGTTCTTTTAATTCGGAGCTACGGCACAGAAGATATGAGCAAAACAAGTTAAGCATGGCTGTAATAGCCTGGCTTAATAGAGATGATAGACTACTCATATCAATAAGGAATTCCTTCTTTTCCGGGAGCCCATCCGGAAAGAACTCCAAAGTTAAGCGTGCTCAGCTTGGAGTAGTTTCGGGATGGGTGACCGATCGAAGTTGCTCCGGTGCGCACGAGTGAGGACAAAGTGCGCAGAAAAGACTAGTATTGATCTGTGGGGCGAGCCTAGATCCCGCCAGAGTAATGACCACCGGCGGGTGTGTCCGGGCGTTACAAGTTGGTATCGAGCCGACCGCGGTTACACGGATGGTTGCGACAGGTGCGCGGTCATGTTGTTCATGACGCTTGTGACCCGTCGTGGCACACGGCATGGCACATGTACCGGACCGATGCACGACGGTTGTGCCAAGAGGGAACGTTTCGTGGCCCGACGAGGACGCCGGTTCCTCTGAGTGGGGGTGTATGTAATAGCCTGGCTTAATAGGGATGATAGACTACTCATATCAATAAGGAATTCCTTCTTTTCCGGGAGCCCATCCGGAAAGAACTCCAAAGTTAAGCGTGCTTAGCTTGGAGTAGTTTCAGGATGGGTGACCGACCGGGAAGTTGCTCCCGGGTGCGCACGAGTGAGGACAAAGTGCGCAGAAAAGACTAGTATTGATCTGTGGGGCCAGTCTAGATCCCGCCAGGAGTAACGACCACCGGCGGGTGTGTCCGGGGCGTTACAATGGCATTGATGCAAAATGCACCCAAACATCAAGCAAACACACCAAAACAAGGATGCAACATTATAATATGAAACTACATGCAAAATCAAGCAAGTTTCATATAGAGCACACTCAAAACGGAGCAACGGTTCAACACATGCACTCTATACAAGTTATCGCAACAATCTGTCCATAACAGCAACTAGGCATATTGCAACCATCAAAACAGTATGCTACAGGATCCCAACATAAGAACAAAAGGCATGGGCATGAAGTACAGGTAAAGCACTACAAAACATGAACACTGAGCTATCTCCACAAATCAACAGATCATGCTCAAAAAGACATGGAGAGATTGCAAATAATAATAGTTTCAGGCTTAGCAGAAATTACACCAGGTTGCAATGTTTAGAGCAAGCAAACAACATGTTACAGGAACATATCATGCCAAACAAAGGCATGGAATGATACTACTAAATGCATAGAACAACAGTCCTCATCGACCATGAGCCAAAAAGGCATGTAAAATATGATGGCACCCATGTAAACATGGCAAGTTATATTACAGATTTAAACATGGCAGGAACAACAATAAGTAGGCATGTTGGTGAGCTTGAACCACTCACCACATGGCAATGCATGGCATAGAAAGGCAAGCAACAGTAAGAAGACATGTTTATGAAGCTATGCATGGCAAGAGCAAGTTCATAGGGTTCATGGATCACTAGGAAAACACATGACCAAAACTGAACTTCATGTTAACAGGTTGACAGCAACATTTTTTAGCAACTTCGGAGCAAGATTACAACAAGCTACAGCAGGCTATAATTGCAACCAAGGGCATTAATGGATAGAGCAAGACATGTATAACAAAACATCCTTAGTGAACATCTCCAGAGTAATGCACGAAATAACTTCTAGCAGCAGGTTTACATGGCAACAAAATATAACAGAATCTGTCAGGAAAACAGCAACAACAACTAACCTACTTAGCAAGCTTGATACACTCAGCACACAACTCACAAAAATACATGGTTTTTACCTCTGGAAAGACGGCATAGCATAGATCAAAACACATGTAAACATCAACCTCATAGGAGGCACACATCAATCATGGCAAAAATGACAAATAAGCAAGTTATAACAGTTTCAGCAGATTAATAGCAACATGCACTCTTCCAACAGCATTTCGGGCATCAAGATGAGCTCAAATAAAAATGATTCAATGGAATCAAATGAAGTGCTCGTCGAGGCGAACAATTTGACATATTACACGCACAAAACGGAGCTACAGATGCAGAGATACAATGCGATGAATATGGCATGAAAATTACTGCAGATTCGGGGACGGGCATTTTTCAGAGGGGGGGAAGTCAACCTTCGTGCACGGATTCCGAGGCAGGGCCGGATCTCGCCGGAGAACACACCGGAGACGGGGGATACGGCTGGAGACGAGGAAGGGAGGCCGGGAGAGGGAGAATCCGGGCCGGATCTCGCCGGATCCGACCGGATCCCGGCAAGGGACGGCGATGGGCGCGGGGAGGAGAGCCCGCGAGCTCGCCGGAGCTTGGCGAGGCGGGCGCTGGTACTGCGGCGCCGCCGGGCGAGGAGGACGAGGAGGCGGCGGGCAGCTCGGGTCGAAAGCGCGAGCGAAGCGAAGGGCGGAGCGCGGGCAGGGCTGCGGCGACGGAGGCGGACGGCGGCGGCGGCGCGACCAGCGGCGCGCGGGACCGTGATGCGGGACGCTGGCACGGGCTGGGCGCTGGCGCACGCTGGCCGGGTCGGGCCTGCCTCGACCCCTCGCTGGCCGGGCGGCGCGAGGACGGCGGCGGGACAGGTGTCTGGCGCTGGCTGGCTGCGGTCGGCGGGGCGGACATGTCCGGCGGGGTCCGGACGTGTCCGGCTGCGGGATGATGACGAAGCTAGGGTTTCGGGGGGATTTCAGGGGAGAGGGCATATTTATAGATAGAGGGAGCTATGAGAGTCCAAATGAGGAGCGGTTTTCGGTCACGCGATCGATATCGAACGACCGAGAGCATGGAGAGGAGTTGGCTGGGTTTTGGGCCACTTTGGAAGGGGTGTTGGGCTGCAACTCAAAGAGGCTTTCGCGGTTACCCGGTTAACCGTTGGAGTATCAAACGACCTCCAAATGGCACGAAACTTGACAGGCGGTCTACCGGGGCTATGCCAAGGCCGCTTGGAAAACCTCGGGCCATTCTGAGAAAGTTTAACACCCACTCACAACAGGAGACAAAAGGGGACGCCGGGGGACATAGGAGTGCCGGATTGCAAAACGAACAATGGGGAAAATGCTCGGATGCATGAGACGAACACGTATGCAAAATGAGATGCACATGATGACATGATAAAATGCAACACGCAAGCAAATGACAAGGCAACTACGGCGAATAACTGGCGGAAACCTAGCGCATCGAATCCGGGGCGTTACAACATTCCTCCACTAACAAGAGATCTCGTCCCGAGATCTTAGGACCGAGACGGAAGGGAAAAGGGATGAGGTGAAACAAGAACTCAAGAGAAGAAGCAAAGAATCGAGAGCACTCGAGAATAAGAGAGGAACGACGAGAATGACGAAAATCGAAAACTCACGGAATCAGATAGACTATGAAACTACTCCCGTTAGAACGAGATAGGAAACGAATAAGACTGAAAGGATTTAGGCAGCACTCTGGCTGAACATGGAAAGAATAGAACACGAGCTTGAGAGGATGGAATGATACTTGATGAAGACATGACACAAAACCTCCGGAAAGAATTGAACGAGTTGAATGGAAAGAACGGAGAAGAAAATGACAACTTGTGCCACGAAAGAAATAGATAGCAACCTCAGAATTAAGGATTGAATGGAGTAGTTGAGAAAATCAACAACGAAAAGAATTGCTTGTTGTGGACTTATGGATAACATCTCAAAATTATGAGGTGATCGCTGACCACAAGCGGAAAAATGATTGGATAGCTGAGAAGAACGAAGAAAAGCAAAAACTCCACTTCAAAAGAATTTGGAGAATTAATTGCACCTCGAGACGCAAGAGGAAAAGATACTTGAACTCGACCAACAAAATCTTGATGAACACTTGAAGAATGAATTGAAACATGAAGAACCACCATGAAGAACTCCGGTAAACAAAAGACAATGAGATAGAGTTGAAGGATGAAAGAATAAGATGAGTCTTGCGATGATTTAGATGAAGGTTCCGACGAGATGACCGAGGAAATTGAACTCCGGAAAGAAAAGATGAAAACACTTGGAACTAGAATTTATTCATTAAGAACAAATGCTGAAGGAAGGGATTACTCATTTGGAAAAAATAAGAATAAGATTTATTGTATGCTTACCCTTCATCAAATTAAATTGATGACAAGCAATGGATTTTGCATATTTCTTATTCTTCTTGAAAAGGATTGAGAAGTGACATATCTCAAACTTGAGAAGGTCTTCATGAACCACCGTTAGGATTGAAAAGAACAAATGGATTAATACGATAAACAAGGAAAAGAATCTTGAATGAATCACTGTAGTTCTAAAATGACTGGTGAAAGGGAATGAATCACCGGGAAGAATTAGAAGAACAAATACGCAAGAGGGGATTTAGATGCAAAAGAACAAAGAGATCATGAACTGATAAAGAACACTTGAGCGAAGCACCGGAAGAATACTGAGGTGAACGAAGGGGCACGGATATAGAATAATTGGAGAACGAATCTGAAAACTTAGAACGAAGAAATCTTCCGGAAACATGGCCTCCGGATGATCAAGAGAGAAAGCAACTCCTGAAATGCTCCGGATGGATGAAAAGAATTTGCATGACTTGAAACAATTTGATAGGATAACATCGAGCTAGCACCGCGAATCTCCGGGAGAACGGACAAGATTTAGAGGGAAAACTCTTCTTCGATCTTCAAATGATGACGAGAAACACCACCAAAATAACTGAGGTACTCCGGTAAAATGAAAAACGAAAAGGTTGGGCCAACAATGAAAATGATTTGAAATCGATCTTGGAAAGGCATCTGACTGATGAAATTTATTCTTACGTCACCCTTGAAAAGAATTGAGAATAACTCCGGGGAATTAGAAGAGTCAGGTAAGATCCTGGGAAAAGACTTGTGGTTAGGGCCCACTAAAGAGATAACACCGTTGGAAAGGATTGTTGAACAGATAGATGATGAACCGTAACAAATTGAATTATTTGAATGAGGTGACAACATTGAATTAATTGGAACACAGACGAATCTCCTGAGATGTCTTGAATGCTCCGGAAGGATAAACTGGCGAGAGGCGAACGAGCAAGGGGAAAACATTTGAGCCGAGGAAAATAATATGATCGACAATGAAGAAAACTTGAATTGTGTGCACCGGAAAAAGAAAGGGATGAAGAATGAAGAAGGAGGCGAGAATTCACCAGTTGAAATAAATGAGGGAAGGCTGAAGAGGCTCCGTGCGAATGAAATAGATGGTCGAAAGAGACTCATGCTCCGGAAGAAAAGGGTGGGAGGGCGGGAAAACACAGGCAACTGGAAGGGGGAATCGACGAATATCTTGAAGAGAAAACACCAGTTGAAATCATTGAGGAAAGAAAACAAAGACTTCACACGAGTAGGAAGGATACTCGATTACGGACTCCGGTTCCAAGAAGGAAAAAAGGGGTGGGCAGGTGGGAAAAACAAGGACAACTTCGGACAAGGAAACAACATCGATCGAAAAGAGCTGAGGATTTATCTCCCAAAGACAAAGAGGTTTGAGTCGACTTGACGAGAGATGCACCGGATAAAAGAGCTGAGAACCAACGATCGGCAAAACCAACTGCGTGATCCTAAAGAAAAATTTGAAGGGGAAGAGGAGAAATTCAAAACAACTACGTCAAGATTCCTTACCAGAGTGACGAAGGGGACAGAGGAGTAAAAAGAATTCCTACTCTCCAATATAACTAGACTCACAAAACAGTTTTCTTCTAGACTCAACAACGGCCAAACTACACGATCAATCAAGCGGGCTCCTAGGGTCGGTCGAGGCTCTGATACCAACTTGTCACGCCCAATATGCGACCCTATCCAAAAGGAACTCGAAGGTCCCACCAAGGATAGACCCGCATATTGAAACACTTTTGCAAGGTGGATATCATTACATCAACATTACATAATAGATGGGGATACATGCAAAAGGCATACAATGCCACACGAATACATCATCACATCACACATAAGAGCAACATCCGACTACGGATGAAACACAAACAGAAACTCAAACGACATCCACCCTGCTAGCCCAGGTTGCCGACCTGGAACCTATCCCCTGATCGAAGAAGAAGCAGAAGAAGAACTCCAAAACAAGCATACATCGCTCTCGCGTCAAGATCATCGCATAACCTGTACCTGCAACTGTTGTTGTAGTAATCTGTGAGCCACGAGGACTCAGCAATCCCATTACCATGGGTATCAAGACTAGCAAAGCTTAATGGGAAAGGAAGGGGTAAAGTGGTGAGGTTGCAGCAGCGACTAAGCAAGTATGGTGGCTAACATACGCAAATGAGAGCGAGAAGAGAAACAAAGGAACGGTCGTGAAGCTAGCAATGATCAAGAGGTGATCCTGAACTCCTACTTACGTCAAACATAACCCAAGACCGTGTTCACTTCCGGACTACCGAGAAGAGACCATCACGGCTACACACGCGGTTGATGCGTTTTAATTCGGATCTGGTGTCAAGTTATCTACAACCAGACATTAACAAATTCCCATCTGCCACATAACCGCGGGCACGGCTCTCGAAAGTTTATACCCTGCAGGGGTGTCCCAACTTAGCCCATGATAAGCTCTCGCGATCAACAAAGGATATTCCTTCTCCCAGGAAGACCCGATCAGTCTCGGAATCCTGGTTTACAAGACATTTTGACAATGGTAAAACAAGACCAGCAAAGCCGCCCGATGCGCCGACAATCCCGATAGGAGCTGCACATATCTCGTTCTCAGGGCAACACCGGATAGGTCAGCCTACGAGTAAAACCAGACCTTGAGTTGCCCGAGGGGCCTGCATCTGCCGGTTCGGACCAGCACTTAGACAAGCATCGCCCGGGGCTAAAATAAAGATGACCCTTGGGTTGGCCGACCCAAGGGAAGGGTATAGGTGGTGGTGAGGCAAATGGTAAAACCAAAGTTGGGCCTTGCTGGACAAGTTTTATTCAAAGCGAACTATCAGGGGGGGCCCATAAATCACCCGACCGCGTTAGGAACGCAAAATCCGGGAACATAACACCGGTATGACGGAAACTAGGGCGGCAAGAGTGGAACAAAACACCACGCATAAGGCCGAGCCTTCCACCCTTTACCAAATATATAGATGCATTAATAATATAAGAGATATTGTGATATCCCAACATAACCCTGTCCACCATGGAGCAATTTTCAACTTCACCTGCAACTAGCAACGCTATAAGAGGGGCTGAGCAGAAGCGGTAACATAGCCAAGCAATGGTTAGCTAGGAAGGGTGTCAAAGGTTAGGGGTTCATGGCAATTTGGGGAGGCTTGAAGAGCAAATGATAGGTAACGCAGCATAGCGATATAACGAAGCAACTTGCATAGCAATGATAGTAGTGAGATCCAGGGTAGCGGTCATCTTGCCTGAAATCCCGCAAGGAAGAAGAACGAGTCCATGAAGAAGATGAAGCCACGAAGACGAACCACATGTAGACGAACGAATCCTCACGATCGCAATGAAACGGGAACTATCGAGAAGAAGCACACAACATGGTAAACGCACCACACATGAACAAGACATGATGCATAACAAGCATGATGCATGACAAAGCTATATGAGGCTACTCATGGCAAGCGATGATGCAAACAAGAGCACACATCAAGGCAAGTTTAAATGAGGCCGGAAACAACATATAACAATTCCGGTAAGTCCTCATATGCAAATTTCGAAATTGGTCCAGATCTGAACAAACCTTATGTTCAAGTTGTTAAAAAGCAAGTTAAAGAGCACCAAGAGGATCTACACGAAATTCTAGTCAAGTTACATATAAAGTTCTTTTAATTCGGAGCTACGGCCTAGAAGATATGAGCAAAATAAGTTAAGCATGGCATTGATGCAAAATGCACCCAAACATCAAGAAAACACACCAAAACAAGGATGCAACATGATAATATGAAACTACATGCAAAATCAAGCAAGTTTCATATAGAGCACACTCAAAACGGAGCAATGGTTCAACACATGCACTCTATACAAGTTATCGCAACAATATGTCCATAACAGCAACTAGGCATATTTCAAGCATCAAAACAATATGCTACAGCACCCCAACATAAGAACAAAAGGCATGGGCAGGAAGTAAAGGTATAGCACTACAAAACATGAACACTGAGCTATCTCCAGAAATCAATAGATCATGCTCAAAAAGACATGGAGAGATTGCAAATAATAACAGTTTCAGGCTTTGCAGAAATAACATCAGGTTGCAATGTTTAGAGCAAGCAAACAACATGTTACAGGAAAATATCATGCCAAAAAAAGGCATGGCATGATACTACTAAATGCATATAACAACAGTCCTTACTGACCATGAGCCAAAAAGGCACAGAAAATATGATGGCACCCATGTAAACATGGCAAGTTATATTACAGATTTAAACATGGCAGGAACAACAATAAGTAGGCATGTTGGTGAGCTTGAACAACTCACCAAAGGCAATACATGGCATGGCAAGGCAAGCAACAGTAAGAAGACATGTTTATGAAGCTAAGCATGGCAAGAGAAAGTTCATAGGGTGCATGGATCACTAGGAAAACACATGACCAAAACTGAACTTCATGTTAACAGGTTGACAGCAACATTTTTTAGCAACTTTGGAGCAAGATTACAACAAGCTACAGCCGGCTATAATTGCAACCAAGGGTATTAATGGATAGATCAAGACATGTATAACAAAACATCCTTAGTGAACATCTCCAGAATAATGCACGAAATGACTTGTAGCAGCAGGTTTACATGGCAACAAAATATAATAGAATCTGTCAGGAAAACAGCAACAGCAACTATCCTACTTAGCAAGCTTGGTACACTCAGCACACAACTCACAAAAATACATGATTTGTACCTTTGGAAAGATGGCATAGCATAGATCAAAACATGTAAACATCAACCTCATTGGATGCACACATCAATCATGGCAAAAATGACAAATGAGCAAGTTATAACAGTTTCAGCAGATTAACAGCAACATGCACTCTTCCAACAGCATTTCGGGCATCAAGATGAGCTCAAATGAAAATGATGCAATGGAATGAAATGAAGTGCTCGTCGAGGCGAACAATTTGACATATTACAAGCACAAAGCGGAGCTACGGATGCAGAGATACAATGCGATGAATATGGCATGAAAATTACTGCAGATTCGGGGACGGGCATTTTTCAGAGGGGGGAAGTCAACCTTCGTGCACGGATTCCGAGGCAGGGCCGGATCTCGCCGGAGAACACACCGGAGACGGGGGAGACGGCCGGAGACGAGGAAGGGAGGCCGGGAGAGGGAGGATCCGGGCCGGATCTCGTCGGATCCGGCCGGATCCCGGCAAGCGGCGGCGCGGGGGCGCTGAGGAGGAGAGCCCGCGAGCTCGCCGGAGCTTCGGGCGAGGCCGGCGCTGCACGGCGGCACTGCCGGGCGAGGAGGACGAGCAGCGGCGGGCAGCTTCGGGTCGAAGCGCGAGGCGAAGGAAGGCGGAAGAGCTGGCGGGGCGGCGGCGGACGGAGGCGGTAATCGGTGCGGCGGCGCTGCGGGCGGGGCGCGCAGGACCGACGCAGGAAGCGCGAGCACGGGCTCGCGCGCGGCGCACGCTGGCCGGGAGGGCTGCGCCTGGGCCCGTGGGCGGGCGGCGCGAGGACGGCAAGGACAGTGTCGGGCGCTGGCTGGCTGCGGTCGGCGATGCGGACATGTCCGGCGGTGTCCGGACGTGTCCGGCTGCGGGATGAGGACGAAACTAGGGTTTCGGGGGGGGATTTCGGGGAGAGGGCATATTTATAGATAGAGGGTGCTAGGAGAGTCCAAATCAGGAGCGGTTTTCGGCCACGCGATCGTGATCGAACGACCGAGAGCATGGAGAGGAGTTGGCTGGGTTTTGGGCCACTTTGGAAGGGGTGTTGGGCTGCAACTCAAAGAGGCTTTCGCGGTTACCCGGTTAACCGTTCGAGTATCAAACGACCTCCAAATGGCACGAAACTTGACAGGCGGTCCACCGGGGCTATACCGAGGCTGCTTGGCAAACCTCGGGCCATTCCCCACTAACGACAGGAGACAAAAGGGGACGCCGGGGGACATAGGAGTGCCGGATTGCAAAACGGACAACGGGGAAAATGCTCGGATGCATGAGACGAACACGTATGCAAAATGAGATGCACATGATGACATGATAAAATGCAACACGCAAGCAAATGACCAGGCAACTACGACGAATAACTGGCGGACACCTGGCGCATCGAATCCGGGGCGTTACATAGGGGCCTTTAGATTCTCTGATTCGTCGGCAGCTCATTCAGTGGGCAGGTCAGTAGCAGGAGTTAGTAAATCTTGAGCTGGCTCAGATGGCGGCTCATTAGTGGTCTAGGCCGGCATGGCTGTT
Source organism: Aegilops speltoides (assembly GCA_021437245.1). NCBI lineage: Eukaryota > Viridiplantae > Streptophyta > Magnoliopsida > Poales > Poaceae > Aegilops > Aegilops speltoides. Next base: position 274,188,899 of record CM038143.1, on the reverse strand, counting down.
CCAAGAACCGGGACTTCCCAACTGTATCTTCAGCTGGTTTATTTTTCCTAACCCGTTTGCTGGGTTTGGCTTGACCACTGCGTCAAATTAAAGGTTAGTACAGATGCAAGGGATTAAAATAAATACAAGATGAGCGGGTCATCATACCCTGGTGCAGTCTTGAAGGCCGGCAGGTTGGACTGTAGTGACTCGCCGGAGGAAGGGGAAGTGTCCTGGTAATCCGAGTCAGAAGAATTGAGTGGTTGACGAAAGAGACTCGTCAAGGGGTAAAATCTATTTAAAACAGAAGTGACCTCATTCCGGCGCTTCCTTGGAGTGTTTGGTAAGCCGTAGGAGTGCTCCGCATCCTTGCTGGTCCGGGTCTGCCTCCGGCTCTCGTGAATTTGCCACTTCAAAGAAATTGAGGATCGTGATGAGATAAAGGATGAGAAAACCTTAATTTCCGGGTCACTCTGCGGATTTTCCATCTTGGCAAAGGCTCGGAGTCGAAGGAAAGGATAGCTACCTCATCAGCCTTGTTACGGCTTTCTCCTGTGTCCTCCTGCTAATAATCAGTGTCAATAAGATGGTTAAAAAATGAGCCAAGGGAATCAAGGGCTACCTCCAACTCAGAAGAGTCCGCTAGCCGAAGCAGGTCAGAAGCGGTGGCTTTCTTGCCCTTCCTTTTGGCAGCTTCTTTCCTGGCGGCTTTCTTCTCTTTTCTAGCCTTCTTGGCAGCTTCATGGTCATATTTGACTTTCCAAAATTTATCACCCGCCTGCAAAGATTAGCATATGCATGAGTATGGGTGAAACATTAAGAAATAAAGTAGTCATTTCACATGGGCGGTTTACCTTTGGAGCCGGGTTAGCTTTGCAGAAGGGGGCTAGGCCCACCTTGCCGCAATCCGCGAGGCTCTCGTTCAGAAGAGACTTGGTCATGTCACCAATGACATCATCAAGTAAGTCGTTAGGGCTGTGACGCAGAGGATCATTCTTGGCGCCAGTGTATTCGCACATCAAGCTGGTGTGGCGGCTCAATGGAATAACCCGCTAGGTGCGCCAAACTCGGACCAGGTGAATGCCTGTCAACCCACTCCACAGAAGAGCCTTGATCTTGGCCAAAGTAGGATCAAGTGATTTACGTTCCGTGGCTATAATATTGTCAGGTAGATGATGGTTGGGCCCAAGACGAAGGGCACGAAAGCCGGGCAGAGGGTTTTCATCAGCCGGAGTGCTATCTTGCAGTAAAACCAGAGGGTTTTCATCAGCCGGAGTGGTATCTTGCAGTAAAACCATGTCATATTCCATTCTTTGGGGTGGCTCGGCGGGTTGGCGTAAGGGAATATCACATCTCTATGGCGCTGGATCGAGACACCACCTAGCTCTATGCTCTGACCGCTAGTGCACTCGTTCTGGCGGTTCAAATAAAATAGTTCTCTGAAGAGCAGCAAATTGGGCTCTTCTCCAAGGTATACTTTGCTGAATACTTGGAAATTGCAGATATTAGACATGGAATTGGGTCCGATGTCTTGTGCGTGGAGATCAAAGAAATTCAGCACATCCTTGAAGAATTTTGAGCCAGGAGGGGTAAATCCCTGGTTCATATGATCTGTGAAAACAACAACCTCTCCGTCTTTGGGTTGAGGAAATTCTTCCTCCGGGTTAGGAGTACGATAAGGCATGACTTTTTTCTTTGGCAGATAGCCGGTTTTCACAAAATCATCCAAGGTGCTGTCAGTGACAATGGATTTAACCCAGTTGTAGGAGGTAGGTGCCTTTGGTGCCATTCTGATTGAAAGTCTAAGACAAAGTAAAAGTGTCGGTTCAAATTTAAGCCAGGCAGGAAAAATATATTACTGTGCATATTCAAGATGGCGGCTTATGAAGGGGCCTAATGGTATAAGGATAACTATATCATGGTTGTTTAAGCCTCCATAGGCTATATAAGCCGTCAAGACTATTTAAACCGCCAAGGACGGTTTAAGTTATTAATTAAGGCATTGCTTCCTTAAAGCCGACGGAAGAGTCGCCATGACTAGATAAATCTAACAAGTGCAAATTTTGCGTAAGTGTTGTACAAACAGATTTCACAATTTGTAGCTATTATTTTGGATCAAACAGATGTTCAGAAAAGAAAATTTACTAGACCTAAAACAGGGCGCGGAGGAGTTCATGCGCTATAATGGGGTTTTCTTACATGGAAAGGAGATCTATTGGTGCCCAAAATGGATGCAGAACACGTACCGCATAAGATCTATAGGATTTTTTGGATCAAAGGAACCATAGCATATGGAACACAAGAACTCAGATGAACTTCACGTAGCAGAAAGGGGAACACTTACTGTGAAAGATCTGTAGTGGAGGGACGCTACCGTTCTCTGGTCAAGTTCAGGTCGATGCAGCGGCCAAGCTCGACGGAGACGAGGTGCGTTGTGGCGATGGTGGCGGAGCTCTAGTGACAGATGGGGGCAAGAGGAAGAAGATGCGGAACAGGAAGCATGAAAGAAGACCTAGTCGGGTCTATTTATAAGGAAGGGCCACTAAAGAGAGCAAAAAACGAGGAGGCCGAAAACATGAGTTATCCAACTACAAGGACGCCTCGATTTTTGGGATGGTCATCAAGACAAAGATCTGTTGGGATACATTGGATAAAACGCGCTTTTATGACAGATGAGATCATAGCGGGTTACCACAAATCCAGAAGATGACGTCATGGCGGGTTACAAACATTTCATAAAGGCGGAAGATTTTTTCCTTAAGTGTCGAAGATTGACATGAAACCAGTTGAAATCAATCTGGGGCCTAATGTTGGGGATATAACTATTGGTATGACCCGCCCAGGAGGGGCCGGGTCATATTTGCAAATATTCTTGAAGCACAAGACCCAGGAAATAGATGGCGGTTTAGTTAAAGGCCCAAGGCCCAGAGGCGACTTAAGGCCCGTAGTAATAAGCCGCCATGTATGCGTGACTTGTATTGTAAGGCAAGAATAGTTAAGAGACCGAGCCGGACACTGTTTATGAGCCGGCCGGGACTCTATAGAGCCGCTGGGCATCGACCTCTGTATATAAAGGGACGACCCGATGGCGGTTCAGGGCAAGTAACATCAACTCGAGAGCTAGGTCAAGCGATTCACTCCCTGGTTATCGAGACATAAGCAATCCCACTCAAAACTGGATCGTAGGATTTTACCTTCATCGTAAGGGGTCGAACCAGTATAAACCTCGTGTCCTTTGTCCCGATTAACCCCTTCAAGCTTCCTACTTGTGATGGCTCCACGATTAAGTCCTTTCACTAGGACATCTGTCGTGACAATTCCACGATAAGAATAATAACTTTATTATTGCCTCTAGGGCATATTTCCTTCAGGTTAAGCATGGACTATCCCTTCAACCAAGGCGGCGACGGGAGTTGAGCATGGAGACGTTTGCACCTACATCTCTCCGAGACCCATATATCATGAGATGCCCCAATTCCCATGTGAGGAGAGCCACCACCACATGAGTGTAAGGCCCCGAATCCGATGCGCCAGGTGTCTTCCAGCCATTCGTCATTGTTGCCATGTCATTTGCTTGCGTGTTGCACTTTTTCATGTCATCATCTGCATTTCATCTACATGTTTTTCAAAACTTGCATCCATTCGGGTTTCCCCGGTTCTCTCCGTTATCCGTTCTGAGCACATACACACTCGCACATCCCCGCGGCACCTCCTAGTTCTTCTTTTGTGAGCCACCAAAAAACGTTCTCGGAATGGGCCGAGATTTGCCGAGAGGCCTTGGCATATCACCGGTAGATCGCCTGTCAAATTTCGTTCCATTTGGAGGTCGTTTGATGCCCCAACGGTTAACCGGGTAGCCACAAAACCACCTTCTCTTTGCAGCCCAGCTCCTCTTCACACAGCCCACCTAGCCCATCTAAGCCCCATCCATGCTCTCCGCCATTAGATCACGATCGTGTGGGCGAAAATTGCACCTCATTTGGACTCTCCTAGCTCCCTATGCCTATATAAACACCCCTTCCCCGAAATTTCGGATAAAATCCTACCCTAACCCTAGTCATCTTCCTCCTCGCGCCGCCGAACGTGTCCAACCGCGCCGGACATGTCCAGCCGCCGCCTACCGGCCAATCCCGTCGCGCCACGCCAGCGCCCCGCCGGCCCTCTCTCTCTCCGCCACATGCTGCCCGCCAGCCGAAGCGCTGCCCGCCCGAGGCCGATCTGGGCCCGTCGGCGAGCCCGGCGCTCGCCGTCGCGTCCTCAGCTTGCCTCCGCCGCCATCGCCGCCTCGCCCCGACCGACCATGCCGCTGCGAAGCTTTGCCACGCCGCCTCGCCATCCGCTGCTTCTTCGGGCGACCTCCGCCTCCGTCGCCTCCCACAGGCGCTTCCGCGTGCCGCCCGTGCCCGCCGCCCGCCGCCGCCGCCTCCCTTCGCCGGTGCTCGCCGCTGCCAGCGCCATCGCCGCCGGATCTCCATCGCGCCGCCGGATCTCCATCGCCGCCAGTCCCCGCCTCATGGCTGGGCTCGCCGCCTGCCATCTCCGGCAAGCCGTCGGCCGCCTCCCGCCGCCCGTCGACCTCACCGGCCTCCTCCTCGCGCGTCACCGGAGTTCCTCGTCGGAGTTCCCCCGTGCCAGATCTGAGGGAGTGGATCAGATCCACAACTCCCTCCATCCAAACTCATGCCTCCGCCTCCCTGGATCTCCTCGTCTCGCACGCCTCCGTCCCGCGTTGACTTTCGCGGAGGTAAAAAACGCCCAAGTCCCAGAAAACTCATATTGTTTGTGCATCTTTGACCTATGATAACTTGATGCTCGGTGCTCCGTTTTATGTGCATAATTTATCAAAATGATTATTGTGAGATGCTCTTCATTTCATTCCATTGTGTAATGCTTGTTTGAGTTTATCTTGACGCCTAAATATTCCTTGTTAAACTGCCATGTGATATAAACTGCTGGAATCTGCTGATTGTTAACATCATTTGTGCGTCTTGTGAGTGCCACAACTTTGTCCCTGTTGATGCTGTGATGACGTTCTTGATATTTGCATGTTATTATATTCATGCTCTAAATGTTGGTGTGATTTGCATTCATGTTAGGGTGCATCTTGATATCTTAATCCCTGATGCAAAAGTGCATGTTGCTGTTAACTGCTGAAAACTGCTGTAACTTGTTGATTTGTCATTTTTGTTGAATTTTGTGTGTGCATCCTATGAGCATGATGTCTACATGTTTTAGGAGCATATTTATGCCATATTTACAGGGGTGTAATCCATTTATTTTTATATGCCCTGTAGTGAGTGAATCAAGCTTGTGAAGTGGGCCACTTGCTGTTAACTTTCTGTCAAGTCTGTTTATGTCATATCATATTGCCATGTTTGCTTGATGCTATCAATTTATCCAAGCATAATCTGGAGATTCTTAGGTGACATGTTTTATTTTCCTTGTTATGCTCTATGATTTCTTGCCTTTGGATGCCTCATATATGTCATGTAGCATATGTTTTGATTGCCATGAACATGCTTATATAATGTTCCAGATTCCTGTTAACTTCATGATGCCTTGTTGTGAGCTTGTTATTGAGTGATCCATGCCTCTTCTGGAGATTCTCCAATTACATGTTTTGTATTATACTATGATAATTTGTTCACATGCCATGTTTGGTAATTTTGGATGTCATATGCCTCTGTTTCATGCTTACAAACATAATATCATAGTGTTGTTGTTTTACACTTGCTGAAACTGTTTCAACATTCAATCTTGTCATGTTGGTTCCCACCAATCCATGAGCCATATGTATATGATGCCATGAGGTTATTTTCTCTTCGTTATGTGTACTTTGATGCCATGCCACTGTTTTCTATATAAACTTGTTGTAGCTTCTATCTTTATTGCTCTCAAGTTGCCATCATATTAACTCTGCTCATGCATATGCTGCTGTGTTATAAAGTTGCATTTTGCATTGATCATATTGAGTCAATACTGATGCATATGAACCTGAACCTTAATGATATTTAAAGTATGTTATCTGTACATGAAGTGAATGTCAAGTTTGTGCTCATTAGATTCCTGTAGCATGTTATTTTGATGATTGCAAAGTGCCTACTTCTGTTTTGGGCAGATTGTTGTTATATCTTGTTTGGAGTGTGTGTGTTGCACCGTTGCTCCATTTTGAGCATGCTCTATATGAAATTTGCTTAGAATTGCATGTAGTTTCATCTTATTATGTTGCATCCTTGTGTTGAGAGTGTTTTCTTGATGTTTGAATGCATTTTGCATCAATGCCATGTTTAACTTGTTTTGCTCATATCTTCTAGGCCGTAGCTCCAAACTAAATGAACTTTATATGTAACTTGACTAGAATTTCGTGTATATCATCATGGTGCATTTTAACTTGCTGTTTAGAAACTTCAACTTAAGGCTTATTCAGTTCTGGACCAAGTTCGAAATTTGCATATGAGGACTTACCGGAATTGTTATATGTTGTTTCCGGCCTCATTTAAACTTGCTTTAATGTGTTGTTCCTGTATGCATCATCTCTTGCCATGAGTAGCATCAAATAGCCTTTGTCATGCATCATGCTTGGTTGTGCATCATGTCATGTCTATGTGTTGTGTGTTTACCGTGGTGTTTGCTTCTTTCCGGTTGTGCTTCTTCTCGATAGTTCATGTTTCGTTGCAATCGTGAGGATTCGTTCGACTACGCTTGGTTCGTCTTCATTCGGTCGTACTCTTCATGGACTCATTCTTCTTCCTAGCGGGATTTCAGGCAAGATGACCGTTACTCTGGATCTCACTACTATCATTGCTATGCTAGTTGCTTCGTTCTATCGATATGCTGCGCCTATCTCTTGTTTATCAAGCCTCCCAAATTGTCATGTCAGCCTCTAACCTTTGCACCCTTCCTAGCAAACCGTTGCTTAGCTATGTTATCGCTTTGCGCAGCCCCTCTTATAGTGTTGTTAGTTGCATGTGAAGTTGAAGATTGCTCCATGTTGTAACAGGATTAAGTTGGGATATCACAATATCTCTTATCTTAATTAATGCATCTATATACTTGGTAAAGGGTGGAAGACACGACCTTAAGCCTGGTGTTTTGTTCCACTCCTTCCGCCTTAGTTTCCATCATACCGGTGTTATGTTCCTTGATTTTGCGTTCTTTACGCGGCCGGGTGTATGGGAACCCCTTGACAGTTCACTTTGAATAAAACTCCTCCAGCAAGGCCCAACTTTGGTTTTACATTTGACTAACAACCTATAACCTTTCCCTTGGGAGTAATTAACCCGAGGGTCATCTTTACTTTAAGCCCCCCCCCCCCCCCGGGCCAGTGCTTCTCTAAGTGTTGGTCCGAATCGAGCAGCCTGCGAGGCCACCTCGGGGAAACTTGAGGGTTGGTTTTACTCGTAGCCTGTCTCATCCAGTGTGCTCTGAGAACGAGATATGTGCAGCTCCTATCAGGATTTGTCGGCACATTCAGGCGGTCTTGCTGGTCTTGTTTTACCATTATCGAAATGTCTTGTAACCGGGATTCCGAGGCTGATCGGGTCTTCCCGGGAGAAGGAATACCTTTCGTTGGTCATGAGAGCTTATAATGGACTAAGTTGGGCACCCCTGCAGGGTTTAAAATTTCGAAAGTCGTGTCCGCGGTTATGTGGCAGATGGGAATTTGTTAATATCCGGTTGTAGAGAACTTGACAGCAAATTCGAATTAAAATGCATCAACCGCGTGTGTAGCCGTGATGGTCTCTTTTCGGCGGAGTCCGGGAAGTGAACACGGTTTTGGGTTATGTATGAATGTAAGTAGTTTCAGGATCACTTCTTGATCACTTCTAACTTCTTGACCGTTCTGTTTGCTTCTATTCTCGCTCTTATTTGCGTATGTTAGCCACCATATATGCTTAGTCGCTTCTGCAACCTCACCACTTATCCTTTCCATACCCATTAAGCTTTGCTAGTATTGATACCCATGGTAATGGGATTTCTGAGTCCTCGTGGCTCACAGATTACTACAACAATAGTTGCAGGTACAGGTAATGTGATGATCATGATGAGAGAGTGATGCTTGCTTGTTTTGAGTTCTTCTTCTGCTTCGTCGTTCAGGGAATAGGTTCCAGTCGGCAGCCTGGGCTAGCAGGTGGATGTCGTTTGAGCTTTTGTTTGTGTATCATCCGTAGTCGGATGTTGCTCTTATGTATGACGTTGTTGTATTCATGTGGCATTGTATGCCTTTTTATGTATCCCCAATTATTATGTAATGGTACGATGTAATGATATCCACCTTGCAAAAGCGTCTCCAATATGCGCTTCTATCCTTGGTGGGACCTTCAAGTTCCTTTAGGATAGGGTCGCATATTGGGCGTGACAACGAGTGACATGAGTGACTCCACCATATGTGACATTGAGAGCACTTCCTATGAGAGGATGAGTGTGACCACCACTAGCCCCACACTTGAGAGCATCCCACACACCCTATGTGAGGTTGATAGCCATTTGAGTGACTCCACCAACCATACAAGTGAGAGCATCCTTGAGGAAGTGAGTGAGCCACAACACATAGCAAGTGAGGTAGTTGACATGGCATGTGAGGCCACTATGATTTCTAATGACTTACCCTCTACTCCGAGTGTTTTTCCTTGGTGCTAGGTCTCATACATGACGACATTCCTACCCTCGACGAGTCCATCCCTCCGATGGGAAAACCGATGTCCATGATGGAAGAAGATGCACCCCCACATGGTACCATCAAGTTGCAAACTCACCTAAAACACATGAGCGGAACCCCAAAGGTAACATAGGTGACGGTGCTTCTCGTGTCCCACTAGTGGACTATATTACCAATGATTGCTTGCATGATGTTGACACATCTATTCCCATGCTTCATGCTAGTGCAACTTCCTCATGTCATGACTTACCTATTTGTGATGAATATGATGATGAGGTTGAGTTGCCTAGTTGTGATGCTATGCTACATAGGATATCATGTGAAAATTATATAGGTCACGTCATGTTTGATAATCCTTTAAACTTGTCATATGCTATGAGTGAGATCTCCCATATCGCATCATTACAATCTCAACATAGTAACTATGCATGCCCCATTAAAGTAAATCCCATTTGCACTTATGGCATAGATGATGAGATGATGGTCATTGGCTTTTGTTTCTCTTGTGACGATATTGCTAAGCTTCCTTTACATGATTTACGCAATTCATCTAATATCCCATGCCACGATCACATAGAACCAAATATGCTTTGTTTTGGATGTTGTCAATATTCTCCATGTGATGTTTCCATTAATGCTTATGAGGAGACCCCCATGGTTTCCTCATACATATTAGGAGATTTTTATGCATTCCATACTTTGCATGTTTGCCATGATTGTGTGCACCATATGCATTCCACGAATAACAATGCTCTAGATATTGCTCGTGATGCATTACAAAATTTGAGTCTCCATTATGCCATACATAACAACAAACCCATCATGAAGGATGACATGTTTCTATATCACACATCTCATCTATTTGAGCGTTGGATATTTTGTGCTAACCAACACATGCACATGCGCATCATGATGGATGATGTGTACATATACCACGCACACACAATTTTCCTTTTACCTTTCAGGTACTCACATATACTCGTCAACCTCTCAATACCAAGAGTTGACGAAACGAGCTCTTGAGAGCAACGATGCTTTGGGATTCCGTGGACTATCCTTACCACTGTTCCCTTTGCGCAAGGACTACGCATATCTCTTTTACTTGTCTCTCACACAGCTATGGGCTATTTACCATGTCTCACCTTATGCTCATTTACTGTGTTTACCTTGCATTTTATGCTTGCTTCCATGCGTTTGCCATGCAAATGTGACCCTTGCTTGCATTTACCCATGATTCACAATTATCCTACTCTTACATGTATTTGCATGCTCCGTGGAGATACTTGTTGATATTGCCATGTTTACCATGTGCCAAATGTTATTGTTGATTCTTGTGTTGGGAGAGTCATGATGTTCCATTGCTATTTACCTAGGACTTCGTGCCAATACATTGATGATATTTTGCTAATACCTTTCTTTCATGCTTGTGATATATCATATGCACTATTCATGCCCACTATTTGCACACATGACATGCTTGCCATGATTCCTTCTAGTACGTTGCATCTTCGAAGTACTAGCTTGCTTGACTTGATCGCTATGATTACTTGCTTTGTCGAATCACCCATGTTCCTTTCTTACTCGCTTTATTGGGTGGATGACATATATGTTCATGCCTCTCACATGATATATCTTGATCATTGTATCTTGTGTCCATTAGTTTCCTCTCTCGTATCCACTTGTAGTGAGTGCAACCATACTATGATTGTTGATCTTGGAGACTTTGACACCTTAGTTATGATGCATGCTTGTTTGATTGAGCCTATTGTATTTGATTGTTCTCGCATCATATGCCTCCATACTATGAAATACTCCCTTGTCCTTTCTTATGATGAGCATGATGCATACACTTGTTGGGTATCTTACCACAAGAATGATAGGTTGTGCACTTCCGCTAACCTCATTTGTTTTTTGAGTGTTTGCCATGTTCTTCCGTTTTGAAGGATTCACAGGGCGGCACCATCACGAGACATATTGGTCATGCAAATGTTTACATGATGCACGATGCCAACATTTTCGTCATCCTCATAAAGGTGAACTCTTTCCCTTTGAGCCATCCTCAAGTACGCATTGGATGGGTCACTCTTTCATTATTGTTTCCTTCTTGTTGTCTACATGATACATCTTGTGAGCGGAGGAGCGACATTGGATATTGGCTCTATGGACCATCACATTGAGGAGCGCTTGCACTTATTGGATGCACCTTCGGAACTCGACTCATGCCACGACATTGAGCATTGGTATATCAACACTCCTTTGACACGTTGCACCAACACCTCCATATTTGTTGATTGTGCTCACACATGTCGTACTCGATGGACATATCATACTCACCACAAGTTTACACCCCATGCATGGATTGACTCACATTATGCTTGTCTTGTTGCACCTATTTCCATGTCATCCATGATATATGAGCTTGTGCATTTCCTTAGCAAATTTGTTGTGATCTTTCTTGATGGCATATTCATGCATCATGATCATATCGGCCACCATAAATTTCATGATAACATACACATATTGAGCATCCATTGCCATGTTCATGCTCTTGATAAACCATCACACTAAGACATCATTTTGCACAATGGTAGAATTTGTAGCTTTGTGCACCATGATAGCTACCACAACTTTGTGTGCACAACAAATGAATTTGCTCTCATAAATGTTCTACATCTCATTTTACATCTTTTGGATAAGCATCATGTGTCTTGCCACGCACAATCATGCCGCACGGACTCATACTTGATGGACACTTTGTGTGCGCTAACCACTGTATTTTTGAGTGTCGCTTGTGTTTGCCCTTCTTGCATGCCTATCACTCCAGAGCTACCTGGGAGTACATGGATAGTGCCATGTCTTCAACTTCGTCCAACTACAAGTCTGTCGACGACAACCATTTCCATGGTGATGAGGATCATGATCTCAGGTCGGATCTTTCCCAAGGGGGGAGATGATGCGGAGCATCCTAGGGTCATCCCCATCTACACTATGACGACTCTCCAAGACCTAAGAGGACATAAGATGATACCTCAAGTATACGCCATTGGACACAAGGAACCAAGAGGAAGGCCATGGAACAGCTACAAGCATTGAACTAGACGACAAGGAGACCAAGTGCGAGGAACAAGAAAAGGAGCTGCCAGAAAGCTACAACTCTCGGACGTCTGACGACCTCCAAACGACTGACACCTGTCATACGTCCAACGCCTAGAGACACCAGCCGGGTAGCCCACGTCCCAGCCTGCGCATGCTACAGCGCCCGGACGTCCGACGCGTGCCGGACGACCGACACTCATTTGCGCCCGGACGACCGACGCCGACCGGACATCCGGCACTACTGGACCAGAGCCAAAACGTTGGAAGTCCGAAGACTTCCTTACGACTAGACGCTCGATCAGACGTCCGACAGTCATCAGACGTCTGATGCCTATCTGCGCACAACTTCGGGCCCGAGGCCCATGTACCCCGTCACTTCGCCCCCAATTGCACTATGACTATAAATAGGACACCCCTCCTCCTAGCTCGGGTTAACAATGGTTTAGCTCATTTGTGAGATAGAGCTTTGCTCATCTATCCGGATCTACTCCACCAAGAGAGACCGCGGCCTTGCTACTTCTTGAGCTAGCCTTGGTTTTTCGCTTGAAGAGGAAAGTGATAGAGGCAAAGGTGTCCCGTCTTTCGATGAGATTGGTGATTATCATTTCGGAGGAGTAGACTTTGACGATCCGACTACGTACGTCTGAGGACGTCGCGCCTTAGCAATCGCTAAACCAACTACGAGAGGTTATTGACCACGCTGGAGCATGATCAACCTGACCATGAAGGTCTATTTCCTGCAAGAAAACGAAGAAAAAGAAAGAAACTAAGATTGCAATCTGGATATTGCGAATATAAGATGAAAGCTTTATTGATCAAGGTGGGGTTCTATGACGTCTTTGTCTGGTTGTTGAACACAAACGAAGTACATGAATTTGCAGCTATGGCAAACTTTTAATCTAAACAAAATCCAAAGTCTAAACGATGCCCTAAGGGCTGTATATATGGAGGAAGAGGGGGGAATTTCGTGGCCCTTGGGGGAGGGGTCCGAAACCAACCCTATCTCTTGTTTCCCCACACATACGGACTCTAAAAACAACCTATACTTATGTATTTAGAAATTACATGGGCCTGGCCCAATAATAAGGTGACGCAGCACCTATAATAGCCTCCGAAAAAAATTTGTGAAGTGGCATCTTGTATAGTTCGTACAAGACTTCATGCACTCATTACGATGGCTTCAAAGTCCTGAAATCATCACTTGAAACTCCATTCTTGTTTCCCTTGCACATGCCATCATCTCCATGCTTGTTCTTGCTCCAATGTTCATCCTTCTCCAAGCTTGGACCTTCATTTGTAAGTAAAACAAATGTATCCAATTTAGGCAGCATCATATTCTCATGAACATTAGAATCATTACAAAACAGAAGTACCTGGTAATTTAATTGGTGTGCACAAGCTCTAGTAATTTGTCCAATATGTATAGTAGCAGGGGTTGTGGGTATAACAATGCTATTGATGTCATCATCATCCTCCCCTTCTTGAAATGAAGTCGTCCTCGACGGAAGCTCATCTTCCTCACCCAAATAAGGCTTCAAATTTGCAATGTTAAAAGTGGGACTAAACCCAAAATCTGCAGGTAGCTCAAGTTTATATGCATTATCATTTATTTTCTCTAACACCTTAAAAGGACCATCAGCATGTGGCATTAGCTTTGAGTTGCGCAAATTAGGAAATCTATCCTTACGCAAATGTAACCAAACAAGATCTCCAGGTGCAAACACAACATGTTTTCTACCCTTATCTCCCGCAAGTTTATATTTAGCATTCATATGCTCAATGTTTTCCTAGTTAACTCATGCATTTTTAAAATCAATTACGCACGTCGTTTAGCTTCAAATCTAATCTTCTCTGAAGATGGAAGAGGCAACAAATCAATAGGTGCACGAGGTAGGAAATCATACACAATTTCAAAAGGGAACATCTTAGTAATAGAATGCAATGAACGATTATAAGCAAATTCAATATGAGGCAAGCATTCTTCCCACATTTTCTTACTATTCTTCAAAATAGACCTAAGCATAGTAGACAATGTTCTATTGACTACTTCAGTTTGTCCATCAGTTTGGGGGTGACACGTAGTACTAAAAAGTAGTTTAGTCCCCAACTTAGCCCATAAACATCTCCAAAAGTGGCTAAGAAATTTAGTATCATGATTTGGAACAATAGTATTTGGCACACCATGCAAGAGAATAATTTCATGAAAGAACAAATCGGAAACATTAACAACATCATCGCTTTTATGACATGGTATAAAGTGTGCCATTTTCGAGAATCTATCCACGACAACAAATATGCTATCCCTCCCCTTCTTTGTTCGAGGTAAACCTAAAAAAGTCCATAGATATATCCTCCCAAGGAACACTAGGTACAGGCAAAGGCATACACTACAAAAAAAACACATCCGTGACATTTTGGGTCGAATGAATTTTTTTCCTATCATACTTATGACACTTCTATGACGATAATTGTGACAAATCCCGGTATCATCATAGATGTGGTGGGCTCCTACTTGTATGACAAAAAATCATGACAGAAAATGGGCTTTTCATCCTGGGCAGGCCGGAGACGCAGCTGCATGACAATCTTTGGGACGTCCATGACGGAAGAAACCGTGGTAGAAGCGAGGGCGAGGAAAATTTCGGGGAGTTCCCAGTTACGGTGGGTGGTCGGGGGCCGAGCGATGCGCGTTTCTCTCATACACGTACGCGCGTTTGTGCAAGGCATTGGGCTCTAACTGAACCAGAGCGAGGCATCGCCTAACTGAACCTGAGCGATTGCACTGGAGGCTACACGTTACTGAACCCGAGCGATCGAGCGATTCCTTCGCTACTGCTGCTAACTGAAGCCGACCGATGCTGCCTCTGGATGAACAGTGAGTGTTGCAGGGGGGTTGGATGAACAGTGAGCGGTGGGGGTGGATGAACAAAACCCCGTGGTGTTGCCTCTGGATGAACAGGACCCCGATCGATCCAGCCGGTTAGGGCTGGATGAACAGGACCCCGTGGAGGGCTGGATGAACAGGACGACCCCGTGGAGGGCTGGCTGAACAGTAGACGGTGGAGGGGTGGATGAACAGAGTCCGTGGAGGGGTGGTTAAAAGGGGCCGATGGAGAGGGTGGTTGAACAAGAGCTGATGGAGTAGCGCGCGGTGGAGGCTGGATGAACAGGAGCCCGTGGATGAACAGTCGCAGGTGGAGGCAGGAGGAGGTCGACGGTGGATGAACACTAGCAAGTGGAGGCTGGAGGAGGTCGACGGTGGAGATGAACAGTATCCCGTGGAAACCCATTTTGTGGTATGCCACACCCCTCCCAATGAACAAGACCCCCGTTTCGACCATAGCGCTCCAACACAAGTCCATTTCCTCCGATTTGCGGTACGCCACACCCCTCGCGATCAACAGGACCCTGTTTTGACCGTAGGAGGTCCAACACAAGTCCGTTTCCTTTGTTTTGCAGTACGCTGGACCCCTCCCGATGAACAGGATCCCGTTTCGAACGTGGCCGGTCGAACACAAGGTTGTTTCCTCCGTTGTGCGGAACGCCAGGCCTCGTTTCCATCGGCTATTACGTCCAAGCCGGTTGGCTCCCACGCGTTCCGTTGCCTCCCCATGAACACGACGCATTCCGTTGCCTCCCCATGAACACGACGACGACGCAGTTTCTTCGTTCCGACCCAGCCATGTACACGAGCCATGGCCTTACGTATGTGCGAGTAGGCGTTCGAGACTCCGCCCATCTGTACGTACTTGGCTGTATTTTCTTTCTTGCACAATGGACACTGTACGTACGTGTACATGCTACGTGAATGCCTCTACTACGACACGTGCGCGCCTCTACATCGACCAGTATGTACGTACACGTTCGCGACCAGAATGACAACGCTACGTACACTTCGACCAGGTGGGTCCCGACTATCAGGCACTTCTTTGTGTGCGAAGATGTAGCTAGTGGGTCCCCGCAGTCAGGGGGTGAATCGGTTATTTCTGCCCAGACGCACTTCCTTGTGTGCGAAGATGTAGCTGGTGGGTCCCAGCAGCCAGGGGGCGAATCATTTTTTTTGCCCGTAATATGGACGCACTTCCTTGCATGCGAAGATGTAGCTGGTAGGCCCCAACAGTCAGGGGGGAAATGTTTTTTTCGTGAAATACGGTGGCCCGTCCGGTGGGTCCCTACTGTCAGGTGGAGGAATCATTATTTTTTGCATAATAAGGAGGCACTTCCTTGCTGCGGCCGTGGACCCAGCTGTCAGCCTCTCCATGTACAGTCCATGTTCGATGGAAGACGTTCCTTGACCACGTTGACCACGCCGCGCCGAGAGCACCAGGGCGGTGGACGACGGCGAGGCCTAGGAAGGGGACGATGCAGAGCCGGGGAAGATGCGGCAGTGGATGCCCATGCATAGAGGAGTATGAGGGTTCATTGGTTCGTCTGCGGTGTGAGGCTGCCGTCGCCATAGAATAACAGGGGGTGTGGGTGAGTAGAGGGATGGCCTGGCCAGCGGTGGGAGTAGTAGGGGGCGGTGAGGCCTCCGCGACATCACGGCCGGCCACGGGAGGCAGGAGCATGCGGCACGACCGGCGCTGCTTTGGGCGGCTGGAGCAAGAAGACCAGAGGTTGAAGAAGCACTACGGCCGTTGGATGGACATCGTACGGTCACTGGAGCTAGAATCGTTCATATTGACTAAGTTGACAAAGGCCTCCATCCCAGTCAACTTAGTAGGCCCACAAGTCAGCCTCCCACCAAGGTGGGTCCCAGCTAGCAGGGGGAGTATTCATTTTTTTGTGCGTAATAAGGAGGCACTTCCAGTGGGTACGAGCTGACAGCGGGGGGAACGTTTTTTTCACGAAATAAGGTGGTCCGTCCAGTGGGTCCCAACAGTCAGGGGGAACTTTTTTTTCGTGAAATACGGTGGCCCGTCCGGTGGGTCCCTGCTGTCAGGTGGAGGAATAATTATTTTCCGCGTAATAAGGAGGCACTTCCTTGCGGCTGCCATGGACCCAGCTGTCAGCCTCTCCATGTACAGTACTCTCCCGATGGAAGTCGGCCGTTGACCACATTCACCACGCCGCGCCGAGAGCACCAGGGCGGTGGACGACGGTGAGGCCTAGGTAGGGGACGACGCGGAGCCGGGGAAGACGCGGCAGTGGAAGCCCGTGCGGAGAGGAGTACGAGCGTTCACTGGTTCGGCTGCGATGTGAGGCTGTCGTCGCCGCAGAATAACAGGGGATGTGACTGAGTAGAGGGATGCCCTGGCCAGCGATGGGAGTAGTAGGGGGTAGTGAGGCTGTGGCAAAGACAACCCGCCACGGAGGCGGCGCAGCGGTCTCACCGGTCGCCGCTTGGCGGCTGGAGCATGAAGATCAGAGATTGAAGAAACACGACGGCCGTTGGATTGACATCTAACGGTTACGTCTGCTAGAATCGTTTGTTGACGTATATAATAACTAAAAAAATCTTGCATACGCATCAACTTAACAAACCATTCCCTCTTTTTTTAATAATTTATATATAGCTCATTGCAACTTCTTATGCAATTTATTTCAGTCCGTTTTTTGGTTGGCCAGGGCCAATTTCGCATATTTCTGTGGGTTCCAAACTATTTTTAATACCGAAATGTCGAGCCAGATGTAAAGTACTTTGAAGATATATTTAAATTAGGTTAATGCCCAGTGAAATAGGAATCTGAAAATGTGAAAAAATTCAGAAATTATAAAGTAATTGCCAATTTGTCATCTGTTTTTATATTTACAACCCATTTCATATTACTTTCAAGATTTGCAGGCATGTCGAAAGAGTTGTAGCCCATCAGGGCATAGAAAACTAAGTAGTCCTGGATTGGGTATTCTTTAGAAAAAAATAAAGTGGGCTCATTTTCGCAAAGAAAAAATAGCTGGGATGGTCACATGGTGAACATATAATATAAGCCTAGGCTAGACGGGCCACAGCCTAGTTCAAACCCTGCTCCGTCTCAACAATAACAAAAAAAATACTACTCGAGCAGCTACGTCCCAGGTGTCAGCCGATCTTGTGTTGTTCTCTTGTCTATTGACTATTTACGCTCACAATGTTGTGGGTCCCAGATGTCAGGAAAACACTAGGAGGAAGCATATTATTTTTCCATACGCTGACATGGTGGGCCCCTACTGTCATCCTCTCCACGTACTTCTGTCGATTCCTCTTGTTTGTTGACTATGTTGACAATGAGAGAGGGCGGCGCCGCGGTGAGCGCACCAAAGCACACGGAGGACAACGGCGAGGCCTCGGACGTCGGCGTTAATGACTTAGGAGACGGTGGGGCGACGATGCGTGCGTTGAGGCGCAGCCAGCCGTGGGAGGCGGAAGCAGGCGGTCCCGCCGACGCTGGTTTGGTTTTGGCGGCTGGAGGAAGACAGGACTAAAGAAACACGACAGGCGGTAAAAGCAGCAGGAGTACTTAACAACCTTAACTGAAACCAGCAGGGGCACTTAACAACCAAAGCTGAAAGCAGTATGAGTACTTATACAGGTTCAACCGTACAAAGCATGCCTTGAACAGTGCTACTTTGCCTACAGTTAACCAAGGGTGAGGCCGCCAAGTCCCAGGACAAGGCCCAGGCGCCACCCCGCGCATCCACAACCTTCTAAAAGCGGCTTCATCTCGCAATTTTTTTCAATAAATAGGATATTCGCTTTAGAGCCATGGAAAAGCATGAACATAATCTTCTGTCCTATTCTCCAAGATGGACGGGCCTTCATTATTTGAGACCACCCATGAATAAGTATCTTTTCACCTCCAAGGGGAATGGTGTAGGTCGACATAAACATCATGTTGTGACCAAGCGCAAGTCTGACCCGACCATGGTCAGGCATCTGTATAGGAACAATAGAACTGGGCAGTTTCTATTTCAAGAAGATCACAGATGTAAAACTGTGTATAAGAAATAGTTTATGAACAACATATATAACAGAAAATAGATCGTACCATAAGTTTCTCGACACAGTTGGACCTGTTCAACGAGTACAGCAGTGGCACACATATCCCATGTGGCCTTCCACCATTGAAACACCCCACAAGGACCTCAACACGATCAATAAAGTGTAGGAACTTGTGGATGTCGTCCGGGTCAACTTCAATGCCATCAGTAACAGCTGAGTTATTACAGAATAACAAACGAGCAGCCTGCTTAACTCTGAAAAAACCTACACGTGCCACCAATTATAAGAAAATATTAGTTAGAAGTAGCATCTTCATGAGAGATTCGTTGCTACTTCTAAAGTTAAATTGCGATTAGTTAGACATAATAGGTGGATTAAGAAGTAATCGAGGCAACAAGCAAGAACCAGATACAAAACTAACATGGATGAACAATTGGAACGACATCGGGGTGGAAGATCGCAGTGAAGATGAGACCGGGTTCTGCTATTTCCATCAACATTCGTGCGCCAATATTGAGTCTGTAACACTTGAGAAAGTTTATCCAAGTTCGGCCATAAAAGAAGCAGCGATCTTCTAGGTTCATGAACCCAACTCGGAACTTATATCCATGGCTTGTCTTCACTGTGACCATTAAAATGGTGTATTCAGTTATGGCAAGGCCGAGCATCTTGAGTACATGTGTTCTGGCAGAGCAAATAATGCACTGCAGGAAAAATAATATGAGAACACAATGTATTCCCTATCCAAATCAAGAAATAACTTCCTCCTTCACGTCAGTGTTGACCATCGTACTAGTAGTACCTTTTATCCAAATATAGCAATCCAAATTTCCAAATTAGTCGACAACATGTTCAAAAAAAACCCACCCTCCCGGATAGAAAAGAGGATTCTAGGAACATAATGTGCGCGTTTTAAAATCCTGTGTTAGGATGAGAAGGAGCAAATCTAGCGTCTCGCCGAGGGCGCAGAAACCTGTAGGGTCCTCGCACTTTGGGCACTGCAAATAAAAAACACTAGATTCAGTAGAAAGAAAAATGCATCAACGGCGGCGGCGGCCATCCTAGGATTACCTGTGACCAAGTTACTTGGATTTATCGGGGATGGATGAAGAATTCATACCTGGTTCTCCATGAGAAAACCCTATGCAATCGCCGAGAGGGGGTTTTCTCTGAACAAGCAGACGAGGGAGAAGGGGATTCAGGCCCAGTGAAATATTGCCGCTTCGTCCGTCCGACCATCGCTAAAGCTGGAAAGGGGGGTTGTGATTTGACGGCTCATTGGGCATTACTGCGGCGCTACGACTGGGGTGTGTCTACCGTGTAGTTGTGCACTCTAATTGGTGCATATGGCATGTGGACCCCGTTGCCGGATGCCCCACATATCAGCGAAAGGAAGTAGAAAGACAGGAGTAACTAGTTACACAAATATATTTTTGACAGAGAGATACTCCCTCTGTAAAGATATATACAAATCTTTTATATCACAACTTTATACATAAGAAAAATCAAGGGGAATATATATAACATATATAATTATAAAAAACAGAGTTGTTTTTAACACAGTATAGACGAGTTGGTGATGATGGTGTGCCTGCCATCCTGCAATATAGGTCGTTCGATTTATATCTGATGGATAAGAAGGAAACTATGGCAATTTTGCAAAAAGGTACCCACACACCTCTCCACATTTGCAAATACTTCCCTCCTTCATCCTTTTCTATCACAAGATAAAATACTCATACAAATGCATCTTGATGTTATGTGCAACACGCGGCATTATGGGGGTTCAGCTAAGAATATAATACTCAGATTGGCTCGCGGTTCTGGACTTTGGGCCGCAGGCCCACCCTGCATGTTTGGGGGGCCATATGTTCTACCTCAGCGCTTTTCATATTGCAAGAGATCAGTATGGTGCTGGTTTTAGATGTTGTCACAAGGCAAATACACAAAATTGAATAAAGCACGACAGCTGTTGGAATGAAATGGAACGACAGTTCCTAACCAGCATTGAGAGTTGCAATTCTATCAACGATATACCACGTGATAAATAATACTGTCGTACTACTTATACACACATGACACTTGTTTCACCATGCCAGATTATTACATCAAAATATCTTGGAGGATAGATCAGTTCGGCAGTTGCGTGCTGCTACTGAAGAATTTCAAAGTTGATTTGGACCAGTTCTCCTTGCCGAGAAAGTTTGATTTTGACATCATCCCCTACCGCAAGATATGATTTAGATTTGAACCTTGACCATCCTTTAGCATCCATCATTATGCAACCATCCTGTGTACTTACGGTATATTGAGCAGGTTCATTCACACCAAGGCTGCGCATGGTAAGAGAAACTTGGCCGCAGTCGCCCGGATTGTTGAACGACTCCCTCGTTGCTCTAGGAATTCTCTGTTTGCAAACAAGAAGACATACCCAAACAGTTAGATCGACACAGTGAATCATGTGAAACAACATGGAAATAAAAAAGAACAAAGCACTTGGGCGGCCAATGCTTACCAAGAAGGTGGACATGTCGGTTTTTGTAAGGACTTTGGTATATGAAGTGCGAACTGCAGCCCAGTCTATTGCCGGGGCAACTGCTCATTCGGTTCCCACTGCACGGCCCGGAGCAGATGCAAGTGCAAGTGTTGGTGCAGGTGCCGAAGTCGCCGCTGCTGCCGGAGGTGGTGCTCCTTGTAGAGCTGGTGCCGGTGTCGAAGCAGGTGCCGGTGTCGATGCCCGATCCTCTGGTCGATGAGCCTGATCTGCTGACGCGGTCGGTGCCCAATCCATAGCTGGATTGGACTGAGCTGCTGCCGTTGTCAGTGCTAGAGCAATTGTCGGTGCTTGATCCGTTGCTGAAGGTGGTACTGATGTGCGAGACAGCGGTAATCGTGTCTGGTCTACTATGATCAGCTTTCTAACTTGACTAGGATCCGTGACCGTGATCTAGTTTTTTTCTTCATTTCTTTTAAATGCGAGAAGGACTAATTGTGGCGTTTTTGTTAAACCAAATTACAGTTCATCATAGGGATTCAGCTTGTACTCAGACAACAGACTGATCCAATTTTTTCCAGTAATATAAGTGATGGACACTGCCTTCATTATGACATGACATAAGAAGTGAAACCTGCAAAAATAGCCATCATAGAGCAAACCAAACGGTTTATTCTGTGATGAATGTCACATGGCAAAACCTGCATCGTAAAATTGTAGGAGAAGAAAGAAAACATGACATTAAATCAATAAGATTTAGATAGTAAATCAATAAGATTTACTTGATGTGACACGAGTGAATCCTTACCAGGAAATCACTATGTTGAAGTACTGAACAGAAGATTGATCGTCCAACTACGGGTGGCATGCAGGGCCCCCTCCTACTCCCACAAGTACGACAGTCTAAAGATCGTGACAAATCGTATGGAATGAACATCCATGGGACTGGAAATCCTGGTGGGTGCGATAAAGCCTGCAATGCATACAGATATTGGAGTGTAACCATAACTGATAAACCGTCCTCACAAAAAGATGATCTGGATACTTCAAAGTATACAGACTGAATTGAGTGGATAGACATTAACATAGACCGTTCTCAAGACTGACCACACACCAAAAGCGGCAGTACTAATAAACAATACAGGGTTCACAAACACAAATCAAGTACTGAACAATAGTACTTACCACAGACAAGCAAAGTTGCACTATTTAAACTATGTAGACTATTTCTTGCCACCGACCTATGGGATGAACCCCGCATAACTGACTAGGCCATGGACTTCATGAGAGATGTCTACATGCACCATCACCATCTCGTCAACCTTGGAGAACCTAACAGAGTGGTCTTTCCACTCATAAACATGATGATGAAGACAGGCCGCATCAGATTTGTTGGGAAGCTTTACAAGAACCACACCCTTCCTAATCGAAGGCACAGCCAGGAAATTGTTGTGGTCAAGTACAGCCTCGAGAACACGCCTGACAACAATGCTACAGGAAAACACTAGTTCAGGACACGTGGCGACAAGGACACAGTAGCTGGATAGTTTAGCAGTAGAACTCATCCTCAGGTCTTCCAGTTCACAAGGCATGACATTGAGAACTTCATCTCCACTGCGGACCTGGTTCTAATTCAAACAGACACCATATTTTTTTACTACCTCCGTTCAGAAATATAAGATGATTTTTGATACTATACTCCATATATGACTACATATATGCACAGAAATGAGTGAACAAAGACACTGGAACATGTCTTCAAAGGCATCAGAGTAGAGGGATTACTTGCAATATCCATAACACAAGTTACTAAGGCAAATATACCCTCTTCAAAGGTAGCATTGATGTTCATAAAGTACTCCCTCCGTCCCAAAATTCTTGTCTTATATTTTTCTAGATACGGATGTATCAAGTCACATTTTAGTATTAGATACATCCGTATCTAGACAAATCTAAGACAAGAAATTTGGGAAAGAGGGAGTAGTTGAAAGTAATCTATAAGAAATCAGTGTTAACCTCTCGCATGTTTTGGTCAAAAGAGGAATTTAGAACCGTCATTTGCCACACTAAAATCACATGCAAGATCACCCAGAAAGTTGTACTACCAGTACTAGTAGTACGTGTTAGCTGAAAAAACACGATCAAGATCGAGAAAAAGATCGTCAAGAAGAGATATTACCTAGACTTGCTTAATGAGGGATCCCAGTTAGGGGGGCTTGGACAGGGTGATGGCTTTGAGCTTGTCTGCGGTAGTCTTGGCGGGGTGCTTGCACTTCTTCGTACCATGAGCCTCGGCGGTTTTGGCCAGAGCCATAGACATCACGTCGGCCGGTGCTCCAGCATCCATCCAAGAGAGTAAGCTGAGAGAGAAGAGTGAAATGAGGAAAGAGATGAGGGAGAAGCGAAGCGAGTGGGGGTTTTTCTTCAAGAGAGGAAGCTGAGAGAGAAGAGTGAAATGATGGTTGCTTCGTCGTCCAACTTACTGCTGGAAAGGAGGGGGTTTTGTGATTTGACGGCTCATTGGGCATTACTGCGGCGCTTCGATCGGGGTAGTCTACCTTCAATCTACTACGGAGTAATTTAGTGCATGGCTGGTGGACCCAAATGCCGGCTATCCCACACGTCGGCGAAAGTGAGTAATTTAGTGCATGGCTGGAGGAAGATCCGCACGGTAGAGCATGTCCACTGTTTTTCTGAAGAAAAAAATGATTACAGCAACCGTTTCCACTCTTACGATGGAGGAGTGCGAAACACGGCAGCCACTTGAACATACACAGTGCTCCTACTACTAGGCATGTGCAGTGGTTCATACGTTAGAACTACATAATCTTGTTGCTAGTGTAGTAAGATATGATGATAACAAATGATGTTGTGCTCATGTCAACTATATGAACAGTAATGTAGTAATATAGTACCGCTTTTTCGACTGCCCGGTCGAGAATGAACGGTGAGATCAATGTTAACAGAACTAGGTCTACAGCGCATGGAGAGTATGGTGCTACAGTACTCCATGAAACATGAACCATATGAAGCACGAATAATAGTGTTAGGGGTGGTGTATGAAGGGTGCACGGATGGGAGCAAAAGTTCCTTCGACCTCGCTGGGCGTGGTCTCGTGGGCTCGAGCACCTATGGGGCACCGGGGCCCCTTCTCGTTCGGCAAGGAGCGGGTCGTGTTTCAGAAAGCAGATCGAGGTCGAGCGCTGGGGAGACGGGCGATTTTACCCAGCTTCGGGCTCTCCCGAGAGATAAAACCCCATCGCTGCCTTTTTGCTTGTTATTTGATCTTGCTCGAGCGGCGAAAGCGATGGTGGTGTCCCGGTATCGAATGGATCGAACCCTTCTACGCGGCGCATGGGCCTCCTTTTATACTCTAAAGGGGGATCCACAGTGGCAGCCGAGGGAAGAGGGGGTAGAAAGGTAAAATTGCGGGTTGGTACAACAAAGGTACAACAAAGGTTCTACCTAACTCGATGGCAGGGACAAGGGCATTAATGCCCGCCCGCCACCCCAACAAAGGCAGGAGGAGTGACTGTTATGAGCCACCGGCTGCCACGATGGCACCTCTGTTACTCCGCTTGCCACCTCACCTCATGGCTGCGCGATTGCCTCGCCACGCGCTCCTTGGGATGTCCTTGTGACGACATCGCCACTGCGCGCCTGGAGTGGTGGTAGTTTGCAGCGCAAGTGCCTTGCCGCTGCCCTTCTTGTTGTGCCGCAAGCTTGCCTGTTGCCGTCTTTGCCTTGCCGGACGCCTGGGCGCGGCAAGTCTTCCGTGATGCTTCGTTTCTTCCCGGCAAGCTCTTCTTGCCGGGCCTTCGCTTTTCTTGGTTGGTACTTTGTTCTTGAATGACGCGATTAAGGAGTGGAGGAGGGCTTGCCGGGCGCTTCGCAAGCCTTTGCCGCTGGGTGCCGCGACGCCTGCACAAGTTCGGGGTACTAAGGTAACCCAACTTTAGTACATCGACAGGAGCCCCGGCCCGGGCCATACACGGTGCCGAAGCGTTGTTGGGCCAGCCCAAAAAAGGCACGGCACGCTGCGGCTCGGGTCCGCTTAGCAACGGGCTCGCGGTTCACCGCCGCGCTTCGCAACGCAAGACGCTGCCGATTGCGGGCGCTGGGGACGGGTGGCGCGAACTCCAGAGAATGCGAACGCTCGCGATCCTCTCGCTTATAAGCGGGGAACAGGCCGTTTCCACTTTCGCCACTTGCGATTCCTTCCTCCGAAAGTCCGACGCCTCCTCGCTCTCCTCGAACCGAGAAAGAAACAGCGCCGTCCGCCATCGCATCGCTGCCGCCGCCGCTTCGCTTCCCCCGCCGTTTCGCCATGGCCCCCAAGGTCGAAGATCGCGAAGGCCGCTAAGGCCGAGAAATCGACCGAGGCACAAGAGCTCGAGGCGCGCGCAAGAGGCGGTGCTTTTCCTCCGAGCTCACCCCGATGCGCCAAGGGCGGGTTTTACCTTTTTGGTCGACGGAGACGCGGGCGATCCGCCACGCCGCTTTCGCGAGGTTTCCAAATCAAGAAGTGCCCCAGAGGGTACTACTTTTTTCCGTGTTTTCTATTATGGCTCGCCCAATTTTTCTCGACTTCTTTATGACATTATGAATAACCTATGGGTTCCATCCGCCGATTTCACCCCAACACCGTTTCCGACTATGGCGGCCAAGACCTTTGCGAACTTCGCTGGTACCCTTTTTCGCCATTATTTTTTCCTCGGCTGAGAAAGGAGCCACCGGCTGGCGGAATCGCATGGACCTCCTGGATGGGCATGAAGGAGGCGACTTGCTGTGAGCTTCGCAGCAAATGGGGCGGTAGAGGGCGGAGTGGTGTTGATCCGTGATGCCGATCCGCCGCCGCTCACCAAGCTGCGCAAGACTCGGGTGGTGCGCCGCAATGACGGAGCGCTTATCACGGATGATGCCAAGTCGACGATCGCCACCATTCAATCCTCCGGCCAGCACGCCGGACTCACAACAGGGGCGGTCGGCGCGATTTCTTCGCTGTTGCATCGCCTTTGCAGTAAGGGGAGGCCCGCCGGCTGTTCAGCTGCCCCATGATTTCATGAGGCTGCGCTTCGGCCTCAACTTCAACTTCACCCGGAGCTGGATGCGGCGCCGAGGGAGACATTCAAACACGACCCCAATCACCTGTAGTGGTTCCAGCTGCCGCAGGGTGTCGCCCCTTTGTGCAACAACTCCCGCCACTGACCACATCTGCAAGGCGATGCCGTAATGCAACTCGCACGGGTAAGTGCTAATCGATAGAGCCCGCCGCCGAGGTCGCAGCAGCAATTTTTGATGACCTGTCGGAGGCGGCGGTTAACCGACGAGCATAAGCTCCTCACCAAGGCTACCATCGCCAGTGAGTCGGGCGACATTGCTAGCAGTGGCCGAGGAGGCGGCGTGGTCGCTACCGCTGGGCGAAGTTTGGCTTCACACCGAGGCGGAGGCGAAGCGGCCGAGGCGGCAAGCCTTGCCGCCTATGAAGATCTTTATGGAGATGGCGATGGCGGCGGGGAGGCCGCTGCCGGGCGAGCCAGCCCGCCGAGGGTGCGAGTGGTCGGCTGTTTTCGAGCAATTTGTCGCCGACGGAGCTCTTCGCCGCAGCCCCGCCGTCTGAGAAGGCGCTCGCGAAGTCGGAGAGCCTGGCAGAGGCACACCGACGGCAGCCGCTGGGCGCCATGGGGACGCGCCCACCAAGCTGCAAAACCCTCGCTGCCGCTGGAGGATCCCAAACCGCGCCGCAACCGAGGCCGGTCTTCGGCTGCCACGCCGACCGCCGCCCTTGGCAAGCGCCAAAGGGAGCCTACTTCTTCCGCCACGCCGGCAGGAGGGCACCGGAGTTTGACCTCTCCGTGACCGAGCCTGGCGACGACGTAAGAGGACGAGGACGAGGAGGAGTAAGGCTTCTTTGTACTGCACTCGCTTTTTCTTCGATTCTTGCCGCTGTTTGCCTTTGTATCTAATCTGCTCTCTCTCCAAACTCCTGCTTCTGTCCTAGGACTTTGGCGGAGAGGGCAGCCAAGAGGGCCGTGGTCCCGGTGGTCGAGGACGATCCGCTAAGGCGGCGGAAGATACATCCGAGACCACTTTGACGGACCCGGTCCTTCCCTCGAGCAGCTCCCAAAGACAGCCCCCACCGTGAGTGTCTCGATTCACCTCCCATCGTGGGGCGCAGATGGTCGCTTCTTCTTCGCCAATATCTTGATTATTGGCTCTTTGTATACAGGAGAAGAGCAGGCCCACTGTGAGCAGCCGGAGGTCGATGCGGAGGTGTCGCCGGCCTCGACCACGCCACCGAGGGCCGACTCCCGATGTGGGAGCCGCCTCGCAAGGAAGGGGTCCCCGCAAGGATGGGACCGGCGAGCCCTCAAGCGGCAGAGCCCAAAGGTGTGAGCCTCCTTGTCGGGATTTCTGGATCTCGCTGATCTCCTTTTTCCTTCTTCCGGTATTTGCTTGACTATCCCTTCTTCCTCGCTTTCAGATCCTCCCCTTGGGGACCCGGATGGAGGCCGAGGTCCCCATGGAGGACGACGCCAAGAAGAACACCGAGGATGTCACGCCGGCCGAAGGAGGGTCGGTGCGGAGGAGCCCACCGGTGATGGGGCTGCTGGTCAGGGCACAGGCCGGCGAGGGGTCCGTGACCACGCCGACAACCCGGAGGATGCAGGGCGCAGGTGCCTCCCGATCGCTGATCCTCCGCTGGCCGAGCAAGCACCGAAGCCCGAGGAGCCCCAGCCCGGCGCTGTACTTGAAAGTCGGGCGAGGGCGTAGAGACAAGCTCCCCGCATCGAGCCTGTGTCACCAAATGAAGGAGAGGAATTTGACGGGAGATACTTGCTCTCGCTGGCTGGCGGTGGTCGACATGCCAGCAAGAGAGCGGGGCGTAGTCCGAGGAGGAGCAACATTCCGAAGTTGGTGTCACTTATCAAGGCCCCGCAAGCGACGCTTGAGTCTCCGGGAAGCGCTTTGTCGCTAAGCGGAGTTGATATAGAAAAGCATGCGCAAGAACTCAAGAGCCGCAACCAAGAGGCTCCGATCCATTGCCGAGGAGAGGGCGAGCTCGATGAGGCGAAGAAGGCGTTTCATCTTGGAGAAGGTCAAGCCGAGGAGCAGCAGAGGCTTGCCGCCGAGGAGCTGTCCAAGCCGGACGGCGAAGCTAATACAAAGGAAGGCGATCTCGATAGCCATGACGAGGAGCTCACCGCCAGGAATAACCACTTGGCGGGCGCCAAGGAAGCGAAGACGCCGCCACGGGCTGCCGAGGCCGCCAAGAAGGAGTTGGAGGAAAAGTGACGAGCTGGAGGCGGACGCGACGAGGAAGAACGAGGAGCTTGCTGCACTCCAGCAAGCGACGGAGAAGGATGCGCGCTTCACGGCGATCTGAAGCCCAACTCTCCGAGAAGATCAAAGAGCTGAACGCCGCCAAGGACTCGAAGCGCCGATCTAGAGCTCGAATCGCCACCTTGACGGAGACGCCGGACGCCGCCAAGAAACGAGAAGATACCCCGAGGAAAGACCTCAAGGACAACGAGGAGCTGCTGACGAGGGTCGCCGAGGCCCGTAACACCCTAAAACCACGGTGGAGCTCGATTGAAGGCCTCGCCAACATCGCTGCGTTTCATTGACGAGGAGTTGGCGAGCTGGACTTGACGGGCTTCGGTACTCCACGGTTTAACCTCCAACCCAGCGCCAAGCTCACGCTTTTCTTCAGGATGTGGTGGCGGCGCCACGGCAGCTCCGGAAAGGATCCCGGGCGCTTGGTTGCCGAGTCGCGCCGCCCGCTACTGGGGTCCCGGAGAAGGTGTTGGTGAAGGTCCTCTTCCGCAACCCGGCATCGACCTCTCCCCGCCACCAAGAAGAAGCCGCCAAGGGTGCTGATGTTGAGGAGCTCAAGGCCATCATCGCACCCATCGTGGGACAAAGTGAACGAGGTCGAGGCTCGATGGCGAAGCGTGGATTAAGCTGCTCCTCTTCTCCCTTTCTTGTGCTGCCGCCATTTTGGTTAAGGGAACAATTTCAGTTAGTGCCATAATAAGTCATTCCTGTAATATAACTTAATTATGGATACCGCTTGTCGCGCTTATTCCCTTTATTCTCGCTGCATCCCTTGTATGCTTTTTTACCCCACGCGCTGAGGGACCTTGCCGGGCGCGAGCACACTTGCTGAGTGCGGAACATCAGAGCCTATGGTGATGTCGCTCCCGCAAGAAATCTTATCGACTAGTTGTAGCTCACCCGCTGTTGAGCGGGCTCGAAACAACGCAAGGGCGCAACTTAGCCATGAAGTCGATTCCTCCGCCGCATGTGTTCTCCATACAAGGCACTAACGCTCAAGGGATATAACTTGAAATTTAAACTTAGCTTTTCTGTCTTCTGCATCCCGGCAAAGCTAGATTCCTTTGAACGACGCCTGGTCCACACTTTTACCAGCTAGATTCCTTTGAACGACGCCTGGTCCCGACGCCTGGTCCACACTTTTACCTTCCCCCCCTCCCCCCCTGGTGAACTTTTGGGCGGAGGAATCTTCTGTCTCTGAGAAGAAAGAAGAGAAAATAATGGTATGGAACCTTCTGGTTCACTATTGCTTACCGGGGTTAGTCCCGCATGAGTGTCGACATGATGCAAAAAGAAGAAAATGCATTAATTTTGACAAGATGTGCGGCACGCGATCTTTATTTACACATGAAGGCTGCGCCCGCTTTGTACAAAGGGTTACATGCGACAGCCGCAATGCTTGTATAAAAAAGGTGGTTGCTTGAATGGGTCCGCAACCGCGCTTTATGGGTAAAACTTATAAGATGTTCTATGTTCCAGAGTTGCTCATCGATCGCCATCCTCGGTCTCTGGCATGACAGCGCCGGCCTAGTGACTCGCTTTCACCCGGTAAGGGCCTTCCCACTTCAAGGCCAACTTGTTTGAATTCTGGCGGATTGAACTCGCCGAAGAACAAGGTCGCCTTTCCTCGAAGCTTCGCGCTAACCTTGCGGTTATGATAGCGCGCAAAGC
This sequence comes from Aegilops speltoides, assembly GCA_021437245.1. NCBI lineage: Eukaryota > Viridiplantae > Streptophyta > Magnoliopsida > Poales > Poaceae > Aegilops > Aegilops speltoides. The sequence goes on along the minus strand of CM038143.1, from coordinate 274,158,743 downwards.
TTGCCGGTAACGAGCAGCTCAGACAAAGAGTACCGAAGACGATCCTCCTCGAGGAGCAGCGCGCCATCTTGTCGCAGCTGCTCTTGCTCAAGCTCATCATAAGCGAGCACTCGTGGTGACCCGTGATACAAGTTCCGTGGGAGAACTACCGCCCGTGCAGACGAGCAAAGGGTGTCCGGCTGGTGGCTCGACGGCGCCGCCCGATCGACCAAAGAACCACCGCAGCTGCCGATCCAATTTCTTCCGCGACTTGTGCAGCCTATCGAAAGTTCTGGTCTTGAGCTCGCTGAGAAGCACTTCAGCTGCCGCCTCTCCGCTTGACCGCTGCTTCTCGGTGAGCAATGTATAAAGCAAATCTTGGTGCCAAGATCTTGGGCGACCGCATGAAGGTGTGGCTCGTGGAATTGTGTGCCATTGTCGGTGATGATCCTATTGGGGATTCCAAACGCGCACAATTGACCAAGAACTTGATCACTGATCGCGGTTGTCACCTTCCTCACGGTTCCACTTCAGCCACTTTGTGAACTTGTCGATTGCAACGCATAAGTATTTCAAAGCCCCGACAGCTCGGGGAAAAGGGACGAGGATGTCGAGCCCCCTGCATCAAATTGGCTGTGATAAAGGGATTGTTTGGAGAGCTTGAGCTGGTTGGTGAATCTGCTTGGAGTGGAACTGCATGCTTCACACTTAGTTACTTGTGCAACAGCATCCTCGAGGGGCTGTCGGCCGAAGAAGCCTTGCCGAAAGCCTTGCCGCCAAGTGCTCTTGCACCAATGTGGCGACCAAATATGCCTCCATGTATCTCCGCCAACACTGCCATCCATCTTCCCGGAAATGCACTTTAATTTCAATTCGCTGAATCTTTTTTCTATACAAGATGTCATCGGCTAAACTGGTACATACTTGATTGCCGCTGCTCTCTCGCTTCTTCTTGTTCCTTGGGAAGTTCCCCTGCTTGAAGGAAATGGACGATTCCGCTGCGCCCATGCCGGAGCCCGAGGCTCGACGACAAGGACTAAAGGCGCAATGCTGCCGCCGGGAACATCCGCCCACGGCAAGGATCTAGGATCCCGCCGAGCGTGATGCCCTCCCAAGCAAGCGTGTCGACACACAGTTTGTCGGGAGCGCCTCGCTTCAACGTAAACAGTTCGGGGCTTGTCGGAGCAGATCGCCTCAAGACTTTCTCGTGTTGATTCTCGGTACCTTCTGGCGGCGGCTTCGGGAATCTCGCCGTAAAGTAGTCGCCGTAACCAACTTTCTTTTCTTGCTTTGTCCTGGGCTTGATGGTGTCACGACGGCTGAGTTAGCTTGAGCACAAAATCCCGGTTCCACAGCAACTTGAGGCGGCGACTTTGACAAAGCCATCCGCAATGTCATTTCGAAGTTCTTGGAACATGTTCCATTTGCGTGCCGCCAAAATGCTCTTCTAGCTTTCACTTCATCAATGTATGCTTCCATCAATGGACTCGATAATCTTTGTTAACTTGGCGGACGACGAGCTGCGAGTCACCCCGACAATAAGCTTCCCGATACCAAGTTCTCGCCATGATCTCGAAGTCCGCAAGCAAGCCCTCATACTGCAAGATTGTTTGTTGCTTGCTCCTTAGAAAGTGCATCCGACCACGATTTGAGGTGCTCTCCGTGGGTGCAACAAGTAGTACCGCACCGCGCTTTGCAGCGAGAAGGCACCATCAAAGTACATGATCCATTCTTTGTCCGCTTCTTGACGGGATGCTCCTTTCCGGAGTTTCTTCGCCGGGTGTTGGCGCCCATTCTCGCTATAAATTCTGCCAATGCTCGGCTCAGATAGTTGAGGTACTCTCAAACTTGAGGCCAAAACTTGACAGCTCTAGTGCCCACTGACAATCCCGCCTCTGCTTCTAGATTCTCGCAGATCCTCTTCAGCCGAAGCGAGTGACAACCGTGGATTTCATGCGCTTGAAAGTAATGGTGCATCTTCCTCGAGGCCATGAGGAGGCCGAAGCAACTTCGTGACGCCAGAGTACCTTGATCTAGCCCTTGCGTGAGGGAGTCGACAAAGTAAACCGGGCGCCGCACCATCTTCTTCTGCTTTCCTTCCGCAACCGCAGACAGATCCGCCCTTGCCGAGCCGTAACTTGTCGGAGAAGCCTCGCTTGTCGCTGGACTCGCTTGCCGTGGTCGCCGACTCATCATCCGCCTCCCTTTCGCAACTAGCGCAGCAGCTAACCACTCGATTGGTCGCCGCCAGATCTAGCAGCAACTTCTCTGTGGCTATGGTGCGACAAGTGTCGGAGTGGAGGATAGGTATCTTTAAGTCCTGCAGCGCAGCCTCCGCCCGAGTCCATTTTCATTGACCCGCCTTTTTCAAGATTTTGAAAATGGCGGTATGCCGCTTAGCGCATTTAGGGATGAACCTACGAGAGCAAAGAACACAGCCGCAAGCTCGCGACGCCCTGACGCGCTTTGGTGCTTCAATTTGCTCAATGGCCTTGATCTTGTCGGGTTGGCTTCAACTCTCTCGAGATACAAAGAACTCGAGAAGCTTGCCGGAAGGAACTCCAACACACACTTTCGGGATTCAAGTTGAGATCGACCTTGCGCAGATTAGCAAAAGTCTCGCCCAAATCTTGGATCGTAGTCTTTGTCTTTGCTTTTGACCACTATGTCATCCATGTAAGCTTCTATATTTCGTGCAACTCGTGGCTCAAAAGCATGGCTAACTACTCTTGCAAATGTTGAACCAGCATTCTTCAACCCGACTGCATCCGTACGGGCAAAGACGTGCCACACGGAGTAATGAATGCGTTTTCCTCATCCTCCTTTGCCATGAAGATCCGATGATATCCCGAGTAAGCATCAAGAAATGAGAGCAGATCACATCCCGCCGTGGAGTCTACTATCCGGTCGATGCGCGGCAAAGGGAATGGATCTTTGGGACAGCTCTATTAACATCGCGAAGTCGATGCAAAGCCTCCACTTCCCGCTCGCTTTATGCATTTATTATCGGGTTAGCTAACCACGTTGGATGCAGACTCCTGACCAGGCCTGCCGCCCAACTTCCCCGATCTCCTCCGCTATGAACTCTTGACGCTCTATTGCTTGCTTTTCGACTTTTTGCTTGACGGTCGCGCAGGAGGGCAGACGGCAAGGTGGTGCTCGACATTCCCTCGAACGCTGGGATGTCGATGGTTGCCATGCAAACACATCGACATTCGCCCACGAGAGCAACGAGCGCCGCTTCCTATTTAGGATCAAGCGTGGCACCGATGGTGAAAGTACCACCAAGGCCGCCCTCCTTGGCGGCCACCTTCTTGGTCTCTGGCGAGGTTATCTTTGTCTTCTTGCGCTTGCCGGTGGAGCTCGATGGTGCGTCCTCGACGGCAGCGCAGCCCTCCGGGGAGGTGTGCTTGCCGGAGTGGGCATCAGAGCTATCCTTACCGGACATGGCCTTCTTTCTTCCCCGGGAGCCATGCAGTGGCTCGGCGCCAGCTGCAAGGCCGCCGCTTCCCGAGATCTTGTCGGGCGCAGATGAGTGCATCCTCTTGTCGCTTTGGACAGAAATAACACTCATCGGACCTGGCATCTTGAGCACATTGTATGCGAGTGAGAAGCCGCCATGAACTTGGTGAGTGCGGGTCGGCCGAGTATCCCGCTAGGGCAAGGATGTCAGCCACATCGAACGTGACCTCTCACCCAAGTTCAGCTCGCTCAACGCCATCGCAATGTGATCTTCCCTTGGGCTTGCTCCTTCCTGGATTTATTCCTTGAAAGGCACCAGCTTCTTCGAGCTCATTGTCGGGAGCCGGAGCTTGAGCATCGCGGAGGAAATCAAGTTCAAGCCGCCCCGCCACAACCAGCATCTTCGTGACCTTGAGGTTGCGGATTGTTGGTGAGACCAACATCGGCAAGCACCCGACCGCAGTGATGCGATCGTGGTGGTCCTCAATGTCAAGACGATGGGCGGCTGACCACTTCAGAGGCTCGCGGCTCGACGGACGGCACCGCTGCATTCACTTCTCGCACCCATCGCTTGAGTTGGCGGTGCGAGGTGTGCAGGAGGCACCGCCGCCGATGCACAACACTTCGTCAGCCTTCAAACTCTTTGATCATCAGCCTCATCTTCCTCCATCTCTTCATCCTCATCTTCATCTTCGCCCTTGTCGTGGCCGCTGGGAGGCTCTGTCTCTTGCTGCTGCTTAGCCTTGCAGCGTGTCCTCCCCGGCGGAAGCTTGCCGATCCTCCGCCACCTCCCCGGCTCTTCCTTATCGCGGCGCCATACTCAGCTTTTTGCAGCTCCGCCATCCGCTCTACTTTTTGCAGGTTTGGAGGTCATGGCCTTTGGTGTGGTGGATCTTGCAATAACGCTTGCCGGAGCGTCCTCCTTCCTTGTCGGGCGGTTGCTACAGCCTCGCCGGAGTCGCCGATTTGGCCTTGTCGGAGCCGCCTTTGCCGGAATGCTCAACAGCTAGCACATCCTTAGCTTTTTCTTCTATTGTTCCGCCCGGTTCTTCCTTGTCTGGGCGGCATCCTTGCCGCCGATCCTTCGCTTCCCGCAACCTCTCCGGATTTTCCTTCCTTCCTCAGCCTCGCGCACACTTGTCGGCCAGAGCGTAGAGCTCACGACATCTCTGATTTTGCACATCGCCATCTCTCCTCATCCCGCGTTACGACGTTTCGATGAAACGCCGCTAATAACCGCGCAGGTGGACGCTTCAGGATGTTGCGCCGCACTGGCTGAATCTTTGTATGTACTTGCGCAGGGCTCCTCCTTCTTCGACGAGCAAGTGGAGGTCACTTCCAGCCATGAGGCTTGTGGCTACCCGTGAAGGCGCCGACAAACCGATGACACAGTCCGCCCATGAAGAGATGGAGCCGCCCGCAAGTGCATGAGCCAAGATCGACGTTAGGCTTGAGTACCGGCCGGAAGTAGTTGGCGAGATCTTCCCGCCGCGCCCGCAGCTCGCACCGCGATGGTGTAGATGCCGAGGAACTCCGACGGTGTATCCGCCGCCGCATTTCTGCACGCTCGCTTGAAGTTCTTGGTTTTGGGCCATCGGACTTGCCGCAGCTCGCTGGTGAACGCAAGGCAACCCGCCGCAGCACGACAAGTCGCCTGGTTCTCCGGTGCGCGCTGCCGACAGCTGGCTCAGCCGCTGGTCGATTGACGCCGCTTTCTCCGGGCGCCGATGTGAGTGCGAAGCGTTTTCGTGTTGCCGTTTTGGAGAACGGGCGCTGATCACGGCGAAGTTCGGGTCCGGCGACGCGGTAGAGTTGGCGCTAAGGTTGGTCCGCGAAGCTGGCGACCTTGGCCTTTGGGGCTGGGAACGCACGGAAGCGCACCCCAGCCGTCCTTGCTGGCGCCGGCTCGCGCCGGGCGTTTTGCCGGGCCTCGACGTGTTTCGGTCGCTGGGCTTGTCGCCGCTGGCGGCCGGCGAGGCTGTAAATGGTCATCCTCCGCCGCCGATCTTGTGTGGCGCCGAGGGTAGTCTAGAAGCAGCTGGGCTCGCCAACGCTTCCGCTGTCTTGGTGGCGGTGGTGACGAACGGCGCGAGGAGCGAGATGTGCTCGACTCCCAACCGGATTGGGAGGAGCAACACTCGTCCGGGCGATCAGACCACTCGCGCCAAAGATGCGGCGCGCATGCCGACTCGAAGGCCCCGCGACCCACCGCTTGGCCTTGTTCCACGCGAGCACGGTGCTAGGAGCACCGGGCGTTGTTGACCTTGCACCTCCCGGGAAGGGTGCGTGTCTTCTGTCGCCACGCTATGGGCCTTGTTTTTGATCTCGTGACGACACGAGACTCCACCGGGCGGGCGCCTCGCCTCCGCTGGCGTTCACCTCACCGCCTGCTTGCTCGGGCGGTGGTGGTGGAATTGATGTAGACGGAGCGCCACCTCAAGGCTTCTTCTTTAGTGGCATGTTGACGATGACGCTGATGTAGCGCTGGAGACCGGATCGATGTCACAACCTCGACGCCTCTACCGGGCGCGCCAAAGATGTCGGGCGGTCTCTCGGGCCTCGAGCACCTATGGGGCATCGGGGCCCTTCGTTCGGCAAGGAGCGGGTCGCGGCGCAGAGCAGATCGAGGTCGAGCGCAATGGGGAGACGGGCGATTTTACCCAGCCTGGGCTCTCCGAGAGATAAAACCCTCATCGCTGCCTTTTGCTTGTTATTTGATCTTGCTCGAGCGCGGCGAAAGCGATGGTGGTGTCCTGGTATCGATCGGATCGAACCCTTCTACGTGCGCATGGGCCTCCCTTTATACTCAAGGAGGGATCCACAGTGGCAGCAGAGGAAGAGGGGTAGAAAGGTAAAATTGCGGGTTGGTACAACAGCAGCACAACAAAGGTCCCCTACCTAACTCTCGACGGGTAGGGACAAGGGCATTAAATGCCCGTCCGGCCGCCCCAACAAGGCAGGTGAGGAGGATCATATGAGCCACCGCTGCCACGATGGCGCCTGTCAGCTTCGCTTGCCACCTCGCCTCATGGCTGCAGATTGCCTCGCCACGCGCTCTTGGGATGTCCTTGTGACGACATGTCACTTTGGGTGCGCTGGAGTGTGGGTGGCAGTTTGCCGCTGCAAGTGCCTTGTCGCTGCCCTTCTTCTGTTGTGCCGCAAGCTTGCCGGCCGGGCTTGCTTTGCCGACGCTGGGCGCGGCAAGTCTTCCGTGATGCTTTGTTGGCCTTCCGCAAGCTCTTCTTGCCGGGCCTTCGCTTTCTTGGTTGGTACTTTGTTCTTGAATGGCAGTACTAAGGAGTGGAGGAGGGTTTTGCGCGCGCCCGCAAGCCTTGCCGCTGGGTGTCATGATCGCTCACAGACAAGTTCGGGGTACTAAGGTACCCCTACTTTAGTACACCGATAGACTCACTTTTGGGTGTTTGGCAGAGTGCATGAAGGGTGCATGAGTCCACACTAGTAGGTTAACACAAATACACGAAGAGGAAACAACTATATTGCAATGAGAATGCAACCAAACACACCCACACGCTTTGTGCTACAGTGACTGATCTGCACCGTCTGAGTTTGATCCAATGGTCATGTTGTGCCGAGACATGGACATGCCCATGCAGAGGGCGCCTAAACACCACCGAAGTCCCTCTGCGTTCTCGAGGCGCACGACGTTGGTGATGCAGGGTGAAACCTCCCGCAGAGCCCACTCTCGATCGACGGGAGCTAGCTCGTCAAAGACGGCATCCAATGGCACGAATGGATTCCGGTGATGGAGCCCTGAAAGGATTTGCCCGGCAACGGTGATGGCAGCCTGCAACCCCTCCTTGTCCAGCTCCGCCCCCACCATCGTGCGGAGACGGCTCAGCTCCTCGGAGATATAGGTGAAGAAGGAGACCAGGTCAGGAAGCTGCAACTCGTTAAAGTCAACCGGGTGGTCGAACGGGTTTAGCCCGATGACCGGCATGGTCGCGCTGGCACGACAGTAGGCATCGCACAGCTGCAACACATGCGTGCCAACTTGGTTCACCAAGTGGCTGAGGTGATCCTGGACCTCGTCACGATCGGCCCGCCAAGGCCGCCTGCCCCGACGGCCTATCGATCTCCCGCTTTTTGCAAAGAACACCGCCGACGCCGAGCATCTTTTGTGGTGGATGCCCGCCGCTTTTGAAGCTATGTGAACTCCCGACATAACGGAGGAGCATGGCACTCCTCTCCTCCTAAGCTCACGGAGCTCCACGCCCTGGCCCCGAGCTCCGTGATCCTGGCCCGGAGCTCCTATGTCGTGCCTCACCCGACTCGGATTCGGCCTGCCGCCATGGCACTAGATAGAAGCAATGGGTAGGGGAAGCAAAGGGGGCGAAATGGCTGAAAGGCAATGCAATCTACGAGAAGGCGAAGGGAGCCAGCTGAGGAGCGGGGAATCTTTTGGTTTTCACCATGGTAAAACACTAGTCGATTTACTTTCACATCAGGAGCAATGGGTTTTACAAAGCGGAGTCATCGTGACTAATTGCTACCGCTACCGCTCCCATCAATCAAAAAATTAAAAACCTGTCGCTACCGCCCCGCTAATCAAAAATTAAAAATCCTGCCGCACCCAAACAACAGAGCAACGCCGCGGTGGATATTTAAATTTACCTTCCGGTAAGTAGATAAAAAAGGGGTGAAAAAAATGTGTCGGCGGCCTAGCTAATCGATCGAACTAGCCCAACTAGCTAGTCACCGTGCTTCACGGATGTACTCGGCGGGAAAGGTGGTCTTTCGTGATTTGATGACTCATTTACTTGCTTCGGCGCTACGACCGAGGAGGACCCGTAAAACGCGCGTAGGGCGCCCCACGCCAGAAGAATATATAGGCACCACCCGGAGGACCCCAAACCGGCGGTAGGGTGTGCACGCCTTGGCACAGAGGAAATATGTGCGTAAAAATATATCAGACGATGTAGTACCTATGGTTCGATCTCGGGACCCAGCCTACCGGTCAAAACACCCCACTAGCCACACAGCTTCATCATGCTAACGTGGCACGGAGGATAGATGTGGTTAGTCCGCCTCGACCAGCCACAACGCCTCTTGTTCTAGGTGATTCTTCTATTTTCCTAGCTTTTTTTAGTTGTAATAACACCACGGCAAGCTAGCGCCGCTCTTCGTGTGTGCCCATGCAAAGGTTAGACAATGGAGAGAAGAGAGAGATTGCAGACCTGGGACCCACCAGTAAGTGAGTCAACGGTCATGCACGTGTTGACGAGGCACTCCCTCTACTCTACTCAACGTAATACTGTATAAAATCAAGTTATGGAACAAAGCCAACTACCTTGTTGTTTCAGGCTATCAACTTACGCTTTGTAGTCCAGGTTGCCAGTTCGAATCTCGTCTTTCAAATTTGTTAGTTTTAGGTCCAAATTTGATTAATGACAAGTGGGACCCCCGTGTGTTGTTCCGATATTTCAATGTAGGATGGTTTTTTTGAACAAACAGTTTGCACGGTTAGACAAATGACGGCACGAGTTACACGTATTTTGCAAGTTTACGAACAAAAATGACAGCTGCATAGAATATCACATCCACCCCGTAGCTTAGATGCTATGGTGATACGAGTTTTTACACCGTTGGAAGTGAGATCCAATGGCTTGGGAGTAGTCTTTGTAATTATGCGCACTTCCAAACTCTCCAAAGGTTTTTTGCAAATAAAACATTCAGCCTCGTGTGTGCCTGCTGCATCTTGGATCCAATGGCTCCCCATTGCTCATATTAGGTGCTCCACGAGCTTAATTACCCGCCACGGTGATATGAGCATCTAGGTCGATGATTAGTGATCGATGGCACATGCGTAGTACTTGTACTTTCTCACAAGATTTCCCAAACTCTCTCACCAGATATTGCAAAAACATTCAAACCTCCTCATCGTGGGCCGTTAGATCTCAGTGAACTCGTATCACCATAGAATCTACGGTGCAGGAGCACCTCATATTCTCCCATGCGAGAAAACATAAGCTCCTATCGCAGCTTGGATGCTACAGTGATACGAGCTTCAAGGTCGTTTGATCTGAGATCCAATGGCATCTAAGCAGTCTTTGTGCTTGTAAGCAGTGGCCGAACTCTTTGGGGGCTTTTCTGCAAAAAAACATTCGAACCACCGAGGAGGTGTTGGGTCACAAATCCAATGGCTTTGAAGAGCTTGTATCACCAAAGCATCTAAGGTGTGGTAGCACATGATATTCTTACATAAAGGAGAATATGATGTCCTCCTTCATCTTAGATGCTACGGTGATACGAGCTTCGAGGTCGTTGGATATGCAATCCAAGGGCATCTAAGTAGTTTTTGTACAAATTGTGTGCAATTCTCAAACTCATCAAGGTTTCCTGTAAAAATATTAAGACATCATGTGAGCTGCTATATCTCAGATCTACAAGCCCTGTGAAACTCAGACGCATATAGCATCTAAGGTATGGGGGCACATGATATTCTCCCGGGGAGGAGGGGTGGGGGTGCACAACCAATCGATGGTTGGGAGGGTGGGGACAAATAAAATCTAAACAACCCTAAACAGAGTTTCACAATTTTATCTAAGGTCGAGGGGTTGACCCCCGACAATCATAGCTTTGCCTAAACATAACATTTGCATGTACTGTAGTACTAGATTTAATATTCATGTTTCAGTTTCATGTTCATTTTAAATATTGAACTGAGGACCATGCATGTCTTACATTTTACTCCCTTTGTTCCTAAATATTAGTCTTTTTAGAGATTTCAAATGGACTGGCACATACGGATGTATATAGACATATTTTAGAGTGTAGATTCACTCATTTTGCTCCGTATGTAGTCACTTGTTGAAATCTCTAAAAGACTAATATTTAGGAATAGAAGGAGGCGAGCCCTTTGACCAGGCTCTGCCGCCCACCATCGTCCCAACTGCTCCCACTTTTAATGTTGCCGGTGCCGCAGTTTAAACTCAACCCCACACTACCCGGTATCGCTACAATCTTCTCTCTTCCTCTCCGATTCTCCTGCCGTCTACCTCCAACTAGGCTGACCTAAACGTACGCCATGCCGCATGATGATGGTCTGCCCTTAGTCTTCCAGTTTCCTGAGGAAGACACCCAGCCGGAGTCTCAAGAACATAAGGCGCTTTGGGACGAGCTTGAACTAGCCTTCTGGGAAGACGCCGCGCTTGTCCCCGCTCCCGTTCTGGCTCCCATTGCCCCGAGTGCGCCAGCGCCCATCCCCGTGTCATTGATGGGTTGGGAGCCGCACATTGTCGCCGAGCTTGATGCCACGGGGTTCCACGAGGTCCCCGCCGACTTTCACGCGCCTGCACTGCGAAAGCATGCGCGCTGCTGCACCGACGCCAAGACGCTCTTTGCCGGTGCATCGCACCTGCCAACAGATGCTGGCGCTGCAGACCGACGCAGCACCTTGCTGGTGCCCGTGCACACGAATGTCTCCGCCGCGCCATTGACAGCGCCTGTCCCCACGCGGGTCCTAGTGCCCCCCTCAGCGGCATGGATGGCCGCCATCGACCGCTTCCTTGCACCATCGCCAGTTGCCTCCTCCCGCCAGTTGACTCGCTCCAAAGTCCAGAACATTGTGGCCTTCCTTGAAGCTAGGCCAACGTCCAGGAGTACGCCAACAACGGCGCAAGACGCCGCCGCCGCCGTCGGTCAATGGCCCGATGACACACAGAGCACGGCAGAGGAGCCGCTTCCCACCGCAAGATGCCCCCGCCGACGCCACGTAATCTAAATTTGCCATGAAAAATGTTCGGATTGCCATTCTTAAAATCCAAATGTTTATTTATTTTATATCGATCATCGTATAATTTAAAGTCAGAGTCAGACTGAACGAAATCTATGGTTTGATCGATTCAATGTTCTGCTAGAGCCGTATCAAATTAAATATAAAACATCATCAAGCCACATGTATTCCTTGTCATCCAACGACCTAGACTGCTTCAATGTCGAGCGCTCCACATGTTTAGCGTGTAGTTAATTTCATGCCAAATATAGTGATAATCACATAATAACACGCAAATAATATCCCACTTAATATCTGCATGCACTTAATATACTTCTAAATTAACGTGCATTGCACGCATAATAATCGACCACGTGAAACCGTGTCGAACTTCAGAACGCTGCCTAGATATGGTCAACGGCAACATTGCTCATGAAGTTCTTTGTGTTTGCCCGCAAGGCCTAAACATAGAAGGAGGAGAGAGAGAGCACACATGGAACCCACCAGTAAGTGAAGGCGAATAGTACTAAAAATAATATTACATGTTATCCATTAAATAGGATGTGGTAATATAAAAACATTATGTGAACAAAAGGGGGGTACAACAAACATTTCTGTTCTATGTATGTTGCCTATTGACGTGCGGCTTGAAGGCCCTGGTCGCATGGTCGATCCTCGTCCTTTATTTTTTAATTTGTATATGGGTCCAAATTTGTTTCATGACATGTGGTCCCCTCAGTGTGTATTTTGTAGCACTTCAATTTGTGGGTCGAAATTTGTTCCATTCCAAGTGGACTATCGCTGTGTAGTTTTGTAGCTTATTTATAATGATTAAAGAGACCAACAGAGTTCTTTGCAATAATACCATGGTGCGATGTTGAAGGTGAGAAAGGACGTGAGAGAGAGCGATGACCGAGCCATATGGAAATCAACTAGGGGAGTTGCGGGGGTTGCACTGGTGTTTGGAGTAGTTATGGGCCAAATGCTACGAAAATATAATCTAAACCGACTGGAATAAATGCCTACACAAATTAATCCAAGGTTGGCGTGCCCCTCGCAATGTAAATAGCTCCGGCTTTGCGAGGGGTGGAGAGGTAGCTTCAATGCGTGGAAGCAAAAAGCAAGGTCAATCGAGAGACATATAGATAGAGAGACAAAGTGAGTGTGGTCCGACATTCATTGAATAGATATATATGCTCTGGAGAGATATTGTCCGATTGAGCTTTTGGCAAGGGTGAGGGCTGTAAGATAGAGCTTGAGAGATGATCCAGTCACAGACGTGTAGATATATTTTGTGCATGGGAGGAAGCAAGGCAATCGATCACATAGGGTTGTCGTGCAATCGAAAGAGTGAGACGGGTTGGAGAGTGTGACCTAGATAGACAATGTGCATGAGAGAGTATACAATGTGAATAGGTCGAATTGGGCTCAAACATGGTGATATATCGTTTTTGTCCGAGAAAGAGCGAGGTCAATCGAGACATACAAAGAGAGAGAGAGAGAGGGATATATATATATATATGTAGAGAGAGAGAGAGAGAGAGATTGAGCAAGCGTGGCCCGCCATGAGGTCAAAAGAGTGGGGGCGGCTTGGATGGACTGACCTAGATAGACAATCTGCATGAGAGAGTATAGAATGTGTCGATCGAGGCCCGAACAGGGAGATATATCATTTGTGTGTGAAAGAAAACGAGGTTAAACGAGACTCAGAGAAAGAGAGCGAGATTGAGCGAGTGTGGCCCGCCGTGCGGAAGAAAGAGTGAGACAGTATCGAGGGAGTGACCCAGATAGACAACGTGCGTGCATGCGCACGACAGGTTGGGGGGTCTAGATAGGCAATGCATGTATTTAGCGCGAGAGGGTGAGAGCGAGAGGGAGAGAGAGAGAGAGCTCGGCATGGGGTGCAATGGCAGGTGTGAGAGGTAAATACATTTGGTAACAGAGTGGAAAAATGGGTTGTGTAGTTGAGAGAGTTAGAGATCGAAACATGGAGAGAAAGAATGAACGTGTGTTGGAAACGGATAGCTTTCTAAGGTGGTTAGGACAGGAAGATTGACCGATACAGGAAGTATGTAGCGTGTGTGCGGGGGGAGGGGGGCTACAAACAACATTTGAATGTACATAGTATGAGACTTAATATTGATGTTTCAATTCGGTGTACATTGTAAGATTTGAACTGAGGACCATGCATATGGGTAATTATTTCGAATTCGTGCCATACTAGGTTTCAAAAAGTTGACATTGACTCGATTTGTTGTGCTATTTTGTAGGTCATATGTTTGAATCCATCCCAAAGTTTTCTCACTACCATGGTGTTCATCATATACATATGAATTTGTATTAAAAAAGTAGCGTGGATACTGTGAGATGCGAAATCCACATTAGAATTGGAGATCGCTACGTGACACACACTCTAATTCAAATAACTAATTATGTGACACACACTCTAATCCACGTTAGCGTGGATTCCGTGGATACTGTTTCGTTTTTTTAAATAAATCCTCATTAATTAATTTATAGTACTCCCTCTGTTCACTTTTATAAGACCTTGAAGACATTTCAGACAATGTGCAAAATAGTTCATTTTCAGTTGTCTGAAACGACTTACAAAAGTGAACGGAGGGAGTATCTCGTTTCGAATGACTAATTATTGCAAGGAAAACATGGGCATGGTAATACATACAGATTTGTTTGCAAATGAAAGAAGATTCGTTTGCATTCTCAAATGTAGGCGCACCGGGCAGACCAGGGTCATGTCGTGGTGGTCGCGTGCGTTGGACGGACGCGTAGCACCCAGCCACCCACCCCTCCCTCCCTCCCCCACTCCCCCCACCTCCAACCCCCCCCCCCCAAAAAGGATGACGACAAAATAAGTTCGCGCTTCCACGTTTCGGATTGAAATATCTAGCGGCCCCAATTCTAGCCCTGCAAAATCTCCCTTCTCCACCGTCCCCTTCCGCGCCCAGATTGCTCAAATCCCTAATTCGCCGCCAACCCAATCAATGTTCGAATTGCCCCTCGTCTCGTCTCTTTCCCCACCTCTGTGTCGGACGGTGGCAAAGACGACGGTCACACTTCACCACCGCACCGGAGCTACCTCATCTACGCCCTCGTCCACCGCACCGGGTGGTCCACCGACAAAGTCGTCCGCCGCAACCGACGTGCCTCACAGACACCAACTTCCACCGCATCAGGTGCGCTTCACCGACGTTGTCTCCCAGCTCACTGAGGCTACTTCACCGAGCACATCATCGCACCTCCGCCCCCCGAGGCCATTGGGGCTTCACCAACGGTCTCGTCCACCGCATCATAGCGCTCCGCTACCACTTAGGATCTGCATCCGTGTGCGGCCAGCCAATGCCAGCGCATCACCCTCAATGGCTCTGAAGTGACCCGCACTCTAGCTAGGCGAGCATGCCCAAATGCCAGCCCGAACTAGGTATCCACACATAACTCCCTTGTGCAATGTTCCCACGATGTTTGGATATCCTTTCACTGCTCTCTTAGCTTACACGCCTATGCAACTCTGACTTTAACTCTTATTTCTTCTGGAGATATCATTTGAAACAAGCAAATCCATTTTTTAGCGAAGCATGACGGCACTACGGAATCTGTACACATCCCGCACACCAGATAACCTTGAAGTATCTATCCTCCCAGACAACATCAAGGTCGATTCCTCCGATTTGATCAACCATTCATCGTGGTCAAAATGCAGAGGGGGACGAAGGAGCACAAGGCCCGCACATCCAAGTAAGTGGTAACATGGACTTGTACATGGAACATCCCAAGCGCAAGCAGAGCTGCAAATGAACTCCGCATAACGAGCTAGCGAAGTCCTCGCATTTCATTTAATTCAGACGGCATTCGTGTATGATTTGTATGCAATGGCGGATCCGCGAATTCAAGTTACCAGGGGCGAACATTTAACTTAAAAAATACGAAGGCACTTGCACTCCGGATATCAACATAACTTGAGAAATGCGGTTACATGCACTTTGAAAACCAGCTAATGATCCAAAGTAGTTCAGATTATAAACACTAAATGATGCAAGCACCAAAAACACAAATGCAACATGGTGTACAAGGACTACAAACATGGTCTGCACTGCTTGAATTATTCATTCTCCGCTGAAAATATCAAGTGTAATTGCACCTATAACCAAAGGCATAAACTGCATATCAATATATCTATCCTGCACAAGTATGCCAATAGTTTCAAACAACAGATTAGAAAAGTATTTACACTATGCTGTCATGATACGGGGACTTTCTGGTAGATGGCCTCGACATTTCCTCAAGCTATGAAAATGCACTATAATTTGCTTGTCATCAATGCCTGCAAATCTCTATGTCTCTCTCAACATAACAGATCAGCATTAGACACTAAATCCTTCAATGAGCTTGCAAAATGCTTGCATTAGATCCCTCATTAGACACTATATGTTCATCACCAGGAGCATGTAGAATGTTTGCATCAAATCCTTCATTAGAAGTCTGTTCATTGGACACTTCAGGCTCAAGAACAACATGAGCTTGTATGTTTGCATCGGAAACTTGATTAGATACATCAGACTCAGTCAGTTCAATATTGATTGGGCGAGTTATAAAATAAGTAGAAATTGGTTTCATTTTCTCATACATTCCCTGCATGCAAGCAGTTTTACAACACCGTCAGGTTTAACTATTGGCCAGAAATTGAAGAGTTGAATTAGATATAATCACGGATGTGATGTACCTGCTCATTGCACATGCTACTCTTGCAAGCTGCGACTGCCCGTTTGCGCAAGCTCGATGCCATGCCCGTGTTGCCGCCGCTGCCTCCCACGCAGGCTACACCCAGGGTTGGATCTTCATCTTCTTGTCCTTCCGTTCGCTTGAAGCACGGCGACCGCCGTCCAACGAGGGCGTGAGGAAGTGTTGTGTCGATCTGTCTAGCGGTGGCTAGGTTAGGACCGAACCAGATTGGAGGCTGGAGCGAATGAATTGGGATTTTTCCTGCTGTCGATCAATATGGGAGGCACTCGTTTGGGCCACGAGCCTGCTATAGGGCCTGCCTTGCACTTATGTTATTGGCCCATCCAAATTGAAACATTTTTCTTCATTTTTTTACATTGCCTGCTTGTGCGTTGGGACGAACAAAACTAGCCTGGGGCAACCTGGACGACTCAAACTAGGTGCACACTTTCCAGCCACCCGAGGCGGCCACCCATACCAGCCCCTATGGTGGCGTCGCCCCTTTTTGCGTGTATGATTGGGGTACGAAAAAATATTCCGGTGGCGCTTTTGATTTACCCACAGAATGGTTGAATTGCTTGTTTCTATGAACTAAGTTCGCCAATAATGTGAAGGATGCCAGTCTTTTCATCCTATTTTAGATTGCTTAGAACTCGATATGCGAAAAGTAATCGCATGAAATATACAGTAAAAGTCAATGTGATGTGTGTAACTACATTAGTCTGACTACACGCCCTCATATAACATATCAAGGATGCACCATCTTACCAGATTAACCATTCGACTAAGCAATGTAGTGTGGGAAGAAAGAAGTATTGGGACTGTGTATCCAAGCAATTGATGCCATGGACTCCTTCGTACAACCTTGTAAGCAAAAAAGAAGTTGCAGTGTGCCTGTACAAAGAACTAGCATAAGTTCAGTTACCTGCTTCTCGGAATTTTAGTTAGCCACTCCAAAATTGTTCAATTACATTGCTTGGCTTAATTTAGTTTGCTACTGATGACATAATGCCACAGCCTGTTAATACTATTATAGATTGCGCCTATCTATGTGCTTGATACTTACTGTTAAGAATTACCTGTTTGCCTGAACTTAAATAGCTACTTGTTTGTTTAACTGCTTTGCTGCTGCAACAACGAGTTACAATGATGTTAATAACTACTTTTCAGCATCCAATTGAAACTCTTTAATTCCTTGTTTGTTTAACTTGTTTGCTGTTATAACTCCCATTTGAGATGTTTTGCTAACTTCAACTTTTCTGAATCCAATCGGAACTTTAATGGCAAAACTGGTTAGCCCAAGATCAAAGAGCGAGGTCCCCATGGACGTTGTATCATCCCACAGCACTGGCACCGGCCCAATCGTGCATTATGAATTTCCAACTGCTGATGTAGAGGCTAAACCAGTGGTAGAGAGAGATTCTACTTCTGCACTTTGAGATGAAGTTGACATGCTGAGGAAGCAAACAGCACAATCACAAGCAGTACTCAAGACAACCATTAAATATTTGGTGGAATTTCAAAATGAAGCAAGCTGAGACTGACCACATTGTTAAGGTCCTGAAGGGAAAAAGGAAATTAAATTCCCACTTGGTAAATCATAGGTGAAATGTTCTTTCCATCTTTGAATAATCTTTGTGTTGTTTGTTCATGTAATCAATCAAACCATTTGTTTTAGAGATCATGTAATAATTGTTTTTTGTTTTTTTTTTGTTTGTAATTTTATTTGAGCACAAGTCTGTATTAATTGATAAGACTCGGAGACATTTCATTTGGATTGCTGTGCCAGACCTACAAATATGCCAATCAGGCTGAATGTGCATTCAGCAATAATAGTAGTATAGATGGACCATAAGTGGCACGCATCGGAAAGGGACAAGATGATGTAGTAGTTTGGCTAAAAAAAGAATGTTGTTGTAGCAAAAAAAAGTACAGCGGACTAGCTTATGTATGTTAGTTGATATTATTGATCCATATACTCTATAAGTGTTTATATGTCTGTTAGTTCTGTACATTCTTGGTTGATTGACTCGTTATTTGAATCTTGATACATAGCTTGTGTACATATCTAAATGGGAGTACACATTATGCTGCGTGTGACATTTGAGTTGGACATGAAGTGTTCCAAATATTTGAATTCACCTCAAACTGGATTCTAGCTTTTGAATTTGAGTATCGGCATTTGTAAACCATATTCATATATGACAGTGGAATACATCTTTGTGGTTCTTTTGAAGATATATAAAACACATAGAATGATTTATAAAGATTCGTATAGGAATACAAAATGGATTCAAATTTAGTTGACAGGGTAAACGTGGATGCTTATTGTCCCAAAATTCGAAAGAAGTGGCAAAATGTCCACTCACACGTCGGCTGCTCAAAGCCAAGTGTTTGGGAGATGGAAATTACTGTCTACCCATTACATGGAGAATCCATCAGCCCGATTTCCACTACTCTAAATAGGGGTAGGTTAGTAACTTCAATTAGACGTGACACGACCGCCTCTGAGCCCATTCCAACATGGTGGGCGCCAAACATGGGCGGCAAAACACATTTGATTCAAGCTCGTCCGAAAGACCTCTGTTTCTCCTTCCATTCCCCATTCATACATGATGGGCGGCAAAACAAACTCGACTCAGCCGAAATTGATGTAGGCAAATATTTTCAATAGGGGCAGGTTTGTAACTTCACTCAGACGTGACACAACCGCCCTACCTGTCAGCCCCGTTCATACATCGTGGGCGCCAACCATGGGCGCCAACCACCCTCTCCTCGCCCGAAATCGCTCTGGGCAAATATTGGCGAGAAGCGAGATTACCGTCCTATCCCCAACCAACGAGATGTCCAAATTTTAAACGGGGGCTAAGTTCGTAACTTTCCAACATTTCAGACTGGTGCATCCCAAAAACATGGTTCCCCGTACCTCTCCCTCCATTTTCCCATTCATACACCATCCGCGCTAGAACACCATCCCCACACCAGCCTCCGTCCACCACCCCATCCATCGTCGTCGTCCTCCACCCCATCCATTGCCGCTGTCCTCCACCACATCCATCGCCACCGTCCTCCACCATGCCGGAGCGCCTACCAAGAACGTGTCGTCCACTGCTAGAGATGGACATTTCTCGTCCACGGCAATAGACCAATAGCCTTGCATCGCGTCCTCTCGCTTCATCGGCGCCGTCGTCCACTTTGCCGAGGCCGCTCACACGACCTTCTCTTCCACCGCAACGGGACTTATCCGCCGATGCACCCATCTACCGTCGCAGAACTGCTTCAACACCACCGACAGCCATCGCACCCCCGATGCCTACACGGCGCCACAAGAGAGGTGGTACTTCATATCTCCTGAACTTTTTGATCTCAACCAAAAAATAGATCTTAACTTGGTTACTCTACTTTCTTTTTAGCTCTTAGAATTTAGTTCTTAGTTCGAAGCAAACAATGGATGCTAAACATCATTTCTCCTATTTGCAGCTTCAAATCTGCCATGGCACAGTCATAATATAGTTTAATTGATCATGCTTAGGGTTTAATTGATCATGTTGGTTCCGTGGTGGTTTCTTTAATAGAAATCGGAGGGGAAACCCTCTTTTGCTAAAAAAATATGCTTAGAGTTTCCCCCCTTTTATGATCACTATACGATCAGAATACGTGCTTCATGTCATAATAGCACTGCTCCACTCATCAAGCTAAACAAGCTTAGTTGTTCAAATACGAATCTGATATTATTAAAACAGAGTCGTTTAATTGGTCAGCAAAATGTTCCTAAGTTAGTTTCGAAAATGCATGTTCGCCGCTCGGGTGTGTGTCTCTACAGGGTGCCCACGATGGGCCAGCCCACCCTGGGATTTTGGGTCGTCCCAGGCCTCGATTCCCCTCGTTTCTGCAAGGCTTCCGATCTCTACCGCCCCAAATTACTGCCTCGCCGATGACTTGCCATCCCCGGACGGCATGACTCTAGGAGGAGATGCCAGACTAACAGGAGGTCAGGAGCCGCTTGCCCAACAGCGTCACTGCTACCTGGGCGCGCCGCCGTGCCTACCTTCCCAGTATGTTCAGGGCTCAGGCGTGCAGCACCCACCAAGCCAACCCGATTTATCCTGAGATACGTGCTCAACACTCAACAGCCACTCCTCATCACCCATTTGATTCATT
This sequence comes from Aegilops speltoides, assembly GCA_021437245.1. NCBI lineage: Eukaryota > Viridiplantae > Streptophyta > Magnoliopsida > Poales > Poaceae > Aegilops > Aegilops speltoides. Next base: position 274,138,672 of record CM038143.1, on the reverse strand, counting down.
ACTCATTACGCAGGATTGTCATTAGGGTTTGTTGTGTGCTCAGTGCTACCTACACTTAATGGTTCAGATGTATTTCGGTAATTTTTAGTACCTGTAAAGTTCACAGGGTTTTCAAAATTCTGGCCCTCGGAACATACACTAGTCATTTTGGATTGTTGGTCGTAGTGACATTGACCCAGATTACTACTGCAAGCCAGGTTTGTTGACAATTTTACTTGTCTTTCTTACTAATTCGATATAATATCCAATTATTCACGTCGATTAGTTGCAAACAATAAGTGCTAGACAAACTTCTTGATTCGGATTTTGGACGGTCTCTTACTGCATTTACAATTCTGCATACTTGTCCTAGTAAGCTCACAAGTAAATGATTGATTCACTACATCTATGCTTACCTTGTCATATTTGTTGTCAATATTCTTTTAGGGTGGACCACCCTATTTCTAAATACTGGAACCGTAGACATGAGTGAATATTATTTCTGTATGTGATCTCTTCCATCATGTGTGGGCAACAAACACTGCATTGTATAGAAAGAAAGTGTCATTTCCAGCTTTTACATAGGTTTCGATCTTTTACATGGAATACAATCTGCCTACTTGCTTTGTATCGCACTACCAACACTCCACCCTTGAAGCTAAACATTATGCCACTCATAATTCCTTAGTTTATTTGTTCAAATAAATATTTCATATTATTCTAATATTCCTACTTCAGTTTTGAAATGTGAGTCTGCCTGTTATAGAGACATAAGGGGTTTGTATTTCTGTGTGTGGTCTGGTCAGCACGGTTGGGGGTGAACTTTGTATATGCATGGGTTTATAGGGAGACACTCCTGGAGTTGAATCGACAATGCATTCCATAGATAATCTGACTACTTTTTACGTTTTCATGAATCTCAGATTCTGAACAACATCATAATGATTATGAGCTTGCGCGCTTGAAAAGAATAAAGCAGAACAATGCCATGGCTGTCAAACTTGGCATCAAGGGACTGAAATCAAGTCTAGATGCAATGCAATGCAAACGCTCTCCACCTACAGATTCATGCTCAGAATCTGATCCTAACAGTGATTCTGAGCTAGAGGGAGACCTAAGTCAATGTAGCTCCCTAGTGGAGGAGTCAGAGGAAGATGCCCTATCTTATTCACCCATCAAGGTGTTGGCTCTAACTTTCCAAGGTTACATTGGTTGCACATATCTTGCAACTGATGCTTTGCATTGCTTCTACTTTGTTGAACTGCCATTAGCTTAGTTTACACATCGTGTATGTGAATACGCCCTGCCTATCCATTTTCAGTACATATTCCATCTGTCATTGTACCATATTTATCCATTCAAATGTTTTTTCTTATGTATCAGACGTTCAGAAGAAAGAGGGCGATTGCTGATCGTGGAGGAGCACAAGCAAAGTATTTGGAAAAGGTAGTGGCACCTGGTAAATCAAATAGCCCACTAGGTGTAGTTGCAATATCACCTGACCCACAAAACACCCCAAATCTAGCAGACTCTAGCCCTACTACACTGGTCATTTCTGATGCCCCAACTCAGTAGACCCCAACTGCAGCAAACAGTATGATTATGCCAGTTGACATAGCACCAGCTCTACGATGCAAAACCCCCATTCCAGCAAAGAGTACACCTAATCCAGTTGCAAATCCCTTTTCGAACAAAAGAGAGCCCCAATTGCAGCAAATAGGACCCATGTTCCATTTCTTCCCAGTTTAGAAGACGAAGCTTATATTGTTGTCCGGAACTTTGTGCGCATCTTTCCTTCATGGAAAGATTATATAGCAGACAAAGAACAATTTCTAGTCTTCCTCCGCAACTTACGCATAAGTAATGTACTAATGTTATTCATGGTCACCACTGCATATGTTTCTGCTGACAGAAGATACAAGATTTCATTCTTTTAAATAGGCGAGGAGCAAACTGGATTGTGAAGATGAGCAAGGGTTGGTTGCGCTTTTCAAGCACTCGTTGATGAAGTATCGTTCCTACCTGAGGCAAGCGCACTTCGATGGCAAGCCTCTAAACGAAATTTCTGTACGTCCTCGGTGCTACATTTATCCAACGGTGACTGGAATAATCTTGTTACACATTGGTCTCGGCTGCAGCGTAAGGTACTATCTATGATATCACATCACAATTTGAACTACATTTCTGCATTTTCCTTAATGTCTCACTTGTATGAAAACTGTTAGCAGAAGAACATTCGTTCTCAAGGGACCACAGAATCTTGCAACTATACCGCACACTGCATTGCTCTTGTGAGTACCTCTTGTCGTGTATGACCATACTTACTTTCATAGTTGTTTGATTATGTAGCATCACTGCACATGTTAGCCTCGTAATCGTCCATTTGGTGGACATAATAAGATCCATATGGCTCTTACATAAATTTAGAATCAACCCAATGCTTTTGAAGATGTTTAGCTCTGCAGTCCTCTTGTAAGGACTGAACGTCGTCTATCACTGTAATTACATTAACAGCTTCTCCCTCCGTCCCATAATATAAGAATGTTTTGTACAGTACACCAGTGTTCAAAACACTCTTGTATTATGGGAAGAGGGACTGGTTCACTGTCTAGCATTCTGCATCTTATATCCCTCGCCCACCATTTATTAAAAAAGATCAGATCTATATTTAATCTTACCAACAAATAGAACACACAGACAATGCCAGTGCAGAAGTGTAGCCCATTGCTCTTGTCAGCACATTTTGTCCTGTAACACTTGTACTTCCAGGGATTGGTAGTTGATTATGTAGCATGAATCTGCATCTTATCTTCATGATCCTCTATCCCTTCCAGTATTATCATATCTATAATTACTCTCTACAAAATGTAGAGCACAGGCAACACTTATGGAGAAGATTCTATGCTGAAATTCTTGAGTTATCCTTCCCTTGACATGGAGAAGGGCATTATAAAGCTGGTGTTAACTGTTAATGTAAGTCAGTCCTTCTAAAGCCTTTATCCTCAACTGATGTTTAATTTTCTCATACTCCCTATACTTTACTGCTGTTTAGTTTGTTGTTTCTACCAAAATGCATGTTCGCAAGAACCGTAAGTTCTAAGTTTTATTTGTAAAACCAAATTCCTTATTCATACCATGCACATTACTCAATACTCCCTATATGTATGCTTGTTTTTGTGGATCTATAATCCAGTGTGTGGTGAAGCAGCCCACGTTTGCACCTTGTCATCTCTTGTTTTATCTTACTGATGTGGCTGATGATATGAACAACATGCCACGCACATTAACCAAAATAGATACAATGATTTTCTTTGCCCTTCATCTATGCTTGTTATGTTGACATGGTAATCTAGTAGTGTGGTGAAGCTTCCTGCATTATGAACAATGCCAAATTATGCTATTGATATTTTGAACTTACTCTTTATTTTCTAATTTGAAATTGGATGGAATTGACAGCACAATTATCATCTTTGTTTATACACGTGCAAAAACTATCATCTCTCTGCTTTATTTTAGGGTGGTATGCCTGATGGCATGCACAAGTCTGCTGAAGGCTGTGAGACAAACCCAACATATATTGCAGCAAAGAAGGCAAAACATCTTGAAGATAGCGAGACAACCCCAAAGTCTTGTCTTGATGCAGTGTTCAAGTTACTTGAGACTAGCAGTCAGACAAGCTCACAGAATTCGTTGTCTGAATCAGTTCAACTTCTTCAGTCCCAAGTTCTAGTAGAAAGGCATTCTACAACTCAACTTCGACTTGAAGTCCTATCTCTAAGAAAGATTGCGGAGAGCACTAATGAGAACCTCATCGCTAAATAGCTACACCTAGATGCTATGACCGACATGCTAGGCCGGTCTCACAACCTTGCTCAGTAGCTTGCGCAGCAGTTCCCCCGCAAGGCTTGGAAGTGGTCTCGGTTCAGTATTATTTTGTTACGCTACAATGGTGCCAAGTTTTTGTAATCTGCTTCTTTGTTGCGCTTTATGATCACTGGCGGTGAACTTCGATGCCTAGTGGATGTAATGTACCTTAAATCCTTTATTGTATAGTATAGGTTTATTCTTAGTTACTATGTCGTAATTTCTTTATTGTATAGAGTAGGTTTGCTCTTAATTCCTACTAGTTACTGCCATCATTCGTTATCTGAAAAAAAAATCAGATGTAGTCGACCGGGCCGAAATATTCGACTCTAACGGGCCTGGTTTTTAGCAGGCCACAATTGGGCCGGCCTGCGTCTTTCTTGGGCCCGAATTATTGGGGCCTTCACACTTTGTGCCAGGCCCACAACTTACACCGGCCTATATTTTAGTTGGGCATTTTGTGGACCCAGTGCTTAGTTTGGCCCAGGTAGCATTGGGCTATTAACATGCTGAATATTGTACTGGCATGTTACGGCCCAGATGAAACCATGGGCCTTTAGCAGGCCAAAATGCATGTTGGGCCTCAATTTTCACTAGTCGTCGATGGGCCTTCAGCAGGCTTAAATGTATACCGGGCCTTTTTGGGCCCAGTTAGCTCACGGGTCGTTACCAGGCCGAAACATATCTCGGTCCTTAGTTGGCCCACTGATATCATGGGCCTTTAAGAGGTCGAAAGCTTAGTACAGGCATCAATGGGCCGAATTATGCGACAGGCCTTTAATAGGCCCAAAGTCACGTTGGGCTTAACTATTTCCACCTTTATCATGGGCTGTTAGTGGGCCCGATGTCCCGTTGGACCATATATGGCCCATGGGAAGCACGGGCCATTCCCAGGCCGAAAGTCACATCGGGCTGAAATGGGCCCATGTCTAGTCTACACCGGGCCTCTAACAGCGAAAGTCACTGGGCTGTAGTTGGGCCCAAATATTCGGCAAACAATTAACGGGCCAAATCTGGCTTTGGGCCGTAAATGGGCCCAAATATTCGGCGACCAATTAACGGGCCAGATCTGGCTTCGGGCCGTAAATGGGCCTTTATTAATCAGGCCGTTATTGGGTTCGCCCACTGAGGGAGTCCTGGATTAAGGGGTCCTCGGACAGCCGGACTATATACTTCGGCCGGACTGTTGGGCTATGAAGATAAAAGATTGAAGACTTCGTCCCGTGTCCGGATGGGACTCTCCTTTGCGTGGAAGGCAAGCTTGGCAATTTGGATATGTAGATTCCCTTCTCTGTAACCGACCCTGTGTAACCCTAGCCCCCTCCGGTGTCTATATAAACCGGAGGGTTTAGTCCGTAGGATAACAACAATTATAATCATAGGCTAGCTTCTAGGGTTTAGCCTCTACGATCTCGTGGTAGATCAACTCTTGTAATACTCATATCATCAAGATCAATCAAGCAGGAAGTAGGGTATTACCTCCATTGTGAGGGCCCGAACCTAGGTAAAACATCGTGTCCCCTGCCTCCTATTACCATTAGCCTTAGACGCACAGTTCGAGACCCCTACCCGAGATCCGCCGGTTTTGGCACCGACACCCACTAATACCTGAGTAAGTACTACTGGCCTTTGACTGGGCCGACCTTTTTAACATATATGGGCCTTTGTTAGGCCCAGCCACCTGTCGACGTATCATATGCATGTCTCCTCCAATGGACGGGTGACATCTAGCCCACAGACGAGCTGACAGGTGTTCCCTCCGGCCAATCACAATTTTACACGTGGAAATTTCCCATTGGTCCGAGCTGTTAACGGGTTATCGAATCCAAAACCCGACCCGATAGCTTAACAGCGTTCTGTTACGGTGGATGCCACGTGTCGGTCACCCTTGACGAAAGCACTTCTGTGACGCACGATTTATCGTCATGGAAGTGGACACTTCCATGATGATAATTTTGGTAATGTCATGGAACACTTCTACGACAGCATAGGTATGACTATCTTGATTCTATCATAAAATCGTCATGGATGTACATGCAAGACAAAAACGCGACCTACTATGACAAACACGTATCATCACGGAAGTGTATTTTTTTGTAGTGATATATAAACCATGAGGATTGAGTCGTGACATAGCTTTTTGACATGTAGTGCAGCGAGCAACAAAACGCTCAACATCCCATCTCATCTTTGGCCAAAAGAAATGTGTAGCAAGTATGTCCTCCGTCTTCTTCACGCCAAAGTGTCCCATTAATCCCCCTCCATGCGCCTCCTGAAACAACAAAATACGAACGGAGCTAGCTGGAATGCATAGCTTGTTAGCACGGAACACAAATCCATCACTAAAGACGAACTTGTTCCACATTCTTCCTTCTTTACAATTCTGCATTACATCTTTAAAATCAGCATCATGCACATATTGATCTTTGATGGTGAAAGGATCGAGATGGACCTAGAGGGGGGTGAATAGGTACAATTACAAATTTTAATTATTACTAAGCAATTTTAGGCAATAGAGCGGAATATGAAGGTGAGCCTAACAATTGCTAGTAAGTACAAAGTACTAGGCAAGTGACACAAGCATATAAGAGAGCAAGCACGATAAGTAGTAAGTAAGGCAATCACAACAAGTAACCACAAGTATAGAGTTAGGGTTAGGAATAACCGCAACTCCGGGAGACGAGGATGTATGCCGATGTTCACTTCCTTGGAGGGAAGCTAGTCACCGTTAGAGGGGCGGATGTTACCACGAAGGCACACCTACGCCACGAAGGCTCACCCTATTCTCCCTTTGAGACAACACCACAAAGGCGTTTCTCAACCACTAGTGGTAGACCTTGGGGTGGTCTCCAAACCCTCACAAACTTATTCGGGGGTAATCACAAAGGTCGATTCCTCTCCGAAAGACTCCTACCGCCTAGGAGTCTCCAACCTCCAAGAGTAACAAGATCGATGGGGATTTGCTTAAGACTTGCTCAAATCACGAACTCCTTGGGTGCAAAGAAGGAGAGGGAATGGATCTATCACTTGATCGGACAACTTCTTTCCAAAGCTCTCAAATCCCTTGGGGATCTAAGATTTGGTGTGGAGGAATGAGAGAGAGAGTGAGAAGTGTTCTAGGGTGTGTTCAAAGTGAATGGTCAACGTCTCTAGTGGGAAGAGAGGCACTATATATAGTGTGAGCTCAAAATATGGCCGTTGTAGTGCAAGTGACCGGGCAGGCCGGACATCCGGGCTAGAGGCCGGACATCCGACGTGACAAGACACTTGGAGACAGAACAGAACAGAGGAGAACCAAGGGAGCCGGACATCCGGGGGGCAAGCCCGGACATCCGGCATGAAAGGAAAGCCCGGACATCCGGCAAATAGCCGGACATCCGGAGATTCAATGAACATTTACAGAACCATACCAGGCGTCGAGCAGTAGGAGCCCGGACATTCGAAAGGAGGCCCGGACATCCGGCAAGACAAGACGGCCCGGATATCCGGCGCACATCCGGACATCCGGCGTAAAAAAGAAAAACCCTTCTGGACGTGGGGCCAGAAATCCGGGGCAGGATCCGGACATCCGGGGGAGGACAGCGGCCCGGACATCCGGTGCACGGCCCGGACATCCGGTCCTCCCAGAGGCAGAATGGATCAGAGACAAAAACAGAAAGGAGCTTTTTGACTTTTTGACTTGAGCAAGCCTGTTACTAACCCAATCAATCCCCTCTTAATAGTGCGGGATCCTATACTCAAGGAAATAAAATGAAACAACATTTTAACACTTCAACCTTGAGAGAAACTACTTCGTATGCTCTTGATCCACACACAATTTTGACGAACCGGGGACCAACACCTGAGATTCACTTGGCAGCCATTGTTAGTCCTCTACATGTAGATTGTCATCAACCAACAAAAACACGCTATAAGGACATGATTGCACTTTCAGATGGTCTCCAAACCAAATATTTTGAAGTCAAGTTGTGAAAGCATAGTATAGCGACGAGACAATGCATCAACAATAACATTTTCTTTACCCTTCTTGTTTAATGACATAAGGGATAGTCTCAATGAATTCAACCCATTTAGCATGTCTACGATTAAGTTTAGCTTGCCCTTTAATATGTTTCAAAGATTAATGATCAGAATGTATAACACATTCTTTGGGCCATAAATAATGTTGCCATGTTTCTAAAGTCTGAACAAGAACATATAATTCTTTATCATAAGTAGAATAATTCAGTCTAGGCCCCCTCAATTTTTCAGAAAAGTATGCAACAGGTTTTGGCATCTTGTAATAACACACCTCCTAATCCAATTCCACTAGCATCACATTCAAGCTCAAAAGTCCTAACTAAATCAGGAAGTTGGAGTGAAGGAGCATGTGTCAACTTATCTTTCAATACCGTGAAGGCTTCTTCCTATGCAGTACCCCAAACAAAAGGCACATCCTTCTTTCTAAGCTCATTGAGAGGTGCATAAATGGTGCTGAAATCTCTCACAAAACGCCTATAGAATCCAGCGAGGGCAAGAAAACTCCTCACTTGTGTGACCGTTTTGGGCTGCGGCCAACTCTCAATATCTTCAATCTTGTATTTATGAACTTCAATTCCCTGTGGAGTAACAACATAGCCAAGAAAAGATACTCAGTCGGTGCAAAAGGTGCACTTCCCAAGGTTACCAAACAAACGTGCATCACGTAGAGCAATAAAAACAGCACGTAAATGTTCCAAATGTTCCTCCAAAGATCTGTTATAAATCAGTATATCATCAAAATAGACTATCACAAATCGTCCAATGAAAGCATGTAAAACTTTGTTCATTAATCTCATGAAAGTACTAGGTGCATCAGTTAACCCAAAAGGCACGACGAACCACTCATATAATCCAAACTTAGTTTTAAATGTTGTTTTCCATTCATCTCCCAATTTCATACGAATTTGATGGTATCCACTATGCAAATCAACTTTGGACTAAATTCATGAAGTATGTCATCTAGCCTAGGAATAGGATGACGATAATGAATAATAATATTATTAATGCCTCTACAATCAACACACATACGCGACGTACCATCCTTTTTTGGCACTAGTATAATAGGAACAACACAAGGACTAAGAGATTTGCGTATATGACCTTTGTCGAGCAGCTCCTGTACTTGACGCATAATCTCCTTCGTCTCCTCTGGATTGGTATGGTATGGCGCACAGTTTGGCAGCGAAGCACTAGGAATTAAGTCAATCTGATGCTCAATCCCTCGAATGGGTGGTAATCCCGGTGGCACGTCTTGTGGAAAGACGTCAACGAACTTCTGCAAAATGTTAGTGACAGTAGGAGGCAAAGAGGAAGGTACATCCTCGAAATAAAATAATGCCTCTTTGCACACAAAAGCATAGCAAACAGATTTGCTGAAATCTAGATCATCAATATCAGATTTGGTAGCAAGTAAACATGCACTTTTCAATTTAATTTCAAAAGGAACACTAGATGGTTTATTATTAGGCTTCATTTGTTGCTCAAATTCTTTTGCCACAAGCTGATTTTCACGCTTATTTTTCTCCTGTTTTGCTTTATTATCTCTATTAATATCATCTTTCAAAATGGAATCAGGAGTCATAGGATGCAAAGTAATATTTTTATCCTTATGAACAAGAGTATACTGATTGTTTCTACCATGGTGTACAAAATTTTATCAAATTGCCATCCTCTACCAAGTAATAAGGAACATGCTTGCATAGGTACCACATCACAATCAACATAATCAGCATATCTAGAGATACTAAAATGCACACAAACAGTACGTGTTACCTTAACCTTGTTGTTGTTGTTGAACCATTGGGTGTAGTAAGGATGTGGATGTGGTCTTGTGGTGAGAAATAGCTTCTCCACCATCTCCATGCTAGCCAAGTTGTTGCAGCCCCCTCCATCCATGATGACGCGAACAGAATGTTCCTTCACAACTCCCTTTGTATGGAACAAATTATGCCTCTGATTTTGCTCAGCTTGTGTGACCTGCACACTCAAAACACGTTGAGCAACTAAACATTCATACTGTCGCCGTCTTGGGAGCGATGTATTGCGCCTCATGATCGTAATCATCTCCACCATGTTCTTCACTTGTAATAAGAGCCAAAGTCTCCTCATCATAGTCACTAGCGAACTCATACCCACCATCCTCAGTAGCAATCATCACACACTTAGATGGGAATTCTCTTGTATAATGACCTCCACCCTTGCAACGGCAATAAATAATATCATGTGTTTGCCCTGTTGATGCCATGGATGAAGAACAGCTCTGTGCGGAACCGGAAGGTGTACTCCTGGCAGATGGTGGTGATGGTGCCTGTTTTCTTGTATCTCGGTTGGAATTGGTGTCTAAAGTCAGTGGTGCTGCAGTAGGACGTGTGGCAGTAGAGGATGAACGCGGTGTCCATGATGAAGGTCGACCTGCAGAAAAGTTAGTTCGCACCAATGCTTGTCGATCATGCACTTCACGTTCAGCTTTGCAAGCAAGATGGAATAAACGAGTGATATTATTATACTCCTTATACTCTAGAATGGACTGAATCTCTTTATTTAATCCACCCATAAAACGTGCAAGCATAGCTTCATTATCCTCAACAATACCACATCTAATCATTCTAGTTTGTAATTCCTGATAACATTCTTCTACAAAAATTTTACCTTGTCTTAAACGCTGCAATTTTTGAAGTAATTCACGTTCATAATATGGTGGAACCCAACAAGTACACATAGCACTTTTCAAAGCAGCCCAAGTAGTTGGAATATTATTCGGATATAATCTACGATGTTCAGACCACCACACACAAGCAAAACTAGTGAAAGCACAGAGAGCAGCAGCAACACGTCTCTCCTTGGGGTATTGTAAACATGTAAAATGTTGTTTAGTTTCTAACTCCCAAGTAAGATATATATTAGGATCTACCCTCAAATGGTGGAATATTCAATTTCAGTTTAGGAAGATGGTCATGACCTCGTACCTGAGCTAGTAGTGCAGCCCTACCATTGCGATTATATGCCTGTGGACGACCTGGTGCTGGTGGTTGCACGCAGTTCTGATTTTGATCAACCTCATCCTCGTAATCACCCACATAATCGTCATCCTCCTCGGCACTAACAACAGTAGTAGTAGGAGCCAAAGAAGCATCAACAGTAGGTGCAGCAGCACCAGAATTTTGACCAGGCTCAAGGGGAACACGTAGTGCTCGTCCCACTTGATTTGGAAGGCGACGTTGTTGTTGTTATTGTTGTTGTTGTTGTTGTTGTTGTTGTTGTTGTTGTTGTTGTAGACGTGCGACAAGTGCTGCCGGCGGTGGTTGTGGAAGATGCGCAAGCAATTCATTAAACTTGTTATCGATCTTTGTTTCGAACGTCTTCTCAATGACATCTATCTTCTCCATGGCCTCTTCAAATCTGTTTAGCACATCTTGCACTTGTCCACTTATCATTTGCTGAAATTTATCATGTAGTTATTTGTTTGACATGTTCTCCCAATTAGTCTCATCGACTTGTGATCCTACTGTTGGTGTCAAAACTGGGAGATCTCGGGTAGGGGGGCCCAGCTGTATGTCTGAGGATCGATGGTAACAGTGATCAAAGGGACTCAATGTTACCTAGGTTCGGGCCCTCTTAATGGAGGTAAAAACCCTACTCCTGCTTGATCATATTCGATGGGTATAGGGGTTACAAGAGTTGATCTACCTCGAGACCGTAATGGCTAAACCCTAACTTACCTAACCTATCAATGTTGTGATCCTGCCTCTGGTCTAAACCCTCCGGTTTATATAGATACCGCAGGGACCTAGGGTTTTACAAAGTCGGTTTACAAAGAAAGGAAACAGTACATTCGGGCACTTAATCTTGCCGTTCACGCATACAGGAGTCCTAACCGGACACGGGAGGTGACCTTCTTCCTTTATCTTGACAACATGAAAGGATCGAGAAGAGGTGTCTAGACGGGGGTGATTAGACCTACAACAAACAAAGTTGGAAATTTTAAGTTTTTCAAGTTTAGGTGGAGTTTAAGCACAAGTTCAACCATTCACAATACATATCAAGCAAGCATGCAAAGAGTATATGGGCAGCGGAAAGTAAAGCACGCAACTTGCAAGAAAGTAAAGGGATGGGATTGGAGTGTGCAAACGCAATTGGAGACACGGATGTTTTTGTCGTGGTTCTGATAGGTGGTGCTATCGTACATCCACGTTGATGGAGACTTCAACCCATGAAGGGTAACGGTTGCGCGAGTCCACAGAGGGCTCCACCCACGAAGGGTCCATGAAGAAGCAACCTTGTCTATCCGGCCATGGCCATTGCCCATGAAGGACTTGCCTCACTAGGGTAGATCTTCATCAAGTAGGCGATCTCCTTGCCCTTACAAACTCCGTGGTTCACTCCACAATCTTGTTGGAGGCTCCCAAGTGACACCTAACCAATCTAGGAGACACCACTCTCCAAAAGGTAATAGATGGTGTGTTGATGATGAACTTGTTGCTCTTGTGCTTCAAATGATAGTCTCCCCAATACTCAACTCACTCTCATAGGATTGGATTTGGTGGAAAGATGATTTGAGTGGAAAGCAACTTCGGGAAGGCTAGAGATCAAGATTCATATGGTTGGATTGGAATGTCTTGATCTCAACACATGAGTAGGTGGCTCTCTCTCAGAAAATGAGTAGTGGAAGTGTAGGCACGATCTGATGGCTTCCCTCATGAATGAGGAGAGGGTGGAGGGGTATATATAGCCTCCACACAAAATCTAACCGTTACACACAATATATGAAACTCGGTGGGACCGAATTAGAAAACTCGGTCAGACCGATTCAGTACATATGTGACCGTTAGGCAATTTTAGTGGGACCGATATGATCAACGTGGTGGGACCGATGTGCAAGGGTTAGGGTGAAACCTCATCTCGGTTTGACCGATTACACATCTCGGTGGGACCGATATGGTAATAAGCAAAAGATCCTCATGCACATGAATGTGATGCATATACTTACCTTGTGATCTTGAACTAGCTTTGGAAGAGCTGAACCTGAGTAAACAAGGTTAGACAACACAGAAACTTCAACTAAGCAAAGCAAGAGTAGAAAACCACAAGAGTACCATGATCTGGGATGACATGTATATAGTGAGTACTAGGTACTCTATTTGAGTGTAGACATGTCCCCAAAGGTAAAGATATGCAATGAATGTTAAGACTTCCTTCCCTTAGATATCTTGCTCCCCCTAAATCTCATAATGGTATTGGGAGAAGATAGGGAAAAGAAAATCAGAGCAAAGCAAACACACAAAAAACATGAACATGTCTTTCCCCTCTAAAGACATGTAACTTTTCTCCTCTTTGAATACCAAGCAACTGAGGTCTCTCTTTTGAAAAGAATGTTTCTCTCCCCCTGTTGCTCTCTCCCTTTGATAGAGTAATTAAGCTTTGATGTAACTCTCTCCCCCTTTGACTTCAATTTCCAAGAAGGGTCTTTTGGAGTGTGAGCCAAAATAGGTTTGGTCCATGAATCACAGAGCAAAGCAGCACATGTGATGCTGGTAGAGGATAATGTCGGCGTTCTATGAACGGGGGTCCCCAGACTTGCCTACCTGCGGCCTACGGCGTGGCTCAAGCAGTGGCCCAGTACGGCCCGTCTTCGTCGACCCAAGCTCAAGACCCTCGCTAGGGGCCAAGCCTCGCGGGGCGGATGACGCAAGGCTTCCTCAGGGGCGGCCTCACCAGGCAGGCTCGCGAGGAGGCGGAGAGATCAAGGCAAGGAGTACCTCACGAGGTGCTCGTGACGCAAGCCATGACGATCGAGACCAGGCGGGCGCCAGCCAGTGTAGTGTCCTCGTTTCCTCTTTGGTGCAAAGGGGGCAAGTGCAGGCGCGGAGTACCGAGGAATCAAGCAAAGGTTTCCCTATCGGTGCAACGAGACCAAGACCAGCAGGACGGCAGGACAGAGATCACCGTAGAGCCCAAGACGGCGTCATCGCCAGTGCCTTTGGCAGTCAAAGACCAACTTTAGTCAGGATAGCTTGTACTAGCTGTCCCCCTTCAAAATGGCCGTTGTTGGCTCCCATCCCACTCAATATTTGGGAAGAGGACCAGGGCCTCTATAAATAGAGATAGCCACCACAATAGAAAGGGGATCGAATCCTTCCCTAGGAGAACACCGCACCAGCTCAAGAACACCCCTCGTGAGGCTGTTCTTCCTCTGTACTGTTCATTATCAGCCCCAGAGGCAATCCACCACACCACACACTGGATTAGGGTATTACACCACAACGGTGGCCCGAACCAGTATAAACCTTGTGTCCCTTGTGTTGTTCATCGTGTAGCTTAGATTTGCGGTGAGGTTTTGGGGCGTGGATCGGTAGGGAGAAGATCTTCGTGCGCACCCTAGAGTTCGAACCTTAAGGGTTTAGCCGGAACCCGATATCTGACATTTGGCGCGCCAGGTAGGGGTGCGCCAAAATCCTCTTCCTACCGATCTGCGTTCCACTGCTTCATCACATCCATGTCCGGCGACCCGGAAGCCAACACCGACCGCTGGGCGGCATGGCCTGCCCATGCCGCGCCGCCTGCCCAAGGTGACCTCAACCCCGCACCTCAGGCAGCCCGCGCTCCGCAAAACGCTGCAGGGCACGGGCGACGCGGTGAAGCGCCGCCTGCCCTCACTCCGCGGCAGGTGCGATCAGCAGCAAGGGCCTCAAACCACGCTGCGTCCACAGTTCCGCACACCCAACGAGAACAGGCAAACATGAAGGCCACGCTCACGGTGGCTCGGGAACTGCTACGGTGCCGGCTGCAGGAGAGCGGCCATGACGTGCTGCTGGAGCGCGTCGCTGAGCTCCTAGATGCCGCAGCTTCAGGGGCGCCTCCTTTCTGCGTCCAGCTTCCACCCCAGGCCCCGGGCGGATCATACGGCGGGCCCATCCGCGCCCGTGCGCCCTCAGGCGTACACCAAGGCTTCATCAACACCAGCTCAACCATCGGTGCAGGGCGTCAAGTTGCACTAGCACCACCCCCGGTGAGCGAGGGGATGCGCATCGCCGCCTACTACCCAGGCGGGCTGCCGCCCTATCAACCCCAAGACGGCGCTTCGAGCCAAGCCGCGTGGAGCATGGGGTACTACAGCCAAGCCTTTGGGGTGACAGCCTCGGAGGCTTACGTGCCCCATATGGTGGACCGGGAATACGCGCTGGAAGACGACCCTGGCTCGTTCCTCGGGCCAGGCTGGGAGGAAGAGACGCCAGAAGCCGAGCCTCTCCAGGAGCCTCAAGGAAGCCTCACCGGCCGCGCCGGCGGCAGTGGCTACTGGGTACCACTAATTCCTCAAGAGCAAGATTATGCTAACCATGGGTCGCAGGGGGGTCAGGTCACTACAACAGAAGGCTGCCCCAGCTCGGCAGCCTCCCTTCCGGCAGGAGGGGGGCACTAGGGGCTGCAGGAGTGGAGCCGGGAGCCAGGCCCCTACCCACGGCGCGCGGAGCAAGGTGTTTCTCGGAGGTAGGCCCTCTGTTGGGGAGGTGCCGCAAGGCCTACCCCCGGTAGAGGACCCGTGGTCGTCGGGGGAACCGCTGGCGCCCCCTTTACCCCGTTGGTGTCGTCCTTGGTTTCCGGTCGCCGTCAATGGTGGTCGAGGGTGGCGCAAGGCAGGGCCCTCGTATGGCGATATGAAGCAAGGCCGGTACCTGCGAAGAAGGCCCAGTGCCTGTGAAGCTCGCCGCCCGTGACACTGTCACGTAATAATGAGTTAGGGTTGTACATGCCCTAGAGTCTCCGGAGAGCCGCCCTCGGGCCTCGGGGGCTCCCTCCCACGGCCAGTGGCAGCACTTAGCTCTGTGCTCGTGAGAAGACGTCGAAGAATAGACTAGGTGCTAGACGTGGCATTTTGATTTTTACCTCCCTTTCTGTGGTCGAGCTTCCTTGCTTCGGATTTAAGTTGAAGTTGAATTTGCATTTGTGTATGTGCGGGGAGGGGTGTTTTGTCTCGATTCGTGTGTTTTCTTGCGTTCTGGTTTCTACCCTGATTAGGAGTTCGCACCAGCTGCCTCCCCCTCGCGAGCCTCTCGCGGACAGGGCTGGGCACATCACATGCGCGCATGCCGTCCCGCGGCCAGCCCTCGCTCTCGCGAGGCTCTCACCACGTGGTCAGCAGGTCCCCCAGAGGACCCACGGAGAATTGTAGCCCCACAAGCCTACCCACGGTACGCCCAGGCTAAAGGTAAACCACAGAAATTAACCCAACACTGGGCCCGCAACATCACGCGGGTGCGCATTCGGCGTCGTTCCTAAAAACATGTGGACGACAATCCTTTTTACATGAGGGGCTTCCCCTCCCAAAATGCTCTTACAACCTCTAGGGTCGCGCCCGAGTTTCTCTACGCAGGATAAACAGCAGGGGGATATAGGATCAATCAGACATGTCGCTCACCGCATCCTCTTGGTCGCCTCTAGAGGCATCACTAGCGCCGCTGTCACTGTCACTGGCATCACCATCGTTCTTGAGCTGGATGGGGATTTTTTTGGGAGGAAGATGGAGTGTGTGGGTGCGGGAATAAGTGGAGGGGGGCCACCATGGGCCCACGAGACAGGGGGCGCGCCCAGGGGGAGTGGGCGTGCCCTCCACCCTCGTGGCCAGGTGCTTGCCCCCCCCCTGTTGTGTTCTCAGAGCCTAAAATCCTCAAATATTCCATAAAAAATCATACTAAATTTGCAGGGCATTTGGAGCACTTTTATTTTCGGGATATTTTTTTATTGCATGGATAGACAGATAATACTATTTTTGCTTTATTTATTCTAAATAACATAAAGTAAAAAGAGGGCACAGAAGGTTGTGCCTTCTAGTTTCATCCATCTCATGATCATCAAAATGAATCCACTAACAAGGTTGATCAAGTCTTGTTAACAAACTCATTCCGAATAACACGGAAGCGGAGAAATTTAGAATAACACTAGGTTACCTCAACGGGGATATGAACATCCCCAACAATAAGAATATCATATTTTTTCTTGACAGTAGGAAGAGGAAATTCAAAACCTCCAATAATGATAGTCGGAATTTTTCCAATAGAATTGATGCTATGAACTTGAGGTTGTTTCCTCAGAAAGTGTACCGTATGCTCATTACCATTTACCTGAAAAGTGACATTGCCTTTGTTGCAATCAATAACAGCCCCTACAGTATTCAAAAAGGGTCTCCCGAGGATAATCGACATACTATCGTTCTCAGGAATATCAAGAATAACAAAGTCCGTTAAGATAGGGACATTTGCAACCACAACAGGCACATCCTCACAAATACCGACAGCTATGGCAGTTGATTTATTAGCCATTTGCAAAGATATTTCATTAGGTGTCAACTTATTCAATTCAAGTCTACGATATAAAGAGAGAGGCATAACACTAACACCGGCTCCAAGATCACATAAAGCAGTTTTAACATAATTTCTTTTAATGGAGCATGGTATAGTTGGTACCCCTGGATCTCCAAGTTTCTTAGGTAGTCCACCTTTAAAAGTATAATTAGCAAGCATGGTGGAAATTTCAGCTTCCGGTATCTTTGTTTTATTTGTAATGATATCCCTCATATATTTAGCATAAGGGTTTACTTTAAGCATATCAGTTAAGCGCATGCGTAAGAAGATAGGTCTAATCATTTCAGCAAAGCGCTCAAAATCCTCATCATCCTTTGTCTTAGATGGCTTAGGAGGAAAAGGCATGGGTTTCTAAACCCATGGTTCTCTTTCTTTACCGTGCTTCCTAGCAACAAAATCTCTTTTATCATAATGTTGATTCTTTGATTGTGGGTTATCAAGATCAACAGCAGGTTCAATCTCTACATCATTATTATTGCTAGCTTGAGCATCACCATGAATATTATCATTAACATTATCACTAGGTTCATGTTCATCACCTGATTGTGTTTCAGCATCAGAAATAGAAATATCATTGGGATTCGCAGGTGTGTCTACAACAAGTTCACTAGGAGCATGCAAAGTCCTATCGTTTTTTCTTTTTCTTCTTCTTAGACGAACTAGGTGCATCTAAATTATTTCTCTGAGAATCCTTCTCGATTCTCTTAGGGTGGCCTTCAGGATACAAAGGTTCCTGAGTCATTCTACCAGTTCTAGTAGCCACTCTAATAGCAAAGTCATGTTTATTATTTAATTCATCGAGCAAATCACTTTGAACTTTAAGTACTTGTTCAGCTTGAGTGGTAACCATAGAAGCATATTTGCTAATGAGTTTAAGTTCACCTTTAACTCTAGCCATATAATCACTCAAGCGTCCAATCTTGAAAGCAGTATTCTTTAATTCTCTACCAACATAAGCATTAAAACTTTCTTGTCTAGCCATAAAGTCATCAAATTCATCTAAACATGGGCTATGAAATTTGGTAGACGGGATTTTAACTTTATCATATCTATAGAGAGAGTTTACCTTTACTACCTGTGTCGGGTTATCAAGAAAGTGTGTTTCTTTGACAGGCGGTAAATTAAGACCATGGATTTCATCAATAGGAGGTAAGTTCTTAACATCTTAGCTTTAATACCTTTTTCTTTCATTGATTTCTTTGCCTCTTGCATATCTTCAGGACTGAGAAATAGAACTCCCCTTTTCTTCGGAGTAGGTTTAGGAATAGGCTCAGGAATTGGCTCAGGAAGAGTCCAATTATTTTCATTAGTCGACATATTATTCAATAACAATTCAGCTTGGTCGACCATTCTTTCCCTGAAAACACAATCAGCACAACTATCTAAGTGGTCCTTGGAAGCATCGGTTAGTCTATTATAAAAGATATCGAGTATTTCATTTTTCTTAAGAGGATGATCAGGCAAAGCATTAAGTGATCGGAGAAGCCTCCCCCAAGCTTGTGGGAGACTCTCTTCTTCAATTTGCACAAAATTATATATTTCCCGCAAGGCAGCTTGTCTCTTATGAGCAGGGAAATATTTAGCAGAGAAGTAATAAATCATATCCTGGGGACTACGCACACAACCAGGATCAAGAGAATTAAACCAAGTTTTAGCATCACCCTTTAATGAGAATGGAAATATCTTAAGGATATAATAATAGCAAGACTTCTCATCATTAGTAAACAGGGTGGCTATAGCATTTAACTTGGTAAGATGTGCCACAACAGTTTCAGATTCATAGCCATAAAAAGGATCAGATTCAAGCAAAGTAATTATCTCAGGATCAACAGAGAATTCATAATCCTTATCAGTAACAAAGATAGGTGAAGTAGCAACCGCAGGGTCATATTTCATTCTAGCATTCAGAGTTATTTGTTTAAGTTTAGCTAGTAACTTCTTAAGATCAGATCTATCATTGCAAGCAAAAATATCACTAGCAGTTTCTTCATCCATAACATAAACCTCAGGAACAACAGGCAATTCATAATTAGGGGGAGAACCTTCATCATCACTATCATCAATAATTTCATCTTTAATAATTTCATTCTCTCTAACCCTAGCAAGTTGTTCATCAAGATATTCACCTAATGGCATAGTAGTATCAAGCATAGAAGTAGTTTAATCATAACTAGCATGCATAGCAGAAGTGGCATCATCAATAACATGCGACATATCAGAATTCATATCAGTAGCAGGTTTAGGTGTCACAAGCTTACTCATAACAGAAGGAGAATCTAGTGCAGAGCTAGATGGCAGTTCCTTACCTCCCCTCGTAGTTGAGGGAAAAATCTTAGTTCTTGCGTCTTTCAAGTTCTTCATAGTGATTAGCAGATATAAATCCCAACTGACTCAAAGAATAGAGCTATGCTCCCCGGCAACAGTGCCAGAAATTAGTCTTGATAACCCACAAGTATAGGGGATCGCAACAGTTTTCGAGGGTAGAGTACTCAACCCAAATTTATTGATTCGACACAAGGGGAGCCAAAGAATATTCTCAAGTATTAGCAGTTGAGTTGTCAATTCAACCACACCTGGATAACTTAGTATCTACATCAAAGTATTTAGTAGCAAAGTAGTATGATAGTAATGGTAACAGTGATAAAAGTAACGGTAGCAGTTTTGTAATGATTGTAACAGTAGCAACGGAAAAGTAAACAAGCGAAGCACAATATGTGAAAAGCTCGTAGGCATTGGATCAGTGATGGATAATTATGTCGGATGCGATTCCTCATGTAATAGCTATAACATAGGGTGACACAGAACTAGCTCCAGTTCATCAATGTAATGTAGGCATGTATTCCGAATATAGTCATACGTGCTTATGGAAAAGAACTTGCATGAAATCTTTTGTCCTACCCTCCCGTGGCAGTGGGGTCCTAGTGGAAACTAAGGAAATTAGGGCCTCCTTTTAATAGAGTACCCAGACCAAAGCATTAACACATAGTGAATACATGAACTCCTCAAACTACGGTCATCACCGAGAAGTATCCCGATTATTGTCACTTCGGGGTTGTCGGATCATAACACATAATAGGTGACTATAGACTTGTTAGATAGGATCAAGAACTCACATGTATTCTTGAAAACATAATAGGTTTAGATCTGAAATCATGGCACTCGGGCCCTAGTGACAAGCATTAAGCATAGCAAAGTCATAGCACCATCAATCTCAGAACATAGTGGATACTAGGGATCAAACCCTAACAAAACTAAATTGATTACATGGTAAATCTCATCCAACCCATCACCATCCAGCAAGCCTACGATGGAATTACTCACGCACGGCGGTGAACATCATGAAATTGGTGATGGATGATGGTTGATGATGACTATGGCAACGAATCCTCCTCTCCGGAGCCCGAACGGACTCCAGATCAGCCCTCCCGAGAGAGATTAGGGCTTGGCGGCGGCTCCGTATCGTAAAACGCGATGAAACTTTTTCTCAAATTTTTTTCTCCGTGAAACGGAATATATAGAGTTGGAGTTGATGTCGGTGGAGCAGCAGGGGGCCCACGAGAAAGGGGGGCGCGCCACCCACCCTCGTGGATAGGGTGTGGGCCCCCTGGCCTTGATTCTTTCACCAGTATTTTTTATATTTTCCAAAAGTTATCTCCGTGGATTTTTGGGTCATTCCGAGAACTTTTGTTTTCTGCACAATAAACAACACCATGGCAGTTCTGCTGAAAACAGCGTCAGTCCGGTTAGTTTCATTCAAATCATGCAAGTTAGAGTCCAAAACAAGGGCAAAAGTGTTTGGAAAAGTAGATACATTGGAGACGTATCACCGTTCACCACATCACCTTCATCCGCAACAATTACCACCCCATCATCATCAGAAGTGAAGGCCCTGACAAGTGCATCCACGTTGTCCTCCACCCACCGCGCCAGGTCGCCTCGAATGGCCACGGGCGCTGGAGCAATGACGGTGTCGAAGTCGAAGTGGGGATCTCTATCCTAAAGATGGATGGAGACACGGGAGAATGCACGCCCGAGCTGGCTGCGGCTCCTCTCCTCGACAAGCTGGCGAGCTCTCTCAGAGCAATTCTCCAGATGCGTCACTACGTCAGTGAAGAACTAGAGATGACCGGCATAGCTTGTCACATGGGGTTGCGGAGCGTTCGCATCGCACATATTGCCCAGGGCCGTGTTAGCCCTGTCCCTGAGCGCTTGGAGCATGGGGCCATGCATATGCTCCACCGTCTGCCGCTGGATAATT
Organism: Aegilops speltoides; assembly: GCA_021437245.1. Taxonomy (NCBI): domain Eukaryota; kingdom Viridiplantae; phylum Streptophyta; class Magnoliopsida; order Poales; family Poaceae; genus Aegilops; species Aegilops speltoides. The sequence goes on along the minus strand of CM038143.1, from coordinate 274,117,195 downwards.
TCTTCTCTGTTCTACCGTGCAATGGACTCAGCATCATCAACCCGCCGTTGGAGAAGAAGCAGCTCAGCACAGGAGGAGGCCAACTCAGTCTGCGCCGAGACCAGGGTGGCTGCGATGGCCTTCGCGTGCTGCGTCGCTTCGGTCAGCTTGGACCTGAGGGCGGCAGTCCTGCCTACAGCCTCGGCTTCAATCAGCTCCAGTCTCTCGTCGTACTCGCGCATAGGACCCACGCGAACTTTCGCCACGCGGCGGTCGACCTCTTCCTGGATTCGGGCCTCCCGCGCGCCAACGTCGTCCTCCGCCTGGGTAACCTGGCGCTCCCTCGTCTCCAACCACTCAAGGTCGAGATTGCGCTCGGTGGCTTCCAGCGTCAGCGCTTCTTCACGCCTCCGGAGCTCCTTTTTCTCAACGGGCGTCCCCTTCAACAACGCAAGGGCATCCTGGCACAACTCCACTTGCTTCTCTAGGGAAGTGCTCCAGGCTTAGAGCTCCCATGCGCGTTTCTCCGTGATCTCGCGCCGTTGGTCTGCTTCCCGAGCCTCCTCAATAGCTCAGGAGCAGGCCTTTCACGAGGCCGCGAGGGATGCTTCGGCCTTTGCATTGTCAAGCTCGCGCTGATGACGCGCGAGGTTGACTGCCCCCTTCAGCTTGTGCCGCTCCTCAACCAGCCGTAGGCCTTTAGCTTCCAGGCACGCATCCACGTTCGCGAGCTCTCCACCGAGCTGGCCCATTGCGTCCATCGCTTTTTGGAGGAACTCTTGGCGAACGGCACTGCGCTCCCGCACTCGTTTGAGCACGTCATCAATATCATCCTCCGCCGCCGGTGCTGGCGGAGGGCCCTGAAGCGGCTCGCCCCCTCTCGGCGGGGGGCGGGGGGCTGGCGCCCCCACAACCGTTGGGCGGGTTCCGCAAGGGACCCTGGCCGGCGCAGATCCATCCCCGGAAGAAGAGCCAAGGATTGACTCCAACCATTCGCCGTCCATGATTAGAGAGGGAGCACGGGGCAGGCTGGTCACTCTCCGGGCGAGGTCGTGAAGGAAAGGTGGCAAGAGCATGGGCTCGAGGCACCGTGCAGGCCAGCTCGCCTCTCTAGCCGAACTCGCATCAGGGGCAGCACGCAAGCCCGGGATACCCAAGGCCAGCGATGGAGGCGAGTCCGGAGGATGTAGCTTCTCGGCAGACTCCGCGAGCTTGGCAGGAGGGATCCTGAAGGGCCACAGTCAGGAAAGGGACCAGCGATTGAGTAATTACAAGAATGAGGTACTTACTCATCCATGGCGAAGTACTTCCTGTGCTTCAACGGTCGGCAGGGGCGCTCACTGCCACTCAAAGACTCCTTCCTCTTGCGTAGGGCATCGAAGTCTATACGGAACCGACCCAGGCTCTCAACGTGAGGGTCGGCGCGTGGCGCTGACGAAGAAGCGCCTGGGCCGCCTGCCTCAAGGGCGCCAAGCTGAGAGGAGCGATCGGGCACCGCTTCTTGGTGGCCTGCCGAGGCCTCGGGGGCCGCAGGTTGCGCCCCCTCATCAATGAACGCCTCAGGACGGGCTTCGCAAGCTCTAGAGGATGACGCCTCGGGAGCCCCGCGCGACATCGGCATTTCGACACCAGATCCCCTTGCCTCCAGTGATGATTGCCTCCCTACACCCCCTCCTGAGGCAAGATCGGTGTTGGCAATGGGGAAGGGAGCCACGGCAATGGGATTCTCACGAGGCCCCATGAGGCCAGCCGGGCGCAACCCCCATCCGTCGAAGTGAGGCATCTGCCTCACGAACTCGGTTCCGCCTGAGAAGAGATACATGAGGATGCCCCCATGCCGGATATCGCTCGGCGAGGGGTCGCCTGTCAAGACCTCCAGCACCTTCCTCAGCATTTCAGGCGCCAGCTCCGTATCCTGGAGCCTCATGCAGTCCTGATGCCCAGTCAGGGCCCACATCGGTCGAGAATGGCGTTGGAGAGGAGCAACGCGACACTGGAGGAACTCCTTCACCACCTGGGGCGGAGTCATGCCGAGTGCTCTCAACCTCCCCAGCCGACGCCAGACGAAGGAAAGCCGGGGGCTCACGAGCCTCTCGTGGCCCCAGCACGGATTGGGGACAGTAGGCAATGTCGTATGCGAGAGCAGGGGGCTGGGCACTCCGACATCCACATACAGCCACCACGTCCGAAACCCATTCATAGAAGGTGAGAGGCTAAAATAAATCCCCGAGGTGGCCGTCTCTGCCATGGCCTAGAAGCTCACGCACCCCGAGCACTACAATGGGTCGATCAGGCGCAAGGATAAGAAGTGACGCAAGAGGGCAACGGAAGAGGCAATGCCCACCATGGCTTCGCAGACGAAGGCGAAGATAGCAAGAAGGGTAATGGATTGTGTCACGCCCAATATGCGATACTATCCTAAAGAGACTCGAAGGTCCCACCAAGGATAGAACCGCATATTGAAAACCCTTTGCAAGGGGGATATCATTACATCAACATTACACAATAGATGGGGATACATACAAAAGGCATACAATGACACACGAATACAACATCATCTTACATAAGAGCACCATCCGACTATGGATGAAACACAAACAGAAACTCAAACGACATCCACCCTGCTAGCCCAGGCTGCCGACCTGGAACCTATCCCCTGATCGAAGAAGAAGCAGAAGAAGAACTCCAAAACAAGCAAACATCACTCTCGCGTCATGATCATCGCATAACCTGTGCCTGCAACTATTGTTGTAGTAATCTGTGAGCCACGAGGACTCAGCAATCCCATTACCATGGGTATCAAGACTAGCAAAGCTTAATGGGTAAGGAATGGATAAGTAGTGAAGTTGCAGCAGCGACTAAGCATGGTATGGTGGCTAACATACGCAAATAAAGAGCGAGAAGAGAAGCAACGGAACGGTCGTGAAGCTAGCAATGATCAAGAGGTGATCCTGAACTCCTACTTACGTCAAACATAACCCAAAGACAGTGTTCACTTCCTGGACTCCGCCGAAAAGAGACCATCGCGGCTACACACACGGTTGATGCGTTTTAATTTGGATCTGGTGTAAAGTTATCTACAACCGGACATTAACAAATTCCCATCTGCCACATAACCGTGGGCACGGCTTTCGAAAGATAATACCCTGCAGGGGTGTCCCAACTTAGCCCATGATAAGCTCTCGCGATCAACGAAGGATATTCCTTCTCCCAGGAAGACCCGATCAGTCTCGGAATCCTGATTTACAAGACATTTCGACAATGGTAAAACAAGACCAGCAAAGCCGCCCGATGCGCCGACAATCCCGATAGGAGCTGCACGTATCTCGTTCTCAGGGCAACACTGGATAAGTCAAGCTACGAGTAAAACCAGACCTCGAGTTTCCCCGAGGGGGCCCCACAGGCTGCTCGGTTCAGACCAGCACTTTGAGAAGCACTGGCCCGGGGGGGCTAAAATAAAGATGACCCTTCGGTTAATTACTCCCAAGGGAAAAGTAGGTGGTGGTGAGGCAAATGGTAAAACCAAGGTTGGGCCTTGCTGGAGGAGTTTTATTCAAAGCGAACTATCAAGGGGGTCCCATAAATCACCCAACCGCGTTAGGGACGCAAAATCCGGGAACATAATACCGATATGACGGAAACTAGGGCGCCAAGAGTTGAACAAAACACCAGGCATATGGCCGAGCCTTCCACCCTTTACCAAGTATATAGATGCATTAATTATATAAGAGATATTGTGATATCCAAACATAATCATGTCCACCATGGAGCAATTTTCAACTTGACCTACAACTAACAACGCTATAAGAGGGGCTGAGCAAAGCGGTAACATAGCCAAGCAACGGTTTGCTAGGAAGGGTGAAAAAGGTTAGAGGCTGACATGGCAAATTGGGAGGCTTGATCAACAAGAGATAGGTAGCGTGGCAAAGCCATAGAACGAAGCAACTAGCATAGCAATGATAGTAGTGAGATCCAGGGTAGCGGTCATCTTGCCTGAAATCCCACTAGGAAGAAGAACAAGTCCATGAAGAAGACGAAGCCACGAAGACGAACCAAGCGTGATTTAAGCGAATCCTCACGATCGCAACGAAATGGGAACTATCGAGAAGAAGCACACAACATGGTAAACACACCACACATAGACAAGACATGATGCACAACCAAGCATGATGCATGACAAAGCTAGATGAGGCTACTCATGGCAAGAGATGAAGCATACAAGAACAGCACAACAAAACAAGTTTAAATGAGGCCGGAAAACAACATATAACAATTCTAGTAAGTCCTCATATGCAAATTTATAAATTGGTCCAGAATTGAATAAACCTTATGTTCAAGTTTTTAAATAGCAAGTTAAGATGCACCAAGATGATCTACACGAAATTCTAGTCAAGTTACATGTAAAGTTCATTTAGTTCGGAGCTACGGCCTAGAAGATATGAGCATAAGAAGTTAAACATGGCATTGATGTGAAATGCATACAAACATCAAGCAAACACTCTCAAAACATGGATGCAACATGATAATATGAAACTTCATGCAAAATCAGGCAAGTTCTGTATAAAGCACACTCACAACGGAGCAACGGTTCAACACACACACACACACTATACAAGTATAAAGGACAAGCTGTCCAAAACAAAAACTAGGCATCTAGCAAGCATCAAAACAATATGCTACAGCATCTCAACATGAAAACAACAGGCATGATCATGAAGAACAGGTAAAGCATGACAAAACATGAACACAGAGCTATCTCCAGAAACAACTAGAATATGCTCAAAAGGACATGGCAAGATTGCAAATAATAACAGTTTACAGACTTAGCAAAAATAACATCAAGTTGCAATGTTTAGAGCTATCAAACAACATTCTACAGGAAGCTAACATGGCAAACAAAGGCATTTCATGCTAATAAAGACAAATAACAAAACTCCCTTACTGAACTAGTTCTAAAGATCAACAGAAAAGATGGTAGCATCCATGCAAACATGGCAAATGATATGACAAATACATAAATGGTAGGAACAACAATAAGTAGGCATATTGGTGAGCTTGTACCACTCACCACAGAGCAATACATGGCATGACAAGGTGACCAACAGTAAGAAGACATGTTTATGAAGCTAAGCATGGCAAGAGCAAGTTCATAGGGTGCATGTATCACTAGCAAAGCTCATGGCAAAACTGAATTTAATGTTAACAGGCTAACAGCAACATTATTTAGCAACTTGAGAGCAAAATTACAACAAGTTACATGTCATGCCCAATATGCGACCCTATCCAAAAGGAACTCGAAGGTCCCACCAAGGATAGACCCGCATATTGGAATGCTTTGCAAGGTGGATATCATTACATCAACATTACATAATAGTGGGGATACATACAAGAGGCATACAATGCCACACGAATACAACATCACATATACATAAGATCAACATCCGACTACGGATGAAACACAAGCAGAAGCTCAAACGACATCCACCCTGCTAGCCCAGGCTGCCGACCTAGAACCTATCCCCTGATCGAAGAAGCAGAAGAAAAACTCAACGCAAGCAAGCATCGCTCTCGCGTCATGAACATCGCATAACATGTACCTGCAACTGTTGTTGTAGTAATCTGTGAGCCACGAGGACTCAGCAATCCCATTACCATGGGTATCAAGACTAGAAAAGCTTAATAGGAAAGGAAGGGGTAAAGTGGTGAGGTTGCAGCAGCGACTAAGCATATATGGTGGCTAACATACGCAAATGAGAGCGAGAAGAGAAACAAAGGAATGGTCGGTAACTAGCAATGATCAAGAGGTGATCCTGAACACCTACTTACATCAAACATAACCCAAAGACCATGTTCACTTCTCGGACTCCGCCGAGAAGAGACCATCACGGCTACACACGCGGTTGATACGTTTTAATTGGGATCAAGTGTCAAGTTATCTACAACCGGACATTAACAAATTCCCATCTACCACATAACCGCGGGCACGGCTCTCGAAAGTTTATACCCTATAGGGGTGTCCCAACTTAGCCCATGACAAGCTCTCACGATCAACGAAGGAATAGACCTTCTCCCAGGAAGACCCGATCAGTCTCGGAATCCCGGTTTACAAGACATTTCGACAATGGTAAAACAAGACCAGCAAAGCCGCCCGAATGTGCCAACTAATCCTGATAGGAGCTGCACATATCTCGTTCTCAGGGCACACCGGATTGTCCAAACTTCCGGTAGGCGAGCCCAGAGTTGCCCCTGGTGGCCACCGGCGGCTGACGGTTTGGACCAACACTCACGACGAGCACTGGGTAAAAATAAGATGACCCTCGAGAGCGCGACTCCCAAGGGAAAAAGGGCTAGGTGAGGCAAATGGTAAAACCAAGGTTGGGCCTTGCTAGACAAGTTTTATTCAAAGCGAACTATCAGGGGGGTCCCATAAATCACCCGACCGCGTTAGGAACGCAAAATCCGGGAACATAACACCGGTATGACGGAAACTAGGGCGGCAAGAGTGGAACAAAACACCAGGCATAAGGCCGAGCCTTTCACCCTTTACCAAGTATATAGATGCATTAATTAAATAAGAGATATTGTGATATCCCAACATAACCCTGCCACCATGGAGAAATCTTCAACTTCACCTGCAACTAGCAACGCTATAAGAGGGGCTGAGCAAAGCGGTAACATAGCCAAACAACGGTTTGCATAGGAAAGGTGTCAAAGGTTAGAGGTTCATGGCAATATGGGATGGCTTGATAAACAGGTAATAGGTAGCGCAGCATAGCGATAGAACGAAGCAACTAGCATAGCAATGATAGTAGTGAGATCAGGGTAGCGATCATCTTGCCTGAAATCCCGCTAGGAAGAAGAACGAGTCCATGAAGAAGATGAAGCCACGAAGACGAACCACACGTAGACGAACGCATCCTCACGATCGCAACAAAACGGGAACTATCGAGAAGAAGCACACAACATGGTAAACACGCCACACATGAACAAGACATGATGCACAACAAGCATGATGCATGACAAAGTCTACATGAAGCTACTCATGGAAAGAGATGATGCAAACAAGAACAACACATCAAGGCAAGTTTAAATGAGGCCGGGAACAACATATAACAATTCCGGTAAGTCCTCATATGCATATTTCGAAATTGGTCAGAACTGAACAAACATTAAGTTGAAGTTGTTAAACAGCAAATTAAAGAGCACCAAGAGGATCTACACGAAATTCTAGTCAAGTTACATATAAAGTTCATTAGATTCGGAGCAACGGCCTAGAAGATATGAGCAAAACAAATTAAGCATGGCATTGATGCAAAATGCACCCAAACATCAAGCAAACACACCAAAACAAGGATGCAACATGATAATATGAAGCTACATGCAAAATCAAGCAAGTTTCATATAGAGCACACTCAAAACGGAGCAACGGTGCAACAAACACACACTATACAAGTCATAACAACAAACTGTCCATAACAGCAACTAGGCATCTTGCAAGCATCAAAACAATAAGCTACAGCACCCCAACATAATAACAAAAGGCATGGGCATGAAGTACAGGTAAAGCATAACAAAACATGGACACTGAGCTATCTCCAGAAATCACTAGAACATGCTCCAAAACACATGGTAAGATTGCAAATAATAACAGTTTCAGTCTTTGCAGAAATAACACCAAGTTGCAATGTTTAGAGCTATCAAACAACATGTTACAGGAACTTATCATGGCAAACAAAGGCATGGAATGACTCTACTAATTGCATAGATCAAAAGACCCTTACTGACCATGAGCCAAAAAGGCATAGAAAATATGATGGCACCCATGTAAACATGGCAAGTTATATTACAGATTCAAACATGACAGGAACAACATTAAGTAGGCATGTTGGTGAGCTTGAACCACTCACCAAAGAGCAATACATGGCATGGCAAGGCACCCAACAGTAAGAAGACATGTTTGTGAAGCTAAGAATGGCAAGATCAAGTTCATAGGGTGCATGGATCACTAGCAAAACACATGGGAACTAGTGAACTTAATGTTAACAGGCTGATAGCAACATTATCAAGCAACTTTGGAGCAAGATATGAACAATCTACAACAAGCTATAAATGCAACCATGGGCAAGGATGGATAGGGAATAACATGTAGATCAAAACATGTTTATATAGCATCTCCAGATTATGCATAGAATGATTAGTAGCAACATGTTTATATAGCATCACGAAATAAGAGATTCAGCCTAGCAAAACAGCAACAGCAAGTACACTACTTAACAAGCTCGATTCACTCATCACAAGTCATTGCATGACAATATAAGCATAGCATCATCAATAATACATGTTTGTGAAACAAACCAAGTCAAGAACAAGTCCATAGCATGCAAGGATCAAATATAGCAAGCTTGGCCAAATTGAATAACACGTAAACAATCTGCCAGGAAACATTTTGAAGCAAAAGTAGAGCACTCAAATGACATGCTATACTACTCCATAATTGCAAACAATGGCATGAATGGATAGACAATAGCCATATGTTCAAAACACCCTTACTGAAGTATCTCAAAATATGCATGGATCTCTATGTAGCATCAAGTTTACATGGCACCAAAATAACAGCAGAACAGGGACTAAAATCAGCAATATCACGAAGCCTAGTTTGCATGCTTGTGCTAGTCACCACATTGATCACAAAAATACATGTCATACACCCCTGGAAAGATGGCATGGCATAGATCAAAACACATGTAGACATCAACCTCATAGGATGCACACATCAATCATGGCAAAAATGACAAATGAGCAAGTTATAACAGTTTATTGATTAAGACATCAAACAACATGCACTCTTCCAACAGCATTTCGGGCAGCAAGATGAGCTCAAATGAAAATGATGCAATGGAGTGAAATGAGGAACTTGTCGAGACGAACAATTTGACATATTACACGCGCGAAACGGACCTATGGATGCAGAGATACAATGCTATGAACATGGCATGATTATGATGAAAACTCTCGAGACTTGGTGGAATCTGGAGGTCAACCTCTTAGCACGGATACCGAGGCGGCGGCGGATCTCGCCGGATCTGAGGCGCCGGCAGCCGGAGTTGTCGGGGACGGGGCCGGGGAGGTCGGAGAAGCTCGCCGAAGGAGGGGCCCAGCCGGATCTGGCCAGATCCGGCGCGTGGTAACGGCGGAGGAGGCCGGCGGCGGCGACGGCGGCGGGCGGCGGCGCGGCGTTTCATGGCGGCAGGGAGGCCGGAGGCCGAGGGGCGGGGCAGGGCGCGCTGCTGGTCCGGCGGGGACGCCGGAGGCGGGAGGGCTGGCGGCGGAGGGCGGGCGCACCGCGCGGGCCCCCAACATGATGTGATGGCAGCCGCCGGCGGAGGATGGCGGCGCCAGCGAGGGAGGGGCGCGCTGGCGTGTTTCAGCGGAGCGGCCGGGAGGAGCGGTGGTGGTCGCCGGGCGAGGCGACGACAGCGGCGGCGGTGGCGCGGGCCTCGGGCGGCGGCGGGCATGGTCGAACCCGGCGGGCAGCGGCGGCGGCGGGTGGCGGCGTGCCACGTGGCGGCGGTGGATTTGCTGCGGGCGGCGCGGAGACGACGTGTCGCCTCGGGATTGGCCGGGCGGCGTGGCGGCGGTGGTGGACATGTCCGGCCGTCGGCGGACGCGTCCGGCGGCGCTAGGAGTGGCTAGGCTAGGGTTGGACTGCGGGATTTTCGGAGGGGATCACATATATATAGGTAGAGGGAGCTAGGAGAGTCCAAATGAGGTGTGGTTTTCGCCCACACGATCGTGATCGAACGACCGAGAGAATGGATGGGAGTTTGCTGGGCTTTGGGCCACTTTGGAAGGGGTGTTGGGCTGCAACCAAAGAGGCTTTTGCGGTTGCCCGGTTAACCGTTGGAGTATCAAACGACCTCCAAATGGCACGAAACTTGACAGGCGGTCTACCGGTGGTATACCAAGGCCGCTTGGCAAACCTCGGTCCATTCCGAGAACGTTTAACACCCGCACACGAAAAGAGGTAAAAGAGGGCGCCGGATGACATAGGAGTGCCGGATTGCAAAACGGACAACGGGGAAAATGCTCGGATGCATGAGATGAAAACATATCCAAATGCGATGCACATGTTGACATGATATGAAATGCAGATGATGACATGGCAAAGACGGCGAATAACTGGCAGACACCTGGCGCATCGAATCTGGGGCGTTACATTACAGTAGGCTATAAATGCAACCAGGGGCATGAATGGATATAGCATGATATGTATAACAAAACATCCTTAGTGAATATCTCCAGATTATGCACAGAATGACTTGTAGCAGCAGGTTAACATAGCATCAGGATATAGCAGATTCAGACAAGCAAAACAGTAACAGCAAGTACCCTACTTAACAAGCTCGATGCACTCACTACAAGACTCAAAAAATACATGGATTGTACCACATTAACTATGGCATGATGTACCTCAAAACTCATGTAGACATCAAGCTCATAGGATACACACACACAATGCAACGAAAAAGACAACACAGCAAGTTATAACAGTTTCAGCAGGTTAACATCATATAGCACTCTTGCAACGATGATTCAGGCATCAAGATGGCCTCAAACAAAGATGGCACAATGGAACGAAATTAAGAGCACATCATGATGAAAATTTTGATATATTGCACGCATGAAACGGAGCAGCACACACGAAGTTATGGCATGCCAAACATATGCACATGATGTATGATTTCTGGGGACTTGCAGAAAATTAACCACCTCGCGGAGTGGGTCGGGTCGGGGCAGCGGATCGGGTTTGGAGTAGCGGATCGGGCGCAGCGTGGCGGATCGGGCGCGGCGGCCGGCCTCCTCCCGGATCTTGCCAGATCCGGCGGAGCACGAGGCGGCGGGTGTGCGACTCCGCGATTTAACGGCGACGGGCGGCGGCGGCGGCGACCGAGGTGCGGGGCGCTTCGGGCGACGCGACAAGCGGTGACACAGCGGCGGGCGGCAACCGAGGCGCGACGAGGCAGCGGCAGATGGTGGGCGGCGGCGCGGCGGCGCGGCGCGGCGGCTAACTAGCACGACGAGGGCGGCGCGGCGGTGGAGCTGGAAATCTGGCGAGGCCGCGAGGCGGCGGGCACGGCAAACAGGCAGCGGCGAATCAGGGCCTCCCGGGCCCGCCCGGTGGAGGGGGAACGGCGACGATGATATGGCGCGCTCCCGTTGGCCGGGAGCGGCCGCTGGGGTGAGGTGGCGTGACCCGATTGGCCGGAGTGATGTGGCGGCGGCGGTGGACATGTCCGGCGCAACGCGGACGCGTCCGGCGGCGCTGGAGGAGTTTGCTAGGGTTTCATCTACGCGAGATTTCGGGGAGGGGCACCTATTTATAGGTAGAGGGAGCTAGGAGATTCCAAATGAAGAGCGGTTTTCGCCCACACGATCGTGATCGAACGACCGAGAGCATGGAGGGGGTTTGGATGGGTTAGTGGGCTGATTTGATGGGGTGTTGGGCTGCAACACAAAAGAGGCCTTTACGGTTACCCGGTTAACCGTTGGAGTATCAAACGGACTCCAAATGACACAAACTTGACAGGCGGTCTATTGGTGGTGTACCAAGGCTGCTTGGCAAACCTCGGCCATTCCGAGAAAGTTTAACACCCGCACATGAAAAATGACAAGAAGGGGACGCCGGATGACATAGGAGTGCCGGATTGCAAAACGGACAACGGGGAAAATGCTCGGACGCATGAGACGAACACATATGCAAAAAGGGATGCACATGATGACATGATATGAAATGCATATGATGACATGGCAAAGTGCAACACGCAAGCAAATGACATGGCAACGACGGCGAATAACTGGTAGACACCTGGCGCATCGAATCCGGGGCGTTATAGATTGAGGATCAAGATGCATCATATGAATCTGGTAGTGGGAAAGCACCGCATTGAAGAAGCAGAGAAAGGGGGGACCAGGCCAGCCCACAGGGCGTCGACGGAGAATCGAACCTCTGTGACAATCCTGTCGACGGAGGCATGGGATGCAGGCCAAACCGTCATCCTTCCGGACTTGTTGAAGATGGTGGTGAGTGCGGGGTGGATCTTCTCCAAGGCCTCCAGATTGAGCACCAGCGACCAGCCAACGGCGGCTCGATTGCCGGAGAGGAGCTGGATGAGGACACGGGATTCTTCCCCTTCTCTCTGCTAGTTGGCACCATGGCGATGGAGGGGGCAGAGCTCAAGTCAGATTGGAAGCGGGAGCAGAGGTTCGAGGAAGAAAGGGGAACAGGAAGCACGCGAGCAGTGAGGAGGGAATAACTGTGTAAAGCTTCGTGGCCGCCTAGCCAGGCGGATATTGGGGGAGCGTGGGGAAGCTGAGACGCCCACGTCCAATCAACCGCCACGCGGCGACCAAGGACGCATGTTGATGGGGCCCGCGGCGCTCCTCACTTGCCCTTTGGCTTCGCTGCTAAGCCAAGTCCGAGCGCGCCTTGGGCCCGGGGGCTACTGTCGGCGTTCTGGGAACGGGGGTCCCCAGACTTGCTTGCCTGCAGCCTGCGGCGTGGCTCAAGCACTGGCCCAGTACGGCCCGTCTTCGTCGACCCAAGCTCAAGACCTTCGCGAGGGGCCAAGCCTCGCGGGGCGGACGACACAAGGCTTCCTCAGGGGCGTCCTCACCAGGCAGGCTTGCGAGGAGGCGGAGAGATCAAGGCAAGGAGTACCTCGCGAGGTGCTCGTGACGCAAGCCATGACGATCGAGACCAGGCGGGCGCTAGGCGGGATCCAGCCAGTGCAGTGTCCTTGTTTCCTCTTTGGTGCAAAGGGGGCTAGCACAGGCGCGGAGTACCGAGGCATCAAGCAAAGGTTTCCCTATCGGTGCAACGAGACCAAGACCAGCAGGACGGCAGGACAGAGATCACCGTGGAGCCCAAGACGGCGTCATCGCTAGTGCCTTTGGCAGTCGAAGACCAACTTTAGTCAGGATAGCTTGTACTAGCTGTCCCCCTTCAAAATGGCCGTTGTTGGCTCCCTTCCCGCTCAATATTTGGGAAGAGGACCAGGGCCTCTATAAATAGAGATAGCCACCACAATAGAAAGGGGATCGAATCCTTCCTTAGCAGAACACCGCACCAGCTCAAGAACACCCCTCACGAGGCTGTTCTTTCTCTATATTGTTCATCATCAGCCCCAGAGGCAATCCACCACACCACACACTGGATTAGGGTATTACACCACAACGGTGGCCCAAACCAGTATAAACCTTGTGTCCCTTGTGTTGTTCATCGTGTAGCTTAGATTCGTGGCGAGGTTTTTGAAGGAAATATGCCCTAGAGGCAATAATAAAGTTATTATTTATTTCCTTATATCATGATAAATGTTTATTATTCATGCTAGAATTGTATTAACCGGAAACATAATACATGTGTGAATATATAGACAAACAGAGTGTCACTAGTATGCCTCTACTTGACTAGCTTGTTAATCAAATATGGTTATGTTTCCTAACCATGGACAAAGAGTTGTTATTTGATTAACGGGATCACATCATTAGTTGAATGATCTGATTGACATGACCCATTCCGTTAGCTTAGCACACGATCGTTTAGTATGTTGCTATTGCTTTCTTCATGACTTATACATGTTCCTATGACTATGAGATTATGCAACTCACGTTTACCGGAGGAACACTTTGTGTGCTACCAAACGTCACAACGTAACTGGGTGATTATAAAGGTGCTCTAAAGGTGTCTCCGGAGGTACTTGTTGGGTTGGCGTATTTTGAGATTAGGATTTGTCACTCCGAATGTCGGAGAGGTATCTCTAGGCCCTCTCGGTAATGCACATCACATAAGCCTTGCAAGCAATGCAACTAATGAGTTAGTTGCGAGATGATGTATTACGGAACGAGTAAAGAGACTTGCCGGTAACGAGATTGAACTAGGTATTGGATACCGACGATCGAATCTCGGGCAAGTAACATACCGATGACAAAGGAACAACGTATGTTGTTATGCGGTCGACCGATAAAGATCTTCGTAGAATATGTAGGAACCAATATGGGCATCCAGGTCCGCTATTGGTTATTGACCGAGACGTGTCTCGGTCATGTCTACATTGTTCTCGAACCGTAGGGTCCGCACGCTTAAGGTTTCGATGCTTATATTATGAGTTTATGAGTTTTGATGTACCGAAGGAGTTGAGTCCGGATGAGATCGGGGACATGACGAGGAGTCTCGAAATGGTCGAGACGTAAAGATCGATATATTGGACGACTATATTCGGAGTTCGGAAAGGTTCCGAGTGATTCGGTATTTATCGAGTCTGGGAGAGTTACGGAATTCGCCGGGAGAAGTATTGGGCCTTATTGGGCCTGCGAAAGAGAGAGGGCTGCCTAGGGCAGGCCGCGCGCCCATGGCCTAGTCCGAATTAGACTAGGGGAGGGCCGCACCCCTCCTTCCTTCCTTCTCTCTTCCCCTTCCTAGTCTCCTACTCCTAATACATGGAAGGACTCCTAGTTGGACTAGGAAGGGGAATCCTACTCCGGTGGGAGTAGGACTCCCAGTATGCGCCATAGTAGAGGGCCGGCCCTCCCCTCCTCCACTCCTTTATATACGGGGGCAGGGGGCACCCCATGGACACACAAGTTGATCATTGATCGTTCCTTAGCCATGTGCAGTGCCCCCCTCCACGATATTACACCTCGATCATATTGTAGCGGTGCTTAGGCGAAGCCCTGCGATAGGAGAACATCAAGATCGTCACCACGCCGTCGTGCTGACGGAACTTCCCTCGAGCCTCTCTTGGATTGGAGATCGAGGGTGCGTCATCGAGCTGTACGCGTGTCAAGAACTTCGGAGGTGCTTGGAGTGCTTGGTGCTTGGATCGGTTGGACCGGAGGACGACGACTACTTCCTCTATGTTGCGTTAACGCTTCCGCTTGATCCACGAGGGCGAGACAACACTCTCCCCTCTCGTTGCTATGCATCACCATGATCTTGCGTGTGCGTAGGAATTTTTTGAAATTACTCGTTCCCCAACAGTGGCATCGAGCCTAGGTTTTCATGGTTTGATGTTATATGCACGAGTAGAACACAAGTGAGTTGTGGGCGATATAAGTCATACCGCTTACCGAGCATGTCATACTTTGGTTCAGCGGTATTGTTGGATGAAGCGGCCGGACCGACATTACGCGACGCTTACGCGAGACTGGTTTTACCGCCGTGCTATGCACACGGTGACTAGCGGTGTCGGTTTCTCCAACTTTAGTTGAACCGAGTGTGGCTACGCCCGGTCCTTGCGAAGGTTAAAACAGCACCAACTTGACAAACTATCGTTGTGGTTTTGATGCGTAGGTGAGAACGGTTCTTGCTAAGCCCGTAGCAGCCACGTAAAACTTGCAACAACAAAGTAGAGGACATCTAACTTGTTTTTGCGGGGCATGTTGTGATGTGATATGGTCAAGGCGTGATAAGATATAAGTTGTTGTATGAGATGATCATGTTTTGTTGAAGTTATCGGCAATGGCGAAGCCCTATGGATGTCTCTTTGTTGCATAAGATGCAAGTGCCAAATAATTGCTTTACTTTATCGCTATCGATAGCAATAGTTGCAAGAGCAATAGTTGGTGAGACAACCATGTGATGACACATTGATATAGATCAAGATGATGAAGATCATGGTGTCGTGCGGTGACGATAGAGATCATGTGATACTTTGGAGATGGAGATCAAAGGCGCAAGATGATCATGGCCATATCATGTCACATATTTTGATTGCATATGATGTTTATCTATTATACATCTTATTCTTGCTTTGATTGACGGTAGCATTTTAAGATGATCTCTCGCTAAATTATCAAGAAGTGTTCTCCCCGAGTATGCACCGTTGCCAAAGTTAAATCGTGCCCAGACACCACGTGATGATCGGTGTGATAAGCTCTCGTCCATCTACAACGGTGCAAGCCAGTTTTGCACACGCAGAATACTCGAGTTAAGCTTGACGAGCCTAGCATATGCAGATATGGCCTCGGAACACGGAGACCGAAAGGTCGGCGTGAATCATATAGTAGATATGATCAACATAAGATGTTCACCATTGAAAACTACTCCATCTCACGTGATGATCGGTTATGGTTTAGTTGATTTGGATCACGTGATCACTTAGATGACTAGAGAGATGTCTGTCTAAGTGGGAGTTCTTAAGTAATATGATTAATTGAACTTAAATTTATCATGAACTTAGTCCCGGTAGTATTTTGCAAATTATGTTGTAAGATCAATAGCTTGCGTTGTTGCTTTCATATGTTTTTTTTATATGTTCCTAGAGAAAATTGTGTTGAAAAATGTTAGTAGCAATGATGTGGATTGGATCCGCGATCTGAGGTTTATCCTCATTGCTGCACAGAAGAATTATGTCCTTAATGCACCGCTAGGTGACAGACCTATTGCAGGAGCAGATGCAGACGTTATGAACGTTTGGCTAGCTCAAATATGATGACTACTTTATAGTTTTGTGCACCATGCTTTATGGCTTAGAATCGGGACTTCAAAGATGTTTTGAACATCATGGACCATATGAGATGTTCCAGGAATTGAAGTTAATATTTCAAGCAAATACCCAAGTTGAGAGATACGAAGTCTTCAACAAGTTCTATAGCTAAAAGATGGAGGAGAATCGCTCAACTAGTGAGCATGTGCTCAGATTGTGCAGGTACTTCAATCGCTTGAATCAAGTGGGAGTTAATCTTCCGGATAAGATAGTGATTGATGAGAATTCTCTAGTCACCATCACCAAGTTAGTAGAACTTCGTGATGAACTATAGTATGCAAGGGATGATGAAAATGATTCGAGTTTTTCATAATGATGAAATCGTTGAAGGTAGAAATCAAGAAAGAACATCAAGTGTTGATGGTTAACAAGACCACTAGTTTCAAGAAAAGAGCAAAGGGATAGAAGGAACTTCAAGAAGAACGGCAAGCAAGTTGTTGCTCAAGTGAAGAAGCCCAAGTCGGACCTAAGCACGAGACTAAGTGCTTCTTGCAAAGGGACTGATTCTATCGAAGCAGAACTACCCCAAGTATTTGGCGGATAAGAAGGATGGCAAAGTAAACAAAGGTATATTTGATATACATGTTATTGATGTATACTTTACTAGTGTTTATAGCAACCCCTCGGTATTTGGTACTGGTTCAGTTGCTAAGAGTAGTAACTCGAAACGGGAGTTGCAGAATAAATAGAGACTAGTTAAAGGGTGAAGTGACGACGTGTGTTGGAAATAGTTCCAAGATTGATATGATCATCATCGCACACTCCCTATACTTTCGGGATTAGTGTTAAACCTAAATAAGTGTTATTTGGTGTTTATGTTGAGCATGAATATGATTTGATCATGTTTATTGCAATACGGTTATTCATGTAAGTTAGAGAATAAACTGTTGTTCTGTTTACATGAATAAAACCTTATATGGTTACACACCCAATGAAAATGGTTCATTGGATCTCGATCGTAGTGATACACATATTCATAATATTGAAACCAAAAGATGCAAAGTTAATAATGATAGTGCAACTTATTTGTGGCACTGCCGTTTAGGTCATATTGGTGTAAAGCGCATGAAGAAACTCCATCTTGATGGGATTTTGGAATCACTTGATTATGAATCACTTGATGCTTGCGAACCATGCCTCATGGGCAAGATGACTAAGACTCGTTCTCTCCAAACAATGGAGCGAGCAACCGACTTATTGGAAATAATACATCTTGATGTATGCTATCCAATGAGTGTTAAGGCTCATGGCGGGTATCGTTATTTTCTGACCTTCACATAATTTGAGCAGATATGGGTATATCTACTTGATGAAACATAAGTCTGAAATAGTTGAAAGGTTCAAAGAATTTGAGTGAAGTGGAAAAATCATCGTGACAAGAAAATAAGGTTTCTACGATCCGCTTTCATGGAGACAAATATTTGAGTTCTGAGTTTGGTCTTCAATTAAAACAATGTGGAATAGTTTCACAAATTCATGCCACGGAACACCACATCATAATGGTGTCTCCGAGCGTCATAACCGTACTTTATTGGATATAGTACAATCTATGATGTTTCTTACCGATTTACCAATATCGTTTTGGGATCATGCATTAGAGACAGCTGCATTCACGTTAAATAGGGCACCATCTAAATCCGTTGAGACGACACTATATGAACTGTGGTTTAGCAAGAAACCAAAGTTGTCGTTTCTTAAAGTTTGGGGCTGCGATGCTTATGTGAAAAAGTTTCATCTGATAAGCTCAAACCCAAATCGGAGAATGCGTCTTCATAGAATACCCAAAGGAAATTGTTGGGTACACCTTCTATCACAGATCCGAAGGCAAAACATTCGTTGCTAATAAATGGATCCTTTCTAGAGAAGGAGTTTCTCTCGAAAGAAGTGAGTGGGAGGAAAGTAGAACTTGATGAGGTAATTGTACCTTCTCCTTATTGGAAAGTAGTTCATCACGTAAATCTGTTCTGTGACTACTACACCAATTAGTGAGGAAGCTAATGATGATGATCATATAACTTCGGATCAAGTTACTACCAAATCTCGTAGGTAAACCAGAGTGAGATCCGCACGAGTGGTACGGTAATCATGTTCGGAAGTCATGTTACTAGACCATGATGAACCTACGAACTATGAGGAAGCGATGATGAGCCCAGATTCGCAAAATGGCTTAAGGCCATGAAATCGAGATGGGATCCATGTATGAGAACAAAGTGTGGACTTTGGTGGAGTTGCCGATGATCGGCAAGCCATATTGTATAAATGGATCTTCAAGAGGAAGATGGGCGTTGATAGTAGTGTTACTATCTACAAAGCTAGACTTGTCGAAAAAGGTTTTGACAAAGTTCAAGATGTTGAATACAATGAGATTTTCTCACTCGTATCGATGCTTAAAAGTCTGTCCGAATCATGTTAGCAATTGCGCATTTTATGAAATCGGCAAATGGATAAACAAAATTGCATTCCTTAATGGAGTTATTAAAGAAGAGTTGTATGTGATGCAACCAAGAGGTTTTATCGGTCCTAAAGGTGTTAACAAAATGTGCATCTATAATTTGGTGCAAGCATCTCGGAGTTGGAATATACGCTCGATAAGTTGATCAAAGCATATAGTTTATACAGACTTGCGGTGAAGCCTGCATTTACTAGAAAGTGAGTGGGAGCAATACTGACATTTCGATAAGTATATGTGAATGACATATTGTAGATCGAAATAATGTAGAATTATTACGCAAAGCATAAAGGAGTGTTTGAAAGGAGTTTTTCAAAGAAAGACCTCGGTGAAGCTGCTTACATATTGAGCATCAAGATCTATAAAGATAGATCAAGACGCTTGATAAGTTTTTTCAATGAGTACATACCTTGACAAGATTTTGAAGTAGTTCAAAATGGAACAGTCAAAGAAAGAGTTCTTGCCTGTGTTACAAGGTGTGAAATTGAGTAAGACTCCAAACCCGACCACGGCAGAAGATAGAAAGAGAATGAAAGCCATTCCCTATGCCTTGGCCATAGGTTCTATAAAGTATGCCATGCTGTATACCGGATCTATTGTATACCCCACCACTGAGTTTGGCAAGGGAGTACAATAGTGATCTAGGAGTAGATCACTGGACAGCGGTCAAAATTATCCTTAGTGGAATAAGGATATGTTTCTCGATTATGGAAGTGACAAAAGGTTCGTCGTAAAGGGTTACGTCGATGCAAGTTTTGACACCGATCTGGATGACTCTAAGTCTCGATCTAGATACATATTGAAAGTGTGAGCAATTAGCTAGAGTAGCTCCGTGCAGAGCATTGTAGCCATAAAATAAATTGCAAAATACATAACAGATCTGAATGTGAAAGACCCGTTGACTAAGATTCTCTCACAAGCAAAACATGATCACACCTAAGTACTCTTTGGGTGTTAATCACATAGTGATGTGAACTAGATTACTGAATCTAGTAAACCCTTTGGATGTTGGTCTCATGGCGATGTGAACTATGGGTGTTAATCACATGATGATGTGAACTATCGATGTGAATCACATTGACTCTAGTGCAAGTGGGAGACTGAAGGAAATATGCCCTAGAGGCAATAATAAAGTTATTATTTATTTCCTTATATCATGATAAATGTTTATTATTCATGCTAGAATTGTATTAACCGGAAACATAATACATGTGTGAATATATAGACAAACAGAGTGTCACTAGTATGCCTCTACTTGACTAGTTTGTTAATCAAATATGGTTATGTTTCCTAACCATGGACAAAGAGTTGTTATTTGATTAACGGGATCACATCATTAGTTGAATGATCTGATTGACATGACCCATTCCGTTAGCTTAGCACACGATCGTTTAGTATGTTGCTATTGTTTTCTTCATGACTTATACATGTTCCTATGACTATGAGATTATGCAACTCCGTTTACGGAGGAACACTTTGTGTGCTACCAAACGTCTAGCGTGAATCGGGTGATTATAAAGGTGCTCTCTGGTGTCTCGAAGGTACTTGTTGGGTTGGCGTATTTTGAGATTAGGATTTGTCACTCCGAATGTCGGAGAGGTATCTCTAGGCCCTCTCGGTAATGCACATCACATAAGCCTTGCAAGCAATGCAACTAATGAGTTAGTTGCGAGATGATGTATTACAGAACGAGTAAAGAGACTTGCCGGTAACGAGATTGAACTAGGTATTGGATACCGACGATCGAATCTCGGGCAAGTAACATACCGATGACAAAGGGAACAACGTATGTTGTTATGCGGTCTGACGGATAAAGATCTTCGTAGAATATGTAGGAACCAATATGGGCATCCAGGTCTCACTATTGGTTATTGACCGGAGACGTGTCTCGGTCATGTCTACATTGTTCTCGAACCGTAGGGTCCGCACGCTTAAGGTTTCGATGACAGTTATATTATGAGTTTATGAGTTTTGATGTACCGAAGGAGTTCGGAGTCCCGGATGAGATTGGGGACATGACGAGGAGTCTCGAAATGGTCGAGACGTAAAGATCGATATATTGGACGACTATATTCGGAGTTCGGAAAGGTTCCAAGTGATTCGGTATTTATCGAGTCTGGGAGAGTTACGGGAATTCGCCGGGAGAAGTATTGGGCCTTATTGGGCCTGCGGGAAAGAGAGAGGGCTGCCTAGGGCAGGCGCGCGCCCATGGCCTAGTCCGAATGGACTAGGGGGGCCGCACCCTCCTTCCTTCCCTTCTCTCTTCCCTTCCTAGTCTCCTACTCCTAATACATGGAAGGACTCCTAGTTGGACTAGGAAGGGGAATCCTACTCCGGTGGGAGTAGGACTCCCAGTATGCGCCATAGTAGAGGGCCGGCCCTCCCCTCCTCCACTCCTTTATATACGGGGGCAGGGGCACCCCATGGACACACAAGTTGATCATTGATCATTCCTTAGCCGTGTGCAGTGTCCCCCTCCACGATATTACACCTCGATCATATTGTAGCGGTGCTTAGGCGAAGCCCTGCGACAGGAGAACATCAAGATCGTCATCACACCGTCGTCTTGTGGAACTTCCCCTCGAGCCTCTACTAGATTGGAGATCGAGGGTGCGTCATCGAGCTGTCACGCGTGTCAAGAACTCGGGGTGCGGAGTAACGGTGCTTGGATCGGTTGGACCGGAGGACGTCGACTACTTCCTCTATGTTGCGTCAACGCTTCGCTTGATCTCAGATGCGTGAGACAACACTCTCCCCTCTCGTTGCTATGCATCACCATGATCTTGCGTGTGCGTAGGATTTTTTTTTGAAATTACTACGTTCCCCAACAGTTTTGGGGTGTGGATCGGTAGGGAGAAGATCTTCGTGCACACCCTAGAGTTCGAACCTTAAGGGTTTTGCCGGAACCTGATATCTGACAGATAAGAATCATCGAGTGGAGCTGGAACACAAATGTGCAGAAAGCAAGTGACAGAGTGATTTCTCATCATTGAAATCGGCCACACCGAGTTGTTTCCTTCGGTGGCACCAAAAAGTTTCGGTTTGACCGAAAGAGGCAAATCGGTTTGTCCGAGTTCATTATAGAGAGAAAGCACTAGTCACCTCAGTAAGATCTCACAAGGATTTGCAAGTAATTAAATGCAGAGAAATGCAGAGCAGAAATCAAAGAGAAGACATCTAGATGAAGTTTTTTTGAAAGGGGAACAAATATGCATGAAACAAAATGCAAGAACAAGGAGAAACACTAGAGAACTTCATCTAGAATTGGTCGGCAACAAAGTCACCTATGTTAGAGTATATTGACTTACGAGTCAAGTGAGGTCACTTGATCATAGGTCATACTCATCGTTTAATCTCAAAATGGGGTTGCCATTTTTCTTTTAAGCATCTTGATGTATTCACATCTTGTTGAGTTGCTTGGACCCATGTCTTGGGGTAAAGCTTCTCTAAGATGGAATAACATACCTTGGGTGGTGGTGTTGATCTTGATCATGCAGTTGAACTTGTGTGGGATGCTCAATGTTGATGTAGTTCATTTGGAGCACCACTTGCAATTGGAGTTGATCTACCTACATGGATTATATTTGCAAGGAAGAGCACTTGTGTATCCAAAATGACAATCGTGAAATTTTACTTAGGAATTTGTCAACGGATATGTTTGAAGGGTTTCATGCTTCCTTGTCTTCAACCACCGTAGAGTAGAGACTTGGTGATGTAGAGATTGCTCAAGATATGAATGAGTTGCAATATCATAGATTTAGATCCATCCAAGTACCTACATGGGTTAGATAGCATGCAAGGGTGCAAATGTATCCAAGATATATGATTATCATCATAAGAGAAATATCAAGGATTTGTCATAGGCTCATGTCTTGCATGTATCCAAATGGAGTTCCCACTCCAAGTTTGAGGCATCAATGATGTTCAATTAACCTCTCAAGTTGCAAAACACTTTCTCATCAAGTGGTTTAGTGAATATATCCGCCAATTGCTTGTCGGTGCGAACATGCTTAAGGTTAATATCACCCTTAGCAACATGATCTCGAATGAAATGATGACGAACTTCAATGTGCTTAGTTCGAGAGTGTTGCACGGGGTTGTGAGCAATCTTAATAGCACTTGCATTGTCACAAAGCAAAGGAACATGTTTCACATATATCACATAATCTATAAGAGTTTGGGTCATCCAAAGTAAATGAGCACAACATGAACCAGCGGCAATGTATTCCGCTTCGAGGGTGGATAAGGATACCGAGTTTTGTTTCTTGGAGGATCAAGACACAAGAGATCTACTAAGAAATTGACAAGTACCCAAAGTGGACTTTCTATCAACCTTGTCTCCGACATAGTTCGAATCAGAGTAGCCAACAAGATTAAAAGAGGCCCTCTTTGGATACCAAATGCCAAAGTTTGGTGTATGTATTAAGTATCTCACTATCCTTTTCACGGCCTTAAGATGACATTCTTTAGGGGCCGCTTGATATCGTGCACACATGCACACACTTGGCATAATATCGGGACGAGAGGCTCATAGATATAGTAATGAACCAATCATAGAGCGGTAAACCTTTTGATCAACGGGTTCACCATATTTGGTTAAATCAAGATGACCACTAGTAGGCATGGGTGTACTCATACCTTTGCATTCTTGCATACTGAACTTCTTGAACAAGTCCTTGGTATACTTCATTTGAGAGACAAAGGTACCTTCCTTAGTCTGCTTGATTTGCAAACCAAGAAAGAACTTGAGTTCACTCATCATACACATCTCAAACTTCTTCGACATAAGCTTTCCAAACTTCTCACTAAAATGAGGGTTAGTTGATCCAAATATAATATCATCAACATAAATTTGGCACACAAATAATTCTCCATTAACCCTTTTAGTGAAAAGAGTAGAATCAATTTTTCCAATCTCAAAGCCTTTTTCAAAAGGAACTTGGTCAGGCATTTATACCATGCTCTAGGAGCTTGTTTAAGACCATAAAGAGCTTTGTGAAGTTTGTAACATGATTAGGTTTCTTAGGATTGACAAAGGTGGGAGGTTGTTTAACATAAACTTCCTCCTCAATTTCACCATTTAGAAAAGCACTTTTAATGTCCATTTGGTATAAAGTGATATCATGGTGATTAGCATAGGCAAGTAAGATGCGAATGGACTCAAGTCTAGCACGGGGGCATATGTCTCACCATAGTCATACCTTTGACTTGAGTGTAGCCTTGGGCGACGAGACGTGCTTTGTTGCGAACTACTTGTCCATCTTCATCTTGCTTGTTGCGAAACACCCATTTGGTACCGATGATGTTGTGGTTGTTGTTGGGCTTCTCGACCAATGTCCACACTTGGTTTCTCTCAAAGTTGTGGAGTTCTTCGTGCATGGCATTTATCCAATCCGGATCTTCCAATGCTTCTTCAACCTTCATAGGTTCAATGCTAGAGATGAATGAATAATGTTCACAAAAGTTAGCCAAACAAGATTTAGAGCGAGTGATTCTCCCGGTTTGGATATCATTGTAGATTTTCTCGACGGGGTGGTCTCTAGCAACTCTTGCTCGAACTCGTGAGAGCTTTTTCTTTGATCGGGGTGGAACATCTTCTTCATCATCTTGTTCTTCTTCTTGGCCTTCATCGTTGTTGACGTTGTCGTTCTCTTGTCGTGGTGGAGAAGGAGGTTGATGCGGTTCATCTTGGTGTACTTCCTCGTTTTCTTCATCTTGGTGTGTCCCACTTGTGGATGCTTCCATATCAACTCTTGGTTCACCTTGTCGTGAGGTAGAAGCTTCCACTTGGACGTACGAGGTACTCTCCTTCACCTCCGTTGGATGAACCTTGCCAATATACAAGTCTTGGATTGCTTTCGAAGGATCTTTATCTCCTACATCAATTGGCAATTGCTCTACTTGCGAGCCGTTAGATTCATCAAACTTCACATCTACCGTCTCTTCAACCTTTCGGGTGAAATTGTTGTAGACATGGTACGTGTGAGAGTTTGAGCCATAACCAAGTAGAAATCCCTCATGAGATTTAGGAGCAAATTAGGACGACGATTGTTATCAAGAATGTAGCACTTGGAGCCGAATACTTGAAAGTATCCAACTTGGGGTTTGTTACCGATGAGGAGCTCGTATGTCGTCTTGCCGAGTAGCTTGTGAAGATACAAGCGATTTGTCGCATGACAAGCTGTCTCAACCGCTTTCGCCCAAAAGTGCTTTGGCATCTTGTACTCATCAAGCATCGTTCTTGCCATTTCGATGAGCGTCCGGTTCTTCCTCTCAACAACTCCATTTTGTTGAGGTGTGTACGTAGCCGAGAACTCATGTGAAATCCCTTCTTCGTCAAGAAAGGTGTCCACATTGGGTTCATGAACTCTGTTCCG
The DNA here is from genome assembly GCA_021437245.1 of Aegilops speltoides. Taxonomy (NCBI): domain Eukaryota; kingdom Viridiplantae; phylum Streptophyta; class Magnoliopsida; order Poales; family Poaceae; genus Aegilops; species Aegilops speltoides. The sequence continues at coordinate 274,091,846 of CM038143.1, read as the reverse complement.
TTGTCGTTGTGAACCTTCTTGATCTTCACTTCAAATTGATTTTGGGCCTTCCTAGCGAAGTTTTTGAAGATCTTTTGGACCTACGATTTATCATCGAGAAAGAACACCCACGTAAATCTTGAAAAATTATCAACTATAACTAGACCAAATGAGTTTCCACCGAGACTTTTGTAAGCGTTGGGACCGAAAAGATCCATGTGTAGTAGCTCGAGTGGTCTCCTTGTGGTCATGATGTTCTTCACGGGGTGGCTTCCTCCAACCTGTTTTCCTGCTTGGCAAGTGCTGCAAAGTCTATCCTTATCAAATATGACATCTTTAATGGCAAGGATATGATCGCCTTTAATAAGCTTGTCAAGGTTTCGCATGCCCACATGACCTAACCGTCTATGCCACAACCGGCCTTTAGAGGATTTAGCAATTAAGCAAGTTCTAGTTTGAGCCTTTTTAGTGAAGTCAGCAATGTATAGATCACCTTTGCGTATGCCGGTAAAGACCATTTTATGATTATCTCTACGAAACACTTGGCAATCTACTTTGGTAAATAGGATATTGAAGCCAAAGTCAGCTAGTCTAGAAACAGAAAGCAGATTGTAGCCAAGAGATTCAATGAGCATGACATTTTGTATGGAGCTATCATGTGAGATGGCCACCTTACCGAGGCCAACCACCTTACCCTTTGAGTTATCACCAAAAGTGACATACTTTCGAGGGCCGTCGTTTTCAGCAAGCTCATGAAACATATCTTTATCTCCGGTCATGTGATCGGTACATCCACTATCAAGGACCCATTCCTTTCCTCCTGCCATGTATCCTCGAAGATTTGCCATAATACCAGAGTGTCACATTGCAACATCAAGATCATAGTCACTATCATCATCCTCATCATAGTATCCATGTTCAACACCTTCATGTGGTGGATCAATTCCTAGAGAGGGTGATTCATTAGATAAATGACTTTGACAATGATCATCTTTATGAATCCTAATAGCTTTGGAAATAATATTGCTAATAATTCCAACATCTCCTTTGACACGCATAAGATTTGAAAGCTGAAATAGACAATCACCAAACTTAGGATCATTGGAATTCATCTTACTCGAGGCAATAGACTTATGAAGAATCTCATCTAGATTTTGCAAGGAATAATTTGGAAATCATTCCTCGAGAAATTTCCATATAGTGTAGGCACACTAAATAGTAGGCAAGCAACCAATCAAGTTTCTAGGCAAACCTCTAGTGATAAGATTATCAGTTCTAAGATTGTGAATCATGTCAATTGACTCATCAAGGGTAGGATGCATGGATCAACATGAGGTGCACAAGGGCTAGTAATGTACTTGTTCAAATGATATTCATTGAAAATCACAAGCATCTCATTTTTCCACTCATGAAAGTACTCTCCATCAAGTATAGGCACTCTATGTCTAAGACTCCCCAAAGTAGACTCATCCATCTTCCTCCAATTGTGTTTAAACCAAAGCAATGGAGATCAACACTCTGATACCAATTGAAAGGATTGATAAGAGGTGTCTAGTGGGGGGGTGATTAGACCCTCAACAAACAAAGTTGGCAGTTTTTCAAGTTTAGGTGGAGTTTAAGCACAAGTTCAACCATTCACAATACATATCAAGCAAGCATGCAAAGAGTATATGGGTAGCGGAAAGTAAAGCATGCAACTTGAAAGAAAGTAAAGGGATGGGATTGGAGTGTGCAAACGCAATTGGAGACATGGATGTTTTTGTCGTGGTTCCGATAGGTGGTGCTATCGTACATCCACGTTGATGGAGACTTCAACCCACGAAGGGTAACCGAGTCCACAGAGGGCTCCACCCACGAAGGGCCACGAAGAAGCAACCTTTTCTATCCCACCATGGCCATCGCCCATGAAGGACTTGCCTCACTAGAGTAGATCTTCACGAAGTAGGCAATCTCCTTGCCCTTACAAACTCCTTGGTTCACTCCACAATCTTGTTGGAGGCTCCCAAGTGACACCTAACCAATCTAGGAGACACCACTCTTCAAAAGGTAATAGATGGTGTGTTGATGATAAACTCCTTACTCTTGTGCTTCAAATGATAGTCTCCCCAACATTCAACTCACTCTCATAGGATTGGATTTGGTGGAAAGATGATTTGAGTGGAAGGCAACTTGGGGAAGGCTAGAGATCAAGATTCATATGGTTGGATTGGAATGTCTTGGTCTCAACACATGAGTAGGTGGCTCTTCTCAGAAAATGAGTAGTGGAAGTGTAGGCACGATCTGATGGCTTCCCTCACGAATGAGGAGAGGGTGGAGGGGTATATATAGCCTCCACACAAAATCTAACTGTTACACACAATATACCAAACTCGGTGGGACCGAATCAGAAAACTCATTCGGACCGATTCAGTACATATGTGACCGTTAGGCAATTTCGGTGGGACCGATATGATCAACGTGGTGGGACCGATGTGCAGGGGTTAGGGTAAAACCTCATCTCGGTTTGACCGATTACACATCTCGGTGGGACTGATATGGTAATAAGCAAAACAGAGAGTTGGTCAGGCAAACTCGGTGTGACCGATTACATATTCTCGGTGGGACCGAAAATATTGCAATAGACAACGGAGAGTTTGCAAGCCCATCTCGGTGAGACCGAGATCCCATCGGTGTGACCGAACTGATTAGGGTTTCTGGCAGTGGCTATGACAAATGAACTCGGTGGCGCCGGATGGATCAAATCGGTGGGGCCGAGTTTGACTTTTGGTTTTGGACAAATGTGGATATGAGAAAGTGGTTGAGGGCTTTGGAGCATATCACTAAGCACTTTGAGCAAGCAAGCCATTAAGCAACATCTCATCCCCTTTTAATAGTATCGGCTTTCCTATAGACTCATTGTGATCTTGGATCACTAAAAATGGAAAATGTAGAGTCCTGAGCTTTGAGCTTGAGCCAATCCTTTGTCCTTAGCATCTTGGAGGGGTTTCACATCCTCTTCTCCATGCCACTCCACTGTTGGACTTATCTGAAATATACTAGATGGAAGTATCAGTCCGACAAGAGATATGTTGACATCAATTACAAAAATCACCCAGTGAGCCCTTGTGCTTTCACAACCCATCAGTCCGGCCCATATCGAATAGATCGGACGCCCGAGGACCCCTTAGTCCATGACTCCCTCAGTAGCCCCTGAACCAGTCTTCAATGACGACGTGTTCGGTACGTGGATTGTCTTCGGCATTGCGAGGCGGGTTCTTATCCTTGAATACCATACATCAACTTTCCCTTCATAAAAGAACTATATCTGGCTCTGTATAATTATCACAACCCTTAGTCGTGAAGGCAGAATATATATAAAAATAGGAATATTGTCTTTACTAACAACTTTTTTCGGCGAAGCGTCAGACTCGGCTCTTTAGTATTTTGAACCATTTTCACACTCCTCGTTTCGTGTTTCGAGGGCGAGCCTCCTTGGCCCGTCTTGTCAAAGCAGAGATCGTGCCCACTTATTACGGGATTCTCATCAATGGTATTTGGGTAACCCAACCGACCACAACGCACGCTCTCATCGGGAATGGGCGAGTTTTAAGGCTTAAGTGGGGGGACGGTTGGCATTTCTACTACCTATAAGAGGGCGAAAGATTCCTCCTTTCTTCCCCACGCCTTCCTATCGCCTCTGCCTCCCAATCTCTCAAGCTCCAGCACCCAAAAAAAAGTTCTCTTCTTCCTCACCGCCACCACCTTCTCCAGCCATGGCTAGCTCAGGCTCCAAGGGTAAGTGGGAGGCCTCCTCCTTCACGGAGAAGGATGTGAAGCATCTCCGGAGCGAGGGGTACCTGGCCGCAGACATTGCGCACAGGCTCCCCGATGAGGGCCAAATCATCCCCACTCCGGCGCCCGGTGAAAGGGTTGTCTTCCTCCCCCATTTTCTTAGAGGACTAGGGTCTCCAACCTACTCTTTCATCCGTGGCCTCATGTTCTATCACGGGCTAGATTTCCATGATCTAGCCCCGAATTCCTTCCTCCACATATCGGCATTCATCGTTGTGTGTGAGGCTCTTCTCCGCATTCCACCACACTTCCCCCTATGGCTCAACTTCTTCAACGTGAAGCCGAAGGTGGTCGATAGATAGCATGCGGACTGCGGGGGGGCTATGATAAGCAAGCTGCCCAACGCCACATGGCCCAAGGGGGCCTTTATTGAGACCGTCAAGGTCTGGCAGCAGGAGCAGTTCTACATCACCGAGCCGTGCCGCGCCAACTGGGCGGCCATTCCGGAGTTCAAATCCGGACCCCCCACAAGGCTCACTTCGTGGACAGCTAAGGGCCTTGACTGGGGGTCCCAGACGGAGGTGCAGATGCTGCAGAAGCGCATCACCAAGGTGATGATCAAAAATGTCGGTCTTACCAATGTGGTGCAGATCATGCTCTTCCGCCGCATCCTCCCCTGCCATTAGATCATGCTCTTCCACCGCATCCTCCGCTTTGGCAACCCAGGGCAGGGCTGCAGCAAGGACGGCGGTGTGCAGGACGGCGACGGCGGCGGCGACTACACCGTCTTCTACAAGCTCCTCGGCATGTAGAAGGCTCGGGACGGCGGCGACGGCATAGGATTTTAGGGTATTAATTATGTCTTTTAAATTATGTACAAATACGAATGAAAACCGCCTGAATTTCGTCCAAATTCGTCATGGACCTGTGTCATTTTCTTTAAATTTTAGCCAAAGTGTATTTCAAAAAACGGCGTCTGAGGGCCAACTTGGGGCGGCGACTGGAAACCCAACTACCCCACGACGAAAATACCGCTGGGCCCTAGGAGGTGCTATTTCAGTCCTGGAGGCGCCGGACGGCTGGAGATGCTCTCAGTTTGTTGGGTAAACAAACTCGACGCCGGCAGCCGACAGCGGCTGGATGTCCTTTTCTTTACCTTATAATCACCGGTGGGTCACCAGCTCATGCACCGGTGATTTGTTCCTTCCTTGTGATCGGTAGATGGCACGCCGCCGTTGGACGGTGTGACGCACGCACCAGATCAAAACTAAAAAGGAAATACTATTCGATGCTTCGCTTGCATATGCATGTACCTACCTACCTTGGTCCACGGCGGCTTGTGGCCAAGCCAAGCACAACTGTTGCGCATCCGTCCCAAAGCAAAAGCGATATGTACACATAATTCTTCACTTATTTATTAATCTTTCTCAGGAATTATGTGTCCTTCAACTGCCATGGACCTAGTACATGAGTTACATTGTTAATTACTGGTAGTACTACTTCTTGATGATTCATCCAAGTATTGCGGCTCGGTGTGAAGCCAACAAATCTGACTTATTCAAACGTTTCAACATCTCTGTCGCATTATGCTCCACATGATTAGCCTCAGCTGCCACAACCGCAAAGCAATTGGAAGCTTCCGCAGGATCCTTCCGTGTGTACTGAAAAATTGATCCTTCAACTACTCTACTACTATACTAGTTATGCCGCCTTAGAAAGCTAATCCGTACATGATTACCACATACTGTAGTACTGTCAACGTTTTGAGTATTTATTCACAATCACAGCACAACAATCACCCGCAAAACAAAAAAATTAAAAAAAATCACAGGGCAATAATGCATTTTCGTAATGTGACTTTTGAGTCCATTTTTCTTTTATTTGTGTCGGGTGGGCTCGATCCCTTTGTCGTTGCGTATATTGCATTACATGTGCTTGCCAAAAGAAAAGCAGTGATGGTGGTATGCCCAACTACACAAACTTTGAGCTGTCTTGCTTTGCCCTGGTGAAGAAAACAATGCGTGGAGAGAATGGGTAGACAATTTCGATTCTCTCTTTGTCGATCGACAATATGGCCCTGGTGCGTGCAGCAGAACAGCAGTTGTACCACTCTTCCAGAATTGATGAACTAACTAATGGATTAGTGTGATTATACTAAAAGATTGGTTGAAGCGTATGCCTCTGGCAGGGACGCGTTGCGTGTTATATAAATCAATAGGTTTACAAGATACAGTAGTTTGGTAGGGGCTGGGTTGATCCTCAAGAAAGGTTATACAAAGATGATGATAAATCCTAACTACCGGAACCACCTGATTACAAACAACTCACGCAACATCTGATCCTACCAGAAAGTATATACGGTTTATACTTATACCGTATATACATGTACAATACTTTCTAACACGCCCCCTCAATCACAACTTCACCAAGTTGAGGTTGCTCTTAAAGTCTTCCAATTTTAGGATGAGGCCTTGGTAAAACCATTTGCAATTTGATCACCCGTGGGAATAAAACGAATATCCAGTAGCTTGCTAGCTACTCTTTCTCGAACAAAATGATAGTCAACTTCTATATGTTTAGTCCTTGCATGAACACTGGATTTACTGACAAATATGTGGCACCAATGTTGTCACACCAGAGACGAGCAACTGCAACTCCAAGTTCACGCAGAAGAGTTTGGGCCCAAATAATCTCAGCAGTTGCATTAGCCAAGGATTTATACTCAACCTCAGTACTTGATCTAGAAACAGTAGCCTGTTTACGTGCACTCCAAGAAATCAAGTTGGGACGAAAAAACACACAGAAACCCCCTGTTGATCTTCTGTCATCAGGACATCCTGCCCAATCAGCATCCGAGAAAGCACTAACAAAATTGCAAGTTGACTTAGACCTGTACGGTACCTCTAAGATATCTTTAAATCCTTTTAACTGTTGTCATGTGTTGAGAGGTAGGAGAATGCAAATACTGACACACTTTGTTTACAGGAAAACAAATATCAGGTCTTGTCAAGGTTTAAATATTGCAAAGCTCCTACCATACTTCTATACCTTGTTGACTCTTCGGCCCCCAAGGTCCTCCTTCTTCTCTTGACAACTTTTTAGATGTAGAGAGAGGCATGTTTGAAACCTTGCAACTTATCATACCTGCACGTTTCATTATATCCATGACATACTTTTCTTGGGTCGGAAAAATTCCATCCTTCACCTTTTTAACTTCAATTCCCAAGAAATAATGTAAGACACCTAAATCCTTTAGGGCAAAATCTTTTCTTAAATCTTCCAACAATGCTACCGTTGCATCTTGTGATGAGCTAGCAACAATAATATCATCAACATAGACCAACATAAAAATGATATCTTTCCTCTTCTATAAAAGAACAAGTATCCCCCTTTGATGGTTTGAAACCAAGTGCTTGAAGTTTGTCACATAACCTGGAGTACCATGCTCAAGGTGCTTGTTTCAGACCATACAAACTTTGTCAAGTTTGCAAAGATAATTTTCTTTACCCTTTATCTCATAGCCAGGTGGTTGTCTCATATAGACTTCTTCCTCTAGAACGCCATGAAGGAACGCATTCTGAACATCCACTTGCCTAAGGCTCCAGTTACTGGAAACTGCAACAGAGAGAACAAGTCTGATAGTAGCTGCCTTATCAATAGGACTAAAAATATCCTCATAGTCTATACCGTATCTTTGTTTAAAACCCTTGGCTACTAGCCTTGCCTTGTATACGTCAATTTGACCATCTGCCTTTCTTTTAATCCTATAGACCCACCTACAGTCAATAACTTTTTTATTTTTTGTTGGTGGAACTAGGTGCCAAGTTTTATTTTTAATAAGAGCATCATTCATAGCCATTGTCCATTTTTGCCATTTAAAGCTTCCTGCAAATTACTTGGCTCACCAATGGTTGCCAATCCTCCAGAACGAGGTTTTAACTTGTCATACCTGACCGTACCGTTTGTACGTATTTGAGGTTTCACGATACCATTTTATGATCTTGTTACTTGGGTTGGCACACCAAAAGCTACAGTAGGATGTGACACAGACGATCTCGTAGAGGAGGGAGCAGCAGCACGGGATCCCGTGATGGATCCGCTGTCAGCGGCAGAGGATCTCGCATCCTGTCGCTCAGGAACCGCGCCAGACACGCCACACGCCGCTCCTACATGGGATTTGTCCACGTGACCGCCAATGAGAGGAGGCGATCACCGCACGGGTTCATGCGGCCCATCCTGAGCAACATGTCCACTAGTAGTTGGCCCGCCTGGTGAGACAGAATCTTGCGGGCTAGCCCACGACACACGGCGCTCTTTGGATGGAGTTTGTGAGCCCGAGGCAGATTCGCCTCCTGGGCCGCCTGTGCCTGCTGCTGTCGCACCACCTACGCCTGCAGCTGCCTCGGGATCAGTTGCCGCAGCACCTGGATCCTCCTCATGCTCTACGCTATCTTTGTCTTGTTCTAATTGCATAAAATGATGAATAATAGCTGGATTTCTAGGATTAGCAAAGAATTAGTACGAAAATTAGCCTATTGATCAACTACAAGTTTGCCCTCGTGATCAATAAGTTCAGAGAGAGATGTTTCAGGAAGCAACAAGACTTCGGAGCGAAGTGGGGTGCCTGCATTGGGGTTTAGGACGCAAAGGGAAAAATTGTCTCATCAAAAATGACATCACGAGATATGTAAACGCGTCCGGCAGCAACATCTAGGCACTTAAAACCTTTGTGAAGATTGTTGTATCCAAGGAATACACACTGTTTAGAACGGAAGGCTATTTTTTTTGGAATTGTACGGGCGAAGATTAGGCCAACATGCACATCCAAAAACTCGAAGTGAATGATAATTCGGTTGCTCTTGAAACAGACAAGTTAATGGAGTTTCAAAATTAATCACTTTGCTAGGGGTGCGGTTTATCACATATGTGGCTGAAAGAAAAGCTTCATCCCAGAATTTCAAGGGCATAAAAGCATGAGCTAAGAGGGAGAGGCCTACATCAACAATGTGTTGATGTTTCCTTTCAGCTGAACCGTTCTGTTGGTGAGCATGAGGACAGGAGGCATGATGGGTAATTCCTAACTGGCGAAAGAAGGAATTAAGGCGATCATACTCGCCACCCCAATCTGTTTGCATAGTGATGATTTTCTTATTGAACAACCTTTCAACAAGAGTTTGAAACTCATGAAAAACTTTGAACACTTTAGACCGGTGCTTAAGGAAATACTCCCTCCGTTCCTAAATAATTGTATTTCTAGCCATCTCAAATGGACTACAACATACGAATGTATGTAGACATGTTTTAGAGTGTAGATTCATTCATTTTGCTCCGTATGTAGTCATTTGTTGAAATCTCTAAAAAGACAATTATTTAGGAACGGAGGGAGTATATCCATGTGAATTTACTCTAATCATCAATGAATGAAACATAACTTTTTTTCTTATTGATACAATCACGGGCAGGCCCCCATATATCGGATTTTTTTTGCTCTAAAGGAGGTTTGGAAACACTGATTGAACTAGGGTAAGGAAGTTGGCGACTTTTGCCCATTTGGCATGCATCACAAACACCTTCGTTATTCAACTCACTACTTGAGAAAGGAATATTGTTTTGGCTAAGGACATGACGCACTATGGTAGATGAAGGGTGTCCTAGCCGGTTGTGCCACCTCTCAATGGACAGTTTATTGACGCCAAAAACTTGCTTGCTTGAGCTTAACGGAGCTGATGAAAGGGAGTGGAGACCACGTCTCCCCGGAGAAGGGTTTTCCTCGTCCTCTATTCCTTAACAAGAAACAAACTTGGGTGAACTTCAAGATAGGTATGATTATCAGTGGACAAACGATAAGCAAAAATCAGATTTTTGGTGTCATCAGGTACATGCAAGATGTCTTTTAGATGAAGATCATGAGTGGGAGTACGAACAGTAGATTGACCAATATGACTAATTTCCATACCTTCTCCGTTTGCAATGTGGACTTGTTCGTTGCCGTTGTACTTGTTGCGAACTGTTAGCTTGTCAAGCTCGCTGGTGATGTGGTCGGTGGCCCTGTATCAAGGTACCAATTTGTGTCCACCCCATAGGATGAAGTAGTGGCCGACCCTGCGCTCTTATCATTCTTGGTGAAGGAGATGTTGAAACGGCGGTAGCGTTCGAGGGCGGTGTGGTTCGGCCTCTTGCATATTTGGTAGGTGACTTCAGGAAGATCATCACCTCTTCCATTGCTGTTGTCGCGGCCTCCATTGCCACGACCACCGCCTCCATTGCCACGGCCTCTGTTGCCGCAACCACCTCCTCCATTGCCGCGACCACCTCCACCTCGGTCGAAACCACCACGACAACGGGAGACAACATTGGCCGCGGACTGGGAGGGGTGGTTGCCACCTTCGAACATAGCAAGGCGTTTTTCAAAGCCAATCAACTGAGAGTAGAGTTCGACTACCTTGATTGGTTCGGTCCTCGCAGCACAGATGGAAGAGACAAACGAGATGTAGTCGTAGTCTAGTCCAGCGAGGATGTAGGAGACCATGTCATCATCGTCGAGCGGCTTTCCTCCTGAAGCCATCTCGTCGCCCAGCGCCTTCATGTGCCCTATGTAGTCAGCGATGGTCGCGGTGCCCTTTTTGGTGTTGGAGAGGGCGATCCACGTGTTGACGATGTTGGCCTGCGTCTGGGAGAGGAACATCTCCCTGATGGCGGTCCACAACGCGGCGGCTTTGGTGCAGTGGGCGACTTGGATCATCACAGGGGCTGAGATCGAGTTGAAGATGAAGCTCAGCACCTGAAAGTCTTGCGCCAGTGCGATGAGATGCGCCGGGTTCGCCACATCGGTTGGCTTGTCATCCTTGTCAGCAAGCTTGGGCTCCGAGAACGGGTGATTGGGGTTGAGGTGATCGATCAGCTGTGCTCCACGGATGATGGCTAGGGCTTGCGCGTACCACACCAAGTAGTTGCCCCGGTGAAGCTTGTCAGCGATGGGAATGAGGGGAAAAGCAGCGGCGGCGGTGGAGCTGGAGCTAGCCATAACTAGGGTTGAATGTCAAAGAGGAAGTGGGCTCTGAATACCATGAAAGATTGGTTCAGCTCATGCCTCTGCAGGGACGCGCTGCGTGTTATATAGAACGATAGGTTTACAGGACACGGTAGTGCGGTATGGGCTGGATTGATCCTCAGGAAAGGTTATACAAAGATGAGGATAAATCCTAACTACCTGAACCACCTGATCCTACCAGATAGTATATACGGTTTATACTTATACCATATATACATGTACAATACTTTCTAACATATACATGGTTACAGTAAATCTGCCAAGGTGTGCTGCGCGTGTGTGTTTTTTCTTTTCTTTGGGTGACCGCTGGGCATTCTTTGTTTGACGAATGAGACAAACATTCAGGGTAAACTACCCTGAATGTATAATCAGGGAGTAGTCCAAGAACCCTGTTCTTTAGGCTGGAAATTCCTCGTTGGAGATCATTCCTTGCGCCGCCAAAGGTAATGGGCCAAGATTTCTCTCTACGTAGCATGTCTGCTGGTACTTGTAAGGTTCTGATTGTATTTCATTACTATGGTCTACTTAATGCATTTGTATAGGCTTACAGCAAATCTCACAGTTCTCCAGATGGCACGAAACATTCAGGTTTGTTCAGTAACTCCGTTCGGCAAAGGCGGGAAAATCCTCACGGGAGATGATTATTTGGTTGTTGGTTGTCCTTGAGTGAGGATATGTGTGAAAACTTCTCTTAAAGTAGGTGCCATGCCATGGTTAACACTTCTCCACTTACGAGTGTCCAGATTTATGAAACATTAAATAGAAATTTCCCTAAAAAAATGTTCATATGTGTAACAGTCGGTGCAACACTCTTCTCTTTGTGAAATATAGCCCACCTCCGACAGCGATAGCAACAATCATTAACAAAATATTTGTAAGTAGATATATCTATTTCCAAGAATAGCTATAGTTGGTTGTGTCATATTCCCTACTTCACAACCAGAAAATAAGGAATGCATGTTACAGCAAAAAACACATGAATCAGAATGTGATACATGTTGTTCCATGTGAACAAGGTCAATCAGTACCTGCAGGGTTTCAAATGGATGGGCAAATAGAAGCTCATAGTAATATGAGATTACTCAGTCACGCACAAATAGCAGTGATTGCATTCTTATATGGAATTGTGAGCTACACATCTGATCACAAACTATCACGAGTATGTACAGCAATCACAGGAAATCACCTTTCTACTACGGGTATATGTACATTATAAGTTGGACACAGCCAAGGTAATTTGGTGTGGTGGAATAGCTGAAATAGTGGCATAATTCTTATTCATCTAAGGTTCGTTGGTTCAAGCACTACTAACCCTGTGTGAATAGGAAGGGACTTTGGTATATGGTACAATAGCTGAGATAGGGACCAAGTTTCTTCACCTCTGGTTTAAGCACTAAAACCCTTGTGTGTGGCACTCCAGGGGTTGGTTGGGATGCTCGTGCACGCCTGAGCAGCAACCTTTGCCATCGCTTCAGGAACAATGCCGACATTGCAGATGTTTGCAAAGGACCGCATGTGCTTCATTCCATACTGCGCCAGCGAGCCACATTGTGATTCAAAAGTACGCACCTGAAGAAAGGGAAGACATATATTAGTCATGCATGGGCAACATAAATTACAAACTGTAACTGCAATACTGCATTATATCCCATATGACACCTGCAGTTGGGAGCTGGCAATATGTTCAAGTAAAGAAACTAGTTACTTAGAGCATCAATAGTTTCAAGACAGAAAATATCGATCCTGAATAGTTCAACTGACCATTGAGCAGACAGTTTGGCTGTTGAGAAGGTCATCCAGGTACAAAGTAACAAATGCCTTGATAACTATATGAACCACGACATAGGCAGGGGCATGCTGATCCCCTTTTTCACATTCACTCCTCCCTTTTTAGTGTTGATTACCAAACTGGTTGGTTTTAGAAATTTGGAAATTCATAAATTATTTTTTCACCTAGAAGTAATACTCTGACCTAATTACATATGCCAAGTCAACCACTCCACTTCTTTTGCTATAATTGTCCTCAACCCACCATGTGCATAGACCAACAGAACACTAAATCTAAGGAAGAGTTGATGAGAAATGACCCTGCATTCCTCTGGCAAAATGACATGCTACAATCACTTGACCTATTCAAAAGCATAAAGTGTGGGTGGAGTGCCTAAGAATGCATTAACTACACTACCTATTCTCTCAATGGACATGTAACTGGAACAGACACTAAAAGTTGTGAACTGTAGTGAAGCGCTGGGAAATGATAAACACAATTCTCTTTGTCAGCCAACCAATAACAAATAAATTATCTGCAAGAGTATATACTACTATTATTATACTGGAAGCAAATCTAAAGAATTTTGTCCCAGTTCCAAACAATTAACATATGATCAATAGGCAACAGCAAAACACAGCAGAAGCATAAGATAAGAGATGCTGATAGACGACCAACCAAAGTCAAATAGAGCCTTACCGTAGACTTGAGACAACTCCAGTCATCAACAAGAGGCTCACCAGCTGGGCGAACAGCCTTTAGAACCATCGGACCACCCGCAGAACCAAACAGAAGGTTTCCAATCAGCTCGACGCTGTTGTCAATATGAGATCTATGACCCATCATTTCAAGCAATTGCTTCCGAGCATCGTTTTTCTCAGGGGAGCTCTCAGCCAATTTCCGGTACTACATGCAGAACAAAAGAAATTAATCAGTTAGTTTATCCGTCTTTTTTACCGAGTTTATGCATATGCTACTGTTGTGGGTAAAGCATGGCAATGATCAACAGATCACATGACAATAAAATCAACATACAAGATTTCTCATGATATAATTACAAACCTTCTGCCAGAAATAAACAAGATCAGCATCCCTCTGATTAACAGCTCCTGAGAAAGATGGCAGTGCGTTATCTTCAACAAATGTAGTGTTCTCGTTAGCAGGGTTTGACCCAATGTACGAGAACAAATGTTCAGCATTCAGGTCCAAAGAACCGTATTGCATCACATGGGAACCATAGCTGTATGAGTCCTGAGCTGCCGTTCTCTTCTTGACCTGCTCAACCATTAGGTTATGTTAGGAAAGAACTGCTCCAAGATTTAAGCTAAAAGAAATTGAAGTTTTAAGTACTTACCAGGTTATACTGCTGCTTGAGAGATTCAGTTCTCAGGTTGTGGACATCACTGTCAACATTGAAAGTTCAGTGTTATTTGAGCACAACTAAAATGGCTAAGAACCATAACGAAAAACAAGTTCTCTTCAAACAAATGACCCAAGGATTTTGACTCGGGGTTCATCTATAAAATGGTGAACTGCAACAATCACTACCATGACAGCCGATAGGAGTACATACAGGTGATGTTCTGTTGCAATTTCATAAGAATATGGTTGTGTGCAACAGCTACAGCTATTTCTACATGGAGCATTAACAGCGAAAAAAGCCCCAAAGCTCCATGGCCATCAGATTTGCCCTGCAATCGTTGTCTGTTACTACAGGATGCAGTTTACAGCCAGCAGAAAAATAGCTCTAGTTGGCCCAGTTAAATGCATGGTATTCAGCCGAACTGCACCCTGCAACAATAGTGCATGGCTGTGCGTGTGTGTGCTCTTGCATGTGCGCTCGTGCATGTGTGTGCACGTGCGCCTGCATGTGTGCAGGATTTGGTTTGATCAAGCTCAAAGAGTTGACTGTGAGTCGGGCAGGAAGACCTGACATCAGATTTATTCTGTGTAGTTAAGGGACCAAACAAGACAACATAGTCAGCACATGCTTAGAGCTCAGTAAAAACCACAGCACATGCTATGCACACAGCATAAGTATTTGTCATTCATGTGCACCTAAAAGTAAGCAACACATGCATATCACCCTCATTCAGAGAACACATGCGTATCACCAGCGTCTTACTTAAATAGAGAAAGATAGCAGGTAGTGCCGTACTAGTTGGTTAATCATTTTGAAATAACACACCCTGTACGGTAGCAGAAAGTACTAACTGACATGAGCGCCACATGTGCGTTCGGACTGACCTTAACAGTACATGATTTTAGCGTCTGAATGGAAAACATGGTAGAAGGACCCAGAGAGAGGGAGAGACGAGGAATAAAGTACCTGTCTTCCATCCAAGAAATGCTGTACAGGTCGCCCAAGCAAGTGTCGTATTCCGGCGGAGGGCTCGGGTACTCGCCGGGGCAATACGTTCCCCAACTGCTTTCCTCTGCATTCGATGCGGTGGTCGCATAGACACCGATGTCATTCGGCAGAAGTCCCTCAAAGATGCTCCCAGATTCGCAGGCTTCAAGGTAAAATACCTACAAAATAAGATGACTATACACCTCAGGCCATTGCTTCAAGCAGCACACCATGCAGAGCAAAAATAAACCAAAGAGCGATGGGGTACCAGGCTTTTGTAGGTTCCAGCAGCGTGCTTTTTCTTCAGGACATCTACAAGATCGTCACCGTAAAGGTATGGATAGGTAGGCATCCCTGAAATTTTTACCAGAATGAAAAAACCATGACACTAATAAGTTAATTGTGCATATCTGGATTTGAATATATGTATACGAAATATCTGTTCTGACTGGTTTCAGATATTAAAATTCTCCAAAGAAGGCAATAAAAGACAGGAAGCGCAAGAATGGCAGGTTCTGAATACTGACCAAGGACCCCAGGACCCCCATGGTCACTGTAAAACACAAAAATGTGATCATTAGGGCCACTGTCCACGACTTTGCCGCTCCCACCACTCACAGCGGTTCTATTACCGAGCAGGACAGCAAAGAAGTTCTTGACATTAACCTCCTTTCCAGTGTAGTCCTACAGTCGGAACAGAAATATTCAGTCGAACAGATGTAAAATTGTGGATAGGGATGCATGATCATTAGAATTGATTCATTCCATTAAGACGTTGACGTTATCACATAGAAATTTGGCATTCTTCATATACACGACCAATTGGAAAATAACATAAAGACTGATAAAAATTTAGACATTCAATCATTTTGCAAACTGCTATTGAAATTTCCCTTCGTGTAATTTGTAGAATATCATATTCACATTTTTCTGCAACCATCAAACAGTTTGTAGCACCTAGTAAGGCTATCTACCAATCTTAGATTTTTACTACATCAACAATTACTGGAAAATTATCCTTGAAGACGCATGATTACCTTAGGGACCCCAGCATAGACATCTCCACCCTGGGGGTGGTTGATGATGACGCCCGGCCTCGGGTTCTCCGGGTTGTGCGCAATGTCGTCATACATGAATATGATGATGTTCTCATCCTTGAGACCACCCTTCTTCATGATCTGGTAGGCGTGGCAGATATCCGCCTGCAAAGTGCAAAATTCCAGTCCACAAATCAAACACAGTACTTCATTGTCGTCACTAACCCCTCCCAGTTTCATCCTTATGGTAGCACTGTACTACCAAAAGTACAAAACACACACATAACTGAAATCGTGTTCATAGAGCCTGCCATTACGTGGCAACAACAAAATCATTTTGGCTGACCAGTGCAGTTAATTACTCCCTCCGTCCGAAAATTCCGAAAATACTTGTCATCAAAATAGATAAAAGGAGATGTATCTTCCGGACGAAGGAAGTACATCATTAAAATTAGTACAAAGTTGAGTTATCTATTTTGGAACGGAGAGAGTACTATTTATATATATAGACAAAATACTAGCATCAGGAACCGTACTTATTAGTGGGTGGAACCACAAGGGTTGTACAATAATACACTTATCAGTGGGTGGAGCCCGCAACAAACACGCAGGCCCCAAAAATCAGGAAATCTCATATGTACGTACGATATTTAATTTTGTTTCCAGTTCATGTGCCAAATGAGATGCACACGAAATCGTTCTTAAACCAAGTATTTGCCTCACGGCGATATGGCACCGCGCCAATATCATCATATTAACAGGGTTTGCCAATCATAGTTCAATTGCGGTCGGATTACTCAACAAATCATCAACCACACAAAATAGGAGGGAAAAATCCGGAACACGCAGCAAGAGCAAACGGAACTTTTTTTTTCAACCTATTCTTTCGGCGATGCACACCAGGTATTAACCGACAGGAAGACAAAACAGGAACGGAAAATCGAGGATCGCGGAGATGCGAACGAGCAAAGAGCAGTATAGCGCGTGCGCACCTGGTGGCGGTAGTTGTAGTAGCCGTTGGAGCCGGCGATGAGGACGGCCCACCTGGTCCCGACGGAGTCATCGTCCTCCTGCCCGGCGGCGCGCTGCGACGGCAGCCGGATGGTGGGCTCCAGCCGTGGGGTCCGCGCGTGCGCCACGGCCAGCACGAGCTCCGAGAGGCACGCGGCGAGCAGGAGCGCGAGGGGAAGGGGGCGGAAGGACGCCATCGCCATGGCTGGTGTTTGGGGTTTGGATTCCGCGAAGAAGCGAGGGGGAGGAGGAAGGAGGGGTTTAATTCGGGCTGGGGCAAAGGGAAAGCCTCCAACGTCTCCTTTTATTATGCGCCGGCGCCTCAGGGTATCTTTTCTTATTCAATATATATGGCGCTCGTAGTCGTAGGTGGGACCTGGTCGTAAATAAGTGGGGTTTTCCGTTTTTAACACGCACATACGTTCACTCTAGGGCTGTTTGGCTGCCTGCATCGACCTCAACCAGGCCAGCTAGATACATGTTTTATTTTTGTTTTGGCTGTTGGCTTGGCTGTTAAGGAATGCTAAAATCGAGCGTTTTCAGCGAGCCAAATTCGAGGGATGCGAGGGGGCGCATGTGGGCGATGACAGCGGTAGAAGTCGTGTTGGTTCCCCAAACGGTGTCGTAACTCGCGCCACCCCCTCCTCCCACCGCCCATTCTCCCAGTGCTTCACTCTTCCCTCCTCCCACCGCTCACTCTTCCCTCTGTCACTCTTTCTGTCTCATCGGTGGCGAACACAAGATTCGCACGGCGAGCACCGGTTTCACCCGCCCTCCGCGTCAATTGCGGTATGCCTTACGTTCCTACCGTACCATCGATTTTCCTGCAGCCGCGTTAGATTTATACTTGATTGTAGATCACACACCATCGATTTTCCTGCGGCCGCATTAGATTTATACTTGATTGTAGATCACACATTCGATTCAAGGTTAGGCTTCTATCTAGGACCAATTGAACCGATTACAATTAGGGATTCGAGGGTATTCACACACACGGGGTAGGAATTTCGAGGGTTTGAACAAACCCTCGAATCAATTAATCAGCACTTCGGATATAGCCTAGCGGCGGGGTTGAGGTGCATGGGGCACGCTGAGTGGCATGTAGGTCGAAGGTAAGTCTCTAACGTTCATGGTGGTAGTCGTCCACCTTGAGGGGCATTGTAGAGCAGCCCGGTTGAGAAGCCCTCGCCATCATCTTCAACGCCTGGTGCTCCTCCTCCTCGTCAGAGCCGTCTAGAACTATCTTGTTCATACGTGTAGTACGTTTTTGATCGGGACTAGTTCATATGTATATGTTCAATGAAGATTGACAAGCTTGTCGTGGGAGGCAACGACAAGGAGGGAAATGATAAGACTGGCAAGGAGGTTGACGGTATCCTTGATTAGGGGGGTGCTTACCACGTCGGCCTATCATTCATGGGCTGGGCCAAGGACCCACCGACAAACGAAGAATGGGTCATGCAAGCCATGGCCCTTGGTGGACTCGAGATGGTTGTCTAAAAAAACTCAAGATGGAATCATTCCAAGATTTGGCGTATACTTCAAGCCATATTCAAATTATCGGCATGTTTATCCCCACATGTAGCCGACATACGTGTAACCCTACCCCTGGTGTCTATATAAGCCGCAAGTCTTTTTTTAGGCAAGTTAGAACTCATTCATATGATCTCGAGGTAGATCATCCTATGCTTTGTACCCCATCCATAATCAATACAAACAAGCAGGGCTTAGGGTTTTACCTCTTGGAGAGGGCCCGAACCTGGTTAAACATCATGCCTTTCTCTACTTCCTGTTACATCTAGCCAAGACCACCAGCTCGGGACTGTTGGGAAACATAGTAGAAAGGAAAACAAAATCGCCCTACGAACACCCAAGAACAATATGAAGATGCATATAGTGTTTGGTCAACGATCATTACCGACTCCAGAGTATAGCGAAAGTAGACGAGTCGGTGTAGATCGTACTTTGAGTCTCTCAAACTGTTGATGATGATCCCGCGAACCACCCTTGAACAATCCCTCAAACGAAAGATCGAAAGCACGGCCGCTCTACTTGGTTGCAAGCGTACGGTCTTCATGATATGGCAGCGCTTCGCCGTCCAGAGCTTATCGTCACCGGATAATTCGAGGGAGGAGATTAGAACCACACTAGGCTTATAATCATGAGAATTAGAGGATCTAGGTCAAGTTCTAATTGATCAACTAGGATAAACTAGAACTAGAGGAACTAGAGGAGGTTCCAAAACTTGTGTGTTCAAAAGAGCTCAACACCTCAAGTATATATATATATATATATATATATATATTGGAGGGGAGGAGGGGCACCACAAGGGGGAGGACTTCCCCTTGCGCCAGTCACGGGGGAAGGACTCCTCCCCCCACCCCGATTTGACCTCCTAGGAGGAAAGAGGGGGCACCTCCCCTATTGGGCCTTGGTGGCCCAATTCTCCCTCCACCACTTGGCCTTTTTAGCCCCATTGGTATTAAATTAAATACAAAAGCCCTCTAGCAGTCTAATTTAACATCATCGAAAACATTTTTTCATCCATAATTAATTATCAGTAATACCCGGTATACCCAATGTTGCTCATGCTTCACTGGTGGTAGAGCTTTTGTCATCGAGTCTGACACATTCAAATCCATGTGAACCTTGAGGACCTTCACAAAACCTTTCTCGACATGATGTCAAATAATGTGATACTTGCACTAGATGTGTCTGGTCTTCATGTGGGATCTTAGTTCCTTTGCTTGAGCAACAACACCAGTATTATCACAATAGAGTGCCATTCGGTTCATCGCACTTGGGACCACACCAACTTCTTCAAGAAACTTCTTAATCCAGAATGCCTCCTTTGAAGCTTCTGAAGCCGCAATATATTCTGCTTCTCTCGTAGAATCCGTAATAGTTTTATGTTTGAAACTTTTCCAAACTATCGCACCACCATTAAAGGTGAACACATACCCCGTTTGAGATTTATAGTCATCTATATCAGTCATGAAGCTAGCATCGGTTTAACCATTTACAATGAGCTCTTAATCTCATCCATAAACAGGGAGTGTGTCCTTTGTTCTTCTGAGGTACTTAATAATATTTTTACCAACTTCCCAATGAGCCACTCCGGGATCACTTTGGTACCTGCTACTAGCACTTAGTGCATAAGAAACATTTGGTCTAGTACATATCATAGCATACATGATGGATTCAATAGCAGAGGCATATTGGACATTCATCTACACTCACTCATCAACTACCTTGGGACATTGATTCTTGCTAAGTGTTGTACCATGTGACATTGGGAAACTAGTGGAGAAAAGCCTAGCTATGGTGTGCCAAAAACAGTCTTGCTGGCGTGGACACACGACGCCACTAATATGGCACCAATGCTAAAAGGTAGTGGTGGCATTGGAGGACACGCCAACAGTATCCCACATCGTGCTGGCGTATCATCACTCCAGCGCCAATACTAAGTTCTTCATAACTCTGGCATGCCTGCTCGTCCAACGCCAGCAAATGTTTTTTTTGGTAATAGAAAATTTACTCATCAACACTAGCTAGCTACTTACTTAATAGATACTCCTAAACACAATATACTCATCAACACTGGGTACTTACTTAATAGATAATCATTACATAAGAGGCTCATGAACTCAACAAGTTGATATTAAACTTCACAAAAGTTCACTCAAGTACTCTAGTTACTCGATCATCATCAACTAATAAGATGAACTAGCTAGCTACTTAAAAAACTAATCTTCATCAAGGAGTGTGCCCAGCTAGAGAAGCTTCTTTCTATCCGCCTCTCCTTCTCTTCTAAAATGATCTATGTCCATCTTCGGGTCAATCCTCTTAGCCCTGAGGCGTCTTCTCTCCTCCTTCAGTTTATCCCGATCCTCGACGAGCTTATCCCTCTCGTCCCTAAGCTGATTAGTCTCATGAATGAGCCGAACAACATCCTTGCGTAGCTCTTTAATCTCCCCCTTTAGATCGTCATTTTCCCCTTGCACGCTCTTGATGACATACCCCAAAGTGTAAGAATTCATTGTTGGCCATGTCCACATCGCACACCAACTCATTGTTTCCTCCAGAATTGTCCATGACCTACAAACACATTGCGTATACGATCAAGATAATATGCAATGTAAAGTAGTTCATGTGTTGGAAAGACATGATTTGTAAAGTTTCATTATCAAATACTTGGTGTGAGCTGTAACAAAACAAAATCAGATACTTTTATAGTAAAGAGTGCATGTGTTGGAAAGACATGATGTTGTTAATTAAGTAGAATAGATAAAATTATGAAACTATTTTGATAAATAAGACATAGCAAACTGACTTCTATACACACATACTATCATATATAAGAATAACTTATGTATGCAAAGCTATTTGATTTACATATACTAGTCAACCTATATAGAAATGTGGAAAGAAAACTAAAATGATAACGAAGCATATAGAGATGGAAGTCTGGTGTCGACTGCCAGCAATGGATAAGTATTAAACTAGCTCAGATCCGCTAACGGAGGGGAGACACACAAGTAAAAATGCACTATAAATATCGGATTCTACACAATAGCAATCAGATTCTACACACTAGCTCAGATCCGCCAACATAGGGGAGACACACAAGTAAACAAATGCAACAAACTTTGTAATCTACATGACACAAACCAAATCCCGGTCGTTTGGCGTGTCCGCAGACGGAGTAGTGGATCTAACCTTGGTGCCGGCGAGGGGCGGCGACGGGGCGTCGGCGGCTTTGGTCCAGAGGGGTTGTGTCTATGACCGGGCTGGGTGGGGTGTGAAATGAGAGAGAGCGGTGACTTAGGTCTTTTACTAACTTGACTTAGATAGGTTATTGCTGGCGTTGGATAAAATAGCAACGCCATAACTAATCACAGGTCAAATAAAAAAAGACTAGAATTAATGAAAGACTTGAAAAAATAAAAGACTCAAATTTGAACTGGTGGTAAAGAAATAAAATTCCTAAAATGATAAAACTGTAAAAAAATGATGACAAAAAGCATAATATAATTAAATACTTAAAACACTTGATCAAATGGGAAAAATGTTTCTTGCGTGCAAAGAAAAAGAACACCAGCACTAACAAATTAACTATGGTGTGCAAAGAAAACCAACGTCACCAGTGTTTTCCAAACAGTGAGTGCATATGGGCCAATAGATATGTGGCGTTTCCAAAAAAGCAACGCCAACATTATGCTTGTAAAGATGACATGCTGATTTAGCCTACGCCAGCACTATTAGAAAATAATAGTGCTGGCGTGGATAGAAAATGGCGCGACACCAACTAAACTTGTGGCTAGTACTTTTTCCACTAGTGGGAGAAATCCTTCTTTGCATTCTCCATTTCAAACCTCTTTAAAACCTTGTCAATGTATGTTCTCTGGCTTAGCACAATTAGGCATCTCGATCTGTCTCTATAGATCTTTACCTTTGCATTCTTGCATATTGAACTTCTTGAATAAGTCCTTGGTGTACTTTGTTTGAGAGACAAAGGTACCTTCCTTAGTTTGCTTGATTTGCAAACCAAGAAAGAATTTGAGTTCGCTCATCATAGTCATCTCAAACTTCTCCGACATTAGCTTCCCAAACTTTTCACTAAAATGAGGGTTATTAGAAACAAATATAATATCATCGACATAAATTTGGCATACAAATAGTTCTCCATTGACCCTTTTAGTAAAAAGAGTAGAATCTATTTTTCCAATTTCAAAGCCTTTTTCAATAAGGAACTTGGTCAAGCATTTATACCACGCTCTAGGAGCTTTTTTAAGACCATAATGAGCTTTGTGAAGTTTGTAAACATGATCAGGTTTCTTAGGATTAACAAATCCGGGAGGTTGTTTAACATAAACTTCCTCCTCTATTTCACCATTTAGAAAAGCACTTTTAATGTTTGGTACAAGGTGATATCATGGTGATTAGCATAGGCAAGTAAGATGCAAATGGACTCAAGTCTAGCAACAGGAGCATAAGTCTCACCATAGTCCATACCTTCGACTTGTGTGTAGCCTTGGGCGACGAGAGGTGCTTTGTTGTCAACTACTTGTCCATCTTCATCTTGCTTGTTGCGAAACACCCATTTGGTACCGATGATGTTATGGTTGTTGTCGGGCTTCTCAACCATTGTCCAAACTTGATTCCTCTCAAAGTTGTGTAGCTCTTCATGCATAGCGTTTATCCAATCCGGATCTTCCAATGCTCCTTCAACCTTCATAGGTTCAATGCTAGAGATGAATGAATAGTGTTCATAAAAGTTAGCTAAATGAGTTTTAGAGCGAGTGATTCTCCCGGTTTGGATATCTTTGTAGATTTGCTCAACTGGATGATCTTTAGCAATTCTTGCTCAAACTCGTGAAAGCTTTTGCTTGGGTCTTGGTTGAACATCTTCTTCATATTGTTCTTCTTCTTGGCCTTCTCCATTGTTGACGTTGTCCTTTTCTTGTCGTGGTGGAGAAGGAGGTTGTTGACGTTCGTCTTGGTGCACTTCCTCGTTTTCTTCATCTTGGTGTGTCCCACTTGTGGATGCTTCCGTATCAACTCTTGGTTCACCTTGTCGTGAGGTAGAAGCTTCCACTTGGACGGACGAGGTACTCTCCTTCACCTCCGTTGGACGAATCTTGCCAATGGACAAGTCTTGAATTGCTTCCGAGGGGGTCTTTGTCTCCTACATCAATTGGCAATTGCTCTACTTGCGAGCCGTTAGGTTCATCAAACTTCACATCTAGCGTTTCTTCAACCTTACGGGTGAAATTGTTTTAGACACTGTATGTGTGAGAGTTTGAGCCATAACCAAGTAGGAAACCTTCATGAAACTTAGGAGCAAACTTAGAACGACGATGCTTATCAAGAATGTAGCACTTTGAGCCGAATACTCGAAAGTATCCAACTTGGGTTTTGTTACCGGTGAGAAGCTCGTATGCCGTCTTGCCGAGTAGCTTGTGAAGATACAAGCGATTTGTTGCATGACAAGCTGTCTCAACCGCTTCCGCCCAAAAGTGCTTTGGCATCTTGTACTCATCAAGCATCGTTCTCGCCAAGTCGATGAGCGTCCGGTTCTTCCTCTCAACAACTCCATTTTGTTGAGGTGTGTACGTATCCGAGAACTCGTGTGAAATAAATTCTTCGTCAAGAAAGGTATCCACATTTGCGTTTTTGAACCCCGTTCCATTGTCGCTGCGAACCTTCTTGATCTTCACTTCAAATTGATTTTGGGCCTTCCTAACGAAGTTTTTGAAGATCTTTTGAACCTGTGATTTATCATCGAGAAAGAACACCCACGTAAATCTTGAAAAATCATCAACTATAACTAGACCAAAAGAATTTCCACCGAGACTTTTGTAGGCGTTGGGACCAAAAAGATCCATGTGAAGTAGCTCGAGTGGCCTCCTTGTGGTCATGATGTTCTTCACGGATGCCTCCTCCGACTGTTTACCCGCGACGACAAGCACTGCAAAGTCTATCCTTATCAAATATGACATCGTTAACGCCAAGGATATGATTTCCTTTAATAATCTTGTCAAGGTTTCGCATGCCAACATGACCTAGTCGTCTATGCCACAACCAACCTTTAGAAGATTTAGCAATAAAGCAAGTTCTAGGTTGAGCCTTTTTAGTGAAATCAACAATGTATAGATCACCTCACGCACACGGTAAAGACCATTTTATGATTATCTCTCTGAAACACTTGGCAATCTACTTCAGTAAATAGGACATTGAAACCAAAATCAGCAAGTCTAGATACTGAAAGTAAGTTGTAGCCAAGAGATTCAACGAGCATGACATTTTGTATGGAGCTATCATGTGATATGGCCACCTTACCAAGGCCAACCGAAAGTGACATACTTTTGAGGACCATCGTTTTCAGCAAGCTCACGAAACATGTCTTTATCTCCGGTCATGTGATCGGTACATCCACTATCAAGAACCCATTCCTTTCCTCCTGCCATATATCCCCGAAGATTTGCCATAAGACCAAAATGTCTCATTGCATCATCAAGATCAAAGTCACTATCATCATCCTCGTCATAGTATCCATGTTCAACATCGTCAAGTGGTGGATCAAATCCTAGAGAGGGTGATTTGTTAGAGTGAGTTTGACAATGATCTTGTTTATGAATTTTAATAGCTTCGGAAATAATGTCACTAATAATTCCAACATCTCCTTTGGCACGCATAAGGTTTGTAAGCTCAAATAGACAATCACCAAACATAGGATCACTGGAATTCATCTTACTCAAGGCAATAGACTTATGGAGAATTTGATCTAGATTTTTCAAGAAATAATTTGTAAAGCATTCCTCAAGAAATTTCCATATGGTGTAGGCACACTTAAGAGTAGGCAAACATCCAATCAAGTTTCTAGGCAAACCTCTAGTGATAAGTTCAATAGTTCTAAGATTGCGAATCATGTCAATTGACCCATCAAGAGTAGGATGCATAGGATCAACATGAGGTGCACAAGGGCTAGCAATGTACTTGTTCAAATGATATTGATTGAAAATCACAAGCATCTCATTTTTCCACTCATGAAAGTACTCTCCATCAAGTATAGGCACTCTATGTCTAAGACTCCCAATTGTAGAATCATCCATCTTCCTCCAATGGTGTTTAAACCAAAGCAATGGAGACCAAAGCTCTGATACCAATTGAAAGGATCGAGAAGAGGTGTCTAGAGGGGGGTGATTAGACACTAAGTACCAAAAGTTGCAGTTTTTAAATTCTTTAAGTTTAAGTGGAGTTTTGGCACATGTTTAACAATCACAATACATAACAAGCAAGCATGCAAAGAGTATATGAGCAGCGGAAAGTAAAGCATGCAACTTGCAAGTATGTAAAGGGAAGGGTTTGGAGGATTCAAACACAATTGGAGTCACGGATGTTTTTTGTTGTGGTTCCGATAGGTGGTGCTATCGTACATCCACGTTGATGGAGACTTCAACCCACGAAGGGTAACGGTTGCGCGAGTCCATGGAGGGCTCCACCCACGAAGGGTCCACGAAGAAGCAACCTTGTCTATCCCACCATGGCCGTCGCCCAGTAAGGACTTGCCTCACTAGCGGTAGATCTTCACGAAGTAGACGATCTCCTTGCCCTTACAAACTCCTTGGTTCAACTCCACAATCTTGTCGGAGGCTCCCAAGTGACACCTAGCCAGTCTAGGAGACACCACTCTCCAAGAAGTAACAAATGGTGTGTTGATGATGAACTCCTTGCTCTTGTGCTTCAAACGATAGTCTCCCCAACACTCAACTCTCTCTCACAGGATTTAGATTTGGTGGAAATAAGATTTGAGTGGAAAGCAACTTGGGGAAGGCTAGAGATCAAGATTCATATGGTAGGAATAGAATATCTTGGCCTCAACACAAGTGTAGGTTCATTCTGATGGCTCTCTCCATGAATGAAGAGTGGGTGGATTGGTATATATAGCCTCCACACAAAATCTAACCGTTACACACAACTTGCCAAACTCGGTGGGACTGAATTGAGAAACTTGGTCGGACCGATTCAGCAAATCTAGTGACCGTTAGGATTTTTGATGGGACCGACATGCAACTCGGTAGGACCGATATGATTAGGGTTTGGGCATAACATAATCTCAGTGAGACCGATTACACAAACTCGGTGGGACCGATTTTGGTAATAAGCTAACCAGAGAGTTGGTCAGGCAAACTCGGTAGGGCCGATTACACAAACTCGGTGAGACCGATTTTGGTAATAAGCTAACCAGAGAGTTTGTATTGTAATCTCGGTAGTACCGATTGCTCAAACTTGGTGAGACCGATTTTGGTAATGGACATACACAAAGAGATTACAATCCCATCTCGGTGAGACCGAGATCCCTATTGGTGAGACCGATTTGCCTAGGGTTTGTGGCAGTGGCTAAGACATCTGAACTCGGTGGCACTGGATGGAAAGAATCGGTAGGGCCGAGATAGACTTTTGGTTTAGGACATATGTGGATGTGAGAAAGTAGTTGAGGGCTTTGGAGCATATCACTAAGCATTTTGAGCAAGTAAGCCATTAAGCAACACCTCATCCCCTCTTGATAGTATTGGCTTTTCCTATAGACTCAATGTGATCTTGGATCACTAAAATAGAAAATGTAGAGTCTTGATCTTGGAGCTTGAGCCAATCCTTTGTCCTTAGCATGTTGAAGGGGTTCCACATCCTTTAGTCCATGCCACTCCATTGTTCAACTTGTCTGAAACATACTAGGTAGAAGTGTTAGTCCAACAAGAGATATGTTGACATTAATTACCAAAATCACCCAGGGAGCTCTTGTGCTTTAAATAGGTGTACTAACTGCTGGAGTTGGGGTTTGCCGTGGTAGTACTGGCACTTTGGGCACTGGAGCTGCCTTACTAACTACTCTTGTTTGGCAGCTCTGTGGTGGAGATGGTGCTATGTCAACAGGAACTGGGTTACTATCTGCTGGGGTTGGGGTTAGATTGGGTGAACCTGGTTCTCTGTCCATCGCAGTAGGGGTACAATCTACAAGAGTCTGGGTTATGTGTGGTACGGTTGGTTCTCATGCATGCACAATCGGGGTGCTATCTCCACCAAGAGTTAGCACTGTTTTATTTGAAGACCATGTTTTTACTCCGCTAGATACTGCCATCACCCGCTCCAATTCAAATGGCTGATAAACAGGAAACATAGTTGAATCTACAAACATTGTATGATAGACAGATGCAATAGATAGTGTGGAAAAAAGAGGGCATTAGTTGGCATGTATATTGTTTAACTAAAAAGGATAGCATGACATAATTTCACATATATGATGTCTATCTAAACTGGATAGCATAGCATGACATAATTCAAAGATATGATGACTAACTAAACAGGATGGCATGAGATAATTATATGATGTCTTTAGTAAACAGGTTCACATGACATAGTTCACATACATGTTATCTAAGTAATTAGGATCACACGATTTAATTCACATATGTGATTTATATGCTAAGCAGAGGGCATTCGCATATATGATGTCTGAACTAAGAACATGGTGTTGAATATTGTGTATATGATGTCTAAACTATGCAATGCAAGACACCATATGCATGATATGAGCAGTATAACCATACCAAGTTAGAGCATACACCTCAGTGGGGGAATAGGACTGGTCATCTGTCTCTGAATCCATCTCCGAGGAGCTTTCGGGACCCAACAAGAGATCTGCTTCGACAGGTAGCACTATCTGCTCTGAAGACCTTTTTTTCACTCCAGATTTTTCCATCACCCACACAAATGGTTGATTCACAGGAAGAGTAGTTTAATGTACAAACATTGTCGACAAATGGAAATGTAATGAAGAAAAGGATGGGAAAGATATCATTCAAATATATGATGCCTGGTTAAACAGGATGGCATTGCATATTTCACATATATATTATGGCTGGCTAAAAGAGATGAGACTGCATAATTCCCATATATGATATAGAAACTAAATAGGTGGTATTATAGAACATGTCTATGCTAAGCAGATAACATATATGATGTCGAAAGTAGGCACTTCAAGGCAACATATGCATGATATGACTAACATCATCATGCTAAGTTAGAGCAAACACCTTGGGGGGTAAATAGGAGTGGTCAGCTGCGTCTGAATCCGCCTCAAAACAGATATCTACCTTTGGATTACAATCTAGGGAGGGGGGGGGTTGCCATTGAACCGACCATGGAGCGATCTCTGCATGACATTGTATTGCCGCGCAAAACTCTTCTCTTTTTCTCTACATGTTCAGCATGACTGTGTAAAATATCTGACATGCATATGAAAGAAATATAATGAGATTATGTAAGGAGAGCATGCGTAAATATAGAGTGATGGTAAC
This sequence comes from Aegilops speltoides, assembly GCA_021437245.1. Lineage (NCBI taxonomy): Eukaryota > Viridiplantae > Streptophyta > Magnoliopsida > Poales > Poaceae > Aegilops > Aegilops speltoides. The sequence goes on along the minus strand of CM038143.1, from coordinate 274,063,018 downwards.
AACCAGTGGATGGATCCAAAAATAATGATAGCAGGCTGATGATAGCTTTAATTTAATAAAGAGGCAGATGATGATTGCTTTACTTTTCTTTCCCACCCAAGATGAACAACATCCGCAGATATACTATTCATTGCTGCCTCGATATGTGCCAGATAATAGACAAAGATACTATTCATTGATGCTACGATATGGGCCCCAGAACTAATTTTAAAACTCAATTTTGAACATTAATTTGGACCTAACTTGGAGTCTAAGAGGTGAATAGGATGATAAAGTAGCAGGTAATATTAAGCAATGCATAATATAAGCAGAAACAAAAGAGTGTGACCTCTCTTGTGGACCCGTGTACTCCTCAGGTTCATCTGCTGAGTCGATGATGGTGATGCCGTCGCAGTGGGTGCTGGCGGTAGGGAAAGAGATCTAAGGCGGCGAAAGATGGTCAGGAGTCGTGATGTCTGGTTTGGTGGATGCTTCTGTCGATGGAGCAGCTCAGGTGAGGTGGACGATGTCGCGGCAGGAGCAGGAAAAACCACACAAAGTTTTCTTCGACACCTACCTGTAATTGATGTAATTTTGTAAGGGCTCCTTTGGCTTGCAAGATTCTAAAAATGCAGGGATAGGAAAAACACTAGAATAGGATAGAAATGCATGTGGGAAACATAGCATTTGTAAACACAGGATTTCAGTCAACTTGGGTGTTTGGTTCACAAGAATTGGAAGAGCAGAGGCATGCAAAGAAACATGGCCAAATTAAGGTGAAACCATATGGAAGCATGTATAGTTAGAATGTTATTCTGCCAGTAATGCACCTGGTCTTGTTTTTATGCATAGGATTTTTAAAAGTAGGTCCAGGTGGATGTTTTTCTCCATTCCTTTTAACAAAATGCATGAATAATTGAATAGTAGAGTGCCATAGGAAAATTTCCTATTGCTATGTTTTGCCTTCAATTTTTCCTTTGAACCAATATAGCCCTAATGGATGGAAATGAATGTAGAGTAATAAGTGATGCGACAAGTGCATAACCTCTATGCCGTAGCCTGTCGACCTCGGCATCATTGGGTTGGTACCCGAAGAAGTTGAGGCAGAGGTGGTTGTCGAAGGTGTGGAGGAAGATCTGAGGAATCTATAGACGACGTCCAGGGCACTGCTATGTTGTGATTGATGGTTCCGTCATTGGAGCAGCTGCGATGAGACGTAAGACGTCCAGGCTGAAGCTGTACAAGACAGACATCATTAATCTCAAGTGGGATTCTAATAGCATCTCCAATAGATGATGTAAAATACATTACAAAAAAGTGATAGATGTAAAATTTACATCACCAAAAAACACTTGAATACGCCAGATGAGGTAAAAACTATTGACTCTGGACTTAATTGTCGAAACTAAAATTTATTGTGGAATCTGAATGTTACTGTCTAAACTGAATGCACTGGTAGCAGAGAGGCACTTCACATGTAGTTTAGGCCGCTCGAGCACTACTAGTAGAGAAACAGTGATCTAAATCAGCAGGCGATCGACGGGGAACACAGTAGCAGATAGCAGCCGAGGCAACAACGCCTAGAGGAGCAGCGTGAACTAGAGCCAGAGCAGCAACTTGTGTAGCTACAACAACCCTTGTACCAGCATCAGCAGCGTGAGCGAGAGCAAGAGCAGAGTAGCAACACGAGCAAGGGGAGAGAGAGCAAAGCAAGCAGCAAGAGCAAATGAAGCGAAAGGAAGGAAGGCTGAGCAGCAACAGCAGGACAAGAGAGCGACCGAGAGCCGGAGCAGCATCAACAGCGCAAGCAAGCAAGCGAGTGCCGGAGTAGCATCAGATCCGGCTGGTATGGCCGCCGCCGCCGAACGGGCCTCGTGTTGGGGGAGAGTCATCGTGGAGATGTCACCCGCAGCGCCGGCTTCGAGGTAGCCACGCCATGGGGGTGCGATGGAGCACCATCGGCACCGGGAGGTCGAGTTAAGTAGAAGGTGTGATGCGATGAGTGTAGAACCTCTTTGGTGGCGCTGAGTAGGCCTCGGCTTCGTCCAAGGAGTCGGTGAGGACGCTGTGGTTCCGGTGGAGCAGGTTAAGGCGGCACTATGGGGATGGAGCATCCGCGATAGACGTGGCAATCGTCGGAGCAGCTCCTTGGAGGTGGAGGACAGGGCGGCTGAACCAGCAGGACAACAGATTCTCATCCGAAGAGGTGGATGAGGGACATCGAGCTGTTTCGTTGGACGACATCGTCGAGGAAGAGGCTCCAGCTGGGCAGCGGTGAGGTGTCGGACGAAGGAGGGTGGGGTTTCGCGGCTGGAGCAGAGAGGTTACGGCGGCCTGGGATTTTGAATGGCGAAAAGGAGGCGATGGGAGGGGGGACCATGACTTAGGGACACGCTTGTCCAAAATGTAGGGTGTGTTACAAAAGTACCCCCACCGATTTGGACTAGCGGCCCTTTCGGCTCAGGGTTAGAAGGGGGATTTCATGTGTCGGGATTTGGCAGCTGGAGGGAGATTTCGCGCACGTTGTAATTTCTGGATAGCAAGGCGCGGGTTGTGAAGGTGTGAGTTTTTGGAGCACGATATCTGAATTTTTGGGATATAACAAGGCGCGGGTTGAATTTTAGGGACAATCCTAACATGTAATATTGTACGTACCAAATCAATTCGCACTTCCCTCAACGAAAAAATGAAAAAAATAAAGCTATTCACACCACACAAAGAGAGAGTCTTGTCCCGTTTTACTATACAAATGCTATTCAAAGCTACGTATGAATCCATGTTATGTGAGATTATATTTTTTTGCTATCTGTATAATGCATGTAACCTACTCATACCAACATTTTAGTCCATTCCAAATGGCTATATACCTCTGTAATTCGAACTAAATTTGAATTCGATTCTCTATTTGAATAAGAATCTACAATCATGATTGTTGCCAACTTAAACCATCATTCGTGTATTATCTTAACAACACAACACATGATTACTATATAGATAGATATGAACTCGAATTCAATTTTTTGAAAACACTTAATGTTGATTCCAAATAATAGTACATTTGATGTACTAACTAGATACTCATAATCTAAACCATGTTCCATACGTACACCATGTTTATCACACAAGGTATAGTGCCCCGCCCCTACATTATGACAAGTATTTAGCCCTGAGTTGCAAAAGCCACACATTATCCCAAATTATAATCAATGTTCTATATATTATATGTAGTATAACATGTTAATAACCACACCATGCGTATCACCATTATATATATTCATTCATGCAAGCATTGGTTTAAAACACTATGATATCTTCTTCAAATATCCGAATCCACTATTTTATAATGAATTATGATCTCTGTTCGTCTTTTACACCTCCACGATCCTCTTCTCTTTGTAGCTATCTATTGTGCATGCACACGCCCGCCCCCCTCTCACCCTCCCACAACGTCCCCTCCATCGCGCACATTCGTTTCTCTTTAGGTTGTTCACCCACGGTGTGTGTAGGCCCCCCGGCTCCTTCTTTTTGGCAATCACCAGTCGATATACCTCTGTAGCCAAGTGTGCCTACCATAAACACACACTTCCCCTCTTCTCTTCCCATCGTCCATGCCCCCCATGTCCAATACAGTTCCACACAGGTGCACACTCCCGCCCCTCTTTTCATCGATCTCATACTCACACACTCCTTCCCCCTCGACATAGTAGGCCTCTCGCACCACCTCCTAGTCACACACCTCTCCACATGTCCGTCTCTCCAGACCATATTTGCTTCTAACACATGCATGCATGTATACATACCGATCTCCCTACATATAGCTAGGTCGACTATAATTCTTTTTCCCCACGCCCCGGTCGACTTACCTCACTAGTTATGTCTCTCCCTTTCTCGGACACACGACGATTGATCTTACTATGTAGTTACATCCGCTTACCACAACCATATCGTCCCCCTAATCATCCTTGCATACCACCTGACCCATCTCTCACACGCACGTTTGTCTAGCATGCCTCTCCCACCATTTGTGAGAAGCAACTCCACCACCAACCCTCCGACACTCTACCTTTGTCTTTCTCCCAACCCTATTCCTCTACTACACATATGCATGGATACCGATCGATCTCCCTCAATACATAGCTAGGTCTCTCTCTCCTTCTCCACACATATACTAGTCGATATATCTCTCTATAGTTAGGTCTCAGCCCCCTCCCCCTCCCCCCACACTGATAGTTGAATGTTGTAGGTAGGTATCCATGCCACAGAGAAAAAATGCACCTCTTCCCTCTCACATCCTAGTAGGTCAGCCGCCTTGCATCTTCGATGTGGGCAAACACAAATTCGATGGCACTCTTTATCGATCGCGCACCCACACACTTCATCCCTTTTTTCGATTCTATCGATATCTCATGTCGATGATCCCTCCACTATCTTCTCGTGGATCGCTCCCTCTATATATGATATATCCATGACTCTGTTTCGCACACATTGTATATGTTGCGTTTTTTTGATTGAGATATCATCGACACATTGCCTCTGTTTCGCACAAACCATCTCTCTCACACCCACCCACGTACGTACCTGCACCTAAAGAAGAGGTGCACGCACGACGCACATACTCACATCTCATTCCCGGTCACAACCACGCGGGTACACGGTGGAGTTCATTTCTTTACGAAAAGGCAACCACGTGATAATTTGATGCGTGTAGCGGTTATTTACTCAAAGGAGGGTCCTGTACCACGCGTAGACGAAACAAAGTTCGACTTGACGTGTTAGTATTAAGTAAAGTTATATTCCTCAATGGCACGTACAGAATATAAAATGATTGTCGTTGGGAAAAAAGAAAAATCCGCTCCACTAATACGATGGAGCCTGCCTGCCAGGGTTTGTCTCTAGTCACACTATCTCACACAAGGCGGCGGTGGCCTCTCTCTCTCTCACCACTAGTCACTGATCCGGTCGCATCCCATCCGCCGGCGGAAAGGGAGATGTGCATCGTTTCTCCGTTTGACGACGTTGAGGCAGCACGTCCCGATCTGTGGTACCCGCCGTTCTCTCTGACCAAGCTCCGATGCGGTAGGGCCTTTGCCACTTGCTCGCTGCCGCAGTATGGGCAGATCCTGACCACCAGCGCCCTCCTAGTTACATCCTGACGACCCTCAAGTACAGCTTCCTCCGGCCTTTGCTCCATTGCCCATCTTCCCACGTTGCTACATGTGGAAAATCCTGCATGTGGATCTTCTTTAGTTGTTTGCTTAAAACGTATCTCGGCCGACATACTTCCCATCTTGCAATCTCGTCCTCAAACCTTTTTTGATAAACCACCATGCTGCTATCTTTCCCTTATTACATGGAATATGCTTCTTTTTTGTCGGCGTATGTGTCTTCAACTCGTGTTATTGGGTAGTAATTGATTCCTTTCTACCTCCTTTGCAAACAGGGCTATCCATTTCACCTCATTGCTATTGCGACCTTTTGGTGAACTGCACAAATCACTTTGTTCTTAAGAGTGTTTTGTGCAGTTCCCCCAAAATGTCACACGGGCAATGTTTTTACATTTTTGTGGGACTGCAGAAAGGGAGATTGGTTTTCCTATCCTCCTCATCCAACTCCGTGCCTAATATTCTCCAACAAGTAGTTAGTCCCAAAGAGAGATCACAAAGGTGATCGGCTTCTATTTGTGTGTGTTATGTTTCATCATCTGGTTCCACTATTATTGTAATCACACTAACTGAATATCTTTGCAAACAAGGATGATCAACTTGATTTTAGTGGAGCTGCACAAAATGATTGGATTGTGATGTCCTCCATACACCTCTTTTTTGGCTACAGAGCCAGGTGAAACTAGCTGCCAACCAATGAACACCGTGTCCAGGAAATGGAGCCATCCCTACGAACAACATCGATCAATTATATATTTTTCTTTTTTATACACCTTCTCACAACTTTGTCTTCAGTTGTGATGTGAATATTGGGGCTGATCTGTGAGCCATTGAGATGCATTAGCAGCCATGGTTGTTTCATTTGTATTTGATGATGGAATGTTGTAGCGAGACAATTTTGAGGCAAGAGGACACATGAATCCTAAGTTGAAACCTTCATAGCATCACAGTACAATTTCATTAGGCTAGCCATAGTGGGAGTAACTTAGGTAGTAACATAACAAATCCCAAGAAAAAATTGCTTATGTGGCATGGAGTTAATGAGGAAAGAGATGCTGGTGGTAACATAATATTTTACTGTAACATCACACACCCCGAGGTAAAATGAGTCTATATCTCAATTAATGAAGACTTACATGTTACCATCCATATGTTACTACCCACCATGAAGGTAGTAACATATATAGACTAGTAACATATGCATATTACTAGTCTAAGTTACTCCCCACTATGACCATCCTCATGCTAGAAAATTATGCATACATATAAACAAATCCTGAAGGATTGATAGCAATGCCAGAAACAATTCAACTATGTTTCGCCGACATATGGGACATCCTTCATCCGGCTCGACCTGCCATGCAACAATATTGAGTGCACAACTGCAGGGAAGATTCACCCCGGTCGTTGCACTGCAATAATAATGACTAGTGAGCAGTCAAATCATAGAGACCCACCTTCGCCACTGTAAGTTGCTCGGATGAAGCAACCATCATTTCTCTCTTTGTTGAATCCGCTGGTACTCCAATATTCCCGGAGTAACAAGTTGCTCGGGCGAAGCAACCATCACTTCACCTTTACCAAAGTAAGTACTACCTCTTTTCTTATTCTAGAAAAAACCACATGCGATATTGGACGGTAGCGGCACAACAACTGAATCAAAAATCAAAACCAACCAATGAACTACTACTAATGGTGAGCGTTTGCTGGTATCATGTACTCCGTCTATCCATGTATATAGGGCTTAATGCGTTTTCCAAGACTAGCTTTGGCCCTATTTGGATCCATGGGTTAGAGTTAGTTTGAGCTAGTTGGGGCTCAAATAGCCCTAAAGTATCCAAACATGAGGGTTAAATTGGAGCAAGTTGCACCAAACCCACCAAAAAAACTATCTCACATAAGAGGTGCCAATTAGATCTCTATCCCGCTAGCCAACTGGTGCTAATTGGAGCTAGTTCTCATCGGGCCCACTGAAAAATCACTTTTCTCTCTCCATCAAGTGCATTTACTGTCAATCTAACCTTGTCATCCAAACACCTCTTTGCCTAGAGTTAGTTCACGATTAGTCATGAGTTAGTCTAACCTCTAGCTAAGTTAGAGTATCCAAACAGGAGCAGTATAGGACATGCAAGTTGCTCAAAGCATACCGCCAAATTCGTACATGAAAGGATCTTTTTTTTGAAACGGAACGTGAAAGGATCTTCGAATGATATACTTTGCAAATTACATAAAATCTTATCAATAGTCAAAGGCAACCTCGAAGAATACATTAGGCCCTATATAAAATCTTATGTCAATAGTCAAAACCAAGTGTTACTACAACACCAAACATGTTCAAAACGAGAAACTGGACCCACTCACAGCACGACACGCATGTCTCATTTGGTCCGTCGGTCAAAGCGCTTCCTCTTCCTGGCATAACAATGGAGTATAACTCTTGCAATATTATGGCGCTCCCACCTCCCACCTCGGTGCTAAGCTCTCTTCCGGCGATCTCCCTTCCTCTCCACTGATCTTCTGATCGTTTCCGATCATCTTCTCCGGCGTATTCTCTAGATCAAGGCAATATCCATCTCCTATGGGTTCCTCTGGTGGATCTACCCTTGGCTTGGATTTCTCCAAGGGTAGGGTTTTTTCGGATGAAGTTTTTAGATCTACTGGTCGCACAATTCATCCGATGGGAAGAGGGAGGTCTTTCATCCTGATCATGTCCTTCAGTAGGCATGCTTTCCGCTTATCTGAAGATTCAGCATGGCATACCGAAGCTGTGCTTGGTGGTTCAGCAATTGATCTTCGGGTTAGTCATGTCAAGGACAAAGTTTTTTCTTTCCAAGTTTCATGCATGCAAGTTGGCTTTATTATTATGGATCTTCGCTCTTTTGCTTGTGATCTATTCAAGTGCTATTTTCATCTTTGGGGTAATGGAGGACCGAATTGAGTCAGAGACCTTAAGATCTGGCGTAAGGAATGTGATGCTGAATGGATTTTGATTAGCCCCACCAAGCGTAGGTCTTCGCTTGGTTTATTGGCTATGCATAAACCCCCAGTTAAATCTTCTTTGAAATCTAGAAATTCTGCAAATAAGAAGCTGTCTTTTGCCACTTTCGAAAAGTATTCGGCTTGCAAGGGCTATAGATATCCAACTTCTCAGGCTTGCATTGATACTATAGTTGATGGGGGGTATGATCTTTCTGCTCATGAGCGCATTGTCATTCGACAATCACCTGCTCCTGGCTTGCATTGGACGGTGGCACGGCCACTCATAGTTTTTGGTACGGTTAACAGCTCACTAGAGTTACTTCGGCGGCCGGTTGCGCCACCGCATGGCCCGGTTTCGGTGGATCCGCAAATCGTGATTTCCGGTAATCTCTCGGCGCAATTTGAGGAAGCGGGAACTTCTCTGATTCAAACTGGTTGTTTGGCCTCCAGCCCCTCTCAATTGGTGAACCCGCCGTGTGTGGGCTCGGTGGCCCAGGATTGTCGTGCCATGATTGGGCCTACCCTGGATCCGCCTCCTACTAGGCCTTCCGATAATGGGTTGGATCCATCAGGGCACCTTAGCCCGATGGGTGATTCTATGGAAATTCCTTCCACACAAGAGGCAGCTCAGTAGTTTGAAGCTATGGTTGATGACATGGTGGACCAGGTTCTAACCTGTACCGATTGCGGTCAGAAGGGCTGAGGGAGTCCTGGACTAGGGGGTGTCCGGACAGCCGGACTATCATCGTCCGCCGGACTCCAAGACTATGAAGATACAAGATTGAAGACTCCGTCCCGTGTCCGGATGGGACTTTCCTTCGCGTGGAAGGCAAGCTTGGCGATATGGATATGTAGATCTCCTACCATTGTAACCGACTCTGTGTAACCCTAGCCCTCTCCGGTGTCTATATAAACCGGAGGGTTTTAGTCCGTAGGACGAACAACCATTACAACAATCATACCATAGGCTAGCTTCTAGGGTTTAGCCTCCTTGATCTCGTGGTAGATCCACTCTTGTACTACCGATATCATCAATATCAATCAAGCAGGAGTAGGGTTTTACCTCCATCGAGAGGGCCCAACTCTGGGTAAAACATCGTGTCCCTTGTCTCCCGTTACCATCCGCCTAGACGCTGATTCGGGACCCCCTACCGAGATCCGCCGGTTTTGACACCGACATTGGTGCTTTCATTGAGAGTTCCTATGTGTCGTCACCGATAGGCTTGATGGCTTCTTCAATCAACAACAACACCGTCCAGGGTGAGACTTTTCTCCCCGGACAGATCTTCATATTCGGTGGCTTCACGCTGCGGGCCAATTCGCTTGGCCATCTGGAGCAGATCGAAAGCTACGCCCCTAGCCGTCAGGTCAGATTTGGAAGCCTAAACTTCACGGCGGATATCCGCGGAGACTTGATCTTCGATGGATCCGAGCCACAGCCGAGCGTGCCGCACTGTCATGATGGGCACGATCTAACTCTGCCGCCGGACAGTACCTTGGAGGCCGCACACGAATCCGCTTCGACCCATAGTCCGGAGCCGATCGCGCAGATCGAGGACGGGTGGCTGGACACCGCCTCGGGGGCTGCAACTTCCACGGCGATGGAGCCGAACATTGACCTTGTCCCTTATCAAGCTCGTGACTCCGAGGTGTCGGACTCTCGCCGGACCAACCTCCTCGCGCCCCGCCAATCGAATCCGATTGGGCGCCGATCATGGAGTTCACCGCCGCGGACATCTTTCAGCACTCACCCTTTGGCGACATCTTAAATTCGCTAAAGCATCTCTCGCTATCCGGAGAGCCCTGGCCGGACTATGGCCAGGATGGTTGGGATGCGGATGATGAAGAAATTCAAACCCCACCCACCACCCACTTTGTAGCCACTGTCGACGATCTAACTGACATGCTAGACTACGACTCCGAAGACATCGACGGTATGGACGACGATGCCGAAGACGATCAAGAACCAGCACCTATAGGGCATTGGAAGACCACCTCGTCATATGACATATACATGGTGGACACCCCAAAAGATGGGGACGGCGAAGCAGCAGCGGAGGCAGATTCCTTAAAGAAACAGCCCAAGCGCCGACGTCAGCGCCGCCGCTCTAAATCCCGCCACAGAAAGAATGGAGATTCCGGCAGAGGAGATAATAACACCCCAGAGAGTGCCGAAGACAACCCCTCCAAAGAAGATTCAGCGCAGAGGATGCGTAGCAAGCCCTCACGAGAGAGCGGGCATTTAAGAGGTCGAGGATGATAATTACATACCTCCCTCTAGAGACGAGGCAAGCCTCGACGACGACGAATTCGTCGTGCCTGAGGATCCCGTCGAACAAGAGCGATTTAAACGCAGGCTTATTGCCACGGCAAATAGCCTAAAGAAAAAGCAGCAACAGCTTCAAGCTGATCAAGACCTGCTGGCCGACAGATGGACTGAGGTCCTCGCGGCCGAAGAGTATGAACTCGAACGCCCCTCCAAGAGCTACCCAAAACGCAAGTTGCTCCCGCGACTAGAGGAGGAAGCATACATACCTTCATCACCAGCGCACAATACGGCAGACCGACCACCCCGTGGTCGGGACAGAGAGGCGCTTAGGCCCTCCACCAAGACCGTACCCCGGCATCGCTCAAAAAGTACGAAGCCACGAGGGAACGCGCCGGACTTGCGGATACATTGGAGGACAAGGCAAGACAATCCAGATCTATATATGGATCACGTGGGCGCCCCACGACCCATGACGAATACCGTCGAGCCGGATACAACAACTCCGACCGGGCCGAGCACAGCAGACAACGCTCCCTTGAGCTACGTTGGGATATTGCTCAATACAGAGGCGCCGCACACCCGCTATGCTTCACTAACGAAGTAATGGATCATCAAATCCCTGAAGGGTTTAAACCCGTAAACATTGAATCCTACGATGGCACGACAGACCCTGCGGTTTGGATCGAAGATTATCTCCTTCACATCCATATGGCCCGCGGCGACGATCTCCACGCCATCAAGTATCTCCCACTCTAGCTTAAAGGACCAGCTCGACATTGGCTTAACAACTTGCCCGCAGAGTCAATTGGGTGTTGTGAAGACCTGGAAGCCGCATACGTCGACAACTTCCAGGGCACATATGTGCGACCACCAGATGCCGATGACCTAAGACACATAATTCAGCAGCCAGATGAATCGGCCAGACAGTTCTGGACACGGTTCTTAACAAACAAAAATCAAATCGTCGACTGTCCGGATGCAGAGGCCCTCGCAGCCTTCAAACATAACATCCGCGATGAATGGCTAGCCCAGCACCTAGGACAGGAAAAGCCAAAATCCATGGCAGCCCTCACATCACTCATGACCCGCTTCTGTGCGGGAGAGGACAGCTGGCTAGCTCGAAGCAACAACCTCAGCAAAAATGCTGACAGTCCGGATATCAAGGACCACAATGGCAGGTCGCGTCGAAACAAAAACAAACGCCACGTCAACGGTGACAACAATGAGGATACGGCGGTCAACGCCGGATTCCGAGGCTCTAAACCCGGTCAGCGGAAGAAGCCATTTAAAAGAACCACTCCGGGTCCGTCCAATTTGGACCGAATACTCGACCGCTCTTGCCAGATACATGGCACCCCCGAAAGGCCAGCTAACCACACAAACAGAGATTGTTGGGTATTTAAGCAGGCAGGCAAGTTAATCACCGAAAACAGTGACAAGGGGCTGCACAGCGATGACGAGGAAGAGACCCGGCCGTGAAACAGTAGAGGATAGAAGGGTTTCCCCCCACAAGTGCGGACGGTAAACATGATATACGCAACCCATATACCCAAGAGGGAGCGGAAGCGTGCACTAAGGGACGTATATGCGATGGAGCCAGTCGCCCCGAAGTTCAATCCATGGTCCTCTTGCCCGATCACTTTCGTTCGAAGAGACCATCCGACTAGCATCCGCCATGGCGGATTTGCCGCATTGGTTTTAGACCCAATCGTCGATGGATTTCACCTCATGAGAGTCCTGATGGACGGCGGCAGTAGCCTGAACCTGCTTTATCAGGATATAGTGTGCAAGATGGGCATAGACCCCTCAAGGATTAAACCTACAAAGACGACCTTCAAAGGCATCATACCAGGTGTTGAGGCCAATTGTACTGGCTCAGTCACACTGGAAGTGGTCTTCGGATCCCCGGATAATTTCCGGAGCGAGGAGTTAATATTCGACATAGTCCCGTTCCGCAGCGGCTATCACGCTCTGCTCAGACGAACCGCGTTCACAAAGTTCAACGCGGTGCCGCATTATGCATACCTCAAGCTCAAGGTGCCAGGCCCTCGTGGAGTCACCACGGTCAACGGAAATACGGAACGCTCCCTCCGAACGGAGGAACATACACGCTCGCGTAGAAGTACTGAGCAGCCTTTTAAGGCAATTTTGAGTCCGCCGTTAAACGACCGGACACAGCCAAACGCTACCGAGCAACATCAACCAAGACCACCGCACGCCCGAGCATCGCCAGAGCAATGCGGCCCCAACCCCAGCCCTCGCATGATTGTAAGACCAGCTCTCCGCGTACATCATTACGCTCTGGAGATACCATGGGCACATGGGGAGGGGCATGACCACAACAGACACAGAGTGCGGCTCGACCACGCCAGGGGCTCCCAAGTGTGTCGCTCTTTTTTTTTCCTTCTTTTTATACACAGGACTCCGTTCACCAGAGGCTTTGTCCGGAGGCGAACCTGCCGAACTCACGATGCAACAGCCAGGGAAGGAAAAAGGCTGCATTTAACACTCGGTGGTCTCCATTACGAGCATTAAATTTGATTATATACACCAGTCCGCAGCCCATCCCTGGAGGGGGACATGTTTAATTAGTCCAATCCCTTGCTTACCGCACTATTTGTATCATTCCGCACTCATAGCAGATTTTCTTGAATAAACAATGCAACACTTTTTGCTTATAATTGCATTACGTTATATACATGTTCATCAATGACATCTTGCACCCGTATATTTTGGTACGGCCGAATACACCAGGGGCTTATGTTCCACGCATGATGGTGTGATAAAGTCTAAACACTTTCACAAGTGCGGCACCCCGAACTTATAGCATTATATGAATCGGCTCCGAATCATGTCTTGGGTCAATAGTTGGGTTTGCCCGGCTCCCATGTTTTGGTACCTTACGTTCCGTTCTATCGACTAAGGTAGCACTGGGAGAACCACTGCGATTGCGCCCCGGTTGAGCTGGGTGAGCGCCTCAGTGGAGAAAGCTAAAGACTGTCATGATAAGGCGAGAGACTGGTCGCTGTTCGAGAGGTCTTTTCGAGTCCCTAAAGACTTATGCCGCTTCGAGCGAAGAACCAGATAATGTCCGGCCAAGGCGTGGAGAGCGCCCCGAACTCGGTCTTCCGAATACTAGGGGCTTCGCCAAAATTTAAAATTATAGAATTCTATGGCTAAGTGGGAGTGTTCAAGCATTATAAGTCCAGTTGCCTTGTTCGTTGTGTTGAGCGCCTCCCTAGATGGACCCAAAATGGGAACAAGAGTGCTCAAGTTTATCCCGAACACCCTAGCACTCGTGGCATGGGGGACTGAAGCCGACGACTTGCCATCTCTCAGATTTTATAAACGGCCGCACATAAGGTAATATTTTAAATTAATAAGCGTTGCTTAGCGCATATGAACAAAGTTTTCAGCGCATAGGATAACACATTGCGAGTTTACTCAATAATTACATCTCTGGGGAACTCATCCGCAATCTTGCGGGCACCCTTCAGGATAGTCTTATAGTACATCTCGGGCGTACGATACTCCTTGCCATGCGGCGGCGCTCGCTGATAAGCCTCCGCATCCAGCCTGCCCCTATGCACCTTTGCGCGGGCAAGGGCCCGACGAGCACCTTCAATACAGGCGGAGCGCTTGATGACCTCCACCTAGGGGCATGCATCCACCAGCCGCTGCACGAGGCCGAAGTAGCTCCCAGGCATGGCCTCTCCAGGCCACAGCCGGACTATAAGGCCCTTCATGGCCTGCTCGGCTACCTTGTGGAGCTCGACCAGCTGCTTGAGCTGGTCGCTAGGGGCACGGATGGCCGGCCTCAACAGATCGAGACCGTAAGACCTTCTCCGCTGAGCTCCCCTCCTCGGCTCAGTAGAATGCGGCGGCATCGGACATGCTGCGAGGCAGATCTGCAAACGCCCCTGGAGAGCTCCGAATTCGGGTAAGTGTCAGGTAGTTTACATTAACATGCTTGCTTTGCATGAAAAATGCCTTACCCGCCGCTATTTTCTTCACATCCTCAACCTCCTGAAGGGCCTTATGGGTCTCGGCCTTGGCGGCTTTGGCACTTTCAAGAGCAGAGGCAAGCTCGGACTCTCGAGTCTTTGAGTCGCGCTCCAAACTCTCATGCTTTTCCATGAGAGCCTGGAGCTCTTGCCGCACCTCCGCCACCCGCGCCTCCTGCTTCTCATGCTCGGCCTGCCTGTGGCAGATTATGCTCGTCGGCGCGGACACAACCTCCTTCAGGGTTGCCACCTCGTTCGTGGCCCCTGCAGTACCCATGTTATCCTTGTTATTTTTTGTCACAACCTAAATCCTTTTCTGTAAGGTAACTATTCAAAGTGGTGTTACTCACCTTCTTTGTCCTCGAGCTGCTTCTTGGCACGACCGAGCTCTTGCTCGGACCGCTCGAGGTCCTACTTCAAAGCACCAACCTCCGCAGTTAGTGCGGCGGAGGTCAGCAGCGCAGCCTGCAAACCCATATTGACATAATTTTTTAGCAACCCTGCGTATATCTTTTTTGGATCCTCAGTCCGGCTTTTCTTTCCGAACACCGAACCGAGCATCAGGGGCTACTGTCTATGCGGTATTACATTGCATAAATTTAACTTCTTACCTCAAAGCCTGTTAGAAGGCTATTGCAGGCTTCGGTCAGCCCACTCTTGGCGAGCTGAACCTTCTGAATCACCGCACTCATGATAGTGCGGTGTTCTTCCTTGATGAAAGCGCCTTTGAGCGCCTCCAACAAGTTGTCCGACGCCTCCGGTTGGATGGGGACCGCCGGCATCACGGTCTTGCCCTTCTTGCGAGTACACTGCCGGACTCGAACCACTGCGGGTTCCGGCAGAGTCCGGCAAGAAAGTCCGGAGGCTGCCTTGTGGCGCCCGAGCCTCCTCCGATGGGTCCTTCGATCCCACCTCGGCGTCCTTAGCGTCGCGAGGGGTGGAGGCGGTCGGGATGGAATCTACATCCGACGAAGCCAACGACCCGCTCGATGAAGCGGGGAGATCATCATCGGCCGGACTGCAGGCAGTGTGCGGCATTAGAAGGACACTATGTGACATAAAAAGAAATTATAAATCATTCAGGTATCCGGATACTTACGATCTTGCCGAGGCCTGGCCCTTGAGGCCACTCTTCGCCGCCAACGTTGGCGTTGGCGGAGCTGTCCGGGGGAACAGTTCTTCCCCTCTTGGACCCTTCGGCCTCTCCTGTTGGGGAAGCCTTCCTCTTCCTCTCTCCCTCCTCTGGGAGAGAGTCCTCTTTTTCCTCCTCATCTTCGGGGGAGGAGTCCACCTCGGAGTCGTCGGACACCTGAAAACGGGAACTCTTTCGAGTACCCGTGGCCACCTTCTTGGCCTTCTTCTCCGGCACCACATGCGGTGCCGGAACCAGCAGCCCCGCTAGACGGGCATCTACTGGGTTTTCTGCCATGGGAGCCGGGAAGATGATCTGCTCGGCCTTCTTCATCCAGTCCTATCAAAGGAAAAGGGAGATTGAAACCCGCTTAGGGTCAAACTATTAACAACAATTGTCCCGTAAAGGGGTAGAATCACTTACCTCGTCAGCTGGACGCTGCGAGTGAAATCCGCGGTCTTCAGTCGCGGATGCGGAGCTTCGGCGCCCTTGAACAGCACCTCCAGCGCCAGACGTCAGGTCAAGAGCCCGCCAATGCCCGTGTCAGGCCGGATCGAACTCCCATAGGTTGAATGCCTGTTCTTAGCACGGGAGAATCCGGCGGACGAGCATGACTTGGACCACATTAACAAGCCTGAGCTTCTTGTTCACCAGCTTCTTGATACAGGCTTGGAGTCCTGTCAGCTCCTCCGAACTACCCCATAGCAAGCCCTTCTCTTTCCAGGAGGTGAGCTGCATGGGGATACCAGATCTGAACTCGGGGGCCGCCGCCCACGTAGGGTCGCACGGCTCAGTGATGTAGAACCACCCCGATTGCCACCCCTTGACGGACTCCACAAAGGCCCCTTCGAACTAGAGGACGTTGGGCATCTTGCCCAACATGGCGCCTCCAAGACTCCGCTTATGCGTTCTTCACTACCTTCGCTTGACATTGAAGGTCTTGAGCCACAAGCCGAAGTGGGGCTGGATGCAGAGGAAGGCCTCGCACACGACGATAAACGCCGAGATGTTGAGGATGAAGTTCGGGGCCAGATCGTGGAAATCCAGGCCGTAGTAGAACATCAGCCCCCGGACAAAAGGATGAAGTGGAAAGCCCAGTCCGCGGAGGAAGTGGGGAAGGAATACGACCCTCTCATGGGGCCTGGGGGTGGGGATGAGCTGCCCCTTGTCGGGCAGCCGGTGCGCGATGTCGCCGGAAAGATATCCCGCGCTGCGTAGTTTGGCGATGTGCTCCTCCGTAACGGAGGAGGCCAACCATTTACCTCCCGCTCCGGACATGGTCGGAGGAGGTTGAGACGAGATGCGCGGGCTTGGGCGCTGGAGCTCGAGTGCGTGGAGATGGATAAGCAAAGGAGGAAGAAGGCGTAGTGTAACGCCCCGGATACAACTTTCCATATTCGTAACTCCAACTCTTGCCTTTTCCGGAGATGTGATATGTTATTTCTTCTGTGGTTGGGTTTTTGTTTTTGATTTGTATTTCTGTTCATGTCAGGCTTTTCATCTCATTGCTTCATGTGCATTACATCATGGCATCTTGCAACCCTTTTTTATAAAACTCATCTAAATAAACAGTATGGATCTTCGGTCCATTTAAATCGAGGGAATTCACATGGTGATTTCTCTTTACAACATATTAAAGCCTCTCAATATTATTAGGGAGCTATAATAAAATTATTCCATTTATTTGGAATTAAACATAACCCACTTGCAAATAATTCCCCATGCCTTTGTTATCTCACTTCTGGACCTCAAACTTTGTCCAATAAATTATTTCGTCATTTTCCGGAGCTCCACCAAAAATCCGAACATTTTTGGACCTTCCTTTTATCGAGTCCTAGTTCAAACCCAATTGAATTAAATTCAAATGAGTTTGAATTTAAATCTTTCAATCTTGGCCTTTCTATTTTTCCTGGATCGAGCTCATTTTTGCGAGTCCGGGAAAATTATCCCCATGCGCAAATCTTTCCCCAACCTCTCTTTCTTTTCTTTCTTTTCTCTGTTCTGTTTTATTTTTCTTTAGCGAGAGAAGAGAGCCTTGCAGCCCAGCCGGCCTCTTGGGCCTGGCCAAGGCCCGACCCAACCCCAGCCGCACCTAACCCTAGCCCGAGTGCTCCCTCCTCTCGATCTCGTTCCCCTGCTCGCGCCGCCTCCTGCTCGATCCCCTCTCGCTTCCCCCGATCCAATCTCTCCCTCTTATCTCCTCCCTCGCGCCGCCAGAGGAGGCCCTCTCCTCGATCTCCTCTTTCCCCTCCTGTGCGCCTCCACCTCGCCTTTCCTTCTCCCCCGCGTCGCCATCGCCTCCCTCCACCGCAAGCGCCAAGTACCACGACGGGCCTCGAAGAGTTTGGATTCAACAAGTCCGACGACGCATAGTACCACTACGTTTGCCGTGTACATCTACCAACGCCCTGACCGAGACCGACAAGTACCTCTTCAGGCGGACCCTTCGGATGCGTCAAGTTTGACTACATGGACCGCCAAGTTCCGCGATGAACATGTACGGCTACACGACGACCCGCCAAGACCTTGAACAACTACCGCCGCCGCCGTGTACCACTACTTCCTCTACCGTCACCGTGAACGACTACTTCCTCTACCGCCACCATGAACGACTACTTCCACGACCGTCCCGAGAAAGTCTACTTCCCCTACACCGCATCGAACCCGAACCGCTTCGAAAACGCACGCTTCCAAGGTATAACCGGCGAGAACGATCACCCGTGGACCGAATGCATGTTGTATGAGATGCTCATGTTCGAACCATGACCGAATTGTCTTTGCACGTCGCTCCTCGTTTGCCATGCCGCCGTCCCGTGGGAACCCGGTAACCGGGAGCACCCCACCATCTTTTCATGAGACGCTCACGCCACTTTCTTTTGCACCGACATCTCAATGAGTTGTTGGATCACCGGAATGTTGTCGTGGCACCATTTCCGTTGTAGTTGCCGTGGCACCCCTTTCGTTCCGCCACGGTGACAAATGCTTCATAACATGCTTATGTCAACATTTTCATAAAATTGCATAAAACTCGCATATGTCATCCGCATCATGATAACAACAATTAAAATGTTTAAAATTGTTGTTGCATTAAATTGCTAAATGCATATGGGGATTTACCGGATTTGTTGTTTTTATATCCGGCCCCATTTAAATTGTTTAGATGGTATAGTTTTTGTTATGCTTCACCACTTGCCATGTTAACCAACATTTAATCTTGTCTTGTTCATAACCGAGAGAGAACTAAATAGTTGATGTGGTGTTCCGTCAATATGCAACTCGTTGCGTATTGAGCTCCACTTAATTTGTAGTATTGTTTGTGCACTTTGCCATGCCATGCCTCATTAAACCGGACATGCATCATACTTGTTTGTGCATCATGACATGTTTATGCTTGTGTGTTTACCATATTGTTTGCTTCTTTCCGGTTTGCTTCTCTCGTTAGCTTCGGTTTCGTTCCGGAGTTGTGAGGATTCGTTCGACTACGTCCGTTTGTCTTCTTCTTGGAATCATTCTTCTTCCTTGCGGGATCTCAGGCAAGATGACCATACCCTCGAAATCACTACTATCTTTGCTATGCTAGTTTGCTCGCTCTTTTGCTATGCCAATGCTACGATGCCTACCATTTGCTTGTCAGCCTCCCAAATTGCCATGTCAAACCTCTAACCTTTGATACCTTTCCTATGCAAACCGTTGTTTGGCTATGTTACCGCTTTGCTCAGCCCCTCTTATAGCGTTGCTAGTTGCAGGTGAAGTTGAAGATTGCTCCATGATGGACAAGGTTTTGTTGGGATATCACAATATCTCTTATATTATTAATGCATCTATATATTTGGTAAAGGGTGGAAGGCTCGGCCTTATTCCTGGTGTTTTGTTCCACTCTTGCCGCCCTAGTTTCCGTCATACCGGTGTTATGTTCCCGGATTTTCCGTTCCTAACGCGGTCGGGTGATTTATGGGACCCCCCTGACAGTTCGCTTTGAATAAAACTTGTCCAGCAAGGCCCAACCTTGGTTTTACCATTTGCCTCACCTAGCCCTTTTCCCTTGGGTTTCCGGAGCCGAGGGTCATCTTTATTTTAGCCCCGGGCGGTGCTCCTTCGAGTGTTGGTCCGAATCGAGGCTACTCTGGGGCCACCTCGGGGAAACTCAAAGTCTGGTTTTACTCGTAGCTAGTCTCATCCGATGTTGCCCTGAGAACGAGATATGTGCAGCTCCTATCGGGATTTGTCGGCACATCGGGCGGCTTTGCTGGTCTTGTTTTACCATTGTCGAAATGTCTTGATGTACCGGGATACCGAGTCTGATCGGAGTGTCTCGGGTGAAGGTCTATTCCTTCGTTGATCGCGAGAGCTTGTCATGGGCTAAGTTGGGACACCCCTGCAGGGTTTAAACTTTCGAGAGCCGTGTGCAGCGGTTATGTGGCAGATGGGAATTTGTTAATGTCCGGTTGTAGATAACTTGACACCAGATCCGAATTAAAACGCATCAACCGCGTGTGTAACCGTGATGGTCTCTTCTCGGCGGAGTCCGGGAAGTGAACACGGTGTTGGAGTTATGCTTGACGTAGGTTGCTATAGGATCACTTCTTGATCATACTTTTATCGCGATGCTTTGCCTTCTCTTCTCGCTCTCATTTGCGTATGTTAGCCACCATATGTGCTAGTCGCTGCTGCAGCTCCACCTCATGCCTTTACCTTACCCATAAGCTTAAATAGTCTTGATCTCGCGGGTGCGAGATTGCCGAGTCCCGTGGCTCACAGATACTTCCAAAACCAGTTTGCGGTGCCTATGTTACCGGCGGTGACGCAACCAAGCTCAAGGAGGAGCTCGATGAAGATCTTGCCCTTTGTGTTGTATCGTTCTAGTTGATCAAGAGTGGAGCCCGGTTGGGGTCGATCGGGGACCTTTGTCGATTTGGGGTTCTTCTTTTATTTTGGTTCCGTAGTCGGACCTTGATTGTATCTGGATGATGTAATGCTTTATTCATGTAATTGTGTGAAGTGGCGATCGTAAGCCAACTATGTATCTCTTTCCTTATGTATTACATGGGTTGTGTGAAGATTACCTCACTTGCGACATTGCTTTCAATGCGGTTATGCCTCTAAGTCGTGCTTCGACACGTGGGAGATATAGCCGCATCGAGGGCGTTACACGTAGGTGAAAAGGCGGATCCTTGTCCCCTTATATATGGGCGGACGAAGACTATGCGTCCCCACCGGCCTGGTAAAACTCGCTTATCTCCCAAGCACCACCATCAATGGCGCGGTTGGGTTACCCACGTCCGTATTGATGAGAATCCCGGAATAAGGGGAACACGATCTCTGCTTCGAGAAGACGTGCCAAGGAAACCGCTTCGCTAAACGCGCTGAGGTGGTATAATAAAAAACGACTCAAGTAAAGGCTTGGTAGTGGTGTGACGTCATGTCGCAAAATACATCAGCAGATTGAACTTGTGTACATATTATTCTCTCTATGGTGTTATGTGGAATTTATTTTGCAGAGCCGGACACTATCCTGGTGTCCACAATCTTCTATGGATTATTCGAAGGAGGAACCCGCCTTGCAATGCCGAACATTATGCGCGCCGGACTCATCATCATTGAAGCCTGGTTCAGGGGCTACTGAGGGAGTCCTGGACTAGGGGGTGTCCGGACAACCGGACTATCATCGCCCGCCGGACTATCATAGCCCGCCGGACTCCAAGACTATGAAGATACAAGATTGAAGACTCCGTCCCGTGTCCGGATGGGACTTTCCTTGGTGTGGAAGGCAAGCTTGGTGATACGGATATGTAGATCTCCTACCATTGTAACTGACTCTATGTAACCCTAGCCCTCTCCGGTGTCTATATAAACCGGAGGGTTTTAGTCCGTAGGACGAACAACCATTACAACAATCATACCATAGGCTAGCTTCTAGGGTTTAGTCTCCTTGATCTCGTGGTAGATCCACTCTTGTACTACCCATATCATCAATATCAATCAAGCAGGAGTAGGGTTTTACCTCCATCGAGAGGGCCCGAACCTGGGTAAAAACATCGTGTCCCTTGTCTCTTGTTACCATCCGCCTAGACGCACAGCTCGGGACCCCCTACCCGAGATCCGCCGGTTTTGACACCGACAAGGGCCACATGGCAGTCTCTTGTGGAATGCGAGCGGTCTGCTCGGCTTGCTCCAGGGTGGGTCACTCTAGGCATGCCTGTAATGATTTTGCTCGCTCTCATGGATTGGTTTGGAGGCAGAGCTCTCTGCAACAAAACACGAGTTTTTCGGAAACATCAGCTGTTCAAGGGAAGGGCGCCGGAGTTATTGGGATATCTAGTCCTGTCACATCATCACCGCCCGCATTGCTCCAATCTCCTCCCCCCTACCAAGGAAACCCCCTGTTCTTCCAAAGAAACCCTCAGTTCGTCGCCGTTGCCGGCCATGGCAAACTTCGAGCTTGACCCGCATCGCCTGGTGCCTTTGGGGCATCATATCATTGATGGTGGTGATCGGCGCTTACCTCGCACATTCTTCACGCCGGCGGCTCGCCCCCCACGTTGCCATGAAGATTACATGGTTGCTGAAGTTATGCCTGCCCCGGATGGACCTCTCGGGCCGGTCAGAGAGGAAGTGGTGCAGTTTCTCCAGAACAGAGGTATTCTTGTTCGTTCTACTCAGCCATGGTTTCATGGAGTTGGTTTGTTCCAAGTCCGGGACCCGACTGTTAGATACACTCTGATTCAACATCCGCCGTTTGCTTTGAGGAATGATCGGTTTGTTAGATTCATGAAGCATGATGAGGGTGAAAACTTCAAAGGGAATCATGGTTTTTGTAAGGGCTGGTTAATGTTTGTTGGGATTCCCCTGGATTATCGCACGACTGAATATATTTCTCAGGCAGTAGGTACTTTTGGAAATTTTCATTCTTGGGATAGTGAGGATTCGTATCTGGTACGTACTGTGGTTGAAGCCAGCTTTCCTGATACGCCTCTGGTCCCAAGGGATGTGGTATTTGGGGATTATGCTGAATGGGGTGGTGCTCAAGTCTCCTGGACTGCTGCGTGCTATGTTCTTGGGGCAGATTTTGCTGATCAGATGCCTAACAATGAAGATCCGATGCCCCTGGATGGTAATCCTCATCCAATGCATGGACACGTCATTCCTGACAACATTCCGTTTGTTCTGCCGCCTTACCCAATGATTGGATGGAATGATGCACCACTTGCGCCTGCTCCTCCCCCTGATAATCCAGTGGATGCTGATTGGGGTAATGCTCAGTGGGGCGATGATGACAATAATCAGCCACATCAGCCCGCACTGCCTGTACAACATCAAGTCTCTATTGTCATTGATCAACCTGAGCAATCTGAGTCTGTTAAACAGCTTCTGCATGATGTTGAGCCTCAACATCCACAGATGGTTGACTTAGCTGTTGAAGTTCAGGAACAACCTGCAATTGAGGTGGAAAATCCTTTGGCTATTGTCCCCTATCAACCACCGGTGATTCAGCACCATCAGATCTTCATTGGGATGGCTCGGATTGTGGCTGGACCCCCTCTTCCACCTGAATTGCTCTGGAAGCGGTCCTTTGAAAATTTGATGTTTGAATTTTCTGTGAAAGAGGTGCCTAGGTCCCTGTACTTCAAGCCGTTGGGGACAGTAACATTTTCCAAGCGCAAGTGGTCGATTGCTTTTGATGATACCAAGCGAGTGTCTTCGTTGGTCCCTAGCTTGTCAAGTTCTGCGTCTGTTACTCGGCGCCCTGTTGCTCGCTCATTGTTTGCTGCTCTGTCTGCATCTAGCTTTTCAGTTTCAAGCGATGAACCTTCTGCTGCTGCTGAGCCTGTGGGATTTAGTACTGATGATCAGATGTCTATGGAGCCCGTAACAGTGGGGCTTTCTGGTCAGGAAGAGGTTTCCTCGCTTGTGGTATTTGCGTCCGAAGCTACGTCACGACAGAAAAGCCTGCGCGGTAGACGCAAGATAGCTGCTCCCTTGGTTGACACTTCAGTTAGAAGGTGTACGAGGAGCGCGGCAAAGCTGGATGGTTTCAAATCGGTGGTTTTTGAGCAGCTTCCTCTTCAGCCTGCTAAAAGACGCCCAAGGTCAAAGCCCATGGAGGAGAAGGCCCAGCCCATTCAGGTACCTGCTGGTGGATTGGACAACTCTGACGATGTGAGCCACGACAAGACTGAGGAAGTCCCTACGCCAACGTTGATCGTTGTGCTGCAGGCAATTGGAGCTGAGCTGGAGATGGACCCCAAGCTGCTATCTCGGGAGAAGCTTATGGCTAATCCTAAGGATGACACCTCCTCCAGCAATATTTAAATGTTAAAGTTTAATGAGTTTCCTAGGTGTAGCGAGCCTGTCAAATTTGCTGTCTGTTATGTTATCTCTGAAACTTGGCACTCTGGTTATGATTTGGCACTTTTGCCGTTATGTGCTATGGGTTGTGTGGCACTAGGTGTTGCACTGTTTTTACTGTGTTATCTTCTTTTATCCCATGAATCGAATGTCCATGCGTAGCTGGAAGGTTCTCTGTTGGAATGTCTGTGGACTTAATTCTGAAGCAAGACAACGTGTGGTCCGACAGAAAGTTATTGAAAGCCAATGTGCAGTTGTTTGTCTGCAGGAGACTAAGCTGTCGGAGTGCCCCCGAACTTTAATTAAGAGCATTTGTCCTGCGGGTTTTGACCAGTTTATCGAATCTCCTTCTCGGGGAGCTTCCGGTGGCATTTTAGTTGTGTGGCGCTCTGATGTATTCTCAGGGGCTTTAATTGAAGTGAAACCTTATGGGATTGTCATTAGTTTTAAGTCTGTGCATAATGGTGACATTTGGTACCTGGTCAATGTTTATGGTCCCTGTCAAGGTATCTTGAGAGATGAATTTGTCAGTTGGCTTTATAATTTAAATGTGGAACCTGAGCAAAATTGGCTTTTGCTGGGAGATTTCAATTTCATACGTTCTCTTGATAATAGAAATCTTCCTGGGGGGGATATCAATGATACTTTTATTTTTAATGAGATCATTGGTCATTTGGGGCTGCTTGAACTACCTTTAAAAGGTAGAAGATTCACCTGGGCAAATATGCAGGATTTCCCTCTTCTTGAGCAGTTGGACTGGTTTTTTACCTCTGCCAGCTGGATTGATCAGTATCCAAATACTCAGGTCACTCCTCTTGCCAAAACTGCATCGAATCATGTTCCTTGTGTGGTTTCAATAAGCACCAGCATCCCAAAAGCTCACGTTTTCAGATTTGAGAACTATTGGGTCCACCAACCTGGTTTTATGGAGTGTGTTCAACAGGTCTGGCAAAAGCATTCTCACAAGTCTCACATATCAGCAATTATTATGGATAAACTCAAATCTTTGAGGTTTGCTCTCAAGAAATGGCAGAAGGGTTTGTCTCATATTAAATGTCTGATTGAGAAATGTAACTGGGTGATATTTTGGTTGGATGATTTGGAGGACTCCATGCCTTTATTCTTAACTGAATCCAATTTCAGAAAATTGGTTAAATCGCACCATGACCATCTTCTCCATCTGCAGTGTTTATACTGGAAGAAGAGATGCACTATTAGATATATCAAGGTGGGTGAGGAAAACTCAAAATTCTTCCAGGCAATGGCAACTGAAAGGTATAGAAAAAATTCAATTGCCACTCTTCAGTTGTCAGATGGATCAGTTTCTTCTGATCATAGCAGAATTGCAAAGGAATTTCTGGAGATTTTCAAAGGCAGAATGGGAACAGTGAAACCAATTTTCATGGGTAATGACATCCTTTCAATAGGGTACAGGGACTGGATGTTCTCACCAAGCCATTTGAGGTCAAGGAAATTGAGCAGGTTATCAAGGAATTGCCAATTGACAAGGCCCCAGGACCTGATGGTTTTAATGGTCTTTTTATGAAAAAATGTTGGCCAATCATTTCTGGTGACTATATTACTTTAGTTAATGAGTTTCATGCTGGAACTGTTCAACTACAGAATCTCAGTGAGGCATACATAACTCTGATCCCCAAGAAGTTGTCACCTGAAACTGCTGGTGATTTTAGGCCAATTTCCTTGACAAGTGTGGGGTTGAAGTTCCTCACTAAACTTGCTGCAAACAGGTTTCAGGATGAAATAACTAAATGTGTTCATAAGAATCAATATGGTTTTATCAAATCTAGATCCATTCAAGATTGCATTGCATGGACTTTTGAGTACATTCATCAGTGCAATAAGTCGAAACGGCCAATCATGTTACTCAAGTTGGATTTTGAAAAAGCGTTTGATTCAATACAACATGAGGCAATTATAAAAATCATGGTGGCAAAGGGATTTGATAATAAGTGGATTTCCTGGATACAACAACTGTTGTCCTCTGCAACCTCATCAATCCTTCTCAATGGGGTTCCAGGTAGCCATTTCAAGTGTAAGTGTGGGGTAAAGCAAGGTGATCCTATCTCACCTTTGCTATTTGTGATTGCTGCTGATCTTTTACAGACTATGATTAATGATCATCTCAGTAAAGGACTTCTTTCCTTGCCACTAGTAACTCATGATCCTGACTATCCAGTGGTTCAGTATGCTGATGATACCTTATTGTTTGTGTCTGCTGAGTCTGTTCAGTTGGAGGTGCTCAAAACTATTCTAGACTCTTTCTCTCTTGCAACTGGTTTGCAGATTAATTACCACAAATCTTCAATGTACCCAATTAATGCGGATGCCACTTCTGCCAATGCTCTTGCTGCTCAATTTGGGTGCCAACTGGGGGTGATGCCATTCACATATCTGGGATTGCCAGTGGGCACCACTAGGCCCAAAATTGTGGATCTACTTCCACTTGTTGACTGTATGGAAAGAAGATTGACTGCTAGCTCTTGGTTTCTGCCTCATGGTAGCAGATTGCAGTTGGTCAATTCTGTTATCTCCTCACTGCCAATCTTCTTCCTCTGTAGTTTATCAATTCCACAAGGGATTTTAAAACAACTGGAAAGAATACAAAGACAATGCCTTTGGAGAAAGTATGGCCAGAAAAAGGGGAATTCTCTGGCTGCCTGGCCCTTGGTCTGTAGGCCCAAACTAAAGGGTGGGCTTGGCATATTAAACCTGGGTCTGCAGAATGAAGCTTTGTTAATGAAATTCCTCAATAAGTTCTATAACAAAGTAGATGTGCCATGGGTTCATTTGATCTGGGACAGTTTTTATTATCAGAGGGTTCCACATGACACTGCTCTGTGCGGCTCCTTTTGGTGGAGGGACATATGTAAGCTAATGGACAAATTCAGGGCTATTTCTTCAGTATCTGTTGGAAAAGGGGACTCCTTGCTTTTCTGGTCAGATTCTTGGGAAGTGGATAACTCTTGCATTCCACTTCAAAATAGATTCCCCAGGCTGTTCTCTTTCTGCTTCAAAAGAATTCCTCTGTTTTGGAAGTGTTGGCCACTGATGAGTTTCATAGCATGTTCTCTCTGCCATTATCTGAAATGGCCTACAGGGAGTTCAATCAACTCTCCGAAATCTTGTCTGAGATCTCCTTGGATGCTAATTCTAAGGATTGTTGGCACTGGAAACATGGGAAAAAAGCTGGATACACAGCTAAGAAATATTATGACTTGGTTCATGAGCCAATTCCTACCAACCCTCTGCTATGTTGGGTCTGGAAATCATGTTGTACTATGACAATCAAAATGTTTGCCTGGCTTGTCATTATGGATAGAGTAAACACCAAGGATATGATTCAGCGCAGGAAGTGGAAGATTAATGATGGGCCTGAATGTGTTCTTTGTCCAACAGGAGCTCTTGAAGACAGGAACCATCTGTTCTTTCAGTGTAACTTCAGCATGAGAGTGTGGAACTATCTACAAATCACATGGCTCAACAATCAGGATATAGTTTAGATTGCATGCCATGCTAGGAAGGAGTTCAATAAGCCTTTCTTTTCTGAGGTGTTTTTCCTAATTTGGTGGAATATCTGGAAAGTCAGGAATGATAAAGCTTTCAGGTATATCAGACCTACCTTCAGGCAGTGGAGAAATGGTTTTGTCCAGGACATTTCTCTTTTGGCTCACAGAATCAAGACAAGACACAGGGAGGCTTTGCTTAAATGGATTGATTTCTTGCCTCCTTGAGAGGCCAGCACTTATTTTAGGATTAGTTAGATCTTTCTTTCTCTGCTTAGAATAGGTTGTACAGATCTTTTTCTCCTTTTATTTTTGTTCTGTTCCTTTTCTTAAGGAACTTTTTTCTGTACTTGCTGTTTAAAGTTTTAATAAAATGCTGTGGGGTTAAGCCCTGTAGTCTTCAGTCAAAAAAAAAACAATGGAATACAATAAATTTTTTAGAATGCTCTTGGCATGTCGCTAACATGTGATGAGTTAGCCGACCTCAATAGGCGGCAAAATCGACAGCCCTCCGCACTTTGAGAGAGAAAAGGAGCGAGAAGCAATACAGGCTGGTGGATTACTATAACTAGGTGTCGCATGGAGGCCAAGAAATATGGTGATAGCGTGGGTTGGCCATGTATGATGTAACTACATTGGACTGCCGTGTTTAAAAGGAATATGAGCACGGAGAGAAGAGGTGCAGGCACCGACGCAGGTACTCTTTGCCTCTTTCCCTAATACTCATGCGCGGGTACACGGTGAGCTCATTTCTGTATGAAGAGGCAGCTCACTAGATAATTTGGCAAGTGTAGTAGTTGTTCATGGGAACCACACGTGGACGAATCAAAGTTCGATCATGACACGGTGGCGCGTTTTTTAAAAATTTATTCTATTCGATGGCACGTATTCAACATTATTTTCTCAATGGAACATGAATCGTGCACGCATTGAATGATGGAGCATGGGATGGTAGCCATGGACATGGTCAGCCATTTTTGGAGACCAATACCCTACTTTTGATGTGTCCCGTCAACTCGCATACGAGGAGAAGTTTTTTTTTTTGAAATAAACGAGGAGAATCTTTGCTTACTACTAGTACGACCTCTCCCTCGTCACACGCGTGCACGGTGGCTCACAGGACGAGGAGAAGCTTTTTCTTTACGATAGTGCGCTAATATAGGCGGTGGACGTGCAGCAGTTCAATTGGTGTCAGATTGCCAGAAGTAGGAGTATACTGTAGTACCATCATTATTGTTCGACTTCCGGAAGAGGCGAAGAGCCAAGCGCACGGTCACCTACTCACTATATAACCGACCATGTTTGCACGAATTTTTCAACGTAATACAATCTGGATGGATTGCTCTAGTGGTCATCACATGTGAGCCAATTGATTCACACCCTTCCGCCGCGCTCCATTTTTTCTTACATTCCTTCCTCCGTCCAGCACGCTGACAAGTGGGCCCCGTTCTCATATATGCCAACGTGGTAGTCAATTATTTTGCCAGAGTCAGCTATCACACCCGTTCGATGCCATGTTACCCACTAAAAAGAAGTTAGACTTGTTCGGTTTAACCGCCTACCTAAGTGTTTGGAGGGGAATTGGTCGTCGTGAGGCGGTTCTATAGGTGGGCAGGTGGCAAAAAATAGGGGAAAACGCGCGAACCAGCTAGATGAGAGATTTGGTTGATTTTATATCGTTGGATAATATAAAATATTATGAGTGCAGACGCTCCACCGCGAGGTTCCTTGCTCCTTCTCGGTCGTCGGGAATCTATGTTCTTCCACTCTTTTTTTGACATGAGGTTTGTTCATCCTTTTGCCAACACGCGGGATCAAGGTGCATGACTCATGCAAGAAAATGGAGATAAGCAGTGCGTAAGTGAGTCGTGCACTTCGATGGCACGTACAACGCAATAATTTTTCTACTCGATGGCACGTGAATCATGTATGTAAATGGAGCACAGATTGGTAGCCATGGACTAAATAAGTAACTTTGATGTGTCCTGTCAACTCGCAAAATGACAAGAAGCTTGATTTCTACGCCCTCTCTGAGGGAGTCCTGGACTAGGGGGTGTCCGGACGGCCGGACTATCAATATCCGCTGGACTCCAAGATTACGAAGATAGAAGATTGAAGACTTCGGCTCGTGTCCGGAAGGTACTTTCCTTGGCGTGGAAGGCAAGCTTGGCGATACAGATATGTAGATCTCCTACCATTGTAACCGACTCTGTGTAACCCTAGCCTCTCCGGTGTCTATATAAACCGGAGGGCCTTAGTCCGTAGGACAACATACATTACAACAATCATACCATAGGCTAGCTTCTAGGGTTTAGCCTCCTTGATCTCGTGGTAGATCTACTCTTGTACTACCCATATCATCAATATTAATCAAGCATGACGTAGGGTTTTACCTCCATCGAGAAGGCCCGAACCTGGGTAAAAACATTGTGTCCCTTGTCTCCTGTTACCATCCGCCTAGACGCACAGTTCGGGACCCCCTACCCGAGAGCCGCCGGTTTTGACACCGACATTGGTGCTTTCATTGAGAGTTCCTCTGTGTCGTCCCTGATAGGCTCGATGGCATCTTCAACCAATAACGCTGTTCTGGGTGAGACTTTTCTCCCCGAACAGATCTTTGTGTTCGGCGGCTTTGTACTGCGAGCTAATTCCCTTGGCCATCTGGAGCAGATCGAAAGCTACGCCCCTGGCTGTCAGGTCAGATTTGGAAGTTTAAACTTCACGGCCGATGCCCGCGGAGACTCGATCTTCGACGGACTCGAGCCACAGCCAAGCGCGCCGCACTGCGACGATGGGCATGACCTAGCTCGGCCGCCGGACAGTGCCTTGGTGGCCGCACTCGGATCCGCTCCGGCCATCAGCCCGGAGCCGATCGCCCATATCGAGGGCCGGCGGTTAGACGCCGCCCCGGGGGCTTCAACATCCACGGCGATGGAGCCGAACACTGATCTTGTCCCCTGCGAAACTTGTGATTCCGAGGCGCCGGACTCCTCGCCGGACACCAAGCCTCCGCGCCCCACCGATCGATTCGGATCGGCGCCGACGGTCTGAATTCACCGCCGCGGACATCTTCCAAAGACTTCGCCTTTCGGCGATATCCTCAATTCATCAAACATCTCTCGTTATCAAGAGATCCTGGCGGACTACGGCGGGATGGTTGGGGTTCGGACGACGAAGAAATTCAGATCCACCCACCACCCACTTTGTAGCCACCGTCGACGATCTAACCGACATGCTAGATGGCGACTCGGCGACATCAATGAATAGACGGCGATGCCGAGGCGAACAAAAAAGAGCTTATACAGACAACAGACCACCTTGTCGCATGACATATATATGGTGGATACCCCAAAGGGGAGCGATAACGAGGACCAACGGGCCACGGCGAGATAACTGCGCCGACAACGACCAAAGCGGCGGCGCAAGCGCGCGCTAAGTCCCGCCGGCGACAACAACGCTCCCAACGAGCCCGCTATCTGGCGGGCTCACAATCGGACGAAGAACATGCAAATAAACAACCGTCCGAACACGCATTTAATCAGATAGTCAATCAAAGCCCGGCGAAGACAGAAGTCCGGACGACCACATGTCGGACACACCGCCGGAGAATAAGAACCTCCGAAAAAGACTTGGCAGCATTGCAAGAAGCCTGAAGAAGGAGAAACGGAAGCTCACAACAGCGGAAGAAACACTCAAAATGAGATGGGGCAAAGTGCTCAACACCGCAGGCACGGCAATCGCCATCAATCAAAGAGCTACCCCAAGCGCAAGCTGCTACCGGAATTTGACGAGGAGGCCATAGAACCCCCACCGTCCGAAAATAAAAAGGCTGCCTGGCTGGATAGACGGCCAGACGACAGGCCAAATTCTGAAAGCGGCGCCACACACAACTCCACCAATGAACTCGGAAGGATAGACGGCCCAGCCAGGTCCATTTATGGGCCAAAGGAGAAGGCCCCAAGAAGCAAGGCAACACGCCAAGTGTCCGATGACAATGGAGCACACAAATACAGAGGCGCCGCACACCCACTATGTTCCACCGATGAGGTACTGGACCATGAATTTCCAGCAGGGTTTAAACCCATAAACATAGAGGCCTACGATGGAACAACAGACCACAGAGTGCGGATAGAAGATTACATACTACATATACACATGGCGGAGGAGACGATCTCCACGCCATAAAATATCTCCCCTCAAGCTCAAAGGGCCAGCCCGTCATTGGCTCAAAAGCCTCCCGAAAACACTTGTTGGAAGTTGGGAAGAGCTCGAGGAAGCATTGTAGCAATTTTCAAGGGACTTATTTCCGTCCTCCGGACGCCGATGATTTAAGTCATATAACTCAACAGCCCGAGAGTCGGCAGGAAATTCGGAACAAGTTTCTTACCAAAAGAACCAAATAGTCGATCGTCCGGACGCCAAGCCTTAGCAGCTTTCAAGCACAACGTCTCGAGACGAATGGCTGCCAGCACCTCGCCAAGAGAAACCGAGGACAATGTCCGCACTAACAAGCCTCATGACCCGCTTTTGTGCGGGAGAGGATAGCTGGCTAGTAAGAAGCAGTACCAGCGACCCAAGTACATCCGAGATAAGAGATGGAAACGGAAAATCACGGCGCAGAAAAGAACAGCGCCGGAATAAAGAGAAAAGCCCAAAGAGCACGGCAGTCAACGCCAGATTCAAAAGCTCGCGGTCCAATAACAAGACTCAGCCCCTCAAGGACGACATCGACGAACTGTCCAACTTACACAAAATTCTGGGTCGGATATGTCAAATCCACAGTACCCCCGGAAGGCCCGCAAATCACACCCACATGGATTGTTGGGTTTTCAAACAGTCCGGCCGATTAAACGCCGAACACAAGGGCTCGACGCGTCAAATGAAGAAGATAAACCCCGCCCAAATAGGCACGGAAAACAAAAGACTTTCCCACAAGGGGTCAAAGCAATAAACTCACTTCATGTGATAACATGAAAAAATAGTGTGGCACTTTCTAAAAAGAGCCGCACGGTCCAGCCAAAGAGACGCATAAATTGGACATCCAAACCAATCACTTTCGACCACGGACTATTCCGAAGCGTCAAAGCGCGGACGGACTTCGATATTGAATCCCACAATAGATGGATTACAATTTACTACCGTCCTCATGGACGGAGGCAGTGATTTAAACCTACTATATTCAAACACAATCCGCAGGATGGGGATAGACCCTACCAAAATTCGACACAGCCGCACTTCCTTCAAAGGAGTGAAGCAGGGCCTTACGCCAAGTGCACAGCGCGATACTACTAGAAGTCGTGTTCGGATCGCCGAACAATTTTCGACGTGAAAAACTAATCTTTCACACCGTCCCATTTGAAAGTGAATATCAAGCACTCTTGGGACGAAAGGCTTTTGTCCGCTTCAACGCCATACCGCATACGCCGTCTCTTACACTTAAGATGCCCGGTCCACATGGCACCATTTCAATGCGAGGGTCACTTAAAGACCCCGGACTCGGATAGACGAATCCGGACTCAGCAGGCTAGGGGCTCCCTGGCCGCATACCCTTTCACCAGGGGGCTGCGCGCACAAATCACTGTGGTTTCTTATAAACCTTGCTTTAATTATCTATATCTCCTCTTTTGCATATTTTTCGCACGAAGTATTTCTAAGGCTAAACGTTCCTCTCTTTCTCCAGATGAACAACGTGCGTACCTGTCCAGGATAACGGCGCAACGGAGACACAGGCGCAGACGTGCGGAGGGACCCGTTGCTGGATTCTTTTCAGATTAAGACCCTCGTGAACTTTTTATCACTGTCTCTTGTTGTTACTCTCCTTGGCTTCTTCCTATAGCCAAAGCGAGCTGGACGCTTTGGCATCGGCCACGTCGAAGACCATGCCGTGCACGGACACTAGGGGCTTAGGGCATAATTCTGCCCATTATTATAAAGTCCGAACACCTTCGGAGTGTTGGCGTCTCGAGTTAGGCATTATATGCATCAGCTCGAATCATGTCTTTGGTCAAATGTTGGGTTTGCCGGCTCACGTGTTTTGCTGCCTTACGTTCGTATCACCGCTAACGCGGCACCGGAGAACTCTGCGATTGTGCCCCGGTTCGCCGGGCGAGCACCTCGATGAAAGCGAAAACCGATTGTCATGATATAGCGAGAGTCTGTCACCACTTGATCGACTATCGGAATGTTTAGAATTCCCCGCTTTGACGAAGGACCGTTTCCCGGTCAGGCACATACGCACCCCGAATCCGGAGATGTGCGGTGTCATCAGGGGCTATGTCGTAGCCCCACCCTCGAGCTCCATTGGCTAAGTGGAAGAGATAAAGCGTTATAGTCCGCATTGCCTCGTTCGCTACGCTACCACCTCCTTTTAACAGGACCGAGATGTCGGATTAAGTGTGAAAACGCGCCTTTTTGCGAACACCCCAGCACCTTGTGCGAGGGGGCTGAAGCCGAAGACTACATCTTTCAGGTTATACACAAGTATACGAACGTCAAGACAGAGAAGTTTTACTACTTGGAAGCACAAGTATAAAAAGCATTCAAACTATAATCATTGATTTACAAGGTACTACGTTCATTTGAACGTTACATTCTTTGAGCACTGCGCCTCTACTTTACGAGCACCACGCATGACTTCTCCGAAGTAGTGCTCGGCAGGGAGCCGTCTTTCATCCGGACCCTGGGCGGCAATGGCGGTGGCATACATCTCGGGATAATACACCTTCACACGAGCAAGAGCCATCCGCGCGCCCTCGATGCAGGCCGACCGCTTCATCTCCTTTATATGCGGCACCGCACCAAGGAATTGCTGCAGTAGGCCGAAGTAGCTCGTCGCCTTAGACCTCTCGGGCCAGGCATGGGCCACGATGTCAGTCATGGCCATTCCGGACAGTCTATTTAGTTCGGCCCATTCGGCCAACCTGTTCGTCAGTGGAAGAGGGCGATCCGGACTGTGGAATTGAGACCAATATAACTCTTACGTCTCGTGATCCCCCTGGATCTGGAAGTGCTTAACGGCATCAGCCGCACTCGCAGCCAAGTCCATATACGGATCCTCCGAACTCCACAGCCGCTCAAATTGAGCATAACTGGCATCCATAAATCGGCGACACATCAGAAAAGGCTTGCCAGTCGTGATTTCTCCGGCTTGGCGCAGCTCCTCCTTCATAGCCCGCATTGCAGAGCGGGCATCCTTAACCGGCGGTGGCCTTCTTGAGTCTTCTGCGCCCGATAAGCGCTCCTTTTCAAGGGCCTCATTGCGGTCGGTAGCATCCTTTAATTTCTTGGCCAATTCGCCACCGCCGCCTGCTTAGGCGGTCGCCGCTTTTCGACCTTCAACTCTTCGCCCTCGCGGCAAGGCGTCACTCGCCGGGCTTGCTCTTTAGCTAGAGCAAGTTCGGCCCGAAGGCTCTCCACAGCAGCAGCACTGTTTGTATAAACAGCATATAACTTATCAGAGGCGGGCTTTGACCCACTCAATAAAGCGGCTGCGGAGAATTTATTTACCTTGCGACTCGTCAAGTCGCTTGTTGACAAGTGCGATGTCAGCATCTGCCACGTCAAGTTGTCGACTCAATTCGGCAAAATTAGTCCGGCTGGCCCCCGAACTATCCGCCACCTGTATCAGAACGGCAGTATTCATTACCTGAGGTATTGAGATTTTCGATCCTCGGCACGCTGTCGTCTTCGACAACCTACCGAGTCTCAGGGGCTACTATCTATACAGGGCGCATTTTTTATATGCACAACTGTTAAAAAACACAGGGGTGCGTTATTTTCGCATACCTCAAAACCCGCCAACAAGCTCATGGAGGCGTCACGCAATCCGCTTTCAGTGGACGAAATCCTTCCAATCACCATACGCATTAACGCACGGTGATCTTCTGAAATGGACGCCCTCTCGAGCAGACTCTTCAGTTCTCCCGGCCGTCCTCTGCTGGGTGCCGAACTCTCTGGCCCCTCCGGACTCGGGGACGCCCTCCGTGACGACACTTCAGGCTCGTCTGCCTCATCTGGCGGCGCTGCAAACGGAGGCGTATCGCTCTCCATCATCTCCGGAAGAAGGTCCCCCGAGGATGAACTCATCTGAGACGGCTGCAGATCCGAACTACGATATAAATATTTCGGTTACCTACAGAAGCGTAAATGAAGGTACTTTATTGATTAATTTCATTTTTTTATACTTACGGCTCGTTGGAGAGCTGGTCCTTCAGCGATGATTGCGCGTTCGGATTCTTTCCAGACGCCGGACCCCCCGGTGAGGATTTCTTCCCACGTTTAGGGGCTTTGGCCTCCGGATCTTCGGAGGCGGTCCTCTTCTCCCTCTGAAGGGAGGGATCCTTGGTTCCCTCCTCTTCAGTCGCCCCCTTGGGCCAAGTATTAGCTCCTTTATTTCCCCGCCGTCCCCCTCTGTGGGCGCGACCTCCAACATTCTGACCAGCACGGGCTCCAGTGCGGTCTCTGGGAGGGGGGCCAGACACCTTATCAGCCTTGATCGCTCCACCCATTCCTGTAAAGAACAAAGGGTCAGGAGACGAACTTTTGAAAGGCATACAAATAGAATATCCGGGCTCTGAGCTATTTACCTGAGTATCCGGGCGATCGCGGCTTAGGCCTGCGTCCTCGGCTGAATCCGGACACGCCACCTGCGTCCGAAGAACAGCTCGTACATCTGCGTGGGTGTCGCTCCCATAAAATGCTGGAGAATACAAGGTCCCTCCGGATTGGACTCCCATAGACGGAGAGGACGACGTTTGCAGGGTAGGAGATGCCTGATTAGCATGACCTGCATCACCTTGACCAGGTCGATCTCCCTTGTTTGGAGTTCTTGAATCCGGCCCTGCAGTGAGGGCACGTCCTTGGACGGCCCCCAATTGAGCCCTTGGTTGACCCATGACATCAGTCGGCGTGGAGGTCCCGGGCGGAAGGAGGGCGGCGGCTTTTGCTTGCTGCCCCTTGGAGCAGTGATGTAAAACCACTCCTGCTGCCACAATCCCAGTTCCTCTTGGAAGGAACCTTCAAGCCACGGGGCATCGACCTTCTTGCTTATGGTCGCCCTGCCACACTCCACTTGACACCCCCCAATCATCTTTGGCTCCACCTTAAATGTTTTCAGCCACAGGCCAAAGTGGGGGATGACGCGGAGGAAGGCTTCGTAGATGATGATAAATGCGGAGATATGGAGGATGGACTCCGGAGCCAAGTCGTGGAAGTCCAGCCCGTAGTAGAATAGGAGCCCTCTCACGAAAGGATCCGTCGGGAAGCCTAATCCCGGCGGAGGTGAGATCTTGGCAGCGTATTCGCGGGCTCGGGGCTGGCAGACGGCCTGCCTGGGCGGCAACCTGGCGAAACCGTGGGCTGTGCTTGGCCTCACGCAACTTCAATATGTCCTCCTCCGTGACGGAGGAGGGCATCCACCGGCCCTGGAGGTCAGAGCCGGACATTGTTGTGGATCCGAAGCGCTCGAATCTGAAGCTCTAGGTGTTGGAACTGGAAGCAGAGGAAAGATTTGATGCGAGGTTGAAAGACAAGGACATGCCTTGGTCCACTTATAAAGGGGAAGAAATACCAAGGGCCGTCTCCATGACCATTTAGGATTCCCCCTTCGATAGAGGAGGCGTGGTGACGGGAATGGTTGGGTTACCCACGCACGTATTGATGAGGATCCCGGAATAAAGGGGACACGATCTCTGCTCGACAAGGCGTGCCAAGAAACGCTTGCTGAGCGTCTTTGAGGTGGAATAAGTAAAAACAATTCAAACAAGGGCTTTGTAGCGGTGTGATGACGCTACCGCATAATCGTCGCAGATTGAATCGGTGTATATGTTTATTTCTCTCACGGTGGAGCGTGGAAATTATTTGCGAGCCGGACACTATCTGGTGTTCATCATCTTCCTGGATTATTCAAGGAAGGAACCCGCCTTGCAATGCGAACATTATGCATGCCGGACTCATCGTCATTAAAGACTGGTTCAGGGCTCTTGAGGAGTCTGGACTAGGGGTGTCCGGACGGCGGACTATCAATATCCGCGGACTCCAAGATTACGAAGATAGAAGATTGAAGACTCGGCTCGTGTCAGGAAGGTACTTTCCTTGGCGTGGAAGGCAAGCTTGGCGTCTGGATATGTAGATCTCCTACCATTGTAACCGACTCTGTGTAACCCTAGCCTCTCCGGTGTCTATATAAACCGGAGGGCCTTAGTCCGTAGGACAACATACATTACAACAATCATACCATAGGCTAGCTTCTAGGGTTTAGCCTCCTTGATCTCGTGGTAGATCTAATCTTGTACTACCCATATCATCAATATTAATCAAGCAGGACGTAGGGTTTTACCTCCATCGAGAGGGCCCGAACCTGGGTAAAAACATTGTGTCCCTTGTCTCCTGTTACCATCCGCCTAGACGCACAGTTCGGGACCCCCTACCCGAGATCCGCCGGTTTTGACACCGACACTCTCCCTCGCCCACCCACGCACGGTTGTTTGCAACACGAGGAGAAGCTTCTGCTTACAATTATAGTGGGCTTTATAGTACAAGCGATGCACGTGCAACAGTCATTCGGTGTCAGATTGCCAGAAGTACATGTATACTGTACTACCATCATCATTGTTCATATTCCGGAAGAGGCGAAGAGCCAAACGCATGGTTACCTACTCGTAGTATAATCGGCCGTGTTTGCATGATTTTTTAACATACAATCTAAGTGGATAGCTCCTGTGGTCATCACACGTGAGAGGATGTATAGGTGGGTTAGGTGGGCAGGCAGCAAAAAACAGGGGGAAATGCGTGAACCAGCTAGACAAGGGAGGGAAGCTTCTACATTCGGGGGCGTGGCGTTGACCATTGGGCGGCAACAGGCGGTCATCCGGGTGCGCAATATAGGATGCAAAGAAGGATCCTACAATAGCAAGGACCAGCTTCCTTACCGATAGCTCATCGAACAGAACTCCCAAATTAAGTGTGCTGAGACTGGAGTAGTCATCAGATGGGTGACCGGATGGGAAGTGGGCTCGATGTTAAATTAATTAATTTTATGGATCACTTTAACATTTAATTGTGTTGAATGTATATAGTGCTCCATCATATTAGTTGAATTAACCTCGAGGTCCTTGTATTTTAATTTTTGACATTTTTTGTTTTTTGAACACATGTTGATTGGCTTGAAGAAAGTCTATCTCGTTACTTTTTGATATTTTTTGTTATGTGAACACATGTTGATTGGCTTGAATGAAGGTCTATCCCGTTACTTTACGACATGTTTCCAAAAATGGACCTCGAGGTTAATTCAACTAATAGGACGGAGCATTATATACATTCAATGCAATTAAATGTTTTCCAAAAAAAGTGATATGATTTCTGTGAAACTTATAAGTCATGTATGTCAAATTAACCTCTGTGTACTTGTTCTCCAATTAACCTTCGGGCGTTGCAGGAGGGTTGCAATGTGTCAGTGTCAATTGCAAGATGAGCCATTTTTCAATACATGTTAACCTAAGGTCTATCGCGTTACTTTACGACATGTTTCAACTAAAGTGATATGACTTCTGTCAACTTATTAGTCATGTATGTAAAATTAACCTCTCTGTACTTGTTCTCAAACTAACCTATGTGCCTTGCAGGAGTGCTGCAATGCGTGAGCGTCAATTACAAGATGAGCCAGCAAGCTAGCAGTGGAGTTGCCAACATGCTCAAAGTGCACGCAACATTGAGTAGAAAGAAGCATGCCCAGGAAATTAATGTGGGTTTAGGGAGGCCCTTTGCTCAAAGAGAAATTATAATAAGGTACAATCAGCTCGCTATAAGGACGAGGAGGGAGAAGCGATACAGCTGCTGGATATCTCTACTCTTATAGAAAACAGAGTTAATGATGACGGTGTGCCTGCCATCCTGCAATATAGGCCGTCTGATTTATATCTGACGGATAGGAAGGAAACAATGAAAATTTTGCAAAAATATACCCACACCCCTCTCTGATGCGGAGCATCCTACGGACATCACCATGTCAAGAGTCCATTTGGCAAGTGACACATGCGACATCTACTTCACATACACAAAGGTGAATCATCTCCTTTACACACGCTCACTTGACACTCTCGAGGATGGTATACTACTTGACACTTCTCCCGTGTGCATGCATAGGTATTGTCGGAACTTCACGGACGACGAGGAGGAGTGCAAGCGCCAAGGAACGACTACACCATCCGCAAGGGAAGCGTGGAAGAGAAGACAGAAGAAAGGAGAAGAAGACCGAGCAACGGCTGAAGCTAGCCCGGACGTCCGGACCACCGTCCGGATCATCCGGACCCAGCCGGATCATCCGGGTCCCCCTCCGGATCATCCGGACAACCGCGCTGTGGATACCCGAAGGGTCCTCCTGAAGCCGAATCATCCGGGCCACCTCCCGGATCATCCGGACGACGGCCGGATCATCCGGACCCCCATCCGGATCATCCGGGTTTCGCCTGCGTGCGACGTTTCGGGCCGAGGCCCATGTACCTATTCGCCCCCTCACTTACCCCTTCGCCCACTAGACTATAAATAGACCTCCTCCTCCCCATTTTTAGGGTTAGCAAAGTGATAGCTCATTCTTAAGTGAGCTTTGCTCCTACCTATCTCTACTCTTGAGAGAGAGACCACTACTCCATTGGAGGCCAAGACCTCCATCTAGGAGAAGATCCCCCTGCGGATACAAGACCCCTCTTTAGGGAAGATCCATCTAGGATATCATCAAGACCTCCTCTTGGAGATGAACCTTACCTTGAATCTTTCCCTTTGTTGTTCATGTACCTTGTGACCTTGTGTGTTTGATTGTCTAGTGGATGTGTGATTTGGACTTGTTCTTGAGTGTTTCCCCTTGTGATTTCTCTCCGTTCTTCCCCGTGTTCATCGTGTTCTCCGTAGGATCCCCTCCAAACGTGAAAGATCGACGAATTAGGTTTCCACCCTACATCATTATGGTATCATGAGCCACGTTGATCACGTTTTTGGAGCCCCTACCCCGTGATTTCTAGCTTGATTTTGTTGTTTTCGTCCTAAAAATCCGAAAATCCCCACAAAAATAGCCCCAAATTTTTTTGTGATTTGTTGGTTTGATGATGTTTTGTTGATTTTGATCCATGGATTTGCTTGGTTTCAAGTGGATCTAGCATCTCCCCAAGTTTCCCCACCTTCCATCCACGAAATCCCTCAAATTTTGCCCCGAAAATCATCCATTTCCGCCCAAAAATTCACCCCGGAGAGCAAATCCCGAGCGGATTGACTTGCCCGGATCATCCGGACCTTCTCCCGGATCATCCGGACCAAGCCCGGATCAGCTGGACGCCCCCCCGGACGTCCGGATAACCCACGCACCCAGAAAACAGAACCGGAGCTGACGAACCCGGATCATCCGGATGTACACCCGGATCATCTGGACCTAGCCCGGATCATCCGGACCTCCTCCCGGATGTCCGGTTAACCTTGACACTGACACGGCTGCATTCTTGTTTCGGTCATAACTAATTCATCCAGAGTCCGATTTTGACGTTCTTTAGCTCGTTTTGAAGCTCTTGACATCCCCCATCCCACAAAAATACCACCAACACAATTTGACACCATCAAATTTTCTGAAATTTGGCAAGTTTGCCTAGGCCCTCCACCATATCACCCACATTACCACCACCGACTTCCGCAACCTAACCCATTTTGTTCCCCATTGCATATGTGGTTGTTTGAGTTGTGATTAGAGTCTCCTAAGGTGTTTCGGCTACTTAGGGACAATAGCTTCTTCATCAACCACCACCACCACTTCCGCATAACCTTGCCCACCATACATTTCCACCCCAACTTAACCCAATT
This sequence comes from Aegilops speltoides, assembly GCA_021437245.1. Classification (NCBI taxonomy): domain Eukaryota; kingdom Viridiplantae; phylum Streptophyta; class Magnoliopsida; order Poales; family Poaceae; genus Aegilops; species Aegilops speltoides. The sequence goes on along the minus strand of CM038143.1, from coordinate 274,021,784 downwards.
TTGTTTGAGTTGTGACTTGTGTCTCCTAAGGTGTTTCGGCTACTTAGGGACGGCAACTTCAACTCCGACTCGTGTATAGCGCATCATTCCACTTCCGCATTGCCTAGTGCAACACCACCACCGCTTTCCTCTACCACCATTTTGACATTTGACGTTTGAGATTTTGAGTTCGCGGTTTTTCCGTTTCCTAAGGTGTTTCGGCTACTTAGGGACGAGTCTCCATCATCTTGGTATCTACACCAAGAACACCGCCACTCATCATCGCAAAGGACGGTAACCTCGACGACACCATTGTATATTCCCTTGCAATTGCATTGTTAACCCCTAGCCCATTTTGCGTTACTTGCCTATCGAGACTAGCCATTTGAGTATTGCCGGCAACGTGACTTGTGCACATTAGTGGTCTACACCATCCATTGCATACATACCATATCATCTTGGTATCATATCATCCATTGTGCCTCAAGTTTGTTCCCGCATATACACAATTGCTATCTTGGTTTGTGCATTGTGCAAAAGTGACCATAGAGAAAAAAAAAGAGAAAAAGCTTTTAAGCAAAAAGAGAGCAAAGAGCTCGTGAGCAAGTGCCATAGCATCATACCCCATTGCACATAAGAGCCATACCAAAATCTACATCATATGATATCATGCTTAAGAGAAACACCGGGAACCATACATATATAGCATACTTGGGATAGAAAGTATATCCATTTGGCATCTTATAGGTTGTGCACAAGTGTCGTATCCGCCTATTGAGCAATCGTGCTAGCGTCTCTCTTGAGTTGTGCAACACGAGCATTTTTCGTGGATTCCACATTTTGTGCTCATTCCTTGGTTGCATGACCCCATTTATCTATCCGTGTGTGTGTTTCCGTGTACCTTTCATTGCTATTGGTCTACTTGTTTCACTTGCGAATTTGTGAATCTTTTTCAACATTATTGACTCTTGCTAACATTTTGCATCAAATTTTTGTGCCACTATCCTCACTGAGCTCTACCATAAGCCTTTACTTGTAGGTGTGAGTGAACAAGTCCGGTACCAATTCCACTATTCTTTCATCTCACATTGAGTGACACGGGATACATCCTCAACTTTGGGAAAAGGTAACTTGGTATTGTTTATCTCATTTCCTACTCACCTCTACTTGAGTCTTGTGATGGATAGGCAAGGCATTTCACTTTCGGTCTACAACAACAACGACGAGTTCGATGCCATGAACAACAACTACGACGCCAAGATGGACAAGCGCATGGAGGAGATCAAGGCCCTCATCAAGTCCTACAAGCGATCTTCCTCATCTTCGAGAAGACGCTCAAGAGCACATCCTTCCGAGCTACCACCTCCTGCAAGATCACATCGGCATCGACACCATCACCAGCAAGAACGTGAAGGTCAAGAACTCAACACCAACAACCGCTCAACGACTTCAACATCTCCCTTGGCATCTTCGCCAAGCGACTTCAAGGCATCTTCGCCTACGGACATATGGCATCTTCGCCAACAAGAACCTCAAGACTACACTCAAGAGAAGCTACCCAAGCTCAAGTCCGCGACTTCCACGAGCTACTACGACCTCGACACCGACCACAAGATTCCTTTCTATGGGACTCAAGAACCCGAGGAGTACCTCGAGTGGGAGCGTTTGATGGGCGACTACCTCAAGCTACATCAAGTTACTCCGAAGATCAAGTGAAGTGCGCCACAAGAAACTTCCACGACTACGCATTGGCATGGTGGCTTCACACACCTTGAATACTACGACATGAGTTGGCCCAAGGCGAAGAGAGCTTTACGGCGAGAGTTTGTGCCTCCAACCTACGGAACAACCGGCGCCAATTGGAGAACACCACCCAAGGATCCAAGTCCATCGACAAGTACTTCAAGGAGATGATGATTGCCTTCTGACGAGCAGCGTGGGCGACCCCATTTCGATGAAGTTCCACTTCATGATGGGATTACTGTGACATCTCCAAGACCATCTTCCTCGAGAACTACAAGTCCATCGACGACTACTACATTGGTGCTCTCAAGGCGGAACAAGAACTCATGAAGGCCAAGGCTTCTCCACCCCAAGCAAACTTCGTGGCGACCAAGCTCTACGACAAGCATGAGGCTAGTACCACCAAGATGTCCAAGCCCGACGAGCTCCAAGATGATGCTCCCAAGTGTGACTTCACCGCCATACCTCTTGGTGGCATTGATGCTGCCGAGTCTACTTCGACTCTTTTTCAAGACGGTGGGGCGACGAGTACGGCTACGGAGACCCTCAAGGACCAAGCTTTGGAGGCGAGCAACAAGGTGGCGAGCAAGGATGATGCTTCCATCTTAGGAGGCGAGAGTGATGATGTGCCATCTTCGGCCTTCATCCACGACGAGAGTGATGATGTGCCATCTTCGGCCTTCATCTACGGCGACGGTGATGAGATGATCGAGCATGGGATTTTCCCTTCGGTCATGGAGGAGAGTGATGATGTGCCATCTTTGGCCTTCATCCACGGCGACAACGACGCGATGGTTGAGCATGGGATTTTCCCTTCGACCACGGCGACGTATGATGACTTGAGTGACTTGTGCCACCATATTGAGAGTGAGAGTGACTTCACCACTAGCCCCATATATGTTGAGTTGCCACAATTCACATGTGAGGAGAGCCACAACCCCCACCACTTGAGTGAGATGAGTGACTCCACCATACGTGAGTTTGAGTGCACCTACTTTGAGGGAGTGAGTGAACCACCACATAGAGAGAGTGAGATAGTTGATAGGTCTCGCGAGGCCATTTGCATTTCTAACAACTTGACCTCTACCTCTATTGTGTCTTCTCGTTTGGTGCTAGGTCCCATTGATGATGACGCACCGATACTCGACGACTTCGTCCTCCCTTTGGACAAGACGATGGCCATGGTGGAATATGATGCACCCCCCACATGGTTCCATCAAGATGAAGATGACCACCATTTGGTCTTTCCCACCTCACCTACACCACTTGAGTGGAATGACAAAGGTAACAAAGGTGAAGGTGATGGTCTTGTCCCACTAGTGGACTCTCTTGACAACGATTGCTCCCATGATGTTGATCCACCTATTGCCATGCTTCATGCCAGTATGATTTCCCCATGCGATGATTTGCCCATTTATGATGAGTATGATGATTCTCTTGTGGAGTCTATTAATTGTGATGCCATGTTACATAGGATTTCTTGTGACAATTCTTTAGGTCACATCATGTTTGATAATCCGCTTGACTTGTCATATGCTATGCATGAGATCAACCATATGTCTTATTTGCAATCTCTTCATAGTGACTATGCATATGCCATTAAAATAAACCCAATTTGCACATATGGCATAGATGACAAGCCCATGGTTATTGGCATTTGTTTCTCTTGTGACGATATTGATATGCTCCCTTTGCATCATTTATCTCATATGCCATGCCATGACCACCTAGCTTCGGATATGCATTGTTTTGGATGTTGTCCATTTTCTCCATATGATGTTTCCGATATTGCTCATGAGGAGACCCCCATAGTTTCCTCATACATGTTAGGAGAATTTGATACATTTCATTCATTGCATGATCCCAATACTTGTGTGCATGATATGCTCCCCATGAACAAACATGCTTTTGATGTGCCATATACTTGTTTGCTCAATTTGTGTCCCCATCGTGTCATACATAACAACTATTCTTTCATGATGGATGACATGTTCTTATACCATGCATCAAATTTCTTTGAGCGATGCTTACCTTGTGCTACCTCACACGTGCACATACACATCATGATGGATGATGTGTACATTTACCACACACACAATTTCTTTCGTTTGTGTAGGTACCCATGAATACTTGTCAACTTTGCAATCCCACGAGTTGACAAAACGAGCTCTTGAGAGCAATGACGATTTGGGATCCCGTGGACTATCCTTACCACCGTTCCCTTCGCGCAACGACTACGCGCAACTCCTCTACTTGGCTCTCACACGGCTATGGGCCATTTACCACTTCTCACATTATGCTCATTTTACCGTGTTCACTTTGCATGCTATGCTTGCTTCTATGCCTTTGCCATGCAATTGTGACCCTTGTTTGCATCTACCCATGATTCCCCATTATGATAGTCCTATGTGTATTTGCATGCTTGGTGGAGATCCTTGTTGCTTTTGCCATGTTTATCATGTGCCCCATCCTATTGATGCTTGTTGTGTTGGGAGAGTCATGATGACCCATTGCTATTCACATATGGCCTCTCGCCAATACATTCATGATGTTGTACTCATATCTTGCTTTCATGCTTGTGCTATGACTTGTAAATTATTCATGCCCACTATTTGCACCAATGACATGTTTGCCATGATTCCTCCTAGTATGTTGCATCTTCGCACTACTAGCTTGCTTGATTTGATAGCTATGAATGCTCACTATATTACATCACCCATGTTCCACTACTTGCTTTCTTGGGTTGATGACATATATGCTCATGCCTCTCACATGATAGATCTTGCTTTGACTTGCCATTATCACATTCCCATGTATCATGATATATATGCCTTGTGTGTTACATCCAATTCTTGGACTACTTGCTACTATCTTATGGTTGGTTGCACCAATATCATTTCTTCACATATGTCATGTCCCTTTGCTTGTCACATGCTTGACTTGATTGCCTCACACATGATGAACAATTGCTCTTTCTATTGTGTTGAGTGCCATGATATCTTCACTACACCCTATGCACGTTATGCTTGGTTTGTCTTGCACTTGCCCCATGTGTTTAGACATTTCACGATATTTGGTGTTGTGAATACTTCCTATGCCTACCATAGACCTTTCATTGAGCGCTTTGCCTATAATTGCTATGAACTTGAGGTGGATGCTTATGCTCTTGTCACACATATTTACATCTCTACCTCACATTTACATGCTTGTCCCCATGATATCTTTCCTTGTGCTCAATTTATGTGCTTACACGCCATGTCACAATCCTTTGTCAAACAATATGCTATCCTTGATGACAACACTTGTTTGGTGAGTCACCTCTTGAATGCTTGCTTTTGCACTAACGCTAACCACATTTGTTTTTCCAAGTGTTTGTTGTCCTTGACCATTTTGAAGGAATCCCAAGACGGTGCGACATTGGAGAGTGCCCATTGCAAGCTTGAAGATGGCGAGTACTTGGTGAAGGTCCACTTCCTCACGGCGAAGCAATCTCTTTCCCATGGTGATTTGGTTTTCGATCCGAGGTCGGATCTTTCCCAAGGGGGAGGGGATGATGCGGAGCATCCTACGGACATCAGCATGTCAAGAGTCCATTTGGCAAGTGACACGTGCGACATCTACTTCACATACACAAAGGTGAATCATCTCCTTTACACACGCTCACTTGACACTCTCAAGGATGGTATACTACTTGACACTTCTCCCGTGTGCATGCATAGGTATTGTCGGAACTTCACGGACGAGGAGGAGGAGTGCAAGTGCCAAGGAACGACTACACCATCCGCGAGGGAAGCGTGGAAGAGAAGACGGAAGAAAGGAGAAGAAGACGGAGCAACGGGTGAAGCTAGCCCGGACGTCCGGATCATCCGGACCCAGCTGGATCATCCGGGTCCCCCTCCGGATCATTCGGATAACCGCGCTGTGGATACCCGAAGGGTCCTCCTAAAGTCGGATCATCCGGGCCACCTCCCGGATCATCCGGACGACGGCCGGATCATCCGGACCCCCATCCGGATCATCCGGGTTTCGCCTGCGTGCGACGTTTCGGGCCGAGGCCCATGTACCTATTCGCCCCCTCACTTACCCCTTCGCCCACTAGACTATAAATAGACCTCCTCCTCCCCATTTTTAGGGTTAGCAAAGTGATAGCTCATTCTTAAGTGAGCTTTGCTCCTACCTATCTCTACTCTTGAGAGAGAGAGACTACTACTCCATTGGAGGCCAAGACCTCCATCTAGGAGAAGATCCCCCTGCGGATACAAGACCCCTCTTTAGGGAAGATCCATCTAGGATATCATCAAGACCTCCTCTTGGAGATGAACCTTACCTTGTATCTTTCCCTTTGTTGTTCATGTACCTTGTGACCTTGTGTGTTTGATTGTCTAGTGGATGTGTGATTTGGACTTGTTCTTGAGTGTTTCCCCTTGTGATTTCTCTCTGTTCTTCCCCGTGTTCATCGTGTTCTCCGTAGGATCCCCTCCAAACGTGAAAGATCGACGAATTAGGGTTCCACCCTACATCACTCTCCAAATTTGCAAATAAGGCCTTCCCTCGTTCATCCTTTTCTCCCACAAGATAAACTACCCATACAAATGCATCTTGATGTTCCATGCAACACATGGGCATCTTGCTAGTATACTATATCTAGGTGTCGCACGGAGGCCGAGGAATATGGTGAATGCATGAGGTGGTTGAGGGAGTCCTGGATTAGGGGCTATCTGGACAGCCGGACTGTGTACAATGTCCGGACTATTGAAGCGTGAAGATACAAGACTCAAGACTTCGGTCCGTGTCCGGATGGGACTTTCCTTGGCGTGGAAGGCAAGTTTGGCGATCCAGATATTATATTTCCTTCCTTGTAACTGACTCCATGTAAACCCTAGCCCTCTCCAGTGTCTATATAAACCGGAGAGGTTGGTCCTTAGAAGGCCGATCAAAATTACATTCATACCATCATAGGCTAGCTCCTAGGGTTTAGCCTCTATGATCTCGTGGTAGATCTACTCTTGTACTACCATATCATCAATATTAATCAAGCAGGAAGTAGGGTTTTACCTCCATCGAGAGGGCCGAACACTGGGTAAACATCTGTGTGTCCTTACTTCTTGTTACCATCAGCCTTGGCCACGAGATCAGGACCCCCTACCGAGATCCGCGGTTTGACACCGACATTGGTGCTTTCATTGAGAGTTCCTCGTGGCGTCGCCGTCGAGCTTGATGGCTCCTTCAATCATCGTGCGATGCTGTCGGTGAGACTTTCCTCCCGGACAGATCTTCGTGTTCGGCGGCGGCTGCTGCGAATAATTAAGCAGCCACTGGAGCAGATCGGCGGCTATGCCCCGAAATCAAATAAGGTTGAAACCTGAACTACATGGCGGATATCGCGGAGACTTGATCTTGAAGGATTGGGCCGGCGCCGAAGTGCTGAGCGATCGCGATGAGCACGGCTTAGACCTGCTTGTCGAGGCGTCGCTCGGGATATTGTCGCAGAAGCCTCGAGATATAAATCCGGGACAGGTTGCTTTGCCCTAGGGCGGAGGCTGGACCCGCGCGCAGCCGTACCCTCACCGGCGATGGAGCGAACACAGTTTCACCTCTCGGGGAAACAGTGACTCGGACCCCAGTTCATATCCGGACGCAGGTTCCAGTCTGCGCGCCCCTGAGCCCGCCGATCCTGGTTGGGCTCCGGTGATGGAGTTCACCGCGGCGGACGTTTTTCAGCACTCGCCCTTTGGCGACATGCTGGACTTATTGAAGTCTTTCTCCTTGTCAGGAGACTCCAGGCCGAACTATGTCCGGCTCGAGTGGGAAGCAGACAACAACGGAATTCATCGCCCACCCACCACCCACTTCATTGCCACGATCGATGATCTAACCGACGTGCTTGACTTTGACTCCGAAGACATCGACGGTATGGACGACGATGTAGGAGAATCACAGGAGCCACCGCTCACCGGGCGGTGGACGGCCACCTCCTCATATGATATATATATGGTGGACACTCTGAAGGAAACTAATGGAGACGAGGCAACGGAGGACAACCCCTCGAGAAGAAAGTCAAAAAATGGGCGTCGTCGGCGCCGCCCCAAGCCCCGCCATAGCAACACCGGCCCCGGAGGCGAAAATAATCCGGATGGCGCCGAAGAAGAATATGACCCCGATCAGCCCGACTTTGAGCAGGCCAAACAGGAAGACGAGCAGGTCATCCCAGAAGAACAGGCGACAAACGCATACCCGGAGGAGACAACTACATGCCCCCCTCCGAAGACGAGATCAGCCTCGGCGACAACGAGTTCGGCGTACCTGAGGATCCCGTGGAGCAGGAGCGCTTCAAGCGTAGGCTTATAGCCACTGCAAGGAGCCTGAAGAAGAAGTAGTAGCAACTACAAGCTGATCAAGACCTGCTCACAGATAGATGGACTAAAGTCCTGGTAGCCGAGGAATACGGACTCGAACGCCAAACGGCTGACCGGCCACCCCGTGGCTGGGACAAAATGGGATACCAGCCCGCACCCCCACGCTGATACACTACGGCTCAGGGAAACAGGCACGACCTGCAGGATATTCTGGACAATAAAACAGGACAGCCAAGATCGATCTACGGATCGAGGGGGCGTGCCCCAGCGTGCGACGACGACCGTCATGCGGGATACATCATCAACAAATCCGGCCTGGCCAAACATAGCAACCCAGACCAATCTGACCTGCGTAGCCACATAGCCCGGCACAGAGGCGCCGCACACCCCCTCTGCTTCACGGACAAAGTAATGGATCATGAATTCCCAGAAGGGTTCAAACCCGTAAACATCGAATCATACGATGGCATAACAGACCTCGTAGTATGGATCGAATATTTCCTTCTCCACGTTCACATGGCCCACGGAGATGATCTACACGCCATCAAGTATCTCCCCCTTAAGCTCAAAGGACCAGCCCGACACTGGTTAAATAGCCTGCCAGCAAATTCCATTGGCAGTTGGGAAAACTTGGAAGATGCATTCCTTGACAACTTCAATGGCACATATGTGCGACCACCAGATGCCGATGACCTGAGCCACATTACTCAACAGCCCGAAGAGTCAGCCCGGAAATTCTGGACTCGGTTCCTCACTAAAAAGAACCAAGTAGTCGACTGTCCGGACGCCGAAGCCCTGGCGGCTTTTAAGCATAATATCCGTGGCGAGTGGCTCGCTCGACACCTCTGCCAGGAAAAACCCAAGTCTATGGTAGCTCTCACAACCCTAATGACCCGTTTTTGTGCGGGTGAGGATAGCTGGTTGGCTCGTAGCGGAACCACGCCACATTCTGGCACTTCGGACGGCCGCGATGCTAACAGCAAGCCACGGCACAACAGACATAAGAGACGGAACAACGGCAACAGCACAGAAGACACGGCAGTTAACGCCGGATTCAGCGGACCTAAATCCAGACAGCGGAAAAAGCCGTTCAAAAGAAATAATCAGGGACCGTCCAGTCTGGACCGCATACTAGAGCGCTCATGCCAAATTCATGGCACACCGGACGAACCAGCCAACCACACCTATAGGGATTGCTGGGTGTTCGAACAGGCCGGCAAGATAAACACCGAAAACAAGGACAAGGGGCTGCACAGCGACGATGACGATGAGCCCCGACGTCCGAATACGGGGGGGGGGGGGGCAGAAGAAATCCCCCCAGGTGAAAACGGTCAATGTGATCTACTCCACCCACATGCCCAAGCGGGAACGGAAGCGGGCACTACGGGACGTCTATGCGATGGAGCCAGTCGCCCCCAAGTTCAACCCATGGTCGTCTTGTCCGATCACCTTTGATCATAGGGATCACCCTACCAGCATCTGTCACGACGGCTTAGCCGCATTGGTCTTAGACCCAATCATCGACGAATTCCACCTCATGCGTGTCCTTATGGACGGTGGCAGCAGCCTGAACCTGCTTTATCAGTACACAGTGCGTAGGATGGGCATTGACCCTTCAAAGATCAAGCCCACCAAAACCACCTTTAAAGGTGTTATTCCTGGAGTAGAGGCCCGCTGCACGGGTTCTATAACATTGGAAGTGGTCTTCGCATCCCCAGACAACTTCAGGAGCGAAGAGCTGATCTTCGATATCGTCCCTTTTCGCAGTGGCTACCACGCACTGCTCGGACGAACCACATTCGCAAGATTCAATGCGGTGCCACACTATGCATATCTCAAGCTCAAGATGCTGGGACCGCACGGGGTCATCACTGTCAACAGAAATATGGACCGCTCCTTGAACAATGAGCATACGGCAGCCCTCGGCGCGAAGTACAATCGGCCTCCTCCGACAAACCAATCCAGCGACAACCCGAGCATCATCAAAGCGAGTGCGAGTACCCGCAACAGGATCAACATGAATATCAAGATCGTGATTAGCAGTCCGGCCTCCGCTCAATCCCCGCCAAAGCAGCATTCGTGCCACGCATACACAATTACGCACTCAAGATACCTTGGGCATAGGCGGAGGCGCATCAATGACTCAGTCGATAATGCGGGTAACCGCTAAATACATTCATACTCTTTCCCTTTTACCTTTCAGGACACCGCGTTAGTGCAGCATCCTCAGAAGAGCCGAATCGCCGGACTCATATGGAAGAGACACCCAAGGAGGCAACAGACGTTGTGCGTAGAAGGAAATACCCAGGTGGATGTTGGAAATATGCCCTAGAGGCAATAATAAATTAGTTATTATTATATTTCCTTGTTCATGATAATCATTTATTATCCATGCTATAATTGTATTGATAGGAAACTCAGATACATGTGTGGATACATAGACAACACCACGTCCCTAGTAAGCCTCTAGTTGGCTAGCTCGTTGATCAATAGATGGTTACGGTTTCCTGACCATGGACATTGGATGTCGTTGATAACGGGATCACATCATTAGGAGAATGACGTGATGGACAAGACCCAATCCTAAGCCTAGCACAAAGATCGTAGTTCGTATGCTAAAGCTTTTCTAACGTCAAGTATCATTTCCTTAGACCATGAGATTGTGCAACTCCCGGATACCGTAGGAATGCTTTGGGTATACCAAACGTCACAGCGTAAGCGGGTGGCTATAAAGGTGCACTACATGTATCTCGAAAGTGTCATTGGGTTGGTACGAATTGAGGCGGGATTTGTCACTCCAAAGAACGAAGAGGTATCTCTGGGCCCACTCGGTAGGACATCATCATAATGTGCACAATGTGACCAAGGGGTTGCTCACGGGATGATGTGTTATGGAGCGAGTAAAGAGACTTGCGATAGCGAGATGGAACAAGGTATCGGTATACCGACGATCGAATCTCGGGCAAGTACAATACCGTTAGACAAAGGGAATTGTATACGGGATCGATTGAGTCCTTGACATCATGGTTCATCCGATGAGATCATCGTGGAACATGTAGGAGCCAACATGGGTATCCAGATCCGCTGTTGGTTATTGAGCGGAGAACGTCTCGGTCATGTCTACATGTCTCCCGAACCCGTAGGGTTTACACATAAGGGAAAATGGCGCTAGGGTTATAAAGGAAGTTTGTATGTGGTTGCGAATGTTGTTGAGTCCGGATGAGATCCGGACGTCACGAGGAGTTCGGAATGGTCGGAGGTAAAGATTTATATATGGGAAGTCTGTTTTGGTCACCGGAAAAGTTTGGGTTTTATTGGTAACGTCTGGGACCACCGGGAGGTCGGGGTCCACCAAGTGGGGACACCATCCCGGAGGGCTGCACGGGCCAAGTGTGGGAGGGGACCAGCCCCAGGTGGGCTGGTGCGCCCCCCCACAAGGGCCCAAGGCGCCTAGGGTTTGAGGAGGGGGTGCTTCCACCTAACTTGGGGGGGGGGCAAGTTTCCCCTCTTCCCCCCTTGGCCGCCACCCTTCGATGGGATTGGGGCTGCCGCACCCCTTGGGGGGGAAACCCTAGAGGGGGTGCACCCCCTCCCTCTCCCCTATATATAGTTGAGGTCTTGAGGGCTGATGACACATGAGTTTTGACCTCTCCCTGGCGCAGCCCTACCTCTCTCCCTTCTCCTCTCTTGCGGTGCTTGGCGAAGCCCTGCAGGATTGCCACGCTCCTCCACCACCACCACGCCGTTGTGCTGCTGCTGGACGGAGTCTTATTCAACCTCTCCCTCTCTCCTTGCTAGATCAAGGCATGGGAGATGTCACCGGGCTGTACGTGTGTTGAACGTGGAGGTGTCGTCTGTTCGGCACTAGGATCTCCGGTGATTTGGATCACGACGAGTACGACTCCTTCAACCCCGTTCTCTTGAACGCTTCCGCTTAGCAATCTACAAGGGTATGTAGATGCACTCTCCTTCCCCTCGTTGCTGGTTTCTCCATAGATAGATCTTGGTGACACGTAGGAAAATTTTGAATTTCTCGCTCGTTCCCCAACGATGACATCATGAGCTAGGTCTATTCGTAGATTCTTTGCACGAGTAGAACACAAAGTAGTTGTGGGCATCGATTTTGTTCAATATGCTTACCGTTACTAGTCCAATCTTGTTTCGACGGTATTGTGGGATGAAGCGGCCGGACCGACCTTACGTACTCTTCGTGAGACAGTTCCACCGATTGACATGCACTTGGTGCATAAGGTGGCTAGCGGGTGCCAGTCTCTCCCACTTTAGTCGGAACGGATTCGATGAAAAGGGACCTTATGAAGGGTAAATAGCAATTGACATATCACGTTGTGGTTTTGCGTAGGTAAGAAACATTCTTGCTAGAAACCCATAGCAGCCACGTAAAACATGCAAACAACAATTAGAGGACGTCCAACTTGTTTTTGCAGGGTATGCTATGTGATGTGATATGGCCAAAAAGAATGTGATGAATGATATGTGATGTATGAGATTGATCATGTTCTTGTAATAGGAATCACGACTTGCATGTCGATGAGTATGACAACCGGCAGGAGCCATAGGAGTTGTCTTAATTTATTGTATGACCTACGCGTCATTAAACAATGCCATGTATTTACTTTACTTTATTGCTAACCGGTAACCATAGTAGTAAAAGTAATAGTTGGCGAGACAACTTCATGGAGACACGATGATGGAGATCATGATGATGGAGATCATGGTGTCATGCCGGTGACGATGATGATCATGGAGCCCCGAAGATGGAGATCAAAAGGAGCAAAATGATATTGGCCATATCATGTCACTTTTTGATTGCATGTGATGTTTATCATGTTTATGCATCTTATTTGCTTAGAACGACGGTAGTAAATAAGATGATCCCTCATTAAAATTTCAAGAAAGTGTTCCCCCTAACTGTGCACCGTTGCGAAAGTTCGTCATTTCGAAGCACCACGTGATGATCGGGTGTGATAGATTCTTACGTTCACATACAACGAGTGTAAGCCAGATTTACACACGCGAAACACTTAGGTTGACTTGACGAGCCTAGCATGTATGGCCTCGGAACACAAGAGACCGAAAGGTCGAGCATGAGTCGTATAGTAGATACGATCAACATGAAGATGTTCACCGATGATGACTAGTCCGTCTCACGTGATGATCGGACACGGCCTAGTTGACTCGGATCATGTAATCACTTAGATGACTAGAGGGATGTCTATCTGAGTGGGAGTTCATAAGATGAACTTAATTATCTGAACATAGTCAAAAGATCTTTGCAATTTATGTAAATGGCTCGCTTTAGTTCCATTGTTTAGATATGTTCCTAGAAAATATAGTTGAAAGTTGATGATGGCGATTATGCGGACGGTAGAAAGCTTATGTCCTTAATGCACGCTTCGGTGTCTTTGAACCCCAAACGTCGCTTGTGGATGTTGCGAAAATCGGACATACACGTTTTGATAACTACGTGATAGTTCAGTTAAATGGTTTAGAGTAGAGGCACCAAAGACGTTTTCGAAATGTCGCGGAACATATGAGATGTTTCGAGGGCTGAAATTGGGATTTCAGGCTCGTGCCCACGTCAAGAGGTATGAGACCTCCGATGATTTTCTTAGCCTGCAAACGAAGGGAGAAAAGCTCAATCGTTGAGCTTGTGCTCAGATTGTCTGAGTACAACAATCACTTTAATCGAGTGGGAGTTGATCTTCTAGTTGAGATAGTGATGTTTCTCCAAAGTCATTACCACCAAGCTGCTAGAGCTTCGTGATGAACTATAACATATCAAGGATAGATATGATGATCCTTGAAGTATTCGCGATGTTTGACACCGCGAAAGTAGAAGTCAAGTAGGAGCATCAATTGTTGATGGTTGGTAAAACCACTAGTTTCAAAAGGGGCAAGGGCAAGAAGGGATACTTCATGAAACGGCAAATCAGCTGCTGCTCTAGTGAAGAAACCCAAGGTTGAACCCAAACCCGAGACTAAGTGCTTCTGTACTAAGGGGAATAGCCACTGGAGCGGAATTACCCTAGATACTTGGTAGATGAGAAGGCTGGCAAGGTCGATAGAAGTATATTGGATATACATTATGTTAATGTGTACTTTACTAGTACTCCTAGTAGCACCAGGGTATTAGATACCGGTTCGGTTGCTAAGTGCTAGTAACTCGAAATAAAAGAGCTACGGAATAAACAGAGACTAGCTAAAGGTGAGCTGACGATATGTGTTGGAAGTATTTCCAAGTTTGATGTGATCAAACATCGCACGCTCCCTCTACCATCAAGATTAGTATTAAACCTGAATAATTGTCATTTGGTGTTTGTGTTGAGCATAGACATGATTGGATTATATCTATCGCAATACGGTTATTCATTTAAGGAGAATAATGGTTACTCTGTTTATTTGAATAATACCTTCAATGGTCTTGCACCTGAAATGAATGGTTTATTGAATCTCGATCGTAGTGATACACATTTTCATGCCAAAGGACATAAGATAGTAATGATAGTACCACTTACTTGTGGCAGTGCCATGTAAGTCATATTGGTATAAAATGCATGAAGAAGCTCCATGTTGGTGGATCTTTGGACTCACTCGTTTTTGAAAAATTTGAGACATGCGAACCATGTCTATTGGTATGTACGCATGAAGAAACTCCATGCAGATGGATCGTTTGGACTCACTTGATTTTGAATCACTTGAGATATGCAAATGATACCACATGGGCAAGATGACTAAAAAGCCTCATTTTTCAGTAAAATGGAACAAGATAGCAACTTGTTGGAAGTAACACATTTTGATGTGTGCAGTCCAATGAGTGCTGAGGCATGTAGTGAATATCATTATGTTCTTACTTCACAGATGATTCGAGTAGATGTTGAGTATATTTACTTGATGAAACAAAAGTCTGAATTATTGAATGGTTCAAGTAATTTCAGAGTGAAGTTGAAGATCATCGTGACAAGAGGATAAAATGTCTATGATATGATCATAGAGATGAGTATCTGAGTTAAGAGCTTTGGCACGCAATTGAGACATTGTGGAAATTGTTTCACAATTAATACCGCCTGGAACACCATAGTGTGATGGTGTGTCCGAACATCATAGTTGCACCCTATTGGATATGGTGCGTACCATGATGTCTCTTATCGAATTACCACTATCGTTCATGGGTTAGGCATTAGAGACAACCGCACTCAATTTAATGGGGCACCACGTAATTCCGTTGAGACGACACCGTTTGAACTATGGTTTGGAGAAACCTAAGTTGTCATTTCTTAAAAGTCTGGGGCTGCGACTCTTATGTGAAAAAGTTTCAGGTTGATAAGCTCGAACCCAAAGCGGATAAAATGCATCTTCATAGGACACCCAAAATAGTTGGGTATACCTCCTAATTCAGATCTGAAAGCAATACGGATTGTTTCTTGAACCGGGTCCTTTCTCGAGGAAAAGTTTGTCTCGAAAAGTTGAGTGGGAGGATGGTGGAGACTTGATATGGTTACTGAACCATCACTACAACTAGTGTGTAGCAGGGCACAGGAAGTTGTTCCTGTGGCACCTACACCAATTAAGTAGAAGCTTATGATAGTGATAATGAAACTTCGGATCAAGTCACTACCGTACCTCGTAGGGTGACAAGGATGCGTACTGCTTCAGAGTGGTACAGTAATCCTGTCTTGAAGGTCATGTTGCTAGACAACAATGAACCTACGAGCTATGGAGAAGCGATGGTTGGCCCAAATTCCGACAAATGGTTAGAAACCATGAAATCTGAGATAGGGTCCATGTATTAGAACAAAGCATTGACTTTGGTGGACTTGCCCAATGATCGGCAAGCCATTGAGATAAATGGATCTTTAAGAAGAAGACGGACGTGGATGGTAATGTCACCATCTATGAAGCTCGACTTGTGGCAAAGAGTTTTTAACAAGTTCAAGGAGTTGACTACGATGAGGTTTTCTCATCCGTAGCGATGCTTAAAGACCATTGTAATCATGTTAGCATAAGCTGCATTTATGAAATCTGGCAGATGGATGTCAAAACGAGTTTCCTTACCAGTTTTTGTAAGGAAAGGTTGTATGTGATACAATCAGAAAGTTTTTGTCGATCCTAAGGATGCTAAAAGGTATGCTGGCTCCAGCAATCCTTCTAAGGACTGGAGTAAGCATCTTGGAGTTGGAATGTACACTTTGATGAGATGATCAAAGATTTTGGGTTTATACAAAGTTTATGAGAAACTTGTATTTCCAAAGAAGTGAGTGGGAGAACATTAGAATTTCTAGTGAGTATATGTTGTTGACATATTGTTGATCAGAAATGATGTAGAATTTCTAGAAAGCATAAAGGGTTGATTGAAAGGAGTTTTCAAGGGAAAAGCTGGATTAAGCTACTTGAACATTGAGCATCAAGATCTATAATGATAGATCAAAAACGCTTAATGGTACTTTCAAATAAGCACGTACCTTGACATGATCTTGAAGGTGTTCAAGATGGATTGGTCAAAGAAGGAGTTCTTGCGTGAGTTGTAAGGTATGAAGTTAAGACTTAGAGCTCGACCACGGCAGAAGAGAGAGAAAGGACGAAGGTCGTCCCCTATGCTTTAGACGTAGGCTCTACAGTATGCTACACTGAGTACCGCACCTGATGTGTGCCTTGCCACATGTCTGGCAAGAGGGTACAAAGGTGATCAAGGAGTGGATCACCAGATAGCGGTCAAAATTATCCTTAGAGGAATAAGGATATGTTTCTCGATTATGGAGGTGATAAAGAGTTCGACGTAAAGATTTGCGTCGATGCAACCTTAACACCTATCCGGATAGCTCTGAGTAGAGAAGCCGGACACGTATAGTGGAACAACCATTTAGAACAGCTCCAAGTAGAGTGTGGAAGCAACATTTATAATAAGACCTAGAGATTTGCAAAGTACATACGGATCTGAATGTTGCAGACCCATTGACTAAAACCTCTATCAAGCAAAACATGATCAAACCCCAAAACTCATTGAGTCTTAATCACATGATGATGTGAACTAGTTTAATAACACTAGTAAACTCTTTGGATGTTGGTCACATGGCGATGTGACCTGTGAGTGTTAATCACATGGCGATGTGAACTAGATTATTGACTCTAGTGCAAGTGGGAGACTGTTGGAAATATGCCCTAGAGGCAATAATAAATTAGTTATTATTATATTTCCTTGTTCATGATAATCGTTTATTATCCATGCTATAATTGTATTGATAGGAAACTCAGATACATGTGTGGATACATAGACAACACCATGTCCCTAGTAAGCCTCTAGTTGGCTAGCTTGTTGATCAATAGATGGTTACGGTTTCTGACCGTGGACATTGGATGTCATTGATAACGGGATCACATTATTAGGAGAATGATGTGATGGACAAGACCCAATCCTAAGCCTAGCACAAAGATCGTAGTTCGTATGCTAGAGCTTTTCTAATGTCAAGTATCATTTCCTTAGACCATGAGATTGTGCAACTCCCGGATACTGTAGGAATGCTTTGGGTGTACCAAACGTCACAATGTAACTGGGTGGCTATAAATGTGCACTACAGGTATCTTCAAAAGTGTCTATTGGGTTGGCACGAATCGAGACTGGGATTTGTCACTCCGGTAAACGGAGAGGTATCTCTGGGCCCACTCGGTAGGACATCATCATAATGTGCACAATGTGACTAAGGGGTTGATCACGGGATTATGTGTTACGGAACGAGTAAATAGACTTACCGGTAACGATATGGAACAAGGTATCGGTATACCGACGATCAAATCTCGGGCAAGTACAATACCGTTAGACAAAGGGAATTGTATACGGGATCGATTGAGTCCTTGACATCGTGGTTCATCCGATGAGATCATCATGGAACATGTGGGAGCCAACATGGGTATCCAGATCCCGCTGTTGGTTATTGACCGGAGAACGTCTCGGTCATGTCTACATGTCTCCGAACTGTAGGGTCTACACACTTAAGGTTCGATGGCGCTAGGGTTATAAAGGAAGTTTGTATGTGGTTGCGAATGTTGCTCGGAGTCCGGATGAGATCCCGGACGTCACGAGGAGTTCTGGAATGGTCCGGAGGTAAAGATTTATATATGGGAAGTCCTGTTTTGGTCACCGAAAAAGTTTCGGGTTTTATCGGTAACGTACCGGGACCACCGGGAGTGTCCCGGTGGTCCACCAAGTGGGGCCACCATCCCCGGAGGGCTGCATGGGCCATGTGTGGGAGGGGACCAGCCCCAGGTGGGCTGGTGTGCCCCCCACAAGGTCCCAAGGCGCCTAGGGTTTGGGGAGGGGGTGCTTCCACCTAACTTGGGGGGCAAGTTTCCCCTCTTCGCCCCTAGGCCGCCACCCTTAGGTGGGATTGGGGCTGCCGCACCCCTTGGGAGGGAAACCCTAGAGGGGGCGCACCCCCTCCCTCTCCCCTATATATAGTTGATGTCTTGAGGGCTGATGACACATGAGTTTTGACCTCTCCCTGGCGCAGCCCTACCTCTCTCCCTTCTCCTCTCTTGCGGTGCTTGGCGAAGCCCTGCAGGATTGCCACGCTCCTCCACCACCACCATGCTGTTGTGCTGCTGCTGGACTGAGTCTTCCTCAACCTCTCCCTCTCTCCTTGCTGGATCAAGGCATGGGAGACGTCACTGGGCTGTACGTGCATTGAACGCGGAGGTGCCGTCCGTTCGGCACTAGGATCTCCGGTGATTTGGATCACGACGAGTACGACTCCTTCAACCCCGTTTTCTTGAACGCTTCTGCTTAGCGATCTACAAGGGTATGTAGATGCACTCTCCTTCCCCTTGTTGCTGGTTTCTCCATAGATAGATCTTGGTGACACGAGGAAAATTTTGAATTTCTCGCCACGTTCCCCAACGATGGCATCATGAGCTAGGTCTATTGCGTAGATTCTTTGCACGAGTAGAACACAAAGTAGTTGTGGGCATTGATTTTGTTCAATATGCTTACCGTTACTAGTCCAATCTTGTTTCGACGGTATTGTGGGATGAAGTGGCCCGGACCGACCTTAAACGTACTCTTACGTGAGACAGGTTCCACCGATTGACATGCACTTGGTGCATAAGGTGGCTAGCGGGTGCCAGTCTCTCCCACTTTAGTCGGAACGGATTCGATGAAAAGGGTCCTTACGAAGGGTAAATAGCAATTGACATATCACGTTGTGGTTTTGCGTAGGTAAGAAACGTTCTTGCTAGAAACCCATAGCAGCCATGTAAAACATTCAAACAACAATTAGAGGATGTCTAACTTGTTTTTGCAGGGTATGCTATGTGATGTGATATGGCCAAGAAGAATGTGATCAATGATATATGATGTATGAGATTGATCATATTCTTGTAATAGGAATCACGACTTGCATGTCGATGAGTATGACAACCGGCAGGAGGCATAGGAGTTGTCTTAATTTATTGTATGACCTGCGTGTCATTAAACAACGCCATGTAATTACTTTACTTTATTGCTAACCGGTAGCCATAGTAGTAGAAATAATAGTTGGTGAGACAACTTCATGGAGACACGATGATGGAGATCATGGAGTTCCCCTCCTGCGCACGGTAGAATTCCGCAGCGTCTGATGCACTGCGTGGCAGATCTGCGAATGCCCCTGGAGAGCTCCGAATTCGAGTAAGTAATAGAAACGCCCCCTCCACATGTTTGCTTTGCATAAAGAACTTCTTACCCGCTGCTATCTTCTTGGCCTCCTGGATCTCCTGCTGTGCCTTCTTGGCTTCGGTCTTGCCGTCTTTTAAGCTCATAAGGGCCTTCGCAAGCTCGGCCTCTTTGGCCTTCAGATCATGCTCCACAGACTCGCATTTCTTGCCGAGGTCCTGGAGGTCCTTCTGTACCTCACCTACCCTAGCACTTTGCTTTTCGCGCTCCTTACATTCTGAGGCCGCCTTGTATTCGGCCTCGGATAGCGCCTTCCTCAGGGTCGCCACTTCGGCAGGCGCCCCTGTTACACGGTCACAACACTTAGTTGTTAGACCCACCAATTTCGCCTATCCTTAAATACATAAGAACGGGAATTACTTACCCTTGTTCTCTTCGAGCTGCCTCTTCGTGAGGTCAAGCTCTCCCTACGCCTGCTCCAGGTCCCGCTTCAGATCGTCAACCTCGGTAGTACGGGCAGCAGCAGCAAGCAGCACAGCCTGCTAATTCAAAATAACACTTATGATTAGACTCCTGTGGAATTTAATTGACCCTCTGCTCGGCTTTTCCTTCGAGCATAAGCAGTATCGGGGCTACTACCTATCGGGTGGTAATTTTGCACGTATTCATTACTTACCTCGAAGGCTGTTAGGAGGCTGGTGCAAGCTTTGGTCTGTCCGCTCTTGGCGGACGAAACCTTCTGAATCACTGTACTCATAAGAGTACGGTGCCCTTCGTCCAGGGAAGCACCGCAAAGCGCTTCCAGCAGACCGTCCGGCGCTTCATGCGCAACGGAAGTCCGCGACACAGACGGCTCGCCCTCCCTAGCGAGGCGTCGCCTGCCTGAGTCCGGAACCATCGAAGGTTCCGGAATTGTGTTCGGCTCAGAGCCCGGCTGGCCGTGGCTCTCGTCGACACGATCCGCGGGGACCTTGAACCCCGCGTGTCCGACGTCTGGGATCCCACCTCGGGGCGTCTCCAGAGTCACCCCCCCCCCCGCTCTGGGAGCCTTTGGGACAACACCCCCGTGTCGTCCGCGGGTTGAGGAGTGGTGGCCGTCGGAAGCGAATTCATCTCCGAATTGCTCAGGGACCCAGAGGAGGATACCTCGGGGTGATCCTTGGCCGGACTGCACATATGTTCGGCATTATAAATACAAAAACTGTAAGTGAAGTCATGATAGAATGCAAACACTTACGATCGCGCTAGGGGCTTCCCCCTAGGCAGCCACCCCTCCTCGCTGAGAGCGGCCGTGGCGGAGTAGTCTGGAAGGGGCCCCTTCCCCTTCTTGGACGCCCCAGCCTCCCCTCCTGGGGCGGCTTTTCTCTTCTTCTCCCCCCGGTGGGAGAAGATAGGATCTCTTGCTGATTCCCCCTGCCTCCGCGGGAGGAATCCGACTCGTCGTCGTCGGACGATAGGGGAATGACGGCTCGGCGCCGAGGACCTTTTCCGGCCCCCGGGTTCGCCTCCCCGGACCCCTCATCCTTTCTGGACGGGGTGTCTTCTTCTTCCTCCTCCCCTTCGTGGGAGGATTCCGCCTCGTCGTCTTCGGACGAGGCTTCCGGCACAACCTTCCGCCAGAGACCCTTTCGGATCCCCGGGCCTTCTTATCGGCCTTCTTCTCCGGCACCATGTACGGCGCTGGGACCAACATCTCCATCAGGAGAACATTTGCTGGGTCTTCTGGTAGTGGAGCCGGGCAGTAAACCCGCTCCGATGTCTCAACGTAATCCTGAAATAAACATGCACAATTACTTAAGGCACTCCCATGAATATATCGAGAAGAACTGGGTCCGGTGTAAGTCTAAGAACTCACCGGCCTAGGAGCCCGCGCGGCGTGAAGCCCACGGTATTTGGATGTCGGAGGAGGCACTTCGGAGGCCTTGAACAGCTCCTTCCATGCGCCTTTGTGCGTCATGTCGTAGAGCCTTCAGAGCGTTCGGTGCTCGGTGGAGACGAACTCCCACAGATTGACTGCCCGCCTCTGGCAGGGCAAGATTTGGCGAACGAGCATGACCTGGATCACGTTGACAAGCTTGATGTTCTTGTCCTTCATGCTTTTGACGCATGTTTGGAGTCCGGCCAACTCCGCGGAATCGCCCCAAGACAGGCCCTTCCTCTCCTAGGAGGTGAGCCGCATGGGGGCTCCGGATCGGAACTCGGGGGCCGCTGCACAGTTGGCACCACACGGCTCGGTGATGTAGAACCACCCTGATTGCCATCCTTTTACGGTCTCCGCAAAGGAGCCATCGAGCCATGTGATGGTGGGCATTCTGCCCACCATGGCCCCTCTGCACTCCGCCTGTTGGCCTCTTACCACCTTCGGCTTCACGCAGAAAGTTTGCAGCCATAGGCTGAAGTGAGGCCGGATGCGGAGGAAAGCCTCGCACACGACGATGAATGCTGAGATGTTGAGGACGAAATTTGGGGCTAGATCGTGGAAATCTAGCCCGTAGTAGAACATAAGCCCACGGACGAAGGGATGGAGTGGAAATCCTAGTCGACGGACGAAGTGGGCGATGAATATGACCCTCTCGTGGGGTCTTGGGGTCGGAATGACCTGCCCGGCGTCTCGTAGACGGTGCGCTATGTCTGCGGCCAAGTATCCGGCTGCCCGAGGATTGGTGATGTGCTTCTCCTTGACGGTGGAAGCCACCCACTTGCCTCCTGCTCCGGACATGTTTAGCTGTGCGGGGAAGACTTGGGCTTGGGCGCTGGAGCTCGAGGGGGCAAGAGTGGGCAAAGGAGGAAGAAGGCGTGGGTGAAAATGGGAGAATCTTATCCCTTTATAGAGGCGCCGGAAGCGGTGCGCCTCCCCACTTGCCCATTGGGAATCGCTTGTTTCCCAAGCGCCACGATTAATGGCATGGTGAGATTACCCATACCCGTATTGATGAGAATCCCGTAATAAGGGGACACGATCTCTTCTTTGGCAAGACGTGTCACAGAAACCGCCTCGTGATATGGGTTGTAGCTGGTTTTGTGGAAACGGTTTGAATAATGGATCCGATCGTAATAACGTGTCACGTCATCAGGAAAAGTTGTCAGCAGATTGCATTTGTGAAATATCCTCCTCTCTACGATGGTATGCGAAGATCATTTTTCACATCCGGACATGATTTGAGTGTTCGGTGATTACTTTGGAGTATTCGATGGAGGAACCCGCCTTGCAATGCCAAAGACAATACTGCACGCCAGACTCATCGTCATTGAAGCCTGGTTCAGGGGCTACTAAGGGAGTCCTGGATTAGGGGGTATCCGGACAGCCGGACTGTGTACAACGTCCGGACTATTGAAGCGTGAAGATACAAGACTCAAGACTTCGGCCCGTGTCCGGATGGGACTTTCCTTGGCGTGGAAGGCAAGCTTGGTGATCCGAATATTATATTTCCTTCCTTGTAACCGACTCCATGTAAACCCTAGTCCTCTCCGGTGTCTATATAAACTGGAGAGGTTGGTCCTTAGAAGGCCGATCACAATTACATTCATACCATCATAGGCTAGCTCCTAGGGTTTAGCCTCTACGATCTCGTGGTAGATCTACTCTTGTACTACCCATATCATCAATATTAATCAAGAAGGAAGTAGGATTTTACCTCCATCGAGAGGGCCCAAACCTGGGTAAACATCTGTGTCCCTTACTTCTTGTTACCATCAGCCTTGACGCACAGATCGGGATCCCCTACCCGAGATCCGCCGGTTTTGACACCGACTGTGGGCGATGTATGATGTGTTTCGCCGTTGCACGTCAATTATCATAAAGAAACACATGCCTAATTAAAATACACATGCCAAACCTGTATATGTTTTTTCCCAATGATATAGAGATGTTGTTACACCTTATTACACATTTTTTATTATTTAATTGAAGGTAACATTACAACCAACTTACGAAAATAATGGTAACCGGTTTTACGTGTTTATAATGGTATTATCATTGGACTACCATGTAGGATAAATGATGAGGTGGATGAGAGAGACCATAAGAAAATGCATGTCTTCTCTTGATTAATAGATGATCTCTTACCAACATTATGTCTCACCAAATATTTAGAAATGTCACGTTATCAAAGATAAGACTAAAATTAACCCACTACAACATATTTTGATGTCTCCTCTAGATTACGTGATAGTCTTAAGATAAAACTGTCTTATCAAGCACTGTGCATGCTCAAATTAGTAATAAATCAACATTTGGGTAGTTGAGAATAACATGTGAGATTATGAATATATCTTTTTGCAAATATATCAGAACAAAATGTTCAGATTTTGCCAGTAGAAAAGAGTGTTCAATGTGTCTGATTAGCTCCATGCTGGTTTTAACTAATTTAATTTAAAAATGAACCACGCGTTTTCTTTGGTAACACATAACTAGGAACTAAATGGAGACTGGACACCATGTACTGACACATACGTAAGTGCAGCAACCAAGATTTATTCACGTACAGGGCAAGCTTGTACTCCCTATAAGAGTGTTTAGATCACTAAAGTAGTGATCTAAAACTCTTTATATTAGTTTACGGAGGGAGTACTTCTTAGTGAAAAGTAAAGAACAGAAATGGGCAAGCTGACTACGATAGCATGTGAAGTTGAACCCACAGGTTGCATGAGCACGTGCCCTATAAGTCTCTACGACAGCGTGTCCGAGATGGTTCACCGGATGGCGCGGTAGTTTCTGCTTTGCAGCAGCATGTGCAAGGTGACAACAATCTGAGTTCTAAAAGAGTTAATCCAATGCTTGGTTTTGTTTGTATTTTCCAACTATGACCATTGGATAGAGTGGAATCAATGGATTACATTCAAAGTTATTCTCACACTATAGAATGATATATGAACGTGCAGAGATTTGGTTGATTTTTGTCGGTGTACTAAAGTAGGGGTACCTTAGTATCCCGAACTTGTGCACGGGCAGTCGCAGCGCCCAGCGGCAAGGCTTGCCGGACGTCCGCCAAGATCCTCCGTAGCTACTATTGATGCCATTCAAGAACAAAGTGTTTTCACTAAGAAGACAAGGCTCCGGCAAGAGGAACTTGCCGGGAAGGACAAGGCCCCGGCAAGAGGAGCTTGCCGGGAAGGCCAACCAAGGCACTTCAAGAAACTTGCCGCGACGCGCCGCGCGTCCCGGCAAGACCCGACGAGCGACAAGCTTTCGGGTGCGACAAGACAGCGATCGCGGCAAGGTGCTTGCCGCGGCGAAGCCACCACTCTGCACCCATGCTCCAGCGCATCCGTCGACGTGTCGCCACAGGACCGTTCCAGGCGCACGTGGCGGGAAGCTGTGCAGCCAAGCGGTGCGAGGTGGCAAGTGGAGATGATGAGAAGGCCATCATGGCAAGCGGTGGCGTCCCTAACGGTCATTTCCTGCACTGTTTGGGCGACTGGACGGGCATTAAATGCCCTCGTCCCCTGCCGTCAGAGTTAGGTAGGGTGCACTGTAGATAGCGGTTGTACCAACCCCTCTTTTTACATTTGTACCCCTCTCTGCGTTGCCACCTGTCGGTGACCCCTTTAGTCTATAAAAGGAGGCCCATGCGCAACGTAGAAGGGGTTCGACTCATTTGAAATGACAGAACGCTCACGCTCTTGAGCAAGAACACAATATAACCACAAAGCAGCAGTAGGAGTTTTATCTCTCCGGAGAGCTCCAAAGCTGGGTAAAATCCCTCGCGTGCTTCACCTCGATCTGCTCTTCGTGCGCCCTACGCTCCCTGCCGGACCGAAAAGGGGCCCTGCCCCATAGGTGTTCGTTTCCCATGACATCTTTGGCGCGCCAGGTAGGGGGCGTCGAGGTTGTGCGAACCTGATCCGGTGTTCGCGCGTGCTACATCATCATCTTCAGCGACATGCCACTGAAGAAGAAGGCTTCGGAGGTGGTTGGTCCGTCTGCGTCGATTCCACCGCCACCGGAGCAAACGGGCGGTGGATTAGACGCCGGCGGAGGAACGGGCGCCGACGGGGGAACTCACATTGTCACCAGATCCAAGGACAAGGCCCCGCAAACTTCGGCGTACGTGCATGCACCGCGTCCCTCTTAGGAGGCGCGGGATCGACAACGCCATGGTGCTCCTAGCACCGTGCTCGCGTTAGAACAAGGCCAAGCTGGCGGATTGCGGGACGCTCAAGGCCAACATGCGCGTCAACATGTTGGTGCGAGCGCGGCACGGTCGCCTGGACGAGATGTTGCTCCTTCTAACACTGTTAGAAGTTTGAGAATATCCCGCTCCTCACGTCGTTCGCCCCCGCCGCCGAAAACCCCAGAAGAAGCGTTTGCTCGAGCCCAACTGCTACTAGATTACCCTCCAGCGCCAGACAAGATCGACGACTGGAGGATCACCATCCAGAGCCTTATTGGCTTCGCCAACGGTGACAAGCCCCGGCAACCGAGCACGTCGAAGCGCCGGCAAGACGCCCAGGCGCAAGCCGATGGCGACAAGACCGGTGGGGGTGCCACCACTGTGCACTCCCCGCCCCGAAGGCCAAGATCGCCAACTCGCTGGGCTAACCTCGACAATGACTCCACCCCGTCGTCGGACCCGCGAGCTCGCCGCGATCAGTGCCAAGTTCTCCAAGAACGACGACAAGAAGATGCTCGTACCGCGATCGGCGTCGAAGAAAGCGGCGTCGGTCGGACCAGCGCTAGGCCCATCTGTTGATATGCATGCGCCCGAAGAACCAGCGACTTGCGTCTGTGATAGGTTGCCCTGCGTTCACTCGTGAGCTGCGACAGTCCGAAGGGCCTGTGCCAGAACGAGCGGATGTACCGAGAAATGCGATGGCAGGATACATCCGTCAGAGTTCCTCAGCGTCTACACCATCACGGTGTAGGCTGCCGGGGGGCGCGACGAGAAGATCCTCGCCAACTACTTCCCGCTGGTGCTCAAGACCAACGTCAGATCTTGGCTCATGCACTTGCCGGACAACTCCATCTCTTCATTGGCAGATCTGTGCCATCAGTTTGTCGGCGCCTTCATAGGTGGCCACAAGCCCCATGGCCAGGAGAGCGATCTTCATCTGCTCGCCCAGAAAGAAGGAGAACCCCTGCGCAAGTACATTCAAAGATTCAGCCAGGTGCAACGCAACATCCCAGACGTCCACCCCGCCGCCATCAGAACGTGCGTAATCGCAGGATGAGGGAGGAGATGGCGATGTGCAAAATCAGAGATGTCAGCGAGCTATATGCTCTGGCCGACAAGTGTGCGCGTCTTTGAAGAGGGAGAAACTCCGGAGAGAATGCAGGAGCAGAAGGGTCTGACAGTGATGATGCCGCCCCGGCAAAGAAGAACCGGAGGCGGAATAACAAAAAGAGGAAAGCTAAGGATGTGCTAGTTGTCGAGCAGTCCGGCAAAGGAGGTGGCGCCGAGAAAGCCAAAGCTGGTGACTCCGGCGAGGCTGTTGTGGCCGCCGACAAGCAAGACGACTCCGGCAAGCAGTACTGCAAGATCCACCGCACCAAGGGCCATGATCTCCAGACTTGCAAGAAGGTTGAGCAGCTTGTTGAGCTGCAGAAGGCTGAATACGAGCGACGCGACAAGGAGAAGGCCCAAGAAGGTGGAGGAGGATCCGGCAAGAAGCATCCCGCCCGGGGAGGGCGCCGCGGCAAGGCCAAGCAACGGCAAGGAGACAGACCTCCCCGCGGCCGCGACAAGGACGAAGACGAAGACGAAGATGAAGAGATGGATGAGGATGAGACCGACGGGCAGGAGTTTCAGAAAGCGACAAAGGTTTTGTGCGTCGACGGCGGTGCTTCTCTGCGTACCTCACATCGCCAGCTCAAACAGTGGGTGTGGGAAGTTAATGCAGCAGAACCGTCCGTTGAATCGCGCAAGCCTCTGAAGTGGTCCAGCACGCCCATCACCTTTGATGTTGAGGATCAGCTTGATCGCATAACTGCGGTCGGGTGCTTGCCGATGTTGGTTTCACCAACTATCCGCAACCTCAAGGTCACAAAGATGTTGGTTGACAGCGGGGCCGGCTTGAATCTGATCTCCTCCGCGGTGCTCAAGAAGCTCCAGATCCCCGACAGCGAGCTCGAAGAGACTGGTACTTTCCAAGGAATTAACCCGGGAAGGAGCAAGCCGAAGGGGAAGATCACACTGCCAGTGACATTTGGCAGCGAGCTGAACTTCAGGACAGAGAAAGTCACCTTTGACGTTGCTGATTTCCCATTGCCCTACAATGGGATACTCGGCCATCCAGCGCTCGCCAAGTTCATGGCAGCCTCTCACTACGCCTACAACGTGCTCAAGATGCCCGGTCCGATAAGTGTCATTTCTGTCCCTAGCGACAAGAAAGATGCCCTTATCTGTACCGACAAGATCTACCGGCAGCCACAGCAGATCGCAAGACACTTGCCGCTGAAGCTCCCGGGGGGAAGAAGAAGACCAAGTCCGGCAAGAATAGCTCTGATGCCCACTCCGGCAAGCACACCTCTTAGGAGTGCTGCGCTACCGTCGAGGACGCACCATCGAGCTCCACCGGCAAGTGCAAGAAGGCAAAGACAACTTCACCAGAAACCAAGAAAGTGGCCGCCAAGGAGGACGACACTGGTGGTACCTTCACCATCAGTGCCACACTTGACCCTAAATAGGAAAGCGCGCTCGTTGCTTTCCTGTTTGCGAATGTCGACGTGTTTGCATGGTAACCGTCTGACATCCCCGGTGTTCCCAGGAAAGTGATTGAGCACCACCTTGCCGTCTGCCCTCACGCGCGGCCCGTCAAGTAGAGAGTCAGGAAACAAGCAGTGGAGCGGCAAGAATTCATTGCAGAAGAGATCAAGAAATTGGAAGCAGCAGGCCTTGTCCGAGGAGTGCTCCATCCCAGGTGGTTAGCCAATCCTGTAGTCGTGCGCAAGGCGAACGGGAAATGGAGGCTTTGTATTGACTTCATTGATGTTAATAAAGCTTGTCCCAAGGATCCATTTCCCTTGCCGTGCATTGACCAGATTGTCGTCTCCACAGCCGGATGTGATTTGCTTTCGTTTCTTGATGCATACCCAGGATACCATCAGATCTTCATCGCAGAAGAGGATGAATGGAAAACCGCATTCATTACTCCATGTGGCACGTACTGCTTTGTACGGATGCCTTTCGGACTAAAGAATGCTGGTTCGACATTTGCAAGAGTAGTCAGTCATGCTTTTGAGCCACAGTTGCACAGAAATGTAGAAGCTTACATGGATGACATGGTGGTCAAGAGCAAGGACAAAGCAACTTTGATCCAGGATTTGGACGAGACTTTTGCAAATCTGCGCAAGATCAATCTCAAGTTGAACCCCAAGAAGCGCGTGTTTGGAGTTCCTTCCGGCAAGCTTCTCGGGTTCTTCGTATCCCAGAGGGGGATTGAAGCCAATCCCGACAAGATCAAGGCCATTGAGCAGATCGAAGCACCGAAGCGCGTCAAGGATGTGCGAAGGCTTGCCGGCTGCGTTGCTGCTCTCAGTAGGTTCATCTCTAAGTCTGCTGAAGCGCGCCGCCATTTTCAAAATTTTGAAAAGGCAGGTCCAATGAAATGGACTCGAGCGGAGGCTGCGCTGCAGGACTTGAAGAGATACCTGTCCTCCACTCCAATACTCGTCGCACCTAAGCCACAAGAGAAGTTGCTGCTATATCTAGCGGCAACCAATCAAGTGGTTAGTGCTGCGTTAGTAGCGGAGAGGGAAGCGGACGATGAGCCAGCGACCACGGCAAGCAAATCCAGCGACAAGCAAGGGGCTTCCCCGACAAGCTCTGGTCCCGACAAGGATAGATCTGTGCAGCCACAGGAAGAGAAACAAAAGAAGATGGTGCAGCGCCCAGTTTATTTTGTCAGTTCCCTTCTGCAGGGGGCTAGATCAAGGTACTCTGGTGTGCAGAAGTTGCTTTTCGGCCTTCTCATGGCCTCGAGGAAGCTGCGCCATTACTTTCAAGCACACGAGATCACAGTTGTCACTCGCTTTCCATTGAAGAGGATATTGCAGAATCCGGAAGCGACAGGCAGGATCGTCGAGTGGGCACTGGAATTGTCAAGCTTTGGCCTCAAGTTTGAGAGTACTTCAACTATCCAGAGCCGAGCATTGGCAGAATTCATAGTAGAGTGGACGCCAACGCCTGATGAAGAAACTCCAGAGAAGAGCATCCCCGTCAAGGAAGCAAGCAAAGAGTGGATCATGTACTTTGATGGTGCCTTTTCGCTGCAAGGCGCCGGTGCGGGCGTATTACTTGTCGCACCCACCGGAGAGCACCTCAAGTACGTGGTCCAAATGCACTTTCCCAAGGAGCAAGCGACAAACAATACTGCAGAGTATGAAGGCTTGCTTGCCGGACTCAGGATCGCTGCAGACCTTGGAATTAAGAAGCTCATTGTCAGGGGTGACTCACAGCTTGTCGTCCGCCAAGTGAACAAAGATTATCAGTGTCCGTTGATGGAAGCTTACATTGATGAAGTGAGAAAGTTGGAGGAGCATTTTGACGGCCTGCAGATGGAACATGTTCCAAGAGCCCAGAACGATGTTGCCGATGGCCTGTCAAAATGCGATGCATTAAAGTTACCTATGGAACCAGGGATCTTTGTGCTCAGACTGACTCAGCCATCTGTAACGCCATCAATTGGACAGAGCAAGAAGAGAAAGTTGGTTACTGGTGACTACTTTCCGGCAGAGCTCCCCGAAGCCACCGTCAAGAAGGTCCCCAGGATCAACACAAAGAGTGCTGAGGGGCAGTCTGCTCTGACAGGCCCTAGGGTTTGTTTCGTTGAAGCAGACGCCCCCGACAAGTTTTGCTCCGGCAACCTTGCCGGGGAACATCAAGCTCCGACTGAGCCACAGATTCTTGCCGTAGAAGCGGATGTTCCTGCAGCAGCATATGTGCCTTTAGTCCTTGTCGTCAAGCCACAAGCTCCGGCATGGGCACGGCAGATCGTCCGTTTCCTTCAAACAGGAGAACTTCCCGAAGAGCAAGAAGAAGCGGAGAGAGTAGCCCGGCAATCAAGTATGTACCAGTTTGTCGATGACATACTGTACAGAAGAAGATTCAACAGAGTGAAATTGAAGTGCATTCCCCGAGAAGATGGACAGGAGCTGTTGGTGGAGATACATGGAGGCATATGTGGTCACCACATTGGCGCAAGAGCACTTGCCGGCAAAGCCTTCCGGCAAGGTTTCTTTTGACCAACAGTCCTCCAGGATGCAACTGCACAAGTAACCAAGTGCGAAGCGTGCCAGTTCCACTCCAGCGGATACATCAACCAGCTCAAGCTCTCGGGACGATCCCTTTATCCTGGCCATTTTCGATCCGAGGCTCGACATCCTCGGCCCCTTTCCCGAGCTGTCGGGGCTTTGAGTACTTATGCGTGGCAATCGACAAGTTCACAAAGTGGCGAAAGTGGAAGCGATGAGGAAGGTGACAGCACGACAAGTGATCAAGTTCTTCAGGTCGATTGTTTGCCATTTCGGAGTCCCTAATAGGATCATCACTGACAATGGCACACAATTCACGAGCCGCACCTTCATGCAGTACGTCCAAGATCTTGGCGCCAAGATCTGCTTCGCTTCTGTTGCTCACCCGAGAAGCAACGGTCAAGCGGAGAGGGCAAACGGCGAAGTGCTGCGCGGGCTCAAGACCAGAACTTTCGATAGGCTGCACAAGTGCGGAAGAAATTGGATCGAGGAGCTGCCAGTGGTTCTTTGGTCGATCAGGACGATGCCAAATCGAGCCACTGGACAGACTCCTTTTGCTCTAGTCTACGGAGCAGAGGCAGTTCTCCCCACGGAACTCATATACGGATCGCCTCGAGTGCTCGCTTATGATGAGCTTCAGCAAGAGCAGCTGCGGCAAGATGACGCGCTGCTCCTTGAGGAAGATCGTCTTCAGGCTGCTGTACGAGCTGCTCGCTACCAGCAAGCTTTGCGTCGCTACCATAGCTGCAAAGTTAATGCCAGAAGTTTCGAGGAAGGCGACTTTGTTCTTTGGCGCGTTCAATCAGCCAAGAATTCCAACAAGTTGACACCAAAGTGGGAAGGCCCTTATCGGGTGAAGCGAGTCACTAGGCCCGGCGCTGTCCGCCTTGAGACCGAAGATGGCTTTCCGGTGAGCAACTCCTGGAACATAGAGCATCTTCGTAAGTTTTACCCATAAGGTGCGGTTGCCGGAACCAGCTGTTCCGGCAACCACCTTTTGTACAAGCCTTGCCGTTGTTGCATGTAACCCTTTGTACAAAGCCGGGCGCAGATCCCGTGCATAAATAAAGATCATATGCTCCACACATCTTTTCAAATTTCATGCCTTTTTCTTTTTCCGCATGTATTATCTGACACTTTGTGCAGCACTTGCCCCCGGTAAGTAATAACGAGCCTTCAGGCTCCATATCTTTATTTTCTCTTCTTTCTTTTTCTCAAAAAGAAGGTTCCTTCGCCCACAAGTTCACCGGGGGGGCGGGGGGGGGGGGAGGAGGAGAGGATAAAGGTGTGGACCAGGCGTCGTTCAAAGAAGTATAGCCTTGCCGGGACACAGACGACAGAAAAGCTAAGTTGCCAAAGCTTGAGCAGAACTAGTTTTGAATTTTTTTTAAGTTATCTTCCTTGAACGACCGTGCTTTGTATGGAAAACCTGTGCGCGGAGGAACCAACTCGTAGCTAGTTGCGCCCTTACCTTGTTTCGAGTCCGCTCAACAACGTAAATGTGCTGCGACTAGTTCCGACAAGGTTTCTTGCCGGAGGCAACACCGCCAGCAGGCTGTTGATGTTCCGCACTCAGTGCTCGCGGCAAGGGTGCCTGCGTTGGCAAGTTCCCTAAAAGCATAGGGTAAAAACATACAAGGGAGGGAATCAAGTAAAGGAAATAACATAGCAAATACTACCCAGAATAAAGTTATATTACAATAAATAACTTGCCGCGCTCTAATGGATTGATCCTATGACATGTCTGGCAGCGGCAAGAAAAAGGAGGAAAAGGGCGGCCTAATCTACACGATCGCCGTTGACCCTTCTGACTTCATTCACCTTGTCCAAAATGGGTGCGACAAGGGCTTTGAGCTCTGCAAGGTCAGCACCCGCCGGCAGCTTCTTGAGAACGTTGGTGAGGTTGAGGTTCAGATTGCGGAAGAGAACCTTCACCAACACCTTCTCCAGGACTCTGGCACAGATGGCGCGCGACTCGTCAGCCAGTTGCTTTGGGATCCTTTCCCGGAGTTGCTGGAGAGCCGTCACCACGCCCTTGAAGAACAGAGTAAGCTTGGCGCTGGGCTGGAAGTTCTCGTCGGAGGAGTACCCGAAGCCCGCCAAGTCCAGTTGCGCCAGCTCCTCGTCGATGGTTGCAGCAATGTTGACGAGGCCCTCCGTCCAGAGCTCCACCGTAGCCCTGAAGGTGTTTTGAGTCTCGGCAGCCCTCGTTAACAGCTCCTCGTTGCCCTTGATCTCTTTCTTCAAGTCATCCTCTCGCTTCTTAGCGCTGTCCAGCGTCTCAGTCAGCATGACCAGCTTCAGCTCCAGATCAGCATTTGAGTCCTTGGTGGCGTTCAGTTCCTTGACCTTATCGGCGAGTTGAACTTGCAGATCGCCATGAGCAAGGGCATCCTTCTCGCGTTCACGCTGGAGCGCGGCAAGCTCCTCACCCTTCCCTTTCAGCTCAGCCTCCAGCTGCGTCGTCTTCACCTCCAGTTCCTTCTTGGCGGCCTCGGCAGATGCGGCCGCGTCCTTCGCCTCCTTGAGCGCCCCGCCAAGTGATTGCTCACGCGCGGCAAGCTCCTCTTCATAGCTGTCCAAGTTGACCTTCCGCTGCGTCAGCTCGCCTTCCCGCGTGGACAGTTCCTCAGCGGCAAGCCGCTGCTGCTCTTCGGCTTCTGCCTTCTCGAGGATGAAGGCCTTCTGCGCCTCGACAAGCTGCGCCCTCTCCTCCGCAATGGACCGGAGGGCCTCTTGGTTGTGGCTCTGGAGCTCCTTTGCATGCTTCTCTATGTCAATTCCCGCCTGCGCGACAAGCGCTTCCCGGGACTCCAGCTTCGCTTGTCGGGCGCGGTAGAGCAACACAAACCTCCGGAGCAGCTACTCCTCTTTGGATTCGCTACTGCTGCTGCTTGGCGCGTCGACCACTGCCAGCCCAGCAGAGGCGAGCACCTCTCCGTCAAAAGCCTCTCCCTCGACCGGCACCCTGGAGCTCGACGCCCAGGGAAGCTTGATGAAGACACCCTCTCCGGCCTTCAAGTAGGCGCCGGGCTGGGGCTCTTCGGAGCCCGGTGCTGCGTCAGCGGCGAAGGGGTCGGTGGTCGGTGTAGCGCCTTGCGCTCCTGCACCCTCGGGGTCGTCAGTGCGATCGCCGAACCCCTCGCCAGCTGCTGCACCAGCAGCCTGGGCGGCCTCGTCGCCGGCGGGATCGTCAGCGCCGGCTTCTTCCTCGGTGGCAGCGGCGTCATTAGTGTTACCGCGTGCATCCTCCTTGCCGGTGGCCTTAGTCTCCATCGGATTTGTGGAAGGGGGATCTGAAGACAGGAAGAGGAAGGAAAAGTCAAGCAAATATCCAAAAAGAAGATCAGAAGAAGAAAAACCTAATGGAAAATTTCCGACAAGGAGGGTTACCTGCGCTGGGCTCTATGATCATGGGCTCCACCACCGAAGGATCACTGGTCCCGTCCCTTGCCGGGGAACTGCCCCTGGCCGGGGACCGCTCTCTTGCCGGAGAGCGCTCCCTTGTCGGAGAATTGCCCCTTGGCGGCGTAGTTGAAGCAGATAGCACCTCTGGAGCGGCTTCTGGTTGCTCCTGATGGGCCTGCTCTGCTCCTACACAAGCAAGTCAACAATCAAGATGTCAACAAAGAAAGAGCACCCATGCGCGCCCCACAACGGGAAGTGAACAAATACTTACGCTGGGGGCTCCACTGGGGGCTGCTTCGAGGAGAGGTTGCCTGGTCCGTCAAGGTGGTCTCGGACGCGTCCTCCACCATCACATCAGGATCGTCCTCGATGACAACCACGGGGACCTTGGCCCTCTTCACCGCTCTCTCGGCCAGAGTCCTGAAATGGAACGAGGTTCAGAGAGAAGCAGATCAGATACAAGACAAGAAACAGCATAAATCAAAGAAATATAAGTACAACAGGAAGAAAGTCTTACTCCTCCTCCTCTTCTTCCTCCTCGTCGGAGCTGAGCGCGGAAAGGTCGAAGTCCGGTACCCTTTCTTCGCGACGAGGCGGAGGAGTAGGCTCCCTTGGACGCTTGGCGGGAGCTGCGGCAGGATCAGGAGCAGCGGCTCGAGAAGACCCCGCCCCAGTTGCCGGCTCGGCCTGAGATGCTCCCGCGGCACTAAGCTCACCCCGAAGGAACTGCGGGAGGAGTTCTATCTCTTCTGGTCGATGGAGACGCGGGCGCATCCGTGCACGCAGACACTCTCCGCCGAAGCTTCTACTTCGAAGCGGTCCCCAAAAGGGTACTACTTCTTCCCATTGTTCTTCCATTGCGGGCTCTGCCCGCCCTTTTCCGAATTCTTCTGCGACGTCATGAACACATACGGGCTTCATCTCCTTGATTTCACCCCCAACGCCGTTCTGACAATGGCGGTTTTCGCGCATCTTTGCGAGAACTTCGTCGGAATCCACCCCAACGTTGCCCTTTTCCGCCACTATTTCATGCCCCGGGTCAAGAAAGGAGAGCCCTTGTCTGGCGGGATCGCCTGGATCTCGAGGGTCGGCAAGAAGGAGGTCTATCTGGAGGGGGAGCTCCGCAGCAAATGGGATGAGTGGAGGGCTGAATGGTGTTGGATTGTTGACGCAGATCCACAGCCATTCACCAATTTGCGCCAAACCCGAGTAGTGCGCGGCGGCGACTGGAGCGCCCTGGCGGCGGACGATGCTAAGCTGAAGATCGCCACCACCCAGATTCTGCGGCTCAGGCTTGCCGGGCTCACTATAGGGGCCGTTGGTGCGGACTTTCTTCGCCGCCGCATCGCCCCTCTGCAGGAGAGGGGGAGGCCCGCCTGGCTGTTCGGGGGCCCGGCGGATATCATGAGGATGCGCCCAGGCCTCAATTTTAACTTCACGGTTCTGGAGTTGGACGGGATGCTCAAAGAGCTGTTCAAGCACGACCCCAACCACCCGGAATGGTTCAGGCTGCCACAAGGCGTCATCCCACTGTGCAACAACTCCCAGCTTGATCGCATCCGCGCAATGATGCCGGAGTGCGACTCGCACGGGATTATCCCAACTTGGCAGGAGCCCGCCGATGACGTTGTGCGGCAATTCTTCGACAGCTTGGTGGAGGTAGCAGTCTGTGCCGACGAGCAGAAGCTCCTCACCTGCGACACCACTAACGATGAGATGCGGTACATCGCCACCAGGGCGGAAGAGGCGGCGGCAGCCGCCGCCGCGGGCGAGTTTGGTTTCATGTTGGAGGAGGCAGAGGCGGCCGAGGCGGCAAGTCTTGCCGACCGAGAGGACCTTTACGGGGAGGTCGTTGGTGAAGGAGAGCCCGAAGCCGAGGCGAGCGAGCCCGCCGAGGGTGCAAGCGGCCAGCGTCTTCGAGCAGCTTGCCGCGGGCGGAGCCCCCAGCGCAGCCCCCAGCTCAACAAAGAAGGCGCCTCCGTAGGACCGGAGACACAGCAGGGCGGCAGGCAGGCCAACAGCCGCAGCGTTGCGGGACACGCTCCACCACGGCAATTTTATATTGCCGAATAATATAAAATATTATGAGTGCAGACGCTCCACCGCGAGGTTCGTTGCTCCTTCTCAGTCGTCAGGAATCTATGTTATTCCACTCTTTTGTTTAAGATGTGAGTGTTGTTCATCCTTTTGCTGACACGCGGGACATCTAGCATCAAGGTGGTCGTGTCATGCATGAAAAAGGAGATAAGCAGTGCGTAAGTGAGTCGTGCACTTCGATGGCACCTAGTACTATGGAATATTTTTTCTCCTCGATGGCACGTGAATAGTGCGCGCACTCAATGACGGAGCACAGGATGGTAGCCATGGACATGGTCGGCCCTTTTTGGAGAGAGTACTAAATATCTTTAATGTGTCCTGTCAACTCGACGAGAAGCTTGCTTACTACACCTTCTCCCTCGCCAACGCGTGCACGGTGGCTCACAACACGAGGAGAAACTTTTGCTTATAAGCGGTCGACGTGCATCGGTTCATTTGCTGTCAGATTGCCAAAAGTACTACTGTAGTACCATCATTACTATTCGACTTCCGGAAGAGGAGAAGAGCCAAGTGCAAGGTCACCTACTAACCTAGTACAGTAGTATACTATAGGCAAATCTAGTCCACCTTTTTAGAGCATGGTTAATTAATATAGGCGGCTCTTGCAGCGACACATCATTAAGAGCGAGTACTCTCTTCATAGGAACAAAGGAAGTGAAAAAAAGTTGGACTGGATGCTAGATTGCCAATTAAAACATGATTACATAGGGAAAAAAAATCCTATAGCATTCTATCCTATGAATCAAACGACCAATGTAGGAAACTTGTGAGGGGGTCTCTCCAACAGTGTTCCTCGGCTCGCACCTAGCATCATGGTGGTCGAACTTGGATTCATTCATCTGGTACATGTGGCATCTCAGATCTGGACACAAGGTGACGTACACCTTCAAGGATAGTGTTCTCCTCAAAGCCGGACGTACACGGTCAAGGTCCACGGTCAAGGGGGTAAGGGTGGACGTGACCTCTCACTGGTTCCACCATTTTAAGTAGCACGCCAGCCGAGGGCGCCACCCACTGCACTCCTAGATGTACCCGCCTCCTCGCCGCATTCAAAAACCTACATTTACTAGCAAGATGCCCATGCATTGGATGGAACATCAAGATGCATTTGTATGAGTAGTTTATCTTGTGGGAGAAAAGGATGAATGAGGGAAGGCCTTATTTGCAAATGTGGAGAGGGGTGTGGGTATATTTTTGCAAAATTGCCATTGTTTCCTTCCTATCCATCAGATATAAATTGGACGACCTATATTGCAGGATGGCAGGCACACCATCATCACCAACTCTGTTTTTTATAATACTAGAGATAGAGAAACCCGCGTGGAATGTGAGAAACCCACCCCGTCCACACACGTCCATTCAGGAGCAAGACGCCGGCCAAGCTCCTCGTTCCACCATTTTCTCCACTCTTTCGGCGGCATCCGACGAGCAGAAAGAGTAGTTCTCCGACTTAATAGCCATCTGGGCATGGCGGCACGGGCATTGTCGCTGCCCTCGATGCCGGCGTGTTGTAAAGCGCCTCCAGTGCCTGTGACTGCGCCATCCGCCATTGGCGTGAGTGTATCCGTGCCATGCAGGCAGAGAAAGAAGCCGCCGTGGATGTCGATTTTAGTGGAACCTGCTGTCAGCTGATCTCACGGTGCTTCAGGTATTTCTACATTCGTAACTACGTACTCCCTCTATTTCTTTTTAGTTTCCATATAAGATTTGGTCAAAGTCAAACTTTGTTAAGTTTGACTAGCTTTGTAGGAAACTATATCAACATTCACACTATGGAATCAATACTATTAGATGTATGATGAAATTAATTTTCATAACATATAACTTTAGTATTGTAGATGTTGATATTTTTTCTACAAAGTCAGTCAAACTTTACAAAGCTTGAATTTGACCAAATCTTATATGCAGACTAAAAAGAAATGGAGGGAGTTGAATGACTAACGCAAGATGAAATAAGCTTATTCGTATGCTGAATTATGTTTGAAGTGTTGAACGAGCCTGTTATGTGTGGAGGAGCAAACAAGCACTGCAGCCATGCCGTCAACGCAAGATAAAAGGGTCCGAGTCATTGATGGCCTGGCCGACGAGTAGGGGTCGTGCATACGGTGGTGCATTATTTTGGTGGAACTACACAAAAAAGATACTGGGGTTAGTCGGACAAATTTTCTACAACCACACGGAAGGAATTGCGCTCATCGATTGGATAGAATTTCCTCCGTGCCATCATAGGAGATCCCAAGGTGGAAATCAACTAACCACCTACAAAGTTATGCATAGTCTTCCTCATGCAGGTCAGTATCCCCTTCGTCTAGATGATCGTGTTTTGTCATGCCGAGCTATTGATATGTGCTACTATTTTGTGACACCGTTTAAGTACAACACTTTCCTATCTTTTCACATTCAGGACAGTGAAGATGATTTTAGTTGAACTGCACAAAATGGCCTGATGTTGAGTGTTCACTAATGCC
The DNA here is from genome assembly GCA_021437245.1 of Aegilops speltoides. Lineage (NCBI taxonomy): Eukaryota > Viridiplantae > Streptophyta > Magnoliopsida > Poales > Poaceae > Aegilops > Aegilops speltoides. Next base: position 273,982,880 of record CM038143.1, on the reverse strand, counting down.
TCCTCTGTTTGCTGCAATGTGTCAGCGTAAATTGCAAAATGAGCCAACATGCTCAAAGTGCATGCAACATTGAGCAGAAAGAAGCATGCCGAGGAAATTAATGCGTGCGTAGGGAGGCCCTTTTCTCAGAGAAGCATCGATCATTTTTTCTTTATTTCTACACCTTCTCACAACTTTGTCTTGGTTACAGTCTTGTGAATCATTTAGATGCATAAACATCCTGAACTTAAGTTCTTGTGAACGTTTGCTAGTATGCATACAGTATCTTGTGAAGCCTAGTTTGAATGTTAGCGTGTCAACCTTTACAATCTATGTATATTGTGGGCATGTTATTTGACCCCTCATTTTGCCGCGCTACGACCAGTGTGAGAGTCTGCATGCAGTACACCATCCTCTAATTTGGTGGATGCCAAACCGGCACAAAAAGGAGCAATATCTTTTTTAAGTTGAAAAATGTTACAGATGAGGAGCCATAATTAAGATAGAGTCGTCTCTTTTTTCTTTCGAATGGGCAATAAGCTAGAGAGTGTCTCTAATGGGCTGCCTCTAGTGGTAAGGGCCTCCAGTACGAAACACGGGCAGCCGACTAGGCCGATACAAAATCCTATCCATCTTAAAGCCCATTTGTTTTTTTTGCGAGGAAAAGCCCATATTTATTAAAGAGGGGCCGATCCCAGAAAAACCCTACTTCCTCCTCGCTTCCACTTATACTGCAGCTCGCTGGACTCTCCCGCTTCCGTCGCCGCCAATTCTCGCCGCAACCTATCTTCCTCACTCATACAGAAAACCACCACTCACCTTCTTCCTCACTCGTACAGAAAACGCCTGCTCCTCCTCTTCCACTCCTATAGAAAATCCCAGCCCTCCTTCTTCCCAACTGGCACTGCCACTAGGCTCGTCTCTGGCTACTCTGCTCAAACTCATGAGCTCGGCGCGAAGCCCGCAGGGAAAATGGAGTCGGCTAGCCCCAGTGCCAAGAAGATGAGGCTTCCGCCAGCAGCGACGCCGGTTATAGATCCTGCACCTGGCAGCGTAGGGAGAAGCAGCGAGCCCCCCCACCCGGATCCGAGGAACCCGTAGAATCTCCGGTGGACCGCATCAGCGATCTCCCAGGTGACATCCTTGGGGAGATCATCTCGCTTCTCCCCACCAAGGATTGCTGTCGCACACAAGTTCTCTCAACTCGATTGAGCCCTCTATGGCGCACCGCGCCCCTCAATCTCGACTGTTGTCATATATCCGTGCTTCCTAAATTTGATCTCCTCAGAGCCAGCATATCCTCTCACCAGTAGGGCCCCGTTCAACACCTCTGCATCTCGACACGCTACCTGCTGTCCATACCCTGCATGGTGGATGCTTGGCTGACATGCCCTGAATTCAAAAAACTTCAGCAGTTTGAGTTCTACCATTACCACAAAAGTTTCATACCACGAACCGAACACCAAGAATTTGTGCCCACACCTCCGTTGTCCATCTCATGGTTTTCCTCCTCTCTCCATACAGCCACCTTCACCCGGTGCCATCTACCAGACGATCTGGTACAAATGCTTCGACTCCCACTGTCGGTGTCAAAACCAGCGGATCTCGGGTTGGGGGTCCCGAACTGTGCGTCTGAGGCTAATGGTAACAGGAGGCGGGGGACACAATGTTTACCTAGGTTCGGGCCCTCTCGATGGAGGTAATACCCTACTTCCTGCTTGATTGATCTTGATGATATAAGTATTACAAGAGTTGATCTACCACGAGATCGAAGAGGCTAAACCCGAGAAGCTAGCCTATGATTATGATTTTTGTTCTCGTCCTACAGACTAAACCCTCCAGTTTATATAGACACCGGAGGGGGCTAGGGTTACACAAGTAACAGAGAAGGAGATCTACATATCTGAATTGCCAAGCTTGCCTTCCATGCAAAGGAGAGTCCCCCGGACATGGGACGAAGTCTTCAATCTTGTATCTTCATAGTCCTACAGTCCGGCCGAAGCATATAGTCTGGCTGTCCGAGGACCCCTTAATCCAGGACTCCCTCAGTAGCCCCTGAACGAGGCTTCAATGACGATGAGTCCGGCACGCAGATTGTCTTCGGCATTGCAAGGCGGGTTCCTTCTCCAAACACTCCATAGAAGATCTTGAATATGAGGATCGTGTCCGGCTGTGCAAAATAATTTCCACATACCACCGTAGAGAGAACAATATTCCACAAATCTAATGTGCTGACAAATTTTCATAGCGTGACATCACGCCACGGACCTGCCATTATTCGAACCGTTTTTCTCAACCAGCTACTGCACATATTGCGAGGTGGTTTCCTTGGCTAGTCTTGTCGAAGTAGAGATCATGTCCCCTTATCACGGGATTCTCATCAATACAGGTGTGGGTAACCCAACCGCCCCATCAATCGTGGCGCTTGGGGAATAAGCAATTTCACCGGGAAGTGGGGAGGCGCACAGTTTCTACCGCCTTTATAAAGAGATAGGGATTCCCCCTTTTCACCCACGCCTTCTGCTTCCCTCGCTCATCCATTCTCGCACGCTCAAGCTCCAGTGCCCAAGCCATTCCAAACATGTCCCGAGCGGAAGGCAAGTGGATGGCTGATACGTTTCCGTCGTATCTATAATTTTTGATTGTTCCATGCCAATCTTATTCAACTTTTATATACTTTTGGCAACTTTTTATACTATTTTTTGGGACTAACATATTGATCCAGTGCCCAGTGCCAGTTCGTGTCTGTTGCATGTTTTTTGTTTCGCGAAAACCCAATATAAAACGAAGTCCAAACGGGATAAAAATGGACGGAGATTGTTTTTTGGAATATTTATGATTTTTGGGAAGTAAAATCAGCGCGAAACGGTGTCCGGGGTGGCCACGAGACAGGGGGCGCGCTGTAACGCCCTCGATGCGACTATATCTCCCACGTGGTGAAGCACGACTTAGAGGCATAACCGCATTGAAAGCAATGTCGCAAGTGAGGTAATCTTCACACAACCCAAGTAATACATAAGGGGAAAAGATACATAGTTGGCTTACAATCGCCACTTCACACAATTACATGAATAAAGCATTACATCATCCAGATACAATCAAGGTCCGACTACGGAACCAAAATAAAAGAAGAACCCCAAATGCGACAAAGGACCCCGATCGACCCCAAGTGGGCTCCACTACTGATCAACTAGAACGAAACAACACAAAGGGCAAGATCTTCATCGAGCTCCTCCTTGAGCTTGATTGCGCCACCGCCGGTAACATAGGCACCGCAAACTGGTTTTGAAGTATCCGTGAGTCACGAGGACTCAAGAATCCCATTACCATGGGTATCAAGACTAGCAAAGCTTAATGGGAAAGGAAGGGGTAAAGTGGTGAGGTTGCAGCAGCGGCTAAGCATAATATGGTGGCTAACATACGCAAATGAGAGCGAGAAGAGAAACAAGCGGAACGGTCGTCAACTAGCAATGATCAAGAGGTGATCCTGAACACCTACTTACGTCAAACATAACACAGAAACCGTGTTCACTTCCCGGACTCCGCCGAGAAGAGACCATCACGGCTACACACTCGTAGATGCGTTTTAATTCGGATCAAGTGTCAAGTTGTCTACAACCGACATTAACAAATTCCCATCGCCACATAACCGCGGGCACGGCTCTCGAAAGTTTATACCCTGCAGGGGTGTCCCAACTTAGCCCATGACAAGCTCTCGCGATCATCGAAGGAATAGACCTTCACCCGAGACACTCCGATCAGACTCGGTATCCCGGTACATCAAGACATTTCGACAATGGTAAAACAAGACCAGCAAAGCCTCCCGGTGTGCCGACATCCTGATAGTAGCCGCGCAGATCTCGCCTCGAGCCACAACCGGATGAGCAGTCCGTACAACTAAAACCAGACCTCAAGTTTCCTTGAGGTGGCGCTGCAAAGCGCTCTAGTTTGGACCAACACTTAGACAAGCATTGGCCCGGGGGGGCTGAATAAAAGATGACCCTTGGGTTAATTACTCCCAAAGGAAAAGTAGGTGGTGGTGAGGCAAATGGTAAAAGGCAATGTTGGGCCTTCTTTGGACAAGTTTTATTCAAAGCGAACTGTCAAGGGGTCCCATAAATCACCCGACCGCGTAAGGGCGCAAAATCCGGGAACATAACACGGTATGACGGAAACTAGGGCGGCAAGAGTGGAACAAAACACCAGGCATAAGGCCGAGCCTTCCACCCTTTACCAAGTATATAGATGCATTAATAATATAAGAGATATTGTGATATCCCAACCTAAATCCTGTCCACCATGGAGAAATCTTCAACTTCACCTGCAACTAGCAACGCTATAAGAGGGGCTGAGCACAGCGGGAACATAGCCAAACAACGGTTTGCTAGGAATGGTGTCAAAGGTTAGAGGTTCATGGCAATATGGGATGGCTTGACAAACAGGTAATAGGTAGCGCAGCATAGCAAAAGAACGAGGCAACTAGCATAGCAATGATAGTAGTGAGATCCAGGGTAGCGGTCATCTTGCCTGAAATCCCGCAAGGAAGAAGAACGAGTCCATGAAGAAGACAAACGGACGAAGTCGAACGGATCCTCGCAACTCCGAACGAAACCGGCTAACGAGAGAGGCAACCCGGAAAGAAGCAAACAACATAGTAAACAACCATCGCATAATCATGGCATGATGCACAACCAAGTATGATGCATGTCCGATTTAATGAGGCATGGCATGGCATGGCATGGCAAAGTGCACAAGCAATCCTACAAATTAAGTGGAGCTCAATATGCAACGGTGCATATTGATGAAACACCACGACAAGTTATTTAGTTCGATCTTGTTTAGGTACACAACAATGTTAAATGTTGTTAAACATGGCAAGGGGTGAAGCATAACACAACTACCTACCTAGGCAAGTTTAAATGAGGCCGGAAACAACAAACAACAAGTCCGAAAAATCCCCATGTGCATATATATGGATTAGGTACTGTTCTGCACTAAACACCATTTTAATGTTGTTAAACAGCAAAACAAAGTGCACCATGTTAAACTAGGCAAAATTCTACCCCATTTACATATAAAGTTTATTAAATTCCGAGTTACGGTTATTTAGTTATGAAATAAATCATTTTAACATGGCAATTTAGCAAATTAACACAAACAGCATTTTAAACATTTCAAACATGGATGAAAATGGCATATTATGAAACTAGACGAAATTCTAAGCATTTTACATATATAAGTTGTTTTAATCCGATGCACGGTTGTGGAGTTATTATATGCATGAACTTAAGGGACTAATCTGTAAAACAGTTAAATCACTGGAAAAGGCTAAAATCACAGAACGGAAAAAAAACATGCATGGGCCGACTCTAGCTGGCCCGAAACAGAATAGAGGGGCTAGGGGGCTGCTCACCCCTGGGCCACGGCCCGTTCGGTGGAGGAGGCGCGCGCTGGGCCGGGGAGGCGCTAGGCCGGCCTGTGGCCCACGCGGGCGCTCGAGCTGGGCTGGGGGGCTGGATCTGGACCTGGCGACGCGGTCAACTCCGGACTGAACCGAGCGAGAGCCGCTGCTGCGCTCGTTTCTGAAGAAACTCGAACAGCAGCAGGGGAGGCTGACGAGAACGGCGAGGGAGGCGCGGGGAGGCCGGAACGGGGCCGCAGGTGACCGGATCCGGCGGAGGTCGTGGTCGGGGACCCGTTCCCGGCGTCGGCGGCGAGACGCAGGAGAGCAGGCGTCAGGGAAACGGGCGGAGACAGCGGTAACGGGCGTCCTGGCACGGGCGTCCTCCTCTGCTCGAAGAAGAGGCCGAATCGGGCGTTGACGGCGCGACTGAAGAAGACGACGCCGAGGAGCAGCGGGGATGGGGCTCCGACGAGTCAAGAGGTCCCGCAGGACGGGATGGCAGGACCCGACGGATCCGTGGAGATGGGTGGAGACTCTGTTGCGGTGACGGACGCGAGCTCGGGCGGCAAGCAGAGGAGTCGGGCGGAGCTTCTTCTTGGCGACAGGATCTCCGCCAGCAGAGCTTGGAGGCTTGGCGCGGAGCTGATGATGGGGAGGCGCGGACTTGGGAGAAGGAGATTGAGCTCTGGATGCTTGCAGCCGGGCGCGGGCCGACGGGAGAAGAAGGCGACGGTCCTGGGGTCGCTAGATGCAGGTAGTTGGGGACGAGGTCGAGCGCAGGAGGAGATGGGCGGTCTTGGGGCTCGGGCTCCTCGATCCAGATCGAGGCAGGGAGGAGGAAATGCCCGGGCAGGAGGCGGCCAGGGATCGAGTGGAGGCGCTGGTTGGCTGGGTTCGCAAAACGAGGAGGTGGGGATCGACTGGATGGATGGATCGGGCGGATGAATCCCGAGGGGGACTCGTGGAGTGGCGGCGCGGGATAGGAAAGATGGGACAAGACCCCTAGGATCTAGGGTTGGACCTGTTTATATAGGTAAGGGATTAGTTTAGGGGCTATCGGATCCCTCCGATCGTAATCGGACGGTTCGAAATAAAATAGCTAGGGAGTCCAAAAGAGAAAACGGAGATATTTTGTAGATGTTGGGGGATGTTCCGGATCCAACGGTCATGACAGACCGGTTCGGGTTCGGGGAAGTTTTCGGACGAAAGAAAGAGGGGGGGGGGGTGGTTGTGCAGAGAGGGTCAAACGGTCAGACAACAGAAGAACGGTTGGTCTGAGAAACGTCAACGGAGGCGAGGGAGAAGCGGCAACGACGAGCGAATGCAAGTTTTAAAATATGACGGCAACAGAGTGCCGATGCAATGCGAATGATGCGATGATGAAATGCCAGACATGAACAAAATGCAAAACGAAAGACAAAAACCCAACCACGAAGGAAAATTCAAAACACATCTCCGGAAAAGGCAAGAGTTGGAGCATGAATATGGAAAGTCGTATCCGGGGCGTTACGACACTCCACCACTACGAGAGGATCTCGTCCCGAGATCTAGGATGGCACCGGAGGGAAAAGGAAGAGGAAGAGGATAGGTAAAACTAAGTTGCTTCTTCGACGAACAAGTGAAACCATGAACCTTGAGAGGTTGAGCAATTTAAAAGAAAGAGTACAACAGAGATGAACGAGATTGCAAACAATCCGGTAGAAAAAAAGGAACAAGGAGTATACGAGAATTTGAAGGTTGCAAAGACATGAATCAAAAGTTTAATGGACAAGATAGAATTCGAAACCACTCCGGTTAAAACAAGATGAGAGGGGAAGAATGACATAATTTGGGCAGCACTCCGGCTGTAAATGGAAGGAATTGAACATGAACTTGAGAAGATGGGAGGATACTTGATGAAATCAACAACACACTGCCTCCAGAACTATTGAAAGAATGGCACAATGGGTAAGAAGGATTTCAGACAGCACTCCGGTTGAAAAGAGAAGAAAACTTGATAAGATTAAAAGATATTGAAGAGATGATACCACACTCCGGTTAAATGGATACGCAAGAAAAGAACACGACCCTCACAATCGATGATGATGAGTGAGTGACTGAAACACAAACCTGAGTAAGTAGGTTGTTTGCGTATGGGATAAAATTGGACTTGATGCTTTAATGGTATGGTTGGGTTTTACCTTAATGAATCTTTAGTAGTTGCGGATGCTTGCTATAGTTCCAATCATAAGTGCACAGAATTCCAAGTAAGGGATGATATGTTAGCTTATGCCTCTCCCTCAAATAGAATTGCAATAGTTATTACCGGTCTAGTAACGTAGTCAGTTGCTTAGGGACAATTCCACAACTCCTACCACCACTTTTCCACACTCGTTATATTTACTTTATTGCATCTTTATCTAAACAGCCCCTACTTTTTACTTACTTGTTCTTTATTATCTTGCAAACCTATCCAACAACACCAACAAAGTACCTCTAGTTTCATACTTGTTCTAGGTAAAGCGAACGTCAAGCGTGCGTAGAGTCGTATCAGTGGCCGATAGGACTTGAGAGAGTATTTGTTCCACCTTTAGCTCTTTGTTGGGTTCGACACTCTTACTTATCGAAAGAGGCTACAACTGTCCCGTATACTTGCGGGTCATCAAGAACTTTTTCTGGCGCCGTTGCCGGGGAGTCATAGCGTGGGGTGAATAATCTCGCGTGTGCTTTTTTGCTTTATCACTAAGTAATTTTTATTTGCTGTTCTTAGTTGTTTTCTATATTTAGCTATGGGTAGGAAACGCAAAATACAAAAAAAATTAGTTGTACCTACTGAACCAGTGGTTGGAGAACCACTCAAAATCTATCACACTCCTGAAGGTTTTTACTTGGATCATCTTCGATCCCTTTGTGCTCGTGCTGAAACCCCCACTAGTTTAGTTGAGGGCAAATCTTTAGATGAGCATTCTTGTTTTGTGCGACACCGTATATCTGAAAAAGGGAAACTATTATGGGATCAAATTCAACGTTTGCAATGCTATGCTTGGAATTTATGTGAAATATATAAGTTTACTTGGTATTCTGAAGACCCTAAGAAACACCTACCCTATCAATGCTTGTTTAGTGATAATGGACTCGTATCTTCGTATGCTAAGGGTGTTTACAATTACTATGATGTTCAACAAATTGAAGAATTTGTTGCTTTTAAAGGTGCTTATGAAATTGCCTCTTTGATTGAAAAGTATGATGCTACTCTTTACAAATCTGAAAATTTTGCCATATTTCAATATTGTTATGATAATTATGCTTCTAATGCCTATGTTAAACCATATATTGAGGATTTCTCCGTTGTCCAAGAAGAGACTAATATTTTGCAGGAAGCTATGGAAGAAGAAATTGATGAAACAGTGGGCTCATTGGATGAAAAAGATGATGAGGAGAGCGAAGAACAAAAGGAGGAAGAGCGGATTAGCTACCCGTGCCCACCTTCTAATGAGATTAACCCTCCAACTCATATATTATTTAATTCCCCTTCATGCTTACTGCAAGATGATTGCTATGATCCCTTGAATTTGTCTGAAATATCCCTTTTTGATGATGCTTGCTACGCTTGTGGCCAAGATGCCAATATGAATTATGCTTATGGAGATGAACTTGCTATAGTTCCTTATGTTAAACATGAGATTGTTGCTATTGCACCCACGCATGATAGTCCTATTATCTTTTTGAATTCTCCCAACTGCACTATATCGGAGAAGTTTGTGCTTATTAAGGATTACATTCATGGGTTGCCTTTTACCGTTGCACGTAATGATTTTGATGAATATAATATGCATGTGATTGCTGCTCCTACTTGCAATTATTATGAGAGAGGAACTACATCTCCACCTCTCTATGTATCCAATATGATAGAATTGCAAGAAACTGCTTATACTATGCATTGGCCTTTACTTGGTGTGCATGAATTGTTCTCTTATGACGTGCCGATGCATAGAAAGAGAGTTAGACTTCGTTGTTGCATGATATATGTCACTTTGTGCTCACTACTAAATTACAAATCATTGTTAATTTAAATTGGCTTTGATATACCTTGGGATCCGGGTGGATTCATTACTTGAGCACTAAATGCCTAGCTTAATGGCTTTAAAGAAAGCGCTGCCAGGGAGACAACATGGAAGTTTTAGAGAGTTATTTATTTCTGTTGAGTCCTTTCATATAGTTTAAAAACACAAAAATAAACAGGGGAACCTAAAAACTTTTCAAAAAGGAAAGTGAAAGTGAGAAAGACAAGCATTGTTGAAGTGGGAGCTAGCCTTGGACTTTGTTCATGCTCACGGAAACTTTGTGAATCTTGATTACAGAAACTTTTCATCAAAAATAATTATCCCCTTGTATAATTCCATTGTATTATAAAAATAATGTACTAAGGTTTGCCTTTAGGATGTTTACAATGCTTGTTGGTTTGTACGGTGCAGGATAGAAACTTTGGCTGTAGTGCGCGATTTTACCTTTTTAACTGGAACGTCAATTGGTTCTGATTCCTTTTGCACTGTCTTGCTGTACAACTTGTTTATTTTTCCTAATTTTAGTAGAATTTGTGGGATACATAAGTATGGTGGATGTTCAGATTGCTACAGACTGTTCTGTTTTTGACAGATTCTGTTTTTGATGCATAGTTTGCTTGTTTTGATGAATCTATCAATTTATACTAGTGGATTAAGCCATGGAAAAGCTATATTACAGTAGACAAAATGGAAAAACAAAATATGAATTGGTTTGCAACAGTACTTAGAGTGGGGATTTGCTTTATTATACTAACGGATCTTACCGAGTTTTCTGTTGAAGTTTTGTGTGGATGTAGTGTCTAATCGAGGATATCTCAATATGAGGAAAAGGAAGAAAGGCAATAGCTCAAGCTTGGGGATGCCCGAGGCACCCCAAGTAAATATTCAAGGAGACTCAAGCGTCTAAGCTTGGGGATGCCCCGGAAGGCATCCCCTCTTTCTTCAACAAGTATCGATATGTTTTCGAATTCTTTTCGTTCATGCATTATGTGCAAGTCTTGGAGCATCTTTTGCATTTAGTTTTCACTTTTATTTTATGCACCATGCTGGTATGAGATAGTCCTTGGTTGATTTATAAAATGCTCATTGCACTTCACTTAAATCTTTTGAGTATGGCTTTATAGAATGCTTCATGTGCTTCACTTATATCATTTGAAGTTTGGATTGCCTGTTTCTCTTCATTTATAGAATGCTCTTTTGCTTCACTTATATTTGTTAGAGCGTGTGCATATCTTTTTTAGAAATAATTAACCTCTCTTGCTTCACTTATATCTTTTTAGAGAGATGACAGGAATTGGTCATTCACATGGTTAGTCATAAAATCCTACATAAAACTTGTAGATCGCTGAATATGATATGTTTGATTCCTTGCAATAGTTTTGCGATATAAAGATGGTGATATTAGAGTCATGCTAGTGGGTGGTTGTGGATTGTAGAGACACTTGTGTTGAGGTTTGCAAGTCCCGTAGCATGCACGTATGGTAACCTTTGTGTGACAAATTTGAAGCATGGGGTGTTTATTTGATTGTCTTCCTTATGAGTGGCGGTCGGGGACGAGCGATGGTCTTTTGCTACCAATCTAACCCCCTAGGGGCATGCGTAGTAGTACTTTGCTTCGAGGGCTAATAATTTTTTTTGCAATAAGTATATGAGTTCTTTATGACTAATGTGAGTCCATGGATTATACGCACTTTTACCTTTCCATCATTGCTAGCCTCTTCGGTACCGTGCATTGCCCTTTCTCACCTTGAGAGTTGGTGCAAACTTTGTCGGTGCATCCAAACCCCGTGATACGATACGCTCTATCACACCTAAGCCTCATTATATCTTCCTCAAAACAGCCACCATACCTACCTATCATGGCATTTCCGTAGCCATTCCGAGATATATTGCCATGCAACTTCCATCATCATCATATTCATGACTTGGGCATTCATTGTCATATTGCTTTGCATGATCGTAAGATAGCTAGCATGGTGTTTTCATGGCTTGTCGGTTTTTGATGTCATTGCTATGCTATATCATTGCACATCCCGGTACACCGCCGGAAGCAATCATATAGAGTCATATCTTTGTTCCAGTATCGAGTTGTAATATCGAGTTGTAAGTAAATAAAAGTGTGATGATCATCATTATTAGAGCATTGTCCCCAAAAAGAAAAAAAAAGAAAGGTCAAAAGGAAAAAAAGAAAGGCCAAAGAAAAAAAAGAAAAAGAAAAAAAAAGAAAAAAAAAGAAAAAAAAAGAAAATTAATGAAAAGGGGCAATGTTACTATCTCTTTTTCCACACTTGTGCTTCAAAGTAGCACCATGTTCTTCATGTAGTGAGTCTCATATCTTGTGCTTCAAAGTAGCACCATGTTCTTCATATAGATTGTCTCCTATGTTGTCACTTTCATATACTAGTGGAAATTTTCATTATAGAACTTGGCTTGTATATTCCAACGATGGGCTTCCTCAAATGCCCTAGGTCTTCATGAGCAAGCAAGTTGGATGCACACCCACTTAGTTTCTTTGAGCTTTCATACACTTATAGATCTTAGTGCATCCGTTGCATGGCAATCCCTACTCCTCGCATTGACATCAATTGATGGGCATCTCCATAGCCCGTTGATTAGCCGCGTCGATGTGAGACTTTCTCCTTTTTTGTCTTCTCCACATAACCTCCATCATTATATTCTATTCCACCTATAGTGCTATATCCATGGCTTGCGCTCATGTATTGCGTGAGGGTTGAAAAAGCTGAAGCGCGTTAAAAAGTATGAACCATTTGCTCGGCTTGTCATTGGGGTTGTGCATGATGGGGACATTTTGTGAGACGAAAATGAAGCATGGCCAAACTGTATGATTTTGTAGGGATAAGCTTGCTTTTGCCTTGTTGTTTTGAAAAGACATGATTGATTTATTGGTACGCTTGAAGTATTATTGTTTTTTATGTCAAATGATAGACTATTGCTTTGAATCACTCATGTCTTAATATTCATGCCATGATTAGACATATGATCAAGATTATGCTAGGTAGCATTCCACATCAAAAATTATCTTTTTTATCATTTACCTACTCGAGGACGAGCAGGAATTAACCTTGGGGATGCTGATACATCTCCGTTGTATCAATCATTTTTGATTGTTCCATGCCAATATTATTCAACTTTTATATACTTTTGGAAACTTTTTATACTGTTTTTTGGGACTAACATATTGATCCAGTGCCCAGTGCCAGTTCCTGTCTATTGCATGTTTTTTGTTTCGCAGAAACCCAATATCAAAAGGAGTCCAAACGGGATAAAAACGGACGGAGATTTTTTTTTGGAATATTTATGATTTTTGGGAAGTAAAATCAACATGAAACGGTGTCCGGGGTGGCCACGAGACAGGGGGCGTGCCCTCCCCCCTGGGCGCGGCCTGGGCTCTCGTGGGCCACCCGTAAGGCGGTTGATGCTCTTCTTTTGGCGCAAGAAAGCTAATTTTATGAGAAAGATCTGTGCGAAAGATTCACCCCAATCAGAGTTACGGATCTCCGGATATTTAAGAAACGGTGCAGGGGTAGACTCTGAGAACGCAAAAACAGAGAGATAGATCCAATCTCGGAGGGGCTCTCACCCCTCCCACGCCATGGGAGCCAAGGACTAGAGGGGAAACCCTTCTCCCATCTAGGGAGGAGGTCAAGGAAGAAGAAGAAGCGGGGCTCTCTCTGTTGGGGAACGTAGTAATTTCAAAAATTTTCCTACGCACACGCAAGATCATGGTGATGCATAGCAACGAGAGGGGAGAGTGTTGTCTACGCCCTCGTGAGACCAAGCGAAGCGATCACAACGTAGAGGAAGTAGTCGACGTTCTCCTCGCGATCCGACCGATCCCAGCGCCGCACTCCGGCGCCCGAGTTCTTGACACACGACGGCTCGGTGACGCTCCTCGGCTCCAATCCAGAGAGCTTGGGAGGGAGAGTTCCACAAGACGACGGCGCAGGACGATCTTGATGTTCTATCGACGCAGGCTTCGCCTAAGCACCGCCACGATATGACCGAGGTGGATTATGGTGGAGGTGGGCACCGCACACTGCTAAGGAACGATCTCAAGGATCAACTTGTGTGTTCTAGGGTGCCCCCTGCCCCTGTATATAAAGGAGCAAGGGGAGGCCGGCCGCCCTAGGGCGCGCCAGGGGGGGGAGTCCTCCTCCTAGTGGGAGTAGGACTCCTTTCCTAGTCCAACTAGGAAGGAGGAAGGGGAAGGAAGGAGAGGGAGAGGGAGAGGAAGGGGGCCGCGCCCCGCCCTGTCCTATTCGGACTCCCTGGGGGCGCCACCTCCTGGTGCGGCCCTCTCTCTCCCTCTTGGCCCACTAAGGCCCATAACTTCCCCGGGGTTCCGGTAACCCCTCCGGCACTCCGTTTTCTCCGAAACTTTGGAACCTTTCCGTGTCCGAATATAGCCGTCAATATATCAATCTTTATGTCTCGACCATTTCGAGACTCCTCGTCATGTCTGTGATCACATCCAGGACTCCGAACTTCTTCGGTACATCAAAATACATAAACTCATAATATAACCGTCATCGAAACCTTAAGCGTGCTGTCGGGGGAGAACTGCCCGCCACGAACACCTATGGGACCGGAGCCCCTTGTCTGTGCGGTACGAGGGCGGAGGGGGCACGGAGAGCAGATCGTGGCAAGCACGCGGGCAGTCTTTACCCAGGTTCGGGCGGCGATGGACGCGTAAAACCCTACTCCTGCCTTGGTTTGTATTGAGCTCGGGAGCTTGAAGATCTACAGTATCAGCTACACCAAGCGCGAGAGTTGTCAAGGTTTCCAACCGAACGAATCGAACCGACCCCCACCCCCTCCACGTTGTGCATGGGCCTCCTTTTATAGTGCAAGGGGTCACCGACAGGTGTCAACGTAGGAGAAAAGGGTAAAAACGTAAAAGAGGTGGTAGTTGGAACAGTCTTGGGAACAAGTGGAGCTACGGTCGCGTGAACAAGTGGTTGTTACCTACTTTGTGATGGGGACAAGGGCATTTAATGCCGTCGCCGTCGACCCAAAAGCTCCGCCCTTGTGTCTCCGTTTGGCACGGCGATGGATCCACCACCGTGAAGTGCCACCGTGTCCCCCAGCTGCACAGACCATCCGCCACGCGCCCCGGAAGGCCCTGTATGCACGTGGGCTGATGAGCTGGAGCGCGGGCACACAGCAGAACTCTCCGGCAAGCACCTTGCCGGGTCTTGACCTTGCCGGGCCCGGAGCTTGCGGGCTCAGAACTTGTCGCCCCGGGCCCTCGCCGGGACGCATATAGCGCCGAGGCGTGTCTTCTATGATGCAATCTTCTAGTCTTCCTGGCGAGCTCCTCTTGCCAGGGCCTTGCGTGAGTGATGTAACCTTGAGCCTGGAACGGCCTTCCCGGCAAGCTCCGCTTGCCGGGGTCTCGATCTTCTGTCTTGTATACTTCGTCTTTGAATGGCTTGACATGGAGCAGGAAGGTCTTCGGCGAGCACGTGGTAAACCCTGCCGCGGGAAGCTGCAACCGCCCGTGCACAAGTTGGGGTACTGAGGTACCCCTACCTTAGTACACCGACAGGAGCCCCCGGGCCTGGGCCACACACGGTGCCGAGCGCTGTTGGGCCAGGCCCAAAACAGTGCACGGGCACACGCGTCCCACGGCGCGCCGAATCCACTTCCGCATCTGCTGCATCCCCCCGTAACGGCACGCGTCGATTGCGGCGTCATGGGATGGGACGTGCCCACGTTCTTTAATGGGAAGAGCGAAACGCCCCCCACTTCCCCATAAAAGCAGAGGAAGCAGGAGCGGTTCCCCTCCTTTCGCTTTCATTGCATCTTCTTCCTCCTCCAGAGATCCCCTTTGCGCTCCGCCTCCACATCTCCTCCGCGGCGTCTCTTGCGTCTCAAGGGCGCTGCGGACTCTTCGTCCTCCTTCCCTCGCCGCCCGCCATGGCCTCAAGACCGGAAGGGAAGGCGGAGAAGACCAAGAAGGAGAAATCTGAGCAGCGGCGGCTTCGCCTGCCGCGGAAGCGAACGTCGTTTCTCGCCTGCTCAGCCAAGGAACTCGAACAAATATTACCTGTTCTGGGCCAAGAATACCAAGGCGCATCCTCGGACCAGAGCTCATCCGGCCGCCACCAAGGACAACTACCCCGGCGGGTACTATTTCTTCGCAGCCTTCTTCCATTGCGGCCTTTGTCCTCCTTTTTCCAATTTCTTCTGCGACATCATGCACACATACGGCTTCCACCTTCTTGACTTCACCCCCAACACCATCCTCACAATGGCGGTTTTCGCACACATGTGCGAAAACTTCATAGGAATACACCCAAACGTAGCGCTGTTCAGGCACTTCTTCACTCCTAGAGCAGAGGCCGGCGCCCCCCTCTCCGGAGGAATTTCTTGGGTTTTTCGTCTGAACAAGAAGGAGTCTTACTTGCCGGGGGAGCTCCGCGGCAAGTGGGAAGAGTGGCATGCTGACTGGTGCTGGATCGTTGAAGACGAGCCGCAGCACTTTACCGCGCCGCCAGCACAACTCCTATCGTCTTGGCGCGGCAGGACTGGAGCGAGCTGGATCCGGACGACGCTAAGCTCAACGCCGCCTCATCCGGATTCTTCGTCTTCGAGCAGCAAAGCTGTCCGCTGCTGAGGTAGGCGAGACTTCCTCCGCCGCCCGATCGCCTCTCCAAGACAGAAAAGGCCGGCTGGGAGTATGGCAGCGCAGCGGATATAATGAGGCTGCGCCCGGCTGAACTTCAACTTCACGACGCTGGAGCTGAAGGGATGGTCCGGAACTCTTTAAATATGACCCGCCCATCCAGAGTGGTTCAGACCTCCCGGGAGTGGTGCCCTCTGCAACAAAGACAGCTCGGGATCGTCTTTGCGCCATGATGCCCGCGTGTGATTCGTGACGGCGTGGACCGCCGACGTGGATTCCGCCTAGATCCATCGGTCATCCTCGGCTTCTTCGACAACCTTGTGGAGGTGGCGAAGAACAAGGATGACATCAAGGAGCATACGCTGGACACCACCGACCAAGAGCTTGCATACATAGCTTCGGGCTGAAGAGGCGCGCAGCATGGCGCATGGCGGGGATTTTGGATATACACTGATGAAGCGAGGCTGCGGATGTGTCTCGCCAAGCGGAGGAGGCGGAGATCTGCGATCTGCTGCAACTTCCTCCCGACGCGCCACGGAGTCCTCTTCGAGGCACTCCGGGATCTCGAATCGCGCCGAGGTCAAGGGTAAGAGGTGGCGCTGCGGAGGGAACAGAGGCGCCGGAGGTAGCGGAGGCGCGGAAGGAGCGGAGGCGCCGGAAAGAAAGAGGCCGCAGCGCAGGGCGCTGGGCCCAGCGAGTCAGCCGGGGAGGAGGAGGAGGAGGACGCCGAGGCCGCCGAGGACTCCAGCGGGTCCACGGAGCTCTACGCCGACGACCTCTCCTCGTCGTCGGAGACCTCCCCGCCCCGGGCAAGCCCTAGGCATTCTCCACTGAAGCGCCTCCGCAAGGCGGCGACGGGAGCGAGGGCGCAGCCCCGGCAACAACCAGCTCGCCGGGTAGCGCAAGCTTCCGGGAAGCTGTTGCGCCGAGGGCGACCGGCGCACCAGTCACGGCGGAAGCGGCCCGCGCGCAGGCCACGGCAGAGGCACCCCGCAGGTCGGCGCCAAGTGGACAGGAGTCTTCTCGGAGCGGAGCGGCGGCTCCGCCCGCTTCTCGGGCCCCGGGGACCGCCAAGCGCCTGAGGGAGTCTTCGCCTCCCGCCTCGCCAGCGCGCGCCCTGTGGAGTATGACTTCTCCGCCTTGAGCGAAGACAACGAGGAGGAACAGGAGGCACCGAGATCTTCATCTTCTCAAATTTCGCCTTGATCATTGTTGATGCTAATCTTGTTTCTTGCGTTGATTTCAGGACCTTGGCCCAGCGCGCGAAGAAGGCCAAGGTGCCCGTGGTCAATCGCGACGACTTCGCCGCCAAGGGCGACCGGGGGCGCGAGCCAAACTTGCCGGACCCAGCGCTGTTCGAGGAGCAGCCCCCAGCGCAGCCCCCAGCGTAAGTCTGGGTTCTGCACTTTCGCTCGCCGGGCGTGTTTGAAGATTTTGGTCTTGTACTAATGCCTTGATGTTTTTGTCTTGACTTGTGCAGAGGTGGAGCCACAGCGGAGGAGTGTCCGGAGGTCGCCCCCGAGGAGCCGCAGGCCCCGCCGTCCCCGCCAAGGTCGAACTCCCCGGCAAGGGAGAGCGCTCCGCCAAGGGTGGGTACTCCGCCAAGGGCGAGTACCCCGCCAAGAGCGAGCAGCCCGGCGAGGGCGGCCACTCTGCCAAGGCGGAGCTCCTCGGCGAGGGAGCCCGCCGCTGACGACGTCCGCCAAGGTAGGTTCTGCAACTTTGTCTTCTTGGCGTTGTTTCTTTTCGGATATTTGCTTGAACTTCTTTTGCTTTTTCTTCTTCTTCTAGATCCTCCTCCCCCCGAGCAGATGGAGACGGAAGTCGTCATTGTTGAGGAGGAGGACGCGCAAGGCGGCGGTGGCGACGCCCCTGTCGCCGAGGACACGGCGGGAGCTGCCGGGCCAAATGCGCCAGAGACCGCTCCGGCTGCGGACGCAGCGGCCGGGGAGGGGGACGGCGACCGCACCGCCAGCCCGGAGGCGGCGGGAGCATCAAGTGCTGCGCCGGTCGCCGACCCTTCCGCCGGAGAAGAGCAGTCCGGCTACTACTTGAAAGCCCCCAACGGCGTCTTCATCCAGGTGCCGTGGGGCTCTTCGTCGCGAGCTCCCGCGGAGGGCGAGGCCTTTGATGGGGAGTGTAACGCCCTCGATGCGGCTATATCTCCCACGTGTCGAAGCACGACTTAGAGGCATAACCGCATTGAAAGCAATGTCGCAAGTGAGGTAATCTTCGCACAATCCATGTAATACATAAGGGAAAGAGATACATAGTCGGCTTACAATCGCCACTTCACACAAATACATGAATAAATCATTACATCATACAGATACAATCAAGGTCCGACTACGGAACCAAAATAAAAGAAGAACCCCAAATCGATAAAAGGTCCACGATCGACCCCAACCTGGGCTCCACTATCGATCAACTAGAACGAAACAACACAAAGGGGCAAGATCTTCATCGAGCTCCTCCTTGAGCTTGGTTGCGCCACCGCCGGGTAACAAAGGCACCGCAAACTGGTTTTGAAGTATCCGTGAGCCACGAGGACTCAGCAATCTCGCACCATGAGATCAAGACTATTTAAGCTTATGGGTAAGGTAAAGGCATGAGGTGGAGCTGCAGCAAGCGACTAGCATATATGGTGGCTAACATACGCAAATGAGAGCGAGAAGAGAAGGCAAAGCACGGTCGATAAAAGTATGATCAAGAAGTGATCCTATAGCAACCCACGTCAAGCATAACTCCAACATCGTGTTCACTTCCCGGACCACGGAAAGAGACCATCACGGTAACACACATGGTTGATGTATTTTAATTAAGGTCAACTTCAGGTCTTCTACAACCGGACGTTAACAAATTCCCATCTGCCACATAATCATGGGCACGGCTTTCGAAAGTTCAAATCCTGCAGGGTTGTCCCAACTTAGCCCATGACAAGCTCTCACGGTCAACGGAGGAATAGACCTCCACCCAAGACACTCCGATCAGACTCGGTATCCCGTACAACAAGACATTTCGACAACAGAAACTAAATCAACAACACCGCCCGAATGTGCCGACAAATCCCGATAGGAGCTGCACATATCTCTTTCTCAGGCACACTCGGATGAGTCTAGCTACGAGTAAAACCAACCCTCAAGTTTCCCGAGGTGGCCCCAGCAGTATCTCGGTTCGGACCAACACTCAGAGGAGCACCGCCCGGGGTTAAAATAAAGATGACCCTTGAGTCTGCAGAACCCAAGGGAAAAAAAAAAGGAGTAGGTGGGGCAAATGGTAAAACCAAGGTTGGGCATTCTTTGGAGAAGCTTTACTTAAGGCGAATCGTCAAGGGGTTCCCATTATAGCCCAACCGTAAGGGACGCAAAATCCGGGAACATAACACCGATATGACGGAAACTAGGCGGCAAGAGTGGAACAAAACACCGGGCATAAGGCCGAGCCTTCCACCCTTTACCAAGTGTATAGATGCATTAATTAAATAAGATATATTGTGATATCCCAACAAGTAAACATGTTCCAACCAGGAACAACATCTTCATGTTCCAACAAGGAACAGACTTCAATCTTCACCTGCAACTAACAACGCTATAAGAGGGGCTGAGCAAAGTGGCAACATAGCCAATCAACGGTTTGCTAGGAATGGTGTCAAAGGTTAGAGGTTTGACATGGCAATTTGGGAGGCTGACAAGCAAATGGTAGGCATCGTAGCATTGGCATAGCAAAAGAGCGAGCAAACTAGCAAGCAAAGATAGAAGTGATTTCGAGGGTATGATCATCTTGCCTGAAATCCCGCAAGAAGGAAGAACGAGTCCCTGAAGAAGACAAAGCGGACGAAGTCGAACGAATCCTCACAACTCCGGGACAAAACCGAAGCTAACGAGAGAAGCAACCCGGAAAGAAAACAAACAACATAGTAAACAACCATCACATAAACATGGCATGATGCACAACCAAGGATGATGCATGTCCGGTTTAATGAAACATGGCATGGCAATATGCACAAACAACACTACAAGTTAAGTGGAGCTCAATATGCAACGAGTTGCATATTGACGAAAACACCACATTAATTATTTAGTTCTCTCTCGGTTATGAACAAGACAAGATTAAATGTTGGTTAACATGGCGAGAGGTGAAGCATAATTAAACTACACCATCTAAACAATTTAAATGGGGCCGGATATAAAAACAACAAATCCGGTAAATCCCCATATGCATTTAGCAATTTAATGCAACAACAAGTTTAAACATTTTAATTGTTGTTGTCATGATGCGGATGACATATGCAAGTTTTATGCAATTTTTATGAAAACGTTGACATGAGCATGATATGAAGCATTTGTAGCCATGGCGGAACAAAAAGGGTGCCACGGCGGCGAAACGAAAAGGGTGCCACGGCGGCGAAACGGAAATGGTGCCACGGCAGCGAAACGGAAATGGTGCCACGGCAACATTCCAGTGATCCGACAACTCCTCGAGATGTCGGTGCAAAAGAAAGTGTGGGTGAGCGTGTGATGCAAAAGATGGTGGGGTGATCCCGGATACCGGGTTCCCACGTGTCGGTGGCATGGCAAAAGAGGGGCGTCGCAAGGACAATTCGATCACGGTTCGAACATGAGCATTCGTTCACGGGCGGTCATCTCGGGGTTATACCTTCGAAGCGTGCATCTCGGGCGGAACGCGTTTTGTAGAGGAAGTAGTCGTTCACGGGACGTCGTGGAAGTAGTGGTTCTCGCGACGGTAGTGGAACACGTTTTCGTAGATGTCCGAGGTCGTCGGGCTTGCCGGTCTTGACCGTCCATGTAGTCGAACTTGGCGCATCCGAAGGGGTACTTGCCGACAACGGCCGTCGTGGTACTTGGCGAGTCCGCGTAGTCGTGCATGTTCCAACATCAAACTTGGAGGGACACCGACGGCGTGGTACTTGGCGAATCCCGGAGATGGCGGAAGACAAATTTGGCACCCACGGTATTGACATCAACAGTGCCAGGCAGCAGAGGGAACGCACAACGGGGCACGGCAGCCACGGGTCATCCAAAGGCAGAGGCCATGGCGCCAGGGATGACCGGCGCGAAGCAGGGGCAGATGCGGGCGAGCGGGAGGCTCGCAGGGCCTCGGGTGGGCGCGGGGACAGCTCGGGCACGGAGTTGGCCGCGGTCAACGCACGAGGCGCGCGTGCAGGTGGATCGAGCAGGCAGCAACGCTGCTCGTCCTCCTGGGTCAAGGTCGAGGCGAAGCTGATGGCCTCGCAGGCCATGGCAGGCGGTGCACGGCGAGGGTGGCGAAGGGCGGGCGCCATGGGGATGCAGGCAGCAGAGAGGCGCGGGGTGTCGCGCGGAGGGGCGGCGCTCGGCTGCGGGGCCGAGAGGAGGGCGAGGTGCGGGGCGGAGCAGAGGGGACGCAGGCGGCTGCTGTCGCGAGGCGGAGGAGACGAAGGTGGCGAGGTTGCGAGGAAGCAGGGGTCGACGTGCGCGGTGCAGTAGGGCAGCGTCTCAGCCACGAGGAAGGTGGACGGCGGGCTTGGGTGCAGCTCCGGCGAGGTGCTTGAGGCCGCGGGGAAGGAAGGCAGCAGGGGCACGGCGAAGACTGGCGGCGGCGGCCGGCTGCTGGATCCGGCGGAGATGCTCGGGGTCGCGTGCGCGGGGAGGAGATCGAGCGCGGGGCCGAGAGGAGGGAGGAAGATGGGATCGGGAGAGGGGATTGCGGCGCTGTGGGAACGAGGGGAGAGCGAGGGGGATCGAGAGGATTAGCTAGGGTTCGGTCGGCAGGGCCGGCTGGGCCTAGGCCTGGGAGGCTGGGAGGCCCAGGCTGGGCTGGACTTCTCTATCTCTCGCTCAAAAGGAAAAAAAAACAAAACAGAGATAAGAAATAAAATAAAAGAAAGAGAGGGTTAGGGAAAGAGTTTGGACATGGGGATAATTTTCTCAGGCTCACAAAAATGAGCTCGATCTAGGAAAAAATAGAAAGAGGCATGAATCAAAGATTTAAATTCAACTCATTTGAATTTAATTCAAATGATTTGAATAGGAAGTGAGGGTTGGGAAGGTCCAAAAATGTTCGGATTTTTGGTGGAGCTCCGGAAAATGATGGAAGAAATTATGGCAAAGTTAGAGGCCAAGAATTGAAATAATAAAGGGCATTGGGATTTTTGCAAGTGTGTTAATGGGTGAACTCCAGAGAATGGAATTATTTTATAATAGCTCCACTAATATCGGGAGGATATATTATAAAGAGAAATCACCATCGTGAATATCCCTCGATTTAAATAGATCAACAGATCTATGCCATTTATTTAGTTGAGGTTTTAAAAATTAATGACATGATGGCATGATGACATGATGCAATGCAAAAGATGACATGATGCAATGCAACAAGCAAATAGAACACACGTCGAAACTCGGAATAGCTGGAAGTCTTCTGGAGCGTCGGTCTCGGGGCGTTACAACACTCCACCACTATGGGAGGATCTCGTCCCGAGATCTAGAATGGCACCGGAGGAAAAACGGAAGAGAAAAAGAAAGGTAAAACTAAGTTGCTTCTTTGACCAACGAGTGAAACCATGAACCTTGAGAGATTGAGCAATTGAAAAGAAAGAGTACAATAGAGATGAACGAGATTGCAAACAATCTGGTAGAAAAGAGGAACAAGGAGTATTACGAGAACTTGAAGGTTGAAAGACATGAATCAAGAGTTAAATGGACAAGATAGAATTCGAAACCACTCCGATTAAAACAAGATGAGAGGGGAAGAATTCGGGCAGCACTCCGGTTGAACATTGAAGGAATAGAACATGAACTTGACAAGATGAGAGCATACTTGATGAAATCAACAACACACTGCCTTCGGAAGAAAGAATAGAAGATAAATCATAGGAATAACAGAATGAAGGAGAAAATGCCAACTTCTGCCACAAATGAGCTTGGAAAGCATCCTTGCAAAGAAGAATTGAACGGAGTTGTTGGAAAATAAACAACGAAAAGAATAAACTTGTAGTGGACTTATTGAAACATCTCAACATTATGAGGTGACAACCGGCCACTAACGGAAACAATTGATTTGAGTGAAAGCACCAAGGCGATGAAAAACTTCTTTCACCAAGAGGATAGGAGAAAAACTTGGATCATTGATAAGCACCATAATAGCAACATTCCTTAGGGAAGGCTTTAGGTGAAAACATGACACAAGATAAATCCAATGAAGAGATTGACGGTTGAAAAGATCTCTTGAACAAAGAGAAAAAGATGGATTTAAATATGTCATTCTTGACAACATGTGAATCATGAAACATGAAGGAAATTGTCAAGAATGACCTAACACCACCTCAGAAGATAAGGTAGAAAGAATCGCACTTCGGAATGCAAGATGAAGAATGCTTGAACTCCTCAAAACAAAACATGTGTTGAGCACCATGTTTATTTTTGAGTATAGCTTGACGGATCTTAACTTCGAGAGAAATCTTGATGAACAAATCAAGAATGAAAGGAATCATTGACGAACCACCATGAAGAAACTCCGATATTAAAAGGATGGTGGAAAGAAGGAGAAGTTGAAAACACAAGGTGAAGCCTTGCAATGATTTAGATGGATCTTCGTGATGAGATAACCGAGAAAGCTTGGAACTCCGGAAAGAAAAGATGAAGCATCTCGAACCGAGAATGTGATATGATGAACCACGATGGAAAGAAGAAACTAGATCACTTGGATGAAACAAGAATAAGAATTATGTTATGCGTATCCTTCACCAATTTAGATTGATGACAAGCAACGGATTTGGCATACTACTTATTCTCGTTGAAAAGGATTAAAAGAGATATATCAAAACTTGAGAAGGTCTTCAACGAACCATCGGTAGGATTGGAACAACAAATGAATTGATATGATGAACAAGGAAGAGAGATCTAGAAAGAACCACCGTAAGAATTGAAATTGAACGTAGCAAATGCACAAATCACCGGGAAGAATTGCAAAATGAAGAAGATACTTGAGGGTATTTAGATACAAATGAACAAATAGATCACTAGCTGATTAGAGAATACTTGAATGATGCACCGGTATGATTTGGAGAACGAGAGCTGAAATCTTGAATGAATAATACTGAGAAGATGGGCTTCAAAGAATGAAACTGAAAAGACTCCTAAAATGCTCCGGATGGGTGAAAAAGATTCTCACAATCGAAAGCAAATTTGAGAGGATGGCAACAAGCTAGCACCATGAATCTTGAAGAGAATAGAGCAAGATTAAAGAGAAACTCTTCTTTGGTCTTCAAATGATGAGAATGACAACGAGAAACACCACCAAGAATCATTGAGGCACACCGGATGAATCAAAAGAGGTTGAGCCAACTATGAAAAGAATTTGAAAGATCTTGGAGAAAAGCATTTGACTGATGATAACTCGTTCTTACGTCAAACTTGGAGAAGAATTTAGGATAGCTCTGGGAAAATAGAAGAGTCAGGTAAGATCCTGGGAAAAGACCTGTGGGTTAGGGCCCACTCAAAAGAACACCATTGGAAATGATTTAAAAGAGATGTTGCACCGGTTGAATTAAATGACTTGAATGGAATAATAATCTCCAAATAGCTTGAACGGATTAAGAATGGAAACACAAGTCTTGTGAGATATCTTCAGCACTCCAGAACAAATGAATAGGAAGAAGTGAATGATTAAGAGGTGCACCGGCATGAGAAAGCATTAGAAACAAGGAAAAGAATATGATGAATATCGAAAGCTTGAATTGGATCCACCGGAGAAGAAACAACAATGAAGGATGATGAACTTGAAACTGTTGAGCATCTTCATGGGAAATCACCGGATAAGAACATTGATTGAAAAGAATGGAGAAAGTTCATATGAATAAATGGATACTTGATTAACAAAATCTGAGTCCTTGAAGAAAAAGGGTGGGAGGGCGGGAAAACAAAGGCAACTTGGGACGGATGAAACAAACACCGTTGAGAAAACTTAGAATTGATCTTGCGGATGGGGAGAATGATCGGATCCACTTGAAGAGAAGCACGCTGGTTAGAGAAGAATTGTCATGACACTCTCGATGATCAAAAGGGATTAGTATTCACATAGCAATATGAGAACACCGTTTAGGAAAGGTATGGATTCAACATTTGACATTGAAGCAACTCGAATACCACAAATAAAACAAAACAAAGGATTGGCTTGCAGAATAAGCCGGAACAAACATATGATAGAGATTTCGTCCAAGTTTTCGTGGTGGGGCCTACACGGGCTCAATCAGACAACACCATCATGTACAAGGCAAGGCACATGACATACTGAAGCGCCCCCAGTCGGCATAGCCAAGGACTCTTTAAGACACAACGAGACCACTCTAAAACCAACCGTGAATAGGCGGACCACTACACGTCGAACCCCAATTTCATATCATACATCCGTCGGAAAGATATCCTAAGAGCTACTTGAATTCCCACCTATAAAACTCCCGAAACTTTCTGGTTATGCAATCTGGTGTTGGGGATACAGGGGAGCAATAATATCTCACACAAACTAACAATCCCTACATCCATTGTATCCATCCGTCAACACATAACCAAGAAACCTTCGAAATCGTCTACCTCAACCTTGAAAAGCATCCGTTATACAAGTCATGGCAATACTCCGTACTCACCTCAAGATCTTTGGGTTAGCGGGTTATCTCACCAACAACGCATAAAAGAGATTTTCGATGTCGGCGTATTAAACTCGGTATTCCAGAATCGCAACGATAAAATTATGACGACAACACCTCGGAGCTCAACTCCCCGGGACACTGCCACAACCCCTAAATGAGAGGAGGCACCAAGAACAATGTTCTCGTCATAAGAATATCGGAACGATTCCAAGATACCCGCGTGATCCTAAAATTTTTTTTTAGTGAAATTTGAGAAGAGAAGAGTCAAAACTCTACGTCAGGATACCTCACCAGAAGGTCGAAGGGAATGGGGAGTAAAAAGAATTCCTAAACTCTCCGATATATATAATCCTAAATGACTGAAAACATTTTTTTCTAGACACAACTCGGCCACTAAAAACGATCAAGCAATGGGGGCTCCTAAGGTCGGGGAAGGCTCTGATTACCAACTTGTAACGCCCTCAATGTGGCTATATCTCCCACGTGTCGAAGCACGACTTAGAGGCATAACCACATTGAAAGCAATGTCGCAAGTGAGGTAATCTTCGCACAATCCATGTAATACATAAGGGAAAGAGATACATAGTCGGCTTACAATCGCCACTTCACACAAATACATGAATAAAGCATTACATCATACAGATACAATCAAGGTCCGACTACGGAACCAAAATAAAAGAAGAACCCCAAATGCGACAAAAGGTCCACGATCGACCCCAACTGGGCTCCACTACTGATCAACTAGAACGAAACAACACAAAGGGGCAAGATCTTCATCGAGCTCCTCCTTGAGCTTGGTTCGTCACCACCTTTCGGTAACAAAGGCACCGCAAACTGGTTTTGAAGTATCCGTGAGTCACGAGGACTCAGCAATCTCGCACCCGCGAGATCAAGACTATTTAAGCTTATGGGTAAGGTAAAGGCATGAGGTGGAGCTGCAGCAAGCGACTAGCATATATTGTGGCTAACATACGCAAATGAGAGTGAGAAGAGAAGGCAAAGCACGGTCGATAAAAGTATGATCAAGAAGTGATCCTATAGCAACCTACGTCAAGCATAACTCCAACATCAGTTCACTTCCGGACTCACGGAAAGAGACCATCACGGTAACACACACGGTTGATGTATTTTAATTAAGGTCAACTTCAGGTCTTCTACAACCCGACGTTAACAAATTCCCATCTGCCACATAACCGCGGGCATGGCTTTCGAAAGTTCAAATCCCTGCAGGGTTGTCCCAACTTAGCCCATGACAAGCTCTCACGGTCAACGGAGGAATAGACCTCCACCCAAGACACTCCGATCGACTCGGTATCCCGGTACAACAAGACATTTCGACAACAGTAAAACTAAACCAACAACACCGCCGAATGTGCCGACAAATCCCGATAGGAGCTGCACATATCTCTTTCTCGTGGCACACTCGGATGAGTCTAGCTACGAGTAAAACCAACCCTCAAGTTTCCCCGAGGTGGCCCCGCAGGTATCTCGGTTCGGACCAACACTCAGAGGAGCACTGGCCCGGGGGGGGGGGGGGGGTTAAAATAAAGATGACCCTTGAGTCTGCAGAACCCAAGGGAAAAAAAAGGAGTAGGTGGGGCAAATGGTAAAACCAAGGTTGGGCATTGCTGGAGAAGCTTTACTTAAGGCGAACTGTCAAGGGGTTCCCATTATAGCCCAACCGTGTAAGGGACGCAAAATCCGGGAACATAACACCGATATGACGGAAACTAGGGCGGCAAGAGTGGAACAAAACACCAGGCATAAGGCCGAGCCTTCCACCCTTTACCAAGTGTATAGATGCATTAATTAAATAAGATATATTGTGATATCCCAACAAGTAAACATGTTCCAACCAGGAACAACATCTTCATGTTCCAACAAGGAACAGACTTCAATCTTCACCTGCAACTAACAACGCTATAAGAGGGGCTGAGCAAAGCGGCAACATAGCCAATCAACGGTTTCCTAGGAATGGTGTCAAAGGTTAGAGGTTTGACATGGCAATTTGGGAGGCTGACAAGCAAATGGTAGGCATCGTAGCATTGGCATAGCAAAAGAGCGAGAAAACTAGCAAGCAAAGATAGAAGTGATTTCGAGGGTATGATCATCTTGCCTGAAATCCCGCAAGAAGGAAGAACGAGTCCCTGAAGAAGACAAAGCGGACGAAGTCGAACGAATCCTCACAACTCCGGGACGAAATCGAAGCTAACGAGAGAAGCAACCCGGAAAGAAAACAAACAACATAGTAAACAACCATCACATAAACATGGCATGATGCACAACCAAGGATGATGCATGTCCGGTTTAATGAAACATGGCATGGCAATATGCACAAACAACACTACAAGTTAAGTGGAGCTCAATATGCAACTAGTTGCATATTGACGAAAACACCACATTAATTATTTAGTTCTCTCTCGGTTATGAACAAGACAAGATTAAATGTTGGTTAACATGGCGAGAGGTGAAGCATAATTAAACTACACCATCTAAACAATTTAAATGGGGCCGGATATAAAAACAACAAATCCGGTAAATCCCCATATGCATTTAGCAATTTAATGCAACAACAAGTTTAAACATTTTAATTGTTGTTATCATGATGCGGATGACATATGCAAGTTTTATGCATTTTTTATGAAAACGTTGACATGAGCATGATATGAAGCATTTGTAGCCATGGCGGAACAAAAAAGGTGCCACGGCGGCGAAACGAAAAGGGTGCCACGGCGGCGAAACGGAAATGGTGCCATGGCGGCGAAACGGAAATGGTGCCACGGCAACATTCCGGTGATCCGACAACTCCTCGAGATGTCGGTGCAAAAGAAAGTGTGGGTGAGCGTGTGATGCAAAAGATGGTGGGGTGATCCCGGATACCGGGTTCCCACGTGTCGGTGGCATGGCAAAAGAGGGGCGTCGCAAGGACAATTCGATCACGGTTCGAACATGAGCATTCGTTCACGGGCGGTCATCTCGGGGTTATACCTTCGAAGCGTGCATCTCGGGCGGAACGCGTTTTGTAGAGGAAGTAGTCGTTCACGGGACGTCGTGGAAGTAGTGGTTCTCGCGACGGTAGTGGAACACGTTTTCGTAGATGTCCGAGGTCGTCGGGCTTGCCGGTCTTGACCGTCCATGTAGTCGAACTTGGCGCATCCGAAGGGGTACTTGCCGACAACGGCCGTCGTGGTACTTGGCGAGTCCGCGTAGTCGTGCATGTTCCAACATCAAACTTGGGGGACACCGACGGCGTGGTACTTGGCGAATCCGGAGATGGCGGAAGACAAATTTGGCACCCACGGTATTGACATCAACAGATGCCGAGCAGCGAGAGGAACGCACAACGGGCACGGCAGCCACGGGTCATCCAAAGGCAGAGGCCATGGCGCCTGTGGATGACCGGCGCGCAGCAAGGCAGATGCGGGCGGCGGGAGGCTCGCAGGGCCTCGGTGGGCGCGGGACAGCTCGCACGGAGCTGGCCGCGTCAACGACGAGGCGCGTGCAGTGGATCGAGCAGCAGCAACGCTGCTCGCCCTCTGGTCAAGGCGAGGCGAAGCTGATGGCCTCGCAGGCCATGGCAGGCGGTGCACGGCGAGGGTGGCGAAGGGCGGGCGCCATGGGGATGCAGGCAGCAGAGAGGCGCGGGTGTCGCGCGGAGGGGCGGCGCTCGGCTGCGGGGCCGATAGGAGGGCGAGGTGCGGGGCGGAGCAGAGGGGACGCAGGCGGCTGCTGTCGCGAGGCGGAGGAGACGAAGGTGGCGAGGTTGCGAGGAAGCAGGGGTCGACGTGCACGGCGCAGCAGGGCAGCGTCTCAGCCACGAGGAAGGTGGACGGCGGGCTTGGGTGCAGCTCCGGCGAGGTGCTTGAGGCCGCGGGGAAGGAAGGCAGCAGGGGCACGGCGAAGACTGGCGGCGGCGGCCGGCTGCTGGATCCGACGGAGATGCTCGGGGTCGCGTGCGCGGGGAGGAGATCGAGCGCGGGGCCGAGAGGAGGGAGGAAGATGGGATCGGGAGAGGGGATTGCGGCGCTGTGGGAACGAGGGGAGAGCGAGGGGGATCGAGAGGATTAGCTAGGGTTCGGTCGGCAGGGCCGGCTGGGCCTAGGCCTGGGAGGCTGGGAGGCCCAGGCTGGGCTGGACTTCTCTATCTCTCACTCAAAAGGAAAAAAAAAACAAAACAGAGATAAGAAATAAAGTAAAAGAAAGAGAGGGTTAGGGAAAGAGTTTGGACATGGGGATAATTTTCCCGGGCTCACAAAAATGAGCTCGATCTAGGAAAAAATAGAAAGAGGCATGAATCAAAGATTTAAATTCAACTCATTTGAATTTAATTCAAATGATTTGAATAGGAAGTGAGGGTTGGGAAGGTCCAAAAATGTTCGGATTTTTGGTGGAGCTCCGGAAAATGATGGAAGAAATTATGGCAAAGTTAGAGGCCAAGAATTGAAATAATAAAGGGCATTGGGATTTTTGCAAGTGTGTTAATGGGTGAACTCCAGAGAATGGAATTATTTTATAATAGCTCCACTAATATCGGGAGGATATATTATAAAGAGAAATCACCATCGTGAATATCCCTCGATTTAAATAGATCAACAGATCTATGCCATTTATTTAGTTGAGGTTTTAAAAATTAATGACATGATGGCATGATGACATGATGCAATGCAAAAGATGACATGATGCAATGCAACAAGCAAATAGAACACACGACGAAACTCGGAATAGCTGGAAGTCTTCTGGAGCGTCGGTCTCGGGGCGTTACAGGGAGGTCCTCACCTCCGCGGGCTTGAAGATCGTCGAGGGGCCCGGCGGGAGCGACAGGCCCGAGGAGGAGAAGCTGCTTCACCAGCTCCTGGCCCTTTACCGGGCCAGGCAGGCGAAGCTCGCTTCCCGGGAGGCCCTCGTCACCAAAGCCGCCGAGGAGATGGAGAAGCGTGCGGCGGAGCTCAGCGCCGCCAACCAGGCTGCTCTCCGCGAGGTGGCGGAGTGTCAGGACCCCGACTCAATGTCACATCGATCTAGCCTGTAACACATCATATCACTTTGCGGCCTCACGCACGGTATCCCAACGGTGTCGCCTTACTCGCCCGGGACCGTTGGCGCCTTTTGGCACACGATATGATAGTGTCGCTAGCATCCATATGAAAAGGAGCCCGGCTGACATGGCTAGTCGTAAACCCAAAGTGGCACAGACTTACAGGACAGCATCCATGACCCAAAGATCGAACGTGTTCGGTCAACAGCAAGTAAGTTACGGGCTGTAGGCTGGCTAGCAGGACTCCGATAAACCGGGCTGTGGCGGGCTAACAGGACTCCGGTACTCAATGCGTGACATTTCCCGAAGAGACAGACACGAGAACGAAGAAGGACACATGCCGGCCAGCCTAAGTGCTCGGAGCAAGTAGCAAGCTACCAAGGCTCGGTGGAGACACTAGGAGACATTTCCGTAAGAGAGGCTACTAAAGATAAACAACTAGATAGTCGATCCCACACATACCAAGCATTTCAATCATACACACAATATGCTCGATATGTGCAAATACAACAAGGCATCACAACATGACTCTCTGACACAAGTACTTTATTTAAAGGCTCGAGAGCCATTCATATCATACACACAAGTACGGGTCGCACGACCCTCATACAAGTCATACAAGCATACAAGCCAACAATGAAGTGTTTTGTCCGAGTACGCACAACTAGTAAAATAAAAGAGGCTTGGGTAAGCCTAGCTATACTACATGGTCCTTCTCTTGCACAGATCACCACGGGCCTTAGTCTACTCATCGATGTCAACGCTCACGAAGAACCCGTCGGAAGGGTTTGAGGCATCTTGAAAAATGTAAATTAAGGCAACATGAGTACAAAGGTACTCAAAGAAGACTTACATCAGACCCTACATACATGCATATTATCAAGAAGGGTTGGTGGGGTTATTGCAGCAAGCCAGCTTTGACTCATGGCTAAGCTATCCACGAGACACCAACTTGAAATAGTTTTTGACTCGAGTCCGCTACTCATCAATTCAATACACCACCGAGGATCCAACCCGTCTTCCCACGGGAAGCCATCCTCGGCACTCACGCTATCTTGAGGCTTTTAGTAGTATCCATTTACTTGTCTATGAACCGTATAGGCAACCAAGTAGTCCTTGATCATGACGGCTATTCGAATAGATGATATTAACCTGCAGGGTGTACTTCTTCATACACGCTCACCACTTATCGCCGTTACACGACATGTACTCTGCAACCTTCAAGCGGAAGCCCAACGAGGGTGTCGGCCACGACCTACCTAGACACCTAAGCCCCTAGTCCGGGTTTATCGCCTATTTGAGTTCCATCTATGAGGAGTTCGGCCAAGTCTCGCCACAGCCTCAAACGATGTGAACAGGGTTCCCGAGATACCAAACGGCATCCGGTACACGTGCCACGTACCTACCGCATCACAGCCCACCCCTACGGTCAGCGCTGTCCACGGCCTCCGATGAGGCTACAAACACGTAAACTACTTGCAACTCTGGACCGAAGGCTAGGGTGAATAAGAAGCGAGAGGGTCCATTGGTTTGGGCCCAATGCATGGTAGTAGCTGAATCTTAAATCACACATACAGATCTCGATTAGCTTAAGGACGGCCTCAATGAAACAACCCACCATGTACTCCTACATGGCCTTTCATCGATACCTTTACCAAATCGTGTTCGACACCTTACTCGCATCGACTCGATCATTTCACTCTAGCCATCACCCGGATGAACCGGACGACACGACTCTAAGCATAGCAGGCATAGCAAGGTAGGAACAACACAATCATATGGCTCAATCAACTCCTACACATGCTAGTGGGTTTCATCTAGTTACTGTGGCAATGACAGGTCATGCAGAGGAAATGGGTTCAACTACCGCAGCACACAGCAGTTTGAATCGCGTTGTCTTAATGCAGTAAATGAGAGCAGGAGCAAGAACATGGGATTTTATCGATATGATCAAATGGTTGGTTGCTTGCCTGACGGGTCGTTACACGGGTATTGTTCTTCGTCGGGGTTATCACGGTACTCCTCGAGGCCGAACCTGCCACTGAACACCGATACACAGGCATTACCAAACAAGATGCAACAATATGATGCATGCAATGAGACATGGCAAAATGAGTGCTTTGGGCTAATGCAACTAGGACCAAATGAGTTTGAAGCATTTTGAACTAAAGATGCAATTTCCAAACTCATTATGATCATTTAAAGTGCTTAAACTTGTTCTGCCATAAACAGTGGGTTAGCTTCTGTAAACATGCATGAAACCTGTACAGATGGAAAGATTGGATTTTTCTGATCATTTTTCATATATAATTTGTCCCATTTGGAGCTATGGTTGATTTTATATGAATTTTGAAGTTTGAAACAATTTCGGAATTTCTGTGTGAAAATAATTCGATAAATTAAATATTATCAAGACCTGCGTCATGATGACGTCGAGGGGTCAACGGGCTGGTCAGGTCAAACTGACCAGTGGGTCCCAGCGATGTCGATGGGGTTGGTTTAATTAAAATTTGATTAAAACTAAACTAGTTTAATTAGCGGCTGGGCCCACATGTCATAGACCCACGGGTCAACTGGGCCTACCCGTGGTCAAACCCGGTCAAACCCACGGCGTTTAGCCGCCAATGAGCCGACGCGGCGGCGGAAGTGGTTTGGCCATTCCGCCACCAAATGAGGCGGAGGCCACCGAGTGCTGGTGAGGACGAACCGCAACTCTTGGCGGAGTCCGTTGGGCTCGGGTGGCGGAGTTGGCGCCGCGGCGAAGTTTGGCGGCCACCGGAGCTCGGGTGAAAGTGAACTCGTCTTTGTGGGGTGCGGTGAGGTGCGTGGAGTGCGTGGTTAGCTCCATCGCGTCGTGGTGAACGCGATGGACACGGTGAAGTGACGGAAAGCGGCCGGGGCACGTCGGCGACGAGGTCCGCGGGCGGTGCGCGGCGTCGCGATCTCGTGGCGCTTGCTGTGGTGCACGGAAGCGAGAGAGAGGGTCGAGGAGGTTGCTAAGCTCACAGCGGACGCGACGGTGCGACGGCGTGGTCGGGGACGGGCTGCAGCGGCGGTGACGGCGAAGGGATCTCCGGCGGTGGCGCTTGGGCGAAGCTTAGTGCGGCGGCTGGGCACGCGTGGCGCTTCGGGCTCGGCTAGCTTCGAAGCGGACGGCGGCGGAGCGTCTAGACACGGTGGCGCGACGGGGTCGACGGAGGGCGCGGCGACGACGGTGGTCTTGGCGGCGGTGGCGTCGGCCATGGCGTGGGGGAGCGAGGGGACGAACCAGGAGGAGAGGGGCGTCTGGGGGTGCGGGGAGAGCGAGGGTCGATCCCGACGTGGCGAGGCGGGGAAGCGGCGAGACGGCGAGCAGCTGCGTGGCGAGCTGCGGTGCCGCCGCCGAGCACCTTGGCTGCTGCACGGCAAGTTAAGCAGCTCATTGGCGTGGTGGCGGGCTGGGCGGCCAGGTGGGCGGCTAAGCGGCGCCTGTAAGTTTTCTGCTTTTTTTTTTTCTTTTTCTATTTTTACGCAACTTTGTTGAGTTATTTAAAATACCGTAAAGGTTCTAAAATTCACCAAAATAATCCTGGTCCAATGTTGGAATATTTCCAACATGAAACATTTTAGTTTGGAGATATTTGGACATTTGAAATATTTTATAAATTTTAAATGCCCAAATTCAAATAGCTATGATTTAATTCAAAGACCCAAAGATGACCTAGGAAATTGTGCATCACTTTTGGCGAGCTTACGGACCAAGACAAAATGATGGACATTTTAGAAGGGCATTTCAGGTTCATCGAAAATATTTTTAGCAAACCCTAGTTGTTTGAGAGGGGGGGGGTTCCGCAATCCCATTTCAAATTTCATTGAAAAGATAGACATGATGCAACACTCTAATGCATGGACTAGCTAGGTGTGACAACTCACCCCACTCAAAAGAATCTCGCCCCGAGATTTAGGTTCCTCCGGGAAGAGGGGGGTACTCAAGTCAAGACGATCCTCCCTTTCCCATGTAGCTTCCTTCTCGTAATGGTGCGACCATTGAACCTTGAGAAACTTGATATTATGCCGTCGAGTGGTGCGCTCGACTTGATCGAGGATCTGAACGGGTATTCTCGATATGTGAGATTATCTTGAAGATCAAGCGTTGCCGTGGTCCACTCCACGGATAGGATCCGAGAAGCAGCGCTGAGTTGAGAAACGTGGAAGACATCGTGGACTTTGGAGAGATGCGGAGGTAGTTCCAATTGGTAGGCAACTTCTCCTCGTTTGGCAAGAATGCGAAAGGGTCCAATGTAGCGAGGAGCCAATTTGCCTTTGATATCAAACGATGGGTTCCTTGGAGGGTAACCCAAGGTAAGCCTTCTCGTCAACCTCGTAAGTCATAGCCTTATGTTTTCGGTCATATTGACTCTTTTGACGAGATTGGGCTGTTTTCAACTTTTCACGAACGATCGAACTTGCTCTTACGCTTCTGGATCATATCCGGGCCAAAGAATTGTCTTTCCCGGTTTCGACCAGTTAAGAGGTGTTCGACACCTTCGTCCATAGAGAACTTCAAAAGGTGCTTTGCCCAAGCTAGATTGATAGCTGTTGTTATAAGCAAATTCGGCAAATGGAAGGCATTTCTCCCAATCCATTCGAATGAGATAATGAAGCTCGAAGCATGTCTTCTAGGATTTGGTTGACACGTTCTACTTGACCACTTGATTGAGGGTGAAAAGCGAGTGCTAAAGGAAAGATGGGTTCCCATAGCGTTTTGGAAACTTTCCCAAAATCGAGAGGTGAAGAGACTTCCTCGATCCGAGTTTATTTCAATGGAACACCATGAAGAGATACTATTAGGAGATGTACAAATCGGCTAGTGACTAGCGGTTATACTCTCATGAACAGGTAAGAAATGGGCTACTTTGGAAAGGCGGTCGATAACGACAAGATAGCATTATTCCCTCTCTTGGTCTGGGAAAACCGGTGATGAAATCCATACTAATTTTATCCCATTTCCATTCGGGAATAGCTAGAGGTTGAAGGGTGCGGCAGGCCGTTGATGCTCGCTTTTACACGACGACACGACGCCACGATTAGCAACATATTGAGCAATGTCTCTCTTCATCCTAGTCCACCGAACCTCTGGCGAGGTCTGATACATTTTAGTGCCACCGGGATGAATGGTGAGAGGGATTCATGAGCTTCCTTAAGGATCAATCGCCGCAGGTTTCAGTACTTTAGGAACCACTAGGCGGGTTCGAAGTATCGACTCCTTGATCATCAATGGAGAAACAATCCGCAACTCCTTTCTTGATGTTTCTTTTGATGCGGAAATCCCGGATCTACCTTTTGGGCTTTGATGATCTGATCCGTAAGGAAGGTTTCGCCACCAAGGTGGAAAGGAACCCTCGAGGAACAATGTGAAGGTTAAGCTTCGAAATTCCTCGTGGAGAAGTGGTTGACTTTGTTGCAACATCAGGTTGTTGCGATAAGATTTGACTTAGCGCATCAGCCATGACGTTGGCTTTTCCGGGTATAAGTTATCCCTAAGTCGAAATCTGAAATCAACTCAACCCAACATCTTTGCTCGAGATTCAAATCTGGTTGGGTGAATATATATTTCAGACTTTGGTGATCGGTGTAGATTTATAGCGATTACCAAGAAGGTAATGTCGCCAGGTTTTGAGTGCATAGACTACATTTGCAAGCTCTAGATCATGAGTAGGGTAGTTTTCCTCATGTGGGTGTAATTGCCGTGAACCATAAGCAATTACGTGTTGATCTTGCATGAGAATACAGCCTAGTCCTTGTCGAGGCGTCGCAATAGATAACAAAGTCCTTAGAAATCTGGTGGTACCAGACGGGAGCGAAGTTAAACGTCTTTTCAGTTCTCGAAGCTGTGCTCACATTGTGGAGTCCACTCGAACTTTTATCTTTCTTGAGGAGTTCGGTTAGAGGTTTAGCAACTTTGGAGAAGTTCTCGACGAAGCGGCGACAATAGCTCGCTAAGCCAAGGAAACTCGAACTTGCTTGACCGATTCGGTGGAGTCAATTAAGGGCGGCTTGAACTCGCTCGGGGTTTACAACAATACCTTTTCCGAAATTACATGTCCTAGATAGGTCACCGGCAGCCAAAATTCGCATTTGGAAAACTTGGCATAAAGGCGATGCTCTCGAAGTTTCATCAACACTAGCCTTAGATGTTGGCATGTTCTTCCTCGTTCTTGGAATAGATGAGTATGTCATCGAGGTAAACCACTATTTAATTTATCCAAATACTCCATGAAGATTGAGTTCATTAACCGGAAAATGTGGCTGGGCGTTGGTTAAGCGAAGGACATGACGGTGTACTCGTATTGACCGTAACGAGTAACAAAGGCCGTTTGGGAATGTCCCGTTTGGATTTTGATTTGATGGTAGCCTAACCTCAAATCCATCTTAGAGAAGACCGAGGATCCTGCGAGCTGATCATACGGATCGTTGATCCTCGGGAGCGGATACTTGTTCTTAATTGTGACCAAGTTGACGGGTCGATAATCTACAACCATCCGGTCCGTACCATCCTTCTTCTTGACGAAGAGGACGGGGCAAGCCCAAGGAGATGAACTAGGACGGATGAAACCCTTTTGCAAGGCCTCATCGAGTTGTTTCTTAAGTTCGGCTAGTTCTAGGGGTGCCATCTTATAGGGTCTTCTAGAAATTGGGACAGTTCCTGGAATGAGGTCTATCACGAATTCAACATCTCTGTCAGGTGGGACACCTGGCAATTCTTCTGGAAAGACATCCGGAAAGTCACGGACTACGGAGCGTCTTGAGGTCAGCAATGGGTGGCATTGAGAGAATATAATTGACGCTTGGATATTCGGGTCAATACATTGACTATCTTTCCCGATGGGTGCGTAAGTTGAACAGTCCTAGAGAAACAATCAATCTTGGCATGATGGGCTGACATCCAGTCCATACCCAAGATGATATTTATATCCGAAGATTTGAGAGCTATCAACGATGCAAGGAAAACAAGTCTGTCGACCTGAATTTCATTACCATGGCTTACTCTAGAAGTTTGCCATTTGGATCCCGGGGTTTGAATTACCATGGAGGTGGGCATATCACTGAATGTAGTGTTGTGCAAGCGAGCATAGCTTTCAGATATGAATGAATGAGATGCTCCAGTATCGAAAAGAACGGATGCCGGGTGGCAATTAACAAGAAGCGTACCGAGCACGACGTTGGGATCCTCTTGGGCCTCCTCAGCTGAGACACAATTAACATGGCCACGTGCAGTGGTGGCCGGCTTGGCATAGAACACCTTTCCTGCAGGCTTGCCGCGGCCAACAGCTTTTGCAGGCTGATTGGGGTTGGTCTGGGGACAATCGCGCATGTAGTGGCCTGATTCACCACATTTGAAGCACGTCACGGGGCTGGCGCGTAGAGGAGCGTTGTTGGTTGGTCCACCATAGGGCCTAGCTGGTGCATACTGCTGAACTGGGCGAGGCGCCTGGAAGGATGGCCTCGGTGTGAATCTGGGTGGCGAGGCAAGATTAGGCACCCACACACGGCGCTTCGTGGTCCAAAGACCGGATGAGGAACCCATGTCACGGCCATGCTTGCGTGTTGCCTCGAAATCGGTCGACCAGTTTCAGCGCTGATGGCTTTGTTGACAAGCTTACGGAAGAGGTGCACTCATGCGACGGAGATCTCGGCGAGCTCGGGGCTAAGTCCTTGCGGAACCTTGCACATTTCTTGGCGTCGGTGGAGACCTCTTGATTGCATAGCGTGCGAGGTTACCGAACTCTCTACTATAGGCGTCCACGAGAGACGACCTTGGGTGGCTGCAGAACTCCTCACGTTTGCGATCCATGAGACCCTCCGAATGTGGTGTTCACGGAAAGCCTCGCTGAATTCTGCCCAAGTAGTGACATGGCCAATCGGGCGCATAGCCATATAGTTCTCCCACGAGATGGCGGGGCCTTCAAGATGATATGCAGCAAAGGTGACCTTGTCCGCCTCGGCTACCAAAGTCTGTAACGCAGCTTGTGAGTGATCTTTGGGCCGATCATCGGCGTCGAGAGGCTCGACTGAGTGGTGGAAGGTAGGTGGGTGTAACTTGATGAAGTCGCTGAGCGACACCAGGTTGTTTCTCGGATGATGGGCTGTGTTCTGTTCGATACGCTCCAGCAAACGGTTGGTCTCCCGTTTGTTTCTCTCGGCCTCTAGCATAACTTCGGCCAGAGAAGGAGGGTGAGGCAGGTTTGCTTCTCCAACTCCACTGCCTTCGGCCTGCTCTGGCGGAGCAGGGTTGTTGCGGGTGTTAACCATCCTAGGGAAACAAAACAAGGGTTTAGTCCAGGATGGCAAGATTCTGACATAGAAAGGTAGAATGTAATGGATAACTTGGAATGCGAGATGATCATCCGTATGACATGGCAGATACAGAAACTGCTTTCTTATTCCATCGTCATACACACCATACAAGGTTTAGTACAAGACCAAACAAAGTACTACTACGGTGAAAGGAAGATTACATCTCATCGGAGGCACACCAAGCTCCTATACATTATTTTTGCTACACCTCCGGAATTAGTACACACTAAGTCATATTCCACGAGTCACGCAGGACGGTGGAAATACAACTGTTACAATACTAGTGGGACTACTACTAACTCAGACGTCTCCGTAGTAGTTCTCATAGAAGTCTCCTCCGTAACACAGGAGTTCAACGTGATCGTCGAGAACAGGCGGTCTGAGGAGCCTGTGGACCGTAAGGGCAAGGGTGAGGTCTTGGACCTCTGAGCGGTGGCAAGCGAGGACCACGAGGTGGGGTGATGCCTCCCACATCACGCCAGTCCATCATGTCCGGCAGATCAGCCCTGACAGGATACAAATCTCTCATATCCATATAACCAGCTTGAACAGCCGGTGCAAAGCGAGTCAAGGTAGCCCAGTGATCAGCACGGGCATTGAAGAGCTCCATCCTCAAGGCCCGACTCTCTCGGTCCTTGTCCTCGAGCAACTCAGCGGTAGTACGGGTTAGGGAGTCCTCCTGACTGGAGTCAGCATAGATGGCTCGAAGATAACCAAACGCTCAGAAGTGAACTCGGCATATACGGAAGTCGGTGTTGCGGAGCAGCCCGATCTGGCTCGTATAATGGTCATCATAGAATATGCAGCATCTTGAACCGCCATATCAATAGTAACACCAAGCCCATAGGAGCTGTGAAGGGCCTCGGTGCAACCAGGATAAGAGGGGAACACACGGCGGTGCAAAGATCGACTTTGATTAAAATCTCGACATTGCTCTTCAAGCTGTATTCGGGTACCAACGGTATCCCGCTTCGATCATAACCCGAACTAGCATGGATGTATGACCG
Organism: Aegilops speltoides; assembly: GCA_021437245.1. NCBI lineage: Eukaryota > Viridiplantae > Streptophyta > Magnoliopsida > Poales > Poaceae > Aegilops > Aegilops speltoides. The sequence goes on along the minus strand of CM038143.1, from coordinate 273,942,780 downwards.
GTCACACCAATGCATCTGGTCAGACGAACCACTTGATTGTGATCACGAGTGGCCATCTGGAAGCACAACCACAATGCAAAGACATTAGTATTTCTAGCGGAATTTGGACAGCATAACGACTGTAAATGCTCAATGGATTGAGACATTTCACAAGGATCTGCATAACCACTCAACAATATCATATCAAGGTTCTGGGTCCAATTTAGTAACATAACAGGAATAGTAAAACTGAACCAGGCTTGTAACCATCAAACCTACAAGGTACTCTTGATTAGTAACACGTGAGCCTAATAGAGAGAAGAGATCCTAATCCTTAACCCCGATGGAAGAATGGGTGACTCGGATCGAATATCATGAGATAAAGGAGTAAAATGAGCCTTACGTACCATCCCACAATCAATTCCCCTACATATAACTAAAGCATTTCTAGACTCAACATCGACCGGTTTGGCTTGGAGAACCTACAGCAGTCCGGCTCGATACCAACGCTGTCGGGACCCGACTCAATGTCACATCGATCTAGCTCAGTAACACATCATATCACTTTGCGGCCTCACATACGGTATCCCAACGGTGTCGCCTTACCTCGGCCGGGACCGTTTAGCCTTTTGGCACACGTATATGATAGTGTCGCTAGCATCCATATGAAAAGGAGCCGGGCTGACATGGCTAGTCGTAAACCCAAAGTGGCACAGACTTACGAGGACAGCATCCATGACTCAAGCATCGAGCGTGTCGGTCAACAGCAAGTAAGTTACGGGCTGTAGGCTGGGCTAGCAGGACTCCGATAAACGGGCTCAGCGGGCTAACGGGACTCCGGTACTCAATGCGTGACATTTCCCGAAGAGACAGAACACGAGAGCGAAGAAGGACACATGCCGGCCAGCCTAAGTGCTCCGGAGCAGTAGCAAGCTACCAAGGCTCAGTGGAGACACTAGGAGACATTTCCCGGTAAGAGAGGCTACTAAAGATAAACAACTAGATAGTCAGATCCCACACATACCAAGCATTTCAATCATACACACAATATGCTCGATATGTGCAAATACAACAAGGCATCACAACATGACTCTACGACACAAGTACTTTATTTAAAGGCTCAGAGAGCCATTCATATCATACACACAAGTACGGGTCACACGACCCTCATACAAGTCATACAAGCATACAAGCCAACAGCGGAAGTGTTTTGTCTGAGTACAGACAACTAGTAAAATAAAAGAGGCTTGGGTAAGCCTAGCTATACTACATGGTCCTTCTCTTGCACAGGATCACCACCTGGGCCTTAGTCTACTCATCGATGTCAACGTCTACGAAGAACCCGTCGGAAGGGTTTGAGGCATCTTCTGAAAAATGTAAATTAAGGCAACATGAGTACAAAGGTACTCAGCAAGACTTACATCAGACCCTACATACATGCATATTATCAAGAAGGGTTGGTGGGGTTATTGCAGCAAGCCAGCTTTGACTCATGGCTAAGCTATCCTACGAGACACCAACTTGAAATAGTTTTGCGCACTCGAGTCCACTACTCATCAATTCAATACACCACCGAGGATCCAACCCCGTCTTCCTACGGGGAAGCCATCCTCGGCACTCACGCTTATCTTGAGGCTTTTAGTAGTATCCATTTACTTGTCTATGAACTGTATAGGCAACCAAGTAGTCCTTGACCGCGGACGCGGCTATTCGAATAGATGATATTAACCCTGCAGGGGTGTACTTCTTCATACACGCTCTCACCACTTATCGCCGTTTACACGACATGTACTCGGCAACCTTCAAGCGGAAGCCCAACGAGGGTGTCGGCCACGACCTACCTAGACACCTAAGCCCCTAGTCCAGGTTTATCGCCTATTTGAGTTCCATCTATGAGGAGTTCGGCGAAGTCTCGCTCACAGCCTCAAGCGATGTGAACAGGGTTCCCGAGATACCAAGCGGGCATCCGGTACACCGTGCCACGTACCTACCGCATCACAGCCCACCCCTACGGTCGGCGCTGTCCACGGCCTCCGATGAGGCTACAAACACCGAAACTACTTGCAACTCTGGACGAAGGCTAGGGTGAATAAGAAGCCGAGAGGGTCCATTGGTTTGGGCCCAATGCATGGTAGTAGCTGAATCTTAAATCACACATACAGATCTCGATTAGCAGGGCGGCCTCAATGAAACAACCCACCATGTACTCCTACATGGCCTTTCATCGATACCTTTACCAAATCGTGTTCGACACCTTACTCTCGTACCGACTCGATCATTTCACTCTAGCCATCACCCAGATGAACCAGACCTGACACGACTCTAAGCATAGCAGGCATAGCAAGGTAGGAACAACACAATCATATGGCTCAATCAACTCCTACACATGCTAGTGGGTTTCATCTAGTTACTGTGGCAATGACAGGTCATGCAGAGGAAATGGGTTCAACTACCGCATCACACAGCAGTTTGAATCGCGTTGTCTTAATGCAGTAAATGAGAGCAGGAGCAAGAACATGGGATTTTATCGATATGATCAAATGGTTGGTTGCTTGCCTGACGGGTCGTTACACGGGTATTGTTCTTCGTCGGGGTTATCACGGTACTCCTCGAGGCCAGAACCTGCCGCGGAACACCGATACACAGGCATTACCAAACAAGATGCAACAATATGATGCATGCAATGAGACATGGCAAAATGAGTGCTTTGGGCTAATGCAACTAGGACCAAATGAGTTTGAAGCATTTTGAACTAAAGATGCAATTTCCAAACTCATTATGATCATTTAAAGTGCTTAAACTTGTTCTGCCATAAACAGTGGGTTAGCTTCTGTAAACATGCATGAAACCTGTACAGATGGAAAGATTGGATTTTTCTGATCATTTTTCATATATAATTTGTCCCATTTGGAGCTATGGTTGATTTTATATGAATTTTTGAAGTTTGAAACAATTTCTGGAATTTCCTGTGTGAAAATAATTCCATAAATTAAATATTATACGTCGACCTTGCGTCATGATGACGTCGAGGGGTCAACAGGCTGGTCAGGTCAAACTGACCAGTGGGTCCCAGCGATGTCGATGGGGTTGGTTTAATTAAAATTTGATTAAAACTAAACTAGTTTAATTAGCGGGCTGGGCCCACATGTCATAGACCCACGGGTCAACACAGGCCTACCGTGGTCAAACCCGAGTCAAACCCACGGCGTTTAGCCGCCGCGGCAGCCAGCGGCGGAAGTGGTTTTAGCCATTCCGGCCACCAAATGAGGCGCGGAGGCCACCGGAGTCTGGTGAGACGAACCGCAACTCTTGGCGGAGTCCGTTGGGCTCGAGGTGGCGGAGTTGGCGCCGCCGCGAAGTTTGGCGGCCACCGGAGCTCGGGTGAAAGTGAACTCGTGCTGTGGGGTGCGGTGAGGTGCGTGGAGTGCGTGGTTAGCTCCATCGCGTCGTGGTGAACGCGATGGACACGGTGAAGTGACCGAAAGCGGCGGGGCACGTCGGCGGCGAGGTCGCGGCGGTGCGTGCGTCGCGATCTCGTCGCGCTTGCTGTGGTGCACGCAGGCGAGAGAGAGGGTCGAGGAGGTTGCTAAGCTCACGGCCAGACGCGACGGTGCGACGGCGTGGTCGGGGACGCTGCTGCGGCGGTGGGCGAAGGGATCTCCGGCGGTGGCGCTTGGGCGAAGCTTAGTGCGGCGGCAGAACGCTTGGCGCTTCGAGGCTCGGCTAGCTCGAAGTAGCGACGGCGGCGAGCGTCTAGACACGGTGGCGCGGCGTGGGGTCGACGGAGGGCGCGGCTCTGACGGTGGTGCGGCGGCGGTGGCGTCGGCCATGGCGTGGGGAGCGAGGGGACGAACCAGGAGGAGAGGGGCGTCTGGGGGTGCGGGGAGAGCGAGGGTCGATCCCGGCGTGGCGAGGCGGGGAAGCGGCGAGGCGGCGAGCAGCTGCGTGGCGAGCTGCGGTGCCGCCGCCGAGCACCTTGGCTGGCTGCTGGCAAGCCAAGCAGCTCATTGGCGCGGTGGCGGGCTGGGCGGCCAGGTGGGCGGCTAAGCGGCGCCGAGTAAGTTTTCGCTTTCTGTTTTTTCTTTTCTATTTTTCGCAACTTTGTTGAGTTATTTAAAATACCGAAAGGTTCTAAAATTCACCAAAATAATCCTGGTCCAATGTTGGAATATTTCCAACATGAAACATTTAGTTTGGAGATATTTGGACATTTGAAATATTTTATAAATTTTAAATGCCCAAATTCAAATAGCTATGATTTAATTCAAAGACCCAAAGATGACCTAGGAAATTGTGCATCACTTTTGGCGAGCTTACGGACCAAGACAAAATGATGGACATTTTAGAAGGGCATTCAGGTTCATCGAAAATATTTTTAGCAAACCCTAGTTGTTTGAGGAGGGGGTGGGGGTTACGGCAATCCCATTTCAAATTTGTTGAAAAGATAGACATGATGCAACACTCTAATGCATGGACTAGCTAGGGTGTGACACGGAGGAGCGCAAGCGACTCACCGGGAGTATGAAGAGTGGTTCTTGGAGAAGGCCGAGGCGAAGAGCAGCAGCGGCTCGCCGGGTGGAGCTGTCGGCGAGAAGGAGAACTCGTCAGTGGAAGGTCAACCTCGACTCCCACGAGGAAGACCTTGCCGCTCGGGAGCAGGCCCTTGGCGGGGAAGGCTCAAGGAGGCGAAGCCGCCGCGGCTGCCTTGGAGACCGCCAAGGAGGAGCTTGCCGCCAAGGTCGCGCAGCTGGAGGAGTTCTTGAAAGGCGGCGTGGAGAAGGTCGCCCGCGCTCAACACGGGGCGAGAAGGGCGCCACATCAACTCGGAACTCCAGTCGTCTTTCCAAGAAGGGCGACGAGTTGAAGGCCGCCAAGGACTCCATCGAGGATCTTGAGCTGAAAGTCTCTGCCTGCTGGGATTCGCAGCGCCGCCGGGATCGGGAGACCAAGTTGAAGGAGGAGCTCGCGAGAGCGAGCTTTGGTGGACAGCGCCAACAAAGCAGCCGAGCACTTCCGCCGCACCGTTGAGTTATGGACCGAGGACTTGGTGTCTTGTCGTCCGACATTGACCGAGAGCTCTTTGGCTGAAGCTGGAGCATCTTATCTACTCCCGGATCCAAATCTCCTCCCGGCGCCAAGCTCAGCCTCTTCTTCGAGGGGATCGCGCGGCCCTTGCAAATCTGCGGAAGAAGATCCTCGCAACTTCGCCGAGGAGACTCGTCGGCTGTGCACGGAACCATGGGCGTGTCCGACGAAGATTGTATACCGCAATCCGGCATAAACCTCAACAACGTTCTTCGCAGCTTGCGGCCGACGCGAACATGGAGGCTCACGAAGGAGCAGGTCGCCCACATCATTGCTAAAGTGAACAAGATCTCCAGGGTGGAGGGCGACCGCGTAGACTAGGCCTCCTTTATCTTTATCTCTTTTTGTTGCTGCATAGGGTGTTATGAACTCATTAGTCATCGCGACAAGTTATTCCTTGTAGGATATTATCTTTATTTTGATCAATAGATGCAGTGTTATCTCCCTTGTTTTGATCCTCAACTTTGTATGCTTCAACCCTACGCTTCTAGGGAACTTGCGGCAAGGGCCCTTGCCATTGCGCTGAGTCTTGAACTTCGAAGCAGCCCGCTGGCCAAGGTCCTACCGGCAAGCAACCTTGCATGACTAGTCGCAACGCACTTAGCTTGCTGAGCGGACTCGAAAACGAAACAAGGGCGCGACACTTGTCGCAGCTCACTTAAATCGTTGAGCGTGCTCGAAAACAAGATAAGGGTGCGGCTATCCACGGGTAGGTTCCTCCGCGCACAGGTTTTCCATACAAAGTGTGGTTGTTCAAGGAAGGCAACTTAAATTTAAAATTTTGAACTGCTCAAATTCTAATAACTTAGCTTTCGTGATCCGTGCGTTCTCCGGCAAGCTTCTCTTTCTTGAACAGCACTTGGTTCATCCTCCATTTCCTTTCCCCCCGGCAAACTTGTGCGCGAGGAACGTTCCTTCTGCTTAAGAGGCAAGGAAAGAGAAAAGGGAAACCAGTATATGGCCTTTCGGCGTGCTATTGCTTACCGGATATGCGTGTCGCACAAGAGATGCCAAATAACACATGCAAATAGCAAAGAAAAGCATGGGAAAGGCAACTAGCGCAAAACACAGAAACTTTACTGATGCACGGGGTCTGCGCCCGGCTTTGTACAAAGGGTTACATGCAACAGCGGCAAAGCTTGTACAAAAGGTGGTTGCGGGGCGGATCGCGGCAACCGCGCTTTATGGGTGAAACTTGCGAAGATGCTCTATGTTCGAGGAATTGCTCACGGTAAGCCTTCTTGGTCTCGGGCGGACAGCGCCGGCCTCGTGACTTGTCTCACCCGATAAGGGCCTTCCCACTTCAAGGCGTCAACTTGTTGGAATTCTTGGCGGACTGAACACGCCGAAGAACAAGGTCGCCTTCCTCGAGACTCTGGCTTTGACCTTGCGGCTATGGTAGCGGCGCAAGGCTTGCTGGTATCGAGCAGCTCGTCTGACAGCACGAGGCGTCCCTCCTCAAGGAGCAATGCATCATCTTGCCGCAGATTGCTCTTGCTCGAGCTCATCATAGCGAGCACTCGAGGAGATCCGTATCTGAGTTCCGTGGGGAGAACTGCCTCTGCTCCATAGACTAGAGCAAAAGGTGTACGTCCGGTGGCTCGATTTGGTGTCGTTCGATTGACCAAAGAGCGCGCGGTAGCTCCTCTATCAATTTCTTCCGCTTTCTTGCGACTGTCGAAAGTTCTTGTCTTGAGTCCGCGCAGCACTTCAAGATTGGCCCTCTCCGCTTGACCGTTGCTCCTCGGGTGAGCAAAGTTTAAACAGACCTTGGCGCCAAGGTCTTGGGCGTCTTGCATGAAGGTGCGACTAGTGAATTGTGTACCGTTGTCGGTGATAATCTGTTAGGGATCGAAGCGGCACACAATCGACCAAGAACTTGACCGCTGATTGTCTGTCACCTTTCTCGCTGGCTCCACTTCGGCCACTTTGTGAACTTGTCGATTACTACGTACAAGTACTCAAAGCCCCGACAGACGGGGAAGGGGCGAGGATATCGAGCCCCGGACCGAAAAGGGCCAGGACAAAGGGATCGTTTGGAGAGCTTGAGCTGGGTGATGAATCTGCCTTGCATGGAATCGCACGCTTCACACTTGGTTACTAGTGCGATTGCATCTTGGAGGCTTCTTGCCCAAAGAACCCTTGCGGAAAGCTTTCGGCAAGTGCCCTTGCGCCAATGTGGTGGCCGCATATGCCTCCGTGTATTTCGCCAGCAGCTTACATCCATCTTCCACGGAGATGCACTTGATCGACACCATTGAGCCTTCTTACATACAGCTCGTTATCCACGAACTGGTACATACTTGATTGTCTGGTTATCTTCTCTATTTCTTACGGGTCGTCGGGAAGTTCTCCGGTTTGCAAAAACGGACGATCTGCTGCGCCCATGCCGAGCTTGGGGCTCAGCGGCAAGGACTAAAGGCATGAGGGCGCTGGGAACCTCGGCTTCTCGGCAAGAACCTCTGGCTCTGCCGGGCTGAGGGTCCCCGGCAAGCTTCGCCGGGCGAGGCTTGTCGGGAACACTTGCTTTAACCGACAGATCCGAGGATCTGCAGGAGCAAACTGTTCCTCGGCGTTCAGTTGTTGATCTTGGGGACCTTGGCGGCGGCCTCGGGGAGACCCGCCCGGCAAGTAGTCGCGGAGACCAACTTTCTCTTCTTGGACTGCCCAATTGATGGCGTGGCGGATGGTTGAGTCAGCTTGAGCAAGAAGGTCCCGGTTCCTGAGTAACTTCATCGAAGCACACTTTGAAAGGCCATCTGCGATTTCATTCTGAACTCTCGGGACGTGCTCCATCTGCAAACCTTCAAAGCGCTCCTCAAGCTTCCTCACTTCATCGACATAAGCTTCCATCAAAGGGCTCGATAGCTCTTGTTAACTTGCGGACCACCTGGCGAGAATCTCCCCGCACAATCAACTTCCGATCCCAAGTTCGCCGCAATCCACGAGGCGGCGAGCAAACCTTCATATTCAGCAGTGTTGTTTGTCGCTTGCTCCCTTGGGAAGTGCATCTGGATAACATACTTGAGGTGCTCTCCGGTGGGCGCGATGAGTACCACGCCGGCACCGGCGCCTTGCAGCGAGAAGGCACCATCAAAGTACATTACCCATTCACTTGTCGCTTCTTGTACGGGTGTACTTGTTTCTTGGACTTCTTCATCGGGCGTTGGGGTCCACTCTGCTATAAATTCTGCCAAAGCTCGGCTCTGTATGGTTGAAGTACTTTCAAACTTGAGTCCAAAGCTCGACAGCTCCAGTGCCCACTCAACGATCCTGCCTGTTGCTTCTGGGTTGTGCAATATCCTCTTTAGCGGAAAGCGAGTGACCACTGTTATCTCGTGTGCCTGGAAGTAATGGCGCAGCTTTCTCGAGGCCATGAGGAGGCCGAAAAGCAACTTTGCACACGAGTATCTTGATCTAGCCCTCGGAGAAGGGAACTTACAAAATACACCGGGCGCTGCACCATCTTCTTCCGCACCTCATCCTGTTCTGCTGTGAGTTGTCCTTGTCGGGGCAGAGCTTGTCGGAGCAGCCCCCGCTTGTCGCTAGACTCGCTTGCGGTGGTGTAGCCTCCTCGTCGGACTCCTCTCCGCTACTAACGCAGCACTAACCACCTGGTTGGTTGCCGCTAGGTACAATGACAACTTCTCCTGTGGTCTAGGTGCGACAAGTATTGGGGTGGAGGATAGGTATCGTTCAAATCCTGCAGCGCTGCCTCCGCTTCCGGAGTCCACTTCATGGGACCTGCCTTCTTCAAGATTTTGAAGAAAGGTAGGGCGCGTTCTGCAGACTTTGAAATGAACCTACTGAGGGCAGCCACACAACCTGCAAGCCTTCTGACATCCTTGACTCGCTTCGGGGCTTCGATCTGCTCAATGGCTTTAATCTTGTCGGGGTTGGCTTCAATCCCCCTCTGTGACACAAAGAACCCGAGAAGTTTGCGGAGGAACTCCAAAGACGCACTTCTCGGGGTTCAACTTAAGTCAGTATCTTGCGCAGGTTGAAATGTCTCTTCTAAATCTTGAATCAGCGTATCCTTGCTCTTGCTCTTCACCACGATATCATCCATGTAAGCCTCTACATTTACGTGGATCGTGGCTCAAAAGCAGTATACACTACCCTTGCAAATGTTGATCCTGCATTCTTGAGTCCAAATGGCATGCGTATGAAGCAATAAGTGCCACATGGAGTGATAAATGCGATCTTCTCTTCATCCTCTTTGGCCATAAAGATCTGGTGATAGCCTGAGTATGCATCAAGAAAGCGAGTAGCTCACATCCGGCGATGGAGTCAACAATCTGGTCAATCGCGGCAAGGGAATGGATCCTTGGGACATGCTTTATTCACATCGGTGAAGTCTATACACAGCCTCCATTTCCCGTTGGCCTTGCGCCACGACAATCGGGTTTGCTAACCACGTCGGATGGATCACACCTCTAACTAGGCCTGCTGCCTCTAGCTTCTTGATTTCTTCGTTGATGAATTCTTGGCGCTCCACGGCTTGCTTCCTCACTTTTTGCTTGATGGGCGCGCATGAGGGCAAACAGCAAGCTTGTGCTCAATCACCTTCACAGGAACACGGGGATGTCGGATGGTTGCCATGCAAACACATCGACATTCGCCCATGAGGAAGGCAACAAGCAGCGCTTTCCTATTTGTTGTCAAGTGTGGGCGATGGTGAAGGTACCACCGGTCTGCCGTCCTCCTTGGCGGACACCTTCTTGGTTGCGGCGGAGCGGCCATTCCTTTTTACTCTTGCGGTGGAGCTCGATGGGGCGTCCTCGGCGGCGCAAGCACTCGAAGAGGTGCCGTTGCGGAGTGGGCCCCGAGCACTTGCGGACATGGTCTTCGTCTTCTTCCCCGGGAGCTTCAGCGGCAAGTGTATTCTTATCGGCCGCAGCTGCCGCATCCCGTAGATCTTGTCGGCGCAGACAAGTGCATCCTTCTTGTCGCCGTGGGCGGTGATGGCGCTTATCGGCCCGGCATCTTGAGTACGTTGTAAGCATAATGGGAAGCTGCCATGAACTTGGCGAGGCAGGGCGCCGAGTATTCCATTGTATGGCAACGGAATATCGGCGACGTCGAAAGTGATGCGCTCAGTCCTGAAATTGAGCTCCCCGCCAAAGGTCACCGGCAGGGTGATCTTTCCCTTGGGCTTGCTCCATCCCGGGTTGATTCCTTGGAAAGAGCCGGTCTCTTCGAGCTCGCCATCTGGAATTTGGAGTTTCTTGATCACAGCAGAGGAGATCAAGTTCAGCCCGGCCCCGCCGTCAACCAACATTTTAGTGACCTTGAGGTTGCGGATGGTGGGCGAGACCAGCATCGGCAAGCACCCGACCGCGGTGGTGCGGTCAGGGTGATCCTCAAGATCAAAAATGATGGGCGTGCTGGACCATTTGAGGAGCCTGCGCGACTCCACGGGCGGCTCCGCTGCATTCACCTCACGCACCCACTGTTTTAGCTGGCGGTGGGAGGTGTGCAGAGAGGCGCCACCGTCGATGCACAGGACCTCCGTGGCCTTCTGGAACTCCTGCTCGCTGTTATCCTCATCCCCCATGTCTTCGTCGTCGTCTTCTTCATCCTTGTCGCGGCCCCGGGGAGGTCGATCACCTTGCCGCTGCTTGGCCTTGCCGCGGCGTCCTCCCCGGCCATTGAACGGCCGCTTCTTGTTCGGTTCTCCTCCGCCACCTTGGGCCTTCTCTTTGTCGCGCCTCTCGTACTCAGCTTTTGCTGCTCGGCGAGATACTCGGCGCGCTTGCGATTGGAGAGATCGTGGCCCTTAGTGCGGTGGATTTTGCGAGATTGCTTGTCGGAGCCGTCACGCTTGTCATTTGCCGCTTCTGAGGCAGAGCTCCTTGCGGAGCAGCCAGCCTGTGTTTGCTTGGCGGGAGCCTCCTTGCGGACTTCTCGACGGCAAGCACCTCTTCTTGTTCTGTTTGGTTGCTCCGCCGCCGGCTCTTCTTTCTTCGGGCGGTGTCGTCATTGTCGCTTCCTCCTGCGCCCGGCATCCTCCCGAGAGTCTCCTCCCCTCTTCAGCAGCGTCTTATCAGCCGAGCATAGAGCTCACGACATCCCGAATCTTGGTCATCGCCATCTCTTCACGCGATGGCGGCGTTACGCGACGTTCGGTGGAGCTACCGATAACATGGCGGCAGGTGGACATCGAGGATGTTGTGCTGCACACGGTGAAGCGTTGGATATACTTGCGCAGGATTCTCCTTCATACGGGCCAAAATGTGGAGATCGCTCTCTGGCCGTGGGGTTTGTGGCGCCCGGTGAAGGCGCCAACAAACTGATGGCAAAGGTCGCCCAAGAAGAAATGGAGCCTTCGGCATCTGCATAAGCCAGAACGAGCGTTCGGCTTAAGCACGAAGCGGAAGTAGTTCGCCGAGAATCTTCTCGTCGCGCCCGGCAGCCTGCACAGCGATGGTGTGACACCGAGGAATTCCGAGGTGCGTCTTGCCGTCGTATTTCTCGATGCGTCGGGCTTGAAATTCTTCATCTGGAGCCCTTTGGGACGCGCCGCAGCTTCGCGGGTGAGCGCAGGGCAGCCTGCAGCGTCTGACAAGTCGCCAGCTCACCGGGCGCGTCGCGTCGGCAGCGTTCCCAGCTCTCTGGTCGATTGTCGCCGAGCTTCGGCGGCGCTCGATAATGGTCGGCGTCTTCTTGTCGCCGATCGTCGAGGACTGGCGTTGATCCGTCGAGCCAGCGGATCCGGCGATGCCGTGGAGCCGTCGTCGGCGTTGTTCCAAGCGGGCGGCGTCTTTCGCTTCTGCGGCGGGGAGTGCACGGTGGTTGCACCCGGCGGTCTTGTCGCCGTCGGCCGCCGTCTTCTCAGCTTGCGCGGCGCGAGGTCGCCGCTGCTGTGAAGAGTCGTTGTTGGCGGCGGCGACCAGCTCGGATGGTAGCCCTCCGGTCTTCGCCTTGTCGCGGCGCGGAGGGAAGTCGAGCGATTGCGCCCTTGCGGCGCTGCGCGAGTGGAGGCGAGCGGGCGGCGATGCGAGGCGGGATATGCTCGGACTCTAACAGCGTTAGAAGGAGCAAGGTCCTGCCGGCGCCTTCGCTTTGCTTGTGTCCGGACGGTGGTCGGAACATCCTTGAGCCTCGGTGTGTCCTTGCCCGGCATGCGGATACCACCTCCGTGGTATGGCGCTGCTGGGTTGTCGGTGCTGAGATGGACGCGGTATGTCCATAGAGACCGGCGCGGTCATCCGTCTTGTCCTTGGATCTGGTGGCGCCGCGAGTGTCCTCGCCGGCGACCACCCTTCGGACGGCGTCTCCTCCGCCCACCGTTGGCTCCGGTGGCGGCGGATGAGACGCAGAGCAGACCTCAACCTCGAAGCTTTCTTCTTGGGGCCATGGCGCAATTGTTGATGAAGTTGCTGATGGCTGGAGAGGTTGATGAAGAACGCGCCAGCGTGAGCGCGGATCAGGTCCGCACAACCTCGGCGCCCCTACTTGGCGCGCCAAAGATGTCGGGAGAACTGCCGCCACGAACACCTATGGGACCGGAGCCCTTATGCATGCGGTGCGAGGCGGAGGGGCACGGAGAGCAGATCGTGGCAAGCACGCGGGCAGTCTTTACCCAGGTTCGGGCGGCGATGGACGCGTAAAACCCTACTCCTGCCTTGGTTTGTATTGAGCTCGGGAGCTTGAAGATCTACAGTATCAGCTACACCAAGCGCGAGAGTTGTCAAGGTTTCCATCCGAACGAATCAAACCGACCCCCACCCCCTCCACGTTGTGCATGGGCCTCCTTTTATAGTGCAAGGGGTCACCGACAGGTGTCAACGTAGGAGAAAAGGGTAAAAACGTAAAAGAGGTGGTAGTTGGAACAGTGCGGGAACGAGTGGAGCTACGGTCGCGTGAGCGATGGTCGTTACCTACTTTGTGATGGGGACAAGGGCATTTAATGCCCGTCGCCGTCGACCCAAAAGCTCCGCCCTTGTGTCTCCGTTTGCCACGGCGATGGATCCACCACCGTGAAGTGCCACCGTGTCCCCCAGGCTGCACAGCCATCCGCCACGCGTCCCTGGGAAGGCACCTTGCCGGGGCGACGCGTGGGCTGATGAGCTGGAGCGCGGGCACCTAGCGCAACTCTCCGGCAAGCACCTTGCCGGGTCTTGATTCTGCGGGCCCGGAGCTTGCGGGCTCTATAACTTGTCGCTCCCCGGGCCCTCGCCGGGACGCATATAGCGCCGAGGCGTGTCTTCTATGATGCAATCTTCTAGTCTTCCTGGCGAGCTCCTCTTGCCAGGGCCTTGCGTGAGTGATGTAAACTTGAGCACAGAGCGGCCTTCGGCAAGCTCCGCTTGCCGGGTCTCGATCTTCTGTCTTGTATACTTCGTCTTTGAATGGCTTGACATGGAGCGGGAAGGTCTTGGCGAGCACGTGGTAAACCCCGCGCGGGAAGCTGCAACCGTCCGTGCACAAGTTGGGGTACTGAGGTACCCCTACCTTAGTACACCGACACGTGCGGACCCTACGGTTCGAGAACAATGTAGACATGACCGAGACACGTCTCCGGTCAATAACCAATAGCGGGACCTGGATGCCCATATTGGTTCCTACATATTCTACGAAGATCTTTATCGGTCGGACCGCATAACAACATCGTTGTTCCTTTGTCATCGGTATGTTACTTGCCCGAGATTCGATCGTCGGTATCAATACCTAGTTCAATCTCGTTACGGCAAGTCTCTTTACTCGTTCCGTAATACATCATCTCACAGCTAACTCATTAGTTGTAATGCTTGCAAGGCTTAAGTGATGTGTATTACCGAGAGGGCCCAGAGATACCTCTCCGACAATCGGAGTGACAAAACCTAATCTCGAAATACGCCAACACAACATCAGCCTTTGGAGACACCTGTAGTACTCCTTTATAATCACCCGATTCACGTTGTGACGTTTGGTAGCACCAAAGTGTTCCTCCGTAAACGGAGTTGCATAATCTCATAGTTATAGGAACATGTATAAGTCATGGATAAAAGCGGTAGCAACATACTAAGCGATCGTGTGCTAAGCTAATGGAATGGGTCATGTCAATCGATCATTCAACTAATGATGTGACCTTGTTAATCAAATAACAACCCTTTGTTCATGGTTAGGAAACATAACCATCTTTGATTAACAAGCTAGTCTAGTAGAGGCATACTAGTGACACTCTGTTTGTTTATACACTCACATATGTATTATGTTTCCGGTTAATACAATTCTAGCATGAATGATAAACATTTATCATGAAATAAGGAAATAAATAATAACTTTATTATTGCCTCTAGGGCATATTTCCTTGATCTCCCACTTGCACTAGAGTCAATAATCTAGATTACATAGTAATGATTCTAACACCCATGGAGTCTTGGTGTTGATCATGTTTTGCTCGTGGAAGAGGCTTAGTCAAGCGGTCGCTACATTCAGATCCGTATGTATCTTGCAAATCTCTATGTCTCCCACGGACTAAATCCGGATGGAATTGAAGCGTCTCTTGATGTGCTTGGTCCTCTTGTGAAATCTGGATTCCTTCGCTAAGGCAATTGCTCAATATTGTCACAGAAGATTTTCATTGGACCCGATGCACTAGGTATGACACCTAGATCGGATATGAACTCCTTCATCCGACTCCTTCATTAGCTGCTTCGAAGCTGCTATGTACTCCGCTTCACATGTAGATCCCTTCGACACTTTGTTTAGAACTGCACCAACCGACAGCTCCTCCGTTTAGTGTAAATCGTATCCGGTCTGCGATTTAGAATCGTCCGGATCAGTGTCAAAGCTTGCATCAACGTAACCGCCACGATGAGCTCTTTGTCACCTCCATATACGAGAAACATATCCTTAGTCCTTTTGGTATTTCGGGATGTTCTTGATCGCTGTCGATGATCCACTCTGGATTACTTTGGTACCTCCTGCTAAGCTTATAGCAAGGCACACATCGGTCTGGTACACAACATTGCATACATGATAGAGCCTATGGCTGAAGCATAGGAACATCTTTCATTTTCTCTCTATCTTCTGCGGTGGTGGGGCATTGAGTCTTACTCAACTTCACACCTTGTAACACAGGCAAGAACCCTTTCTTTGCTTGATCCATTTTGAACTTCTTCAAAATTTTGTCAAGGTATGTGCTTTGTGAAAGTCCAATTAAGCGTCTTGATCTATCTCTATAGATTTTGATGCCCAATATGTAAGCAGCTTCACCGAGGTCTTTCATTGAAAAACTCTTATTCAAGTATCCCTTTATGCTATCCAGAAATTCTATATCATTTCCGATTAGTAATATGTCATCTACATATAATATCAGAAATGCTACAGAGCTCCCACTCACTTTCTTGTAAATCTGAGCTTCTCCAAAAGTCTGTATGAACCCAAATGCTTTGATCACACTATCAAAGCGTTTATTCCAACTCCGAGATGCTTGCACCAGTCCATAAATGGATCACTGGAGCTTGCACACTTTGTTAGCTCCCTTTGGATCGATAAAACCTTCTGGTTGCATCATATACAACTCTTCTTCCGTAAATCCATTCAGAATGCGTCTTTACATCCATTTGCCAAATTTCATAATCATAAAATGCGGCAATTGCTAACATGATTCGGACAGACTTAAGCATCGCTACGGGTGAGAAGGTCTCATCGTAGTCAATCCCTTGAACTTGTCGAAAACCCTTTGCGACAAGTCGAGCTTTGTAGACAGTAACATTACCGTCGGCGTCAGTCTTCTTCTTGAAGATCCACTTGTTTTCTATTGCTTGCCGACCCTCGGGCAAGTCAACCAAAGTCCATACTTTGTTTTCATACATGGATCCCATCTCGATTTCATGGCCTCAAGCCATTTTGTGGAATCTGGGCTCACCATCGCTTCTTCATAGTTCGTAGGTTCATCATGATCTAGTAGCATGACTTCGAACAGGATTACCGTACCACTCAGTGCGGATCTTACTCTGGTTGATCTACGAGGTTCGTAGTAACTTGATCTGAAGTTTCATGATCAACATCATCAACTTCCTCACTATTTGGTGTAGATGTCTCAGAAACCGGTTTCTGCAAAAAACTACTTTCAAATAAGGGAGAAGGTACAATTACCTCATCAAGTTCTACTTTCCTCCCACTCACTTCTTTCGAGAGAAACTCCTTCTCTAGAAAGGATCCATTCTTGGCAACAAATGTCTTGCCTTCGGATCTGTGATAGAAGGTGTACCCAACTGTCTCTTTTGGGTATCCTATGAAGACACATTTCTCCGATTTCGGTTCGAGCTTATCAGGTTGAAGCTTTTTCAAATAAGCATCGCATCCCCAAACTTTAAGAAACGATAACTTTGGTTTCTTGCTAAACCATAGTTCATAAGGTGTCGTCTCAACGGATTTTGACGGTGTTCTATTCAGTGTGAATGCGGCCGTCTCAAGAGCATAACCCCAAAACGATAGCGGTAAATCTGTAAGATACATCATAGATCGCACCATATCTAGTAAAGTGCGATTACGACGTTCGGACACACTATTACGCTGTGGTGTTCCGGGTGGCGTGAGTTCTTGAAACTATTCCGCATTGTTTCAAATGTAGACCAAACTCGTAACTCAAATATTCACCTCCACGATCGGATCGTAGAAACTTAATTTTCTTATTACGATGATTTTCAACTTCACTCTGAAATTCTTTGAACTTTTCAAATGTTTCAGACTTATGTTTCATTAAGTAGATATACCCATATCTGCTTAAATCATCTGTGAAGGTGAGAAAATAACGATATCCGCCACGAGCCTCAACATTCATCGGACCACATACATCTGTATGTATGATTTCCAACAAATCTGTTGCTCTCTCCATAGTACCGAGAACGGGTTTTAGTCATCTTGCCCATGAGGCACGGTTCATAAGTGCCAAGTGATTCATAATCAAGTGACTCCAAAAGTCCATCAAGATGGAGTTTCTTCATGCGCTTTATACCGATATGACCTAAACGGCAATTGCCACAAATAAGTTACACTATCATTATCAACTCTGCATCTTTTGGCTTCAACATTATGAATATGTGTATCACTACTATCGAGATTCATCAAAATAGACCACTCTTCAAGGGTGCATGACCATAAAAGATATTACTCATATAAATAGAACAACCATTATTCTCTCGATTTAAATGAATAACCGTCTCGCATCAAACAAGATCCAAATATAATGTTCATGCTCAACGCAGCACCAAATAACAATTATTTAGGTCTAAAACTAATCCGAAGGTAGATGTAGAGGTAGCGTGCAACCGCGATCACATCGACTTTGGAACCATTTCCCACGCGCATCGTCACCTCGTCCTTTGCGGTGTTAAGCAATCCGTAGTCCCTGCTTTGAGTTGCAAATATTAGCAACAGAACCGTTATCAAATACCTGTACTCTGCGAGCTCTAGTAAGGTACACATCAATAACATGTATATCACATATACCTTTGTTCACATTGCCATCCTTCCTATCCGCCAAATACTTGGGGCAGTTCCGCTTCGGTGACGGTCGCTTGCGGTAGAAGCACTCGTTTCAGGTTTAGATCCAGACTTGGGTTTCTTCTCCTGAGCAGCAACTTGCTTGCTGTTCTTCTTGAAGTTCCTTCTTCTTCCCTTTGCCTTTCTTCTTGAAACTAGTGGTCTTATTGACCATCAACACTTGATGCTCCTTCTTGATTTCTACCTCCGCAGCCTTTAGCATTGCGAAGAGCTCGGTATAGTCTTTACTAACCCTTGCATATTATAGTTCATCACGAAGCCTTTGTAGCTTGGTGGCGGTGATTGAAGAATTCATCAATGACACAATCATCCGGAAGATTAACTCCCGGTTGAGTCAAGTGATTGTAATACCCGGACATTACGAGTATGTGTTCACCGACGAACTATTCTCCTCCATCTTGCAGCTATAGAACTTATTGGAGACTTCATATCTCTCAATCCGGGCATTCTGTTGGAATATCAACTTCAACTCTGGAACATCTCATATGCTCCATGACGCTCAAAACGTCGTTGAAGTCCCGGTTCTAAGCCGTAAAGCATGGCACATTGAACTATAGAGTAGTCATCGCTTTGCTCGCCAGACGTTCTTACGTCGTCGGCCACATCAAGCGAGCATGGCACCTAGCGGTGCATCCAGACGTAACTCTTACGTGCAGCAATGAGGATAATCCTCGAGTTACGGACCCGATCCGTGTAATTGCTACCATCATCTTTCAACTTTGCTTTCTCAAGGAACGCATTAAAATTCAACGGAACAATAGCACGAGCCATCTATCTACAATCAAACATAGACAAGCAAGATACTATCAGTACTAAGTTCATGATAAATTTAAGTTCAATTAATCATATTACTAAAGAACTCCCACTTAGATGACATCTCTCTAGTCATCTAAGTGATCACGTGATCCAAATCAACTAAACCATAACCGATCATCACGTGAGATGGAGTAGTTTTCAATGGTGAACATCTTATGTTGATCATATCTACTATATGATTCACGCCGACCTTTCGGTCTCCGTGTTCCGAGGCCATATCTGCATATGCTAGGCTCGTCAAGTATAACCTGAGTATTCTGCATGTGCAAAATTGGCTTGCACCCGTTGTAGATGGACGTGAGAGCTTATCACACCGATCATCACGTGGTGTCTCGCACGACGAACTTTGGCAACGGTGCATACTCAGGGAGAACACTACTTGATAATTTTAGTGAGAGATCATCTTAAAATGCTACCGTCAATCAAAGCAAGATAAGATGCATAAAGGATAAACATCACATGCAATCAATATAAGTGATATGATATGGCCATCATCATCTTGTGCTTGTGATCTCCATCTCCGAAGCACCGTCATGATCACCATCGTCACCGGCGCGACACCTTGATCTCCATCATAGCATCGTTGTCGTCACGCCACCTATTGCTTCTCGACTATCGCTACCGCTTAGTGATAAAGTAAAGCAATTACAGTATGCGTTGCATTTCATACAATAAAGCGACAACCATATGGCTCCAGCCGATTGCCGATAACCGGTTACAAAACATGATCATCTCATACAATAAAATATAGCATCACGTCTTGACCATATCACATCACAACATGCCCTGCAAAAACAAGTTAGACATCCTCTACTTTGTTGTTGCAAATTTTACGTGGCTGCTACGGGCTTAAGCAAGAACCAATCTCACCTACGCATCAAAACCACAACGATACTTCGTCAAATAGACTCCGTTTTAACCTTCTCAAGGACCGGGCGTAGCCACACTCGGTTCAACTAAAGTGAGAGAGACAGACACCCGCCAGTCACCTTTAAGCAACGAGTGCTCGTAGCGGTGAAACCAGTCTCGTGTAAGCGTACGCGTAATGTCGGTCCGGGCCGCTTCATCTCACAATACCGCTGAACCAAAGTATGACATGATGGTAGGTAGTATGACTTGTATCGCCCACAACTCACTTGTGTTCTACTCGTGCAAAACATCAAACCATAAAAACCTAGGCTCAGATGCCACTGTTGGGGAACGTAGTAATTTCAAAAAATTTCCTACGCACACGCAAGATCATGGTGATGCATAGCAACGAGAGGGAGAGTGTTGTCTACGCCCTCGTGAGACCGGGCGAAGCGATCACAACGTAGAGGAAGTAGTCGACGTTCTCCTCGCGATCCGACCGATCCAGCGCCGTTACTCCGACGCCCCGAGTTCTTGACACACGACGGCTCGGTGGCGCTCCTCGGGCTCCAATCCAAGAGAGCTTCGGGGAGGAGAGTTCCACAAGACGACGGCGTGGTGGCGATCTTGATGTTCTATCGACGCAGGCTTCGCCTAAGCACCGCCACGATATGACCGAGGTGGATTATGGTGGAGGGGGCACCGACACGGCTAAGGAGCGATCTCAAGGATCAACTTGTGTGTTCTAGGGTGCCCCCTGCCCCGTGATATAAAGGAGCAAGGGGAGGCCGGCCGGCCCTAGGGCGCGCCAAGGAGGGGTTGTCCTCCTCCTAGTGGGAGTAGGACTCCCTTTCCTAGTCCAACTAGGAAGGAGGAAGGGGAAGGAAGGAGAGGAGAGGGAGAGGGAAGGGGGCCATGCCCCCTCCTTGTCCTATTCGGACTCCCACAGGGGCGCCACCTCTGGTGCGGCCTCTCTCTCCCCTCTTGGCCCACTAAGGCCCATAACTTCCCGGGTTTCGGTAACCCCTCCGGCACTCCGGTTTTTCCGAAACTTCGGAACCTTTCCGTGTCCGAATATAGCCGTCCAATATATCAATCTTTATGTCTCGACCATTTCGAGACTCCTCGTCATGTCCGTGATCACATCCGGGACTCGAACTTCTTCGGTACATCAAAATACATAAACTCATAATATAACCGCCATCGAAACCTTAAGCGTGCGGACCCTACGGTTCGAGAACAATGTAGACATGACCGAGACACGTCTCCGGTCAATAACCAATAGCGGGACCTGGATGCCCATATTGGTTCCTACATATTCTACGAAGATCTTTATCGGTCAGACCGCATAACAACATACGTTGTTCCCTTTGTAATCGGTATGTTACTTGCCCGAGATTCGATCGTCGGTATCCAATACCTAGTTCAATCTCGTTACCGGCAAGTCTCTTTACTCGTTCCGTAATACATCATCTCACAGCTAACTCATTAGTTGTAATGCTTGCAAGGCTTAAGTGATGTGTATTACCGAGAGGGCCCAGAGATACCTCTCCGACAATCGGAGTGACAAAACCTAATCTCGAAATACGCCAACCCAACATCAGCCTTTGGAGACACCTGTAGTACTCCTTTATAATCACCCAGTTACGTTGTGACGTTCGGTAGCACCCAAAGTGTTCCTCCGGTAAACGGGAGTTGCATAATCTCATAGTTATAGGAACATGTATAAGTCATGGATAAAAGCAGTAGCAACATACTAAACGATCGTGTGCTAAGCTAATGGAATGGGTCATGTCAATCAGATCATTCAACTAATGATGTGACCTTGTTAATCAAATAACAACCCTTTGTTCATGGTTAGGAAACATAACCATCTTTGATTAACAAGCTAGTCTAGTAGAGGCATACTAGTGACACTCTGTTTGTTTATACACTCACACATGTATTATGTTTCCGGTTAATACAATTCTAGCATGAATGATAAACATTTATCATGAAATAAGGAAATAAATAATAACTTTATTATTGCCTCTAGGGCATATTTCCTTCACTCTCCCCCTTGCTTCCGGTGGCGCCGGAACGCCGCCGGGGGCCATCATCATCACCGCGATCTTCAGCAACACCTCCATCATCTTCACCAATGTCTCCATCACCTTCCCCCATCTATATCCAGCGGTCCACTCTCCCACAACCCGCTGTACCCTCTACTTGAACATGGTGCTTTATACTTCATATTATTATCCAATGATGTGTTGCCATCCTATGATGTCTGAGTAGATTTCCGTTGTCCTATCGGCGATTAATGAATTGCTATGATTGGTTTGAGTTGAATGTTTTATTATTGGTGCTGTCCTATTGTGCCCTCAATGTCGCGCAAGCGTGAGGGATTCCCGCTGTAGGGTTTGCAATATGTTTATGATTTGCTTATGGTGGGTTGCGTGAGTGACTGAAACACAAACCCGAGTAAGTAGGTTGTTTGCGTATGGGATAAAAGGGGACTTGATGCTTTAATGCTATTGTTGGGTTTTACCTTAATGAATCTTTAGTAGTTGCGGATGCTTGCTAGAGTTCCAATCATAAGTGCATAGAATTCCAAGTAAGTGATGATATGTTAGCTTATGCCTCTCCCTCAAATAGAATTGCAATAGTGATTACTGGTCTAGTAACGTAGTCAGTTGCTTAGGGACAATTCCTCAACTCCTACCACCACTTTTCCACACTCGATATATTTACTTTATTGCATCTTATCTAAACAGCCCCTACTTTTTATTTACTTGTTCTTTATTATCTTGCAAACCTATACAACAACCCCTACAAAGTACCTCTAGTTTCATACTTGTTCTAGGTAAAGCGAACGTCAAGCGTGCGTAGAGTCGTATCAGTGGCCGATAGGACTTGAGAGATTATTTGTTCTACCTTTAGCTCCTCGTTGGGTTCGACACTCTTACTTATCGAAAGAGGCTACAACTATCCCTATACTTGCGGGTCATCAATGGCCTCCTCCATTATGGATGAGGACATTACGAAGCTCCGGGAGGCCGGATACCTAGCTGCAGACATTGCGCACCCGCTCCCGGACGCAGGGCAGATCATCCCTACTTCGGAACCCCACGAGAGGGTTGTATTCCTTTCCCACTTCATCCGTGAACTGGGATTTCCCCTGCACCCATTTGTCCGCAGGCTCATGTTTTACTATGGGCTAGACTTCCACGATCTGGCCCCCAATTTCATCCTCAACATCTCGGCGTTTATCGTCGTGTGCGAGGCCTTCCTCTGCATCAAGCCCCACTTCGTCCTATGGCTGAAGACCTTCAACGTGAAGCCGAAGGTGGTGGTCGGCCAGCAAGCGGAGTGCGGAGGTGCCATGGTGGGCAAGATGCCCAACGTCACTTGGCTCGAAGGCTCCTATGTGGAGACCGTGAAGGGGTGGCAATCGGGGTGGTTCTATATCACCGAGCCGCGTGATGCCAACTGGGCGGCGGCCCCCGAATTCTGATCTGGCATCCCCATGAGGCTCACCTCCTGGAAAAAGAAGGGATTAGCCTGGGGTGCACCGGCAGAGCTGACCGGACTCCAGAATTGTGTCAAAAATATGATAAGCAAGAAAATCAAGCTTGTCAACGTGGTCCAGGTCACGCTCTTCCGTCGGATCCTTCCGTGTCATAGACGGGCATTCAATATGTGGGAGTTCGACCCAGCCGAACATCAGACGCTGCGAGAGCTCTTCGACACGATGCACAAAGACATCTGGAAGGTGCTGTTCAAAGCCGCCGAGGTACCTCCTCCCATTACCGAGGATCGCGAACTCAGCGCAAAGCGCCACTCCAATCCGGTAAGCTCCCTATATTTTGCAAGATGCTCCTTTCCCTAGTATATTCATGGGAGGAATCTAAGCTCCCATACCAATTTAATAGGACTGGGTAGCGACAGCGGAGCGGATCGACTATCCAGCTCCGCTACCTGAAGATCCAGGAACGACTCTCTTAACGGAGATGCTGTTTCCGGCGCCCTATGAGGTGCCGGAGAAGAAGGCCAAGAAGAAGGCTGCGGGGACGAGGAAAGGTCTCTGATGCAAGGTTGTATCGGACTCATCATCCAAAGACACCGAGGCGCGCTCCTCCAACGAGAACAAGGAGGAGGAAGAGGAAAGTCCTCCCCCCCAACCGGAGGGAAAAGAAAAGGAAGGCCGCCCCATCTAGGGAGGCCGAAAGGTCCAAGAAGGGAAGGACCCTCCCTCCGGACCAGTCCACAACAGCCTCCTACGGCGACGAGGAGTGGTTTCCCAGGGACAAGCCCCTAGCGAAGTCGTAAGTATCCGGACGCTATAATACTTCCGGTATGTTTTGCTTTATTGCTTCTTATCATGTCAAATATGATTGTGCAGTCCGTCCAAAGCCCACATCGGCGCATCCTCCTCGGATGGGTCTTTGAGCCAGTCGGCGATGAACAGTGATTCGCTCCCGACGGCCACCACCCCCGGCCCGCGGACGACACCGAGGTGTTGTCTCAGAGGATACCGGACCATGGGGAGACAGTTCTGGAGATGCCCTGATACGTCTTCAACGTATCTATAATTTTTTATTGTTCCATGCTATTATATTGTAACGCCCCGTATTCGATGCGCCAGGTGTCTGCCAGTTATTCGCCGTCGTTGCCATGTCATCTGCTTGCGTGTTGCATTTTATCATGTCATCATGTTCATTTCATTTCGCATACATGTTCGTTTCATGCATCCGAGCTTTTTCCACGTTGTCCGTTTTGCAATCCGGCACTCCTATGTCATCCGGCGTCCCCTTTGGCCTCTTCTCTTGTGCGGGTGTTAAACGTTCTCAGAATGGACCGAGGTTTGCCAAGTGGCCTTGGTATAGTACCGGTAGACCGCCTATCAAGTTTCGTGCCATTTGGAGGTCGTTTGATACTCCAACGGTTAACCGGGTAACCGTAGAAGCCCTCTTTGTGTTGCAGCCCAACACCCCTTCCAAAGTGGCCCAAAACCCAGCAAACTCCCCTCCATGCTCTCGGTCGTTCGATCACGATCGCGTGGCCGAAAATCGCTCCTCATTTGGACTCTCCTAGCTCCCTCTACCTATAAAAACGTCTCCCCCTCTCCATTTTCGGATCAATTTCTCCCTGAAACCCTAATTTTCCCTCCGCGCCGCACCGGACATGTCCGGACCGGACCGGACACATCCAGCCGCCGCCCGCGCCCGATCGCCGCCCGCCATGTGGCGCCCCGCCGTCGTCCCTTGCCGCCCGCTGCTGCCCATCAGGCCAGCGGGCCCGTGCGCCGCCGCCGCCAGCCCGTCCGCCGCCGGCCGCTGGCTGCGCCGCCCGATGCCGCCCGGCGAGCCCGAAGCTTCGCCATCGCCGTAACACGCCGCCCGCCGCCAGCGCGCCGCCTCGCCTCCTCCGTACTGCCGCGGCCGCCGCTTGCCGGCGCCGCCGCGCCGAGCGCGCGCCGCCCGCTTTTTCGCGGTGACCGAGCCTTGCTCCAGCCACAGCAGCTCTGCCCCGCCGGCGTCGCGCTGCCGCCCGCCCGCCTCTCCTCCTCCGCGGAGGCGGCGCCCGCCTCACAAGATCTCGAGCGATCGGCGCCGATCCCCTCCCCTCCGGGCACCTCCTGCGCCGCCGCCTGCCATCTCCGGCGCCTCCGCGGCCTCCAGCTCCGGCAAACCGCCGCCTCGTCTCCGGCCGCCCTCGGGTCCCGCGCCAGATCTAGATCTCGAGGTCGATTCCACTAAGTCCCCGTTTCTTTGTAATTTATCATGCCATGTTTGACCTACTGTATCTCTGCATCCGTAGCTCTGTTTCGTGCGTGTAATATGTCAAATTGTTCGTCTCGACGAGTACTTCATCTCATTCCATTGTATCTTTTTCATTTGAGCTCATCTTGATGCCCGAAATGCTGTTGGAAGAGTGCATGTTGATGTTAATCTGCTGAAACTGTTATAACTTGCTCATTTGTCATTTTTGCCATGATTGATGTGTGCATCCTATGAGGTTGATGTCTACATGTGTTTTGATCTATGCCATGCCATCTTTCCAGAGGTGCCGTCTTTGTATTTTTGTGACTTGTGTAGTGATGGCATCAAGCTTGTTAAGTGGGGTACTTGCTGTTGCTGATTTCCTGACATATTCTGTTATATTTTGTTGCTATGTAAACCTGCTCCTACAAGTCATTGTGTGCATAATCTGGAGATGTTCTGTAAACATGTTTTGATCTACATGTCATGCACTATCCATCCATGCCCCTGGTTGCATTTATAGCTTGCTGTAGATAGTTCATATCTTGCTCCAAAGTTGCTTCATAATGTTGCTGTCAGCCTGTTAACATTAAGTTCACTTGTTCCCATGTGTTTTCCTAGTGATCCATGCACCCTATGACCTTGCTCTTGCCATGCTTAGCTTCATAAACATGTCTTCTTACTATTGGTTGCCTTGCAATGCCATGTATTGCTCTATGGTGAGTGATTCAAGCTCACCAACATGCCTACTTAATGTCGTTCCTGCCATGCTTGAATCTGTAATATAACTTGCATGGGTGCCATCATATCTTCTGATCCTTTTTGACTCATGGTCAGTAAGGGACTTTTGATCTATGCAATTAGTAGATTCATGCCATGCCTTTGTTTGCCATGATAAGTTCCTGTAACATGTTGTTTCACAGCTCTAAACATTGCAACCTGATGTTATTTCTGCAAAACCTGAAACTGTTATTATTTGCAATCTTACCATGTGTGTTTGAGCATGTTCTAGTGATTTCTAGAGATAGCTCAGTGTTCATGTTTTGTTGTGCTTTACCTGTACTTCATGCCCATGCCTTTTGTTATTATGTTGGGGTGCTGTAGCATGTTGTTTTGATGCCCGCAATATGCCTAGTTGCTGTTTTGGACAGATTATTGTTATGCCTTGTATAGTGCGTATGTGTTGCACCGTTGCTCCGTTTTGAGTGTGTTCTATGTGAAACTTGCTTGATTTTGCATGTAGCTTCATATTATCATGTTGCATCCTTGTTTTGGTGTGTTTTTCTTTATGTTTGGGTGCATTTTGCATCAATGCCATGTTTAACTTGTTTTGCTCATATCTTCTAGGCCGTAGCTCCGAATCTAATGAACTTTATATGTAACTTGACTAGAATTTCGTGTAGATCCTCTTGGTTCTCTTAACTTGCTGTTTAACAACTTGAACTTAAGGTTTATTCAGTTCTGGACCAATTTCGAAATTTGCATATGAGGACTTACCGGAATTGTTATATGTTGTTCCCGGCCTCATTTTATCTTGCCTTGATGTGTTGTTCTTGTTTGCATCATCTCTTGCCATGAGTAGCTTCATGTAGCCTTGTCATGCATGATGCTTGTTGTGCATCATGTCTTGCTCATGTGTGGTGCGTTTACCATGTTGTGTGCTTCTTCTCAATAGTTCCCGTTTCGTTGCGATCGTGAGGATTCGTTCGTCTACGTGTGGTTCATCTTCGTGGCTTCATCTTCTTCATGGACTCGTTCTTCTTCCTTGCGGGATTTCAGGCAAGATGACCGCTACCCTGGATCTCACTACTATCATTGCTATGCTAGTTGTTTCGTTCTATCGCTATGCTGCGCTACCTATCACCTGTTTATCAAGCCATCCCAAATTGCCATGAACCTCTAACCTTTGACACCTTTCCTATGCAAACCACTGTTTGGCTATGTTACCGCTTTTGCTCAACCCCTCTTATAGTGTTGCTAGTTGCAGGTGAAGTTGAAGATTTCTCCATGGTGGCAGGGTTTTGTTGGGATATCACAATATCTCTTATATTATTAATGCATCTATATATTTGGTAAAGGGTGGAAGGCTCGGCCTTATGCCCGGTGTTTTGTTCCACTCTTGCCGCCTAGTTTCCGTCATACCGGTGTTATGTTCCCGGATTTTATGTTCCTAACGCGGTCGGGTGATTTATGGGACCCCCGACGGTTCGCTTTGAATAAAACTTGTCCAGCAAGGCCCAACCTTGTTTTTTCCATTTGCCTCACTGGCCCTTTTCCCTTGGGTTTCGGAGCCCAAGGGTCATCTTTATTTACCCCGGCCGGTGCTCGTTAGAGTGTTGGTCCAAACCGTCACCGCCGGTGTACCAGGCAACTCGGGCTCGCCCTTTGGAAGTTTGGACAATCCGGTGTGCCCTGAGAACGAGATATGTGCAGCTCCTATCAGGATTTGTCGGCACATTCGGGCGGCTTTGCTGGTCTTGTTTTATCATTGTCGAAATGTCTTGTAAACTGGGATTCCGAGACTGATCGGGTCTTCCTGGGAGAAGGTCTATTCCTTCGTTGATCACGAGAGCTTGTCATGGGCTAAGTTGGGACACCCCTGCAGGGTTTAAACTTTCGAGAGCCGTGCCCGCGGTTATGTGGCAGATGGGAATTTGTTAATGTCCGGTTGTAGATAACTCGACACCAGATCCGAATTAAAATGCATCAACCGCGTGTGTAGCCGTGATGGTCTCTTCTCGGAGGAGTCCGGGAAGTGAACACGGTTTTTGGGTTATGTTTGACGTAAGTAGGAGTTCAGGATCACCTCTTGATCATTGCTAGCTTCACGACCGTTCCTTTGTTTCTCTTCTCGCTCTCTTTTGCGTATGTTAGCCACCATATATGCTTAGCCGCTGCTGCAACCTCACCACTTTACCCCTTCCTTCCCCATTAAGCTTTGCTAGTCTTGATACCCATGGTAATGGGATTGCTGAGTCCTCGTGGCTCACAGATTACTACAACAACAGTTGCAGGTACAGGTTGTGCGATGATCTTGACGCGAGAGCGATGTTACTTGTTTTGGAGTTCTTTTTCTGCTTCCTCTTCGATCAGGGGATAGGTTCCAGGTCGGCAGCCTGGGCTAGCAGGGTGGATATTGTTTGAGTTTCTGTTTATGATTCATCCGTAGTCGGATGTTGTTCTTGTATGTTGTATTATTGTATTCATGTGGCATTGTGTGCCTTTTGTATGTATCCCCTTCTATTATGTAATGTTGATGTAATGATATCCACCTTGAAGCGTCTTCAAGATGCGCTTCTATCCTTGGTGGGACCTTCGAGTTCCTTTAGGATAGGGTCGCATCTTGGGCGTGACATATATTACCCCTTTCGGATGTTTATGGGCTTTATTTTACATATTTATATCATTTTTGGGACCAACCTACTAACCGGAGGCCCAGCCCGTATTGTTGCTTTTTGCCTATTTCAATATTTCGAAGAAAAGGAATATCAAACGGAGTCCAAACGGAATGAAACCTTCGGGAGCGTGATTTTTGGAACGAATGAGATCCGGAGAACTTGGAGCGCAAAACAAGAAGCAAACGAGGCGGCTAGGAGATAGGAGGGTGCGCCCACCCCTCTTGGGCGCGCCCCTGTCTCCTGGGCCCCACGAGCGGCCACAGACGTACTTCTTCCTCCTATATATACCTATGTACCCCGAAAACATCCAGGGAGCCAATGAAAAACAATTTCCACCGCCGTAACCTTCTGTATCCGCGAGATCCCATCTTGGAGCCTTCGTCGGCGCTCCGCCAGAGGGGGAGTGGACCACGGAGGGCTTCTACATCAACATCATAGCTTCTCTGATGATTTGTGAGTAGTTTACCACATACCTTTGGGTCCATAGTTATTAGCTAGATGGCTTCTTCTCTCTTTTTGGATCTCAATACAATGTTCTCCCCCTCTCTTGTGGAGATCTATTCGATGTAAACTTTTTTTGCGGTGTGTTTGTCGAGATTCGATGAATTGTGGGTTTATGATCAAGTTTATCTATGAGAAATATTTGAATCTTCTCTGAATTCTTTTATGTATGATTGAGTTATCTTTGCAAGTCTCTTCGAATTATCAGTTTGGTTTGGCCTACTAGATTGATCTTTCTTGCCATGTGAGAAGTGCTTAGCTTTGGGTTCAATCTTGCGGTGTCCTTACCCAAAGGATGTAAAGGGTTGCAAGGCATGTATTGTATTGTTGCCATCGAGGATAAAAAGATGGGGTTTATATCATATTGCATGAGTTTATCCCTCTACATCATGTCATCTTTCTTAAAGCGTTACTCTGTTCTTATGAACTTAATACTCTAGATGCATGCTGGATAGCGGTCGATGTTTGGAGTAATAGTAGTAGATGCAGGCAGGAGTCGGTCTACTTGTCGCGGACGTGATGCCTATATGATCATGCCTAGATAATCTCATAATTATTCGCTTTTCTGTCAATTGCTCGACAGTAATTTGTTCACCCACCGTAATACTTATGCTATCTTGAGAGAAGCCACTAGTGAAACCTATGGCCCCCGGGTCTATCTTTTATCATATAATCTTTCAATCTACTTTTATTTGCATCTTTACTTTTTTGCATCTATATTATAAAATACCAAAAATATATTTATATTATCATACTATCTCTAGCAGATCTCACTTTCGCAAGTGGCCGTGAAGGGATTGACAACCCCTTTATTGCGTTGGTTGTGAGTTCTTTGTTTGTTTGTGTAGGTGCGTGGGACTTTTGAGGAGCCTCCTACTGGATTGATACCTTGGTTCTCAAAAACTGAGGGAAATACTTATGCTAGTATTACTGCATCACCCTTTCCTCTTCAAGGAAAACCAACGCAAGCTCAAGACGTAGCAACAAGGATTTCTGGCGCCGTTGCCGGGGAGGTCTTCGCTCAAGTAAAGACATACCAAGTACCCATCACAAACTCATCTCCCTCGCATTTACATTATTTGCCATTTGCCTCTCGTTTTCCTCTCCCCCACTTCACCCTTGCCGTTTTATTTGCCCTCTCTTTCCCAATCTCTTCTTTCTTTTGCTTGCGCTTTCATTTGCTCGTTTGGTTGGAATAGATGCTTATTTATTGCTAAACAGAACCTAAGATCTATGGATCCTCATCCGCTTGCTAATCTTTTTAAGAGATCCAATTATGATGAACCAATTGCTAGTGAGTTTTGTGCACTAGATTATCTTTATAAAGCTTTGCTTGAAATTTGTGAATATGAAAATTATGATGAAGAAATTTATGAAGAGATTCACGATAACTCTTTGAATAAATAGCATGATTGCAATGATTTTTCTATAAAT
The DNA here is from genome assembly GCA_021437245.1 of Aegilops speltoides. Taxonomy (NCBI): domain Eukaryota; kingdom Viridiplantae; phylum Streptophyta; class Magnoliopsida; order Poales; family Poaceae; genus Aegilops; species Aegilops speltoides. Next base: position 273,912,476 of record CM038143.1, on the reverse strand, counting down.
TCTCTTGATGTAAATTGCGCTAATAATATGCAAAACCCTAAGCTTGGGGATGCTAGTTTTTCTATGTCTACTACTTGTTGCAATAATCATGATTGGGGTGATTCTTCTTATGATCTTGAAAATTTATTGAAGCCCCATGATGAATATGAGATTGATAATAGTGTTTGCAATATTATTGAAAGTGGGTTTGGAAGAGTGTCAACTTTAGATCCCATATATTTGGATAGTGTTTAATCTTATGAAATTTTTGAGAAAAGTGGGTTTGGAGAGGTCATGACTTTAGTTAATGATAATCCCACTATTTTGGAAGAGTGTCAACTTTGCATGCATGTGGATCGTGTTGAGAATATGTTATGTGATAGCTATTTTGTTGAATTTGCCTATGATCCTACATGTAATTATTATGAGAGAGGAAAATATGGTTGTAGAAATTTTTATCTTACTAAATTACCTCTCGTCATGCCGAGATTGCTATCGTCTCTTTCTTCTTCCTTGCATATGCTAGCTTTTGCTTGCCTTGCAAAATTGTTTGCTTATAATATGCCTATGCATAGGAAGTATGTTAGACTTAGATGTGTTTTGTCACATGTTTCATGATGCTTTCTTTGCGCTTCAATTCTTGTCTTTCATGTGAGCATCATTAAAATTATCATTGCCTAGCTAAAAGGCTTTAAAGAAAAGCGCTTGTTGGGAGACAACCCAAAAATTTTTCTTGCTGTTATTTAATAAATTTTGCACCTACCTTCTGTTTAGATGTGTTTTTATGTTTCAATTAGTGTTTGTGCCATGTAGAACCTATAAGATAACCTATTATGATAGTTGATTTGATTCTGCTGAAAAAACAGAAACTTTGCACGCACGTAATTAGTTTTGTTAAACAACATAAACGTGCTTTTGTGTTGATTATTTTTTCCGCTGATCAATAGACAAATTGTCCAGGATTTCCTATTTTGGTACGATTTTTAGAGTTCCAGAAGTTGGCGTTAGTTACAGATTGCTACAGACTGTTCTGTTTTTGACAGATTCTGTTTCTCGTGTGTTGTTTGCTTATTTTGATGCATCTGTGGATAGTATTAAGTGGTATGAACCATAGAGAACTTGTAATTAGTAGGTTTAACACCTAAATAAATAAAGAATGAGTTCATTACAGTACCTTATGTGGTGGTTTTGTTTTCTATCACTAACGGAGCTTATGAGATTTCCTGTTGAGTTTTGTGTTGTGAAGTTTTCAATTTTTGGGTAAAGATTTGATGGACTATGGAATAAGGAGTGGCAAAAGCCTAAGATTGGGGATGCCCATGGCACCCCAAGATATTCAAGGATAGCCAAAAGCCTAAGCTTGGCGATGCCCCGGGAAGGCATCCCCTCTTTCGTCTTTGTTCATTGGTAACTTTACTTGGAGCTATATTTTTATTCGCCACATGATATGTGTTTTGCTTGGAGCGTCGTTTATTATATTAGTATTTGCTTTTTAGTTTACCACAATAATCCTTGCTGTACACACCTTTTGGGAGAAGCCCATTCGATTGAATTTGCTAGAATACTCTATGTGCTTCACTTATATCTTTTGAGCTTGATAGTTTTTGTTCTAGTGCTTCACTTATATCTTTTAGAGCACGGCGGTGGCTTAATTTTGTAGATATTGCTAGTCTCTCATGCTTCACTTATATTATTTTGAGAGTCTTTTAGAACAGCATGGTATTTGCTATGGTTATAAAATTGGTCCTAGAATGGTAGGCATCCAAGTTTGGTATAATAAAACTATCATAGGAAGTGAATTGGATGCTATGATCAATTTGATACTTGATAATTGTTTTGAGATATGGAGGTAGTGATATTAAAAGTCATGCTAGTTGGATGATTATGAATTTAAAGAATGCTTGTGTTGAAGTTTGTGATTCCCATAGGATGCACGTATGGTGAACCGCTTTGTGATGAAGTTGGAGCACAATTTTATTTATTGATTGTCTTCCTTATGAGTGGCGGTCGGGGACGAGCGATGGTCTTTTCCTACAAATCTACCCCCCTAGGAGCATGCGCGTAATACTTTGTTTTTGATGACTTGTAGATTTTTGCAATAAGTATATGAGTTCTTTTGACTAACATTGAGTCCATGGATTATACACACTCTCACCCTTCCACTATTGCTAGCCAATCTTGTGCCACGCAACTTTCGCCGGTACCATACACCCACCATATACCTTCCTCAAAACAGCCACCATACCTACCTATTATGGCATTTCCGTAGCCATTCCGAGATATATTTCCATGAAACTTTCCATCGTTCCGTTTATATGACACACATCATCATTGTCATATTGCTCTTTGCATGATCATGTAGTTGACATCGTATTTGTGGCAAGGCCACCTTCATAATTTTCCATACATGTGACCCTTGATTCATTGCATATCCCGGTACACCGCCGAAGGCATTCATATAGAGTCATATTTTGTTCTAGTCTTGAGTTGTAAATCAATAAAAGTGTGATGATCTTCATTATTAGAGCATTGTTCCACTGAGAAAAGGATGATGGAGACTATGATTCCCCCACAAGTCGGGATGAGACTTCGGACTTTACAAAAGAAAAAAAGAGAGAAAGGCCAAAAAGAAAAAGAAAAAGAAAGGCCAAAGAAAGAAAGAAAAAAGAAAAAAATAAAAGAAAAAAAGAATAAAAGAAAAAATGAGAGAAAAAGAGAGAAGGGACAATGCTACTATGCTTTTACCACACTTGTGCTTCAAAGTAGCACCATGATCTTCATGATAGAGAGTCTCCTATGTTGTCCCTTTCTTATACTAGTGGGAATTTTTCATTATAGAACTTGGCTTGTATATTCCAATGATGGGCTTCCTCAAAATGCCCTAGGTCTTCATGAGCAAGAGAGTTGGATGCACACCCACTTATTTTCTTTTGTTGAGCTTTCATACATTTATAGCTCTAGTGCATCCGTTGCATGGCAATCCCTACTCACTCACATTGATATCTATTAATGGGCATATCCATAGCCCGTTGATACGCCTAGTTAATGTGATACTATCTTCTCCTTTTTTGCCTTCTCCACAACCACCATTCTATTCCATATATAGTGCTATGTCCATGGCTCACGCTCATGTATTGCGTGAAAGTTTAAAAAGTTTGAGATTACTAAAGTATGAAACAATTGCTTGGCTTGTCATCGGGGTTGTGCATGATTAAATACTTTGCGTGATGAAGATAGAACAACAGCTAGACTATATGATTTTGTAGGGATAACTTGCTTTGATTAGTATGCTTGAAGTATTATTATTTCTTAGGTCAATATGAACTTTTATTTTGAATCATTTGGATCTGAACATTCATGCCACAATAAAGAAAATTACATTGATAATTATGCTAGGTAGCATTCCACATCAAAAATTCTGTTTTTATCATTTACCTACTCGAGGACGAGTAGGAATTAAGCTTGGGGATGCTTGATACGTCTCCAACATATCTATAATTTTTGTTTGTTCCATGATATTACATTACCCCTTCCAGATGTTTATGGGCTTTACTTTACATATTTATATCATTTTTGGGACTAACCTACTAACCGGAGGCCCAACTCATATTGCTGTTTTTTGCCTATTTCAGTATTTCGAAGAAAAGGAATATCAAACGGAGTCCAAACGGAATGAAACCTTCGGGAGCGTGATTTTTGGAACGAACGTGATCCGGAGAACTTGGAGTGCAAGTCAAGAAGCAAACGAGGCAGCCAGGAGATAGGAGGGCGCGCCTACCCCTCCTGGGCGCGCCCCTGTCTCCTGGGCCCCACGAGCGGCCACAGACGTACTTCTTCCTCCTATATATACCTACGTACCCCGAAAACATCCAGGGAGCCAACGAAAAACAATTTCCACCGCCGTAACATTCTGTATCCGCGATATCCCATCTTGGAGCCTTCATCGGCGCTCCGCGAGAGGGGGAATCGACCATGGAGGGCTTCTACATCAACACCATAGCCTCTCCGATGAGTTGTGAGTAGTTTACCATAGACCTTCGGGTCCATAGTTATTAGCTAGATGGCTTCTTCTCTCTTTTTGTATCTCAATACAATGTTCTCCCCCTCTCTTGTGGAGATCTATTCGATGCAAACTCTTTTTGCGGTGTGTTTGTCGAGATCCGATGAATTGTGGGTTTATGATCAAGTTTATCTATGAGAAATATTTGAATCTTCTCTGAATTCTTTTATGTATGATTGAGTTATCTTTGCAAGTCTCTTCGAAGTATCAGTTTGGTTTGGCCTACTAGATTGATCTTTCTTTCCATGGGAGAAGTGCTTAGCTTTGGGTTCAATCTTGCGGTGTCCTTACCCAGTGATAAAAATATGGGGTTTATATCATACTTCATGCGTTTATCCCTCTACATCATGTCATCTTTCTTAATGCGTTACTCTGTTCTTATGAACTTAATGCTCTAGATACATGCCGGATAGCGGTCGATGTGTGGAGTAATAGTAGTAGATGCAGGCAGGAGTCGGTCTACTTGTCGCGGACGTGATGCCTATATACATGATCATGCCTAGATAATCTCATAATTATTCGCTTTTCTATCAATTGCTCGACAGTAATTTGTTCACCCACCGTAATAATTATGCTATCTTGAGAGAAGCCACCAGTTAAACCTATGCCCCCCGGGTCTATCTTTTATCATATAAGCTTTCAATTTAGTTTTATTTGCATCTTTACTTTTTGCATCTATATTATAAAATACCAAAAATTTAATGATGTTATCATATTATCTCTATCAGATCTCACTTTCGCAAGTGGCCGTGAAGGTATTGACAACCCCTTTATTGCGTTGGTTGCGAGTTCTTTGTTTGTTTGTGCAGGTGCGTGGGACTTTTGAGGAGCCTCCTACTGGATTGATACCTTGGTTCTCAAAACTAAGGGAAATACTTACGCTACTATTGTTGCATCACCCTTCCTCTTCAAGGAAAACCAACACAAGCTCAAGACGTAGCACACCCCAAGGCGAAATCCCCAATGCTGGGCACATGGGGGGGGAGACCCCATGGATTCTGATGACGGGGGCCGCAGCAAGTTTGGCCCCCAGCCGGATACTGCGCCGGAACCTCTAGTGGTTCCAGATTCAGGTAGGCAGCCCCTCACTAAGGAGGGTGAGCCACCTGTGCCGATGACCTCTGTCCATCCAGAGGCATCGGACAACCTGCTGGAAGCGCTTCACGGCGCTTCCATTAATGAAGAGCATCGCACCGTCATGAGTGCGGTGATTGTGAAGGTCCGGTCCGCCAAGAGCGGATTGACCGAAGCCTGTGTCAGCCTCCTAACAGGCTCCGAGGTAAGTAGAAAATATCACAGTATAGACAGTAGCCCCTGATGCTCTGTTTGGTGTTCGGAAAGAAAAGCCGAATAGAGGATCATATAACAATCACCGGAGGCTAACAAAATGTGTCTAAGTGAACAAGCAGGCGTCGCTGCTGGCCGCTGCCGCCCGTACTGCGGAGGTCTCCGGACTAAAGCGTGACATGGAGCGGACCAAAGGAGAGCTCAGCCTTGTGAATAGGCAGCTCGAGGAGAACAAAAGTAAATAATACCCCGTCTATATATTGATAAAGAAGGAATGGTTTTAGCTTATAGAAGCACTATGAATTTTAGTTGGGGCCACGACTGAAGTGGCGGCCCTGAAGAGAGCGTTGTCTGAGGCCGAAGACAAAGCGGCCAAGGAGCACATCGAGCGCAAAAAGCAAGAGGCCCGAGTAGACGAGGTCTAGCAAGAGCTCCAGGATTTCGTCAAGAAATATGAGTCCTTGGAGCATGACTCTAAGACGCAAGAGTGCGAGCTTGCGAAGTCCCTCCAGAGCGCACAAGATGCCAAGGCCAAAGCCCAGAAGGACCTTCAGGAGATTTAGGCGGCCAAGAAGATAGCGGCGGGTAAGGCATTCATTATGCAAAGCAAGCATGTGAACGAGACTTTCCTTTTACTTACCCGAATTCGAAGCTCTCCAGGAGCATTCGCAGATCTGCCGCTAAGCGTCTCTGATTCCACAGAGTTCTACCGAGCTGAGGAAGGGAGCTCAACAGAGAAGTTGTTCTGGTCCCAGTATATTGGGGCCGAACACCCGATGCCCTTGAGTGACCAACTGAAGCAACTGGTTGAACTTCACAAGGTGGCAGAACTGGCCATGAAGGATCTCATAGTCCGGATGTGGCCTGGCAAGCCCCTGCCCAGCAGCTACTTCAGCCTGGTAAAGCGGCTTGTGAATGCCTGTCCACGGCTTGAAGCCATTAAGCGGTAAGTCTGCATTGAAGGTGCGCGCAGGGCCTTCGCCCGTGCGGAAGTGCACTGGGCGAATATGGATGCCGAGAAGCTGGTGACAGAGGGGCCGCCGGAGGGTAAGGAGCATGACCACCCCGAAAGTATTATGACAGTGTCTTGAAGGGTGTCCGCCTTGTGGCGGAGGAATGTGCTAAGGATGTAATATTTGAATAAATGTACTCATATGATCCTGTAATATGAAAATGAGTTCATGTGCGCTATATAAGGCTTGTTGATTTAAAATATTACCTTCTGTGCGGCCGTTTATAAAATCTGAGAGTTGGCTAGTCGTCGGCTTCTACCCCCATGTAAGTAGTACTGGGGTGTTCGCGATAAATCTGAACATTCTTCATCCAAATTTTTGGTCCTTTAAGGAGGTGTTTAGTGCAGCGAACAAGGCAATCAGACTATACAACTTTATCACTCTCACTTAGCCATAGAAGTCTACAATTTTAAATTTTGGCGAAGCCCCTAGTACTTGGAAGGCCGAACTTGGGGCACTATACACGCCTAAATCGGAGAAGGACGATTCCTCGCCCAAAGCAGAAAAAATCTTTAAGGTTTTGAGACCTCTCGAACAGCGACCAGCTCTCGCCGCATCATGACAGTCAGTTTTTGGCTTTCTCTACTGAGGTGCTCGTCCGGACGAACCGAGACACAATAGAAGTAGTTCTCCCTGTGCTACCTTAGCCGATATAGCGGAATGTAAGGCACCGAAACATGGGAGCCGGGAAAACCCAACTATTGACCCAAGACATGATTCGGAGCTGATGCATATAATGCTATAAGTTCGGGGTGCCGCACTTTCGAAAGTGTTCGGACTTTCCTGCCGTGTTATGGGGTACACTAAAGCCCCTGGCGATCTGGACGTACCAAAAATGTACAGGTGCAATTTGTAATAAATAAGCAGTCAAGGAAAAAAGATAAAGAAATAATAAGCTGACGCTGTACATTATTTTCCATTGTTATTTAAATAATACATCAAAGCGTATGCATACAAGTAGTGCAATAAGCAAAATAGGACTATTTGACATGTCCTAGCCAAGGGTAAGCTGCGTGTGGGTAAGTAAAACAGGTATAACGATCGTTATTAGAGACCACCTGGGGGTTCCTTTATACGTCAAAGCTTCTTGCCTCCTTGGTGTTTCCTTCCCGTGATGGGTCTGATAATCAGGCTATCTGAAAGAGCTTCCAAAAAATGGGGTCCTGAAAGAAAGAGAATGATGAAGGTATATGGGTCCTGGGGCGGTTGAGCCGCCTTGTGGACCGCATTACGGCTGTGCCTCCGCCCATGCCCATGGTATTTTATGTGCGCAATTATGTAGGCTTGGCACAAATTTTGCCGCTTGACTGGGACTAGGACGGAGGCCGAATTGCTAGGCGAGCTCTAGACGTGCCGGACGATCCTGTTGAAGTGTACTCCGGACTTGCTTGACGGTGTCCGGGGTTTTATAGCTGAATTGGCGGTCTGCCTAAGAAGGCTGCTTTGTATTTCTGATGCGAGGGCGGCAGTGTGCTCCTCCGTACGGAGCGAGCGCTCTGTGTGTCCATTAACTGTTATAACCCCATGAGGTCCTGGCATTTTGAGCTTGAGGTATGCATAATGCGGTACCGCATTGAATCTAGCAAACGCGGTTCGTTCGAGCAGTGCGTGATAGCCACTGCGGAAGGGGACGATATTGAAGATTAGCTCCTCGCTTCGAAAGTTCTCCGGAGATCCGAAGACCACTTCCAGTGTGATTGAGCCTGTACAACAGGCCTCTACACCTGGTATGACACCTTTAAAGGTGGTTTTTGTGGGCTTGATCCTTGAGGGGTCGATGCCCATTTTGCGCACTGTATCCTGATAGAACAGGTTCAGGCTACTGCCACCATCCATAAGGACTCGTGTGAGGTGGAATCCGTCAATGATGGGGTCGAGGAACAATGCGGACGAACCGCCATGACGGATACTGGTGGGATGGTCCCTGTGATCGAAAGTGATCAGACAAGAAGACCATGGGTTGAATTTTGGGGCGACTGGCTCCATCGCGTAGACGTCCCTTAGTGCACGCTTCCTTTCCCGCTTGGGGATATGGGTTGCCTATATCATGTTCACCGTTTTAACCTGGGGAGGAAATTTCTTCTGCCCTCCTGTGTTCGGCGGCTGGGGCTCCTCATCGCCATCGCTATGCAGTCCCTTTTCCTTGTTTTCGGCATTCAACCTGCCGGCCTGTTTGAACACCCAACATTCTCTATTGGTTTAGTTGGCTGGTTTCTCGTGGGTGCCATGAATTTGACACGAGCGATCGAGTATGCAGTCCAGACTGGACGGGCCCAGATTGTTTCTTTTGAATGACTTTTTCCGCTGACCGGACTTAGAGCCACTGAATCCGGCATTGAATGCCGTGTCTTCGGCGTTGTTGCCATTGTTGCGACGCTTATGTCTGTTGCGTCGTGGCTTGCCGTTGCTATCTCTGGCATCTAAAGTGCTAGGATTTCTTGATGTGTTGTTGCTGCAAGCCAGCCAGCTGTCCTCGCCCGCGCAAAAGCGGGTCATGAGTGTCGTGAGGGCTGCCATGGATTTCGGCTTCTCTTGGATGAGGTGTCGAGCGAGCCACTCGTTGCGGATGTTATGCTTAAAGGCCGCTAAGGCCTCGGCATCTGGACAGTCGACAATTTGGTTCTTTTTAGTTAGGAACCGAGTCCAGAATTTCCTGGCTGACTCTCCGGGCTGTTGGGTTATGTGACTTAAGTCATCAGCATCCAGTGGTCGCACATAAGTGCCCTGGAAGTTGTCAAGGAATGCGTCTTCCAGGTTCTCCCAACTGCCAATGGTGTTTGCCGGCAGGCTATTCAGCCAATGCCGAGCCGGTCCTTTGAGCTTTAGTGGGAGGTACTTGATGGCATGTAGATCATCACCGCGGGCCATGTGAATGTGGAGAAGGAAATCTTCAATCCATACCGCGGGATCTATTGTGCCATCATATGATTCGATGTTCACGGATTTAAACCTTCTGGGAATTCATGATCCACTACTTCATTAGTGAAGCATAGGGGGTTTGTGGCGCCCCTGTGCCGGGCTACATCACGACGCAGTTCAAATGAGTCTGGTCTGTTGTATTCGGCCCGGCCGGATTTGTTTTTAGTATATCCGGCGTGACGGTCATTGTCATGCGTTGGGGCGCGCCCCCGTGATCCGTAGATCGACCTTGTGTGTCCTGCTTTGTTTTCCAATACGTTTCATGGGTCCTGCGTGTAGCCCCGGGCCTTAGTGCTTTTGTTTGATTGGCGACGGGGTGCGGGCTGGTGTTCGGGCTGATACGCCGCTTTGTCTTGGCCACGAGGTGGCCGGTCAGCCGCATCCTGCGCTGGTAGTGTAGGCTTTAATGCCTCCTCCTCGCATTGAGGTAGCAACCTGCGCTTTGGATAACTTGTGGTTGGGCGCTCGGGTCCGTATTCCTCGGCTGCCAGGACCTCAGTCCATCTATCAGTTAGCAGATCTTGATCAGCTTGAAGCTGCTGCTGCTTTTTCTTCAGGCTTTCTGCAATGGCTATAAGCCGACGCTTGAAGCTCTCCTGCTTGACGGGATCCTCAGGCACGATGAATTCTTTGTCGCCAAGGCTCTCTTCATCTTTGGAGAGGGGCATGTAATTTTCATCCTCCGATTCTCCGTCCATTGCCTATTCCTTAGGGCTAGCTTGCCCATCCTCCCGTTCGGCCTGCCTGAAGTCTGGCAAGGTGGGATTGTTTTTGTCTTCGGCACCATCCGGATTGCTATCATCTCTTGTGCCGGTATCGCTATTTTTGCTATGGCGGGGCTTAGAGCGGCGCCTATGACGCCGGTGCTTAGATTGCTTCTCAAGGGGATTATCCTCCGTTGCCTCATTGCCATCACCTTCTTTGGGCGTGTCCACCATATATATATATATCATATGATGAGGTGGCTGTCCAGCGCCGCGGTGGTTCCTGTTCTTCTCTTGCATCGTCGTCCATACCGTCGATGTCTTCGGAGTCGAAGTCAAGCATGTCGATGTCGGTGGGAAACAACACCTATGGGATCACTGGAATCCCTTCTACGGTTGCGGGGCGCGGGGATCGTGAGAAGAGCGGGACTAGTAGACAACACAAAGGGGATTTACCCAGGTTTAGGCCGCAAAGATGCGTAAAACCCTACGATCCTGCTTTGGTGGATGTATTTAGTGTTCTTGAGCTCTCGAACTAGCTCTAGGTGCTGCGAGGTCCGAAAGAGCCGAATCCTTCTCCCATGTGTCACGGGTCTCCTTTTATAGGCGAAAGGGGCTGCCACTGTGGCACACAGGAGGTGGAAAGTGCTACAGTGTTGCAAGCTTATCGCTGGTATTACAGGACAAGGCACATTTAATGCGAGGCTTAGGTGTCCCTTCGCTTTATCGGGGAGGAGGGCGAGGCCCGTCCCGTCCGTCGCCGCTCCTCCTTGCTTCGACACGCGCCCTGGACAGCGATGCATGCGATGCCATGTAGGCAGGCAGGCAGCTGAGGTGGCGCGGTGGTGGAGCCTCCACGAAAGGCTACATGTTTCCACGCAGGTGCCTGCCTAGCTGGTTGGGTCGGCAGCTGCATGCGAACGGCGGCGGAGACTTGGATGGCGCGGGCCTGGTAGTGGTCCTGCTGGCGCACTTGGCGAGGGCCTTGCCGGGTGGCCCGGCAAGGGTCTTGCCGTGGCGCGCAGGCGTCCCCGACAAGGATCTTGCCGGGGGTCTTGTGGGTTTCTTCGGTGAGCATGCTTGCCTTCCTATCCTCATTTGATCTTGACTATTCTTTGTCTTCACAAAGATCTGCATGCCACCACGGAGGTGCCTCGCGAGCCCTGTCCCAACGCGTTTGTCTAGCGTTGGTGGGCTCAAAGGTAGCTTGCTCGGCTGGTGGGGGCGAGCTGCCTCGGCAAGGGTCTTGCCGGGGCCGCTGAGGCTCCCCCGGCAAGGGTCCTTGCCGGGGAAACCTGCCTCGTCCATCTGATCTTTGTGGCCTTGGTCCTTCTCGTTGCTTCGCTTGTCTTGTGCCTTCGGCTTCTCTCCGACTTCCCTTTCCTACCCTGTTATGCGTGACAATGGCAGGAGGCTCTGACTTCCCGTGCAGAAGTAAAGGGCAGAACTGCCTCAGTGCCGTATACCATAAAGAATGGTGTAAATCCAGTGGTGCGATTCGGAGTGGTCCTCAGCCCCCAGAGTATGGAGTCGAGCTCCTCTACCCAGTGCGTGTTAGATTCCTCGAGGGACCGCACTAATCTGGGTTTGATGCCGCTCATGATTAGACCATTTGCTCGCTCGACTTGACCGTTAGTTTGAGGATGATAGACTGAAGCATAGTCGAGCTTGATGCCCATGTTTTTGCACCAGAGTTTAACCTCGTTGGCCGTAAAGTTCGTGACGTTATTAGCGATGATGCTATGGAGGATGCCGTAACGGTGTACGACCCCTGATATGAAGTCTATCACCGGTCCGGATTGGGCCGTCTTAACAGGTTTGGCCTCTATCCATTTGGTGAATTTATCCACCATGACGATGAGGTATTTTTGCTTGTGGGTTCCTCCTTTAAGGGGTCCAACCATATCAAGCCCCTGACATGCCAAGGGCCAGGTTATGGGTATAGTTTTGAGGGATGGGTGGCATGTGGCTTTGATTAGCAAAGAGCTGGTAACCGACGATCGTTGGACTAAGTCTGAGCATCCGCCCGGCCGTCACCAATAAAACCTATACTGAAAGGCCTTGCCTACAAGGGCCGGGCTGCGGCATGGTGCCCGCCGAGTCCGCATGAATTTCAGCCAGAAGGTTCCGCCCTTCCTCTTCGGAGATACACTTTTGAAGGACTCCGGTTGTGCTTTTCTTGTAAAGCTCTCCCTCATGGACCTTATAGGCTTTGGATCGCCGCATTATGCAGCGGGCCTCGTTTTGGTCCTCAGGAAGTTCCTGCCTGGTTAGGTAGGCTAGGAATGGTTCTGTCCACGGGGCGATGACTACCATTATTACATGGGCTGAGGATGTTACTTCGTTGGCAGGACCACCAATTGTGTTAGAATGTTCGGTGTCGGGCAGTGTGGTTGGGTCCGGGTTGTTATTTCCGGACTCCCCCTCCCATTGTACGGATGGCTTGAATAGCCTCTCTAGGAAGATGTTGGGAGGGACGGCATCGCGCTTTGTGCCAATGCGTGCCAATACGTCTGCTGCCTGGTTGTTATCCCGGGCTATATGGTGAAATTCGAGCCCCTCAAACCGAGCTGACATTTTTAGTACGGCGTTGCGATAAGCTGCCATTTTCGGATCCTTGGCATCAAAGTCTCCATTTGTTTGGGATATCGCGAGGTTCGAATCCCCGCGCACCTCTAGGCGTTGAATGCCATGGAGACTGCCATCCGAAGGTCATGTAGAAGGGCCTCGTATTCGGCTGCGTTGTTGGAGTCCGTATACATTATTTGGAGTACGTATTGAACTGTATCTCCGGTAGGGGACGTCAGAACGACGCCAGCCCCTAGACTAGCCAACATTTTGGAGCCATCTAAGTGCATTATCCAGTTGGAATATGCGCCGTACTCTTTAGGGAGTTTGGCTTCAGTCCATTTGGCGACAAAGGCGGCCAAAACTGGCGACTTAATAGATCGCCGTGGCTTATAGGTTATGTCGAACGGGAGGAGCTCAATGGCCCATTTGGCAATCCGGCTCATTGCATCGCGGTTGTTTATAATGTCATTAAGAGGTACTTCAGAGGCTACTGTTATCGAACACTCTTGAAAGTAGTGTCGCAGCTTCCGGATGCCATGAACACCGCGTATGCTATCTTTTGATAATGCGGGTACCGTGACTTGCATGGAGTTAGGACAGTGGACACGTAGTAAACTGGTTTTTGAAGGGGGAACTTGTTGTAACGCCCTCGATGCGGCTATATCTCCCACGTGTCGAAGCATGACTTAGAGGCATAACCGCATTGAAAGCAATGTCGCAAATGAGGTAATCTTCACACAACCCAGGTAATACATAAGGGAAAAAGATACATAGTTGGCTTACAATCGCCACTTCACACAAATACATGAATAAAGCATTACATCATCCAGATACAATCAAGGTCCGACTACGGAACCAAAATAAAAGAAGAACCCCAAATGCGACAAAAGGTCCTCGATCGACCCCAACTGGGCTCCACTACTGATCAACTAGAACGAAACAACACAAAGGGCAAGATCTTCAACGAGCTCCTCCTTGAGCTTGGTTGCGTCACCTGCTCGGTAACATAGGCACCTGCAAACTGGTTTTGGAAGTATCTGGTGAGCCATGAGGACTCAACAATCTCGCACCCGCGAGATCAAGACTATTTAAGCTTATAGGTAAGGTAAAGGCATGAGGTGGAGCTGCAGCAAGCGACTAGCATATATGGTGGCTAACATACGCAAATGAGAGCGAGAAGAGAAGGCAAAGCACGATCGATAAAAGTATGATCAAGAAGTGATCCTATAGCAACCTGCGTCAAGCATAACTCCAACACCGTGTTCACTTCCCGGACTCCACCGGAAAGAGACCATCACGGTCACACACGCGGTTGATGTATTTTAATTAAGGTTAACTTCAGGTCGTCTACAACCGGACGTTAACAAATTCCCATCTGCCACATAACCGCGGGCACGGCTTTCGAAAGTTCAAATCCCTGCAGGGGTGTCCCAACTTAGCCCATGACAAGATCTCACGGTCAACGGAGGAATAGACCTCCACCCGAGACACTCCGATCAGACTCGATATCCCGGTACAACAAGACATTTCGACAGGGTAAAACTAAACCAGCAACACCGCCCGAATGTGCCGACAAATCCCGATAGGAGCTGCACATATCTCTTTCTCACGGCACACTCAGATGAGTCTAGCTACAAGTAAAACCAACCCTCAAGTTTCCCGAGGTGGCCCCCAGTAGCTCGATTCGGACCAACACTCGTGAGGAGCACCGCCCGGGGTTAAAATAAAGATGACCCTTGAGTCTGCAGAACCCAAGGGAAGGTGGTAGGTTGTTAGTGCAAATGGTAAAACCAATGTTGGGCATTGCTGGAGAAGCTTTACTTAAGGCGAACTGTCAAGGGGTTCCCATTATAGCCCAACCGTAAGGAACGCAAAATCCGGGAACATAACACCGATATGATCAAACTAGGCGGCAAGAGTGGAACAAAACACTGCATAAGGCCGAGCCTTCCACCCTTTACCAAGTATATAGATGCATTAATTAAATAAGATATATTGTGATATCCCAACAAGTAACCATGTTCCAACAAGGAACAACATCTCCATGTTCCAACAAGGAACAAACTTCAATCTTCACCTGCAACTAACAACGCTATAAGAGGGGCTGAGCAAAGCGGTAACATAGCCAATCAACGGTTTGCTAGGAATGGTGTCAAAGATTAGAGGTTTGACATGGCAATTGGGGAGGCTGACAAGCAAATGGTAGGCATCGTGGCATTGGCATAGCAAAAGAGCGAGCAAGCTAGCATAGCAAAGATAGTAGTGATTTCGAGGGTATGATCATCTTGCCTGCAAGGTTCTCAGAGTTGTCGAAGGCTTGATCCTCGTAGGCATTCTCAACAGGTTCCTCGTACACGTACTCGTCTCCCGGCTCTACCCAAAGCAAGAACACAAGCAACGGAACCACAATCAAACAAGGAACAATGCACAAGCAATATGATGCAATATATGACATGCTATGCGAGATGTGATATGCAATGCATATGTATGCTCCGGAAGGAAAATGATGAACCAGGCATCAACTTGGCAAACCAAGTATGCCGCTGGAAAGATGGGGTGATTTCGGTTGAAATCGATATAAAGATCACCGGAATCGGATGCACGGTTTGCAAATGACAAGCAAAACAAGAATGATGCAAATCTGCGTTTAACAGCCCGATGCTACTTAGCACGCAACAAGAAACTATGCTACAGCACCCCAACATAAAAGCAAGGCATATGGCAGCGAACTACAGGAGATGCTTAACAAAAGAGGAACACTGAGCTACGGCTCAATCACATCATAACATGTTCAAACAAGCATGGTGAAAGTGCTAAAAATATCAGGTTCACAGACTTAGTGAAAATCCTAGCATGCCAGAAATTAACATCAGGAAGGCATGTTTAGAGCAAGCAAACAACAAGCTACAGGAACTTATAATAGCAAAACAAGGCATGACATGATTCTACTCAAAGCATATATCAATAGTCCCTTACTGACCATAAGCCAAAAAGGAACTTAAGAAATAATGGCACCCATGTAAACATAGCAAGTTTTATAACAGATTTCAGACTTAGTGAAATATCAGGACATGGCAAAAACAGATTCAACATGGCATCTTCGTGAGCTCGATGCACTCACTACAGAGCATCTCATGATAAACTAAGCATACACCCATCAATAAGACATGGCATATGAGCTATACATGGCAAGAACAACATCATAGCATGCACGGATCAACTACAACGACCTCGTGAAAATTGAATCTCATGCAAACAATCTGCCAGGAAACATTTCAAGCAAAAGTAGAGCACGAAAATGACATGATAGACTACTCCATAAATACCAACAAAGGCATGGATGGATAGAGCACATCCATATGTTCAAAACACCCTAACTGATCATGCTCAAAAAAGGGCATAGATCTCTCTGTAACAATATGAACATATGGCATAAAAATAACAGCAGGGCAAGACTTGGTGAAAACACTAAGTTCCTGAAATCAGCAGCATCATCATCGCTACTTTGCATGCTTGTTCTAGTCAACACATAACTCACAAAAATACATGGCAAACACCCCTGGAAAGATGGCATGGCAATGTTCAACTCACATGTAGGACTCAAGTTCATAAGGTGCACACATAATTCATGGCAAAAATGACAAAAGAGCTCGAGCTGATAAGATTCTGAAACTAACAATCTGAAGCCATCTTCCAACAGCTTTTTGGGCATCAAGATGAGCTCAAATGCAAATGATTCAATGGAATGAAATGATGTACTCTTCGAGACGAACAATTTGGCATATTATACGCGCGAAACGGACATACGGATGCGAAGACGTGATGCGATGAACATGGGTCCAGAATGTAAAATTTCAGGGACTTAGAAGAAAATCGGGCAACCTCGGTCTCCTGACGCTTACTTAAGTTCGCCGGGTTTGCTTGGATCTCGCCGGAGAAGAGAGGAGAGGCAGCCGGAGGTCGGGAAGTGGGCGGAGGGGCGGATCCAGCGGAGGGCGGCGGATCCGCCGGGCGGCGCCGGCGCGGCCGCCGAGTTTCTGACGGCACGGCAGGGAGCTCGAGCCCCGTGGCGCCGAGGCGGCGCGTGGTCGGCGGCGGTGCAGAGGCGCGCTGGGCGGGGGAGGCGCGGCGGGTCGCGGAGGACCGAGGCGGCGGGCGGAGGCGGCGCGCTAAATGGCGGTCGCCGGCGGAGGCGCGCGGAAGCGGCGGAGGGCCGCGGGTCCGCGGATCCGGAACGCGGTTGGGCGGCGATGGGCGGGCGGGCTCGGACGGGTTTCGCCGGGCCGCGGCGACGGTGGCGGCGGAGGTGCCACGTGGCAGCACGCCATCGCTGCTGCGGCGGCGGGATTCGTCCCGGCGCGACGGACATGTCCGATGGCGTCGGGGAAAGATTTTTAGGGTTTCATCCGCGAAAAATGGAGGGGAGGGCATATTTATAGGTAGAGGGAGCTAGGAGAGTCCAAATGAGGTGCGGTTTTTGGCCACGCGATCGTGATCGAACGATCGAGAGCATGGAGGGGAGTTAGATGGGTTTTGGGCCACTTTGGAAGGGGTGTTGGGCTGAAACAAAAGAGGGTTTTGCGGTTACCCGATTAACCGTTGGAGTATCAAACGACCTCCAAATGGCACAAAACTTGACAGGCGGTCTACCGGTGCTATACCAAGGCCGCTTGACAAACCTCGGGCCATTCCGAGAAAGTTTATTACCCGCACACGAAAAGAGAGAAGAGGGGACGCCGGATGACATAGGAGCGCCGGATTGCAAAACGGACAACGGGGAAAATGCTCGGATGCATGAGACGAACACGTATGCAAAATGAAATGCACATGATGACATGATATGAAATGCATATGATGACATGGAAAATGCAACACGCAAGCAAATGACATGGCAACAACGACGAATAACTGGCGGACACCTGGCGCATCGGATCCGGGGCGTTACAACACTCCACCACTACGAGAGGATCTCGTCCCGAGATCTAGGATGGCACCGGAGGGAAACGGAAGAGAAAGAGAAGAGGTAAAACTAAGTTGCTTCTTCGACGAACGAGTGAAACCATGAACCTTGAGAGGTTGAGCAATTAAAAAGAAAGACTAAAACGGAGATGAACGAAGTTGCAAACAATCTGTTAGAAAAGAGAACAAGGAGTATTACGAGAATTTAAAGGTTGCAAAGACATGAATCAAGAGTTTCACGATGGAAAAGAATATGACCACCTCGGTATAATGAGATAGCCAAGGAACAAGAATGACAGAATTTGGACAGCACTTCGGTAGAAAAGAGAAGAAAACTTGATAAGATGAAAGAACTTGAATGAGAACACAACACTCCGGTTAAATGGATAAGCACGGAAAGAACACGATCCTCCAAAAAAAATGAGGTGATGGGTGAAGAGCACAACATCACAATGCCTCCATAACAAAAGAATAGAAGTTAGATCGTTGGGATAAAGGGACGAAGAAGAAAATGCCAACTTCTGTCACAAATGAGCTTGGAAAGCATCCTTGCAAAGAAGAATTGAACGGAGTTGTTGCAAAACCAACAACTAAACGAATAGGCTTGTAGTGGGCTTATGGAAAGCATCTCAAGACTATGAGGTGACAATCGGCCACTAAAGGAAACAATTGATTGGTTGAGATCAATGAAGATAAGAGAAACTTCTTCCACCAAGTGAATAGAGAGCAAGCTTGGGTCATGCATAATCACCACAAATAGCAACATTCCCAAAGGAAGGCTTTAGGTGAAATATATCCCAAGATAAATCCAACAAAGGGATTGATGGATTTAAAATACCTCATTCTTGACAACATATGAATCACGAAACAAGAATGGAAATTGCCAAGAATGATATAACACCACCTCAAAAGCTAAGGTAGAAAGAATTGCACTTCGAAATGCAAGATGAAGAATGCTTAAACTCCTCAAAACAAAAACATGTGTTGAAAACCATGTTTAATTTTTGAGTATAGCTTGGCGGGTCATAACTTCGAGAGAAAACTTGAAGAACAATTGAAAAATGAAGAGAATCCTTGATGAACCACCATTTAGAGCCTCCATGAAGAACTCCGTAATAAAAGGATGAAAGAAAGAGAAGTTGAAAACACAAGGTGAAGCCTTGCAATAATTTAGATGGATCTTCACGACGAGATAATGCGGAAAACTTAGAACTCCGGAAGAAAGATGAACAACAAGAAGCCAAGAATTTATTCATCATGAACAAACTCGAAAGAAGGAATTAAATCATCTTGAGGATATAAGAATAAGATTTATTGTATGCTTATCCTTCATCAAATTAAGTTGATGACAAGCAATGGATTTGGCATACTACTTATTCTCGTAGAAAGGATTAAGAGAGATATGGCGTAAACTTGAGAAGGTCTTCAACGAACCACCGGTAGGATTTGGAAGCAACGAATAATTGATATGATAACAAAGGAAGTGAAATCTTGAAGGAACCACCGTAAGAACTGAGAATGAATGTAGCAAAGGCACAATTCATCGGGAAGAATTGGAAAACGAATGAAGATATTTGAGGGGATTTAGATACATGAGAACGAAGAGATCATGAACTGATTAGAGGATATTTGAACGAATCACCGGTAAGATTTGGAGAACGATAGCTACACGCTGAGAATGAAGAATTATGACATGATGGCCTTCGGAGGAAAGAAATGGAAACAAATCATGAAATGCTCCGGATGGTGAAAAGAATTCTTACAATCGAAAACAATTATGAGAGGATGGCAACCAAGCTAGCACCATGAATCTTGAAGAGAATAGAGCAAGATTAAAGAGAAACTCTTCTTCGGTCTTCAAATGATGAGAATGACAATGAGAAACACCACCAAGAATTATTGAGGCACACCGGAAGAATCAAAAGCGAAGAGGTTGAGCCAACTATGAAAATAATTTGAAAGATCTTGGAGAAAAGCATTTGACTGATGATAACTCATTCTTACGTCAAACTTGGAGAAGAATTTAGGATAGCTCTAGGAAAATAGAAGAGTCAGGTAAGATCCTGTGAAAAGACCTGTGGGTTAGGGCCCACTCAAAAGAAAACACCGTTGAGAATGATATTAAAGAGAGATTGCACCGGTTGAAATAAATGACTTGAATGAGATACCAATCTCGAAAGAGCTTGAATGAATGCAGAGTGGAAACACGAATCTTGAGATATCTTGAGCACTCGGAATAACAAATAGCGAGAAGAAGAATGATAATGAGGTGCACGGTATGAGAAGACATTGAAATGAGGAAAAGGTATGATCAACAAAACTTGACTTGAATCCACGGAGAAGAGAAAGGAAAGAGGAATGACGAACTAGTAGAACATCTTCTTGAGAACCACCATGAATTGCTGAGATACTCCGGGAGAATGAAAAGAGTGAAGAGACTTCACATGAATAAATGGATACTTAATTAAGAAATCTTAGTCCTTGAGGAAAAAGGGTGGGTGGGCGGGAAAACAAAGGCAACTTGGGATGAACGAAACAAACACCGTTGAGAAAAACTTAGAATTTATCTTGCGGATGGGGAGAATGATCGGATGCACTTGAAGAGAAACACGCCGGTTGGAAAGAATTGACATGACAATCTCGATGATCAAAAGGATTGGTATTCACATCGGAGTATGAGAACACCATTTCGAAAGGTATGGAATCAACACTTGACATTGAAGCAACTCAATACCACAACTCAAAACAAAAACAAAGGACTGGCTTGTAGAATAAGCGGAACAAACATATGATAGAGATTTCGTCCAAGTTTTCGTGGTGGGGCCTACACGGCTCGATCAGACAGCACCATCATGTACAAGGTAGTGCACATGACATACGAAGTGTCCCCGAGTCGGCATAGCCAAGGACTCTTTAAGACACAACGAGACCATCAGAAACCAACCGTGAATAGGCGGACCACTAGACGCCGAACCCCAATTTCATATCATACATCCGTCGGAAAGATATCCTAAGAGCTACTTGAATTCCCACCTATAAAACTCCCGAAATTTTCTGGTTATGCAATCTGGTGTTGGGGATACAGGGGAGCAATAATATCTCACACAAACTAACAATCCCTACATCCAGCTGTATCCATCCGTCAACACATAACCAAGAAACCTTCGGAAATCGTCTACCTCAACCTTCAAAAGCATCCGTTATATGAAGTCATGGCAATACTCCGTACTCACCTCAAGATCTTTGGGTTAGCGGGGTTATCTCACCAACAACTGCATAAAAGAGATTTTCGATGTCGGCGTACTAAACTCAGGTATTCCAGAACTGCAACGATAAAATTATGACGACAACACCTCGGAGCTCAACTCCCCGGGACACTGCCACAACCCCTAAATGTCAGGAGGCACCAAGAACAATGTTCTCGTCATAAGAATATCGGAACGATTCCAAGATACCCGCGTGATCCTAAAATTTTTTTAGTGAAATTTGAGAAGAGAAGAGTCAAAACTCTACGTCAGGATACCTCACCAGAAGGTCGAAGGGACTGGGGAGCAAAAAGAATTCCTAAACTCTCCGATATATATAATCCTAAATGACTCAAAACATTTTTTTCTAGACACAACTCGGCCGCTAAAAACGATCAAGCAGTGGGGCTCCTAAGGTCAGGGATGGCTCTGATTACCAACTTGTAACGCCCTCGATGCGGCTATATCTCCCACGTGTCGAAGCACGACTTAGAGGCATAACCGCATTGAAAGCAATGTCGCAAATGAGGTAATCTTCACACAACCCAGGTAATACATAAGGGAAAAAGATACATAGTTGGCTTACAATCGCCACTTCACACAAATACATGAATAAAGCATTAGATCATCCAGATACAATCAAGGTCCGACTACGGAACCAAAATAAAAGAAGAACCCCAAATGCGACAAAAGGTCCTCGATCGACCCCAACTGGGCTCCACTACTGATCAACTAGAACGAAACAACACAAAGGGCAAGATCTTAAACGAGCTCCTCCTTGAGCTTGGTTGCGCCACCTTTCGGTAACATAGGCACCGCAAACTGGTTTTGGAAGTATCCGTGAGCCATGAGGACTTCAAATCTCGCACCGCGAGATCAAGACTATTTAAGCTTATAGGTAAGGTAAAGGCATGAGGTGGAGCTGCAGCAAGCGACTAGCATATATGGTGGCTAACATACGCAAATGAGAGCGAGAAGAGAAGGCAAAGCACGGTCGATAAAAGTATGATCAAGAAGTGATCCTATAGCAACCTGCGTCAAGCATAACTCCAACACCGTGTTCACTTCCCGGACTCCGCCGAAAAGAGACCATCACGGTTACACACGCGGTTGATGTATTTTAATTAAGGTCAACTTCAGGTCTTCTACAACCGGACGTTAACAAATTCCCATCTGCCACATAACCGCGGGCACGGCTTTCGAAAGTTCAAATCCCTGCAGGGGTGTCCCAACTTAGCCCATGACAAGCTCTCACGGTCAACGGAGGAATAGACCTCCACGCGAGACACTCCGATCAGACTCGATATCCCGGTACAACAAGACATTTCGACAGGGTAAAACTAAACCAGCAACACCGCCCGAATGTGCCGACA
Source organism: Aegilops speltoides (assembly GCA_021437245.1). Lineage (NCBI taxonomy): Eukaryota > Viridiplantae > Streptophyta > Magnoliopsida > Poales > Poaceae > Aegilops > Aegilops speltoides. Next base: position 273,890,366 of record CM038143.1, on the reverse strand, counting down.
AATCCCGATAGGAGCTGCACATATCTCTTTCTCAGGCACACTCGGATGAGTCTAGCTACGAGTAAAACCAACCTCAAGTTTCCCGAGGTGGCCCCATGCAGTAGCTCGGTTCGGACCACCACTCGTGAGGAGCACCGCCCGGGGTTAAAATAAAGATGACCCTTGAGTCTGCAGAACCCAAGGGAAGGTGGTAGGTTGTTAGTGCAAATGGTAAAACCAATGTTGGGCATTGCTGGAGAAGCTTTACTTAAGGCGAATCGTCAAGGGGTTCCCATTATAGCCCAACCGTAAGGAACGCAAAATCCGGGAACATAACACCGATATGACGGAAACTAGGGCGGCAAGAGTGGAACAAAACACTGCATAAGGCCGAGCCTTCCACCCTTTACCAAGTATATAGATGCATTAATTAAATAAGATATATTGTGATATCCCAACAAGTAACCATGTTCCAACAAGGAACAACATCTCCATGTTCCAACAAGGAACAAACTTCAATCTTCACCTACAACTAACAACGCTATAAGAGGGGCTGAGCAAAGCGGTAACATAGCCAATCAACGGTTTGCTAGGAATGGTGTCAAAGGTTAGAGGTTTGACATGGCAATTGGGGAGGCTGACAAGCAAATGGTAGGCATCGTGGCATTGGCATAGCAAAAGAGCGAGCAAGCTAGCATAGCAAAGATAGTAGTGATTTCGAGGGTATGATCATCTTGCTCGCAAGGTTCTCGAGTTGTCGAAGGCTTGATCCTCGAGGCGTTCTCAACAGGTTCCTCGACACGCACTCGCCTCCGGCTCTACCCAAAGAAAGAACACAAGCAACGGAACCACAATCAAACAAGGAACAATGCACAAGCAATATGATGCAATATATGACATGCTATGCGAGATGTGATATGCAATGCATATGTATGCTCCGGAAGGAAAATGATGAACCAGGCATCAACTTGGCAAACCAAGTATGCCGCTGGAAAGATGGGGTGATTTCGGTTGAAATCGATATAAAGATCACCGAATCGGATGCACGGTTTGCAAATGACAAGCAAAACAAGAATGATGCAAATATCGCTTAACAGCCCGATGATACTTAGCACGCAACAAGAAACTATGCTACAGCACCCCAACATAAAAGCAAGGCATATGGCAGCGAACTACAGGAGATGCTTAACAAAAGAGGAACACTGAGCTACGGCTCAATCACATCATAACATGTTCAAACAAGCATGGTGAAAGTGCTAAAAATATCAGGTTCACAGACTTAGTGAAAATCCTAGCATGCCGTAAATTAACATCGAAGGCATGTTTAGAGCAAGCAAACAACAAGCTACAGGAACTTATAATAGCAAAACAAGGCATGACATGATTCTACTCAAAGCATATATCAATAGTCCCTTACTGACCATAAGCCAAAAAGGACCTTAAGAAATGATGGCACCCATGTAAACATAGCAAGTTTTATAACAGATTTCAGACAGTGAAATATCAGGACATGGCAAAAACAGATTCAACATGGCATCTTCGTGAGCTCGATGCACTCACTACAGAGCATCTCATGATAAACTAAGCATACACCCATCAAGAAGACATGGAATATGAGCTATACATGGCAAGAACAACATCATAGCATGCACGGATCAACTACAACGACCTCGTGAAAATTGAATCTCATGCAAACAATCTGCCAGGAAACATTTCAAGCAAAAGTAGAGCACTAAAATGACATGCTAGACTACTTCATAAATACCAACAAAGGCATGGATTGATAGAGCACATCCATATGTTCAAAACACCCTAACTGATCATGCTCAAAAAAGGGCATAGATCTCTCTGTAACAACATGAACATATGGCATAAAAATAACAGCAGGACAAGACTTAGTGAAAACACTAAGTTCCTGAAATCAGCAGCATCATCATCGCTACTTTGCATGCTTGTTCTAGTCAACACATAACTCACAAAAATACATGGCAAACACCCCTGGAAAGATGGCATGGCAATGTTCAACTCACATGTAGGACTCAAGTTCATAAGGTGCACACATAATTCATGGCAAAAATGACAAAAGAGCTCGAGCTGATAAGATTCTGAAACTAACAATCTGAAGCCATCTTCCAACAGCTTTTTGGGCATCAAGATGAGCTCAAATGCAAATGATGCAATGGAATGAAATGATGTACTCTTCGAGACGAACAATTTGACATATTATACGCGCGAAACGGACATACGGATGCGAAGACGTGATGCGATGAACATGGGTCCAGAATGTAAAATTTCAGGGACTTAGAAGAAAATCGGGGCAACCTCGGGTCTGCACGCTTTACGAAGTTCGCCGGGGTTTGCTTGGATCTCGCCGGAGAAGAGAGGGAGAGGCAGCCGGAGGTCGGGGAAGTGGCCGGAGGGGCGGATCCAGCGGAGGGGCGGCGGATCCGCCCGGCGGCGCGGGCGCGGCCGCCGGAGTTTCGGACGGCGGCCGCCGAGGGAGCTCGAGCCAGTGGCGCCGAGGCAGCGTGGTCGGGCGGCGTGCAGAGGCGCGCTGGGCGGCGGGAGGCGCTTGGCGGGTCGCGGAGGACCGAGGCGGCGCGCTGGAGGCGCCAGCCTGCTGGGCGCTTGTGATCGCCGTGGCGGAGGCGCTGCCGGTAGCAGGGCGCTGGCGCTGGGTCCATGGATCCGAACGCTGATCGGCGGCGATGGGCAGGCGGGCCCAGACGGGCTCGCCGGGCCGCGCGACGGTGGCGGCGGAGGTGCCATGTGGCAGCACGCCACAGCTGCGGGCGGCGGCGGGATTCGTCTCGCCAAGGACGGACATGTCCGATGGCGCGGGGAAAGATTTTTAGGGTTTCATCCGCGAAAAATGGAGGGGAGGGCATATTTATAGGTAGAGGGAGCTAGGAGAGTCCAAATGAGGTGCGGTTTTCGGCCACGCGATCTTGATCGAACGACCGAGAGCATGGAGGGGAGTTAGATGGGTTTTGGGCCACTTTGGAAGGGGTGTTGGGCTGAAACAAAAGAGGGTTTTATGTTACCGGTTAACCGTTGGAGTATCAAACGACCTCCAAATGGCACGAAACTTGACAAAGCGGTTCACGGTGCTATACCAAGGTCGCTTGACAAACCTCGGGCCATTCCGAGAAAGTTTAATACCCGCATACTAAAAGAGAGAAGAGGGACGCCGGATGACATAGGGCGCCGGATTGCAAAACGGACAACGGGAAAATGCTCGGATGCATGAGACGAACACGTATGCAAAATGAAATGCACATGATGACATGATATGAAATGCATATGATGACATGGCAAATGCAACACGCAAGCAAATGACATGGCAACAACGACGAATAACTGGCGGACACCTGGCGCATCGGATCCGGGGCGTTACACTTGCGTCCGTCCGTTTTTCGTTCGACAACGAGCACCGCGCTCACAACTTGATGAGTTGCCGCGATATATAATAGCATTGGTTCGCCCATGTTGGGAGCGGCCAGGACCGGGTTTGTTGCCAATATGGCTTTTATTTCTTCGAGTCCGGCCGTGGCGGCATCCGTCCACTCAAAGTGTTCGGTGCGTCGGAGGAGGCGATAAAGGGGTAATGCCTTTTCTCCTAAATGGGAGATAAAGCGGCTTAAAGCCGCCACGCATCCCGTCAATTGTTGTATTTGTTTGAGGTCCTTTGGGATATCCAATTGTGACAGAGCCCGGATCTTGGCTGGGTTTGCTTCAATTCCTCTACCGGATACAATGAAGCCCAAGAGCTTTCCGGCTGGTACACCAAAAACACATTTTTCTGGGTTAAGCTTAATGTCATATGTTCAGAGATTATTGAACGTGAGATTCAAATCGTCTACTAGAGTTTCGACGTGCTTGGTTTTGACGACCACATCGTCTACGTATGCCTCCACTGTTTTGCCGATCTGGTTTGCCAGACATGTCTGAATCATGCGCTGATATGTTGCGCCGGCGTTTTTGAGCCCAAAGGGCATTGTGTTGAAGCAGAATGGGCCGTATGGGGTGATGAATGTCGTTGCGGCCTGGTCGGGCTCTGCCATCTTAATTTTGTGGTAGCCGGAGTACGCATCGAGGAAACACAATGAATCGTGTCCTGCGGTAGCGTCGATAATTTGATCGATGCGGGGGAGGGGGAAGGGATATCCTTTGGGCAAGCCTTGTTAAGGTCCTTGAAATCGATGCATAGGCGCCAGGATTTGTCCTTCTTTGGTACCATCACCAGGTTTGCTAGCCAGTCCGGATGTTTTATATCTCTGATGAATCCGGCCTCCAATAGTTTGGCAAGCTCCTCTCCCATGGACTGTCTCTTGGGTTTGGAGAAACGCCGAAGAGCTTGTTTGACTGGCTTGAATCCTTTTAGGATGTTTAGGCTGTGCTCGGCCAGCCGGCGTGGGATTCCTGGCATGTTTGAAGGGTGCCAGGCAAAAATGTCCCAATTTTCGCGTAGGAATTCTCGTAGTGCGGAGTCTACATCAGGGTTTAATTGTGCCCCAATGGAGGCCATTTTTGTAGGGTCTGTTGGATGGACTTGGAATTTGACTATTTCGTCCGCCGGTTTAAAGGAGGTGGACTTGGATCTCTTACCGAGTATCACATCGTCCCTGTTTACCGTGGAGCGCAGCGCATTGAGTTCCTCGGCCGCTAGGGCTTCGGATAGTGCTTCAAGGGCTAGTGCGGCTGTCTTGTTTTCAGCGCGGAGTGCTATGTCCGGGTCACTAGCAAGAGTGATGATTCCATTGGGCCCGGGCTTTTGAGCTTCATGTACCCATAATGCGGTATAGCTTGAAAAATTGTGAATAACTCTCGCCCTAATAGAGCGTGATATCCGCTGCTGAATGGGGCCACTTGGAACGTGACCTCCTCGGACCTGTAACTATCCGGCGTGCGAACACCACATCCAAGTGTGATTTTTCCATCTGACATGCTTCCCGACTTGGGATTATTCCTCTAAAGGTTGTCTTGCTTCGCTCAATGCGGCTCCAGTCTATTTCCATTTTTACGAGGGTTTCCTCGTAAATGAGGTTCAATCCATCGCCACCGTCCATGAGTACCTTGGTAAGGCGAAGCCGCCCACTATTGGACCGAGGACCAATGCGGTGGTGCTCGGGCTGTTCGAATTTAGGTTAAATCACGGCATTAAAGGTAATAGCCGTGTCACTCCATGGGTTTATTGTTGCTACTTGGTAGACTTCGGCAAGGCTGCAGAGTGTTCGTTTCCGCATATTATTTGATGCGGAAGTCTCGAAGACTGTTAATATCGTACTGGTATCCTTGGGCTGGTGCTCTGGAGTTAGAAGCTCTTCGCCACTTTTGGCCACCTGTCGTAGTATCCAACATGCTCTAAGGCTATGAGTTGGAGTGGCGCCCTCTTTACTATAAATTTTGCAGGGTCCATTGAGCCATCCTTCCAGTATGGTTCCATGCCCTATAGAGGGTTTTTACTTTTTGGTGTTTAACCCAGGTGCCTGGCGATAATGCACCCTTTTATTTCGGACTGGGGTTGTATTCAGGGCCGGATTGTCCCAAAATTTGATTTCGGTTTTCCAGGCGCTTTCCATCGCACAGTACTTTCGTACTATGGACGCCAAGTCAGCGAAGCATGTAATTTCACGACGACTTACGGCATTAAGGATTCCCTTGTCCATGCAATTATTGTAGAAGAATGAAATTGTGTCCCGCTCGCGGCAGTCCTTTATCCAGTTCATAACCAGGAGGAATCTGGCCCAGTAATGGTGTACTGTTTCTGCGGGCTCTTGCCGGATTTGGTATAGATCTCTTATGTTTGGGTGGCCGGGCGGGATTAAATGCGGAACCCCGTCCACTCTAAGACTCAGGGGCCAAGAAGTTTCCGAATTTGGAAGCTTGGGTTCTATGATGTTGTCCAATGAATCTAGCCCGCTTCCTGACTTTAGGTTCAGGGCTTGAGTGACGTCCTCCCCTCCGCGGGAATCCGGCATGGAGGGATCGGGAATCCGGACATAGCTAGTCCTTAAAATAGAGGAAGGGTCGCCGTATTGTTCCTCAACCACAGCAACGTGGTGGCTAACCTGGGGAGAGTTGATCTCTCTCAGATCGGGTTTAGGCCAATCTAATCCTAGTCTGTAGCAACTCCCAGGGCGGCGATGCGATCCAAGAGCTCGTTTAAGGAAGAGAGCTCCATCAGATCTAACTGCTCGGCGAGTTCCGAGCTAACGTGAAGATTGCTTTCGATGACCCGAGAAGTCATCGCCGGCGCGGCGGCCGGACATGCGGTCATAAGGAAACCGCCTAGCCGGAGAGTTTGGCCGATAGCCAAAGCTCCTTTAGCAACAGTGCCGTCTTTAAAGACGGGATGAGGCATCCTTCCTGATGGCGACGGCACAGAGGAACTCTCAATGAAATCACCAATGTCGGTGTCAAAACCGGCGGATCTCGGGTAGGGGGTCCTGAACTGTGCGTCTAGGCGGATGGTAACAGGAGACAAGGGACACGATGTTTTTACCCAGGTTCAGGCCCTCTCGATGGAGGTAAAACCCTACTCCTCCTTGATTAATATTGATGATATGGGTAGTACAAGAGTGGATCTACCACGAGATCAGAGAGGCTAAACCCTAGAAGCTAGCCTATGGTATGATTGTTGTTCTGTCCTATGGACTAAAACCCTCTGGTTTATATAGGCACCAAAGAGGGTTAGGGTTACACAGAGTCGGTTACAATGGTAGGAGATCCACATATCCGTATCGCCAACCTTGCCTTCCACACCAAGGAAAGTCCCATCCGGACACAGGACGAAGTCTTCAATCTTGTGTCTTCATAGTCCAGGAGTCCGGCCAAAAGCTATAGTCCGGCCATCCGGACACCCCCTAATCCAGGACTCCCTCAACGGAGCTCAACTGCGGGCTGTGCGAGCGCGGTGGCCCGTCGAGCCCAAGCTTACACTTTTATTTAAGCACATGACGAGCCAGTTGATATCTTTTTTCTTTCTGAAAATGGCTAGCTCAGTTTTTTTTGGAGAATACCTAACCGAGGCCTACTTGCTTTTCGCAGCCCTGCTGGGCTGCAAATCTTTCAAGACGACTAGGGATGTAAGTAGTAACAAATGGGCTTCCCCAGAAAATGGGCTATAATTAGTAAGAAATTGGCTGTAAATTTTTAAACCAAAGCCAACCGGCAATTACATTCAAATATTGTTTTTCTGGATTTCTCTACTCTTGTAAAAAGCATAAAATGGTGAAAGGAGGATCTTGGCCGGTGTTTGCTCCTGAACGGACGTGTGTGGCCGGAGTGGGTTTCTCGCATTCCACGCGGGTTTCTGTATCTCTATCTCTATCTCTATCTCTATCTCTACTATTATAAAAACAGGGTTGGTGATGATGGTGCGCCTGCCATCCTGCAATATAGGTCGTCCGATCTATATCTAACGGAAAGGAAGGAAACTATGACAATTTACCCGCACTCCTCTCCACATTTGCAGATAAGGCCTTCCCTCGGTCATCCTTTTTCTCCCACAAGAACTACTCATACAAATGCATCTTGATGTTCCGTGCAACACACAGGCATCTTGCTAGTCAAGATTTTAAATTTCAATCATTTTTTGTTGATATTTATTTGAATTTTATTTTGATATAAGTTTTTAAAAATTATTTTTAACATGACTTGAAATTCGTGATTAAAAGAGTTCGATCCCAACCAAAATATGCAAAATTTCGTTGTTTTTTTAGCACTGCCCAAAATATGGTCTGTAATGCTAATAAAAAGAATATGGGCTTCAAAATATCCTTAAGAATTAGCGAATGGGCTGTAAATTATTGAAAATACCGGCTAATGGGTTGTATGCTGTTTTCCACAGATTTGGAGACTGACTTTTGGGCCTACTAGGTTGACGATGACGCTGTCCTAAAATATATTTTTTGAAGCGTACGCAAGGCTTTGTCAACTTAGTCAAGACAGAGCAGTGACTGTTGGATGTCCATCCAACGGCATCGTGCTTCTTCAATCTCTGATCTTCCTACTCCAGCCGCCTAAACCAGATCCGGCGGGACTTCCTGCTCCCTCCTCCCGTGGCTAGCTGTGCTGCAGCTAGGCCGTCCCTCTACCCACCCGCACATCCTGTTATTTTCCGGCGACGTCAGCCTCACCCAGCAGCCGACTAGTCAGCCCTCGTACTGCCCTCAGCATGGGCATCCGCTGCCGTGGCTTCGCTAGCACCGGGTCGTTCCCTTCCTGGGCCTCGCCCTCATCCATCGCGTTTGTGCTCTCGATGCGACGTGGTCAACATGGTCAACAAGAAATAGCCATCTGAAGAGGGATGTAAGTGGAGAGGCTGATAATAGGGACCCAGACAAGCAAGTGCCTCCTTATTACGCAAAAATAGTGGGGCTTCTCTTGGTTGTTCCAGTCCGGGGCCTCGCCATCGTCCACTGCCCTGGTTCTCTCGACGGTGTGGTCAATGTGGTCAATGAACGACATCCATCGGAAGATGACTGTACGTGGAGAGGCTGACAGCCGGGTCCACAGCCACACGCAAGGAAGTGCCTCCTTATTACGTGCAAAATAATGATTCCTCCACCTGATAGATGGGACCCACTGGAAGGGCCTCTGAATTTCGCGAAAAAACGTTCCTCCCGCTGATAGATCAGACCCACTAGCTATATCTTTGCACAGAAGAAAGTGCCTCCTTATTACGCACAAAAAAGAGAATACTCCCCCTGCTAGCTGAGACCCACCATAGTGGGAGGCTGAGTTGTGGGCCTACTAAGTTGACGCGGATGGAGGGCTTTGTCAACTTAGTCAACATGAATGATTCTAGCTCCAGTGACCGTACAATGTTCATCCAACGGCCGTAGTGCTTCTTCAACCTTTGGTCTTCTTGCTCCAGCCGCCCAAACCAGCGCCGGTCGTGCCGCTTTCTCCTGCCTCCTGTGGCCAGCTATGCTGCCATGGAGGCCTCTCCCCCCTACTACTCCCACCACTGGCCAGGCCATCTGTAACGCCCTCGATGCGGCTATATCTCCCACGTGTCGAAGCACGACTTAGAGGCATAACCGCATTGAAAGCAATGTCGCAAGTGAGGTAATCTTCACACAACCCATGTAATACATAAGGGAAAGAGATACATAGTTGGCTTACAATCGCCACTTCACACAATTACATGAATAAAGCATTACATCATCCAGATACAATCAAGGTCCGACTACGGAACCAAAATAAAAGAAGAACCCCAAATGCGACAAAGGTCCCGATCGACCCTAACTGGGCTCCACTCTTGATCAACTAGAACGAAACAACACAAAGGGCAAGATCTTCATCCAGCTCCTCCTTGAGCTTGGTTGCGTCACCTGCTCGGTCACATAGGCACCTGCAAACTGGTTTTGGAAGTATCTGGTGAGCCACGAGGACTCAGCAATCCCATTACCATGGGTATCAAGACTAGCAAAGCTTAATGGGAAAGGAAGGGGTAAAGTGGTGAGGTTGCAGCAGCGACTAAGCATATATGGTGGCTAACCAACGCAAATAAGAGCGAGAAGAGAACAAGAGGAACGGTCGTGAAGCTAGCAATGATCAAGAGGTGATCCTGAACACCTACTTACGTCAAACATAACACAGAAACTATGTTCACTTCCCGGACCCCGCCGAGAAGAGACCATCATGGCTACACACACGGTTGATGCGTTTTAATTCGGATCTGGTGTCAAGTTATCTACAACCGGACATTAACAAATTCCCATCTGCCACATAACCGCGGGCACAGCTCTCAAAAGTTTATACCCTGCAGGGGTGTCCCAACTTAGCCCATGACAAGCTCTCGCGATCATCGAAGAAATAGACCTTCACCCAAGACACTCCGATCAGACTCGATATCCCGGTACATCAAGACATTTCGACAATGGTAAAACAAGACCAGCAAAGCCGCCCGATGCGCCGACAATCCCGATAGGAGCTGCACATATCTCGTTCTCGAGGCAACACGGATGAGACATCCTCACGAGTAAAACCAGACCTCGAGTTGCCCGAGGGGCCCATGATCTACTCGGTTCGGACCAACACTTAGACAAGCACGGCCGGGGGCTAAAATAAAGATGACCCTTGGGTTAATTACTCCCAAGGGAAAATATAGGTGGTGGTGAGGCAAATGGTAAAAGTCAATGTTGGGCCTTCTTTGGACAAGTTTTATTCAAAGCGAACTATCGGGGGTCCCATAAATCACCCGACGCGTTAGGAGCATAAAATCCGGGAACATAACACGGTATGATGAAACTAGGGCGGCAAGAGTGGAACAAAACACAAGGCATAAGGCCGAGCCTTCCACCCTTTACCAAGTATATAGATGCATTAATAATATAAGAGATATTGTGATATCCCAACAAAACCCTATCCACCATGGAGAAATCTTCAACTTCACCTGCAACTAGCAACGCTATAAGAGGGGCTGAGCAAAGCGGTAACATAGCCAATCAATGGTTTGCATAGGAAAGGTGTCAAAGGTTAGAGGTTCATGGCAATATGGGATGTCTTGATAAACAGGTAATAGGTAGCGCAGCATAGCGATAGAACGAAGCAACTAGCATAGCGATGATAGTAGTGAGATCCAGGGTAGCGGTCATCTTGCCTGAAATCCCGCAAGGAAGAAGAACAAATCCATGAAGAAGATGAAACCACGAAGACGAACCACACGTAGACGAACGAATCCTCACGATCGCAATGAAACGGGAACTAACAAGAAGAAGCACACAACAAGGTAAACACACCACACATGAGCAAGGCATGATGCACAACAAGCATGATGCATGACCAAGCTACATGAAGCTACTCATGGCAAGAGATGATGCATACAAGAGCAACACATCAAGGCAAGTTTAAATGAGGCCGGGGACAACATATAACAATTCCGGTAAGTCCTCATATGCATATTTCGAAATTGGTCCAGAACTGAATAAACCTTATGTTCAAGTTGTTAAACAGCAAGTTAAGATGCACCATGATGATCTACACGAAATTCTAGTCAAGTTACATATAAAGTTCATTAGATTTGGAACTACGGCCTAGAAGATATGAGCAAAACAAGTTAAACATGGCATTGATGCAAAATGCACCCAAACATCAAGCAAACACCTCAAAACGAGGATGCAATATGATAATATGAAGCTACATGCAAAAACAAGCAAGTTTTATATAGAGCACAATCAAAACGGAGCAACGGTGCAACACCCACACACTATACGTCATAGCAACAATCTGTCCATAACAGCAACTAGGCATCTTGCAAGCATCAAAACAACATGCTACAGCACCCCAACATAATAAAAAAAGGCATGGCCATGAAGTACACGTAAAGCATAGCAAAACATGAACACTGAGCTATCTCCAGAAACAACTAGAACATGCTCAAAATGACATGGAGATATTGCAAGTAAAAACAATTTCAGACTTTAACAGAAATAACATCAAGTTGCAATGTTTAGAGCAAGCAAACAACATGTTACAGGAACATATCATGGCAAAACAAAGGCATGGCATGAATCTACTAATAGCATTGATCAAAAGTCCCTTACTGACCATAAGCCAAAAAGGCACGGAAAATATGATGGCACCCACGTAAACATGGTAAGTTATATTACAGAGTCAAACATGGCAGAAACAACAATAAGTAGGCATGTTCGTGAGCTTGAACCACTCACCACAGAGCAATACATGGCATGGCAAGGCAACCAACAGTAAGAAGGCATGTTTATGAAGCTAGGCATGGCAAGAGCAAGTTCATAGGATACATGGATCACTAGGAAAACACATGGGAACAAGTGAACTTGATGTTAACAGGCTGACAACAACATTTTCAAGCAACTTTAGAATAAGATTACAATATGTTCCAGCAGGCTATAATTGCAACCAAGGGCATGAATGGATAGAGAATGACATGTACATCAAAACATGTTTATAGAGCATCTCCAGATTATGCATAGAATGATTAGTGGAAGCATGTTAACATAGCAACAAAATATAACAGAATCTGTCTAGCAAAATAGCAACAACAACTACCCTACTTAACAAGCTTGATACACTCAGCACACAACTCACAAAAATACATGGTTAACACCCCTGGAAAGATGGCATGGCATAGTTCAACATTCATGTAGACATCAACCCCATAGGATGCACACATAAATCATGGCAAAAATGATAAAACAGCAAGTTATAACAGTTTCAGCAGATTAACATCAACATGCACTCTTCCAACAGCATTTCGGGCACCAAGATGAGCTTAAATGAAAATGATGCAATGGAATGAAATGATCTACTCGTCGAGGCGAACAATTTGACATATTATACGCACGAAACGGAGCTACGGGTGCAGAGATGTGATGGCATGAACATGGCATGAAAATTCCAAAAACTGGGGACTTAGTCATTTCTGGAAAAAAAACGGACGAGCGCAATATATCTAGGCGGCGGCGGAGCAGATCCGGCGACGGCGGCGGGATCCCGGCGGCGGAGGGCGGCGGCAGGTGAGGGCTTGGGACCCAGCGGCTGCGGCGGGCGCTTGGCCATGGGGGCGGTGGAGCGAGAGACAGGCCATGAGGCAGGCCGCTGGGGCAAGTGGCCAGGCGGCGCGGCGCAGGCGCCACGTGGCAGGCAGCCATAGGTGCGGGGCGCCGGCGCGAAGTGTCCGGCGGCGGACGGACATGTCCGCCGCGGAGAGAGGAAGATTTTAGGGTTTCGGGGAAAAATGATCCGAAATTTGGAAGGGGAGGGCCTATTTGTAGGTAGAGGGAGCTAGGAGAGTCCAAATGAGGAGCGGTTTTTGGCCACGCGATCGTGATCGAACGACCGAGAGCATGGAGGTGAGTTAGGTGGGTTTTGGGCCACTTTGGACGGGGTGTTGGGCTGCAACTCAAAGAGGGCTTTTACGGTTACCCGGTTACCCGTTGGAGTACCAAACGACCTCCAAATGGCACGAAACTTGACAGGCGGTCTACCGGTGCTATACCAAGGCCGCTTGGCAAACTTCGGGCCATTCTGAGAAAGTTTAGCACCCGCTCACAATAGGAGAGAAGAAGGGGACGCCGGAGGACATAGGAGTGCCGGATTGCAAAACGGACAACGGGGAAAAGGCTCGGATGCATGAGATGAACATGTATGCAAAATGAAATGCACATGATGACATGATAGAAATGTAGATGATGACATGGCAAAGTGCAACACGCAAGCAAATTACATGGCAACGACGGCGAATAACTGGCAGACACCTGGCGCAACGAATCCGGGGCGTTACACCATCCCTCCACTCACCCACACCCCCTGTTATTCTACGACGATGGCAGCCTCACACCGGAGCCGAACCAGTCAACCTCGTACTCCTCTCTGCGTGGGCATCCACTGCAGCATCTTCCCCGGCTCCGCATCGTCCCCTTCCTAGGCCTCACCGTTGTCCACCGCCCTGGTGCTCTCAGCACGGCGTTGTCAATGTGGTCAAGGAATGACTTCCATCGGAAGAGTACTATACGTGGAGAGTTTGACAGCTGGGTCCATGACCGCAACAAGGAATTGCAACCTTATTACGTGTAAAAAAATTATTCCTCCACCTGATAGCGGGGCCCCACTGGACGGGCCACCGTATTTCATGAAAAAAAACGTTTCCCAACTGACTGCTGGGACCCACCAGGTACATCTTCGCACACAAGGAAGTGTGGCCATATTATGGGAAAAAAGATTCTCCCCCTGACAGCTGGGACCCACCAGCAATAACTTCGCATGCCAGAAAGTGCCTTATTATCCTCCCTAACAGTCCGGACCCACCTGGTCGAAGAGTACATAGCGTTGTCATTCTGGTCGCGAGCGTGTACGTACATACTGGTCGATCGGTCTGTCTACGGGCTGCAGCGATGAACCATGGACGAGTAAGGAAGGGCACGTGTCGTAGTAGAGGCGTGGACGTAGCATATCACGCAGTCCCGTCAATATCATGTACACATACGTACAAGAAGGGTGCAAGAAAGTAAATACAACCACATACGTACATGAAGGCGGGGTCTCGAACGCCTACTCGCACATATGTACAGCTAGGGCTCGTGTACATGGAGAGGCATCGGAGAGCAGCGACGGCTGATGACCCACAAGTATATGGGGTCGATTGTAGCCTTTTCGATAAGTAAGAGTGTCCAACCCAACGAGGAGCAGAAGGAAATGACAAGTGGTTTTCAGCAAGGTAATGTCTGCAAGTGCTAAAATTGTAAGTAGCAGAGTAGTTTGATGGCAAGATAATTTGTAATGAGCAAGTAACGATAGTAGTAACAAAAGTGCAGCAAGGTAGCCCAATCCTTTTGAGGCAAAGGGCAGGCCAAAACGCTCTCTTTTGAGGCAGAGGGTACACGGGAATTTCATCTAGTCACTTTCATCATGTTGGCTTAATTCGTGTTTGCTACTTTAATAATTTGGTATGTGGGTGGACTGTTGCTTAGGTGTTGTTCTTAATTGAACAAACCTCCTACTTATGATTAACCCTCTCACAAGCATCCGCAACTACGAGAAAAGTATTAAGAATAAATTCTAACCATAGCATTAAACTTTTGGATCCAATCAGTCCCTTACGGAATAGTGCATAAACTAGGGTTTAAGCTTCTGTTACTCTTGCAACCCATCATCTAATAACTACTCCACAAGGCATTCCCTTAGGCCCAAATATGGTGAAGTGTCATATAGTCGACGTTCACATGACACCACTAAGGGAATCACAACATACCTATCATCAAAATATCGAACACATATCAAGTTCACATGATTACTTGCAACATGATTTCTCCTGTGACCTCAAGAACGAAAGTAACTACTCATAAATGATAATCATGCTAAAGATCAGAGGGGTATTAAATAGCATAATGTATCTGAACATATAATCTTCCACCAAATGAACCAGATAGTAATCAACTACAAGATGTAATCAACACTACTAGTCACCCACAAGCACCAATCTATAGTTCTGGTACAAAGATTGAACACAAGAGATGAACTAGGGTTTGAGAGGAGTTGGTACCATTGATGATGTTGATGAAGATATCCCTCCCGAAGATGGGAGCGTTTTTGGTGATGATGATGACGATGATTTCTTCCTCCAAGAGGGAAGTTCCCTTGGCAGAATCGTTCCGCCGAAGGGCGAAAGTGCTCCTGCCCAGGTTCCACCTCGAGACGGCGGCGCTTCGTACCGGAAGTCCTCTCTTTATTTTTTCTAGGTCAAAATGGCTTATATACTCGAAGATGGGCACCGGAGGTGGGCCTGGGTGAGCACAACCCACTAGGGCACGCCTGGGCTCCCTACCGCGCCCAGGTGGGTTGTGCCCACCTGGTGGGCCCCCTCTGGTACTTATTTGCTCCAATATTCCTCAAATATTCCATAAAAAATCCTCGTAAAGTTTCAGCTCATTTGGAGTTGTGCAGAATAGGTAGCCTGACGTAGCTTTTTCAGGTCCGGATTTCCAGCTGCCAGAATTCTCCCCCTTTGTGTGTACCTTGCATATTATGAGGGAAAAGGCATTAGAATTACTCCAAAAAGCATTATTATACAACAAAACAACATAAATAATAGTAGGTAAACATGATGCAAAATGGACATATCAACTCCCCCAAGCTTAGACCTCGCTTGTCCTCAAGCGAAAACCGAAATCGAAAAACATGTCCACATGCTTGGATAGAGAGAGGTGTCGATAAAAACAAAAATACGGACATAGCAGCATCATGTAACTTATTATAACAACAACAAACTTTAACGTAAAACTTTCATCATAGAACTTTACTCATAGACTTCTCATGAACAAGTGACAATTCATCACAACATCGAAGTATAAAGCATAAACTCTATTGTAAACCAACAAACTATGTTCTCAGTCAACTTTGCAACTACAATTCATCGTTTTTAGGAAGGGTCACGTAACAGAACCTTTAGGAAAGTCCACATACTCAACCATCATTTAGTCTTCTATGTTTTCTAACACTCGCCACATACACATGAGCAAAACGTTTCAACCGGACACATAGAAATATATGGGCTTATAGTTTCGCCTCCCAACGCATTCACCTCAAGGGTGATGTCAACAATAATAACTCATGCTACCCATATTCAACTAGATATATGTGCCTAGATCTTTCCTCACCACATGATTCTTGCCAAAGGAGAAAATAAAAAGGAATAGAGAGAAGAACTTTGACTCTTGCATGAAAGTACATACATGAAAGTAAAAGATAGGCCCTTCGCAGAGGGAAGTAGAGGTTGCCATGCGCTCTTTTGTTTGTATGCTCAACCGATTAGTGCAAGAGAACATTAGATTATATTGCCCCTTATGATGGCAACCTTTATTATGCAGTCTGTCGCTTTTATTCTTCGCCATCACAAGTTCGTACAACGCTCAATTTTCCCTTACACTAAATGATCTTACACTTTTAATGGAAATTTTTATTTCCCTTTTTGCACCGATGACAACTTACTTGAAGGATCTTATTCAATCCATAGGTAGGTATGGTGTACTCTTAAACAAGATTTTGGTTTAAGGGTTTTGGATGCACAAGTAGTATCTCTACTTAGTGCGGAATTTTTGGCTAGTAAAGATAGGGGCAAGCACCACATGTTGAAGGATCTATGACAATATAACTTCTATGTGAATATGAACAGACATAAATCATTACGTTGTCTTCCTTGTCCAACATAAACAATTTTGGCATATAATATTTTGATGGGTGCTCACAATCACAAAAGATTTCCAGGATAGTGTATTGGCATGTGAATCTTCTCTTCCCTTATTAATTCTGTCATGAGTTGCATTATTGACCAATGCTATGTTTGTCAATCTACAATAAAATTTTCTACTTATACTTTTCCTTGTGTAATGTCACCACTTACCATAAGATTAGCATATGATCTTTTTCATTCATTTCCTTTCTTTTTATTGAAACAAGAAAGTAAAGAAAGCAAAACTCAAACTAAACTTTATTATATATCTCGCACAAGATTGCAAAGATAGATCATTAAGCAAACTCTTTGAAAAGAAAGGATCGAACTAACTTGTATTCATCTAAAGCAAAAGATAACCATGCACTACTAGGGAAAACCTTATCCACAGAATGTTACCAGTAGAGCTGTACAAAATCATACGCTACTGCTACTTAGTAGCAGCGCGTGTAAATAAACCACGCTACTGCTATCACTTTAGCGAGCGGCATTAGCAAAAAGCGCTCATTGCTATGTTTGAGCTGGCGCACATGGCTAGCCTAAACTAGCGATGAGCGCCATTATCTTCGCCAGCGCTATTGCTACTCTCCTTAGCTGTAGCGCTCTTACGTGTAAGGCGCTACTGCTAACGGAAATAAAATAAAGTGAAAAACAAGTAGAAAAGTAAATGAAGATGAAAGAAATAGAAAAAGGAGAAAGGAAAAAAAATAAAATGTAAATAAAAATAAAAGAAAAAGGGAAAAAAGGAGAAAGGAATAGCGATGAGGCGTTTCCAAAAAGCAGCAGTAGCTAACTTAGCTATAGCGTTTTTGAGCGCGCACCGTTAGGTTTCACTTAAAGAGCGGTACCCCCTCCCGCCCCCTGGCCGCCACACTTCTTCCCCAAATCCCTCGCCCTCGCCGCCGTCTCCCCAATTCGCCATCGCCCCACTTCGCTGCCGTCTCCTGCCGGCGTGGACGCCTGCAACCTCACCGTCTCCCCCGAGGCCATCGTCATCCTCACCGCCGCCGCCCGAGGCCGCCCTCAGCCTCACCACCGCCGCCCGAGGCCGCCCTCGACGTCACCGTCGGCGCCCTCCACCTCACCATCGCCCGAGCCCGCCCAGGACCGCCGTTGCCCGTGCTCGAGCCCGCCCTCTCCGCCCCTGCCTACGTCACCGAGCACCTCCCCGCCACCGTCTCTCCCCTCTCTGTAAGTCCCCCACCCCTCCCCCCCACTCCTCTCTCTCTATATTTTAGAGAAAAAATTAGTAGAGCAAAAGTTTGTTTATAGCAAAAAATTTAGTTTAGAGCAAAGGATGTTATGTAGTAGATGTTAGATTAAAAATTAGTTTGGAGCAAAAAATTTGGTTTACAACAAAAGTTAGTTAGGGCAGTAGGGTTTAATTAGGGTAGATGCTGCTTGTATAGTATATAGTGATACTAGTAGATGTTAATTAGGTTAGGGCAATAGTGGTACTAGTAGATGTTAATTAGATGTTTTCCAGTTAGGGCACTAGAGTTTTGCTAGGTTAATTAGGTTAGTAGTGCTGCTAGTAGTAGTGGTACAGTAGGTTAATGATGTGATGTTAGATGAATAACCTAAATGAATGAAATTAGTAGTTAACTGAATTTTTTTCCTTTCATCATTATAGAGCACTAAAGTTAACTGAATTTTTTTCTATTGGTAGTTAAATGAATTTTCTTCTACATTTTGTTTTTGAATTAGCTTGTGAAATTTGGACATGTGGTTGCTCGTGTATATTTGGACATGTGTTGCGGTGTCGAAGAGGGATATTTGAACACTATTTCCAGGGAATGATGCTGAGTGGCCTATGTTTTGCCGGAATGTTGATTCATTTCTGTTCCGGCAAATTTCAGGTTCTCGATTTGTCCACTTTTTAGCAAAGGTCATGCCAAAATTTTCCGTGAATTTCGGCATGACTTGTGCTACAAACTAGGACATATCGAGTGCCCGGGATTTGCCGCACCAGGAAGGAGTCAACATTCCTGCAAAACAATAGTCCTTTTTTATGTCATTATTCATTTTATTAGGTCTAGAATTAATTGACTAGATTTAATCATAGGAAACATGGCTAGCAATGATGAAGGACAGGGTTACGGTGATTGCGATGGCGTCTCGGGCGGCGCGAGCGATTTTTTAGCCTTACCGACGATCAATAGATGTTGTTCTGGGCCCACCGGTGGCATCGGGACCGAGATCGACACGTGAGACCGGTCTTTGAGACCGACCGCATGCACCAGTCTTGAGGCCGAGACCGGCGCTGAGATTCAGACTGGCATCGAGACCGGCGCTGAGACCGGTGCTGCCTCGGGGTGCGGAGCTAGTGTAGAACCAAAAGCAAAGAGGCAACGGCTTCCTAACAAACTCGGGACTACTAGACTGGTGGTCATGGAGGTGGACGACGGCAATTTTGAGCCAAAGGCGCCCGAGGAAGCGCGCCGCTGCTACGGCAATCAAATAGGCTGCATCATACGGACAACCGCCACCATCAACGATGAGAAACTAAAGAAGATGGAAAATATGAGGAGCTCCTCCTAAAGAAGTTTCACGGATATTCTTGTTCCGGGCGGAATGAGAAGGATTATGAAGATCCAGACAAGGACCCGGCAATGAAGAAGATAAAAAAACACGCCATGACCAAGTTTAGCGACGCGTTGGCCACCTGGAAAAATCGAGTGAAAGCAAAGAT
Source organism: Aegilops speltoides (assembly GCA_021437245.1). Classification (NCBI taxonomy): domain Eukaryota; kingdom Viridiplantae; phylum Streptophyta; class Magnoliopsida; order Poales; family Poaceae; genus Aegilops; species Aegilops speltoides. The sequence goes on along the minus strand of CM038143.1, from coordinate 273,870,978 downwards.
CAACGACGGGGAACCCTACTCCAAGATTGTAAAGGATAATCCGACAATCACGGAAGAGCAGTTTCAAATATTCAAGGAGGCTTGCGAGGCCGAAGCTGTCAAAAAAAGTCTAAGTACATGAAGGGGCTTCAAAAGAGGAACATTGGGAAAGAGGTCCAAATGGGCCAAGGAGGATGGGGAAGCCGCGAGTCTGGGCATCCCAGACCCCTTGGCGGATTTCACCGTCCCGGAGGAGCATGACGTCCTGAGGGCCCGGCACCGTTGGGACCCAGTGAAGAAGGTTTACGAGACAACACCGGTCATTACGGAGTTCATGAGACTGTTGGTAATTTTAGTTTCTGATCAATTCGACTGCACACGTTAGTCATATTTGTAAATGACCCTTGTGCCTTTTGCAGAGAGAGCACCACCAGATTGCGGCCAAAAGCGACTTGCCGTCTGAGGCTTTGGCAAGGCCCAAGTGGGACACTCCATTCAACCGGGCGTTGAACATATTGAAGCAACAACCGGTGGATACTCGACCGTCGTATGGACGCGTGCACGGTGTCGGAGACGGTGCCACATGGAAGAAGTACTACCGTGAGACCATGGAGGAGAGAAAGGAAAGACGGAGGTTAACTGGAGAAAGCATTGACAAGAAGGTTGAGATTGCGGTTGAGAAGAAATCATCTCGAGACGATCAGAGCAGCGGTAGCTGCCGCAAAACAGGCGATTGCAGATATATCTACTTCCTTGGTGACGGGCGTTTACACTTGGACAAGGCAAAATCTAGAAAAAAATGTAGAGGACTTTCCCCTTGCTGGCTTCTTGGGAGCACCTGCTCCCGCACCGGCTCCCGTACCCGCTCCCGCACCGGCTCCCGCACCAGCTCCCGCACCGGACGTGCTCGGTGGTGCCTCCTCTTTGGTTGAGCTCGACGCCCTCACGGTATCTGTCACACCGCCCCCCTTCAATATAAATGTATAATCTCCCGTTTTCGTTGCCTTTCGGATGTCTCACGTCGCAGACTTTTCTTTGCAGGCCGACAAAACCCCGTGCACCATATTGTACACCATCGGCGATGAAGGTGGGCGAGGGAAGGGACGATAATGGAGCCGAAGAACCAATGTTCCACAGCCGGTCGATCCCCGAGCGTCTTCAAGGTTTCCGTGGCGATGTCAAACCGGCCACGAGAATTTGCCTCCTCTAATACTCTTTGGGAGATGACGACGAGACCCCGGCGGCTTAATGATTGTTGCAATGGGTGGGTCTGTTGTGGCCAAAAGTGCGCTTCGTCTCGAGGCGGCGGGAGCACACCCACGAGCATGCAGCCTCAGCAAGGTATGAACATCAACACCCCACCTACCCAATTAGCGTTGGGTGTCGGGTTGGGTGATAGCGGACGGGGTAAGCAGGTGGCTCCATTAGTCGCTGATGACGTCGCCATGGATGAGGATGAGGATGACGATGGTGCGGAACATTATGTCTATACTGGCGCCTCCTCAGGGTTTGAGAGTCATGAGTTGGTGCCTGAATTACCGTCTCAACGTATTATTGACGACCATCCGGTAGTAAAGAAGTCTAGGAAGAGAGCGAGGAAAGGCAAGAAAGCTGATTCTATGATCCAGCCGCCTCAGCAGCCTCGGCTTCAGGACCGTGTAGATATCCCCGATGCGGATAAATGGCATATCCCCGGTCAACCAATCCTACCTGAAACAGCGCTATGGGCCAGATTCGGCGATCTAAGGAGACTTCATGATGATGTGCTGCGGGTAGAGAAAGGTCTCATCGCCTCGAAAGATCCAGGATACCCACTCTACGTGGTTAACATGCCGTGGCAAATGTCGTACGTCGACAGCTTCCCCGCGGATAAGTTCTTCCTCCGATTCGATTACATATTCGACATGTTTCACGTGAAGAAGCTGGATTTTACGTTTGTCCGCCTTTATGCCTTGCACATGAACTACATCATTGGGGTTGAGCAGATACGTCATATCTGTATCGCTGACCCGTACTACTGCGAGGGCTTCTTGGGAGTCATGCGAGCAGCGTGAATCTGCGAGGGATTACATCGTCAGTTTCATGCTCGCCAATAAGGACAAGGAGGCGATTCTCGTACCTTATCATCCCGTGTAAGTCATTCGCGCTGCTATCCTTCCTTCGATTTCATGCACGGTGGAGGCTAATTAATTTGAGGTGTACTTATTTTGCGCAGCGGCGGGCGCGCCGTCCTCATCATCCTCTACCCCGATTCTCCCATGCTCTTTACTTGGACTCGTCGAAGAACATTCACAAAAAGGATTACACCCACATCAAAGATGTTCTCGACAGTGCTATGTTTTACTACCAAGCAAGGGGTGGAGAGGTTAGGGACAAGAAGAGAAGGGGCAGCATCCAGCAACCGAACGATTCTCTTAATGATGGATTCTATGTCCTACACCACATGCCGGAGTACAGACGGGATCACCAGAACCTTCACGTGGCACCTAGATCTGGCGATGCCCATATTCTGCAATGGGCAAAGGACATAGGAGATATCGAGGATCATCAACTTCGAGCTGAGTTCTATAACATCCAGCGCGAACTTGCCCAAATCATCATGAAAGAGGTCGTCGGAAAAACAGGGATGTTCCATGAAGAAGGACAAATGTCGCGGGAAGACGTCCGAACATGGATAGCCTCTTAGCATCTCGACATGAAGCCTTTCACTAAGCTCGATGACTATCTCCCTGACATGGATGGACGGCACGACATGATGGAGTGATTGTCGATATATGACAATGTGTCCATTTAGTCCATACTTTCTTTTATGACAAAACTTTGAGTTATGCATGGTGAAACTTTATTTGTGATGTAATTAAATCGTCCTCCTCCTCGACTACCGAAAATCACTCTAGTTAGGTCATTTTGGGTACGATGAACTTTGTTATTTATGCTTATGATATGTTGTTTCTATTTTTGCCAAGTCTGTCTCTTTCTGTTATTCAACTATATATGTTGCATATCATCGACTCATGTGACGATGCAGGTGCATAGATCATAGATGGCGAAGAAGTGCTACGCCAGAGTATATATCGACAAGTGGCGGAGTGTCGAGCCCGGCCAGTGTACCGGTTTTGGTTTCCGGCGACACGTAGTACTTAGTTTAGGTTCACGCTAATGCGAGAGAGGATCTGAACTCATGTACTCAAAGTGATAGCTATTCTCGCGTATATCATTGTTTAGATGGATGACGATGTATTTGCAAGTAATCGAGACTTGTATCGCTATTTTCGAGATTGATGACGAGAGACCACTTTGTGTTGGATGATGATTATGATGATGACATGATTTGATGAGACTAATTGTATGTATATGCTATGATTACATTTGTATGTGGATGATATGCTAAAGATTATTGTATAAAGCCTATTCAAATACAAAACAAACAAAAAACAAATATGCAGGAAAAAAACATATAAAACTAGTAGTAGCGAGGGAGGGGAATTTAGCGATGCGCCGACTTACCGATGGCGCTTCCCGCTAAACAGCGCTGCTGAGATATTATCGATGGCGCCCTTTTCTAAAGAGCGCTAAAGCTATTCATCATGTAGCGATGGCGTGGGTCAACAGCGCTCTTGCTATCGTTAGTATGGCGCCTTATTAGTAGCGCCGGTACCCGCGCTACTGAGAGGGCCAGAACCCGTGCTGCTGCTAGGCTTTTCCCTAGTAATGATGGATCGAACTAAGAAAACTAAAGGCAAAAGATAGTGGGGATGATACGATACCGGGGCACCTCCCCCAAGCTTGCCGAAAGCCAAGGGGAGTGCCCATACCCGATACTCAATTTTCATTTGGTGATGAAGAAGGAGGTGGTGGTGATGAAGTAGAAGCGATCTTGTCCTCAAGTTTCCACGGAAGAGTCTCACCATCATAAGAGGAAGAGTTTATCTCTCAGGTCTTGCAACTGGAAGCCAAACTCATACCTTTAAACCTTGCCTCATATTCAAAGACTTGGTTTTGGAGGTCGTAGATTTGGCTCTGGAAGAAGTTGATTTGCTCGTTGAAGGAGAAGACGATGTCCTTCATGGACTTGCCATCCACCTTGAGATCACGGGTGTAGTCCGCAATCATGAGGTGATTGGCATTGAGTCCACGTTCCACCATCCCCTTGCAGCGGAAGACTTCCTGCTCCATAGCTTCCAGCTTGGCCTCCATGAATCCAGTTCCCTTTGGGCCTTGCACATCACGGATGTGCCACACCCCATTGCGCATCTGGATAGCTTGAGGGTGCTGCATCATCTCTTGCAGATATGGGTTGATGACGTTCTCGAAGAATTTGTCCTTGGAGGAGCTCGAAGCGGACATGGTGGATTAGATCTTACAGAAAACAGCAAGAAAAGAAAACAAGAGATTTCTTCGTGATACGGAGGTCAGCAGGTTCAAGGGGTATATAAAGATTTTTTATCTTGGGGAACAAGCAGAACGGAAGAAAAACGGAGTCCAAAAAGTACCCAAGGTGGGCACAACCCACCAGGGTGCGCCTGGCAAGACAGGCACGCCCTAGTGTATCGTGCCCCCCAGGGTCACTTTCCTGGAAGTTTTTTATTTTCCTAATTTTTTTAAATATACCAAAACTGACAAAAAAATATTTTTGCAGATTTTTTGGTGTCCGTTTACTTACCGTATCACGTACCTCCCCTTTTTTCATGATTCTGGAGTGTTCCAGAAGGTTTCCCTGATGTGTTCTTCAGGTGTCATAGTTTGGATAATATTGCTTTCAACATTAATGGGCGTACCTGAGATATAATGTTTTATTCGTTGCCCATTAGCAACCTTCAGGTTAGTACCTTCGGTGTTATTTGTTTGGATAGCTCCAGATTGATAGACCTCGTCGATAACATAGGGTCCTTCCCATTTGGAGAGGAGTTTTCCTGCAAAGAATCTGAAACGAGAGCTGTACAAAAGAACATATTCTCCAACTTTGAACTCACGCTTTTGGATTCTTTTATCATGCAATCTTGGGTTCTCCATTCATCTAAAGAGCTAATATCAAATAATCTCTTTTCACCAGCAAGTTTGAAATGATAATTGAGTTCTTTGATTGCCCAATATGCTTTATGTTCTCTCAAGAGGAAAATGACAAGCTTTTCCATAAACCATTTTATAAGGAGACATACCCATAGGATTTTTATATGCTGTTCTATAAGCCCAAAGTGCATCATCTAGTTTCTTAGACCAATTCTTCTGGGACCTATTGACAGTCTTTTGTAAAATTAGTTTTATTTCTCTATTGCTAAGTTCAACTTGACCACTAGACTAAGGATGATAAGGTGATGCAATTCTATGATTAACATCATACTTAGCAAGCATTTTATGGAAAGCACCAGGAATAAAGTGTGAACCACCATCGGTCATTAAATATCCAGGGACTCCAAGCCTTGGGGAAATAACTTCCTTAAGCATTTTAATAGAGGTGTTGTGATCAACACTACTAGTTGGAATAGCTTCTACCCACTTAGTAACATAATCAACAGCAACCAAAATATGAGTATACCCATTAGAGGAAGGAAAAGGTCCCATGAAAACTCAAATCCCCAAACATCAAATGGTTCAACAGCAAGTGAATAATTCATAGGCATTTCTTGATGCTTATCGAAGTTACCTATTCTTTGACATTCATCACAAGACAAGATGAACTAACGGGCATCCTTGAAGAGAGTAGGCCAATAAAAACCAGATTGCAATACCTTATGAGCAGTTCTGTCCCCCGCATGATGTCCTCCATAAGCCTCAGTGTGACATTTCCATAGGATTTGTTCCTGTTCATGCTCAGGTACACAACGTCTAATAATACCATCTACTCCTCCTTTATAAATATGTGGGTCATCTCAAATGTAATGTCTTAAATCATAGAAGAAAATTTTCTTTTGTTGGTATGTGAAGCTAGGTGGTATGTATTTAGCAAAATATAATTACCATAATCAACATACCAAGGTGTACTATTAGAAACAATTGTTGCAGCTAACTGGTCATCAGGAAAGCTATCATTAATAGGATGTGGGTCATCAAGAATATTTTCAAGCCTAGAAAAGTTATCAGCTACGGGGTTCTCTCCTCCTTTCCTATAAGTGATATGCAAATCAAAATCTTGTAGCAGAAGAACCCACCTAATGAGTCTAGGTTTAGCATCTTTCTTTTCCATAAGATATTTTATAGCAGCATGATCGGTGTGGACAATCACTTTATAATCAACAATGTAGGATCTAAATTTATCACAAGCAAGCACCACTGCCAAGAATTCTTTTTTAGTAGTAGCATAATTTCGTTGAGCATTGTCCAGAGTTTTACTAGCATAATGGATACCATTCAATTTCTTATCAACTCTTTCTCCTAGAAAAGTGCCAACTGCATAATCACCAGCATCACACATAATCTCAAAAGGAAAGTTCCAATCAGGTGGTTGAACAACAGGTGAAGTAATTAAGGCTTTCTTTAGTGTTTCGAAGGCTTTCAAACAATCATCATCAAACACAAAAGGAATATCCTTTTACAAAATATTTGTAAGAGGCCTAGAAATTTTAGAGAAGTCTTTGATAAACCTCCTATAGAAACCAGCATGACCAAGGAAACTACGAATACCTTTGATATCTTTAGCACATGGCATTTTCTCAATTGCATCAACCTTGGCTTTGTCCACCTCAATGCCTCTTTCAGAAATTTTATGACCCAAAACGATACCTTCATTGACCATAAAGTGGCACTTCTCCCAATTCAAGACAAGATTTATTTGTTCACATCTCTGCGAAACTCGATCAAGATTGCTTAAACAATCATCAAAAGACTTCCCATAAACAGAAAAGTCATCCATGAAAACTTCAACAATCTTTTCACAAAAATCAAAGAGTATAGCAGTCATACATCTTTGAAAGGTAGCAGGTGCATTTCATAAACCAAAAGGCATACGTCTATAAGCATAACTTCCAAAAGAACAAGTAAAAGTGGTCTTTTCTTGATCAGGTTGTGAAACAGGTATTTGTGAAAAACTAGAACAACTATTAAGGAAGCAAAAATGTGTGTGCTTAGATAATATTTCTGGCATTTAATCAGTAAAAGACAGAGGGTAATGATCTTTTCTAGTTGATTTGTTTAATTTTATATAATCAATTACCATCCTATAGCCTATGAATTTTTTGTGTGGAATAAGCTCATTCTTATCATTAGGAACAACAGTAATATCTTAGGGACACAATGAACAGGACTTACCCATCTACTATCAGCTGTATGATAGATTATACCTGCTTCCAGAAGTTTCAATATTTTTGTTCTTATCACTTCTTTCATCTTCGGATTTAACCGACATTGGTGATCAACAACGGGTTTAGCATCAGGTTCCATATTAATCTTGTGCTGACATAGAGTAGGACTAATGCCCTTAAGATCATTAAGAGTATATCTAATAGCAGCTTGGTGCTTCCTTAGAACTTTCAATAATCTTTCTTCTTCATGTTTTGAAAGGTTAGCACTAATAATAACAGGATATATCTTTCTCATCAAGATAAACATATTTCAAAGTGTTCGACAATTGTTTTAATTCAAACATAGGATCACCTTTACGTGGAGGAGGACCTCCTAAAGTTTCAATAGGTGGATTGTGTTTAAGCAGAGGTTGTTGTTCGAAAAAGATTCTATCAATTTCATTTCTTTCACGCATATGCAAATCTTTTTCATGGTCTAGCAAATATTGTTCTAAGGGATCAGTAGGAGGTACAACAATAGAATCAAGACCAATAATTTCATCCTTACTAGGCAAATCTTTCTTTTGAGGTTTTCTACTAAACTTGGAAAAATTAAATTCATGAGATTCATCACCGAAGCTAACACCGACAGTTTGTTTCTTAGAATCTATTCTAGCATTGGCGATGTTCAAGAAAGGTCTACCAAAGATAATGGGAGAAAAGTCATCTTGTGGGGAGCCAAGAACAAGAAAATCAGTAGGGTATTTTATTTTCCCACACAAGACTTCAACATCTCTAAGGATCCCAATTGGTGATATAGTATGTCTATAGGCAAGTTTAATAGTAATATTTGTGTCTTCTATTTCAGCAGGTGCTATTTCATTCTTAATTTCTTCATATAAGGAAAAAGGAATAGCACTCATACTAGCACCTATATCACATAAACCATGATAACAATGATCTCCTATCTTGACTGAGACAACAGGCATGCCAACAACTGGTCTATGTTTATCTTTTTCATCGGGTTTGGCAATTCTAGAAGCTTCATCACAGAAGTAAATAACATGCCCATCAGTATTATTGACCAAGAGATCTTTAACCATAGCAACACTAGGTTCAACTCTGATTTGTTCAGCTGGTTTGGGTGTTCTAATATAACTATTGTTAACCACAGTTGGAACTTTAGCATGTTCCTTCATCCTAACAGGGAAAGGTGGTTTTTCAATATAAGCAGTGAGAACAACTGGATCAACATTCTAGATAATAGTTTCTTCTTTAGCTTTTACCGATTCTTTAATTTCTTCTTTAATAGGTGTGATATTTAAACCACTTCTCGTTAGGGAGACCAACATGAGTAGTAAAATATTGACAAAAGGAAGCTACTATCTCAGAGTCAAGTCCATATTTAGTGCTAAACTTTTGAAAAGCATCGGTATTCATAAATTTTTTAACACAATCAAACTTAGGTTCAATACCTGAGTCTTTACCTTCGTCGAGTTCCCAATTTCTAGAGTTGCGTTTAATTATTTCTAAAATATCCCACCGGAATTCAATAGTCTTCTTCACAAAAGAACCAGTACTGGAAGTATCAATCATGGATTGATCATTATGAGAAAGCCGAGCATAAAAATTCTGAATAATAATTTCTCTTGAGAGCTCATGATTGGGGCATGAATATAACATTGAGTTAAGCCTCCCCAAGCTAGAGCGATACTTTCTCCTTCATGAGACCAAAAATTATATACACGATGAACTAGATGCATATGATAATTTTTTTGATGGAATTCCAATTTCAACCGATTCCAGTTCAAAGATCCAATATCATCGCATAGCCTATACCATTTCAATGCTTTTCCCTTCAAAGATAAAGGGAAAACCTTCTTATTAGCTTCATATCCGGGCAAACCTGCAATCTTAAACAATCCACAAATTTCATCCACATATATCAAGTGCATATCAAGATGTTCGGTTCCATCTCCAGCATAAGGATTAGCTAGAAGTTGTTCTACCATGCCAGAAGGAATTTCATATTCAATATTTTCAGTAGGTGCAGTAGGTTGAGGGGCAACTAATTGTGGTTCCGGTCAAGGTGAAGATACCCCGAACAAACCCCTGAAAGGATTGTTTTCCATAGTAGCAAGTGACAATAAATTTCAGCACGTAGTAATAATGTTTCCTTACCAATTTCCACTTACCAAAAGCGCGTCACTCCCAGGCAACGGTGCCAGAAAATAGCCTTGATGACCCACAAGTATATGGGGTCAATTGTTGGATTTCCGGTAAGTAAGTGTGTCGAACCCAACGAGCAGCAGAAGGAAATGACAAGTGGTTTTCAGCAAGATAATGTCTGCAAGTGCAAATATTGTAAGTAGCAGAGTAGTTTGATAGCAAGATATTTGTAATGAGGAAGTAAGGATAGTAGTAAAAAAAGTGCAGCAAGGTAGCCTAATCCTTTTGAGGCAAAGGACAGGCCAAAACGGTGTCTTATGATAAGCAATGTGTTGTTGAGGGTACACAGGAATTTCATCTAGTCACTTTCATCATGTTGGCTTAATTCGTGTTCGCTACTTTAATAATTTGGTATGTGGGTGGACCGGTGCTTCGGTGCTGTTATTACTTGAAAAAACCTCCTACTTATGATTAAACCCCTCACAAGCATCCGCAACTACGAGAAAAGTATTAAGAATAAATTCCAACCATAGCATTAAACTTTTGGATCCAATTGGTCCCTTACGGAATAGCGCATAAACTAGGGTTTAAACTTCTGTCACTCTCGCAACCCATAATCTCATAACTACTACATAACGCATTCCCTTAGGCCCAAATATGGTGAAGTGTCATATAGTCGACGTTCACACACCACAGAGGGAATCACAACATACATATCATCAAAATATCGAACACATATCAAGTTCACATGATTACTTGCAACATGATTTCTCCTGTGACCTCAAGAACGAAAGTAACTACTCACAAAATATAATCATGCTCAAGATCAGAGGGGTATTAAATAGCATAATGTATCGGAACATATAATCTTCCACAAAATAAACCATATAGTAATCAACTACAAGATGTAATCAACACTACTAGTCACCCACAAGCACCAATCTATAGTTCCGGTACAAAGATTGAACACAAGAGATGAACTAGGGTTTGAGAGGAGTTGGTGCTGTTGAAGATGTTGATGAAGATAGCCCTCCCCAAGATGGGAGAGTTTTTGGTGATGATCATGATGATGATTTCCCCCTCTGGGAGGGAAGTTCCACCGAGGGAATCGCTCCGGCGGAGGGCAAAAGTGCTCCTGCCTAGGTTCCGCCTCAAGACGGCGGCACTTTGTCCCGAAAGTGCTCTCTTTATTTTTTTTCTAGGTCAAAATGACTTATATACAAGAAGAGGGGTACCGGAGGTGGGTCTGGGTGAGCACAACCCACCAGGGCGCGCCTGGGCTCCCTGGCATGCCCAGGTGGGTTGTGCCCACCTGGTGGGCCCCCTCTAGTACGTATTAGCTCCAATATTCCGCAAATATTCAATAAAAAATCCTCGTAAAGTCTCAGCTCATTTGGAGTTGTGTAGAATAGGTAGCCTGACGTAGCTTTTCAGGTCCAGATTTCCAGCTGCCTGAATTCTCCCCCTTTGTGTATACCTTGCATATTATGAGAGAAAAGGCATTAGAATTACTCCAATAAGCATTATTATACAATAAAATAACATAAATAATAGTAGGTAAACATGATGCAAATTGGATGTATCAACGGCGTCCTGTTCATCGGGAGACAACCGGGTGGGTCGTGATAACCAAGAAGTATATGTGATCACAATAGTTTTTGAGGGTAGAGTATTCAACCCAAATTTATAGATTCGACAAAAGGGGAGCCAAAGAATAGTTGCAAGTATTAGCAGTTGAGTTGTCAATTCAACCACACCTGGAGATTAATTATCTGTAGCGAAGTGATCAGTAGCAAAGTAGTATGATAGTTTTGATAGTAGTAGTAACATCAACAGTAACGGTAATAGTGATAGCAATGGTTTTGTAGCAGTAACGACAGGAGTAGCAACAGTAGTAAATTAGAAAGAAAAATATAAGGTAAATTAGTAGACATTGGATAGGTAATTTGTTGGATGATATTCATCATGAGACATTCATAACCTAGGGCGATACGGCACTAGCTCCAGTTCATAAATATAATGTAGGCATGTATTTCGTAAATAGTCATACATGCTTATGGAAAAAACTTGCATGACATCTTTTGTCCTACCCTCCCGTGGCAGCAGGGTCCTATTGGAAACTAAGGGATATTAAGGCCTCCTTTTAATAGAGAACCGGAACAAAGCATTAACACACGGTGAATACATGAACTCGTCAAACTACAGTCATTACCGGGAGTGGTGCCGACTATTGTCACTCCAGGGTTGCCGGATCATAACAGGTAGTAGGTGACTATAACTTGCAAGATCAGATCTAGAACATGGATATAATGGAGATCACATAAAAAGTTCAGATCTGAAATCATAGCACCCAGGCCCAAAGTGACAAGCATTAAGCATGGCAAAGTCATAGCAACATCATTCTCAAAACATAATGGATACTAGGGATCAAGACGTAATAGAACTAACTCGATTACATGATGAATCTCATTCAACTCCTCACCGACCAGCGAGCCTACGAAGGAATTATTCACTCCTGGTGGGGAGCATCATGGAATTGGCGATGGATAATTGTTGGTGATGACGAAGATCGAAGATCCCCCTCTCCGGAGCCCCAAACGGACTCCAGATCTGGCCTCCCTATGAAGAACAGGAGACCGCAGCGGCTCCGTCCCGTGAAACACGATAATTTTTTCTCTCTGATTATTTTTCTGGAAAAATAGGATTTTATAGCGTTGGGTTCAGGGTCTGTGGGGCCACCATGTGGGGACAACCCACCTAGGCGCGCCTGGAGGGGGTGGCGCGCTGATACGTCCGTTCTGCATCATGTTTTTTTACTGTTCTTTATAATGTTTTTATCCATAATAATGCTTTTTGAAGTAATTCTAATGCCTTTTCTCTCATAATTTGCAAGGTACACACCAAGAGAGAGAATTCTGGCAGCTTGAAATCTGGACCTGAAAAAGCTATGTCAGGCTACCTATTCTGCACAACTCCAAACAAGATGAGCCTTCACGGAGAATTATTATGGAATATTTAAGAAATATTGGCTCACTAGGTGGGCACAACCCACCTGGGCACGCCAGGGAGCCCAGGTGCGCCCTGTTGGGTTGTGCCCTCCGCGACCTTCCTCTAGTGCCCATCTTCTGGTATATAAGTCATTTTAACCTAGAAAACTAAAGGGGGAGACATTCGGGGCGAAGTGCCACTGCCTCGAGGCGGAACTTGGGCATGAGCTCTTTTGCTCTCCGGCGGAGCGATTCTGCTGGGGGAACTTCCCTCCCGGAGGAGGAAATCATCGTCATCATCATCACCAACAACTCTCCCATCTTGGGGAGGACTATCTTCATTAACATCTTCACAACACCAACTCCTCTCAAACCCTAGTTCATCTCTTGTGTTCAATCTTTGTACCAAAACTATAGATTGGTGCTTGTGGGTGACTAGTAGTGTTGATTACATCTTGTAGTTGATTATTATATGGTTTATTTGGTGGAAGATTATATGTTGAGATACATTATACTATTTAATACCCCTCTAATCTTGAGCATGATTATATTTTGTGAGTTGTTACTTTTGTTCTTGAGGTCACATGAGAAATCATGTTGCAAGCAATCATGTGAACTTGATATGTGTTTGATATTTTGATGATATGTATGTTGTGATTCCCTTAGTGCTGTCATGTGAACGTCGACTATATGACACTTCACCATATTTGGGCCTAAGGGAATGCATTGTGGAGTAGTTATTAGATGATGGGTTGCGAGAGTGACAGAAGCTTAAACCCTAGTTTATTCGCTATTCCGTAAGGGACCGATTGGATCCAAAAGTTTAATGCTATGGTTAGAATTTATTCTTAATACTTCAGTTAGCAGTAGTAGCGATGGAATCGCTCGATCGGGTTCAGTTAACAGCCAGGAATCAATCGGTCGCTCGGGCTCAGTAACGCGTAGCCAGTGCAATCGCTCGGGTTCAGTAGGCGCACATGTCACTCTGGTTCAGGTAGAGCCCAACGCCTCGCACCCACGCGCGTACATGTACAAGACCAACACACAATCCCTCCATGCAACATTCGGCCCTGATCACCCACCGTAACCGGGAACTCCGCGATATTTTCCTCGCCCTTGCTTCTACCACGGTTTTTTCCGTCATGGACGCCCCAAAGAATGTCATGTAGCTGCATCTCCGGGCCGCCCAAGACGAAAAGCCCATTTTCTGTCATGATATCAGGTTTTGTGACAATTATCATCATAGAAGTGTCATAAGCATGACAGAAAAAATTCGTTTGGCCCAAAATGTCGTGAATGTGTCTTTTTTTGTAGTGATTGAGACATCGTTGTCCTCCCGCTGCCTGCCGGCCAGCCAGTCGGCAGCAATAGCTGCCATCTCCTTCTGGTCTGTCGTCCGCCCGTCGCGAAGAGCGCTGGAGCGCGAGGAAGCCATGGTGGGCAGTAGTTTTGTGGACAGGAGAAAGGGAACGGAGGCGGATGACTGCGGCTATGGCTAGTGGAGCAATTTATATATCAATGGTGGGCGACAGAGGGAAGGACTGGTGGCACCGGAGTAGCCGCCTCAGCAACCGTGTATCATTAATGTGGGCAGAAGACGGATGGACGAATGACACTTGTGTCATTTGAACGCAGAGCAATTTCCTGCACCGGGAAGCAGTGCCGGTGGCGCTGACCGTTTCAGGAGGAAAGCGCACGCGGGCGAGGGAGGCGGTCTGGGTGGGCCAGGGGCGGTCAGACTCGTGCTTGGCAGCGGTCCAGGCGTCCAGTAGTCGGACATGCTGGCTCAGGAGCGAGCTCGCCAAGCTGAGCGACAACAATCAGACGATGAACGTGGCTTCCGACCAGGAGCCGGGCGGCACCACCCAAGCCGGTTCATGTTGTGTTCACCATAGAGCAGGTGCATCCGCACTTCGATGCCCTAATGGCAGAAGAGCTACCAGCGCAGGAGGACCTGTGCTGCAAGCTCCGTCTCCTCAATGAGCACCGGCTCGCACAAGGACGAATCGCCGGTGAACAAGCGAACGACAATACCAGTGCACTCTCACTAAACCCCTCGTCCGAACTAAAAGGGTGCACTCTCGCAAGTCACCCGATCCAATTACAAAGAAACCAAAGCCCACTACAGGGAGTGGAATCGTATTGGAGGGATAGTTCAATGGGCCATGCAAAATTCACAACACACCGGATACCATACCAACACATAGCCTTAGAGCATGTTGGATACTTCGGCAGGTGGCCAAGAGCGGCGAGGATCTCCTCATCAACGATTCCACGAAGCATCATCCCGCACAAAATAACAATACAGTATTGACAGTCTTCGAGACTTTCGCCTCAAATAGCAGGCACAAGCGAGCACTCTGCAACCTCGCTGAAGTATGCCACATTGCAGCAATAAATCCATGGAATGACACAGCCATAACCTTCAATGCCAGTGACGAACCTCAATTCCGAACAGTTCAAGCACCAGCCGCTTTGGTCCTTAGTCCAATTGTGGATGGCTTCTGGCTTACCAAAGTGCTTGCGGACGGTGGCAGCGGATTAAACCTCATCTACGAGGAAACTCTTAACAAAATGGAAATAGACAAGAGCCGCATTGAGCAAAGCAGCACGACCTTCAGAGGAATCATCCCTAGTAGGGAGGCACGATGTGCGGGAAAAATCACACTAGATGTGGTATTTGGCACGCCGAAGAATTATAGGTCCAAAGAAATCACATTCCAAGTGGCCCCGTTCATTAGCGGATACCACCCCCTTTTAGGGCGGGATGCATTCACGAGCTTCCAAGCTATACCCCATTACGGGTACATGAAGCTCAAGATGCCCGGGCCCAATGGAATCATCACTCTAGCTAGTTATCCGGATGTAGCACTCCGCGCCGAAAATAAAACCGCCACACTGGCCCTTGAGGCATTATCTGAAGCCCTCGCGGCCGAAGAACTAACTGCACTGCGCTACATAGTGGACAGGGACGACATGATACTCGACAAACGACCCAAGTCCACCTCTTTCAAACCAGCGGACGAAATAGTCAAATTCTAGGTCCACCCAACGGACCCTACAAAAAAACATCCGTCGGGGCACAGCTAAACCCCACAATAGATGCCGCACTTCGAGAGTTCTTGCGCGAGAATTGTGACATCTTCGCCTGGTATCCTTCCGACATGCATGCCACGCAGGCTGGCCAAGCATAGCCTAAATGTACTGAAGGTATACAAACCGGTCAAACAGACTCTTCGACGCTTCTCAGAACCTAAGCGACAAGCCATGGGAGATGAGCTAGCCAAGTTACTCGAGGCTGGATTCATCATAGAAATAAAACATCCGGACTGGCTAGCAAACCTGGTGATGGTACCAAAGAAGGACAAATCCTGGCGCCTATGTGTCGATTTCAAGGACCTCAATAAGGCTTGCCCCAAGGATCCCTTCCCCCTCCCCGCATCGATCAAATCCTCGACGCTACCGCAGGACACGACTCATTGTGCTTCCTCGACGCATACTCCCGATACCATCAAATCAAGATGTCGGAGTCCGATCAGGCCGCAACAGCATTCATCACACCATACGGCCCCTTCTGTTTTAACACCAAGCCTTTCGGGCTCAAAAATGCCGGTGCAACCTATCAATGCATGATTCAGACATGCCTGGAAAAACAAATCGGCAAAACAGTGGAGGCATACGTAGACGATGTGGTCATCAAAACCAGACATGTCGAATCTTGAATAGACGACTTAAGGCTTACGTTCGACAATCTCCGAATGTATGACATCAAGCTCAATCCGGAAAAATGCGTTTTTGGCGTGCCTGCCGGAAAGCTCTTGGGCTTCATCGTTTCCAATAGAGGAATTGAAGCAAATCTGGCTAAAATCCGAGCTCTGTCACAGTTGGCTACCCCAACAGACCTCAAGCAAATCCAGAAATTAACTGGATGCGTGGCTGCCCGAAGCCGCTTTATCTCCCGATTGGGAGAAAAGGCACTACCTCTTTATCGCCTTCTTCGATGCACCGAACACTTGAGTGGTCGGATGCGGCTATGGCCGGATTGGAAGAAATAAAGGCCCTCTTGGCCAGCAATCCAATCCTGGCCGCGCCAAATATCAGCGGACCCATGCTGTTATATATAGCTGCAACACACCAAGTTGTAAGCTCAGTGCTCGTCATCGAACGAGAGACGGACGGACATAAGTTCCCGCTTCAAAAGCTAGTATACTATGTATCCACTATCCTCACCCCATGCAAGTCACGGTACCTACATGATCAAAAGATAGCATACGCAGTCTTCATGGCATCCCGGAAACTACAACACTACTTTCAAGAGTGTTCAATCACGGTGGCCTCTGAAGTACCACTAAATGATATAATAAATAACCGCGATGCCATGGGCCGGATTGCTAAGTGGGCTATCGAGCTCCTCCCGTTCGACATCATATACCAACCACGGTGAGCCATTAAGTCGCAAGTATTGGCTGACTTCGTCGCCGAATGGACAGAAGCCGAACTCCCTAAAGAGTACGATGCATACTCCAATTGGACCATGCACTTTGACGGCTCTAAGATGGCTGGTCTGGGAGCAGGCGTTGTCCTGACATCCCCCACCGGAGACACAGTCCAATACGTACTCCAAATATTATACACAGACTCCAACAATGCAGCCGAATACGATGCTCTGTTGCTTGGTCTTCGCATGGTAGTCTCCATGGGCATTCAACGCCTAGAAGTGCTTGGAGATTCGAACCTCGCAATATGTCAAATAAATGGAGACTTTGATGCCAAGGACCCAAAAATGGTGGCTTATCGCAAGGCCGTCCTCAAAATGTCAGCTCGGTTCAAGGGGCTCGAAATCCACCATGTGGTGTGAGAAAACAGTCAAGCGGCGGATATCCTTGCCCGCATCGGCGCTAAGCGCGACCTCGTCCCACCTAATATCTTCTTGGAAAGGCTGTTCAAGCCATCCGTGGTGTGGGAAGGGGAGACAGGTAATACCAGTCCGGATCCGAACACAACCCCAGAACCCGAACACTCTGACGTAATCGGAGGCTCCGCCACCGAAATAACACCTTTGGCCCACGTGATTCTGGCTGTCATTGCCCCGTGGACAGAACCCTTCTTAGCCTACCTAAATAGACAAGAACTCCCTGAGGACGAAAATGAGGCACATTGCATTGTGTGGTGCTCTAAAGCCTACAAGGTCCACAAGGGGGAGCTTTATAAGAAAAGCGCGACCGGAGTGCTCCAAAGGTGCATCTCTGAAGAGGAAGGACGGCAGCTACTGGCCTAAATTCACGCTGGACTCGACGGCCACCTCGCCGAAGCTCGAGCCCTTGTAAACAAGGCCTTCCATACAGGTTTCAACTGGCCGACAGCCCGAGCAGACGCACAGGACCTCGTCCAACATTGCGTCGGTTGCCAGCTTTTTGCAAACCAAAGCCATATGCCACCTACCGCTCTTCAAACAATCCCCATAACTTGGCCCTTTGCGGTCTGGGGGCTCGATATGGTCGGACCCCTTAAAGGAGGAAGCCATAAGAAAAAATACTTGTTGGTCATGGTGGATAAATTCACCAAATGGATAGAAGCCAAACCAGCTAAAACGGCCGAGTCCGGACCAGTGATAGACTTCATATCCAGGGTCGTACACCATTATTGTGTCCCCCGCAGCATCATCACCGATAACGCCTCCAACTTCACAGTCGACGAGGTGAAAACTTGGTGCGGCAACCTGGGCATTAAGCTCGATTATGCCTCCATCTATAACCCCAAACAAACAGTCAAGTCGAACAAGCAAACGGTCTTATTATGAGCGGCATCAAACCCAGACTAGTGCGATCCTTGAAGGACTCAGATAGGCACTGGGTCAAGGAGCTCGACTCCGTACTATGGGGGCTGCGGACTACGCCGAGCACTAACGGATACACACCATTTTTTATGGTGTACGGTGCAGAGGCGGTATTACCCTGCGATATCATTCATGACTCACCTCAAGTGCGCATGTACAAAGAGAGAGAAGCCGAGCTTGATCGGAAGGACAGTTTAGATGCCCTGGAGGAGGAGCGTGATGTCGCAAAGGCCCATTCCACATTCTATCTGCAACAGGCTCAAAGATACCAAAGCAGAGAAGTACGGGCCAAAACTTATAACGTTGGCGAACTTGTTCTACGCCTACCGGAGAAGAAAAAGGACAAGCTCAAGCCCAAGTGGGAGGGTCCCTTCATCATTGATAATGTTCTAACCGGAGGGGCGTACCGTCTGCATGATGCATCTGATAATCCACTCGAGCCAAAGCCATGGAACGCGGCCAGACTCCGAAGATTCCACGCCTAGTGCCAAACTCTCATTTCGTCTCCATGCCTCCACCTTTTTTTAAGTTATATCTTCTTTCTTTCTTTGTTTCTTCCTTTTTATAGCCTTATAAGGTTCAAGTATGGCTAGACTATACACTCTTGCCGCACTATCCGCGCTCAATATACCTGGGGGCTTCTTATACAGAAGCTTAATATAATTATCTCCCGGGCATTATGCCCATTACATATGTGTCGCTTCTCCATATGTACCTTTTTTCGCCATTATATGCATCGACATGAATTTTTTGGCCAAGCTGGGTTGCCTGGCTCCTGTGTTTATACCCTACGTCCCCATTAGTTTGGCTAGGTCTCGGTGTACAAAAGTAGGGGCTCTCCTTTTGACCCCTTTACTTGTGCACGGGCAGTCGGAGCCACGCGCCATGGCCGCACGTAGCAGGGGAAAGGAGGGAAGCTGGAGGCTCGAGACAATCGAGGAAACACCAAGGACCAAGGCCATTGAGATCGGATGGACGAAGTAGGTTTCCCCCGCATGACCCTTGCCGGGGTAGCCTCAACAGCCCCGACAAGCCCCTTGCCAGGGAAGCTCGCCCACATTAGCGTAGCGAGCCACCCTCGAGCCCATGGTCTCCAACGCCAACACCCACGTTATGCCAGGGCTCAGGAGTCACCTCCATGGTGGCATGCAGATCTTTGTGAAGACAAATAATACTCAAGATCAGATGGGGATTGAGAGGCAGCAATCCTCACCAAGGTTCTCGCCAAAGAAACCCACAAGACCCCCGACAAGATCCTTGCCGAGGGGCCCGGTAGCCTTGAGCAAGACCCTTGCTAAACCACCGGCAAGACCCTTGTCGAAGCCACCCGACAAGACCCTTGCGGAGGCAATGCAATGAGGCTGCTGCCGAGCCCGCACCCACCGAATCCCGCCATTGTTCACATCATTTGCCAGCCGACCAGTTAGGCAAGGCACACCGCCGAAATCGTGTACCTCAACCTTGAAAAGCATTAGTTATACAAGCTATGGCAATACTCGAACTCCCAAGATCTTGGGTGGCGTCGGTATATCACCAACAACTGCATAAAAGAGATTTTCAATGTCGGCAAAATTCAGGTATTCCAGAATCTGAAACGATAAAATTATGACGACAACACCTCGGAGCTCAACTCCCCGGGACACTGCCACAACCCCTAAATGTCAGGAGGCACCAAGAACAATGTTCTCATCATAATAATATCGGAACGATCCCAAGATACCTGCGTGATCCTAAAAAAAATTAGTGAAATTTGATGCGAGGAAAGACAAATCATCTACGTCAGGAGACCTCACCAGAGCGACGAAGGGACCGAGGAGTAAAAAAAAGTCCTACTCTCCGATATATATAATCCTAAGACTCAACACATTTATTTCTAGACTCAACAACGCCAGCGATTGGATCAAGCAGGGGGCTCCTAAGTCGGGGATGGCTCTGATTACCAACTTGTAACACCCGATGCGGCTATATCTCCCATGTGTCGAAGAGTGACTTAGAGGCATAACCGCATTGTGGTTTTGTCGCAAGAAGGGTCATCTTCACACAATCCCATGTAATGAACAAGAAAGGTATAAAGAGTTGGCTTACAATCGCCACTTCACACAAGTACTTAAATAAATCATACATCATTCAGAGCACACACATAGTCCGACTACGGACGAAGCCAAAAGAAAAGAAGATAACCCAACTGCTAGATCCCCGATCGTCCCAACTGGGCTCCACTACTGATCAACATGAAACGAAACATAGCGACAACCAAGATCTTTGTTGAGCTCCCAACTGAGCTCGGTTGCATCACCTGCACTGGTATCATCGGCACTTGCAACTATTGTGATAGTATCTGGTGAGTCACGAGGACTCAGCAATCTCAAAACCCGCGAGATCAAGACTATTAAGCTTATGGGTAGGAAGTGGTAATGAAGTGGAGTTGCAGCAAGCATTAAGCAAATATGATGGCTAACATACAAAAGTAAGAGCGAGAAGAGAAGCAACGGAACGGTCGAAAAGGTAGAAGTGATCAAGAAGTGATCCTGAAACTGCTTACGCACAATCACACTACTAGGGAAAACCTTATACACAAAACTTTAGCAGTAGCGAGGGTCAAAAAAGCACGCTGGTGCTAAGTAGCGATATGCCTTTGAGAAACGCGCTGCAGATAAAGTTCTAGCGATGGCGGCGTCGGCTGTAAACACGTTACTACTAAAATTCCACGGCTTAGCCGATAGGCTACACATAGTAGTAGCGACCTATGAATGAACCGCGCTACGCTACTTTATTTGTAGCAGCTGCGTTTTAATATAAACTCGCTCTTGCTAAAGGTTATAAAATTAAATGGAAAGAAAATAGAAAGGTAATTGAAAGTGAAAGAAATAGAATAAGGTGAAAGGAAAAAAAATAAAATGTGAAGAAAACTAAATGAAAAAGGGGAAAAAGAGAAAGGAGTAGCAGTAGCGTGTATCCTAGAACGCGTTGTAGCTAAGGTAGCAGCAGCGCTTTTCCTGGAACACGCTACTGCTACTTCTGATTTAACCACGGGGTTCGTCCTTCCCCACGCGGCCACTTCCCCCAAATCCAACTCTCTCCACTCTCGCTGCCGCCGTCGCCCATCGGCCATCGCCGTCGCCCGTCGGCCGCCGCACGTTCCCCGCACCCTCTACGCCGCCCCGACCCCAGATTCAACGCCGCCCTCGCCCCCGACCTCAACGCCGCCATCCGCCACGCACCCGAGCCCCGACCCTAACCTCGACGCCGCCCTACCCCACCCTCATCGCAGGCACACGAGGTAATTAGGGCAGTAGTTCCTAGGTACTAATTAGTTAGTAAGATCTAGGTACTAATTAGGTACTAGAATATTTTTATTTATAGTAAGTTTATTTTTAGTAAGAACTAGTTGAATTAATAGAACTAGTTAGTAAGAACTTGTTGCTATTTTTTAGTTAAAGCAATTTTCCCGCCTCGATGTGGACGATGCCTATCCCGCATTCTCGTCGTCGAGTCGGCGGAGGACGACACCTGCTTGACCAGATCGGCCATGTCCGGGACTGGGCTCAACCGGGGTGGTACTGGGAGGCGCTACCTACCCGGGGGTGCAGGTTGGTGAGGAGCCAGCCTGTCGTTGACCCAAACCTTCTTTGGTGGCGGTCGCGTGGGCCGGTGACGATCCAGAGGCTCGAGAACTCCGCGGACGTGGTGCGTCACCGTGTCAGTGAGAAGGACGCGCACGTCCGTCGCTACTTGTTTGCGTTGGGGCACAGGTCGTTCTCCAATACCTGGCAGGTTCTCCGGGGATCTCACTGGAGCTATGATCCTGTGATGGTTCCTTCTCTGTGGGTGTCCACCGCCCGCGCCGATACCCGTCGTGTGCTAGGGTTTTAGTTGTATTAGTGATGTTATATGTATGACACTATTCGTTATGTATTAGTGATAATATTCGACGATGTACGGACGCATGAGATGATTTACTTTTGCTTATTTAATGCATGCTAATTTGAGTCCTATAAGGTATTTTGAAATGTATATCTTGTGTTTCTCAATATCCAAGTGGCCGGTCATGTTTGCAGGTTACACCTCCGAGTGGCCTATGTTTTGCCGGAGTGTTGATTCATTTCCGTTCCGGCAACCTTCAGGCGCTCGATATGTCCTATTTTAGCAAAGGTCATGCCGAATTTTTCCGTGAATTTTGGCATGACTTGTGCCAGAATATGTAGGAAATATCGAGTGCCCCGGATTTGTGTGTTGATGTCAGGACCCCGACTCAATGTCACATCGATCTAGCCTGTAACACATCATATCACTTTGCGGCCTCACGCACGGTATCCCAACGGGTGTCGCCTTACCTTGGCCCGGGACCGTTTGCGCCTTTTGGCACACGTATATGATAGTGTCGCTAGCATCCATATGAAAAGGAGCCCGGGCTGACATGACTAGTCGTAAACCCAAAGTGGCACAGACTTACAGGGACAGGCATCCATGACCCAGCATCGAGCGTGTCGGTCAACAGCAAATAAGTTCGGGCTGTAGCTTTGGGCTAGCAGGACTCCGATAAACCGGGCTGTAGCGGGCTAACAGGACTCCGGTACTCAATGCGTGACATTTCCCGAAGGGACGGACATGAGAGCGAAGAAGGACACATGCCGGCCAGCCTAAGTGTTAGGAGCAGTAGCAAGCTACCAAGGCTCGGTGGAGACACTAGGAGGCATTTCCGTAAGAGAGGCTACTAAAGATAAACAACTAGATAGTCGGATCCCACACATACCAAGCATTTCAATCATACACACAATATGCTCGATATGTGCAAATACAACAAGGCATCACAACATGACTCTACGACACAAGTACTTTATTTAAAGGCTCGAGAGAGCCATTCATATCATACACACAAGTACGGGTCACACGACCCACATACAAGTCATACAAGCATACAAGCCAACAAGCGGAAGTGTTTTGTCCGAGTACGCACAACTAGTAAAATAAAAGAGGCTTGGGTAAGCCTAGCTATACTACATGGTCCTTCTCTTGCAGGATCACCACGGGCCTTAGTCTACTCATCGATGTCAGCGCTCACGAAGAACCCGTCGGAAGGGTTTGAGGCATCTTGAAAAATGTAAATTAAAGCAACATGAGTACAAAGGTACTCAGCAAGACTTACATCAGACCCTACATACATGCATATTATCAAGAAGGGTTGGTGGGGTTATTGCAGCAAGCCAGCTTTGACTCATGGCTAAGCTATCCTACGAGACACCAACTTGAAATAGTTTTATTTCGAGTCCACCACTTATCATTTCAATACACCACCGAGGATCCAACCCGTCTTCCTACGGAGGAGCCATCCTCGGCACTCACGCTTATCTTGAGGCTTTTAGTAGTATCCATTTACTTGTCTATGAACCGTATAGGCAACCAAGTAGTCCTTTACATGACGCGCTATTCGAATAGATGATATTAACCTGCGCAGGGTGTACTTCTTCATACGCGCTCACCACTTATCGCGTTTACACGACATGTACTCGGCAACCTTCAAGCGGAAGCCCAGCGTGGGTGTCGGCCACGACCTACCTAGACACCTAAGCCTCTAGTCCAGGTTTATCGCCTATTTGAGTTCCATCTATGAGGAGTTCGGCGAAGTCTCGCTCACAGCCTCAAGCGATGTGAACAGGGTTCCCGAGATACCAAGCGGGCATCCGGTACACCGTGCCACGTACCTACCGCATCACAGCCCACCCCTATGGTGGCGCTGTCCACGGCCTCGATGAGCTACAAACACGAAACTACTTGCAACTCTGGACCGAAGACTAGAGTGACTAAGAAGTCGAGAGGGTCCATTGGTTTCGGCCCAATGCATGGTAGTAGATGAATCTTAAATCACACATACAGAGATCTCGATTAAGGGCGGCCTCAATGAAACAACCCACCATGTACTCCTACATGGCCTTTCATCGATACCTTTACCAAATCGTGTTCAACACCTTACTCTCGTACCGACTCGATCATTTCACTCTAGCCATCACCCGATGAACCGGACGACACGACTCTAAGCATAGCAGGCATAGCAAGGTAGGAACAACACAATCACATGGCTCAATCAACTCCTACACATGCTAGTGGGTTTCATCTAATTCTTGTGGCAATGACAGTCATGCAGAGGAAATGGGTTCAACTACCGCAGCACACAGCAGTTTGAATCGCGTTGTCTTAATGCAGTAAACGAGAGCAGGAGCTAGAACATGGGATTTTATCGATATGATCAAATGGTTGGTTGCTTGCCTGACGGGTCGTTGCACGGGTATTGCTCTTCGTCGGGGTTATCACGGTACTCCTCAGGGGCAGAACCTACCGCAGAGAACACCGATACACAAGCATTACCAAACAATATGCAACAATATGATGCATGCAATGAGACATGGCAAAATGAGTGCTTTGGGCTAATGTAACTAAGATCAGATGGGTTTGAACCAATTTGAACCAAAGATTCAAAATTCAAACTCATATATGATCATTTAAAGTGCTTAAACTTGTTCTGTGATAAACAGTGGGTTAGCTTCTGTAAACATGCATGAAACCAGTACAGATGGATAGATTGGATTTTTCTGATCATTTTTCATATATAATTTGTCTCATTTGGAGCTATGGTTGATTTTATATGAATTTTTGAAGTTTGAAACAATTTACGGAATTTCTGTGTAAAAATAATTCGATAATTTAAATATTCGTCGACCTTCGTCATGATGACGTCAGGGTCAACGGGCTGGTCAGGTCAAACTGACCAGTGGGTCCCAGCGATGTCGATGGGGTTAGTTTAGTTAGAATTTAATTAAAACTAAACTAGTTTAATTAGCGTGGCTGGGCCCACATGTCATAGACCGGGGTCGACTGGGCCCACCGTGGTCAAACCCGGTCAAACCCATCGGCGTTTAGCCGGCGAGCGAGCGGGCGGCGGAAGTGGTTTAGCCATTCCGCCACCAAATGGGCGCGGAGGCCACGGAGTCTGTTGAGACGAACCGCAACTCTTGGCGGAGTCCGTTGGGCTCGGGGTGGCCGGAGTTGGCGCCGGCGGCGACTCTGGCGGCCACCGGAGCTCGGGTGGAGTCGAACTCGTGCTGGGGTGTGCGGTGAAGTGCGGGAAGTGCGTGGTTAGCTCCATCGCGATGTGGTGAACGTGTTGGACACGGTGAAAAGGCCGGAGTGTGGCCGGGAGCACGTCGGCGACGAGGTCTGCGACGGCGGGTGCACGTGAGCTTCGTGCGGTCGCTGTGGTGCACGGGAGCGAGAGGGAGAGGGTTGGGAAGGTAGCTGAGCTCACAGAGCTCACGTAGAGGCCGTCGGCGGGTCGGGACGAGCTGTAGCGGCGGCGGCAGCGAAGGGATCTCGGGTGGCGCTTGGCGAGCTTCGGTGCGGCGGCTTGGGCACGCGTGGCCTTCGAGGCTCGGCTAGCTTCAAGAAGCGGACGGCGGCGGAGCTCTGGACACGATGGCGCGGCATGGGGTCGACGGAGGGGCAGCTACGACGGTGGTCTTGGCGGCGGTGGCGTCGGCCATGGCGTGGGGAAGCGAGGGAGGCGAGTGGAGAGGAGGGGGTGTCTGGGGGTCCGGGCGTGACGTGGAGCTCATCCAAAGCGATGGGGGCGAGAGGGCGGCGAGGCGGCGAGCAGCTGCGTGGCGAGCTGCGGTGCCGCCGCCGAGCACCTTGGCTGCCTGCTGGCAAGCCAAGCAGCTCATTGGCCTTGGTGGCGGGCTGGGCGGCCAGTGGGCGGCTAAGCGGCGCCGAGTAAGTTTTTACGCTCGCTTTTTCTTTTCTATTTTCCTGCAACTTTGTTGAGTTATTTAAAATACCGTAAAGGTTCTAAAATTCACCAAACTACTCCTGGTCCATTGTTGGAATATTTCCAACATGAAACATTTAGTTTGGAGATATTTGGACATTTGAAATATTTTATAAATTTTAAATGCCCAAATTCAAATAGCTATGATTTAATTCAATGACCTTAGGATGACCTAGGAAAATGTGCACCACTTTTGGCAAAGCTTACGGACCAAGACAAAATGATGGACATTTTAGAAGGGCATTCAGGTTCATCGAAAATATTTTTAGTAAACCCTAGTTGTTTCAGAGGGGTGGGGGTTACGCAATCCCATTTCAAGTTTACATTGAAAAAAATAGACATGATGCAACACTCTAATGCATGAACTAGCTAGGTTGTGACAACTCACCCCAATCAAAAGAATCTCGTCCGAGATTTAGG
This sequence comes from Aegilops speltoides, assembly GCA_021437245.1. Lineage (NCBI taxonomy): Eukaryota > Viridiplantae > Streptophyta > Magnoliopsida > Poales > Poaceae > Aegilops > Aegilops speltoides. The sequence goes on along the minus strand of CM038143.1, from coordinate 273,844,551 downwards.
TTCCTCCGAAAGAGGCAGGGTACTCAAGTCGAAGACGATCCTCCCTTTCCCAAGTAGCTTCCTTCTCGAATGGTGCGACCATTGAACCTTGAGAAACTTGATATTATGCCGTCGAGTGGTGCGCTCGGCTTGATCGAGGATCTGAGCGGGTATTCTCGATATGTGAGATTATCTTGAAGATCAAGCGTTTAGTGGTCCACTCCTCGGATAGGATCCGAGAAGCAACGCGCTGAGTTGAGAAGCGTGGAAGGCGTCGTGGACTTTGGAGAGATGCGGAGGTAGTTCAATTGGTAGGCAACTTCCCTCGTTTGGCAAGAATGCGAAAGGGTCCAATGTAGCGAGGAGCCAATTTGCCTTTGATACAAAGCGATGGGTTCCCTTGGAGGAGTAACCCGAAGGTAAGCCTTCTCGTCAACCTCGTAAGTCATAGCCTTATGTTTTCGGTCATATTGACTCTTTTGGCGAGATTGGGCTGTTTTCAACTTTTCACGAGCGATGCGAACTTGTTCTTACGCCTCTGAATCATATCCGGGCCAAAGAATTGTCTTTCCCGGTTTCGACCAGTTAAGAGGTGTTCGACACCTTCGTCCATAGAGAACTTCAAAAGGTGCTTTGCCCAGGCTAGATTGATAGCTGTTGTTATAAGCAAATTCGGCAAATGGAAGGCATTTCTCCCAATCCATTCCGAATGAGATAACAGAAGCTCGAAGCATGTCTTCTAGGATTTGGTTGACACGTTCTACTTGACCACTTGATTGAGGGTGAAAAGCAGTGCTAAAGGAAAGATGGGTTCCCATAGCGTTTTGGAAACTTTCCCAAAATCGAGAGGTGAAGAGACTTCCTCGATCCGAGTTTATTTCCAATGGAACACCATGAAGAGATACTATTCGGGAGATGTACAAATCTGCTAGCTGACTAGCGGTTATACTCTCACGAACAGGTAAGAAATGGGCCACTTTGGAAAGGCGGTCGATAACAACAAAGATAGCATTATTCCCTTTCTTGGTCCTGGGAAAACCATTGATGAAATCCATACTGATTTTATCCCATTTCCATTCAGGAATAGCTAAAGGTTGAAGGGTGCCAGCAGGCCGTTGATGCTCTGCTTTTACACGACGACAAATGTCGCAGTTAGCAACGAATTGAGCAATGTCTCTCTTCATCCTAGTCCACCAGAACCTCTGGCGTAGGTCCTGATACATTTTAGTGCCACCGGGATGAATGGTGAGAGGAGATTCATGAGCTTCCTTAAGGATCAATCGCCGCAGGTTTCGTACTTTAGGAACCACTAAACGGTTTCCGAAGTATACGACTCCTTGATCATCAATGGAGAAACAATCCGCAACTCCTTTCTTGATGTTTCTTTTGATGCGGAAATTCCGGATCTACCTTTTGGGCTTTGATGATCTGATCCGTAAGGAAGGTTTCGCCACCAAGGTGGAAAGGAACCCTCGAGGAACAATGTGAAGGTTGAGCTTCGAAATTCCTCGTGGAGAAATGGTTGACTTTGTTGCAACATCAGGTTGTTGCAATAAGATTCTGACTTAGCGCATCAGCCATGGCGTTGGCTTTTCACGGGTATAAGTTATCCCTAAGTCGAAATCTGAGATCAACTCAACCCAACGTCTTTTCACGAGATTCAAATCTGGTTGGGTGAATATATATTTCAGACTTTGGTGATCGGTGTAGATTTATAGCGATTACCAAGAGGATAATGTCGCCAGGTTTTGAGTGCATAGACTACAGTTGCAAGCTCTAGATCATGAGTAGGGTAGTTTTCCTCATGTGGGTGTAATTGCCGTGAACCATAAGCAATTACGTGTCGATCTTGCATGAGAATACAGCCTAGTCCTTGTCATGCGAGGCGTCGCAATAGATAACAAAGTCCTTAGAAATCTGGTGGTACCAAAGACGGAGCGAAGTTAAGCGTCTTTTCAGGCCTCGAAAGCTGTGCTCACATTGTGGAGTCCACTCGAACTTTTATCTTTCTTGAGGAGTTCAGTTAGAGGTTTAGCAACTTTGGAGAAGTTCTCGACGAAGCGGCGACAATAGCTCGCTAAGCCAAGGAAACTCGAACTTGCTTGACCGATTCGGTGGAGTCAATTAAGGGCGGCTTGAACTCGCTCGGGTTTACACAATACCTTTACCGAAATTACATGTCCTAGATAGGTCACTTCGGCAGCCAAAATTCGCATTTGGAAAACTTGGCATAAAGGCGATGCTCTCAAGTTTCATCAACACTAGCCGTAGATGTTGGCATGTTCTTCCTCGTTCTTGGAATAGATGAGTATGTCATCAAGGTAAACCACGACTTAATTTATCCAACTATTCCATGAAGATTGAGTTCATTAACGGGAGAAGGTGGCTGGGCGTTGGTTAGACCGAAGGACATGACGGTGTACTCGTATTGGCGTAACGAGTAACAAAAGCTGTTTTGGGAATGTCCCGTTTGAATTTTGATTTGATGGTAGCCTAACCTCAAATCCATCTTAGAGAAGACCGAGGATCTGCGAGCTGATCATACGGATCGTTGATCTGGGAGCGGATACTTGTTCTTAATTGTGACCAAGTTGGCGGGTCGATAGTCTACAACCATCCGATCCGTACCATCCTTCTTCTTGACGAAGAGGACGGGCAAGCCCAAGGAGATGAACTAGGGACGGATGAAACCCTTTTGCAAGGCCTCATCGAGTTATTTCTTAAGTTCGGCTAGTTCTAGGGGTGCCATCTTATAGGGTCTTCTAGAAATTGGGACAGTTCTGGAATGAGGTCTATCACGAATTCAACATCTCATCGGTGGAACACCGGCAATTCTTCTGAAAGACATCCGGAAAGTCACGGACTACGGAGCGTCTTGAGGTGCAGCAATGGTGGCATTAAGAGAGTATAGTTGGCGCTTGGATATTCGGGTCAAGACATTGACTATCTTTCCCGAGGGTGCGTAAGTTGAACAGTCCTAGAGAAACAATCAATCTTGGCATGATGGGCTGACATCCAGTCCATACCCAAGATGATATTTATATCCGAAGATTTGAGAGCTATCAACGATGCAAGGAAAACAAGTCTATCGACCTGAATTTCATTACCATGGCTTACTCTAGAAGTTTGCCATTTGGATCCCGGGGTTTGAATTACCATGGAGGTGGGCATATCACTGAATGCAGTGTTGTGCAAGCGAGCATAGCTTTCGGATATGAATGAATGAGATGCTCGATGTCGAAAAGAACGGATGCCGGGTGGCAATTTACAAGAAGCGCATCGAGCACGGCGTTGGGATCCTCTTGGGCCTCTTGGTGAGACACAATTGACATGACCACGGGCGGTGGTGGCGGCTTGGCATGGAACACCTTTCTGCTGGCTTGCCACGGCCAACAGCTTTTGCAGGCTGGTTGGGGTTGGTGCGAGGACAATCGCGCATGTAGTGGCCTGATTCCCCACACTTGAAGCACGCCACGGGCTGGCGCGTAGAGGGCGTTGTTGGTTGGTCCACCATAGGACCTAGCTGGTGCATCTTCTTTGAAGCGGGCGAGGGCGCTGGAAGGATGGCCTCGGTGTGAATCTGGGTGGCGAGGCGGTGTTAGGCACCCACACGGCGCTTCGTGGTCCAAAGACCGGATGAGGAACCCATGTCGCGACCATGCTTGCGTGTTGCCTCGAAATCAGTCTGACCAGTTTCAGCGCTGATGGCTTTGTTAACAAGCTTCTGGAAAGAGGTGCACTCATGCAGACGGAGATCTCGGCGAAGTTCAGGGCTAAGTCCCTTGCGGAACCTTGCCTGTTTCTTGGCGTCAGTGGAGACCTCTTCAGTTGCATAGCGTGCGAGATTACCGAACTCTCTACTATAGGCGTCCACGGAGAGACGACCTTGGGTGAAACTGCAGAACTCCTCACGTTTGCGATCCATGAGACCCTCCGGAATGTGATGTTCACGGAAAGCCTCGCTGAATTCTGCCCAAGTAGTGACATGCCCAACTGGGCGCATAGCCATATAGTTCTCCCACGAGATGGCGGGGCCTTGAGATGATATGCAGCAAAGGTGACCTTATCAGCCTCGGCTACTAGTGCGTAACGCAGCTTGTGAGTAATGCTTTGCGGGTTATCATCGGCGTCGAGAGGCTCGACCGAGTGGTGGAAGGTAGGAGGTGTAACTTGATGAAGTCACCGGCGACACCAAGTTGTTTCTCGGATGATGGGCTGTGTTACATTCGATACGCTCCGACAAGCGGTTGGTCTCCGTTTGTTTCTCTCGGCCTCTAGCATAACCCGGCCGAGAAGGAGGGTGAGGCAGGTTCGCTTCTCCAACTCCATCGCCTTGACTGCTCTGGCGGAGCAGGGTTGTTATGGTGTTAACCATCCTAGGAAAACAAGACAAGGATTTAGTCCGGGATGGCAAGATTCCGACATAGAAGTGTAGAATGTAATGGATAACTCGAATGCGGATGATCATCCGTATGACATGGTAGATACAGAAACTGCTTCTTTATTCCATCGTCATACACACCATACAAGGTTTAGTACAAGACCAAACAAAGTACTACTACGGTGAAAGGAAGATTACATCTCATCGGAGGCACACCAAGCTCCTATACATTATTTTTGTTACACCTCCGGGATTAGTACACACTAAGTCATATTCCACGAGTCACGCAGGACGGTGGAAATACAACTATTACAATACTAGAGGGACTACTACTAACTCAGACGTCTCCGTAGTAGTTCTCATAGAAGTCTCCTCCGTAACACAGGAGTTCAACGTGATCGTGCAGGAGCAGGCGGTCTGAGGAGCCTGTGGACCGTAAGGGCAAGGGTGAGGTCTTGGACCTCTGAACGGTGGCAAGCGAGGACCACGAGGTGGGGTGATGCCCCCCACATCACGCCAGTCCATCATGTCCGGCAGATCAGCCCTGACAGGATACAAATCTCTCATATCCATATAACCAGCTTGAACAGCCGGTGCAAATCGAGTCAAGGTAGCCCAGTGATCAGCACGGGCATTGAAGAGCTCCATCCTCAAGGCCCGACTCTCTCGGTCCTTGTCCTCGAGCAGCTCGGCGGTAGTACGGGTTAGGGAGTCCTCCTGACTGGAATCAGCATAGATGGCTCGAAGATAACCAAACGCTCCAGGAAGTGAGCTCGGCATATACCGGAAGTCGGTGTTGCGGAGCAGCCCAGTCCTGGCTCGTATAATGGTCATCATAGAATACGCAGCATCTTGAACCGCCATATCAATAGTAACACCAAGCCCATAGGAGCTGTGAAGAGCCTCGGTGCAACCAGGATAAGAGGGGAACACCCTGACGGTGCAAAGATACTGACTTTGATTAAAGTCTCGATACTGCTCTTCAACTGTGTATTCGGGGTACCAACGGTATCCCGCTTCGATCATAACCCGAACTAGCATGGTTGTATGACCGGTCACACCAATGCATCTGGTCAGACGAACCACTTGATTTTGATCACGAGTGGCCATCTGGAAGCACAACCACAATGCAAAGACATTAGTATTTCTAGCGGAATTTGGACAGCATAACGACTGTAAATGCTCAAAGGATTGAGACATTTCACAAGGAATTGCATAACCACTCGACAATTTCATATCAAGATTCTGGGTCCAATTAGTAACACAACAGAATAATAAAACTGAACCAGGCTTGTAACCATCAAACCTACAAGGTACTACTGATTAGTAACACGTGAGCCTAACAGAGAGGAGATCCTAATCCTTAACCCCCGGTGGAAGAATGGACTGACTCAGATCAGAATATCATGGGATAAAGGAGTAAAAAGAGCCTTACGTACCATCCCACAATCAATTCCCCTACATATAACTAAAGCATTTCTAGACTCAACATCGACCAGTTTGGCTTGGAGAACCTACAGCAGTCCGCTCGATGCCAACGCTGTCGGGACCCGACTCAATGTCACATCGATCTAGCTCAGTAACACATCATATCACTTTGCGGCCTCACGCACGGTATCCCAACGGTGTCGCCTTACCTTGGCCGGGACCGTTTATGCCTTTTGGCACACGTATATGATAGTGTCGCTAGCATCCATATGAAAAGGAGCCGGGCTGACATGACTAGTCGTAAACCCAAAGTGGCACAGACTTACGAGGACAGCATCCATGACCCAAAGATCGAGCGTGTCGGTCGACAGCAAATAAGTTCGGGCTGTAGCTTTGGGCTAGCAGGACTCGTAAACCGGGCATGTAGCGGGCTAACAGGACTCCGGTACTCAATGCGTGACATTTCCCGAAGGGACGATACAGAGCGAAGAAGGACACATGCCGGCCAGCCTAAGTGTTCCGGAGCGGTAGCAAGCTACCAAGGCTCGGTGGAGACACTAGGAGGCATTTCGGTAAGAGAGGCTACTAAAGATAAACAACTAGATAGTCGGATCCCACACATACCAAGCATTTCAATCATACACACAATATGCTCGATATGTGCAAATACAACAAGGCATCACAACATGACTCTCGACACAAGTACTTTATTTAAAGGCTCAGAGAGCCATTCATATCATACACACAAGTACGGGTCACACGACCCACATACAAGTCATACAAGCATACAAGCCAACAGCGGAAGTGTTTTGTCCGAGTACGCACAACTAGTAAAATAAAAGAGGCTTGGGTAAGCCTAGCTATACTACATGGTCCTTCTCTTGCAGGATCACCACAGGCCTTAGTCTACTCATCGATGTCAACGTCTCACGAAGAACCCGTCGGAAGGGTTTGAGGCATCTTCGAAAAATGTAAATTAAAGCAACATGAGTACAAAGGTACTCAAAGAAGACTTACATCAGACCCTACATACATGCATATTATCAAGAAGGGTTGGTGGGGTTATTGCAGCAAGCCAGCTTTGACTCATGGCTAAGCTATCCACGAGACACCAACTTGAAATAGTTTTATGCTTTTCGAGTCCACCACTTATCATTTCAATACACCACCGAGGATCCAACCCCGTCTTCCTACGGAGGAGCCATCCTCGGCACTCACGCTTATCTTGAGGCTTTTAGTAGTATCCATTTACTTGTCTATGAACTGTATAGGCAACCAAGTAGTCCTTATCATGACGCGCTATTCGAATAGATGATATTAACCTGCAGGGTGTACTTCTTCATACGCGCTCACCACTTATCGCGTTTACAAGACATGTACTCGGCAACCTTCAAGCGGAAGCCCAACGTGGGTGTCGGCCACGACCTACCTAGACACCTAAGCCTCTAGTCCGGGTTTATCGCCTATTTGAGTTCCATCTATGAGGAGTTCGGCCAAGTCTCGCCACAGCCTCAAGCGATGTGAACAGGGTTCCCGAGATACCAAACGGGCATCCGGTACACCGTGCCACGTACCTACCGCATCACAGCCCACCCCTATGGTCAGCGCTGTCCACGGCCTCCAGTAGGCTACAAACACCAGAAACTACTTGCAACTCCTGGACCGAAGACTAGAGTGACTAAGAAGTCGAGAGGGTCCATTGGTTTCGGGCCCAATGCATGGTAGTAGCTGAATCTTAAATCACACATACAGATCTCAGTGCTTAAGGACGGCCTCAATGAAACAACCCACCATGTACTCCTACATGGCCTTTCATCGATACCTTTACCAAATCGTGTTCAACACCTTACTCTCATCGACTCGATCATTTCACTCTAGCCATCACCCGATGAACCGGACGACACGACTCTAAGCATAGCAGGCATAGCAAGGTAGGAACAACACAATCACATGGCTCAATCAACTCCTACACATGCTAGTGGGTTTCATCTAATTCTTGTGGCAATGACAGTCATGCAGAGGAAATGGGTTCAACTACCGCAGCACACAGCAGTTTGAATCGCGTTGTCTTAATGCAGTAAACGAGAGCAGGAGCTAGAACATGGGATTTTATCGATATGATCAAATGGTTGGTTGCTTGCCTGACGGGTCGTTGCACGGGTATTGCTCTTCGTCGGGGTTATCACGCTACTCCTCAGGGGCAGAACCTGCCGCAGAGAACACCGATACTCAAGCATTACCAAACAATATGCAACAATATGATGCATGCAATGAGACATGGCAAAATGAGTGCTTTGGGCTAATGTAACTAAGATCAGATGGGTTTGAACCAATTTGAACCAAAGATTCAAAATTCAAACTCATATATGATCATTTAAAGTGCTTAAACTTGTTCTGTGATAAACAGTGTGTTAGCTTCTGTAAACATGCATGAAACCAGTACAGATGGATAGATTGGATTTTTCTGATCATTTTTCATATATAATTTGTCTCATTTGGAGCTATGGTTGATTTTATATGAATTTTGAAGTTTGAAACAATTTACGGAATTTCTGTGTAAAAATAATTCCGATAATTTAAATATTGCGTCAAGACCTGCGTCATGATGACGTCAGGGTCAACAGGCTGGTCAGGTCAAACTGACCAGTGGGTCCCAGCGATGTCGATGGGGTTAGTTTAATTAGAATTTAATTAAAACTAAACTAGTTTAATTAGCGTGGTGGGCCCACATGTCATAGACCGGGGTCAACAGGCCCACCGTGGTCAAACCCGAGTCAAACCCACGGCGTTTAGCCTTGGCGAGCCGATCTTGGCGAAGTGGTTTTGGCCATTCCGGCCACCAAATGGGGCGCGGAGGCCACCGGAGTGCAGCTGAGGACGAACCGCAACTCTTGGCGGAGTCCGTTGGGCTCGGGGTGGCCGGAGTTGGCGCCGGCGGCGACTCTGGCGGCCACCGGAGCTCGGGTGGAGTCGAACTCGTGCTGGGGTGTGCGGTGAAGTGCGGGAAGTGCGTGGTTAGCTCCATCGCGATGTGGTGAACATGTTGGACACGGTGAAAAGGCCGGAGTGTGGCCGGGAGCACGTCGGCGACGAGGTCTGCGACGGCGGGTGCACGTGAGCTTCGTGCGGTCGCTGTGGTGCACGGAGCGAGAGGAGAGGGTTGGGAAGGTAGCTGAGCTCACAGAGCTCACGTAGAGGCCGTCGGCGGGGTCGGGACGAGCTGTAGCGGCGGCGGCGCGACGCGGGGATCTCGGCGGTGGCGCTTGGGCGAGCTTCGGCGGCGGCGGCGAGGCACTGTGGCGCTTCGGGGCTCGGCTAGCTCGAAGTAGCGGACGGCGGCGGAGCTCCTGGACACGATGGCGCGGCGTGGGGTCGACGGAGGACGCGGCTACGACGGTGGTGCGGCGGCGGTGGCGTCGGCCATGGCGTGGGGGAGCGAGGGAGACGAGCTGGAGAGGAGAGGGGTGTCTGGGGGTCCGGGCGCGACGTGGAGCTCATCCAAGGCGATGGGGCGGCGAGAGGGCGAAGCAGGGCGGCGAGCAGCTGCGTGGCGAGCTGCGGTGCCGCCGCCGAGCACCTTGGCTGCCTGCACTGGCGTTAAAAGCAGCTCATTGGCTGTGGTGGCTGGGCTGGGCGGCCAGTGGGCGGCTAAGCGGCGCCAGTAAGTTTTTCGCTTTCTGTTTTTCTTTTTCTATTTTCCTGCAACTTTGTTGAGTTATTTAAAATACCAGAAAGGTTCTAAAATTCACCAAACTACTCCTGGTCCATTGTTGGACTATTTCCAACATGAAACATTTTAGTTTGGAGATATTTGGACATTTGAAATATTTTATAAATTTTAAATGCCCAAATTCAAATAGCTATGATTTAATTCAATGACCTTAGGATGACCTAGGAAAATGTGCACCACTTTTGGCAAAGCTTCTGGACCAAGACAAAAATGATGGACATTTTAGAAGGGCATTCAGTTCATCGAAAATATTTTAGTAAACCCTAGTTGTTTCAGAGGGGCTGGGGTTACGCAATCCCATTTCAAGTTTCATTGAAAAAAATAGACATGATGCAACACTCTAATGCATGAACTAGCTAGGGTGTGACAGTTGAGTATCCTGGTAGTTGTCTTCGATCGATTCTGAATTAATGTTTTAACTATGAACATAGGAAATGTCGACGACGAATAGGATTTCGGTATTTGCAAATCTGCGAAGACGAAGCGCGGCTGTGTCGACGGAATCTTCCTAGATGATGATAGGCGCTCAAACATCAAGCTGGACGAGAACTTGAAGTGGTTCTGAGAAGTCACAACGACAAGTCTTTTTTCGTAATTAAGCATGACATCTGCTTCATTTGCTTCAACTTATTTTTTTTACTATTCTACTAGCGTATCCCCTACCATGCAAGAGTTTTTGTATTGGATAAGATAGGTCTCAGTCATACTAAGGAGGAAAAGAAAGTTTACTTGAAGACCGAGCATGGTTATATTTTCCATGCAAAATTATACAATTGAGACGACTACACCTATTTTGGATGCAAAACATGGCAAGCACTATGCAAGACTTATGCATTTGAGCCTGATATTGTTATCACCTTTGATATTCGTCCCGAAGATGATATTGAAGGTAATACCGACATCTGGGTCGATGTGCAGACGCCTCCAGTTATACCATTATGTAAGTTTCTCAACCATATTTATGTCTTTGATATTGTTTATTCAAAAATAGTTGACAACTAATTTGTATCGTTAGCTTATTTCGGTGCAAACAAACATGTCCAGCGCTTGGTAGACGGGACCATATATCTGTCTGGGTTGAACTCAAGCTGCGAGGAGCTCGGTCATTATGTTTCATGGCTTGAGGATCTTGATCTTGTCAAGACAAATGTTCTTCTGCATTTAGAAATATTAGTACTGAAAATGTGCGACCAATAGTGTTCGTAATGAACTACGATCACATCTATTTAGGAAGGATGGTAAGATTTTTACTATTTGTCCTCAGTGCATCTTTTCCATACATTATTTTTGAAGCTAAACTTCATTGCTAAGTATGTTACCGTACGATGTTCTTCAACAGGGACTCCCGATGAATGTTGTGCCTTATGAGATCGAGACTAAAGGTACCATGAGTATTATCACCACGGCCGGGATATCCTCTGATTACTTTAGTGCATTCAAGATTAGCGACGGATGCTTAATAGTGCAAGACTGGACCAAATATGTGATGGGGGAGCGCAGAGAAGTACTAGGGGGCAGCAAACACATGCGCTACCCACGATTAGGAGACAGGTTCAACTGCATGCTCCAACTTGATCAAGGAGGAGAGCTATACATGTTTTATGTTATTTTACCTAAGAGAGAGCAGCAGGAGTGATTAGATAGCTAGAAATGAGTTTGAGGATGATGATGTGCTACACTATTACTATGATGATAAAATAGCTAGTGTTGGTGGTAATGACTATGATGATTATTATTAGCTAGTGTTAGTGGTGATTAAATAAATACTGTTGGTGGTAATGACTATGATGATGATTAAATAGATTGTCTTTGGCGGATTAGATTCAAGTGGAGGCAACATGTGGTGCACATCGAAAGTACTACTAGTCCAAACTAGATCAAGTTTGGATTAGTAGTATACTTTGACATGCACCACATATTGCCTCCACTTGAACCTAATCCACCTTCATTTGACACACTGTTATGGACATAATGATGTAAACCTCATAACTGGTATGGTACCAATATTTGTATGATGGCGCATAAATACACTAGAAAAAAAGAATACTAGTAGCGATGGACAGAAAACACACTGCAAGTAGTTACCTTAGTAGTAGCGTGGGAGTGAACAAACACTGCAGCTATTTGTCCTAGTAGTAGCGCATGCGGGCACGCGTTACTGCTAAGCAATAGCTGTAGCGCCTTATTAGTAGTGCGCCTACCCGCGCTACTAGTGAGCACAAAACCAGCGCTACTGCTAGGGTTTTCCCTAGTAGTGTCATAACAGAAAGACCGTGTTCACTTCCCAGGCTCCGCCGAAAAGAGACCATCACGGCTACACAAGCGGTTGATGCATTTTAATTCGAATCTGGTGTCAAGTTCTCTACAACCGGATATTAACAAATTCCCATCTGCCACAAAACCACGGGCACGGCTCTCGAAAGTTTATACCCTGCAGGGGTGTCCCAACTTAGCCCATGATAAGCTCTCGCGATCAATGAAGGATATTCCTTCTCCCAGGAAGACCTGATCAGTCTCAGAATCCCGGTTTACAAGACATTTCGACAATGGTAAAATAAGACCAGCAAAGCCGCCCGATGCATTGACAATCCCGATAGGAGCTGCACATATCTCGTTCTCAGGGCAACACCGGATAAGTCAAGCTACGAGTAAAACCAGACCTCGAGTTTCCCCGAGGGGGCCCCGTAGGCTGCTCGGTTCGGACCAGCACTTAGAGAGGCACTGCCCCGGGGGGGGGGCTAAAATAAAGATGACCCTTGGGTTAATTACTCCCAAGGGAAAGGTATAGGTGGTAGGCAAATGGTAAAACCAATGTTGGGCCTTGCTGGAGGTGTTTATTCAAGGCGAACTATCAAGGGGGTCCCATAAATCACCCAACCGCGTTAGGGACGCAAAATCCGGGAACATAATACCGATATGATGGAAACTAGGGTGGCAAGAGTGGAACAAAACACCAGGCATAAGGTCGAGCCTTCTACCCTTTACCATGTATATAGATGCATTAATAATTTAAGAGATATTGTGATATCCCAACAAAATCCTGTCCACCATGGAGCAATCTTCAACTTCACCTGCAACTAGCAACACTATAAGAGGGGCTGAGCAAAGCAGTAACATAGCCAAGCAACAGTTTGCTAGGAAGTATGAAAAGGTTAGAGGCTGACATGGCAATATGGAAGGCATGGTAAACAAGTGATAGGTAGCACAACATAGCGATAGAACGGAGCAACTAGCAAGCAAAGATAGAAGTGATATCGAGGGTAATAGTCATCTTGCCTGAGATCCCGCAAGGAAGAAGGACGAGTCTATGAAGAAGACAAGCGGACGTAGTCGAGCGAATCCTCACAACTCCAGAACAAACTGAAGCTAACAAGAGAAGCACACCGGAAAGAAGCATACAACATGGTAAACACACGAGCATAATCATGGCATGATGCACAATCAAGTATGATGCATGTCCGGTTTAAAGAGGCATGGCATGGCAAAGTGCAACAAGCACTACTATAAATTAAGAGGAGCTCAATATGCAACGAGTTGCATATTGACGGAACACCACATCAATTATTTAGTTTCTCTCTCGGTTATGTACCCAACAATATTAAATGTTATTAAACATGGCAAGGGGTGAAGCATAAGAAAACTACCTATCTAGGCAAGTTTAAATGAGGCCAGAATGATCAAACAACAATTCCAGAAAATCCTCATGTCATTTAGCAATTTAATGCAAACACAATTTTAAACATTTTAATTGTTGTTATCATGATGCGGATGATATACGCAAGTTTTAGGCAATTTTTATGAAGATGGGGACATGAGCAAGATATGAAACATTTGTCACCGTGGTGGAAAGAAAGGGTGCCACGGAAATGAATTCGAAAATGATGCCACGGCAACATATTGATGATCCGATAACTCATTGAGATACCGGTGCAAAAGAGCAAGTGTGCGGATGTGCGGAACATGCAAAAGATAGTGGGGTGATCCCGGTTACCGGGTTCCCATGGGACGGCGGCATGGCAAATGAGGAGGAACATGCAAAGACCTCTCAAACACGGTGCAAATATGAGAATCTCATACAACACATGGATTGGGCGGTCGACTCGGCGGTTATACCTTTGAAGCATGCGTTTTCTTAGCGGTTCGAGTCGTCGAGGGAAGTAGTGGTACTCGTGGGTTGTAGTGGAAGTAGTTGTACACGTTTCATAGATGTACACACTCCATAGGTGTTCAGGGTCACGACAAGGAACTTGACGTCCACGGGGTCGACGATAGAGTTACACACGTTGTCGGGGTACTTGTTGGTCCGGTCTTGGCGTCCGTAGTTGTACACGCAATCGTAGTGGTACTTGGCGGTTCCATGTAGTCGAACTTGACGATCCAGGTATGGGTCTTGGCGGTCTTGACGAATCCAAGTGACACCAGGCACACGTCCACGGTAGTCTTTGGACTTGGACTCCGGGTAGATGACTTGAGGGTCCCAGTCAGGAGCACTTGTGGCAAAGAAGTGCCCGCGAACGAGATGATGCAGCACGAACAGGAGGCGGATGCCACGTTCAGGTGAGCGGTGGGGCTCCCTGGTCGGAGTTGGTAGGGACGGCACGATGCAGTGATGAAGAGGAGGTCGCAGGGAGATCTGCTGGAGGTGGATGCAGAGGGTCGCCGGGCAGCGGAGGTACGGCGGCGCGCCGGTAGCAGGAGGCCAAGGCGGAGATGGTCCGGTTGGGCGACGCGGATGGATCTGAAGGTGGAGACGGCACGCGAGGAGGGGGTCAGGGATGGATCATCGGGGCTGGAACCGGGGTGGAGGCGCACAGGAGGAGGCTCGAGGCGCGCTGGAGGTGGTGGTGCTCGCGGGTGCAAGGCAGCCGGTGCTGGGGCTCCGGCGAAATCCGACCATAATGGGGGGGACGAGCGGCGCGGGGCTCCTACTGGGCGCGGAAGACGGCGGATGCAGGCGCAGGTGCTCGAGGAGCTCCTCTCCTCGAGCGCTCGGGCGACGGTGACTTGGCGAGGAGGAGGCGCACAGGCACAGGCGACGGAGGGCCGCCGGAGTTGGCTGCCCCGGTGGTGTTGCAGAGGCCGAGCGCGGGGCTGAACTCCTCTCTGCGTGTGGCAGCGGAGGAGGAGGACGATGGGGAGAGGGGATCGAGAGGAGGGGCGATGGGATCGAGCGATGGGTGTGTGGCGGCGGGCAAAGGGAACGAGAGGAGGAGATGGGATCGAGCGATGCTCTCCCCTGCGGCTAGGGTTAGAGCTGGTGGGGACGCCGACTGGGCTTTGGGCTTAGGGACCGGCTGGGCTGCAAGCTCTCTTCTCTCTCTCTCACTCTAAATAAAATAAAAAAACAGAGATAAGAAAGAAAAGAAAGGGAGGTTAGGGGAAGAAGTTGGACATGGGGATAATTTCCCCCTCCGTGATTAGATCATAGAAACTTTATTTTCTTGTTACGATTATTCTCCACTTCACTCTGAAATTCTTTGAACTTTTCGAATATTTCATAATTGTGTTTCATCAAGTAGATATAGCCATACCTACTCAAATCATCTGTGAAGGTCAGAGAATAACGATACATGCCGCATGCTTCAACACTCATTAGACTGCATACATCGGTATGTATTATTTCTAATAAGTCATTAGCTCACTCCATTGTTCTGGAGAACGGAGTTTTAGTCATATTGCCCATGAGAGATGGTTCGCAAGTATCAAATGATTCATAATCAAGTGATTGCAAAATTCCATCATCATGGAGTTTCTTCATGCACTTTACACAAATATGACCAAAACGGCAGTGCCACAAATATGTTGCACTATCATTATCAACTTTGCATCTTTTGGCATCAATATTATGAATATGTGTATCACCAAAACCGAGATTCAACAAAAATAGACCACTCTTCAAGGGTGCATGACCATAAAAGATATTACTAATATAAACAGAACAACCATTATTCTCTGATTTAAATGAATAACCGTCTCGCACTAAACAAGATCCCTTTGCAGTAGAAGCACTCAGTTTCAGGCTTGGGTCCAGCTTTGGGCTTCTTCTCAGGAGTGGCAACTTGCTTGCCATTCTTCTTGAAGTTCCCCTTCTTTCCCTTGCCCTTTTTATTGAACCTAGTGGTCTTGTGAACCATCAACATTTGATGCTCTGTCTTGATTTCTACCTCCGCAGCTTTGAGCATTGCGAAGAGCTCGGGAATTGTTTTCTCCATCCCTTGCATGTTATAGTTCATCACGAAGACTTTGTAGCTTGGTGGCAGTGATTGAAGAACTCTGTCAATACCACTATCATTTGGGAGGTTAACTCCCAGCCGAGTCAAGTGGTTATGATACCCAGACATTTTCAGTATGTGTTCATTGACATAACTATTCTCCTCCATCTTGGAGCTATAGACCTTGTTGGAGACTTTATATCTCTCAACTCGGGCATTTGCTTGAATATTAACTTCAACTCCTGGAACATCTCATATGCTCCATGACGTTCAAAACTTCTTTGAAGTCCCGATTCTAAGCTGTAAAGCATGGCACACTGAACTATCGAGTAGTCATCAGATCGAGCTTGCCAGACGTTCAAAATATCAGCATCTACTCCTACAACACGCCTTTCACCTAGCGGTGCATCAACGACATAATTCTTCTGTGCAACAACGAGAATAACCCTCAAGTTACGGACCCAGTCCATGTAGTTGCTACCATCATCTTTCAACTTAGCTTTCTCTAGGAACACATTTAAATTCAAGGGAACGGTAGCACGGGCCATTGATCTATAACATAGATATGCAAATACTATCAGGATAAAGTTCATGATAAATTAAGTTCAATTAATAAAATTACTTAAGAACTCCCACTTAGATAGACAACCCTCAAGTCATCTAAATGATACGTGATCCAAATAAACCAAACCATGTCCGATCATCACGTGAGATGGAGTAGTCATCAATGGTGAACATCTCAATGTTGATCATATCTACTATATGATTCACATTCAACCTTTCGGTCTCCAATGTTCCGAGGCCATGTCTGTACATGTTAGGCTCATCAAGTTTAACCCGAGTATTCCGCATGTGTAAAATTGTCTTGCCCCCGTTGTATGTGAACATAGAGTCTATCACACCTGATCATCACATGGTGTCTCAACACGACGAACTGTCACAATGGTGCATACTCAAGGAGAACACTTATACCTTGAAATTTAGTTAAGGGATCATCTTATAATGCTACCGTCATACTAAGCAAAATAAGAAGCATATAAAAGATAAACATCACATGCAATCAAAATATGTGACATGATATGGCCATCATCATCTTGTGCTTTTGATCTCCATCTCCAAAGCATCGTCATGATATCCATCGTCACCGGCTCGACGCCTTGATCTTCATCGTTGCGTCGTGGTCATCTCGCCAACTATTGCTTCTACAAATATGGCTAACACATAGTGATAAAGTAAAGCAATTACATGGCGTTTGCATTTCATACAATAAAGAGACAACCATAAGGCTCCTACCGGTTGCCGATAACTTTTACAAAACATGATGATCTCATGCAATAACGTATATCAATTCATGTCTTGACCATATCACATCACAACATGCCCTGCAAAAACAAGTTAGACATCCTCTACTTTATTTTTGCAAGTTTTACGTGGCTGCTACGGGCTTCTCTTAAGAACCGTTTTTACCTATGCATCAAACCACATATCAAGTTTGTTGTTTTAACCTTCAACAAGGACCGGTCACAGTCAAATTCAATTCAACTAAAGTAGGAGAAACATACACCCGGCAGCCACCTTTATGCAAAACTAGTTGCATGTCTGTCAGTAGAACCGGTCTCATGAACGTGGTCATGTAAGGTTGGTCTGGGCCACTACATCCAACAATACCGCCGAATCAAAATAAGACATTGGTGGTAAGAAGTATGACGATCACCACCCACAACTCTTTGTGTTCTACTCGTGCATATCATCTATGCATAGACATGGCTCGGATGCCACTGTTGGGAAACGTACCATGCAATTTCAAAAAAATTCCTATGCTCACGCAAGATCTATCTATGAGATGCATAGCAACGAGAGGGGGAGAGTGTGTCTACGTACCCTCGTAGATCGTAAGCGGAAGCGTTTGACAATGGAGTTGATGTAGTCGAACTTCTTCTAGTTCCGACCGATCAAGTACCGAACGTATGACACCTCTGAGTTCTGCACACGTTCAGCTCGATGACGTCCCTCGTCCTCTTGATCTAGCAAGATGTCGAGGAAGTAGATGATTTCCATCAGCACGACCGCGTGGTGACGGTGATCGTGAAGTTATCCACGCAGGGCTTCACGTAAGCACTACAAAGATATGACCGGAGGCGTAAACTGTGGAGGAGGGCACCCCACACGGCTAACAATTTATATTGTGTGTTGTAGGCGCCCCCTCCCTACATATATATAGGTGGGAGGGGAGGGGAGGTAGCCAGGGAGCGCCCAAAGTAGGATCCAAATCCTACTTGGGGTTTCCCCAAGTAGTGCCCCCCTTTCCTTATTATACCGGAGAAGAAAGGGAAGGGGAAGAGAGAAAGGAAGGGGGGGTGAACCCCCCTTTTTCCTTCTCCCACTCGGCCTCCTACCATAGGGGGGCGCGCCACCCCTTGTGGGCTGGTGTGCTCCCCTCTCATGGCCCTTATGGCCCATATCTTCCCTAGGGGGGGTTCCGGTAACCCCTCCAGTACTCCGATAAATACCCGATACACTCCAGAACACTTCCGGTGTCCGAATATTATCATCCTATATATCAATATTTACTTCTCGACCATTTTCAGACTCCTCGTCATGTCCGTGATCTCATCTGGGACTTCAAATAACATTCGGTCACCAAATCACATAACTCATATAATACAATATCGTCATTGAACGTTAAGCGTGCGGAGCCTATGGGTTCGAGAACTATGTAGACATGACCGAGACACCTCTCTGGACAATAACCAATAGCGGAACCTGGATCCTCATATTGGCTCCTACATATTCTACGAAGATCTTTATCGGTCGAACCGTTATGACAACATATGTCATTCCTTTGTTCATCAGTATGTTACTTGCCCGAGATTCAATTGTCAATATCTTCATACCTAGTTCAATCTCATTACCGGCAGGTCTCTTTACTCGCTCCGTAATGCATCATCCTGCAACTAACTCATTAGTCACTTTGCTTGCAAGGCTTCTTATGATGTGCATTACCGAGAGGGCCCAGAGATACCTCTCCGATACTTGGAGTGCCAAATCCTAATCTCGATCTATGCCAACCCAACAAACACCTTCAGAGATACCTGTAGAGCATCTTTATAGTCACCCAGTTACGTTGTGACGTTTGATAGCAGACAAGGCATTCCAACGGTATCCAAGAGTTGCATAATCTCATAGTCGAAGGAATATGTATTTGACATGAAGAAAGCAATTTGCAATAAAACTGAAGAATCATAATGCTAAGCTAACGAATGGGTCTTGTCCATGACATGATTCTCGTAATGATGTGACCCCGTTACAAAATGACAACTCATGTCCATGGTTAGGAAACCTTAACCATTTTTTATCAACGAGCTAGTCAAGTAGAGGCTCACTAGGGACACAATATTTGTCTATGTATTCACACATGTATTTAGTTTCAGATCAATACAATTCTAGCTTGGATAATAAACTTTTATCATGAATAAGGAAATATAAAATCACAACTTTATTATTGCCTCTAGGGCATATTTCCTTCAGTCTCCAGTGCCCATCTTCTGCAATATGGTGGCTTTTGACCTGGAAAAAATCATAAGGAAGCTTTCGGGACGAAGCGCCGCCGTCTCGGGGTGGAACCTGGGCAAAAGCAATCTAGGGCTCCGGCGGAGCTGTTCTGCCGGGGAAACTTCCCTCATGGAGGGGGGAAATCAAACCCATTGTCATGACCAACGTTCCTCTCACCGAGAGGGGTCAATCTCCATCGCCATCTTCACCAGCACCATCTCCTCTCAAACCCTAGTTCATCTCTTGTATCCAATCTTTGTCTCAAAATCTCAGATTGGTACATGTGGGTTGCTAGTAGTGTAGATTACTCCTTGTAGTTGATGCTAGTTGGTTTATTCGGTGGAACATTATATGTTTAGATCCTTAATGATATTCAATACCCCTCTAATCTTGAACATGAACATATTTTGTGAGTAATTACGTTTGTTCCCGAGGACATGGGAGAAGTCTTGTTATAAGTAATCATGTGAATTTGGTATTCGTTCGATATTTTGATGAGATATATTGTCTTTCCTCTAGTGGTTTTATGTGAACCTCGACTACATGACACTTCACCATGATTTGGGCCTAGGGGAAGGCATTGGGAAGTAATAATTAGATGATGGGTTGCTAGAGTGACAAAAGCTTAAACCCTAGTTTATGCGTTGCTTCGTAAGGGGCTGATTTGGATCCACATGTTTCATGGTATGGTTAGATTTATCTTAATTCTTCTTTCGTAGTTGTGGATGCTTGCGCGAGGGGATAATCATAAGTGGGAGGCTTTTACAAGTAAGGACAGCGCCAAAGCACCGGTCCACCCACATATCAAATTATCAAAGTAACGAACGCGAATCATATGAGCATGACGAAAACTAACTTGACAATAATTACCTTGTGTCCTCGGGAGCTCTTTGGTTTATATAAGAGTTTGTACAGGCTTATCCTTTGCTACAAAGAGGATTGGGCCACCTTGCTGCACTTTTGTTACACTTGTTACTTGTTACCTGTTATGAATTATCTTATCACAAAACTACTCGTTATCGATAATTTCAGTGCTTGCAGAAAATACCTTGCTGAAAACCGCTTGTCATTTCCTTGCGCTCCTCGTTGGGTTTGACACTCTTACTTGTCGAAAGGACTACAGTAGATCCCCTATACTTGTGGGTCATCAAGACTCTTTTCTGGCGTCATTACCGGGGAGTAAAGCGCCTTTGGAGAGTGTCATTTGGTAAGGAAACATTTATATTACGTCCTAAAATTTACTGTCACTTGTCACTATGGAAAATCATCCTTTCAAGGGTTTGTTCGGGGTATCTTCGCCCCGACCAGAAGAGCAAAGAGTTTCCCCTCAACCTACTGAACCTACTGAAAATATTTATTATGAAATTCCTTCGGGTATGATAGAGAAACTGCTAGCCAATCCTTATGCAGGAAACGGAACATTACATCCTAATATGCATCTAATATATGTGGATGAAGTTTTTGGATTATTTAAGCTTGAAAGTTTGCCCAAGGATGAAGTCAAGAAGAAGGTCTTCCCTTTATCTTTGAAGGAGAATGCATTGACATGGTATAGGCTATGTGATGATATTGCAGGTTGGAACTACAACCGATTCAAATTGGAATTTCATTAGAAAGTTTATCCTATACATCTGGTTCATCATGATTGGAATTATATATATAATTTTTGCCTCGTGAAGGATAAAGTATCGCTCAAGCTTGGGGGAGGCTTAAGTCAACTTTATATTCATGCCCCAATCATGAGATCTCAAGAGAAATTATTATTCAGAATTATTATGCTCGACTTTCTTGTAATGATCAATCCATGCTGGGTACTTCTTGTACTGGTTCTTTTTATGAAGAAAACTATTGAATTCAAATGGGATTTATCGGAAAGAATTAAACGTAACTCGGAAGATTGGGAGCTCGACGAAGGTAAGGAGTCAGGTATAAACCTTAAGTTTGATAAATTGTATATGGATACCAATGCTTTTCGTGAATTTAGCACTAAATATGGACTTGACTCTGAGATAGTAGCTTCTTTCTATGAATCATTTGCTACACATGTTGATCTCCCTAAGGAGAAGTGGTTTAAATATCATCCTCCCATTGAAGTAAAAGTTTTAGAACCTATTAAAGCTACAGAAGAAACTATTACTTATAATGTTGATCCAGTTGTTCCTACTGCTTATATTGAGAAACCACCCTATCCTGTTAGGATAAAAAAAACATGCTAAAGCTTCAGCTATGGTTCATAGGAGTTATACTAGAACACCTACACCCCCTGAAAAAATTAAAGTTGAACCTAGTATTGCTATGGTTAAATATCTCTTGGCCGATAATATTGATGGGCATGTTATTTACTTCTGTGATGAAGCTGCAAGAATTGCTAAACCCGATGATAAAGATAAACATAGACCTATTGTTCACATGCATGTTGTTTCTGTTAAGATAGGAGCTCATTGTTATGATGGCTTATGTGATTTGGGTGCTAGTGTTAGTGCAATTCCTTTTACCTTATATCAAGAAATTATGAATGATATTGCACCTGCTAAAATAGAAGATATTGATGTCACTATTAAGCTTGCTAATAGAGATACTATTTCACGAATTGGCATGGTTAGAGATGTTGAAGTCTTGTGTGGAAAAATAAACTACCCTACTGATTTTCTTGTTCTTGGTTCCCCACAGGATGATTTTTGTCCAATTATATTTGGTAGACCTTTCTTGAACACTGTCAATGCTAAGATAGATTGTGAGAAAGAAACAACCAGTTTTAGTTTCGGGGATGTGCCTCATGTGTTTAATTTCTCCAAATTTTATAGACAACCCCATGGTAAAGATTTTCCCAATAAAGATGAAATTATCGGTCTTGCTTCTATTGTCGTGCCTCCTACTGATCCTTTAGAACAATATTTGCTAGACCACGAAAATGATATGTTCATGAATGAACGAAACAAAATAGATGAAATATTCTTAAAAAAATGCCTGTTTTGAAACACAATTTGCCTGTTGAGACTCTTGGAGGTCCTCTACCACCCAAGAGTGATCCCATGTTCGATCTTAAACAATTACCTGACACTTTGAAGTATACTTATCTTGATCAAAAGAAGACATATCATGTTATTATTATTGCTAAACTTTTAGAGCATGAAGAAAAGAAATTATTGAAAACTCTGAAGAAGCACCGTGCCACTATTGGATACATTCTTGATGATCCTAAGGGCATTAGTCCCACTCTATGCCAGCACAAAAATAATATGGAACCTGATGCTAAACCAGTTGTTGATCACCAATGATGGTTGAATCCTAAGATGAAAGAAGTGGTAAGAAATGAAATATTGCAGCTTCTGGAAGCAAGTATAATCTATCCTATTGCTGATAGTAGATGGGCAAGTCCCATTCATTGTGTCCCTAAGAAGGGAGGTATTACTGTTGTTCCCAATGATAAAATGAATTGATCCCACAAAGAATTGTTATAGGTTATAGAATGGTAATTGATTTTAGAAAATGAAACAAAGCTGCTAGGAAAGATCATTACCCTCTAGCTTTTATTGATCAAATTCTAGAAAGACTATCCAAACATACACACTTTTTCTTTCTAGATAGTTATTCTATTTTTTCTCAAATACCTGTGTCACAAGAGGATCAAGAAAAAAAATACTTTTACATGCCCTTTTGGCACCTTTGCTTATAGACGTATGGCTTTGGGTTTATGCAATGCACCTGCTACCTTTCAAAGATGTACTACTGCTATATTCTTTGACTTTTGTGAAAAGATTGTTGAGGTTTTCATGGATGATTTCTCCGTTCGTGAAACTTATTTTGATGATTGCTTAAGCAACCTTGATCGAGTTTTGCAGAGATGTGAAGAAACTAATCTTGTCTTGAATTGGGAGAAGTGACACTTTATGGTTAATGGAGGTATTGTCTTGGGGCATAAAATCTCTGAAAGAGGTATTGCAGTTGATAAAGCTAAAATTGATGTTGTTGAAAAAATGTCATGTCCTAAAGATATCAAAGGTATAAGAAGTTTCCTTGGTCATGCTGGTTTCTATAGGAGATTTATTAAAGACTTCTCTAAAATTTCTAGGGCTCTCACTAATCTTTTGCAAAAAGATATTCCATTTGTTTTTGATGATGATTGCGTAGAAGCATTTGAATATCTTAAGAAAGCCTTAATTTCTACACCTATTGTTCAACCACTTGATTGGAACCTACCCTTTAAAATTATGTGTGATGCTAGTGATTATGCTGTTGGTGTTGTTCTACGACAAAGAGTTGATAAGAAATTAAATGTTATCCATTATGCTAGTAAAACTCTTGACAGTGCTCAAAGAAATTATACCACTACTGAAAAGGAATTTCTAGCACTTGTGTTTGCTTGTGATAAGTTCCGATCTTATATTGTTGATTCCAAAGTTACTGTTCACACCAATCATGCTGCTATTAAATATCTTATGGAAAAGAAAGATGCTAAACCTAGGCTTATTAGATGGGTTCTCCTGCTACAGGAATTTGATTTGCATATTATTGACAGAAAGGGAGCTGAGAACCCTATAGTAGACAACTTGTCTAGGTTAGAAAATATTCTTGATGATGCACTACCTATTGATGATAGCTTTCCTGATGAACAATTAGCTATCGTAAATGCTTCTCGTAGTACTCCATGGTTTGCAGACTATGCTAATTATGTTGTTGCTAAATTTGTACCATCTAGTTTCACATACCAGCAAAAGAGAAAGTTTTTCTATGATTTAAGACATTACTTTCGGGATGACCCGCACCTTTTTATAAAGAAGGAGTAGATGGTGTTATTAGATATTGTGTACCTGAGCATGAACATGAACAGATCCTATGCGAGTGTCACTCCGAGGCCTATGGAGGACACCATGTTGGAGATAGAACTGCACACAAGGTATTGCAATACAGTTTTTATCGTCCTACTTTCTTCAAAGATGGTCATAAGTTTGTCTTGTCTTGTGATGAATGTCAAAGCATTGTTAACATTAGTAGATGTCAGGAAATGCTTATGAATTATTCGCTTGTTACTGAACCTTTTGATGTTTGGGGTTTTGATTATATGGGACCTTTTCCATCCTCTAATGGGTATACTCATATTTTAGTTGTTGTTGATTACGTTACTAAGTGGGTAGAAGCTATTCCAACTAGTAGTGTTGATCACAAGACTTCTATTAAAATGCTTAAAGAAGTTATTTTCCCGAGGTTTGGAGTTCCTAGATGTTTAATGATTGATGGTGGTTCACACTTTATTCATGGTGCTTTTCGTAACTTGCTTGCTAAGTACGATGTTAACCATAGATTGCATCACCTTATCACCCTCAGTCCAGTGGTCAAGTAGAACTTAGTAACCGAGAAATAAAACAGATTTTGCAAAAGACTATTAATAGATCTAGAAAGAACTAGTCTAAGAAACTTGATGCTGCATTATCGGCTTATAGAACTGCATATAGGAACCCGATGGGTATGTCTCTGTATAAAATGTTTTATGGAAAAGCATGTCACTTACCTCTAGAACTAGAACATAAAGCTTATTGGGCAATCAAAGAGCTCAGTTATGATTTCGAACTTGCCGGTGAGAAGAGGTTATTTGACATTAGATCAATTGATCAATGGAGAACCTAAGCCTATGAGAATGCCAAATTGTTTAAAGAGAAAGTTAAAAGATGGCATGACAAAAGGATACAAAAGCGTGAATTTAATGTAGGTGACCTTCTCTTGCTATACAACTCTCATTCAAGATTTTTTGCAGGAAGACTTCTCTCTAAATGGGAAGGTCCTACATTATCGAGGAAGTTTATCGTTCCAGTGCCATCAAGATCAACAATGTCGAGGGCAATAACCCTTAGGTGCTAAACGGGCAATGTCGGGGATATACCCCGCGGTATGACCCGGCCGGAGTTATAACCCGACTGGGACTTAGTAAACCAGCAGACCGTCAACGCAGGTGATAAACTGGCATGTGATAAACCGACAGATGAAAACCCGATAGATGTTAAGTCAGATGATAAGCCGGTAGGTGTTAAGTTAGATGATTACCCGGCAGATGTTAAGCTAGATGGTAAGTCAGATGGTAAACCGGCAGACAATCATAAACCGGCAGACAATCATAACCTGGCAGACAGTCATAACCCGACAGACAGAGTCACCTGGGGTTAGCAAGCCCGAGACGTTAAGAAGCCCAAGATGTTAACAAGCCCATGAAGAGAAGTCAGAATAGTTTAAGTCTTAGTCCGAGATGGACTCGACATGTAACCCGCCACTTCAACTTATATAAGGAGGGGCAGGGCACCCCAAGAGGGGACAAGAAATAATCTTAAGGGTTAGACATAGCTAGGAGAGCCGGCTTACGGCGACTCCCTCATGATGATAATGAGACCTAGCCACAAACAGCATGTAGGGTTGTTACCGGATGATGTTTCCGGGGGCCCGAAGCTGTCTAAATCTTTGTCTTGCGTGTTGCGTCTCTTGATTCCGCTCAAACTCTCTCAAGCTACCATATAGATGCATTGGCCTCACGACTAAGTCCTCACACTAGGTCATCTGACGTGACAAATCCACGATAGTTGGTGCCCACCATGGGGCCCGCGCGCGGTGGTGTTGACAGTCTTGGAGGGATCTATCTTAGGGATCGAGAAGTCCGCGATGTGTTGGATGAAAAAGAGCCGACACAGAAGACGTCCAATGAACAATAAAAAAATTAGGGTTGTAGGTTCAGCGCCCGTTACATGCGCCATGATAAACCGCCGAGTCTGAGACTAATTGGGGTAGGCCAGAACAATTACTATTGGTAATAGCACTTGTCCGATTTACAGAAAGAAGGAGAGGTTCCAGCATACAAAGATCTCTATTCAACATGGAATTAAACCGGCTAATAGTCCATACATGTCAAAATCGTAAGTTGCGGCGGTTTTTGTCTGATTTGTCGGGTTGCCATTGATGCATACAGGCCTGAAGTGGCCGAGATTATCAATTCTTCCACAACCTTTTTACTGATTAGACACAGTTCAAGTCCCAAGGGCATCAGCCAGTACTGCTACTCCCCAATGCGAAAAGCCATGATGGCGGAGGCCACGCATCAAGTCACAAGTACAGACAATAGTGTATTGTTTCCATCAAATCAAGCGTCAACCAAATGGTTCCACATACTAGTACAACACAATGGAGGAAGTTACCACGAGGTTAATTCAAGAATTAAGGGAAGTAAAGAGGAACACGACCCGGAAGTGGATATATCTACGGAGTACTACTACTAATTTTTGACGATGATATGCGGCTGCGTCTTGACACGCCCAGTTCGCCCGCGCCGTCGACCCACCGGCTCGCCTCCATAGCTCGCCCAGCTGCTGTTATCCTAATCTGATTTTGGCCATCATGATCCAACCATCTCTGCCTCCGTTGCCCCTACCACTACTTGTTGAGCCAGCACTGCTGGTGTGGTCAACGGCCGCATTCCATGCCGCCTATCACCTCCTGCTGCTCCCGCATCAGCCACCTTGACAACCGCCAACAAGCATCACCGGATTGTACTGTCCGAGTTGGCAATGTCTGAGGCAACCAAACCGAGTCGACATCATCGAGAGAAAGACCAAAAGCTAGTATGGATACCTGCAAGGAAAGTCACGTGCGCGGCTGACGGCAGTTTTTGAAGGGATGAGGCTAGAACTCAGTTTCCACCTCTAAATCACCGCCGCACTCCTCTTCACTTGAGTATCCGCTGCGGATGAGTGGCCGTCGGTGCCGCCGCTAAACCGCCTCCGCTTCGGGTTCAAATAACCATCGCTGCGCCAGAGTCAACGGCCCCCAGCACAACTTGCCTTCGAAGTGTCTGAGCCGTCTGGGCCTACCTGAGCCCTTGCTGAGCCGCCAGTTTAAAACGGCTGTCAACATACGACCGCGTTAAGTCGCGGTCGCTCCTTGCCGGGTAACCAGAGCCCCGCTGCCATGATGAGCCGCCCCGCATGCCTCCGCCTCCGTTCTACCCGTTGGCCTCCGCATTCGAGCCGCCCCCGCCGGGTCATGCAAGGTCTCTGAATTGGTTTGCTGAATCCAATGGGAGTAAATTGCCAAAAACACACAAAGCAAAAGTCCCAATCGAGCCATCATATGAGACTACGG
Source organism: Aegilops speltoides (assembly GCA_021437245.1). NCBI lineage: Eukaryota > Viridiplantae > Streptophyta > Magnoliopsida > Poales > Poaceae > Aegilops > Aegilops speltoides. The sequence goes on along the minus strand of CM038143.1, from coordinate 273,817,151 downwards.
ATCGGACACTATTTGAGACTAATAAGGAAATTGATGTTTAATGGTATGTCAGATGGATCAAAGTATCGTTCTACGACTCGGGAACGGATTGTCCGCGGGTCTGACTCCTCCTAAGAATCACAGCGTTGACAACCCGGCCTCTGCTTTGTGGCCGAATTGCACGCAGCGAGCTAGCCGTCGATGAGACACCTCCTCTATAGCGAGTCAAAGCCTGGCCTCGCTCCAAACCACTGTTGGGCCCCGCTGCTGCGATCGCGACTCCGCCTCCGCTGGTGAACCAACATTCCCTCTGCTATGATCCGTTGTCCGTAAGACGCCTTCAACACCATGCTAAGTCAGCCTCGTGCCGCTGACCAGTTCACTCCGCCAAGCCGCTGTGGTTTTAAACCGCCACTGCCACTCGCCGTGAGCCGGCGCGCTTCACAGCACCACGCTTCCAACTCGCTATGTGTCCTTGAGCCGGCGCTTCTGCCGCGCGGCCATTACCCCTACCTAATTCTGCCTCCGCGTGGCCGCAATGAATCAACCCAGCAGAGCATCTTACCTCCACCTCTGTTTCCACTGCTGAGGCTCACCGTCGTTGCCTTGATGAGTCGCCGGCGCCCTTCTACTACGTCTGCGTCAAGCTGCTGCAGGCCTCGCCTCACACCGATGAGTCGCCGTTTGTGAGTTGCCTTCGAGCATAGTCATCACCACCATCGTTGTGGCCGCCTTGACCCACCCGCTGTCGAGCCAGCTTTGCTTCTGCTACAAATCGCTAACCCGCCGGCCGTTGACACGCCGCGCGCCTCAAACCGCCCTCCTGACTCGCAGGCTAGGGCAGTCACCGCGCGCCTCAGCCAAGCGCCTATGCTCGCATCTAAGACACCCCCCGCCGTTGCGGCCTCGCGCCACCGCCTCGCGCCATCCGTTCCTGTGCCAAGTTGCCACCGGGCTGCGTCCACGCCTGCACCGTCCCGAGACGGCCCGGCGCCTCGCCTCGCCTCACGGGCTCCCCAGTCGGCTGCCGCCCCACTCTGTCTGCATAGGCTGCGACCCGCGCCGCCGCACCTTGGATTTGCCTCCTCCGTCATCGTAAGTTGCCGTGGCCGAGAGGCCCTGCCTCGTCGCTACCTCGCGCTGATGCAGCCGTGTCCTGCTCCTGAGCCACCTTCGCTATGGGCCTCCTTGGCTGCGTCTGCACCGAGTCACCGGCCTTGCCGCTGTCTCCGCCATGGGCCCCCCCCCCTCTGAGTGGACTGCGCCTCGCCTGGCCACCGTAAACCGCCGTGGCTTGCTTCTGCTGCAGGCCGCCTTGAAAACAATCGCTGCCTCCAATGCCATGGCCTCGGGCCTCCTTCACAAGTTGTCATCAGGACGCCCCGCGGTCGCCATTGAATTACCCGCTGGCGGTGACCCGGTCCTCGACGCTTAATGATTCACGCTCTCGCGCGCCTCACTTCCTTAGTGGAGGCCACGATGGGCCGGCCTGGCTCTCAACCCGCCGCCGGTCGAATAGCCGCGTCAGTCCCGCTTCTAAACCGCCTGCGCCGTGAGTCGTTGTTTCCACTATTCCTTCCCCAACAGCTGTGAACCGGCTGACTGAAATGAACCGGCATGGACAACAGCAGGGAACAAAAGATTATTGGCTCAGTCTACGGGCATGGACGCCAGAGCAGGAGCCTTGCTTCCCATGTGCTTGCTCTAACTGGAAAGAAGGAAACGAAGGAAAAGTCAATGGCGGTTTAGAAAAATTCGTGGAAGCAGTAAAATTCAGACCAGTTGGAAAACCAACAATGCACACGGCAGGCTCGACGTCCTAGGAAAATATCAGGTGCTATCCACCTTATTTATTTTTTCACCGTACTTTAAAAGTCCTCCGAGAACAATTATTTTCCCTTTAATATTTTTTGTTCCATGATCATGGCAAAGACGACAAGATCATCTGTCTTCCAAATACATCACGACAATTATTCACCGCCGAGGTGGAATTATATCGCAGATATGGAGTGCATAGCATCGTCATTTTGCACTAACATTTATCTGTACTGCCATGCTCAACTGAAGTGCTTGTGCTGCCGCCCTTGCGGTCCAGTCTACATCAACACACTGGGCCGCACCTGTCTGCATGAGCTGTTTATTGAGGATGAGCAAGTCACTACTTGGGTAGTCCGGTTTTCTTCCAACAAATTGGAGACAAATTATCATCAGCCGCCGTCGGCGGTGGATGGCTCAATGGACATGCACATAAGTCGCCGCCACTACAATTCGGTTAACTTCAAACAGCCAGTTGGAAGGAGCCATTGGCCGAGTTGCTGACACGGCTCTTACGGGATCATTTATAATCCGCCACAGTCACCTCAACATTCTATGAATTCACATCACGCTATCAATACCAATGATATACACCTTTTGCTATGGTCAAATACGGAGAATCTCAAGACAACTCCTCGAGTCATCTTAAGACTCGGGGGCTATAATGACATGACTCAACAAATCTTGCCAGTTTCAGCAGGCTCAAGAACTCCGAATTATTGGAGGGAAGATAACCCGGTCCCGGAGGCTACCGCCATATTGGTGAAAATTTGAAGGTCGTCAGGAGATTTCCGTCTCAATGAAGAAGTTTCGGGTCATCAAAAAGGATTCTGGTTCAAAATCTGGTTAAAGAGACATCTCTCTTCCATAAAGCGTTGAAGCTTGCAAATATCTGGTTCAAAATCCTGCTCAAGGGAAGTTAGTCTCACTGAAGCTCTCAAATATCCGGTTTACAATCCGGCTCAATGGAAATCTGTCTCCTACAAAGCTCTGAAGCTCTCAATATCCGGTTTAAAATTCCGGCTCAAGAAGAATATCATCTCTCACAAAAGTTTGAGTTCTGAGAAAAAGTTAAAGGGACCAACGAGAGTCTATTGCAAAAGCACAACTCAAACATAGTTGCCCCCTAAGCACAACTCAAAATATTGCTTGGCGGCTCTTTCTGTTCTAAAGAACAAGAGTAGCTATAACCCTTGTGATAGGCTGTAAAAGCCAGGCTTGGAAGCCAGGTGTATTCACCTAAATCCCCGGGTTATCATGCTTGTATTTTGGAAGCTTCTCCATCAGGTAATCCTGATTGACCCGACGAACTCTTAACAGTCAATATTTTTCCAGCAAAGACCCTGAACTTGTTAAGTTTAAAACACCGGTTTGTCATGAGAGGGCACGGTTTACGGATAGCAAGGATAAGCTCAGGCTGTTAAATCCGCCTTCCTTGAAACTTGGATAATTCCGCCTATGATGCTTGATGCACTCTGACCCCGCGTACTCCTGATAAGTCTATCTTTAAATAAGAACTGAACTTATCTGGGTTAAAATGTCGAAGTGGTAGTGTGAGGGCCGGCTCACAGAAAGCGCATACCTTCCAGTGTTTAATACTAGTTTCATTGAAGAAGATATTTTGGCTCGACGGCCTATGAAAGCCTTGGATTTTTTCTATTAACTTTGCTTTGAACGTCTTTTTGCAATTTTTCTCTTGTGACATAGTAATACATGGTTGAAAGGCAGATAAGGCTTATAAAGACTCATGAGTCATATATGACGATAAACCGGTGTTTATCAACCCGGCCTGGTTTTTGACTATAAGTTGCCAGTATGAAATGAAGATAATCCAGTGTTTATTGACCCGGCCTGGCTTTTGACTATAAGTCGCTAGTGTATGATGAGAAAATATCCGGTGTTTATTAGCCCAGTCTGGCTTTGGACGTTATGTCGCCAGTATATATTTGGATTGTGCCATTGGAATCATGCGCTCATAAATAATTGGGTTATATTATTTAGATAGCCAACATGGCTGGATTTTTATTATGGTTATCAATAACCAATATTATGGATGAGGTTTTCAAAGTCGCTTTAGCGCAATGGATATTATTTTATCAATGGGTATGATTTATTCTACAAAGGAATAGTCCCAAGTCGCTGCAGGCTCACAACCCGGCACTTGGGGGCTACATTATTCAAGTTAAGATTATATCAAATATGCAAGTCTCAAGTCACTGCAAGCATGTACCATGACACTTGGGGGCTAATGCAAAGTTATTTTACTTGCCTTATTGAAGACCTAACTCATCACATCATAATGAGCCGGCCCTTGGGGGCTACCAATTGCTCCTACCAACTATTCAAGGTACACAAGTTAAATCCATTATATTGAAGGGTCTATTGCTTGTTTGGTAAAGAACAAAGCTCTTAACCTTGTGGACGTGGGTTCAAGCCCCATGATGGGGGTTACATCATAAGATGTTCTTTTTAAAGAAGTATATATAAAGTCCCAGCTCAATATTATCTTACTGAGCCGGCCCTTGGGGGCTACACATTGATGTTCAAGTCTACATGATCATATTTATAAAGTCCCTGCTCATTATTGCATAATGACCCGGCCCTTGGGGGCTACACTGGTTGAAGTTTTTATGAGCATAAGGCAATTTCAAGTCCCAGGTTGCTGCAAGCATGACAACCCGACACTTGGGGGCTACATATGTGGAATACTCAGTTGATGACTTGTGACTGAGATGAACAAATCGGATGTTTTCAAGATTGTGACATTTATATTGAAGCAAGTCTTAAGCTATTACTACGCTACCTTCTTAAGACTTGGGGGCCACAAGTGATAGGCATAGGAGAGGTATATTTTCAAGTTTGATGCTAACTACAATTATGACCCGGTGCCATCGATATTTATAAACCGACAATTTTGGCAATCATAAACCGGCAAGTTCTACATCCTTAAGCCCGCTGAAGATCAGATGAGTATTTCAAGGACCAATATTTTTGTTAAGCATTGGGAGCTGAGTCAAATGAATTATTCTTCGTAATATTTCTCTGCGACAAACCAATGTCAGCAAATTGATTACCAAGCGGCCTATTGACCCGGATTTTCTAGATGAAGGAAATGACAAGGAGTTAAGGATAATCAGTTGCCGGCTTACAAAAGTTCTTAAACCGGAGCATAATCTATCAAAATTGTTCTTGTGTTTATTTTAATGTCGGAGATATACCCCGCGGTATAACCCGGCCGGAGTTATAACCCGGCTGGGACTTGGTAAACCAACAGACAGTTAACGCAGGTGATAAACCGGCAGGTGATAAACCGGCAGATGATAACTCGGCTGATGTTAAGTCATATGATAACCCGACAGGTGTTAAGTCAGATGATAACTCAGCAGCTGTTAAGCCAGATGGTAAACTGGCAGACAATCATAAACCAGAAGATAGTCATAACCCAGCAGACAGTCATAACCCGGCAGACAGTCATAACCCAGCAGACAGTCATAACCCGGCAGACAGAGTCGCCTGGTGTCGGTGTCAAAACTGGCGGATCTCGGGTAGGGGGTCCTGAACTGTGCGTCTAGGCGGATGGTAACAGGAGACAAGGGACACGATGTTTTACCCAGGTTCGGGCCCTCTCGATGGAGGTAAAACCCTACGTCCTGCTTGATTAATATTGATGATATGGGTAGTACAAGAGTAGATCTACCACGAGATCAAGGAGGCTAAACCCTAGAAGCTAGCCTATGGTATGATTGTTGTAACGTATGTCGTCCTACGGACTAAAGCCCTCCGGTTTATATAGACACTAGAGAGGGCTAGGGTTACACAGAGTCGGTTACAATGGTAGGAGATCTACATATCCGTATTGCCAAGCTTGCCTTCCACGCCAAGGAAAGTACCATCCGGACACAAGCCGGAGTCTTCAATCTTGTATCTTCGTAGTCTTGGAGTCCGCGGATAATGATAGTCCGCTGTCCGGACACCCCTAGTCCAGACTCCTCGGTAGCCCTGAACCAGTCTTCAATGACGATAAGTCCGGCGTGCATAATGTTCGGCATTGCAAGGCGGGTTCCTCCCTTAAGTAATCCAGAGAAGATCATGAACACCAGGATAGTGTCCGGCTCTGCAAAAAATAATTTCCACATTCCACCGTAGAGAGAATAAAACATATACACTAACTCAATATGCTGACGTATTATGCGGCGTGACATCACACCACAACCAAGCCTTTGTTTGAATCGTTTTTTACTATACCACCTCAGCACGTTTAGCGAAGCGGTTTCCTTGGCACGTCTTGTCGAAGCAGAGATCGTGTTCCCCTTATTCCGGGATCCTCATCAATACGTGCGTGGGTAACCCAACCGTTCCCGTCGCCACACCTCCTCCATCGAAGGGGAATCCCAAACGGTCACGGAGACGGCCCTTGGTATTTCTTCCCCTTTATAAGAGGACCAAGGCCTGTCCTTGTTCTTCAATCTCGCATCGAATCTCTTCTTCGCTCCCAGTTCCAACACCCAGAGCTTCAGATTCGAGCGCTTCGGATCCTCAACCATGTCCGGCTCCGACTTCCAGGGCCGGTGGATGCCCTCCTCCGTCACGGAGGAGGACATATTGAAGTTGCGCGAGGCCAAGTACCTAGCCTATGAGGTTTCGCACAGGCTGCCTGCCCAAGGGCAGGCCGTGCCCGCCCCCGAGCCCGGGGAATACGTCGTTTTCGTATCCCACCTCCGTCGGGGTTTAGGCTTCCCGACGGATCCCTTCATGAGAGGGCTCCTGTTCTACTATGGGCTGGACTTTCATGACTTGGCTCCGGAGTCCATCCTCCATATCTCCGCATTCATTATCGTCTGCGAAGCCTTCCTCCGTCATTCCCCACTTCGCCTATGGTGAAGACCTTCAAGGTGGAGCCAAGATGATCGGGGCGTCAAGCGGAGTCGGCGGGCGACCATAAGCAAAAGGTCGACGCCCGTGCCCGAGGGTTCCTTCCAAGAGGAACTTGGACTGTGGCAGCAGGAGTGGTTCTACATCACCGCTCCAAGGGGCGTGAGCAAAGCCGCCGCCTCATTCCGCCCGGGACCTCCATGCCAACTGATATCGTGGGTCAACCAAGGGCTCAACTGGGGGCCGTCCGAGGACGTGCCCTCATTGCAGGGCCGGATTTGAGACCTCCAAGCGAGGGAGATCGACCTGATCAAGGTGATGCAGGTTATGCTAATCAGGCATCTTCCGCCCTGCAAACGCCGTCCTCTCCGTCTATGGGAGTTTAATCCGGAGGGACCTCGTATTCTCCAACACTTTATGGGTGCGACACCCATGGAGATGTACAAGCTGTTCTTTAGACCGCAGGTGGCGTGTCCGGATTCAGCCGAGGACGCAGGCCTAAGCCGCGATCGCCCGGATACTCAGATAAATAGCTCAGAGTCCGGACATTCTGTTTATATGCCTTTCTAGAGTTCGCCTCCTGACCCTTTGTTCTTTACAGGAATGGGTGGCGTGATCAAGGCTGATAAGGTGTCGGCCCCCTCCCAGAGACCGCTTTGGAGCCCGTCTTTGGCTGAATGTTGGAGGTTGCGCCACGTAAGGGGCGATGGGGAAAACAGAGGAGCTAATATTTCGCCCAAAGGGGCGACTGAAGAGGGGGGAACCAAGAGCCCCTCCCTTCAGGGGGAGAAGAGGACCGCCTCCGAAGATCCGGAGGCCAAAGCCCCTAAGCGTGAGAAGAAATCCTCACCGGGGGGTCCGGCGTCCGGAGAGAATCCGGACGCGCAATCATCGCCGAAGGACCAGCCCTCCAACGAGCCGTGAGTATGAAAGAGGAAGTTAATTAGTAAGGAAGTACCTTCATTTGTGCTTCTATGGGTAACCAAAATATTTATATTGCAGTTCGGATCTGGAGCCTTCTCAGACGAGTTCATCTTCGGGGGACCTTCTTCCGGAGATGATGGAGAGCGATACGCCTCCGTCTGCAGCGCCGCCAGATGAGGCAGGCGAGCCCGAAGTGTCGTCACGGAGGGCATCCCCGAGTCCGGAGGGGCCAGAGAGTTCAGCACCCACTAGTGTCCAGCCGGGAGAACTGAAGAGTCTGCTTGAGAGGGCGTCCATTTCAGAAGATCACCGTGCGTTAATGCGTATGGTGATTGGAAGGATTTCGTCCGCTGAAAGCGGATTGCGTAATGCCGCCATGAGTTTGCTGGCGGGATTTGAGGTATGCGAAAATGGCGCACCCCTTTGTCTATTAACAGTTTTGCATATAAAAATGTGCCCTGTATAGATAGTAGCCCCTGAGACTCAGTAGGTCGTTGGAAACGATAGCGTACCGAGGATCGAAATCTAAAGTAATGAATTCCGTCGTTCCTATGCAGGTGGCGGATGGTCCGGGGGCTAGCCGGACTAGTGATTTTGCCGAATTAACTCGGCAACTTGACCTGGCAGATGAGGACATCGCACTTGTCAACAGGCGACTTGACGAGTCGCAAGGTAAAATAGTTCTCCGCAGTTGCTTTATTAAGGGGGTCAAAGCCCACCTTTGATAAATTATATGCTGTTCGTACAGACGGTGCTGCTGCTGTGGAGAGCCTTCGGGCCGAACTTGCTCTAGCTAAGGAGCAAGCCCGAAGGAGTGACGCGGCTGCCTCGAGGGCGGCCGAGGAGTTAAAAGCCGAAAAGGCTGCGCACTGCCTAAGCAGGGCGGAGGTGGCCGAATTGGCCATGGAGTTAAAGGATGCTACCGACCGCAATGAGGCTCTTGAAAAGGAGCGCTTATCGGAGCGGGAAGACCTGAAGAAGGCCACCGCCGAAGCCAAGGATGCCCGCTCTGCAATGCGGGCTATGAAGGAGGAGCTGCGCCAGGCCGGAGAGATCGCGGTTGGCAAGCCTTTTCTGCTGCGTCGCCGGTTTATGGACTGACATCGTGGCCCATGTCTGGCCAGAGAGGTCCAAGGCGACGAGCTACTTCGGCTTACTACAGCAATTCCTTGGGGCGGTGCCGCATATAAAGAAGATGAAGCGGTCGGCCTGCATCGAGGGCGCGCGGATGGCTCTGGCCCGTGTGAAGGCGCATTGTCCGGAGATGGACGCCACCGCTGTTGCTGCCCAGGGTTTGGATGAAAACCGGCTCCCTGCCGAGCACTATTTCGGGGAAGTTATGCGTGGCGCTCGTGTAATAGAGTCGCAGTACTCGAAGAATGTAACGTTCAATTGAACGCATTAGCTTGTAAATCAATGATTATGGTATAACTGCTTTTTATACTTGTGCGTCCAAGTAGTAAAACTTCTCTGTGTGGCCGCCACGATACTTGTGTATAACTTGAAAGATGCAGTCTTGGCTTCAGCCCCTCGCACAAGGTGCCGGGTGTTCGCAAAAATAGCGTTTTCACACTTAATCCGACGCCTCGGTCTGTTATAAGGAGGTGGTAGCGAGCGAGCGAGGCAATCCGGACTATAATGCTTTATCACTTTCACTTAGCTGGAGCTCGAGGGTGGGGCTACGATATAGCCTGGTGGCCCCGCACATCTCCAAATTCGAAGTGCGTAAGTGCTCGACCGAAACGGTCCTTCACAAAGCGGGAATTCTAAACATTCCGATAGTCGATCGAGTGGTTGACCAGTCTCTCTCAGTATCATGACAAGCGGCGGCTTTCATCGAGGTGCTCGCCCAGCCGAACTAGGGCACAATCGCAGTAGTTCTCCTGGTGCTGCTTTAGCCGATGATACGGAACGTAAGGCAGCAAAACACAGGAGCCGGGCAAACCCAACATTTGACCAAAGACATGATTTGGAGCTGATGCATATAATGCCTAACTCGAGACGCCGAACACTCCCTAAGGTGTTCGGTCTTTATAATAATGGGCAGAACGATGCCCTAAGCCCCTAGTGTCCAGGTACGGGCATGGTCTTCTGACGCGGCCGATGCCAAAGCGTCAGGCTCCACTTTGGCTATAGGAAGAAACCAAGGGAGAATAACAACAAGAGACAGTAAAAAAGGTTTACACAGGGTCTTAATCTGAAAAGAATCCTCACAACGGGTCCCTACTGCACGTCTGCGCCTGTGTCTCTGTTGTGCCGTTGTCCTAGACGGGTATGCACATTGTTCATCTGTAAAAAGAGAGGAACGTTTAGTTTTAAAAACAATTCGTGCGGAAAATAAAATAAAAAATATAAATAATTAAAACAGGGTTTGTATGAACCCGCGGTTGTTTGTGCGCGCAGCCCCCTGTGAAGGGGTATGCGGCTAGGGAGCCCCTAGCCTACTGACGCCGGATTCGTCTATCCGAGTCCGGGGTCTTTAAGTGACCCTCGCACTGAAATGACGCCACGCGGACCGGGCATCTTGAGTGTAAGAGACGCGTAATGCGGTATAGCGTTGAAGCGGACAAAAGCCTTATGTCCCAAGAGTGCTTGATATTCACTTTCGAATGGGACGATGTGAAAAATTAATTTTTCTCGTCGAGAATTGTTCGGCGATCGGAACACGACGTCTAGTAATATTGAGCCTGTGCACTTGGCATAAGGGCCTGGCGTCACTCCTTTGAAGGAAGTGCGGCTGTGTCGGATTTTGATAGGGTTTATCCCCATCCTACAGACTGTTTTGGAATATAGCAGGTTTAAGTCACTGCCTCCGTCCATTAGGACACTAGTAAATTGTAATCCGTCTATTATGGGATTCAATATTAGGGGAGTCCGTCCCACATTTCGAACGCTTCTGGAATAGTCCAGGTGGTCGAAAGTGATTGGTTTAGATATCCAATCTCTACGGTTTGCTGGGTTGGACCGTGCGAAGCTCTTGTTAGAAAGTGCCGCACTATTTTTCTGTATTTTCACATGAAGTGAGTTTACTGCTTTGACCCCTTGTGGGAAAGTCTTTTGTTTTCCGGTGCTCTGCTGGTGGGGTTTATCTTCTTCGCTTGACGAGTCGAGCCCCTTGTGTTCGGCATTTAGTCGGCGGACTGTTTAAAACCCAACAATCCTCGTGGGTGTGATTTGCGAGCCTTCCGGGGGTACTATGGATTTGACATATCCGACCCAAAATCTTCCTTGTTGGACAATTAGTCCCGTCATCCTTTAGAGGCTGTGTTTTATTATTGGGCGCGAGCTTTTAAATCCGGCGTTGATTGCCGTGCTTTGGGCTTTTCTCTTTATTCGCGCTGCTTTTTTTCGCGCTTTGATTTTCCATTTCCATCTCTTATCTCGGATGTACTTGGGTCGCTGGTGCTGCATCTTGCTAACCAGCTATCCTCGCCCGCACAGAAGCGGGTCATCAGGCTTGTTAGTGCGGACATTGTCCTCGGCTTTTCTTGACCGAGGTGCCTGGCGAGCCATTCGTCTCGGACATTGTGCTTGAAAGCTGCTAAGGCTTCGGCGTCCGGACAGTCGACTATTTGGTTCTTTTGGGTAAGGAACCTGTTCCAGAATTTCATGGCTGACTCTTGGGCTGTTGAGTTATGTGACTTAGATCATCTCGTGATCCGGAGGCGGACATAAGTCCCTTGAAAATTTGCTCTAAACGCGTCCTCGAGCTCTTCCCAATTTCCAACAGTATTTTCTGGGAGGCTTTTAAGCCAATGACGGGCTGGCCCTTTGAGCTTGAGGGGTAAATATTTTATGGCGTGGAGATCGTCTCCTTTGGCCATATGTATATGTAGTATATAATCTTCTATCCATACTCCAGGGTCTGTTGTTCCATCGTAGGCCTCTATGTTGATGGGTTTAAATCCTGCTGGGAATTCATGGTCCAGCACCTCATCGGTGAAACATAGTGGGTGTGCGGCGCCCCTGTATTTGTGAGTGCCGCTATCATCGGACACTTGACGTGTTGCCTTGCTTCTCGGGGCCTTCTCCTTTGGCCCGTAAATGGACCTGGCTGGGCCATCTATCCTTCCGAGTTCGTTGGTGGATTTACGTGTGGCGCCGCTTTCATAATTTGGCCTGTCATCTGGCCGTCTATCCAACCAGGCAGCCCCTTGATTTTTGGACGGTGGAGGCTCTATGGCCTCCTCGTCGAATTCTGGTAGCAGCTTGTGCTTCGGGTAGCTCTTTGGTTGGTGGCCATTGCCGTACTTATCTGCGGTTTTGAGCACTTTGCTCCATCTCATTCTGAGTGTGTCTTCCGCTGTTTTGAGCCTCCGTTTTTCCTTCTCCAAGCTTCTTGCAGTACTGACGAGTCTTTTCCGAAGATTCTTACTCACCGGCGTCGTGTCCGGCATACTATCATCCGGACTGTTGTTTTCGCCAGGCTTGGATTGACTATCTGACTCGTCGTGTTCGGACGGTTGCTTATTTGCATGTTCGTCGTCCGATTGTGAGCCCTGTCGTATCGCGGGCTCCTTGGGAGCGTTGTTGTCGTCGAGGCGGGACTTAGGGCGGCGTCTACGCCGTCGTTTTGGTCGTTTATCGGCGCGGTCATCTTCTGCCGCGACCCGTTGGTCCTCGTTATCGCTCCCCTTTGGGGTATCCACCATATATATGTCATGTGAGGAGGTGGTCCCGTCGTGTTGTATAAGCTCTGTTTTTTCTTCGTCTCCAGCATCGTCTTCCATAGTGTCGATGTCTTCGGAGTCGTAGTCTAGCATGTCGGTTAGATCGTCGGCAGTGGCTACAAAGTGGGTGGTGGGTGGGATCTGAATTTCTTCGTTGCCTGAACCCCAACCATCCTGGCCATAGTCCGGCCAGGACTCTCGTGATAACGAGATATGCCTTAGTGAATTCAAGATATCACCAAAAGGCGAATACTAGAAGATGTCCGTGGCGGTGAATTCCATAACCGGCGCCCAATCCGGATCGATTGGTAGGGGCGCGGGAGGTTCAGAGTCCGGCGAGGAGTCCGGCGTCTCGGAATCACGAAGTTTCGTAGGGACAAGATCGTGTTCGCCCATCGCCGTGGATGTTGAAGCCCTGTGGCGGCGTCTATCCACCGACCCTCGATATGGGCGATCGGCTCCGGGCTAATGGCCGGAGCAGATCCGGGTGCGGCCACCAAGGTACTGTCCGGCGGCAGAGCTAGATCGTGCCCATCGTCATAGTGCGCGGCGCTTGGTCAGGCTCGAGTCCGTCAAGATCAAGTCTCCGCGACATCGGCCGTGAAGTTTAAGCTTCGAATCGACTCGACGGCCAGGTGTAGCTTCGATCTGCTCCAGATGGCCAAGAGAATTGCCCGCAAAGGCGGCCGCCGAATCTGAAGATCTGTCCGGGAGAAAAGTCTCACCCAGGACAGCGTTGTTGGTTGAAGATGCCATCAAGCCTATCGGTGACGCACACGAGGAACTCTCAATGAAAGCACCAATGTCGGTGTCAAAACCGCGGATCTCGGTAGGGGGTCCCGAATCTGTGCGTCTAGGCGGATGGTAACAGGAGACAAGGGACACGATGTTTTAACCAAGTTCGGGCCCTCTCGATGGAGGTAAAACCCACGCCCCGCTTGATTAATATTGATGATATGGGTAGTACAAGAGTAGATCTACCACGAGATCAAGGAGGCTAAACCCTAGAAGCTAGCCTATGGTATGATTGTTGTAATGTATGTCGTCCTACGGACTAAAGCCCTCCGGTTTATATAGAAACCGGAGAGGGCTAGGGTTACACAGAGTCGGTTACAATGGTAGGAGATCTACATATCCGTATTGCCAAGCTTGCCTTCCACGCCAAGGAAAGTACCATCCGAACACGAGCCGGAGTCTTCAATCTTGTATCTTCGTAGTCTTGGAGTCCGGCGGATAATGATAGTCCGGCTGTCCGGACGCCCCCTAGTCCAGGACTCCCTCACCTGGGGTTAGCAAGCCCGAGACGTTAAGAAGCCCAAGATGTTAACAAGCCCATGAAGAGAAGTCAAAATAGTTTAAGTCTTAGTCCGAGGTGGACTCTACATGGAACTCGCCCCTTCAACTTGCATAAGGAGGGGCAGGGCACCCCAAGAGGGGACAAGAAATAATATTAAGGGTTAGACATAACTAGGAGAGCCAATTTACGATGAATCCCTCATGATGATAATGAGACCTAGCCACAAACAGCATGTAGGGTTTTTACCGGATGATGTTTCCCGGGGCCCGAAGCTGTCTAAATCTTTGTGTTGCATGTCGCCTCTCTCGATTCCGCTCAACCCCTCTGAGGCTACCACATATATGTGTTGGCTTCACGACTAAGTCCTCACACTAGGACATCTGACGTGACAAAACCCACGACAGGCAAGAATCAAACATTATATCTCAGGTACTCCAATAAATGTTGAAACCAATATTATTAATACCATAACACCGGAGGAGTACATAAGGGAAACCTAGCTGAATGCTTCAGACCCCCAAAAAGGAATAGGTATGTGATATGTTAAGTAAACCGACTCCAAAACTTTTTCAATGGCAATTTTACCCCGTTTTGGATTATTTGAAAAGTTTTAAAAATAAAAAGTAGTCTGAAAATTGCACGAGGAGGTGACAAGCCCTGGGGGCGCACCCTACCCCCTGGGCGTGCCTCCCAGGCTTGTGGCCACCTCATGTGCCTTTTGAACTCTGTTTTCTTGCATAATATATCTTTTGGTCGGTAAAGTTTCATTACATAATCTTCCGAAGGTTTTGACCACCGTACCACGGCAATTTCCTCTGTTCTTGTTTTGAGCTATTTTCTGACAGATCTAGATCGGTATGATGTCCCTAAGGGCTCCGAAGGACAAGTTCTTCGAGAAGCTCATCAACCCTACCTTGCGGAGGTGCTGCAACACCCTCAAACCATTGAGATGCATGAGGTGGTGCTGCACATCCCAGATGTTCAAGGGCCAAGGAGGGCCAGAAGTGTGGAGACAAGGCTCGAAGCAATGGATTAGGAAGTCTTCAAGTGCCAAGGGATGGTGGAACGCGGACTCAACGCCAATCACTCCATGATCATAGAATTTACCCGTGACCACGAGCTAGACGCCAAGAGCATCGGAGAGGCCATCCTCAAGCTTCACGAGAAAATCGAGCATCTCCAAGCCTAGATGTATGACCTGCAAAACCAAAACTGTGAGTATGAATACATATTTAGGAGGATGAGTTTGTCTGCAGATTTGAGGATCCCGGAGACTCGATCATCATTTTACGATGGTGAACCTATGCCTTGGAAGACAGAGGACAAGCTTCCTACGTCATCAACACTTTCATCACCACTTTCAAAGAAGGAGACATGAATATGTAGATATGGGCACTCCCGCTGGCTTGTACCAAGCTTGGGGGAGGTGTTCCGGTATCTTATCACCATCACATCTTTACCTTTATCGTTTTTCTTAGTTTGGTCCCTTTTGGTTATATCTTGATCTAGTGGAATAAAGTTTTGGGTATGATTTAGTTTTGAGTTTTGCTTTGTGATCTATCTATGTAATCGAGTCCGTGATTTATATAATAAAGAGTAATTTTGAGTTGAGGGCTTTGCTTTCTTGGTATGATCTAAATAAAAGGGAAAAGAATAAAATAAGTAAAAAGATTATATAATGGTCTTATGGAGAGTGATGACGTCACATGTAAAGAGTATGATGAATAAATTTTGCTGAGAGTTGAAAAACATAGTTTTGGTCATTGTTGCAACTAATAGGAAGTAATAAAGAAAGAGAAGTTTCACATATAAATACACTATTGTGGCGACCCGATCCCAATGGATCAAAGTCTCTGTGCTTAAGTGTCATCCCCGGATCGGTATGCTGACACACATAGTACTCGAGGATTTATAACAGAGTTTAATCACACACTTATTACATCGAGGTCCTCATAAAGAGTATTTGTTACATAAATATGGCTAAAGGCCAACTAAAATAAAATAACTGTGTAAGCTTCGAAGGTAAATGAGACAATCAACTCCACGCATGACAATGACCTAGCGCACCTTAATCTTCGTCAGAAAACACTGCAACATGATATGTTGCAGACATGTAGGTCAGCACATGGAATATGCTGGCAAAGTCACACTATAGAGCAATGACTAAAAAAGACTATATCTATATGCATATTTGGCACGTGGTGGCTTTAAGTTTAATTTCTGCATAATGCTAGTTTTTCCCTACAACAAAGTAATAAGTTTTATTTACTACCAAGGTTATGCCATTATTGAAAAGGTTCCTCCAACTCAAATCCCAAATACCAAGTATAAATAATAATCCCAAATTCATTAATTAAATAGAGTGATGAGATCGATCGACAATTCACTTCCAAATACTCAAAGTTGTCCATAACCGGGGACACGGCTAATCATGATTAGTTTGTACACTATGAAGAGGTTTGTGTACTTCTCCCCACAAGACTCGACCACCTCCATGATTGGAAGATCGAGACACCACCTTTCTGAAGTATTTCCTCCAAACCCCGGGTAGACTGGTACACCTACTTTCCCCTACATTAGCTAGTCTACCACAGAAAGAGGTCACACAACTTACTCAACTATGCCAGAGCCCATAATGGCTTGTGGTTTTACACGGAAGTTTCTAGGCATGAAATATCGTATGACCCCTTTGAGCCTAGGAGGCGGACCTAGGGTAATCAGAAAGGTACTCCGAGATTCCCTAGGGCAAGCACTGGTTTCTCCAGGTTCCCTAGTTGCCACCTTAATTTTCCCTTAGTTATTATTACTCTCGCAACTTTCATGAATCTCACATACCAATCCCCATCTACGAGCATGGCTATGCAATTTATGAGCATAACGTATATTCTCGGGGTGATCAAAGGTAATAGGTTCCTACCTCATGAATTACATAGCAAAACCACATGTTCCCAATCCGACTCATGCAATCTTTGAGGGTGAAACTACTGCATTGTAAACAAGGTATAAAAGAGTATGATAAAAGTATAACTTGCCTTGCAGACGATAGGTAAACCCTAGAGATTCGTAGTAGCAAGCTTCGCACTCTGGAAAATCTAACGAAGCAAACAATAACATACATAAGCACAGAAACAAAGAACCAAAAGGAAAACCGAAGAAAAGACTTATGAAAACTCGAAAATCAACCAAATAAAACTTCTGTACAACATGAAATCTTAACAGTAGCAAAGTTATGTGGTTTTGATCTTAATAGAAGGTACAAGTGATGAGCTTCAATTTGCAAAAAGAATCACTCAAATTGGAGTTAAGAAACTCAAATTATAGCCAAACGAAGTTTAAACCCGATCTGTACAAATTCAAATTTTAAAACTTTCAAAAAAGTTCTTGATTGGTTCTCTGGATAGAGGGGATAATTATGAATAATTTGGCATTGGTTTCATTGAATTTGGACAAATGGTTTAGAAATTGTGCTAGTTTCAAAAACACGGTCTGAATTGTAAGAAAATTATTCGCTATTGGGTCCTTGGCGACGAGACAGAAAACTAAAGGACAACCTCCGCTACAGAAGTTTAAGAAACGAAAGCGTTCGCTACAGAGGCTAAACTAGCGAATGTTCACTATCTAACCGACATCAGTTCAAAAAAGAAGAAAAACAAGATCGATCTAATCCTAACCGCAGAAGTGAGATCGGACGAAGGGGCGGCTCCGGTGGCGTACCGTGGTGGCCGGGGTCGTCGGCTTCGGAGAAGATGGCGACAGCGGCTTCGACTTCGAACAGGGCGGCGTCTCCGGTGGTTGGCGGCTTTGGGTGGAGGCACGGGGAGGTGAGGCGCGTCGAGGCAAGTCCATTGGCGGTGGCGGCGTTGGTCGAGGGTGGCGGTGGAGCGCGGGGCAAGGCGGCGAAGCTGCGGCAGCTTGAGATGCAGCGGCTGTTGCTGCTGCTTTGTGAGGAGAAGGGACAACCGGGGTTGGGGCTATATATAGGAGGGAGGGGCGGCCGCTTGGAGAAGGGACAAAGGCGAGGCGGCGAAGAGACCGACTCGGCCACGGCGTCCAGAGGCTGCACTGCGGCTGCATCATGCTCGGTCGGAACTCCGCCCGGAGTAGGAGGCGAGCGGCGCTGGGCAGGGCCACGGCCTGGCTGGCGAGCTGGCCCAACCCAGTTCGGCGGGAAAGGATTTTTGTTTAAAACATTTTCCAGAATAAGAAATACGAAAACTATAATAAATATATCTAAAAAAATAACAGAAAAATTCACATATACTTAGGGCCTTATTATTGACCTTGTGAACATTTTTCAGGACCAAAATGCCTATTTTAAAAACAAGTTTTTTAGTGCTAATAAAAACATGCTTAAAATATTTTTTTGCAAATAAAACCAAATTAATATTTTGATTCAAAATTCAATTTCCAATATTTCTTTTGCAATTTTTGAAGAAGTCCTTTTTATCTCCTCTCCTTATTTTGATTTATTTTAAAATATTGGAATCGAAAATTGAAGAAAATCAAATTTGATCCACACCCCACTTTGGAAAATAAAAGATGGGTCTTTTTTTTGGAAAACTTCCAACTCTCTCAATAGGTCCTTGAGTTGCTTAAGATTTCTTGGGTCAATATTCAAACAAAACAGATGAAGGCAAAATGCATAAATCATGGATGCATATGAATGATCTATAAATAACATCCAAATTGAAAATTGGGATTTACAAATCTACCCCCTTAAGATGAATCTCGCCCTCGAGATTCGGGTTGGCTAGCAAAAAGGTGTGGGTGGACCTTTCGGAGGTCTTCTTCTCGTTCCCAGGTGGCTTCCTCCTCGGTGTGGTGATTCCACTAAACTTTGCAAAACTTGACAACCTTACTGCGAGTAACTCGGTTGGTGAACTCGAGAATCTTAACGGGTTTCTCCTCATAAGTCAGGTCACTCTCCAACTGAATTGCTTCCAGAGGCACTATATCTCTCAGAGGAATATCGGCCATCTCTGCATGGCACTTCTTCACTTGGGAAACATGACACACATCATGAACCCCTGACAAACCTTCGGGTAATTCCAACTTGTAGGCAACTTCACCCATACGTTCGAAAACTCGGTATGGTCCCACAAATCATGGTGCTAACTTTCCTTTGACTCCAAATTGTTTAACTCCTCGAAGTGGCGACACACGAAGATATGCTCTATCTCTGACTTCATAGGTTACCTCCTTGCATTTAGTATCCGCATAACTTTTCTGCCTAGACTGGGCTACCTTGAGTCTATCACGGATCAACTTGACCTTCTGCTCAGAATCTCTGATTAAATCTGGTCCGAACAACTTTCGATCTCCAACTTCATCCCACATCAATGGTGTCCTGCACCTCCTTCCGTACAAAGCTTCGAAAGGGGCATCTTCAAACTGGCTTGATAGTTGTTGTTATATGAGAACTCTGCGTAAGGTAAATTATCATCCGAAGTAGATCCATAATCTAGTTCACAAAAGCTCTCAACATGTCCTCCAGAATCTGGTTGACCCTCTCGGTCTGTCCATCTGTCTGCGGATCAAATGGTGTACTAAACTCTAGCCTGGTACCCAAAGTTTCGTGTAACTGATTCCAAAACTTCAAAGTAAGCTGTGTTCCTCTATCTGATATGATGGTCCTCGGAACTCCATGCATACATACAATCCTGGTCATGTATATGTTGGCCAGCTTAGCACTCGTATAAGTGATTTTCACGGGGATGAAGTGGGCTACCTTGGTCCAGCGATCAACTACAACCCAGATGGAGTCATAACCTGAACGAGTCCTGGGCCATCCAGTGATGAAATCCATGCCAAGCTTATCCCGTCTCCATTCGGGTATCGGCAAAGGCTGAAGTAATCCTACTGGTTTCTGATGTTCTGCCTTAAATCTCTGACATACGTCGCATACTACTACATACTCAGCAATATCCTTCTTGATACCTGTCCACCAAAAACTCTCCTTCAGGTCTATATACATCTTGGTGTTACCTGTGTGAATCGAGTAAGGTGAATCATGAGCCTCCTGAAGAATTAACTTCCTGATCTCGGGGTCATCGGGCACATAGATGCGATCCTAAAACCATAAAGTTCCATGCTCATCCTCACGAAAACCTTTAGCCTTTCCATTACTCATCCTTTCTTTTATCTCTGCAATTTCCTTCTCCGTCTTCTGGGTTTCTCGGATCTTTACCAACAAGGTGGACTGAATTTCCAATGTCGCAACAAAACCTCTTGAAACTATCTCCAAGCGAAGTTCTCGTAGATCATCGGCTAACTCCTGAGGTAATCCTCCGATTATGAGAGTATTAACATGTGTCTTGCGGCTCAAAGCATCTACCACGACATTGGCCTTTCTTGGTTGATAATGAAATATCATGTCATAATCCTTTATGAGCTCCAACAATCTCCTCTGCTTGAGGTTCAACTCCTTCTATGTGAAGATGTATTTCAAACTTTTATGATCCGTGTAAACATCGCAACGATTTCCGATAAGAAAGTGTCTCCAGGTCTTGAGCGCATGCACTATGGCTGCTAACTCCAAATCATGTGTAGCATAATTCAACTCATAAGGTCGAAGCTGATGTGAGGTATATGAAACAACTCTTCCTTCTTGCATAACAACGCCTCCAAGTCCCTGACGAGAAGCGTTGCAATATACATGGAAATCCTTGCGTATATTCGCGAGAATTAGCACTAGGGATGTAACCAAACGTTTCTTCAACTCTTGAAAACTGGCCTCACAATCCTCGGTCCAATTAAACTTGGTGTCTTTCTTCAACAACTCCGTCATAGGCTCTGCGATCTTGAAGAAATTCTCAATAAATCTCCGATAATATCCTGCAAGTCCAAGGAAACTGCGTATCTCTCCAGCTGAGGTGGGTGCCATCCATTCGGTGACGGCTTCAACCTTGGAAGGGTTTACTGCTATACCTTCTCCTGATATAACGTAACCAAGCAATCCAACTTCCTTCAAGCAAAACTCGCATTTGCTGAACTTGGCATATAACTGATGTTCCCTGAGTTTCTCGAGAACCAAGTGCAAATGTTCCTTGTGTTCTTCTTCATTCTTTGAGTAAATCAATATATCATCAATGAATACCACCACAAACTTATCCAAGAACTCCATGAACACTTTATTGATCATACTCATAAAGTAGGCAGGGGCATTAGTCAAACCAAACGACATAACCGTGTACTCATATATCCCATACCTTGTGGTAAAAGTTGTCTTAGGTATATCATGTTCTCAGATTTTCAGCTGGTGATATCCTGATCAAAGATCGATCTTGGAGAAAACTCTAGCTCCCTGCAATTGGTCAAACAAATCATTAAACATCGATAGAGGATATTTGTTCTTGATCGTCACCTCATTCAATGCACGATAATCAACAACCATTCTCAAGGATCCATCCTTCCTCTCGACTAGAAGCACTGGGGCTCCCCAAGGTGATGAACTTGGTTGAATATAACGTTTCTCCAATAATTCCTTAATCTGCTTCTTAATTTCCTCCAGATCATTAGCGGGCATCCCGATAAGGTCTCTTGGATATTGGTCTGGTGCCTGGCAACAACTCGATCAAAAACTCTGTGTCTTGGTCTGGTGGCATGCCTGGTAGTTCCTCCGGGAATACATCAGGATAATCCTTCACAACTGGTACTTCCTCCTGAACAACTCCCGAAATGGAATTCACTTGAGTCCTCCTTGGCGCATGCCTAGACACATACTTGATCCGTTTTCTCTCTAGGGTGGTGAGAATAATCGACTTACTAACACAATCGATGTTTCCCTCGTACTTAATTGGATAGCCAATCCATGCCTAGGATCACATCCAATCCTTGTGACTCCAAGATAATGAGGTCTATGGGGAAAACGTGTCTACCTATGGTCAATGTCAACTGAAATCATCCCCGGCTAGCCATATACTCTGCTCCTCGTGAGCTCACTAACATAGGTGACTGAAGGACTACGGTTGGCAACTTAAACTTGTCCACAAATACCCTTGATATGAATGAATGTGATGCACCCGTGTCAAAAAGAATAAGGGATGTAAATGACTTAATCGAAAACTTACCAACAACTGCGTTAGGCTGCTCGTCAATTTCCTCCACATTAACATGATTCACCTGACCTCTGGTAAAAGGGTTGGGCTTCTCTCCAGAGCTTCCATTGCCTTTACCATCCTTTGCCTCAGGACATTCAGTGGCGTAGTGTCTGGTCTTCCCGCACATGAAATAGGTAATGTGACTTAGATCTTTCTTTGCGGGTGTCGCGGAGTTGGAACGACTCTGACTGTTGTTTCCTCCATTCCCATTACCATTCCTAGGGCCACTATGGTTGTGTGAATTTCCTCCATTGTGTGAATGCCCCCCATGGTTATGTCCTCCATGGGTATGATGAGTGTGTCCTCCCGAGTACGGGGAATGGCGGGGCTTCTGTTGAGCTCCAGAGTTGTACTTCCCCTGTCCATACTTCCGCTTGCGGCTCTTTATCATGAGGGCTGTGTCTACTAGCTCCTGGTAGTTGTTGAAAGTTGCCACCATCAACTGCGTACTCAGCTCATTACTGAGCGCCTCAAGAAATTTCTCCTGCTTCGCGGCATCTGTGGCTGCATCATCTAGGGCATAGCAAGCTAACTTGCTGAACTCTTCAACATGCTGCCCCACCATACGATTCCCCTAGCATAGGGTGCGGAACTCACGCTTATTCAAACTCATGGCTCCAGCTGAGACATGTGTGGTGCGGAAGGCCTGCTGAAACTGATCCCATGTAGCTGTAGCAATGGGGTAAGTGGCGGTGAAATTGTCCCTCCAAGAGGTTGTGGGTTCATCAAGCTCATGTGCGGGAAAGCGCACTTTCTCCGCATCCATGCATCCAACAGTTGTTAGCTCCCTTCCGATCTTGCGGAGCCAATCATCAGCAATAATCGGCTCGGTGCTTCTAGAGAACACCGGTGGATTCAATCTTAGGAAACGGGCTAGGTTAACAACTAGGGGTGGTGGCGGTGGGTTGTTGTTGTTGTTGCCTTGGTTCTGGATGAGCATGTGCATCAAGGCATTCTTCTATTGGATCAACTCGGTGAGCACCGCCAGGAAAGTGAATCCGGGGTCACGTCTCGAAGGCATCTGATGGGTTAGAGGGGTGAGAAAACAAAATAATATAAGGTCTAATGAGAGGTTTCACCACCCATATGCATATGAGACAAACATATTCAAATCACACCACTCAAATTCAAACAAGATTCACACAATCGATCTAAGATACTATTACAAAAATCTCACGAATGATTTCTAACTACTTGGAAGAACTCTATTAGTAATATGGTGGTTGATTAGAAGTTTTGATCGATGGAAGACTCCATTGGATCATAATCATCACCACCATCATCATCGTCATTCTCTTCATCCTCATCACAGTCTTCATCTTCATCACTGTCTTCGTCCTCATCATCACTGTTTGTGTCGTCTAGCACAATGTAGTCGTCCTCATGAATATTCACTTCATGTTCTGGCTTCACCTCGGGTACTCCTAGTGTAACATCCCAATTTTCAATTTGGATGTTATACATAAATCATCATATTTATTTTGCATTTTGTTGTGATCCTAGATATCTTAAGCAACTCAAGGACCCAAGGAGAGAGTTGGATGTTTCATTTAAATTTCATATTTGAATTTATTTTCAAATTTCAAAAGAGAATCAATTTGATTTTCAATAATTTCTCTCCAATTATTTCCAATAATAAAAATAAATGAGAGAAGATAAAATGACTTCAATAGAGGAGAAATATTGGAGAAGAAAATTTTGAAATCAAATTATTATTTATTTGTATTTTATTTGCATTTTATTTGAATTAGAGAAAAACATGCATTTTTAAAAATTGTATTTATTCCAGAAAAATGTTCTTATTGTCCCAAATATTAGGTATGGACAGCGAAAATTGTTTCTGGAATTTTTAGAACGTTATTTATAATTTATTAGGATTTTTTCTTCGCGGAAATCATTTAAAAAAATCTTCCTCGGCCAGCCCAGCCGAGCCAGACCACGGCCTAGCGCCTCGTCGCCGATTTCCTCCGCGCGGGAGTCACGATCGCCGACGCCACCTCCTCCCGCTAGAAGCCCCCCGCCCCCCTTTATAAGCTGCCGAAGCCCCCCCCCCCAGCTCGTCAGCCGCGCCACCGCCACCGAGCACCACCGCCGTCATGCGCCGGCCCTCATACTGTTACTGCGTCGCCGCCCAAGATAGCCACCGCCGCGCCGCTAGCCGCTGCTGCTGCTGCACACCGCCGCGGCCGCCAAGCCTCGTCGCTGGAGCCGCACCCCACCTCGCCGGATCCCGCCGGTGACCTCGCCATCCGTTTTGACCGGTATAAAACCGATCTAGTTTTTCTCGGTTTAGTTTTGGCTTTTTTAAGTTGCGATTTCTTAGGTTTAAATCGGTTTTATTTTTCTTTTGTTTAGTTAGCAAACGTTCACCCGTTAGCTTCATATAATGAACGATTTCGTTCGTTAGGTACTGTTAGCGGACGTTCGTCCGAGAGATTTTTCTTTTTAGTTTTATTTTCGGCCAGGGACCTATCCATGAATAGTTTTCTCATGATTTAGCCCCTGATTTTAAAACTAGCGTAACTTTTTGCTCGTTTATCCAAATGAGATGAAACCAACGCCTAAATCTTCATAACGATCTCTTATTTCCAGTAATCCAAGTTGAACATGATTTTGATAAATTAAAATTTGAGTTTAGTTAAGATTAGTATTCGATCTTGTTTTGCTTGTATCTTCAGTTTCGTAACTCCGTTTGAGTTTTTCTTTTTGTTGATTGTAGCTAATCACATGTACCTACTGTTAATAACTAATCCACATGAAAATAATGCTGTTAGGTTTTGTTTTCTGTTTAGTTTAGTCATTTGCTTGTTTCGAGGTTGATTTGGATCTTTTCTCGATTTCTCTTTGTTTCGTTTGAGTGATTTCTTATGTACGCTACTATTTGTCTATGCTAGATTATCCGTAGTGTGAAGCTTGTTACTACGAATCTCTAGAGTTTACAGATCATCGGCAAGGCAAGTTACACTTTGATCATACTTTTTAATACCCAGTTTTTACTATGCATTAGTTATGCTCCTCAAACATTTGCATGAGTAGGATTGGTAACATGTGGTTTGGTTGTAGTACAATGAGGTAGGAACATAATACCTTTTGATCACCCCTGGAATATATGTTATGCTCTATTATTGCTTAGCCATGCTCGTAGACGGGGATTGGATCGTGATACACATGGAAGTTATGAGAGTTATTAATCATGAATAACATTAAGGTGGCAACTTTAATACACATTTGGGTGGATTGGTTGGGTCACCTGGAGAATCCAGTGTTTGTCCATTTGGGAAATCCTGGAGTACCCATGATTTTTCCTCGGTTCGCCATCCAGGGTCAAAGGGATCTTACGATATTTCATGACTAGAAACTTCCGTGTGCAGCAAGCCATTATGGGCTTTGGCGTAATTGAGTAAGTTATATGAGCTCTCGAAAAGGTGGACTAGCAAATGTAGGGGAAAGTAGGTGTACCGATCTGCCCGGAGTAGAGAGTAAATGCTTTAGTAAGGCTGTGTCTCGATCTTCCAATCATGGATGCGGTCGAGTCTTGTGGGGAAAAGTGCTTAACCTCTGTAGAGTGTATAAACTAATCATGGTTAGCCGTGTCCCCGGTTATGGACATCTTGAGTATCTGGAATTGCATATTATTGTTGATCTCATCACTCTTTAATTAACTGAATTGGGTTTAATGATGATACTTGTTTAATTGGGATTTGAGTTGGAGGAACCTGCTCAAATATTGGTACAACTTGGGAGTAGTAAATAAAATTTATTCCTTTGTTGTAGGGAAAAACTAGCTTTATGCAAAATCTTAAACTTAGAGCCTCCACCAGCCAAATATTGCATGTAGATATAGTTCTTGCATTCATTGCTTTACAGTGTAACTCTGCCAGCATATTCAATGTGCAGACCTACACAGCTGCAATGTCTCATGTTGCAGACTACTCAAACAACAAATAAGGTGCGATAGGTCATTCTCGTGCACTCAGTTATGCTGTTGGAGTTGATGGACTCATTTACCTTCAAAGCTTCCACAATTATTTAGTTTAGATGGCCTTCGGCCATGCTATTTTTGTGTAATCATACTCATTATGAGGACTCGATATAATAAGTGTGTGGTTGAACTTTGTTATAATTCCTCAAGTACTGTGTGTGACAGCATTACAGATCCAGGGATGACACTTAAGCACAGAGACTTCGGTCCATTGGGATCGTGGTCGCTACACCTAGCCTCTTCTTCAGGTCTTCATTCTGCTCCAGTAGCACAACAATTTCCTCTTCATATCCATCGCGGGTTTCCTTGAGTTCCCCCTCTATCTCGATATTCCTGGTCATCACCTTCTTGGTCTTTTTCATGATAGCGCACATCTGATTCTCATATCGACGAATGTGTTGATCCATCTCCTGTAGGTATGCTGCAATAGATCCATCCTTCCAGGTGCGAATCATCTCACATTGCTCATCTCGACATCCACATATCTGGTAGACGGTGTCTTCAAGATCCTTGTTGTACACCTTGCAAATGCGTCGAAAGGTGATGTGGGCGGCCATGCTCTTTCCTAAGCTCCAAGTTGGTGCATCAAAGGTAAACTCAATGGGCTCGGTAGTTGGTGCAAAAGTCCTTCCAGGAACACAAACTTTGATCCTCCAGCGCTCTTCTTCTGGTAAAGTTGCAGTGAAGGTTTTGGTGAAGCTTGGTAGGCCGATGTTCAGATATTTTGTGACTTCCTTTAAGTGTCGTCCAAAAGGGGTGTTGTCACCAGGTTGAGTGAACTTGCTCCTAGGGTCCGACATCTATAGCGTAGAAATAGAGGAGGATTAGAAATGAATAGAGAAGAATATCATGTGGCATGTCCTAGTGGTCGTGTCCTATAGTCAACGTGTGCTCTGATACCATCTTGTAGCGACTGGATCCCAATAGATCGAAGTCTCTGTGCTTAAGTGTCATCCCTGGGTCGGTATGCTCACACACACATAGTACTCGAGAATTTATAACAGAGTTCAATCACACACTTATTACATTGAGGTCCTCATAAAGAGTATTTGTTACATAAATATGGCTGAAGGCCAACTAAAATAAAATAACTGCAGAAGCTTCGAAGGTAAATGAGTCCATCAACTCCACGGCAAAACTGAGTGCATGACAACGACCTAGCGCACCTTAATCTTTGTTGGAAAACTCTACAACATGAGACGTTGCAGCCATGTAGGTCAGCACATGGAATATGCTGGCAAAGTCACACTATAGAGCAATGACTGAAAAAGACTATATCTATATGCATATTTGGCAAGTGGAGGCTCTAACTTTAATTTTTGCATCAAGCTAGTTTTCCCCTACTACAATGGAATAAGTTTTATTTAGTACCAAGTTTATGCCATTATTAAGAAGGTTCCTCCAACTCAAATCCCCAAATTACCAAGTATAAATAATAATCCCAAATTCATTAATTAAATAGAGTGATGAGATCAATCGACAATTCACTTCCAAATACTCAAAGTTGTCCATAACCGGGGACACGGCTAATCATGACTAGTTTGTACAATATAAAGAGGTTTGTGCACTTCTCCCCACAAGACTCGACCACCTCCATGATTGGAAGATCGAGACACCACCTTTCTAAAGTATTTCCTCCAAACCCCGGGTAGACTGGTACACCTACTTTCCCCTACATCAGCTAGTCTACCACAGAAAGAGGTCACACAACTTACTCAACTATGCCATAGCCCATAATGGCTTATGGCTGCACACGGAAGTTTCTAGGCATGAAATATCATATGATCCCTTTGAGCTAGGGTGGCGGGCCTAGGGTAATCACACGGGTACTCCGGGATTCCCTTGGGCAAACACTGGTTTCTCCAGATGCCCCAAACAATCCACCCAGCTTTGTATTAAAGTTGCCACCTTAATTTCCCTAAGTTATTATTACTCCCGCAACTTTCGTGAATCTCACATACCAATCCCCGTCTACGAGCATGGCTAAGAAATTTATGAGCATAACGTATATTCCCGGGGTGATCAAAGGTAATAGGTTCCTACCTCATGAACTACATAGCAAAACTACATGTTCCCAATCCTACTCATGCAATCTTTGAGGGTGAAACTAATGCATTGTAAAACTGGGTATAAAAGAGTATGACCAAAGTATAACTTGCCTTGCTGACGATCAGTAAACCCTAGAGATTCATATTAGCAAGCTTCACACTCCAGATAATCTAATGAAGCAAACAATAACATACATAAGCACACAAACAATGTACCAAAAGGAAAACCGAAGAAAAGACTTATGAAAACTCCAAAAACAACCAAATAAAACTTCTGTACAGCACAAAATGTTAACAATAGCAAAATTGTGTGGTTTTGATCTTAACATACGGTACAAGTAGTTTAGCGCAACAAACACGGCAATGACTCCCACCCACACCCCCACCCCGGCGATCTCCACCCCCTTCCGGCGATCTCCTCCTCTAGCCACTAAATCCTAGTTCCATTCCAGTGGATCTCTTTGGCGCTCTGAGATCTACACGTTCATACCCATCTCTAATGGGTTCCGTGGAGGGTTCCACCCTTGGCTTGGATTTCTCCAAGGGTTTGGCTTTTGCGGAGAAGGTTTTTCAATCTACGGGCTTTTCGGCGCACCCCATGGAGGACTCTGACATCTTCACCATGGTGGTTTCGTTTGGACGCCACAATTTTCGTTTGAACGAAGATTCTGTGGCTGCGGCTCTGGAAGCAGCTATTGGTGGTTCGGGCATTGTTCTCATGGTCTTTCTGATAAAGGATAAGGTATTTGGATTCCAAGTTTCTTGCAAGGTTGTTGCCATGATCATTCTTTGCCTTCAGTCTTTTTCTTGTGATCAGTTCAAATGTTACTTTCATCTGTGGAGCAACGGTGGTCCTAATTGGAGTCATGAGTTCAAGATCTGGAATCTGGAGTGTGATGCTGAGTGGATCCTAGTGAGTCCTTCAAAAAGACATGCGGCACTTGGAGTTCTAGCCCTGCGTTCTAAGCCATCTAAGTCTTCTCTCAAATCTGCTCATTCAACTGGCAAGAAGCTTTCATTTGCAGCTTTTCAAAACTATGGTGCTTGTCAGGACTATCGTTATCCAGCTTCAGAAAGTTGCATTCGTGTTCATGAAGAGGCGGGTTACTCTTTTTCTTCTCATGAACGAGTTATTATTCGTCCAACATTACCGGCGACTCTCTAGTGGACGTCGGCGAGGCCGTCTATTTCGTTTGGTATGGTGCAGGATCTTACGCCGTCTGCTGATCGCACGCCACCAATCTCGGGCGGGATTTCTGTTCCTCTGAACGAGGACGTGCATGACCATGTTGGGCCAGCCTCGAGAGCTTCAGTGGGCCTTGATCAGCCCTCATCTTCCTCTGAGTTGGGCCGGCTTTCACCGGTCCTCTCTGGGGAGCAGTTGGATATCCCCTCGTCTCAAAAAGCCAGGGAAGATTTTGATAATTTAATTTCGGATATGGTCGATGAAATCTCTACGTGTCAGAAGTGCCTTCAGAAGGGACATTTTGCCTCTGCATGCACATCTAAGCTTTGGTGTATCTCCTGCCTCCGGTCCGGTCACGTCAAAAGAGATTGCAACAAGTTTGCTAGAATCTTGGGACTCGTTTGGCAAGGAAAACCCGTTAACGATCCATCTTCCGAGGCGCGCTGCGGGAATATCTCTCTGACAAATATTTTACCAAACTTGGACCTCCCTTGCACTTCCTTATTTACGCCGTCGTCTAGTTCCATCAGCCCCGGCCCCAAGACACCATCGGTCTCGCCGCCTGCAACCCCTCCTCCACCTCTGCACTCACCGTCCTTGGAGGCGGAGCTTCCAGCTCCGATGGCCAACTTCCACCTGGATCCCCTGCTGTCCGTGCCTGCTGGTCATCATATCATCGATGGTGGGGAAGACCGTCTGCCGTGAACCTTTGTGACGCCACATATCCCAATTGTGCGCCATCATGAGGAGTTCATGTTTGCGGAGGTAATGCCTATTCCTCAGCCAGATGAGATTGGTGCTGTTAGAGAGGAAGTAGTGCAGTGCTTGCAAGGTCATGGTGTTCTTGTTCGGTCAGCTCAGCCTTGGATCCATTCTGTTGGGTTGTTTGAGCTTCGAGACGCTGCCGTCAGATTTTCCCTGCTGCAACCTCCGCCTCAGCCGCTGGGTAATAACCGATTTGTGCGATTCATGAAGCACGATGAGGGTGAAACTTTTCGTGGAGTTCAGGGTTTTCATCAGGGACTTCTTATGTTTCTTGGGATTCTGTTGGACCTTCGCAACAGTGAATGCATTAGGGCAGCCGTGAATACTTTTGGCAAGTTTCATCACTGGGTCAGTGAGGACCCATATATGGTTCGCTCTTTGGTTTTTGCCTCATTCCCAGAGGATATCCTTGTGCCACGCGATGTGGTTTTCATGGATTATGCGGCCTATGGTGGTGCTCGGGTTTCTTGGACTGCGCCTCTGTACATTTTGGGAGCGAACTTTGCAGAGCAGATGCCCCAGGACGAAGATTGGATGCCACTCAATGGAAATCCGCATCCTGTTCCGGGTGTTCCTTTCCCCGAGCTGCCTCCGTTCAATTTACCTGCCTACCCGCCTTCGGGTGGAATGCTGTCCCTCCGCCGCCGGAGCCTGTGATAAATGAGGTGGCTGTGGACAATTGGGGTAATTGGGATGACAATGTTGAGCCTGAACCCGTTCAGGACAAAGAATCAATGGTGGTATATGTCTCCGCCCAGCCAAGCTCTGCTGCTAACCTGGTTCCACCTGTCATAGTGGTGGAGGATGATCCGTCTGAAGCTCCGGTGTTGCCTTTGATCAATGAAAATGCAGCTGACAATTGGGCAATTGTTGTTTATCAGCCTCCTGCTATCAGGGACGAAATTGCTCTGCCAGCGATTCCTTTTGGGCCTCCTTTGCCCCCGGAGATGATTTGGAGGAGATCCTTTGAGAGCCTTCTGCAAGCTCCTGTGGTTTTCCCTGTTCCCAGGCCAGAGCTATTGCAACCTCTGTCGTCGGTTGTTCTGTCCAAGAGAAGCTGGGACTTGGCTTTCAGCGATTCAGACCTGCCACGCCTTACCTGGAGAGATGAGGAGCCAGCTAGGCCTGTTGGCAGGGCGCTTTTTGCTGATCCTATTGATGTGCAACCTGTGCAGGTTCCTCCTCCTGCTGCGGTTAAAGCTCGCAGGCTGCAGAAGACCTTGGCGCCAACTCCAATTGTTGACACTGCAGTTCGTCGCTGCACCAGAAGCCCGGCTCAGCGGGATGGATTCAAGCCCACCTTTCAGGAGCTCACACTACAGCCCAAGAGGAAGAAGCCCAAGGCCAAGACTTTCATGGCCCAGATGCATGAAGAGCCTGCTTCTGATGTTCCTCCTGCAACCCCTGTCAGTCGACTTCAGGAAGTTGGGCGTGAGCTTGAAATTGATGCTGCGCTGCTATCTGTGGATGCACTTATGGTGGATCCACCTGCTGTTGCTTCGCCCAAATGTGATGTTTAGAGTGTCCATGGGTTGTGGGGTTTCGCAAGCCCTTAATTTTGCTTTATCTTTATGTTTAGGCAGTTGTGTTCTTCAGGAACTTTGGTGTGTGTTATTGTTGGGTCCGACTGGACTATGCTCTTTTGGACATGTGGTATTGTGTGCCATGTGGTTTCTGGCCTCTATCTTATGTTATAATGAGTAATATCTATAGAAACTGGAATGTTCTTTGTTGGAATGTTAGAGGTCCAAATTCTAAAGCTAGGCAGAGAGCTGTTAGGCAGAAAATTGAGGAAAGCCAATGTTCTATAGCCTGTCTGCAGGAAACAAAATGCACTTCTTTTGACTCTAGATCAATCAAATCTTTCTGCCCTAAAAGATTTGATTCTTTTGTCTGCTCCCCTTCAATTGGAGCTTCTGGAGGAATTATTGTTGTCTGGAATTCTGTTGTTTTTAGTGGCACTGTAGTTGAAGTGCAGCAGTTTGCTGTGGTTGTTCAGTTTACTTCCAGGCAGAATAATGAGTCTTGGACTCTAGTTGCTGTTTATGGCCCTTGTCAGGGTGAAGCCAGGGACAACTTTGTTAATTGGCTATACAATCTGGTTATTCCTATCAATGAACACTGGTTGTTGCTTGGCGATTTTAATTTTCTTCGGTCAGTGGATAACAGAAACTTACCTGGTGGGGACATTAATGACATGTTCATTTTCAATGAGATTATTGGTCACCTGGGCCTCCTTGAACTTCCAATTAAAGGCAGATCCTACACATGGTCCAATATGCAGGATATCCCACTTCTTGAGCAGCTAGATTGGTTCTTCACTTCTGTGGATTGGATTACTAATTACCCCATGACAGAAGTTCTGCCTTTGGCTAGGACTGCTTCGGATCATGTGCCCTGATTAGTCTCCATTAAAACATCCATTCCAAAATCAAATCTCTTTAGGTTTGAAAACTATTGGCTTGAACTTGAGGGTTTCATGGACTGTGTTGAATCCTCCTGGAAGCAGCCCTCTCGGAAAACACACATAATTGCTAAAATTGCAGACAAATTTAAATGTTTGAGAATGTGCCTTAAGAGGTGGAAAATGAGTGTTTCTAAATTGAGATTATTGATAAGCAAATGCAATCATGTTATCTTCCTTCTGGATGAGTTAGAGGAGTGGAGGCCTCTTTTTATTCAGGAGAGCAACTTCAGAAGAATTGTCAAAGCACATTTGGAAAAGCTGCTGCATTTACAATTTTTGTACTAGAAGAAGAGGTGCTCTATCAGGTATTTTAAGGTGGGGGGCGAAAACACCAAATTCTTTCATGCTATGGCCATTGAGAGGCATAGGAGGAACTCTATTGCTAGTCTTAGACTACCTGATGGATCTATAGTCTCTGACCACTCCCAAATGGCTAGAATTATCTGGAGTTGTTTCAAGAATAGAATGGGCACCTCTAGAGGGATTGTGATGGGTTTCGATTTGCCTTCACTCATCTCTCCTGTGTCTGGCCTTGAGGTGCTCACTAGGCCTTTTGAAAAGGAGGAAATGGACAATGTGGTCAAGCATATGCCTGTGGATAAAGCACCTGGTCCTGATGGTTTCAATGGCCTATTTTTTAAGAAATGCTGGCACCTATTTTCTGGGGATTTTTATGAGCTAGCTCAGGCTTTTTATGAAGGAACTGCTATTTTGGAAAATATCAACAGCTCTTTTATTACTCTGGTGCCCAAAAAACTTTCTCCTGAGGAAGTAGGGGACTATATGCCTATCTCCCTCACTAGTATGGGGCTCAAATTTCTATCTGAAATGGCTGCAAACAGATTTCAAGCAATGATTATGTAGTGCATCCATAAGAACCAATATGGCTTTATTAAGACCAGAACAATCCAGGATTGTTTGGGTTGGACATTTGAGTACTTACAATAATGCCACCAGTCCAAGAGACCTATAGTGATCCTCAAATTGGATTTTGAAAAGGCTTTTGACTCTATTGAGCATGAAGCTATCTTTCAAATACTCAGATGTAAGGGTTTTAATGAGATGTGGATTTCTTGGATGAAGCAACTCCTTGCCACTGGTACTTCTTCTGTTTTGCTCAATGGAGTCCCTGGGAGGAAGTTTGTTTGTAAGAAAGGAGTTAGACAGGGCGACCCTTTATCTCCTCTTCTTTTTGTTATAGCTGCTGACTTGCTACAAATAGTGATTAATGATATGTTCAGGAAAGGAATTCTGCATTTACCTATACCTTGCCATGATTCAGACTACCCTATGATCCAGTATGCTGATGATACTTTGATCATCCTCCCCGCAGACAGGGTTCAACTTATGGCTATGAAGGATATGTTAAAGGTGTTCTCTCAATCCACTGGTCTGGATGTCAACTATCATAAGTCCTTCATTATCCCAATCAATGTTGACTCTGCTATAATGGAGGATCTGGCCTCTGCTTTTGGTTGCAAAATTGGAAAAATGCCATTTACATATCTGGGATTGCCTGTGGGGACCACAAGACCCAAAATGGTAGACTTCATGCCACTGGTTGATTGTATGGAGAGAAGAATGACTGGCAGTTCTTCTTTCCTTAACCAAGGAGAAAGGTTGCAGTTCCTTAACTCTGCTCTTTCCTCATTGCCAATATTTTTATGGGTAGTCTTGCACTCCCAGCTGGTATTCAAAAGCAGTTGGAAAGAATCCAAAGGCAGTGCTTGTGGAGAAAGCATAGGGATGAGCCAGCTCCATCTCTTGCTGCTTGGGATCTCATATGTAGGCCAAAGAACAGAGGAGGTCTTGGTATTCTAAATCTGGGGGTCAGAATGTGGCTCTTCTTATCAAGCATGCCAGTAACTTCCTAAACAAGCAAGATATTCCTTGGGTTTCCCTAGTTTGGGATTCTTATTATTTTGAAATTATGCCCCAAGGAACTAAGGATTGTGGCTCTTTTTGGTGGAGGGATATTTGCAAAGTTATGCAGCATTTAGAGACTGCTCCTGGGTGCAGGTCAATGAAGGGGACACTGCTCTTTTTTGGTCTGATAATTGGAACCTTGGCTCTGAAACTTCTAGCTTGCAGACAAGATTCCCAAGGCTTTTCTCTTTTGCCAAGGACCCCTCGATCTCTGTTAAGGAAATCTTCAATACCCAGGATATGCACCATCTCTTCAACCTTCCTTTATCAGCTCAGGCTTTTGATGAGTTAAACCTGATAAAGGATCTGATGGATTCTCATAGAAGGGACCCCAGCTCGATGGATCTTTGGTTCTGGCAGGGCTCTACCAAGTCTTTCAAGCCCAAGATGTTTTACTCCCACACCTTTCAGTCTGAGACATTTAATCCTTTGCTATGTTGGATTTGGAAATCCTCCTGTACTCAGAAGATCAAGGTCTTTGCTTGGATGCTTATTATGGACAGGTTGAACACCAAGGATATGGTGGAGAGAAGGCACTGGCATATGGAAGGTGGAGTCCACTGTAGGATGTGCCCTCTGCAGGCAAGAGAAACCAGGGATCACTTATTCTTCAACTGTAATTTCAGTGTAAGGGTCTGGAACTATCTGCAGATTGATTGGTCTGCTGGCACCTCCATGATTGACCTGGTTACACAGGCAAGGAGAAGCTTTGATAGGCCTTTCTTCTCTGAAGTGGTGTTCATTGCTTGCTGGAATATTTGGATCATCAGGAATGCCAAAGTTTTCAGAAACGAGAGGGCTTCTTTTAATAAATGGAGGTTTGCTTTTAGACATGATATTAGCCTCATGCAACACAGAATCAGATCTGCTTACAAGGATGAACTGCTTAAATGGATCTCTTTCCTCCCCCCCTAAGCTAGGCTAGTTAGGCTCTCTTTCTTCTTTGTACTCTGGTTACTCCTTGTAATCAACTTTGTTGTATCTGTCCTTTAAATCAATAAAGTTTTGATCTGCTGTGGGGGTTTTGCCCCACAGTTCCCAGTCAAAAAAACATATGGTACAAGTGATGAGATTCAATTTGCAAAAAGAATTTCTCAAATCGGAGTTACGAAATTCAAATTATAGCCAAACGAAGTTTGAACCAAATATGTACAAATTCAAAATTTAAAACTTTCATAAAAATAAATTCTATATTTGTTCTATGGATAGAGGGGATCGTCATCAAGAAGTTGGCATTGGTTTCGTTGAATTTGGACAAACGGTTTAGAAATTGTGCTAGTTTGAAAAACAAGGACTGGTCTGTAAGGAAATTATTCGCTACTGGGTCCTTGGCTACGACATAGAAACCTACAGGACAACCATCCGCTACAGAAGCTTAAGAAACGAAAACGTTCACTACAGAGGCTGAACTAGCGAATGTTCACTATCTAACGGATACGGGTTAAAAAAATAAAAAAATAGATCGATCTAGTCCTAACCTCAGAAGTGTGATCGGATGGAGGGCGGCTTCGGAGGCGTACCGCGGTGGCTGGGGTTGTCGTCTTCGGAGAAGACGGCGGTGGCAGCTTCGGCTTCGAATGGGGTGGCGTCTCGGTGGTCGGCGTCTTCGGGTGGAGGCATGGGGAGGTGCGGCGCATCGAGCCAAGTCCGATGGCGGTGGCGGCGTCGGTCAAGGGGGGCGGTGGAGCGCGGGGCAAGGCGGGGGAGCTGCGGTGGCCTCAGATGTGGCGGCCGCTATTGCTGATTTGGGAGGAGGAGAGATGGCCGGGGTTGGGGCTATATATAGGAGGGAGGGGCGGCTGCTTGGAGAAGGGGCAAAGGCGAGGCGGCGAAGAGACCGACTCGGCCACAGCGTCCGGAGGCGGCACGACGGCTGCGACGTGCTCGGGCGGAGCTCCGCCTAGAGTCGGAGGCGAGCAGTGAGGGAGTACTTGATTAAGGGGTCCTCGGAAAGCCGGACTCTATGCTTGTGCTGGACTGTTGGGCTGTGAAGATACAAGACAGAAGACTTCTTCCCGTGTCCAGATGGGACTCTCCTTTGTGTGGATGGCAAGCTTGGCGATGCGGATGTGTAGATTCCTTTCTCTATAACCGACTTTGTACAACCCTAGACCCCCCGGTTTCTATATAAACGGGAGGGTTTAGTCCATAGGACAAAATCATAATCTCATAGGCTGGGCTTCTAGGGTTTAGCCATTACGATCTCGTGGTAGATCAACTCTTGTAAGACTCATATTCATCAAGATCAATCAAGCAGGAAGTAGGGTATTACCTACATAGAGAGGGCCCGAACCTGGGTAAACATCGTGTCCCCCCTCTCCTGTTACCATCGACCTTAGACGCACAGTTCGGGACCCCCTTCCCAAGATCCGCCGGTTTCGACACCGACATTGGAGCTTTCATTGAGAGTTTCGCTGTGACGTCGAAGATATGATTGATGGTGCACCTTGTCATCAAGGACAACATCACCTCCGGAGGAGCCCTGGCCTCAGGACAAACCCTCTAGCTGGGCGTCTTCACTATGACTACCCGTTCGGCCGTCGGGCTGATGATGACTTCTCGGGTCATCGAAAATCGCCTCCGTGTCGGCTCAGAATACTCTGAACAGATGAATCCTACGGAGTTTTCATCTTTAAATGAACTCGTAGATTGCATCGCCGCCTTGGGAGTCGCTACGGACTACGACCAGATTGGGCTTAAACCCGATCAGAGAGAAATTGAATCTCTGCCGATCACCCATCAGATAGCTGTAGTGGAGGAGCAACGTGACAACTCTTCCTCTATATTGAGGATGAACTATGTTCGGATTTCCGAGCTCATAGAGCCGGACACCCGCCCGTGGGAGGACGTGCCCCGTACTCCGAACCCAGAGTCGGACTGTGGGCCTGAAAAATTGGTTGATATCCCAGAGCACGAACTGTTGAGCTCAAAAGTTTCTCAAACTCCGGATCCCAGATTGGGTCAGGGTTTGGACTTAAAGCCACCCACCCACCTAGATACACGCGATCTTATGCACATCAGACAACAGTCCCAAGAAACAGTCTACCACTTTTGGGCCAGATTCCTCCTTGTCAAAGGCAAGACCAAAGACTGCCGCGATGAAGACACAGTCTCATTAATCTGCAAAAATTGCACGGATGAGGGAATCCTGAATGCAATCAACCGCCTTCACGTATCACACTTTGTTGACTTGGCAACCATAGTACAGAAGTACCGTGCAATGGAAAGCGCCTGGAAAACTCAGGCAACCTCTTGGGAGCCACCGGTTTCCACTAAACCCCTCGCCCGGACAAAAAGGATGCACCCTCATAAGTTGCCTGATCCAATAACAAAAAAATCAAAGCCCATTATGGGGCGCGGAACCATCCTGGAGGCATGGCTCGATAGGCCATGGAAAATACACACAACACCGGATATCGTACCAACCCATAGCCTTAGAGCATGTTGGATACTCCGGCAGGTGGCCAAGAGCGGTGAGGATCTCCTCACCAAAAATATCGCAGAGCCACATCCAACGGAAGACAACAACCCTACAGTATTGACAGTCTTCGAGACTTTTGCCTCAAACAATAGGCGCATAAGGGCACTCCGCGTCCTCACTGAAGTCTAGCAAGTTGCAGCAATAAACCCCTGGAATGACACAACCATAACTTTCAATGCCAGTGACGAACCAAAATTCAGAACAGTCCAAGCAGCAGCCGCATTGGTCCTCAGTCCAATTCTCGATGGCTTTCGGCTTATGAAAGTGCTCATGGACGGCGGCGGCGGACTAAACCTCATTTACGAGGAAACTCTCAACAAAATGGAAATAGGCAGGAGCCACATTGAGCAAAGTAGCACGACCTTCCGAGGAATTATTCCCAGTCGGGAGGTGCGATGTGCGGGAAAAATCACACTCGATGTGGTATTCGGCACGCCGGAGAATTATCTGTCCGAAGAGATAACCTTTCAAGTGGCCCCTTTCAATAGTGGATATCACGCCTTGTTAGGGCGAGATGCATTTCCAAGCTTCCAAGCTATGCCCCATTACGGGTACATGAAGCTCAAGATGCCTGGGCCCAATGGAATCATCACTCTTGCCAGCGATCCAGACATAGCACTCTGCGCCGAAAACAAAACCGCTGCCTTGGCCCTCGAGGCACTGTCTGAAGCCCTCGCGGCCGAAGAATTAACCGCGTTGCGCTCCACGGTGGATATGGATGACGTGATCCCGATAAGCGACCCAAATCCTCCTCCTTTAAACCAGCAGACGAAATAGTCAAATTCCAAGTCCACCAAACGCACTCCATGAAGACAGCATCCATCGGGGCACAACTGGACCCAACCGTTGACGCCGCACTGTGGGCGTTCCTACATGAAAACTGGGACATATTCGCCTGTCACCCTTCTGATATGCTAGGAATCCCACGCAGGCTGGCCAAACATAGCCTAAACATACTGAAAAGATATAAGCCGGTCAAGCAAACATTGCAGCGCTTTGCGAAACCCAAACGACAAGCCATGGGGGAGGAGCTAGCCAAGAGACAAGCCATGCGAGCAACCCAATCCTGGCCGCGCCGAACATAGGCGAACACATGCTACTATACATGTTAGCAACGCACCAAGTCTTAAGCGCGGTGCTCGTCATCGAACGAGAGGAGGACGGACACAAATTCCCGCTTCAGAAGCCGGTATACTACTATCCACCGTTCTCACACCATGCAAATCCCGGTACCCTCATTACCAAAAAATAGCATACGCGGTCTTCATGGCATCCCGGAAACTATGACACTTCTTTCAAGAGTGCTCAATAACGGTGGCCTCCGAAGTACCACTCAATGACATAATAAACAACCGTGATGCTATGGGCCGGATTGCCAACTGGGCCATTGAGCTCCTCCCATTCGACATATCATACAAACCGCGCTGGGCCATTAAATCCCAAGTATTGGCCGACTTCATCACCGAATGGACAGAGGCCGAACTCCCTAAAGAGTACGGCACATATTCCAACTGGGTCATGCACTTCGACGGCTCCAAAATGCTGGCAGGCTTAGGGGCAGGCATTGTCCTAGCATCCCCTACTAGAGATACAGTTCAGTACGTCCTCCAAATATTATTCACGGACTCCAACAATGCAGCCGAATACGAAGCCTTATTGCATGGTCTCCGGATGGCTGTCTCCATGGGCATACAACGCCTGGAGGTGCGTGGGGATTCAAACTGTTGAATTTAGGGATTCGCAACCCTTAAGAGGTTCAAACTCTGGGGTGCATGCGGAGATCTCAACCTGTCCAGCCTGCCTACTCGCGATCCTCCTAAGCCTAGCGCGTCGAGCTCAAAGAGACACAAAGACACAAAGATTTATACTGGTTCGGTCCATCGTTGTGGTGTAATACCCTAATCCAGTGTGGTGTGGTGGATTGCCTCGAGGGGCTATGGATGAACTAGTACAGTGGATGAACAAGCCTCTGGAGGTGAGGTGTTCTTGAGCTGGTGTGGTGCTCTACTTGTTCTGAACTCGGTCCCTCTGTATGGTGGTGGATAGGTCCTATATATAGTGGCCTTGGCCCTCTTCCCAAATATGAGCGGGAAGGGATTCCACAACGGCTGGATACCCTCAAATCCAAGATGCGGACAGTAGCCCCCGGGCCCAAGGCGCGCTCGGACTTGGCTTCCAGGCGAAGCCAAAGGGCAAGTGCGGAGTGCCGCGGGCCCTAATCGCCTGCGGCCTTGATGACGTGTGGAAATTGATTGGATGTGGGCGACTCCGCTTCCCCACGCTGCCTCGGCAATTGCTCGACTTGACAACTACATGCTACATGCACAGAGGATCATCATTACTGGAAATCGTGCGAGGCCGACGATTTACCTTCTCCCAGCCATAAATGTGCGAGTGGGTGGAGCCCCTGCGCATCTCTCTTTTGTCTTGCTCCCGCCTGCTTCTTCTCCTATCCATCGTTCTTCCATGGCGCCGATCAGGAGGTACTCCGCGGCAGAGAAGGGGAAGGCTCCTAGGGAGGGGCCTGACCCTCTCCCGCCAAAAAAATGAACCCGCCTCCCTGACGATGCTAGCGTGGGGCATGAGTTGGCCAGCCCTTGGCAATCGAGGCCTCCACCTGGCTTACCCCTCCCTTATATGCCAGCACTCAAGATGATGGAGTGCACCGTCGCGTGGTGCCTGATGAGGATGGCAGGGCCGCCATTGCCCTGCCGGCCGCACCACGGACCCAGGCCGAGGGTAGCTCGCACGAGTTTGTGGTGTGGGAGGCGATGCCTCCCGACACCTGGATCTGACTCCCGCGGTTCTTTGCCCACAAGTTGCCTCCGAGGGTACCGGTCGAGCTATGGCTGCAGCGCGCGGGGTGCCGCAGCTTGGCTACCGCGGCTGAAGTCGAGGTGGTGCTGCCTGGAGACGTCTTCATGACGCGAGGATGGGGCGAGATTGCCCGGGCCTGCCGAGCGGAGGGAGCCCTGGCGATCTACTTCGAGTACGATGGCGCGACAACCTTGTTTTTCATGGTCTTCAACAAGGAGGGCGAGCGGCTGGAATGGTGCCCCGGAGGAGATATCTCGAGGGATGCCGTAGTGGGTGCTGGATATGTCGCTGCCACCTTTAGCGCTTCGTCCAGCAGTAGCGGCGATTCCTGGGAGTCCAGCAACTCTCCAGAGCCTAGTGATTCTCCGGAGTCGAGCGACGATAGCTACGTTCCGCCAAGCTCCCGCCGAGGCCGCAGCGCAGCTGCGGCTGCCGCCCGGCGTCGCCAGTTATACCTTAGGACCCTGTAGTTGGTTCTCCTGTGCGATATGAAGATCAGCCCCCGTGGGGTTTGTAAGGATCGGAATGCATTTAATAGTATCGCTGTTTCTTTTGATTTCGTAATGGATGAGCGTATTCTAGTTCGGCTGAGCCCCTCCTTTTTCTCTTCCCTAGACAGCACGGCGCTCTACGCCGACAATACCCAGTCCCGAGGCAGGCTTCAGCCCTCGCTAGTATGCCAGGTCACGATGCCATGGTCAAGGCTAGGAGGTGAGTGGCCCAAGGTCCGGTAAGATCTCTTGACACGCGATTCTCACGAGGTCCCCTTTGGCGTGCAAGCAGCTATATAAAAAATCAAAAAGGGGAGTTGAATTGCCCAAGTGGAACTGCTAGGCGGGGCGTGGGGAGCGGAACTAGTGCTGCAGCAAGCCGAGACTTATCTTTTTGCTGCCTGAGTCCATTGGTGAGGTGATGCTTGCTGTCGCACCTGTGGTGCCGTTAGGTGCAGCCTGCAATGGCCACCCTCCTGCCTTGCTCACCAAAATGCTCTACGTCCTCGGGTCCCGACCCTCGAGCGAGCTCAGCCGACGTTGGTATGCCAGGTCGCGATGTCGTGGTCAAGGCCAGGGCGTGAGGGCTGGAGAGCCAGTAGGAGCTCCCGAGACGCGATGCTCGGGAGGCCCCCCTTTAACTTGCAAGCGACTCGCAAGGCCAGACGATGGTTGTCCGGGCTGACCTTTGGCCCATAGCTGGGTGAACCTACAGGTTGGATGGCAAAGGAGGCCGAGAGCCCCAGAGCATGAGATGGAGGCACCAAGGACCCTGCGAGGTGGTGTACGCGAGGCGGGCCGCGAACCAAAGCTCGATCCCCAGGTTTATCAGCGTTGCAGGGACGTACCCAAGCACAAGCGCCGTTCCGATGTGAGTATCATGCAGTGATGCGGGAATGGCGTTGGTTAGAACACATGAAGGTCGTGAGGCGGTGGTCACGAGGTGACGATCGTAGACAAATTCATGGAAACGATTAGATAGTCCTGGTGAATGCAAAATGATACATGCCGTAGGGCCAGACCCACACGGCCTGGGGTTGATGCAGCTCGAGGGGCACCCCAAACTGAATGAACTAGGGAGATTTCACCTGGTACCGTTGCTGCAGAGTTGTTGAAGGAGCCAAAAAATGCGCGCCACTGAAGCCGTTCCTCATGATCCGCTCCGATGCCGAGCCTCGGGTGGCCCGAAGGGACCGGAAGGCTCCTGAGGGTGCTCCTCCATCTTTGCCATGACCTCCTGGTGTTAGGCCTTGCAGCCCGTCCGAGCATCCCTTATGTAGCGCTGGAACGCTGCAGCCGTGCCCGCTAAGACAAAAGGCATGCAGACGTAGCTGTGAGGCAGACCCTTGCATCGGCCGACACGAGACGGCCACATGAGCTGCCGAGACGTGGCCCTGTTGACCCCGACAATGTCGATGCAGATGCGGAACTCCTTACCCTCGCCAGGACAATGAGCTGCGCCATGCGGCAGACAACGATCGTCTTGTAGAACCCTTCCTTCCTGAATCTCCTCGATTGCCTTGCTGATGAACTCGTGAACGCTTGGTGCCCCACGCCTGCTGCCTTCTCTTGGGAAGTGTGCTCTGAAGAGCGCCTCAACATGGTGCCCGAGCGCCACTCTCGCGACATTGGCTAGATCTGAGGACCTCGAAAGAGAGCCCCCGAGCCCAGCCTGAGAGGAGCGTCGGGCATGCCTTCCTATGTGATGGGTGAAGGTGCCGCATTCGGAGATGCGAGACTCAGTGATGCGTCCTTGAGTGATGCTCCCTCACGAGGCCCTTGGCCCAGCTGCAGCTTCTTCGTCTTGGGGTGACCTTAGGAGGGAGGGCTTCGTCTTCGTTTTCTGGGTTCTCAACTGCTGCAGCCTGGAAGGCACGCTCGAGGGAGCACACCGCATCCTTCTCTTGGCAGGCGACTGTGATGGTGCCGCCGCTTGCTGTCATCTTGAGGATGTTGTAGCCATGGTGTGTAGCCGCCATGAACTTGGCCAGTGCTATGTACCCTAGGATGGCGTTGTAGGGCAGGCGGATGTTGGCGACGTCGAAGTCAATGAGCTCGGTGCGGTAGTTGTTGCGCTCGCCGAAGGTGACAGGGAGGCGAACTTGCCCGATCGGATGTGTCGATCCGTCGGTCACTCCTGAGAATGGCTTGGTGGGGTGCAGCAGGTAGTATGGCACCTGGAGCCTGTCGAACGTCTGAACAGAGAGAACATTGAGCCCTACTTCTCCATCAATGAGGGTCTTGGTGATGGTCACGTTGCTGACGATGGAGGAGTACAGCATGGGGAGCACTCTAGCGGTAGCCGCGGACTTGAGCTGGTCCGAGGAGTCGAAGGTGATGGCGCACTTGGACCACTTGAGAGGGCGAGTTGCTTCAGGCTTGGGGAGCACTGCATTCACCTCGCGTGCAAACTACTTGAAGACAAGATGGGACGCCGGGGCCTGTGAGCCGCCCAAGATGTTGGTCCTGGTGGTGATCTTCGTTCCTTCTTGGCGGTGGAGGCAGAGGAGGCAAAGCTGCGTTGCCCTGAGGGCGGTCCTC
Organism: Aegilops speltoides; assembly: GCA_021437245.1. NCBI lineage: Eukaryota > Viridiplantae > Streptophyta > Magnoliopsida > Poales > Poaceae > Aegilops > Aegilops speltoides. Next base: position 273,773,791 of record CM038143.1, on the reverse strand, counting down.
ACGAGGCTGCTCCCTCCAGTTGCCCTCACGAGGCTGGTCCTGCCAGCGGTCCTCACGAAGCTGGTCGCGCCACTCCTGATGGCGGTCGCATCCATCCCAGCGTCCTCCACCTCGGCAACCTCCGCGACCGTAGCCTCGATCGTTGCGCTCCGGGCGTCGACCGAGGCGCCCGTTGCAGAGAGCCCTGAGCTCCTGGCAGTCACTAGTGTTGTGGGTTTAGATGTTGTGGAAGGCGCAGAACGGCCGCTTGCCCTTGGATGACTCTGGGTGGTCCCAGCCGCGCTTGGTCTCTGGCTCAGCCGCAAGCATGGCTGGCCCCTTGCGCTTCATGTCCTTGGTCTTGGTCTTCTTGTCTTCTGGATCAGCATCGGGGAGCTCAAGGAGGGAGAGGCGTCCCTCCTCAGCCCTTGCACACTTATTTTCCATGTTGAACATCTCCAGAGCGGTGTAGAGATCCTGTGGATGGTTTGCTCCTCCTTCATCTCAACATCGCGGACGCCATCGGTGAACGCGGAGATGATGGCCTCGTCAGACACCTTGGGAATCTTGAGGCGAACGTTGTTGAAGCGCTGGATATACTTATGCAGGGTCTCTCGAGTTCTTTGCTTGACGCGCGCAGTGGTGGCATGTCGACGGATGGTCACGAGTGCCCTGGAAGTTGGCGATGAAGCGGCTGCGCATCTCCTCCCAGGAAGAAACCAACCCCTCGGTCAGGTTCAGGATCCAAGAACGCGCGCCATCCTTGAGGGCCATCGGGAACCAGTTTTCCATGATCTTATCATCGCCGTTAGCCGCCTTGATGCTCAGCTCGTAGAGCCGTAGGAACTCGGCGGGGTCTGCGGTGCCGTCATAGAGTCGAGGCAGGTCAGGCTTGAACTTGCTCGGCCAGACGACATTGCGGAGCTTCATTGTGAACAGGCAGCATCCTGCCGTGGCCACCGGAGGTCGTCGAGGGGGTGGAACGTGGTCCTAGTGCACGCGCTCCGCCACCTCCTATGGCGGCGCGCGAGCCTGGTGTTGGGGTGCTGGAAGCACGCACGTTTCTCCTTGGGGACGTTGCACCACCTGGGAGCTCACGTCATCCCGAGACGGCATCGAGCGCTTCAGGTCGCACCATGGAGCCATACGCCTTGGCTCGATGATGGCGCCTCGGGCCGAAGGTGGAGGAGGAGCTCCATGTGCAACGTCCCACGCTGCAGGTGGTTGCTGAGGCAGTGAGGGAGCCGGCCTATCAGAGCCCCCGTGTGCAACACCTGATGAGCTCGGCGATCCGCTCGAGCCACTCCTCGTAGAGATAACCCACCGGATGGTAGCGAAGAAGCTCCCGCACCATGAGCAGAGCGGCCTGCGGGTCCACCTGGCCGCGGCGCGTGTGGGATGATGAAGCTGCTGGGGTCAGTGATGGAGTAGTGGTGTGACCGTCACGGTGCACCGATGGGTGCAGCGATGAAGCTTGCTCCTCGTGGTCGACAGGGCCCATGGCGGCGTTGGCCACCGGAGAAGGAGCTTGGTGGGCACAGCTGTCACCCGCCGGAGCCATCTGAGCAACGCGGGCGGCAACCGCAACCTGACGCTCGGCGTGAGCCCTGTGCGCGTTGGCCATGGAGGTGTTGGAGCGGTGGCGGATCGGACGACACAAGAGAGGATCCGACGCACCCCTACCTGGTGCGCCAAATGTCGGATTTAGGGATCTGGCAACCCTTGAGAGGTTCAAACTCTGGGCTGCATGCGGAGATCTTAACCTGCCAACCTGCCTACTCACGATCCTCCTAAGCCTAGCACGTCGAGCTCAAAGAGACACAAAGACACAGAGATTTATACTGGTTTGGGCCACCGTTGTGGTGTAATACCCTAATACAGTGTGGTGTGGCGGATTGCCTCGAGGGGCTATGGATAAACTAGTAAAGTGGACGAACAAGCCTCGGGAGGTGAGGTGTTCTTGAGCTGGTGTGGTGCTCTACTTGTTCTGATCCCGGTCCCTCTCTATGTTGGTGGCTAGGTCCTATATATAGTGGCCTTGTACCTCTTCCCAAATATGAGCGGGAAGGGATTCCACAATGGCGGGATTTGAAAGGGGACAAGTAGTACAGCCTATCCTGACAAAAGTAGTCTTCGCCTGCGAAAAGCCTCTGGTCGTGACGCTGCGGTGGGCTCGGTGATGACCTCCGTCCTGCCGTCCTGGCGGTCTTGGTCTCATTGCAAAAAATGGAAACATTTGGCTGATTCCTCAGGACTCCATGCCTATGGCTTGCCTACCTTGCACCGAAGAGGAAACCTGCGCTCTGCACCCGCCTGGCGCCCGCTTGGCCTTGGTCGTCATGGCTCACGTCAGCTCAGCATCATGATGTAACTTGCATAGAACTCTCCGCCCCTCAGGAGCCCTCCTGAGGAGGCCACTTCCTTCAGGGGTCTTGGCTCGTCCGCCTAGCGAGGCTTGGCACCTCGTGAGGGTCTTGTGGTGTTGGTGTTGATGTCGGGCCGTACCAGGCCGTCGATGGAGTCACACAATGGGTCGCAGGCAGGCAGGGCTGGATACCCCCGAATCCAGGAGGCCGACACAAACCTCACAATATCTCAAATAAATGGAGATTCTGATGCCAAAGATCAAAAGATGGTGGCTTACCGTAACGCCGTTCTCAAAATGTCGGCTCGGTTCGAGGGGCTCGATTTTCACCATGTGGCTCGATAAATTAACCAAGCGGCAGATGTCCTTGCTCGCATCGGCGCTAAGCGCGACCCTGTCCCACCAAACATCTTTTTTGAAAGGCTTTTCAAGCCATCCATGGTGTGGCAAGGAGAGAGCAGCAACGCCAATCCGGATCCGACTACAACCCCAGACTCCGAACACACCGACATCATCGGGGGCTCAGCCACCGAAATTACACCGTCGCCCCATTTAATCATGGCAGTCATTGCCCCATGGACCGAACCCTTCTTGGCCTACCTTAATAGGCGAGAACTCTCTGAGGATCAGAATGAGGCGCGCTGCATTGTGCGGTGCACTAAATCCTACAAAGTTCATGAGGGAGAACTCTACAAGAAAAGCGCTACCAGAATACTTCAAAGATGTATCTCCAAGGAAGAAGGGCGGCAACTCTTGGCTGAAATTCATGCCGGTCTCGGCGGTCACCACGCTGCGTCTTGGTCCCTTGTAAGCAAGGCCTTCTGTATAGGTTTCTATTGTCCAACGCCCCGAGCAGACGCACAGGACCTTGTCCTACATTGCGGCGGATGCCAGCTTTTCGCCAACCAAAGCCATATGCCACCCACAGCTCTACAAACAATCCCCATCACATGGCCTTTTGCGGTCTGGGGGGGTTGATATGGTCAGACCTCTTAAAGGAGGAAGCCATAAGAAAAAATATCTGTTGGTCATGGTGGATAAATTCACCAAGTGGATAGAGGCCAAACCAGTTAAAACGGCCGAAGTCGGGCCGGTGATAGGCTTCATATCTGGTGTTGTGCACCGTTACGGTGTCCCACACAGCATCATCACTGATAACAGCTCCAATTTCATAGCCGATGAGGTGAAAACTTGGTGTGCGAATCTAGGCATAAAGCTCGATTATGCCTCCATCTATCACCCACAAACCAACGGTCAGGTGGAACGAGCCAATGGTCTTATTATGAGCGGCATCAAACCCAGATTAGTGCGGTCTTTGAAAGAATCAGCCAAGCACTGGGTCGAGGATCTTGACTCCGTACTCTAGGGGCTGCGGAACACGCTCAATCATTCTACCGGATATACACCTTTCTTCATGGTGTACGACACAGAGGTTGTGTTACCCTGCGACATTATTCATGACTCACCTCGAGTGCGCATGTACGAAGAGAGAGAGGCCAAGCTTGATCGGCAGGACAGCTTAGATGCCCTAGAGGAGGAGTGCGATGTTGCAAAAGCCCGTTCCACATTCGATCAACAACAGGCCTGCAGATATCAAAGCAGAGAAGTACGGGCCAAGACTCGTTGTATGCTTGCTGGAGAAGAAAAAGGACAAACTCAAGCCCAAGTGGGAGGGTCCCTTCATCATTGACGAAGTCCTCACAGGAGGAGCGTACCGCCTGCATGATGCGTTAGACAATCGCCTAGAGCCGAACCCGTGGAACGCGACCAGACTCCGAAGATTCTATGCCTATCGCGAGACTCTTCGTTCGTCTCCTTTACCCCTTTTTTTTGTTTCCAGTATTTATTTTCCTCTCTTTTCACTTTTTTTCTTTGCAAGCCTTAAAGCTTTTGTGCGACTAAACCGTGCAGCTTTGACGCACACATTCTAAAATATGTACGTCAATTATACCTGGGGGCTTCTCGTATAGAAGCTTATTATTATTATTATTATATTCTAAGCATTAAGCTCACCACATGTATGTCTTTTCTGCATATGTACCTTTTCTTCGCCATTATATGCATCGATATGACTTAAGTTTTTGCCAAGCTGGGCTGGCTGGTTCCTGTGCTTATGCCCTACGTTCCCGTTAGTTCGGCTAGGGCATAAAGGGAGCACCTCTGCGATTGTTACTGCCGGGTCATCCGGATGTGTACCTTAGACTGGGTGAAGCCGAAAGCTAGCGTTCTTAAGGGAATATTCGGTCGGCATACTAAAGATGTTTTTTATTTGTCACATTACGAACCCCCAGATGTTATGTATGTTGTGGTTTTTTCAAACATAGTTCAGACATGCACGATTAACGCATGCTGACCCAGGGAAAGGAACCCTTAATGGAACTATTCTCTCTGGAAGATGTTTCTTACGATAAGAAATGTAATATAACATAACTAGCCGGATACTTGTCTGTTCAAGCAACTATGACCCCTACGCCTGGTTTCCACGCGTACCCTGGTATATCTTACCGAGCGGGTATTCGGAAACACTCCACACCTTTGGGTCCAGAGGTCGAAGCGAAAAGGTCTACATGACAATCATGTTACAATCCAGCTAGAGACATAATTTGTCAATTGAAGGACATAGTCACTTAGAGTCAAAATTTCTTCCTCTATGCCATCTAATAGGCTATCTAGCCTACAATCCTGTTGGTAATATTTGGCGGCTACTTGTACCTGGTCGTATACCAAACTAACGGGAATTTCTTCTCCATTTGATCCTAAAGGTCCGACCCGGGCCATGTGATTTGGGTTGAGCTTGGTATATCGTTTTTTCACCATGGCCCAGGCCTCTCGAGCACCTTCCCGACAGGCCGATATCTTCCATAATTGGAAACGTTGCTGCGCTCCTTTTTAATAGTTGTACCAGCTCCTCCATATTTCCTGGAGGGGAGTCGGATGGCCACAAGGCCTTGGCAATACTCTGCATCGCCTGCTGAGCTCGCTCATGCACTTGCGACAGCTCTTGTAGCAGATCGCTCGAAGATCCGAACACCTCCTCTTCGGGAAGGCCCGGCAGCATACCTACAAATATAATTCTATCAGTTCCTTCCCTAGACAAATTATGTAGGGGTAAGTTTAAACACATACTGAATATGCCGCCTCGCAGCTTCCTATTCTCCCTCACGGAGTCAGCCAGCTGGGCCTGCACATATTTTAGCTCTTCGCCCAACTTGGTGCTGGAATCTTCGAGTTTGTTTTTCTCCTCCCTGACCAGTGTCAGTATACGTTCGCCCGCTGCTACCTCTTGAGCACTGCATTGGTTTTCCCTTGAGGAGGAAAGGGTGATGCAGCAAAGTAGCGTAAGTATTTCCATCAGTTTTTGAGAACCAAGGTATCAATCCAGTAGGAGGCTCCACGCAAGTCCCTCACACCTACACAAACAAACAAGAACCTCACAACCAACATGATAAAGGGGTTGTCAATCCCTTCACGGCCACTTGCGAAAGTGAGATCTGATAGATATAATATGATAAGATAAATATTTTTGGTATTTTTATGATATAGATTGGAAAGTAAAGATTGCAAAATAAGATAGATCGGAAACTTATATGATGGAAAATTGACCCGAGGGCCATAGGTTTGACTAGTGGCTTCTCTCAAGATGAGTGAACAAATTACTGTCGAGCAATTGATAGAAAAGTGCATAGTTATGAGAATATCTAGGCATGATCATGTATATAGGCATCACGTCTGCAACAAGTAGACCGACTCCTGTCTGCATCTACTACTATTACTCCACACATCGACTGCTATCCAGCATGCATCTAGAGTATTAAGTTCATAAGAACAGAGTAACGCATTAGGCAAGATTACATGATGTAGAGGGATAAACTCAAACATTATGATATAAACCCCATCTTTTTATCCTCGATGGCAATAATACAATACGTGTTTTATCGCCTCATCCTTTGGGAAAGGACACCGCAAGACTGAACCCAAAGCTAAGCACTTCTCCCATTGCAAGAAAGATCAATCTAGTAGCCCAAACCAAACTGATAGTTCGAAGAGACTTGCAAGGATAACCAATCATACATAAAAGAATTCAGAGGAGATTCAAATATTTCTCATAGAGAAACTTGATCATAAACCCACAACTCATCGGATCTCGACAAACACACCGCAAAAAGAGTTACATCGAATAGATCTCCAAGAAGATCAAGGAGAACTTTGTATTGAGATTCAAAGAGAGAGATGAAGCTATCTAGATAATAACTATGGACCCGAAGGTCTGTGGTAAGCTACTCGCAACTCATCAGAGAGGCCTTAGTGATGATGTAGAAGCCCTCCGTGATCGATTCCCCCTTCGGCGGAGCGCCGGAAAAGGCCCCAAGATGGGATCTCATGGGTACAGAAGGTTGCGGCGGTGGAAATAGGGTTTCGTGGTGCTCCTGGATGTTTTTGGGGTACGTAGATTTATATAGGCGAAGGAGGTTGGTCAGGGGAGCCACGAGGGGCCCATGAGGGTGGGGGCGCGCCCACCCCCCCTAGGGCGCGCCCTGGACCCTCTTATCTACCTCGGTTGCTTCTTGACGTCCACTCCAAGTCTCCTGGATTGCATTTGTTCCAAAAAGATCGCTCCCGAAGGTTTCATTCCATTTGGACTCCGTTTGATATTCCTTTTCTTTGAAACACTGAAATAGGCAAAAAAACAGCTATTTGGGCTGGGCCTCCGGTTAGTAGGTTAGTCCCAAAAATGATATAAAAGTGTATAGTAAAGGCCATAGACATCCAAAACGGGTAATATAATAGCATGGAACAATAAAAATTATCGATATGTTGGAGACGTATCACCCGTGGCCAATTGCCTTTGAGGTCCTGGACCTCCCGCCTTTGCGACTTTCGGTACCTCTACCGGATGATCTGACGACTCTGCCATAAGATATGCACCTGTATTAATAATCTTGGCATATGGTTATGTTTTCTCGATAGAGGGGAACATTACCTGACACTTCCTTCTTGGATTTCTCTAGTTCGGCGGTAGTAGCAGCTAGCTGGGTCTGACGCTTTTTCAGCTCTTGAGACAACATGCTGTTCTTCTCTGTGAGCACCTGGTTGAACAATGATTCTTCAATCAGTTGTACCAACTGTTTCAAGTCTCGGGGGCTACTGGTATATGATTATTAGAATTGTACAAATATGTACTTACCCGTATATCTTTCAAATACTGGCCCGTGGCTCTAGTAAGCCCATCTCGAACAGTTCGAATGTACACATCACTTGAACTAAAGGCGTTGAAAGCCTCTTCTCAAAAACCAGGGTATCAAAGAGCGGCCCGCCGGCACCGATGATTCATGGCGCTTTCCACTTCGGAGTTTGTGACGGATACTTTATCCGAATCCTCTCTAGAAGGACAATCTGGTGTCACTTCCGCATTAGCCTCAGTCCTCGAGATAGGGTCCGGAATCCAGCTAATAGAGGCATGACCGGCAGGATCCCTGGACACAGTCCGACGAATGTTTTTCCTGATAAGACACAACGGATAGCGTCATACTTCAAGATGACAACCACGGAGCATATTTAAAACCATACCTCTTCGATGAAGGTTTGGCCATATTTCTATTTGCCTTCCTCTTCGAAGGCCTGCCCGGCGTAGGCGCCGCTTTCTGGCAAGTCGCTTCAGGTGTAGCATGGCGTGCCGATCGCCTTCCCTTTAGAGCATAAGATAGTGCGGTGGGTAAGGAGGAAAGAGGAAATTCTTTCGAATGATAAGTCTCCTGATTACTTACATGCGAAGCAGGGAGAAGGACGGGGTAGTCAACGATGATAGCCACTTTTGTGCCATCATAGCTCGGCTGGTAGAACACTCCTTCCCCGAGCTCCACGAATATATTCGGACCCTCTTCGAATCCGGTGTCATGGGCCCGGTTGTGGTCCTCTGGTGTGTGGTGTGGGGCTGTGGAGCTCCTTGGTTATTTTCCGCCTTTCCTGTTACAAGTGGACGAATTAATATTTATGGAAAGAGACTCAAGGAGTAAATGGAGTAGAGTATTGGATGGAAACTCACCCAGCTGGGAAGGTTGTACATGGAAAATCTATCTCTGGGCTTAATGCGGATGAACTCATCTTTGTCCCCCTTGTATAATCCAGACAGTATTTTCGCCAAAGTAGCGGGAGTGTCTGGACCCTTACGACCGCAGCGGGCGGCATCATCTTCTCCATTGAAGTGCTACATAGGGCACCCTCGATATTGGAATCATTGAACCCCTCGCATTATGGATATAGCCATAACCTCGACTATTGACAATCTGGACCGAGCGAGCGTCTTTATCTTGCTCATCAATTGGTGGACTTCCGTGCTATCTTCCTCCCTGAGTCTTCGGGGACGCCAGCTGAGGCGTTTCTTCAATGGAGCACTTGACAATTCAGGAAGACCCATTCGGACTGGGTCGGGAAGGGAGACGTCCTCAACATAGAACCATTAGGAAGGCCACTCTTCGGATGCCTTCTTTGGTGTGCCGGATAGGTATCCGGTCCCGGCGATGCGCCATATCTCGGCTCCGCCCACTTGAAATATTGATCCCTCTTGATTACGAGGGACGAGGCAAAACAACTTCTTCCATAACTCAAAATGGGCCTCGCAACCCAGAAATAGCTCACAAAGAGCAACGTAACCCGCAATATGCAGGATGGAGGCAGGAGTGAAGTTGTGCACTTGGAGGCCATAATACTCTAGTAGACCTCAGAGGAGTGGATGGATTGGAAATCCGACACCTCTCAGCAAGTAGGGAACGAAGCATGCTCGTTCCCCCTGGATGGGTTGGGGAAATTCTCCGCCTGCTCCCCACCGTCGAAGGAAGCCAATCCGGCACGAACGGGGACTAGATCTGCGGGGGGGGGGATATCTGTGTATGCAACTTCACCAGTTGGTTATGGGATATGGAGCACTTTTCCCAATCGCTCTTTTTGGGTCCATGGGGGCGGGAGGAAGAGCTGGGAGCACTAGCCATGTTGGGGTGGTTTTTGCGGGCAAGCTCCGAGGATTCCTCGTTTAGGGGAGATGGTGTGGATTAGATCTAAAGATCCCCGTCTCTTTAAATAGATAGTTTTCTCACATGGTCAGGGTGGTATGTGCAAAAATACCCCGACCTCTCGTATTCGCTCGACACGTGGAAGCCGAAATCATGAAGGTGCAGAAGCCGATGAGCGCGACATTAAATGAAAAGCTGGATACTACTCTTTAAGTCAGGGACTGTGAAGTGATCGGAGAAGGAACCCGCCTTGCAATGCAGAAGACGATTTGCGTGCCGGACACCTCGTCATGAAGCCTGGTTCGGGGGCTATTGAGGGAGTCCTAGATTAAGGGGTCCTCGGACAGCTGGACTCTATACTTCGGCCGAACTGTTGGCCTGTGAAGATACAAGACTAAAGATTTCTTCCCGTGTCCGGATGGGACTCTCCTTTGTGTGGATGTCAAGATTAGCGATTCAGATGTGTATATTCCTTTCTCTGTAACTGCCTTTGTGCAACCCTAGTCCCCCCGGTGTCTATATAAACCGGAGGGTTTTGTCCATAGGACACAATCATAATCTCATAGGCTAGACTTCTAGGGTTTAGCCATTACGATCTTGTGGTAGATCAACTCCTGTAATACTCATATTCATCAAGATCAATAAAGAAGGAAGTAGGGTATTACCTCCATTTTAGAGGGCCCGAACATGGGTAAACATCATGTCCCCTGTCTCTTGTTACCATCGATCTTAGAGGCACAGTTCAGCGGGAAAACATTTTTCTAAAAAACATTTTCCAGAATAAGAAATACGAAAACTATAATAAATATATCTGAAAAAATAACAGAAAAAATCACATATACTTAGGGCCTTATTATTGACCTTGTGAACATTTTTCTGGACCTAAATGCCTATTTTTAAAACAATACTTTTAGTGCTAATAAAACTTTCTTAAAATAAATATTTTTGCAAATAAAACCAAATAAATATTTTGATTAAAAATTCAATTTCCAATATTTCTTTTATTGGTTTTGAAGAAGTCCTTTTATCTCCTCTCCTTATTTTGATTTATTTTAAAATATTGGAATCAAAAATTGAAGAAAATAAAATTTGATCGACACCCTGCTTTGGAAAATAAAACATGGGTCTTTTTTTGGAAAACTTCTAACTCTCTCAATTGGTCCTTGAGTTGGTTAAGGTTTCTTGGATCAGTATTCAAATAAAATAGATGAAAGCAAAATGCATAAATCATGGATGCATATGAATGATCTATAAATAACATCCAAATTGAAAATTGGGATGTTACAAACCTACCCTGGTCATATTTTGTGATATTGGGCACTCATTAAAATATTATATGCTAAAAGGTAGATGTCGGACAAGGAATTTTCTTATATCTGAATAGAAGTTATGTTGTCTTGGATCCTCCAACATGTTGTGCTTGTTTCCATCCTATGCTAGCCAAATCTCTTGCACCAAGTAGAGATATTACTTGTGCATCCAAAATCCCTTGACCCAGTTTTGACATGAGAGTCCACCATGCCTACCTATGGATTAAGTAAGATCCTTCAAGTAAGTTGTCATCGGTGCAAGCAATAAAAATTGCTCTCTAAATATGTATGATCTTTTAGCGTGAGGAAAATAAGTTTCATTCGAACTTGTAATATGGAAGAAATAAAGCGACAGACTACATAATAATGTTCTTTATCACAAGCGACAATATAAAGTGACGTTCGTTTGCATTAAAATTCTGTGCATCCAACCATAAAAGCGCATGTTCCTCTACTGCACCTAGGTGGACACCTGGTCCAAGGAGGCGGTCGAGCCTACCGACTAGCGTGTTGGCTTCGAGCGAGCCACGGACAAGGCAAATGACGCGACCCATGCGAATGGCGCGGCGGGAGTCCGGTGCAAGTATGGCGCGGCCGGCCTCTGGTGCAAGTATGACGCAGAGAGCTTGTGCCCACTCCCGGCGAGGAATGGGGTACTGACGGGATGTCTACCCAGCTGCGACGCCCTGTTGACAGCAGGCAAGCACCCATGGATCCGCTCTAGCTGTGCGGCGCGCCGCGCCTCTCGCTTTGCGGGGCTCCAACGGTCTTGCCGTGCGGCGAGCCATAGCCTATCGGCGCGGACGTGCCTAGCTTGCTCTGCGGTGCGCCATCGATTATGTTGTGTGGCGAGCTGCAGCCTCTCGGTGCTGACATGCCTATCTTGATCTGTGGCGCTGAAGCACCATGCGCCAAGGGTCTGCTAAACCCTGGCGATGACGTTCATCATGGCGTCGCTCATCACATTGCCGAGGAACGCCACGGCCTCGATGGGCCGTGGCGCCTTCTAGTTTTCCTCGTCGACGAGGTTGATGCAGAGGCAGCGCTTTGGTGAGTTGGCATACTTGGAAAAGGTGGATGTGCTATAGGCTGCGCTTGTTGTCTCCGTGCATCGCACGCCACCTAGGTTTATGTGCAATATCGTTGGGTGGCAGGAAACATGTGAGGAAATGGTGGGAAACAATGGTTTGTTCATAAAACGTCATCAATTAATGGAAACTTAGCATATATAAGGAACATCGAGCTAGCACAAGAAGTAGATGATGATGATGAGATGAACATGGACCACACTAGGGAACCTGTCGGTGATGAATTCATCAATTGTACACTAGCAAGCGTTTGCCCACAACATACACGGCTTATTCCATCACAAACAGGTCGGATGGATCAACTGTATGCCACGTATCACACATTGTCAAAAAGTAATGTGGTAGACCTTCTTTAACATGTGTTTAAAAAACAAGGACCTCGAGGTTAAATTAACTCGTGGGATGGGTCATATCAGTCATTTAATTTGACAGATATGACCCATCCTATCAGTTAATTTAACATCAACACAACTTCCCATCCAGTCACCCATCTGATGGCTGCTCCAGCCTGAGCACACTTAACTTGAGAGTTCTCTTACATGAGCTACTGGTGGAACAACTAGTCCTTGCTGATATAGGATGCCTCTTCGCATCCTTATGGCATATCCGGATGACCGCCCGTCCCCCAATGGCCAAAAGATGTTGTGTAGAGAAGCATATCACATACAACTTATTAGAAGCAATCGTCTGTGTTATTATCGGTCTTCGCACACATTTTTGATTACAGACCTGTTTGACGCGTATCACACACATCTTGTTATATTGAAACATTTCTGTTCTCTTGTCTCAACGCAAACAGTTCATCCGAGTGAACCGCATACCGTATAACGCACACACCTTGATCTGGCCGACCGTTTCTTTTGTGTTGCCTAATCACAAGCAGTTCATCCGGGTGAAGCATCTATTGCATATCGCACACACATTCATCTGGCAGCCCATTTCTTTTGTTCCTCCTCATCGCAAATATTTAATTTAACTTAACCGTATGCCTTGAATCGCACACGCAACCAAAATCTGAACCGTGTTTGATGCATCCGTCATTGCAAACATTTTGCACCTTTTTTGACGGGTTTTTACGCCACCGTTTGCGATCATTGCATCACACACAGTTTCGTTGAAGGGTCTCTGATCGTAGTGTCGCGTTAGTAGCATCCTGCAGTAGTGATATAGAACATCACGTTGTGAGTAACTGGAATAAACAAGGCATTCTATGAACAAACAAAGATAGCATTTGAAACTAGACATATGATAACTACAAACAACCGAACAATCAAAAAGCTATAAAAGAGGCATATGCTAGCTATAACAGGCTTAATAGAAAGCAAATATATGCATTCCTATCGGTATGTTTAAAGCTGGATTGATGAAATGTACCGCACAGTAAATAATTGCACATATAGAGCATCACATTGTGAACAACTGAAATAAACAAGGCATGCTGCAAACAACCAAATATAGCAATCAAAAGTAGACATATTCTCACTACACTACAAAAGGGACTTGACAAAACAAATCATGGGTTCCCTCCTATGAAGAGGCACGACAAAACAAATCATGGGTTCCCTCACTTGGCACAGATGGGCTCGTTCCCGTGGGAAGAGGACAAACCATGGATGCGCTCCATGTTGTCACAGATGGGCTCCTTCCCCTTGGAAGAGCGCGGCTGTAGGGTGCCCTCCCTAATGTCGCAGATGGGCTCTTTCCCCTTGGAAGAGCAGATGGGCTCTTTCCCCTTGGAAGAGCCGAAGAGGGTGCCCTCCTAGTGGTCACCATCGATGAGGTCTGACTTGGAAGCTGTGGATCCCAAGGCAGCGTCGCAGAACATGTCCTTTAGAAATGATAAAAGGGGCTCGATGATGATGTAGGATGGAAAATTCTTGATAGCAATCTAGAGGAGATCAGCGGCGGGGCCATGGATGAGATCGACGGCGGTTGAACCCGAGGGGTTGGGGTGGGCCACTTAACCTATGACATAGCTCGCCTCAGGCCGGCGCTGTCGATGACCTCGATGTCATAGCCGGCATCGGCGACATACCTACATACTCTAGCCCGCTAATTGAGTGCCTACGGCCAGTAATGGTCGTCAGCTTCCTCGGTAACGTCGGGCGAAGAGACCACGATACACCTCTTTTGGGCCAGTCGCTCCTCGAGCTCCACGGAAAGCATAGCCGGGCTTAGGCTGCGATGCTCTGGAGTGGGGGATGCAAGTGGGGATCTGTGGGAAAGGGAGCGTTTGGCAGGCGCCATCTAAGAAACTCAGGGCGGCCTGGGTATGGAGATCGGTGGGTAAGCTGCACGGGCAAACCGGCAGATGTTGAAAATGGAGGCCTTGCGGCGGCAAACTTGCTAGGGTTTCGAGCGAGTGAGGGTGTGTTTGTGTGTGTGCACGCATGCACGCCCGAGGAGGTTTTGTTGTGTGTGTGTGTGGACGGGGGGGGGGGGGTGTTTGAGGAAATGACGCGGCTACTGAAAATTTTACTACGCGGGAGTGAAATGCCGGAGGTATTGAAAATTTGGATGATGGTGCATCACACACGGTCTAGAGATAACAAGCATGTGTTATGAAACAGAAAACCCTCGAGGGAGGCAGATATTTTCAAGGGATGCAGGCGGGAGCGGGAACAAGAAACATCACACATGGTTGAAACATGATAACAGTGTGTTATCAAACAGAAAAAAACTGCAGGTGGGTAGATATTTTTGAGAGGGGAAGCCTCATGGAACCCAATGTACTGTGCGGATGTGCGTGATAGGGGCACCGGCGTGGCACACAGTTAGTGTGAATGAAACTGTGTCTGTGTCATCCGACTTGTCTAATGTTCGTAAATTTGGCAAGAAATGACGTGGGAGAGGGTCTGTACACAAACACACTTGCATGTGGACCAAATATATGTATGAAAAAAATGTGGTTTGATGTTCAAATACCAAATGCAACTTCGATGTGGCACCTATCTCGCAAAGCACACGGTGTTGCTTGCTCCCCACCTCGTGTCGCCAGGAAGGGAATCCTAAGCTATGAATGCATGCACCCCATGGAGGTTCATCTAGCAATGTGCAAAGTACAGCCCCCCACACACCCATCCACTTTCTGTCGGCGGGCAAGAGAGGCATCACAACAAGATGGATCATAGAACGGACCAAGAATAATCCACCTTGGTCGTACAACCTCTCTCTTGTTGTTGGTCAAAGTGATGGCCGTCCATGCGACCTCGGAGATGGGCTAGCTCGCCAATAATCATGCAAGTAGCAAGTCCCCGAAGACAACCACTACTTGCGTGTGGCCCAAACATATGTATGGGGAGGTGTGTTTGAATACACAATGGAACAACTTTGATGTGGCACCATGCTTTCGCACCAGAAATCCCCACACCGAGTGACGGTTAGTTGACGATGCATATGTATGTCTTCAAGCCGATGACGGGGATTCATGCATGCATGTGTGCATAGTATGCATTCAAACTTAATTAGGCATGAATCTCACCAACCTATACTACGATAACGCGAACCAAAGGAAGAATCCGCCATGGTAACCTATCTTGTTGGTCAAGGTGATCATGGATGTCCACACGGGCCCACGAAAATATAGGCTTGTCGCCGATAACCACGCAAGGGAATGTACCGTTCGAACACAACCACTACATGCATATATATGGAGGTGACGCGTGCAAGTATGTTTAATACCATTTCACAACATTGATGTGGCACATGCGTCAAAAAACGTACAATCCCGACACAGAGCAAGATCGAATCATGACGTGTCATGGTACTAGCCACTTCGTCTAGATGTTAGGGTGTGGGGACCCCGACTCATAAGTCGTGATCACCGAATGCACATGTACAGTGATCCTAGAGATCCATGCTCACTGAACACACAGAAGCTGAATAACAAGAGTCTTACATCCATACATACCGTTTTACACAAGTAGGACCATTATGGTCAAGTCTTGAGTATATCATCGCAGCGGAAATCTTCAATAACAACTTGGACCCATGCCATACGCCTTAACCCTACGGGCATTACATTGGGAAGCGTCCTAGTTCGCATGTTAAGCTTCAAGAACTCTTCTTCAAACTCCGGTTCTTCCATGCCCAGTCAATTAAATAACCAGTGGCAAGCCAATGAGTACTTTGAATGTACTACTTAAGCAACCCATGTTTTGGTTCAAGATACAACAATGCATGATATAGGTAAATTTTTGCAGAAAGCTAGTTTTGAGTGCAATGACATGTTCAACAACTTGTAAGACATGCATCAGGAGAATTCAAGTAACCATGAGGACAGATTACAGATATCAACATAAACAGAGTGGGCACCAACCCAGCTCAATCATGTCAAGTCCTTTGACTTGACTCAAGTAGTTTTATCAACTCACACACACGGTTGTAAAACTCTGGACATAGTTTAAGCAGCATCGCCCAACCATCCTTGACCGTGGACACGACTATGACACTGGACTCTGGACATAGTTGTAAAACTCTCGACATAATTTTAAGCAGCACAGTGTACCCACAAGATCCGGGGAACTTCCGTGTCATCCACGACCCGCGATACCTAAAGTACCCGGGGTAAGCACCCGATCACTACCTTTCCCTAGACGACACTAACATGGAGTCCACTCGATTGGTAGTAACCCCCATGCCCAACATTATCACATAACATTTTCGTGGAGCCACGCTCCATAATCATCTCACATCACAAGCACGGGGTACCAACGGTGTGTCCGGTGCCCCATAAAAATGTTCTTGGTCGCCCTTCCTGGCACGACCCCGTCCCGAGAGAGAGCACCAACTCTCCCCCGTCACTAGTAATGCAGGCTCCAAGCTAGTATCGACCTAGGTAATCAATAATGCCCTTTCCCATATAAGGGTAGAGTGGTTGCGCATCTAAGGTTGGGACAGTCGACAAATCTTAAATCTAATCCGTTTTCGAAAACAACACACACTTGCCTCGGTACACCACTTTGTCATCAAGTGGTTACCCATCTCATGGGCATAAGTGGCAACCGACGAGGTTTTCGAAAAGTCTTTTGAAAATGCTTTGTCTCCATCACCATGCATATCCCCGTCCCTTTTAGCGTAGCACTACTTTAGCATTCTATCTACTCCCACCGGCATAACCCTCATAAGAAGGTAGGGTCATGCACAATGCAAGTATCAACGAGGAAGTACTGTGGCAAACCATCAAAGTGGATACCACCTCATCATGATTCCGTTGCAACAACAATATGGTGCTATATGACATGCATAAAAATGTTTCATAGACATGGTCAAAGGGCTGCTTTCCCGTTTTAACAGAATCTTCGAGGTCTTCAAATATCTCTGGTCCAACTCCAAGCATTTCGTCTACTTCGTCAACTATCGTCGAAAGCAACCATAATAAGCAACACAACAAGGCAGGAAATAAAAGTGCTCTAAAAATATGAGTTGGACTTTTCTGGGATACCTCTGGTCATATGAGGGATGACCAAAGTGGTTTCATTAGGATTTGATCAATGGACATCTCTAAACATTTCAATATGTTGGAATCAAGGGGTTTATGGATGTGTAAGAAGTGTACAGAAATATATTTTGGAAAAATGAGCAAAGGCACCCATTTAACAAATCATAATTTTAGAAGCATCTAGGAGTTGGTTTCACTGTATTCGGAGTTCAAATGAATATTCTATGGATTTGCAAAGTTGACAAACATGAAGAAATGGCTCATTATTTTATGGGGCACATAAGGTATTAAGAAAAATGTTCATAAACTAAGTTATGAACTTAGAAGCATCTAGGAATTTGAATCATGGCATTTGGATCAATTTTGAGCTCTCTATGATTTTCTAAAGTTCATCACAGGAATAGGAAAAACAAGATTTGATAAATGTTTGTGAAGAAAAAGTCTCTGGAAAAACGTGCATGTTGCACCAATAGGTAGATCATGATTTATAGAGTCACTAGAAATTTGAATCCTCAAATTTGGAGCTCTGTTGGATTATTTATGGATTTTTGAAGTTGAGTGGAAAAAGAAAAAGGAAAAAGGGCTTAACCTTATCATGCACGCAGGCGAGATATAGACGTGGGCCGGCCCAGTGGCATCAGCCGCGCGAGGTGCCCAGGCGACGTCGATGGCGCACTCCTTGGAGTACGCCTTCGATCCGGGCAGATGTCTTCAGCGGAGGCCGTCTCCACTTACCCGAGGGGCCCGGGGCCTTAGCCACTTACAGGCGGGTCCCGCTGGCAGGCCCTCCTCCTACCTCCCGCTCAAAACAGAGGAGGAGCAGGGAGGCCGTGAAGCAAGTCTTGGCGCCCTTCCCGCCGATTCCGGCCGTCCCGGCGGCGGTCGGCATACCAACGGACTCGGGAGGTCGAGCCGAGCCCATCCATGGATCTCACGCAGGCTGGGGAGGACCGAGAGGACAGTGGTCTTGACGCCGGCGGACGGGGTTTCGGGCGATGTTTGGGCAGGGCAAGGCGAGCACGGGAAGGAGAAAATGGTGCACGGGGAGAGTTTGTGGTGGTGCTGGTGCTGCTCTGGAACAAAGAGGTGGGGAGGAGGGGCTCTCAGTGGCGCGAATTTAGGAGGAGGCCGGCGGCATTGCTCCGACCATGGAGATGCAAGGAGGACACGAGAAGAGGAATGGCTTTGTCCAGAGGATGCTCGGGTGGGAGAGGGAGCAAATGGAGCAGCGAGGAGTGTCTGAAACGGCCTTATATGCCGAGGCAAAAACTCACCGTCGACGCGGCCTACGGCCACCCGCGGAAATGGCCGCGGTGGCCACGGGAGGAGGCTCGGGGTTGTCTGCGGCGCTCGTGGGCGTGGAGTAGGGTGCCAGGAAGAGAGAAAGGGAGTGGGGACGGGTCAGAGGCATCGCGCGTGTGAGGCTGCCCATTGGAGCTCTCGGGCGGCCGGTGCGCGTGCGAGAGGAGGCAGCAGGAGGAAGAGAGAGGAGGGGGGCAGCACGGCGGCGTGTTGCGAACGTCGAGGCACCTCGACTGGCGCAAGGGGGAGGCTCGAGGTGGTCGGGAGCGCCATGTCAACGGTCGGGAGCACGCTGACGTGCTCCAGAGCGCGCAAATGGCCGCCACCCGCGGCTTTTCCTCGCGTCCTCACGCGCCCACTTGTGTCTGGAAGATGCAGGGGGGAGTAAACAATGTGACAATGGCATTGGATGCCCTGGGGATCCACAGGAGTGAGGAGGGAGGTTGAGAGAGAGAGAAATGGTGTTGTCCAGAGAGGGAAAAAGAGCTTTTCACCCCCATAATCATGGCTCCTCGGGCAGGGAAAGGTGCAGGGGTTAGAGGAGGACCAGATTATGCTGTGGGAGAAAGCTTAGCTCATGGAGATTACTGGAAACGACCAAAACATGCATTTTAAAATTCTGCCAGAAGGTGTTTGATGGTGGTTTGGGCAAGCAAATGGATTCCAAATGATATGAAGATTAATAGGATCAAGTTTCATATAGAAATGGGGTTGATCACCAAGTTGGAGCTCATTTGGAGGAAGTTGACAATGCAACTTTGGTAAACCCTAGAAATTAGCAGAAATGGCTTTACTAAGATTTAGTCATGCAAATCAATTCTCCTTGATGCACCACTTGGTGTAGCTGTCATCATTTGAGGTTATGAACATGCCCACAAAAGTTGCCATCAAAAGGAGAAAGTTTCCAGTGTAGAGTTGTTCAAATTTGGTTCTGGACAGGAAGGGTTTTGGGGCA
Organism: Aegilops speltoides; assembly: GCA_021437245.1. NCBI lineage: Eukaryota > Viridiplantae > Streptophyta > Magnoliopsida > Poales > Poaceae > Aegilops > Aegilops speltoides. The sequence goes on along the minus strand of CM038143.1, from coordinate 273,754,345 downwards.
CTTTGATCAAGTTAACTTGTTCTCCAACTTGTGCCATTTGGTCTAGATGAGTTATTAGACCATTTGAGCATGTTCACAAGGTTTGAGAGCATTTGGACATGTTTGGCAATGTAAAGTCGCTCAAACTTCAAAATGGACAGAAATGGTTTTGAGGGGATTTCATGGGGTTATGCTATTCTCCATGAAATGGTACTTCGCAAGATCATCAAAAATGTCATATGTGACATTATAGAATTTTCTTGGAATTTTTGGAGAATATTTCCTTTGTAAATATTTCACAAGCTTGAAATATCTAGAATGGGTTTTTGAGGGGTTTGACCAATATTCTGAACATGACCATGTGTTTAAACTCTTATATATGGACAATATATGTCCACTGAGTTTCCCTGATTTTTGTAAAATATTTTTAAAACAATAAAATAATTTTTCCTTATTAAAGACCATTTCTGGCCTTAAGAAAAAGCTTTTAAATAAAATAGAAAAATAACCTTTAATATTATCTTTTTGTGGTTTCTGGGTATCCTATATCTAATAGGAGTCAAATATATTTTTGGAAAGATTTTTACTGCCCTTAATTAAGTACTTGCAGTGCAAACCTCAATTCAGGGGTTTTTGGAAAACTAAATTTAGAAAATACTTTTTGGCAAAATTATTTTTGTAAGAAAATACTATATTGCTCTATACACATGGCATGATCATTGGGAAGAAGTTTGGGGCAAGGAAATGAAGTATCGAAGTTGGAGGATTTATTTGATTTTTGGAGCACTTGCAAACAGCAGACAAAAATCAATCAAGGCAAGGTCCAAAACACTCAAAAGTTTTTGTCAAACCACATTTTATCATGATTGTTAGCTTAAGTGTAGCGGCATGAAAATCAGGGTGTGACAGACCTACCCCCCTTACAGGAATCTCGTCCCCGAGATTCCCAAACTAGGCGCGGAAAGGGATACATGAACTTGGATCTGGGGTAGTCTTCAAGTCCTCATGTTGCTTCTGCTTCCGTGTAGTGCTCCATTGAGCTTGAAGTACTTGATGGTGTAGCTTCGTGTATGACGCTCTTCTTGATCTAGGTTGCTAATGGGTAGCTCGCGGTAGGTTAGATTGATCCAGGGGTCGATGGCTTGGTGGTCAATGCCCTCGTAGAGATTGGGCAAGTTAGGAAGTTGGAAACACTTCCGGGGTTGTGATGCATGGAAATCATTGTGCACATTAGGTAACTCAGGTGGCAACTCCAGCTGGTAACTGTCTTCTCTTCGTCTCGTAGTGATCTCAGAAGGGGTTGTTAAATTTTTGGAGTGATCACGAAGGGGGCTGATGAATCTTGGTGTGGGTCTCCTTGTCTTGGAAATGCTTGGTTCCTTAGAGAGGAGTGGCTTGCAGATACACATGGTCTTTGACGCGGAAGTATACTTTTTGAAGATGGTGGTTGGTGTAGTTCTTCCTCCAAGACATGACGATCTTCAGATGTTCCTTGACCAGCTCAACGATTCTTCTTCCGTCTTCGGGTGGACAAGTAGGTCACCAAAGAAAGATGACAACTAACTTTTCCAAGCACTCCATGAAGTCTATGGGGTACGTAAAGTGGGCTGAGGCATTGGTGATGGTCACGGTTGAGTATTGGCCAAGGTCTTATCGATCTAGAGCCAAAGCCCAAGGTCAGGATCCGACCATGTTGTGGCTTGGTAGGGAGTAAGGGTTTCAAGGATTCTAGTGTGTGAGTGAATGTTTATCATCCCATCCTTGAGCACAGTTTGTGAGATGCCAATTGTGCTATCTAGTCCTTTAAACAAATCACATCATATCACTGATAGTATCATTTTGTATAGGTCAACTCCAATCATCACTCATGTGATTCATATCCTCATGACTCTCGAGAGGAGGTCTAACAAAATCATATATGTCTACAATCCCCAAACCCATATGTATGTCTACCCCTAAAAATCCATGGGTAGAACATATAAGCTGCTAAGCTTGAACGTGACAATCCAAGTGCTGAGCTTATTCTTCCTAGGTCTAAGATAAAGCACCTCTATCCTAAGGAAACACGTCGTAAGCCACTCCAAGATCATGTTTCCTTCCTATGAATCAACTCCAGCAGCCCATTAACTTCCATCAATCGCTACACAATCCATTAATTCTACAAATCCAATGTTTATGGTGTTCCACATGATCTCCTAAAGTCCTTATAATCCCCAATACTTGAAAGGGCTGCCTTACTATAGTCAGTCCACCAATTCCCGTTATTGTGTTCTAGTAATACTCCAAGGTCAAGCTCACAAAGATGCCTACATAAACTCCTACAACTAGTCCAATCTCCTCGTTTATGGTCCACCGAGAAACATGGTATCATGATCAAGATCATCAGTCTAAATCCAATTTACTCCGAACCATGTCTGCATCCATACTCCACTAGGGTAACTTATTTAATCCAAATCTCATGTCCCACGAGAGTTTCCACACTTTCCCCCAAGTCATTTACGTAATATCAACTGTCTCCTATCAATATCCGATGGCTAAGTTAAATCCAAATACTTCCCAGAATTCCAGCTTGCGAACACAATTATCCTACTAAATCCAATTTACTCAGGGGTAATGAAAGCTATGCTAATCTATACTCATGATCCCACCAAGTTCATCTACCAACATCAAAGCCTCATAATCCAACCAATAGTCTCCTACGATTCCTCAAAGTCATTGATATAAACTCATCAAGTCATTTGTCCTCTGTTCCTATATCCTCAAATTGGTCTTCCCTATGGCATCGTCAGTTTTTGTGCTATCTTAGGATGATAATGTGCTTGTTCACTATGTCCACTAGTCCCATAATGAACCCAGTGATAAGCAAGGTTACGGAGGCTTAACAGGTTCTCTTGTAATTCTGTGGGTTAAGCACATGGTTAAGGATTCGAGCTGGGGTATCTTATGAAGTCTCGAAGGGTCTAGGAATGGGTTTCTAATCTTGAGGGGCAACCATAACTCTAAGGGGCTGCATTTGGTCGAGGAGGTTGTAGCAAAAGTCTTCAATACTGGTTGGTTGCCAAAGTAGAATCCTTGGTGCATCTTGTCTTGCTAGCCTTCAATTGAGGATAGAGATGAGAGGGAAAAGTAGCGTAGAGGAGGGGGATGCCTAAAGGGGGTTCTATAGTGCAAGTGCAAACAAATAGGTGCAAAAAGGGCCAAACCAAAGAAACAGGGTAAGGAGGTGATATAGTCGCGTACTTGTCGTTTAGGGCAAAAGTGCGACCTATATCAAAACACAAACAAATAAAAACAAGCAACACACAATCATGGTTCTATTCGAACTATCATGCGAGCCCGACTGCGCATAGGGGGTACACGACTCATCCTACCCTAGGGGTTCTCGGACTCAGTAGTCGTGCCTTGTGCCTCGTGCAGTCTTTCGAGTTTTCCTCAGGTGTTGCTACGTCTCTTGGAGTTGTTCGATGAAACAATCCGGGTTGAGCCTGAAGATTCTTCAACAACTTCTCGCCTGTTGATGTGATGGGGTGAAGGTGGCTCCTCGTAACTGGTATTGACTTGGTCTTCTATTGTCTTCTTAATCATGACGATCCCTTTTTGTCTTCTAAGCCGTCGATGGTACCAGGTAGGTAATCCTTTATGCAATGACATTATCAAGGCGTAATAGAGATCCATCATGTCGGTTACGTTGATGACAACATCGACACCAAGAGCGGGGGATGAGGAGAACCATTTTCCTACTCACTATAGTGAGGCGGACCAAATGGCTAGGTTCTCATCCATCGGTGGTTGCCGATACAACAACGGTAGTGACAGGGTTACTCTATTAGCGATGTATATCATGATCTTGCATATCCTATGCCCTGATCATCGTAGTCTAAGGTTGCATCATCTTGGGGCAGTGTCAAGGGTGTCACCATCTCCTGGGTCTTCAGGTCCTCATTCCTTGACGATGTATCTTCTGTTGGTATCGTCTTGTTGTGATGTCGCCAATCTTGTGTTTAGGAGATGTGGGTGAACGTCTGGCAAGGCATCTTCCTTCTAGATTATCCACGAGGATTACAAGGAATCTAGTGGTCAGGGGCATAAGGGTTCTAGCGACCAAAGGTTTTGAAGGGGAAGAGATTAATAAGGAAAGTATTCCTTAGTTTTCGAAAAACTAAGAAGGGAAGAGAAGTACAGATAGTTTTGAAAACTAGTAGTAGTTTTGGAAATAGTTTTACCCTAACTAACGACCATGCTAACTAAGGCTTCCTACAGTCAGGATGGCTCGATACCAGCTCTGTGGGGACCCGACTCATAAGTCGTGATCACCGAATGCTGCGTGTCTGATGATCCCGAGATCCATGATCACTGAACACACAGAAGCTGAATAACAAGAGTGTTACATCCATACATACCGTTTTACACAAGTAGGACCGTTATGGTCAAGTCTTGAGTATATCATCGCAGCAGAAATCTTCAATAACAACTTGGACCCATGCCATCTGCCTTAACCCTACAGGCATTCTGACTGGGAAATGTCCTAGTTCGCATGTTCGCCTCCAAAGAACTCTTCTTCAAACTCCGGTTATTCCATGCCTGGTCAATTAAATAACCAGTGGCAAGCCTATGAGTACTTTGAATGTACTCGCAAGCAACCCATGTTTTGGTTCAAGATACAACAATGCATGATATAGGTAAATTTTTGCAGAAAGATAGTTTTGAGTGCAATGACATGTTCAACTGAAGGAAATATGCCCTAGAGGCAATAATAAAGTTATTATTTATTTCCTTATTTCATGATAAATGTTTATTATTCATGCTAGAATTGTATTAACCGGAAACATAATACATGTGTGAATACATAGACAAACATAGTGTCACTAGTATGCCTCTACTTGACTAGCTTGTTTACCAAAGATGGTTATGTTTCCTAGCCATGGACAAAAGAGTTGTCATTTGATTAACAGGATCACATCATTAGGAGAATGATGTGATTGACATGACCCATTCCGTTAGCCTAGCACTTGATCATTTAGTATGTTGCTATTGCTTTCTTCATGACTTATACATGTTCTGTAACTATGAGATTATGCAACTCCGTTTACGGAGGAACACTTTGGTACTACCAAGCGTCACAGCGAATCGGGTGATTATAAAGGAATACTACAGGTGTCTCCGAAGGTACATGTTGAGTTGGCGTATTTCGAGATTAGGTTTTGTCACTCCGATTGTTGGGGAGGTATCTCTGGGCCCTCTCGGTAATACTCATCACCTAAGCCTTGCAAGCATGTAACTAATGAGTTAGTTATGAGATGACGTATTACGGAACGAGTAAAGAGACTTGCCGGTAACGAGATTGAACTAGGTATTGGATACCGACGATCAAATCTTGGGCAAGTAACATACCGATGACAAAGGGAACAAAGTATGTTGTTATGCGGTTTGACCGATAAAGATCTTCGTAGAATATGTAGGAACCAATATGGGCATCCAGGTCCCGCTATTGGTTATTGACCGAGAATAGTTCTAGGTCATGTCTACATAGTTCTCGAACCCGTAGGGTCCGCACGCTTAACGTTACGATGACATTTATATTATGAGTTTATGAGTTTTGATGTACCGAAGGAGTTCGGAGTCCCGGATGAGATCGGGGACATGACGAGGAGTCTCGAAATGGTCGAGACGTAAAGATCGATATATTGGACGACTATATTCGGAGTTCGGAAAGGTTCCGAGTGATTCGGGTATTTTCGGGAGTACCGGGGAGTTACGGGAATACGGGGAAGTGTATTGGGCCTTGATGGGCTTTAGTGGGAAGAGGAGAAAAAGGCCCAAGGGGCTGCTGCGCCCCCCCTCCCCTCTAGTCCGAATTGGACTAGGGAAAAGGGGGCCGGCCACCTTTCCTTCTCCTCCACTTCCTTCTCCCTTCCTCCCCTCTTGGTGGACTCCTACTAGGACTTGGAGTCCTAGTAGGACTCCACATCATGGCGCGCCCTCCCCTAGGGCCGGCCTCCTCCTTCCTTGCTCCTTTATATACGGGGGCAGGGGGGCACCCCATGACACACAAGTTGATCTACGGATCGTTCCTTAGCCGTGTGCGGTGCCCCCTTCCACCATATTCCACCTCGGTCATATCGTTGCGGTGCTTAGGCGAAGCCCTGCGTCGGTAGAACATCATCATCGTACCACGCCGTCGTCTTGTGGAACTCATCCCGACACCTGCTGGATCGGAGTCCGGGATTGTCATCGAGCTGAGCGTGTGCTGAACTTCGGAGGTGCCGACGTTCGGTACTTGGATCGGTCGGATCGTGAAGGCGTCGACTACATCAACCGCGTTGTCATAGCGCTTCCGCTTACGGTCTACGAGGGTACGTGGACGAACACTCTCCCCTCTCGTTGCTATGCCATCACCATGATCTTGCGCGTGCGTAGGAAATTTTTGAAATTACTACGTTCCCCAACAGTGGCATCCGAGCCTAGGTTTTTGTGGTTTGATGTTATATGCACGAGTAGAACACAAGTGAGTTGTGGGCGATATAAGTCATACTGCCTACCAGCATGTTATACTTTGGTTCAGCGGTATTGTTGGATGAAGCGGCCCGGACCAACATTACGCGTACGCTTACGCGAGACTGGTTCTACCGACGTGCTTTGCACACAGGTGGCTGGCGGGTGTCAGTTTCTCCAACTTTAGTTGAACCGAGTATGGCTACGCCCGGTCCTTGCGAAGGTTAAAACGGAGTCTATTTGACGAACTATCGTTGTGGTTTGGATGCGTAGGTGATTTTGGTTCTTGCTTAAGCCCGTAGCAGCCACGTAAAACTTGCAACAACAAAGTAGAGGACGTCTAACTTGTTTTTGCAGGGCATGTTGTGATGTGATATGGTCAAGACGTGATGAGATATAAGTTGTTGTATGAGATGATCATGTTTTGTTGAAGTTATTGGCAACTGGCACAAGCCCTATGGTTGTCTCTTTGTTGCATAAGATGCAAGTGCCAAATAATTGCTTTACTTTATCGCTATGCGATAGCAATAGTTGCAATTGCAATAGTTGGCGAGACGACCATGTGACGACACATTGATGTAGATCAAGATGATGAAGATCATGGTGTCGTGCCGGTGACGATAGAGATCATGACAGTACTTTGGAGATGGAGATCAAAGGCGCAAGATGATCATGGCCATATCATGTCACATATTTTGATTGCATATGATGTTTATCTATTATACATCTTATTCTTGCTTTGATTGACGGTAGCATTTTAAGATGATCTCTCACTAATTATCAAGAAGTGTTCTCCCTGAGTATGCACCATTGCCAAAGTTCGTCGTGCCCAGACACCACATGATGATCGGGTGTGATAAGCTCTCGTCCATCTACAACGGGTGCAAGCCAGTTTTGCACACGCGAATACTCGAGTTAAACTTGACGAGCCTAGCATATGCAGATATGGCCTCGGAAGCGGAGACCGAAAGGTCGGCGTGAATCATATAGTAGATATGATCAACATAGTGATGTTCACCATTGAAAACTACTCCATCTCACGTGATGATCGGTTATGGTTTAGTTGATTTGGATCACGTGATCACTTAGATGACTAGAGAGATGTCTGTCTAAGTGGGAGTTCTTAAGTAATATGATTAATTGAACTTGATTAATTGAACTTAAATTTATCATGAACTTAGTCCTGGTAGTATTTTGCAAATTATGTTATAGATCAATAGCTCGCGTTGTTGCTTTCATATGTTTATTTTGATATGTTCCTAGAGAAAAATGTGTTGTAAAAATGTTAGTAGCAATGATGCGGATTCGATCCGTGATCTGAGGTTTATCCTCATTGCTGCGCAGAAGAATTATGTCCTTGATGCACCGCTAGGTGACAGACCTATTGCGAGGAGCGATATGCGGCGTTATGAGCGTTTGGCTAGCTCAATATGATGACTACTTGATAGTTTTGTGCACCATGCTTTATGGCTTAGAATCGGGACTTCAAAGATGTTTTGAGCATCATGGACCATATGAGATGTTCCAGGAATTGAAGTTAATATTTCAAGCAAATACCCGAGTTGAGAGATATGAAGTCTCCAACAAGTTCTATAGCTAAAAGATGGAGGAGAATCGCTCAACTAGTGAGCATGTACTCAGATTGTCTGGATACTTCAATCGCTTGAATCAAGTGGGAGTTAATCTTCCAGATAAGATAGTGATTGACAGAATTCCCTAGTCACCATCACTAAGTCACTAGAACTTCGTGATGAACTATAATGTGCAAGGGATGACGAAAGTTATTCCTGAGCTCTTTGCGATGTTGAGATCGGCGAAGGTAGAAATCAAGAAAAGAGCATCAAGTGTTGATGGTTAACAAGATCACTAGTTTCAAGAAAAACGCAAAGGGAAAAAAGGGGAACTTCAAGAAGAACGGCAAGAAAGTTGCTGCTCAAGTGAAGAAACCCAAGTCTAGTCCTAAGCCTGATACTAAGTGCTTCTACTGCAAAGGGACTGGTCACTAGAAGAGGTACTACCCCAAGTGATTGGCGGATAAGAAGGATGGCAAAGTGAACATAAGTATATTTGATATACATGTTATTGATGTGTACTTTACTAGTGTTTATAGCAACCCTCGGTATTTGATACTAGTTAGGTTGCTAAGATTAGTAACTAGAAGCGGAGTTGCGAATAAGCAGAGACTAGTTAAGGGTGAAGTGACGATGTGTGTTGGAAATAGTTCCAAGATTGATATGATCATCATCGCACACTCCCTATACTTTCGGGATTAGTGTTAAACCTAAATAAGTGTTATTTGGTGTTTGCGTTGAGCATGAATATGATTTGATCATGTTTATTGCAATCTGTTATTCATGTAAGTTAGAGAATAATTGTTGTTCTGTTTTCATGAATAAAACCTTCTATGGTCATACACCCAATGAAAATGGTTTGTTGGATCTCGATCGTGTGATACACACATTCATAATATTGAAGCCAAAAGATGCAAAGTTAATAATGATAGTGCAACTTATTTGTGGCACTGCCGTTTGGGTCATATCGGTGTGAAGCGCATGAAGAAACTCCATAAAGATGGATTTTCAGAATCACTTGGTTATGAATCATTTGATGCTTGTGAACCGTGCCTTTTGGGCAAGATGACTAAAACTCCGTTCTTCGGAACAATGGGACGAGCTACTGACTTATTGGAAATAATACATACTGATGTATGCAGACCAATGAGTATGAAGGCTCGTGGCAAGTATCGTTATTTTCTGACCTTCACAAGATGATATGAGCAAATATGGGTATATCTACTTGATGAAACATAAGTCTGAGATAGTTGAAAGGTTCAAAGAATTTTAGAGTGAAGTGGAAAAATCATCGTAACAAGAAAATAAAGTTTCTGCGATCTGATCGCAGAGATGAATATTTGAGTTACGAGTTTGGCCTACATATAAAACAATGTGGAATAGTTTCACAGCTCACGCCACCTGGAACACCACAACATTATGGTGTGTCCGAACGTCATAACCGCACTTTATTGGATATGGTGTGATCTATGATGTCTCTTACTGATTTACCACTATTGTTTTGGGGTTATGCATTAGAGACAGCTACATTCACGTTAAAAGGGCACCATCTAAATCCGTTGAGACGACACCGTGGTTTAGCAGTAAACCTAAGTTGTCGTTTCTTAAAGTTTGGGGCTGCGATGCTTATTTGAAAAAGTTTCATCCTGATAAGCTCAAACCCAAATCGGAGAAGTGCGTCTTCATAAAATACCCAAAGGAAATTGTTGGGTACACCTTCTATCACAGATCCGAAGGCAAGTTATTCGTTGCTAAAAATGGATCCTTTCTAGAGAAGGAGTTTCTCTCGAAAGAAGTGAGTAGGAGGAAAGTAGAGCTTGATAAGGTAATTTATACCTTCTCCCGAATTGGAAAGTAGTTCATCACTGAAATCAGTTCCAGTGATTCCTACACCAATTAGTGAGGAAGCTAATGATGATGTCATGAAACTTCAGATCAAGTTAATACTGAACCTCGTAGGTCTACCAGAGTAAGATCCGCACCAGAGTGGTATGGTAATCCTATTCTGGAAGTCATGTTACTTGACCATGATAAACCTACGAACTATGAGGAAGCGATGATGAGCCCAGATTCCGCAAAATGGCTAGAGGCCATAAAATCTGAGATATGATCCATGTATGAGAACAAAGTATAGACTTTGATTGACTTGCTCGATGATCAGCAAGCCATGTTAATTAAATGGATCTTCAAGAGGAAGACGGACACTGATAGTAGTATTACTATCTACCAAGCTCGACTTGTTGCGAAAGGTTTTCAGCAAGTTCAAGGTGTTGAATACGATGAGATTTTCTCACTCGTATCGATGCTTAAGTCTGTCTGAATCGTGTTAGCAATTGCCACATTTTATGAAATCTGGCAAATGGATGTCAAAACTACATTCCTTAATGGATTTATTAAAGAAGAGTTGTATATGATGCAACCAGAAGGTTTTGCCAATCCTAAAGGTGCTAACAAAATCTGCAAGCTCCAGCGATCCATCTATGGACTGGTGCAAGCATCTCGGAGTTGGAATATACGCTTTGAAAAGTTGATCAAAGCATATAGTTTTATATGGACTTACGATGAAGCCTGTATTTACAATAAAGTGAGTGGGAGCACTACATCATTTCTGATTAGTATATGTGAGTGACATATTGTTGATCAGAAATGATGTAGAAATTTTTACGCAAAGCATAAAGGAGTGTTTTAAAGGAGTTCTTTAAAAGAAAAGACCTCGATAAAAGCTACTTACATATTGAGCAACAAGATCTATTGAGATAGATCAAGGCGGCTTGATAAGATTTTCAATGAGTACATACCTTGGCAAGATTTTGAAATAGTTCAAAATGGAACAGTCAAAGAAAGAGTTCTTGCCTGTGTTGCAAAGGAATGAAATTGAGTAAGTCTCAAATCCCGACCACAGCAGAAAATAGAAAGAGAATGAAAAGTCATTCCCTATGCCTCAGTCATAGGTTCTATAAAGTGTGCTATGATGTGAACCAGACATATTGTATACCTTGCTCTGAGTTTGGCAAAGGAATACAATTTTGATCTAATAGTAGATCACTGGACAGCGGTCAAGAATATCCTTAGTAAGGACTAAGGAGATGTTTCTCGATTATGGAGGTGATAAAAGAGTTCGTTGTAAAAGTTACATCGGTGCAAACTTTTACACTGATCCAGATGACTCTAAGTCTCAATCTGGATACATATTGAAAGTGGGAGCAATTAGCTAGAGTAGCTCCATGCAGAGCATTGTGGACATAGAATATTTGCAAAATACATACGGCTCTAAATGTGACAGACCTGTTAACTAAGCTTCTCTCACGAGCAAAACATGATCACACCTTAGTACTCTTTGGGTGTTAATCACATAACGATGTGAACTAGATTTTTTACTCTAGTAAACCCTTTGGGTGTTGGTCACATAACGATGTGAACTATGGGTGTTAATCATATACAGATATAATTATTGGTGTTAAATCACATGGCGATGTGAACTAGATTATTGACTCTAGTGCAAGTGGGAGACTGAAGGAAATATGCCCTAGAGGCAATAATAAAGTTATTATTTATTTCCTTATTTCATGATAAATGTTTATTATTCATGCTAGAATTGTATTAACCGGAAACATAATACATGTGTGAATACATAGACAAACATAGTGTCACTAGTATGCCTCTACTTGACTAGCTTGTTTATCAAAGATGATTATGTTTCCTAGCCATGGACAAAAGAGTTGTCATTTGATTAACGGGATCACATCATTAGGAGAATGATGTGATTGACATGACCCATTCCGTTAGCCTAGCACTTGATCGTTTAGTATGTTGCTATTGCTTTCTTCATGACTTATACATGTTCTGTAACTATGAGATTATGCAACTCCGTTTACGGAGGAACACTTTGGTACTACCAAGCGCCACTGGCGTAACTGGGTGATTATAAAGGAATACTACAGGTGTCTCGAAGGTACATGTTGAGTTGGCGTATTTCGAGATTAGGTTTTGTCACTCGATTGTTGGGGAGGTATCTCGGGCCCTCTCGGTAATACTCATCACCTAAGCCTTGCAAGCATGTAACTAATGAGTTAGTTATGAGATGGCGTATTACGGAGCGAGTAAAGAGACTTGCCGTAGCGAGATTGAACTAGGTATTGGATACCGACGATCAAATCTCGGGCAAGTAACATACCGATGACAAAGGGAACAAAGTATATGTTGTTATGCGGTTTGACCGATAAAGATCTTCGTAGAATATGTAGGAACCAATATGGGCATCCAGGTCCCGCTATTGGTTATTGACCGAGAATAGTTCTAGGTCATGTCTACATAGTTCTCGAACCCGTAGGGTCCGCACGCTTAACGTTACGATGACATTTATATTATGAGTTTATGAGTTTTGATGTACCGAAGGAGTTCGGAGTCCCGGATGAGATCGGGGACATGACGAGGAGTCTCGAAATGGTCGAGACGTAAAGATCGATATATTGGACGACTATATTCGGAGTTCAGAAAGGTTCCGAGTGATTCGGGTATTTTCGGGAGTACCGGCGAGTTACGGGAATACGGGGAAGAGTATTGGGCCTTGATGGGCTTTAGTGGGAAGAGGAGAAAAAGGCCAAGGGGCTGCTGCGCCCCCCTCCCCTCTATTCCGAATTGGACTAGGGAAAAGGGGGCCGGCCACCTTTCCTTCTCCTCCACTTCCTTCTCCCTTCCTCCCCTCTTGGTGGACTCCTACTAGGACTTGGAGTCCTAGTAGGACTCCACATCATGGCGCGCCCTCCCCTAGGGCCGGCCTCCTCCTCTCTTGCTCCTTTATATACGGGGGCAGGGGGGCACCCCATGACACACAAGTTGATCTACGGATCATTCCTTAGCCGTGTGCGGTGCCCCCTTCCACCATATTCCACCTCGGTCATATCGTTGCGGTGCTTAGGCGAAGCCCTGCGTCGGTAGAACATCATCATTGTCACCACGCCGTCGTGCTGACGGAACTCATCCCCGACACCCTGCTAGATCGGAGTCCGGGGATCGTCATCGAGCTGAACGTGTGCTGAACTCGGAGGTGCCGTACGTTCGGTATTTGGATCGGTCGGATCGTGAAGACGTACGACTACATCAACCGCGTTGTCATAACGCTTCCGCTTACGGTCTACGAGGGTACGTGGACGAACACTCTCCCCTCTCGTTGCTATGCCATCACCATGATCTTGCGTGTGCGTAGGAATTTTTTGAAATTACTACGTTCCCCAACATCAACAACTTGTAAGACATGCATCAGGAGAATTCAAGTAACCATGAGGACAGATTACAGATATCAACATAAACAGAGTGGGCACCAACCCAACTCAATCATGTCAAGTCCTTTGACTTGACTCAAGTGGGTTTTATCAACTCACACACACGGTTGTAAAACTCTAGACATAGTTTAAGCAGCACCGCCCAACCGTCCTTGACAGTGGACACGGCTATTCGAATAGTTTTACACTCTGCAAAGGTTGCACACTGTACCCACAAGATCTGGGGAACTTCCGTGTCATCCACGACCCGCGATACCTCAAGTACCCGGGGTAAGCACCTGATCACTACCTTTCCCTAGACGACACTAACATGGAGTCCACTCGATTGGTAGTAACCCCCGTGCCCAACATTATCACATAACATTTTCGTGGAGCCACGCTCCATAATCATCTCACATCACAAGAACGGGGTACCAACGGTGTGTCCGGTGCCCCATAAAAATGTTCTTGGTCGCCCTTCCTGGCACGACCCCATCCCGAGAGAGAGCACCAACTCTCCCCCGTCACTAGTAATGCGGGTTCCAAGCTAGTATCGACCTAGGTAATCAATAATGCCGTTTCCCGTATAAGGGTAGAGTGGTTGTGCATGTAAGGTTGGGATAGTCGACAAATCTTAAATCTAATCCGTTTTCGAAAACAACACACACTTGCCTCGGTACACCACTTCGTCATCAAGTGGTCACCCATCTCATCATCTCCCTCGGGCATAAGTGGCACCCGACGAGGTTTTCGAAAAGTCTTTTGAAAATGCTTTGTCTCCATCACCATGCATATCCCCATCCCTTTTAGCGTAGCACTACTTTAGCATTCTATCTACTCCCACCGGCATAACCCTCATAAGAAGGTAAGGTCATGCACAATGCCAGTATCAACGAGGAAGTACTATGGCAAACCATCAAAGTGGATACCACCTCATCATGATTCCGTTGCAACAACAATATGGTGCTATATGACATGCATAAAAAGGTTTCATAGACATGGTCAAAGGGCTGCTTGCCTTATTTAACAGAGTCTTCGAGGTCTTCAAATATCTCTGGTCCAACTCCAAGCATTTCGTCTACTTCGTCAACTATCGTCGAAAGCAACCATAATAAGCAACACAACAAGGCAGGAAATAAAAGTGCTCTAAAAATATGAGTTGGACTTTTCTAGGATACATCTGGTCACATGAGGGATGACCAAAGTGGTTTCATTAGGATTTGATCAATGGACATCTCTGAACATTTCAATATGATGGAATCAAGGGGTTTATGGATGTGTAAGAAGTGTACAGAAATATATTTTGGAAAAATGAGCAAAGGCACCCATTTAACAAATCATAATTTTAGAAGCATCTAGGAGTTGGTTTCACTGGATTTGGAGTTCAAATGAATATTCTATGGATTTGCAAAGTTGACAAACATGAAGAAATGGCTCATTATTTTGTGGGGCACAGAAGGTATTAAGAAAAATGTGCATAAACTAAGTTATGAACGTAGAAGCATCTAGGAATTTGAATCATGGCATTTGGATCAATTTTGAGCTCTCTGTGTTTTTCTAAAGTTCATCACAAGAATAGGAAAAACAAGATTTGATAAATGTTTCGGAAGAAAAAGTCTCTGGAAAAACGTGCATGTTGCACCAATAGGTAGATCATGATTTATAGAGTCACTAGAAATTTGAATCATGAAATTTGGAGCTTTGTTGGATTATTTATGGATTTTTGAAGTTGAGTGCAAAAAGAAAAAGGAAAAAGGGCTTAACCTTATCATGCACGCAGGCGAGATATAGACGTGGGCCGGCCTAGTGGCATCAGCCGCGCGGGGTGCCCAGGCGACGTCGATGGCGCACTCCCTGGAGTACGCCTTTGATCCGGGCAGATGTCTTCAGCGGAGGTCGTCTCCACTTACCCGAGGGGCCCGGGGCCTTAGCCACTTACAGGCGGGTCCCGCTGGCAGGCCCTCCTCCTACCTCCCGCTCAAAACAGAGGAGGAGCAGGGGATGCCGCTCTCAGTGGCGCGAATTTAGGAGGAGGCCAGCGGCATTGCTCCGGCCATGGAGATGCAAGGAGGACACGAGAAGAGGAATGGCTTGGTCCAGAGGATGCTTGGGAGGGAGAGGGAGCAAATGGAGCAGCGAGGAGGGTCTGAACGGCCTTATATGGCGAGGCCACGGCTCACCATAGACGCGGCCTACGGGCGCCCGCGGAAATGGCCGCGGTGGCCATGGGAGGAGGCTCGGGGTTGTCTGCGGTGCTCGTGGGCGTGGAGTAGGGCACCAGGAAGAGAGAGAGGGAGTGGGGACGGGTCAGAGGCATCGCGCGTGTGAGGCTGCCCATTGGAGCTCTCGGGCGGCCGGTGCGCGTGCGAGAGGAGGCAGCATGAGGAAGAGAGAGGAGGGGGCAGCACGGTGGCATGTTGCGAACGTCGAGGCACCTCGAATGGCGCAAGGGGGAGGCTCGAGGTGGTCGGGAGTGCCGTGTCAACGGTCGGGAGCACGCTGACGTGCTCCAGAGCGCGCAAATGGCCGGCACCCGCGGCTTTTCCTCGCGTCCTCACGCGCCCACTTGTGTCTAGCAGCTGCAGGGGGAGTAAACAATGTGACAATGGCATTGGATGCCCTGGGGATCCACAGGAGTGAGGAGGGAGGTTGAGAGAGAGAGAAATGGTGTTGTCCAGAGAGGGAAAAAGAGCTTTTCACCCCCATAATCATGGCTCCTCGGGCAGGGAAAGGTGCAGGGGTTAGAGGAGGACCAGATTATGCTGTGGGAGAAAGCTTAGCTCATGGAGATTAGTGGAAATGGCCAAAACATGCATTTTAAAATTCTGCCAGAAGGTGTTTGATGGTGGTTTGGGCAAGCAAATGGATTCCAAATGATATGAAGATTAACAGGATCAAGTTTCATATAGAAATGGGGTTGATCACCAAGTTGGAGCTCATTTGGAGGAAGTTGACAATGCAACTTTGGTAAACCCTAGAAATTAGCAGAAATGCCTTTACCAAGATTTAGTCATGCAAATCAATTCTCCTTGATGCACCACTTGTTTTAGTGTCATCATTTGAGGTTATGAACATGCCCACAAAAGTTGCGATCAAAAGGAGAAAGTTTCCAATGTAGAGTTGTTCAAATTTGGTTCTGAACAGGAAGGGTTTTGGAGCACTTTGATGAAGTTAACTTGTTCTCCAACTTGTGCCATTTGGTCTAGATGAGTTATTAGACCATTTGAGCATGTTCACAAGGTTTGAGAGCATTTGGACATGTTTGGAAATGTAAAGTTACTCAAACTTCAAAATGGACAAAAATGGTTTTTAAGGGATTTCATGGGGTTATGCTATTCTCCATGACATGGTACTTGGCAAGATCATCAAAAATGTCATACGTGACATTATAGAATTTTCTTGGAATTTTTGGAGAATATTTCCTTTGTAAATATTTCAAAAGCTTCAAATATCCAGAAGGGGTTTTTGAGGGATTTGACCAATATTCTGAACATGACCAGGTGTTTAAACTCTTATATATGGACAATATATGTCCACTGAGTTTTCCTGATTTTTGTAAAATATTTTTAAAACAATAAAATATTTTTTCCCTATTAAAGACCATTTCTGGCCTTAAGAAAAAGCTTTTAAATAAAATAGGAAAATAACCTTTAAAATTATCTTTTTGTGATTTCTGGGTATCCTATATCTAATAGGAGTCAAATATATTTTTGGAAAGATTTTTACTGCCTTTAATTAAGTACTTGCAGAGCAAACCTCAATTCAGGGGTTTTTGGAAAACTAAATTTAGAAAATACTTTTTGGCCAAACTATTTTTGTAAGAAAATACTATGTTGCTCTATACACATGGCATGATCATTGTGCAGAAGTTTGGGGCAAGGAAATGAAGTATCGAAGTTGGAGGATTTATTTGATTTTTGGAGCACTTGCAAACAGCAGACAAAAACAAATCAAGGCAAGGTCCAAAACACTCAAAAGTTTTTGTCAAACCACATTTTATCATGATTGTTAGCTTAAGTGTAGCGGCATGAAAATCAGGGTGTGACAGAGGGGTTCATGCATACACATGCATGTGTGTGCTCAAACTGTATGGCATCCCAGAGCATGAACTATATATACTATATTACAAACAAAAAAATGATCCCCTCCTAAGTCAAATTAACCTCTCTCGTTGTCAGGCAAAGTAGTGATGGACCAAGCGGGCCCACAGATGGAAAGTATCGATATCGCTGATAATCGCTTAAGTGGGTGCGAGAGGACAACCAGCATCACTTTGCATGTGGACCAAACTTGTGTTGAATACCCAAAATGCACAACTTTGATGTGGCACATGCCTCGAAAACCGTAAAGTCCCCACACAGAGCGAGGTTCATGAAGCGTACTACATATGATGGTCCCCTTCCTCCTCTTAGATGCATGCATACTATATGCTCCTACCGTAATACAACCCCAAAAGAATCCTCCTTGGTGGTGAAACTAATTAACCTCCCCCGATGTAGGTGAAAGTGATGCATGCATCGACGATGGCCTGGTGGTCCCATAGATGGAAGCGTCACACGTGAGTGTCCTAGGATAACCACCGCCCGCATGCATGTGGCCCAAAGAGGTGTTGTGTGATGTTTGAATAGCCAATTTCACAACTTTGATGCGGCACGTGCCTCGGAAACCGAAAAGTCCCGACACTGAGTGAGGTGTACTTGTTCACGGACGCATACATATAGTATATATGCTAGTCCCCTCCCATCTCTTTGACGCGT
The DNA here is from genome assembly GCA_021437245.1 of Aegilops speltoides. Lineage (NCBI taxonomy): Eukaryota > Viridiplantae > Streptophyta > Magnoliopsida > Poales > Poaceae > Aegilops > Aegilops speltoides. The sequence goes on along the minus strand of CM038143.1, from coordinate 273,736,285 downwards.
ACTATATATATACTCCCACCATAACACAAACGATTCTACCTTGCTGGTCAAATTAAACTCACTGTCGGCTGTTTGTCAAAGTGGTGGTCGACGACCTCGCGGGCCCACAGCATGCGTCACACGCGAGTATCGAGTGTCGTTTAGGACAACCATCGACTGCATGTGGCCAAAACATGTAGGTATGAAAGGGTTGTGTAGTGTTTTAATTAACGAATTCGCGACTCTGATGTGGCACCTGCCTCACAAAACGGCCAACCCACATGGTGGCTCATGCCTCGTATTGTACTGCGAGCCACCCGCCACCCCCCAGACGCACACACACACGCACACCGCAAATCCACCGCAACTATGATGCATGTAATATTATTCCATGGTGAACATATGTTACCAAAGGAGGGACGTTTTAATTTTGAAACAAAAAACAGAGATCATTAAGACATTTTAGTACATTGATTGATTTTCTATGGGCATAACATGCAAAACTCAAATTTGAGCTACATGCACACATGAAAGTGCACCTAAATGGATTGCAAAAACACATGTGTCTCACTGGTGCATGTTTACTCCCCGTGCAAGAAATTTCAAACATTGAGTATCTTGATTTTTAAATTCTAGTACATCCAAAACTTATTTGAAATTCATGAAACTTATAGTGTTGTCATATCGATACCATACAAAGTGGCGTTGTACTTTTTTTTGTCAAATTTGAGACCAGTTTTGATGTAATCTTTATCTTCTTACAAAGTGGAGATTATTAATAACTGGGAACCAATATCCCAAACAGATTATTTATTCGAACCGTGAGCGTTAGACCAACAATGGATACGTGCCATGCTTCGGTCAAGCAATAAAGCGGCAGCATTAATCATCCAAATATATAAATAATATATGTGCCGCCACGCGACCCGTGTGCCGTGTGAGCAGGCGTGAGCTAACGGGACGCATGCTAGCAGTCCTCCGTGTAGGCAGACCGGGAGGCATGCGTGCAGGTGTGCGAATTGACAGGAGGCGTGCTCGCCGCGCAGTGTCATCGGGAGGCGTGCGAGTAGTTGTGTGAAATGATGGTAGGCATGCCAGTAGTCCAGTGCGTAGGCTCACCGGGAGGCGAGCCAGCGGTTTGACCGCCACCCGCCTCTCTCCCACTACTCCATATTAATGGCCTGCCCGAGCGGCCGCACCCCCATCCTCACACACACACAATCCTCTCTCTCCGCTTGCATCCTTGATGCTTCTCTTCATCCTCAAAGCCGTTAGTGAATGAGGATGCCGCTGAAGAGCCCCATCGGAGGGAGTGGCGATGCCGGGGCTGCTGAAGCACTGGAGCACGGACTGGAGATGGAGACAGAGGTTTCCGTCACCACCGGCGAGGTATCGCTGCACCCGGACATTGTCGATGGCATCGAGCTTCCATAGCCGGAGGCGGAGGTCAACACCGACTCTGGTGAGCACTCAGGCAACAACCCTGGTGACGACTCCGACAACCACTACGGCGATGACTTCGACGACGACGAACAAAAGGTTAGTCATCTATACCCATTTATGTGTCAAATAGATCGTAGGGTTTCTCTTGTTACTCTTGCCTCCCCCTTTTTGGAATAGAAATCCTATGGTTGTGTTCTCCCAATCCATGAAATATGAGTAAGTTTTGTATGATCCGTGTAGTCTATTGATTGCTTGAATGGTACAAGTGACAAGTGATTAGTCGTTTCATCTGTGCAAATGATTTTTGTGAGTAATCCGACTAGGGTTAGTGTTCGTGCTAATAATTCCTAGCCAGGACTTGACAATTGATTTTTGAATGACCCACATATATGTTTGTGCCATTATTTTCTTCAAGATTGGTCTGTACATAGACGACTGTGCTTAAAAATCAAACCATAATCTCTGGATATGTATAAAAAGTATCCATAAATTCCTAATCCTACTTCACGGCATGTAAACATTGATTTGATGCCAAATTTTGGCAACTGCCAAATGTTCGCTAGAGATTAGTTTGTAAACATTAATTTGACGCCACATCTTTTTTACTATTTGTAGAGGTGTTGTCTGATGATGTGGACAGTGAGGATGAAGATGGCCAGAGGAGGTACAAGAGGCAAATCGATGCAAGGGAGCTTTATGCGGCTCGATACAAGAGGCACAGGAGCATTATGCGGGAATGCATAGCAGGCGTATTAGGACCTGGGACAGCGGCTATCGATGCCCATTTGGCAACCACAAGCTTCATGACGCGTATCAAAGTGTTCTAGCGCATGCAAGAGGATGGGCCGTTGGCTCGTTCAAGCAGAAGTATTCTCGCAGGGTGGCACACGATGCGTACGCTGAGTACCTGGAGAAGCTTTAGGATCATGCCAGCAGATGAGATGAGATGTGGGATCGAACTATGTATGGCTATGTAGTATCTTAATGACGGTTGAACTACGTACTTATGGTTGAACTATGCTTGTGTATGCTTATTATCTATGTCTGATTATGTTTAATCTATGTTTACTTATGTCTAAATGTGGGACATGGATACAATTAGTTCGGTTGACGGAATCTACCTCCGTCCTGATTTATTGGTTCACTTTGTAATTTGTGTTACACTTTGACCAAATACTTAATTGACAAAATGTTAGTGCAGGTCAGCAAAAATTATATCGTTGGATGCGTATTTGAACATAGTGTTCAATGATATAATTTTGGTGGCATGCATAAACATTTGTTAGTTAAATATTTGGTGAAAATTTCGTACAAATTATAAAAGGGGCCAATAAACTAGGACGGCGGTAGTACGTCAATCACACATGATTCCCAAAATTGGAACCGTGTGCAATGACTTTCATTTTGCCTGTTATATCAATCACACACGGTTGGCTCTAGGAAATTGTTGCCTCCAAAACTCTTTGTGGGATAGAAAACCCTCACCACACAATTCAAAAAAGAAAAAAGAAAACCCTCACCATCCGCACGTCACAAACCCTCACCTCGCCCGCCACCCCCTCCGGTCCCCATTCACACCTGCACAAGCTCCTCCGCGTCTATGCATGGCACCGCCTACCGTGGCGGCAACCACTTAGCTTGACGTCTGCCGCCGCTGCCAGGCTGCCGGCAAACCCCACCGCATTTTGCCACTTCCGCTTGCTGCCACTTATCGCCATCATCTTTCTCGATGCCGCTCACAGTTGACCCAGCTCCGCCCGGTTGAGGAATCTGCCGTACTGAGGGTTTTTTCTGATGGACAACAAGGTAACTAATTTAATGAGATATTATCTCATCTCTTATCCCGGTTCATCTTCCTTCTTTAATCACCCGGCCGAAATCACCGTGAATTCATTTTTATTCGGGCTGATTTGAGGGTTTTCTTTCATTCATAGAGTGTACAGTGCGCGGACACATTAGGACCTTGCGGCCTCCGCCAGACATCCATGGAGTTCCATCTAACCATACTAGATGACTTGAGGATGTGCTTTGTTTGTTCGGTCTCACCCTAAATCGGTTGGCATGGCCTACTTTCCTGAACATATACTAAATATTGCTACATTGGAGAAAACGTGCCACATGCACCATATACATCAAAGGGGATATTTTTCCCGTTCTTTTGATATTAGGCAAATTAATGATGTATTTGTTCTTTCGATTACTCTCATATTTCCATGACATCATGTTTACCCTATCCGTTTAATTATGGATTATTGTCCTTCGATTTCAACTGCTGTACAATTATTTCAATTTGGGCCCATATTTGCATGTTACCATATTTTCTTTAACAATCCTTCCATTTTCTACAGCGCGTGCTTGCTATGCAACATAATCTATAGTGCACAATCTTTCCCCTTTCCAAAAATCAACACTGTAGGGATGTCATACTGAACACAAATGATGGATTTACAATCATTGCTACTGTAAGACTTGATGAACGTGGTGACTCCTATTTTGGCATTGGACTTTGGAAATAAATTTCTAAGTTTTATGTACTTACAGCTCGCACTAAAATTTCAATGCACATGAAAGAGCCTGGTCATGAGATATATGCTAACTTCCCAGACGATATCATCCGTCCAGACTTTGTTCGAAGTAAGGTTTCTTTTCAAGTATCTGCATGTTGACTTACCCGACAATATCAAATGAATTGTGTAGTATTTAAGCAACCGATTGTTATTCCATTTTCTTACTATATTTCTACCTACTAACTTCTAGTTACCAATACACTTTTATGTTGCCCTATTTTAACTAAATATTCCCTGTACTCCCACTTCTACCAGAAAGTGCCGCTGACAAGGAGACTCCAGAGGTGGAGAAAGGGGCTGCCAACAAGCAAAGATGGGGCGAGCAAGAACTGCAAGCGACTCCAGCAGGCCTAGACTTCATAAGCAGCCTCCCCGATGATATGTTGACAATCCTCATCTCCCTCCTCCCAATGAAATATGGGGCACGGACAATTGTCCTTTCCCGGCGGTGGTGCCCCCTATGGAACTCCACCCCTCTCGACCTCATCGACACCCACGAGCTCTGCCATGGCTATTGCAAAAGCTTGGATGTGTTCTCCAAGATCCTCGGCAGTCACCCTGGCCCAACCAGAGGCCTTAGAATTGGAAAGTTCCGTTCCAACGGCTAGGACCAAGCCAAGCTTGACGACTGGTTACGATCCCCCGCCCTAGATCATCTGGAGGAGCTTACTTACTTTTGATGATGGGATATGCACTTGTTGCCAATGTCTATGGTCTGCCTCGCGTCCACGCTGCGCGTCGCCAAGTTCAGGAACTACCATTCCCCCTTAATGATGCGACCACTCTTATTCTACCACGACTGAAGCACCTCGAGCTCATTGTCATCTTCCTCCCAAACGATGACATGGAGCGCCTGCTCCATGGTTGTACTGCACTCGAGTACCTTCGTCTTTAGGCCATCAATGGGTCGAGTAGCTTTCACATCACCTCCATGACTCTCCGTACTATTTATGTGTGTTGCTGGTGCAGCAAGAAGACATCACAAGTCGTGTACCATGGTATCCTCATTGAGGACACACCTTCACTTGAGAGATTACTTGTGGTTGATCAACAATGTCCAACAAGAATCAATGTCATTTCTGCGCCAAAACTGACAGTGGTGGGCTATTCGTCTGACAAATACTCCGAACTTGTTATTGGATCCACACCCCTTCAGGTACAACAACAACCTTCTACCTCTCCTTCTAGAAATTAACATTATTTATAATTTTGAAGATGTATGTTCGTCTGTCATCCAGAAAATGATTCTGACAAGCTTGATCCCGAAACTGCGCACAGTGAAGGTCTTGGCACTAGAATCTATCGGCCCCAACCTGGAGCAAGTTGTTAGTTTCCTGAGATGCTTTCTGTTCCTGGAGAAGCTATATATCAAGTTGATGTTCCTTTCCTGTTAAATGTTAACCATATGGGAGTTCAATTTGTGACACCTTTTTACAAGTTTGCAATGACATTGTACTATGATTTCTGAAGGATTTTTTGGAGGATTTCAGCATACATGTTCCCCCCATGTTGGTTGCTTGATCCATATAGTTACAATCCATAAGCATTTCTCCTTTGGATTCATCTGTACTAGTTTTCTTAGGGAACTTTTCATCCACTCCAACCTCTTGTGAAGAAGGCTACATTTTTCTAGATTATAATCAAATGCCCATGTTAATCATGTCGGATCGAAGATGGCATGTTAGTGCATTTTACAAATCCCGCAAACCAAATAAGCCTGTAATAGTGTTCAAAACTGCATTTAGGCACTAACACGTTTTCTTCTTTTGCAGATAAGATTAGGCCCGGTGGTGGATAATGTGATACTATAAAACAATCACGTTGAATGCCAGATCTGCATCTCTCAGAATTACTTTGAACTCCTACCAAGGGACCTTACCAGAGATTATTTTCGCTAGGTTCTCTACTGTCAGAGAAAGGGTGCTGGAGGTTTGATGTACATTTATTTCGCAAAAATGCATGGTTTGTTGAACAATGCTGGCAGCTACGGAAGAATGGAATAGGCCCCAATAATGTTGAATTTCATTTTGGAACCTCAGATGATAGAGTAACCGGAAGTCATCATGTCAAACCCATACATGACTTCTCAGTGGCTGGCCCCTTTGCAAAAATTATTAGGTTTTGAAACCAGATTTAGAAGTGGTAATATTAGTTCGAACCTCTCTGATATCCATGTTCAGTGGAACAGCGTGAGCGTTTGTAGCTGATGAGCTGAATTTCATTTCTAATATCAGTTTGAACCTTGTAATCTTCGAATTGGAGCCATATAACTTGGTAATTTGAACCTTGTAATATTTCGAGCTTTTGTAATACAATCACTGAAATGGCATCGTATGAGAATCGTATATTGGTAGCACTATTTTGACCTTAATATGCAATGGACTTAGATTTTATTAACCAATCTCGAATCTGTTTACCTTGTCGATCTCATAGCACATGATCTGTATAGCTAACTCGACTGCGATCGTTGACATTATTGCGCAAAGTTGGTTTTTTCAACCATGTGCCCTGTAGAGAGCAGAATTAATTATCGCTATCGGTGTCAAAACCGGCGGATCTTGGGTAGGGGGTGCCTAACTTGCGTCTAAGGCTAATTGTAACCGGAGGTGGGGGACACAATGTTTACCCAGGTTCGGGCCCTCTCGATGGAGGTAATACCCTACTTCATGCTTGATTGATCTTGATGATATGAGTATTACAAGAGTTGATCTAACACGAGATTGTAAAGACTAAACCCTAGTAGCTAGCCTATGATTATGATTGTTCTTGTCCTATGGACTAAACCCTCCAGTTTATATAGACACCGGCGGGGGCTAGGGTTACACAGAGTCGGTTACAGAGAACGGAATCTTCATATTCTAACCGCCAAACTTCCCTTCCACGCAAAGGAGAGTCCCATCCGGACACGAGACGAAGTCTTCTATCTTGTATCTTCATAGTCCAACAGTCCGACATATGCATATAGTCCTGCTGTCTGAGGACCCCTTAATCCAGGACTCCCTCAGTAGCCCCTAAACTAGGCTTCAATGACGACGAGTCCGGCGCGCAGATTGTCTTCGGCATTGCAAGGCAGGTTCCTTCTCTGAATACTCCAAAGTAGATCTTGAACATAAGAATCATGTCCGGCTCTCCAAAACAAATTCCACATACCACTACAGAGATTATAATATCCCACGAGTCCAATCTGCTGACAACTCATAGCGTGACATCACGGCACGGCCCGGTCTTTATTCGAACCATTTTTATCCCGCCCCTCCGTATTTCGAGGCGCGGTTTCATTGGCACGTCTTGTCAAAGCAGAGATCGTGTCCCCTTATCACGGGATTCTCATCAATGCGGGTACGGGTAACCCAACCATGCCATCAGCATGGCGCTTGGGAAATAAGCGAGCTTTAGGGCGAATGGGGAGGCATATGATTTTTACTACCTTTATAAAGGGATAAGGATTCCCGTCTTTCACCCATACCCTTTTCTTTCTCTGCTCATTCATTCTCGAGCTCCAGCGCCCAAGCACCCATCTCTTCTGCCGAAAAAGCACTCCAACCATGTCTGGATCCGGAGCACAAGGCAAGTGGATGACCTTCTCCGTCAAGGAGAAGGGTATCAAGAACATCCGGGAGGCCGGATACGTAGCCAAGAAGATTGCACACCGTCTCCCGGCGGCAGGATAGATCGTCCCTACTCCGGAACCCCACGAAAGGGTTGTATTCCTCCCTCACTTCATCCGTGGGCTGGGGTTTCCCCTCCACCCATTTGTATGCAGCCTTATGTACTACTACGGGATAGATTTCCATGACCTACCCCCAATTCCTTCCTCAACATCTCGACATTCGTCGTCATGTGCGAGGCCTTCCTCCGCATCCCGCCACACTTCGGAGTGTGGCTAAATACTTTCAATGTGAAGCCAAAGGTGGTAGGCGGCGAACACGCCGAGTGCGGAGGAGCCATGGTGAGCAAGATGCCCAATGTCAAATGGCCATCAGATAAATTCAACGAGTCCGTCAAAGGGTGGAAACAATAGTGGTTCTATGTTACCGAGCCACGCGGCACCAAATGGGCCGCCGCCCCTGAGTTCTGATCTGGAGCCCCACTACAGCTCATGTCCTGGCCCGAAAAGGGCCTAGAGTGATCTTCGTCAGACGGGTGGACGACAATCCAAGCACGTATCAAAAGCATGGAGGACAAGAATATCAAAATTTTCGATGTGGTCCAGGTGATGCTAGTTCGCCGAACCCTTCCCTGTAAACGCCGGACTTGCAACCTACGGGAGTTCGATCCGGCCAAGCACCAAACCTTGCTGGGGTTCTTCGGCACGATGCACAAAGACATCTGGAAGGTGCTATTCAAGCCTGGCAAGTTGTGGCCGGACACCACCGAGGAACGCGGGCACAAATTGTCATGCCCCGCAAGTTTGGTAAGTCTTTATATGTTTTCAAGTTGTGTCTTTCATTTGTATACCTTGGGGAAAACACCTAATATTTCCCTAACAATTCTCCCAGGGCGGAACGAAGAAGGCAGAGCGGATCTACTGTCCAGCTCCGCTGCCTGAAGAACAAGCCGGCCCACTTCTGATGAAGATGCTGGTCCCGGCGCCATATAAAGCGCCGAAGAAGAGGGCCAAGAAGGAGGCCAAGGAGACCAGGGGCGGTCTTCGTCGCAAGGGTACTTCGGACGTCACGTTCGAAGACAACGAGGCCCACTCCTCCGCCGAAAAAGACGAGGAAGAGGAGGAGGAAAAAGAGGAAAGTCAGTGCCCCCCTGCGAGGGGGAGAAAGAAGAGGACGGACTCCACACGTTTGGAGGCTGAAACGTCTAAGAAGGGGAAGGCCTCCCTTCCAGACGAATCCACCGCAGCCACCGACAGCGGCTCAGAGTGGGAACCCAGGGTCAAGCCCCTGGCCAAATCGTGAGTACAAAGAAACAAGAACACATCCATATATCCAGTTTCACTTTTGCATAGCATTAATGTATTGAGTCACATATTCTGTAGTCCGGCCGGGTCCGACATCGAGCAATCTTCGTCAGAAGATTCGTTGGACCCGGATGCGATGGACAGCGAGACCCTCCCGACGGCCTCCTCCCCCGAAGGCATGGACAACACCGAGGTGTCGTCCCAAAGGGGCCCAGGCCAGGGCGAAGCTCAAGAGACCGTCGAGGCAGCACCGGAGGGTCAAACCTCGGCAGCCGGACACACGGGGGAGCAGACCCCCATGGATATTGAAGGCGGGGGCCATCCTGAATCCGACCCCCAACCAGAGATAGCTCGGGAGACCAATACGGCTCCAAAATAAGGCCAGCAACCTTCTTCAATAGAAGGTGGTGCGCCTATTCCACCGGTGACCTCAGTCCACCCAGTGTTGTCGGATACTTTATTGGCAGCGCTGCAAAGCGCTTCTATCGTTGAAGAGCACCGTACCCTTATGGGTGCGGTGATTGAGAAGGTCCAGTTCGCCAAAAGCGGGCTGACCGAAGCCAGCACCAGCCTTCTAACAGGCTTTAAGGTAAGTAATGAAGTTAAAAGAATGTCATAATATAGATAGTAGCCCCTGATACACTGTTCGGTGAAAAGAAAGCCGGACAGAGGATCAAATATATTTTGCAGGAGACTAATTAGGAAATACCTATGTGAATAATCAGGCGTCATTATTGACTGCAACCTCTCATACTGTGGAGGTCTCCAGGCTGAAGTAGAGTCTGGAGCGGTCCGAAAAGGAGCTCGGCCAAGTAAAAAGGCAATTGGAACAAAACCAAGGTATGGGATAACTTTGTTTGTATTTAAATACAAGTGAATAGTTAGTTTGACTGAAAAATGTCATGATATGTATTAGGAGCAGCGACCAAAGTCAAGGCTCTTAAGAAGGCGGTAGCCGAGGCCGAGAAGTAGGCGGCCAAGGAGCAGGCCACTCGTGAAAACCATGAGGCCCGGGTCATTGAAGTTCAAGAAGAACTCCAAGAAGCCATAAAGAAGTGTGAGACTTTGGAGTAGAGTATAAAGGATCAAGAGTCCGAACTCACCAGCGGGTAAGGCCTTTATTATGTAAAGCAAATACGCGAAGGAAAGATTTCGTTTACTGACCCGGATTCGGAGTCCTCCAGGGGTGTTTGAGGATCTGCCGTGCAGCGTGTCTGACACCGAACAATTCTACCGAGATGAAGAGGGGAGCTCAACGGAGAAGTTGTTCTGGTGGCAAAATCTTGCGCCAGAATACCCAGTACCCTTTAACGATCAGCTGAACTAGCTGGTCGAGCTGCATAGGGCGGCCGAACTAGCCCTCAAGGATTTGATTATCCAGCTATGGCCTGCCGAAGCGATTCCCAGTAGCTACTTTGGACTCGTGAAGTGGCTAGTTAGTGCCTGCCCTCGGCTTGACGCCATCAAGCGGTCGGTCTGCATCAAAGGTGCGCGAATGGCCTTTTCCCGCATCAAGGTGCATTGGGTGAAGATGGATGCTGTGAAGCTGATGACCGAAGGACCGCTTGAAGGGAAAGAGCACCGCATGCCCGAGCTGTATTATGACAGTATCCTGGAGGGATCCCATCTTGTGGCGGAGCAATGCGCCAAGGATATAATTTTCCCCTGAAAGCATTATTTTATCTTGTCCTGTAATATGGAACAAGGTCTTTATTGTAATATAATGCTTTGTTATTTAAAATTTTACCTCCTGTGTGGCCGTTTATGAAATCTAAGAGTTAGCCAGTCGTCGGCTTCTACCCCCACGTAGCTAGTACAGGGGTGTTTGGGATAAATCTAAATACTCTTTATCCAAATTTTTGGCCCTTTAAGGGGGTGTTTAACGCAACGAACAAGGCAATCGGACTATACAGCTTTATCACCCTCACTTAGCCATAAGAGTTCAATAATTTTAAATTTTGGCGTAGCCCCTGGCATTCGGAAGGCCGAAGTTGGGGCGCTATACACGCCTAATCGGATAAAGACCGATTCCTCGCATAAAGCGGAAAAAATCTCTAACGATTTCAAAACCTCTCAAACAGCTGACTAGCTCTCGCCGCAACATGACAATCGATTTTCGGCTTTCTCTACTGAGGTGGTCCTCCGGAAGAACCGGGACACAATCGCAGTAGTTCTCCCTTTACTACCCTAGCCGATATAGCGGAACGTAAGGTAGCAAGCATAGGAGCCGGGCAACCCAACTATTGACCAAAGACATGATTCGGAGCCGATGCATATAATGTTATAAGTTCGGGGTGCCGAACTATACTGTAAAAGTGTTCCAACTTTCTTGCCGTGTTATGGGGTACAATGAAGCCCCTAGCGAATTAAGGTGTACCAGAATGTACGGGCTGCAAATTATTTTTCATTGTAATTTGAGTAATACGTCAAGGCTTATGTGTACAAGTAGTGCAATAATCAAATAAGGCTATTTAACATGCCACGACCAAGAGCGAGCTGCATTCGGGTATTTAAAATAGGTATGACGAACGTTAGCAGAGACCACCTGGATATTCCCTTGTACGTCCGAGTCCCTAGCATTCTTGGTGTATCCGTCCCGCTATGGGTCCGATGAGCAGGTTTATCAGAAAAGGCCTCGAGAAGAGAAAAAACCTGACAGAAAGAGAAAAGGTGACGGTATGTGGATCCAGGAGCGGTTGAGCCGCATTGTAGACCGCGGTCTAGCTGTGCCTCCGTCCATACCCATGTATTTTAAGTGCGTAGTTATGTACGCGCGTCACGAATTTCACCGCTTGATTGGGGCCGAGACAAAGGACGGATTGCTAGCTAAGCTCTGGACGAGCCGGACGGTCCTGTTGCAGAGTAGTTCGGACTCGCTTGACGGTGTCCAGGCGCTTTATTGCCGAATTGAGGTTTTGCCTAAGAAGGCTATTTTGTACTTCTGCTGCAAGGGCCGCGGTGTGCTCCTCAGTACGGAGGAAGCGCTCCGTATTTCCATTGACTGTTATAACATCGCGAGGTCCAGGCATCTTGAGCTTAAGGTAGGCATAGTGCGGCACCGCATTGAAACGAGCAAATGTGGTTCGTCCAAGCAGTGTGTGATAACCGCTGTGGAAGGGGACGATATCGAAGATTAATTCTTCGCTTCGGAAGTTATCCGGGGATCCGAAGACCACTTCCAGTGTGATTGAGCCCGTACAACAGGCCTCTACACCTGGTATGACACCTTTAAAGGTGGCTTTGGTGGGCTTGATTCTTGAGGGATCAATACCCATTTTGCGCACGGTATCCTGATAGAGCAGGTTCAGGCTGCTACCATCGTCCATGAGGACGCTTGTGAGGTGGAATCCGTCAATGATAGGGTCTAGTACCAGTGCGGCTGAACCGCCATGACGGTACTAGTCGGATGGTCCCTTCGATCGAAAGTGATCGAACAGGAGGATCACGGGTTGAATTTTGGGGCGACTGGCTCCACCGCGTAGACGTCCCTTAGTGCATGCTTCCACTCCCTTTTGGGATATGGGTCGCATATATCATATTCACCGTTTTAACCTGGGGAGGAAACTTCTTCTGCCCCCCTGTGTTCGGTGGTCGGGGTTCCTCGTCGTCGTCGCTTTGCGATCCCTTTTCCTTGTTTTCGGCATTTAACTTGCCGGCCTATTCAAAGACCCAACATTCTCTGTTGGTATGATTGGCTGGTTTATCGACGGTGCCTTGGATTTGGCATGGACGATCGAGTATGCGGTCCAGATTGGATGGGCCCGGATTGTTTCTTTTGAATGGCTTTTTCCGCTGACCGGACTTGGAGCCACTGAATCCGGCATTGATGGCCGTGTATCCAGAGTTATCGCCATTATTTCAATGCTTTGTGTCTACTGTGTCGGGGCTTGCCGTTGCTATCCCTGGCTTCAGAAGTGTCGGGTTTATTTGAGGTGCTATTGCTATGAGCTAGCCAGCTATCCTCGCTCGCGCAAAAGCGGGTCATGAGTGTCGTAAGGGCTGCCACAGACTTTGGCTTCTCTTGGCTGAGGTGTCGGGCAAGCCACTTATCACGGATGTTATGCTTAAAGGCCGCTAGGGCTTCGGCATCCGGACAGTCGATGATCTGATTCTTTTTAGTTAAGAACCAAGTCCAGAATTTCCTGGCTGACTCTCCGGGCTGTTGGATTATATGACTTAAGTTATCGGCATCCGGAGCTCGGACATAAGTGCCTTTCAAGTTGTCGAGGAATGCATCTTCCAGGTTCTCCCAACTGCCAATGGAGTTTTCGGGTAGACTGTTCAACCAGTGCCGAGCTGGTCCCTTGAGTTTTAGCGGGAGGTACTTGATGGCATGGAGATCGTCACTGCAGGCCATATGTATATGGAGAAGAAAGTCCTCGATCCATATCGCGGGATCTATTGGTCCATCATATGAATTGATGTTTACGGGTTTGAGCCATTCTGAGAATTCATGTTCCATTACTTCATCAGTGAAGCATAGGGGGTGTGCGGCGCCTCTGTGTTGGGGTACGCCGCGATGCCGCTCGAATGGAGCCAGTCTACGGTATTCGGACCGGATAGGTGTGTATTTGTTATATCTGGCGTGGTGGCCATCGTTGCGCATTGGGGTGCACCCTCATGATCCGTAGATCGATCTGGTTTGTCCTGCTCTTTTTTCCAAGTCGCTCCACAGGTCATGTGTGTATCCCCGAGCTGTTGTGTTTCTATTTGTTCGGTGAGGTAGTGTCGTTTGGTGTTCGGGCAGGATTGCCGTTTTATCTCGGCCACGCGGTGGTCGTTCAGCCGCATTATGCGCTGGTAGTACCGGCTCCAGCGCCTCGTCATCAAATTGAAGTAGCAATTTGCACTTCGAGTAACTTTTGGTTGGGCATTCGAGTCCATATTCCTCGGCTGCCAGGACCTTAGTCCATCTATCGGAGAGCAGATCTTGATCAGCTTGAAGCTGTTGTTGCTTCTTCTTCTTCAGGCTCTTTGTCGTGGCTATAAGTCGGCGCTTAAAACGATCCTGCCCGACGGGGTCCTCTGGCACGATAAATTCTTCGTCATCGAGGCTCACCTCATCCTCGGAGAGAGGCATGTAATTGCTGTCCTCCGTGTCAACGTTCAGGCCTGTTCATCAGGGCTAGCTCGCCCGTCTTCCCGTTCAGCCTGTTCAAAACATGGCTTGGCGGGGTCTTCGTTGTCTTCGGCATCGTCCGGAGTGCTATTTTCTCTTGTGCTGGTATCTCTATTTTTACCATGGCGTGATTTAGAGTGGCGCCGCTGACGTCGGTGCTTAGGCTGCTTATCAGGAAGTTTGTCCTCAACTGGATCCTTTTTGTCATCGCCATTGTCTTCTTTGGGTGTATCCACCATGTATATGTCATATGAGGAGGTGGCTGTCAAGCGCCTTGTGGGCGGTGGTTCATGTTCTTCTCCGGCATCGTCATCCATACCGTCGATGTCTTCAGAGTCGAAATCAAGCATGTTGGTCAAATCATCAACAGTCGCTATCAAGTGGGTGGTGGGTGGGCAACGAAGCTCTTCGTCGTCCGCTTCCCACTCAAGCCGGACATAGTTCGACCAAGAATCCCCTGACAAAGAGAGAGATGTTAATGAGTTTAACACATCGCATAGGGGTGAGTGTTGAAAGATGTCTGTGGAGCTGAACTCTAGGATTGGCGCCCGGTCGATGGGTGTGGATACACGCGGTTCGGAGCCTATGGCCGGAGACGAGTCCGAGGTTCCGATGACACAGGCCTCGTTGGAAGTTGGATCTGTGTTCGGCTCTAGCGCCGCTGAGTCTGCGGCCTCCGTGGCGAGGTTGAGCTTCCCGTCCTTGGATGGCACGCTCTGCTCCGGATCTAGGGCCAGAGCGATTACAGGCGCTATCTCCTGCACACAATCTGATGACAAATTTAGGTCATATTCATCGTGGCGGCAGGACGCGGCTGTCGTGGGCTCGAATCCGTCGGAGATCAAGTCTCTGCGGATGTCGGCGGTGTAGTTCAAGCTTCCGAACCTGACCTGATGGCCAGGGGCGTAGCTGTCGATCTGCTCTAGTTAGCCAAGCGAGTTGGCCCGCAGTGCGAAGCCGCCGAATACAAAAATCTGTCTGGGGAGAAAGACTTCACCCTGGACTGCGTTGTTGTAGATGATTGAATGAGCCATCAAGCCTTATGGTGACGACACAGTGGAACTATCAATGAAAGCACCAATGTCGTTGTCAAAACCGGCGGATCTCAGGTAGGGGGTCCCGAACTGTGCGTCTAAGGCTAGTGGTAACAGGAGGGGGGGACACAATGTTTACCCAGGTTCGGGCCCTCCCGATGGAGGTAATACCCTACTTCCTGCTTGATTGATCTTGATGAGATGAGTATTACAAGAGTTGATCTACCACGAGATCATAGAGGCTAAACCCTAGAAGCTACCCTATGATTATGATTGTTCTTGTCCTATGGACTAAACCCTTTGGTTTATATAGACACCGGAGGGCGCTAGGGTTACATAGAGTCGGTTACAGAGAAAGGAATCTTCATATTCTAACCGCCAAGCTTGCCTTCCACACAAAGCAGAGCCCCATCCGGACACTGGACGAAGTCTTCTATCTTGTATCTTCATTGTCCAACAGTCCGACATATGCATATAGTCCGGCTGTCCGAGGACCCCGTAATCCAGGACCCCCTCAATCGCACCCGAGTGTCTATCATCACCATTTTGTGTAACTTTGACCTCATAACCCATGGGTAAACTTATGACCGAAGTCATTCCACACACTTCGTTTTTATAAAGCTTTTTGTGAACAAACGCCCATGACTTGTCCGTCTTCTTGCCGACGTGTAGCCAAACTAGCTGGGTGGGAAGCTTGGTCAGTAAACTGCGAGGAAGCGCGGGAATAGTCTAACCGATGATATATTTGGCACCTCTTCGAGCCCATGCGTGGTCAAACGAAACGTGTGCGGTGCGGTGTTATCAGGCATGCACTGGAATCCTTCGCTATGAACGTCGTGACAAGACATGACAATTACAGGCTGGCCGACCCCCATTTATTACAGCAGACAATTAACCCTTGTGTCTCGCCAACCTTTCGATCGCGTCACACCTTTGCAAGAAGCATACCCACCACGACAAATTCTTAGAGGGTCTCCTGCGCGACTCCAATGAGGCTCCGAGCGGCTGTCGACGACGAGCAGCAGTTCACCATGCATGCCGTGGTGGACACCCACAAAAGGTTCACGGAGCTCTCGGTGGTGTACACCAACAACCTGGTCTTGGTGGAGCACTCCATGCACATCATGGAGCTGTTTCTTGCTGAGAAGAAGTATAAGGTGGTCGGGTTCGACCTCGAGTACACCCGCGCTCGTGCCGGGTCTCCTCCCATGGTCATCGTTGCCCGGATGTGCGTGCGCAACCATGTCCTCGTCTACCACTACTACCTGGCGACAAGGCCTTGCGAGCATTTTGCCAGGTTTGTCAACAGCCCACACTACACGTTCGCTATGGTGGACATCACCAACAATGTAAAGGTTCTCAAGAATTCATGCATCGCCTGCCAGAATCTTGTCGACATCCAGCGCCAATACAAGATCTAGGGCAGCAAGGAGCATGAGAAGGACTCACTAGTTCACCTCACCGAGGCCATAATCGACCCCTACTACAGAGACATGAAGGATTCCTGCAAAAAGGACAAGTTGCCTACCACTCAGCCTGGATGGAGAAACTCGACAAAGCTCATGTCGTGTATGCATCCAAGGAGGCATACACGAGCTACGATATGTACATGCAGATCGTTGACATGAGGAAGTACCTCCTTCCATAAAATGGCCAGGGATCCAGCCAGAAGCAGAGCAATGGAAAGTGTCCCAACAATTAGTAGATGATTAGATCCTCGTTTCTCCTAGTTTAGTATTGCATGTAATTGCATATTTTAGTGTGTGGAAATGTTATGTGTGTAGTCACTTGTGTAATTGTATGCTTAATTTCGTTATGCAATGCTATCTTTTTAAGTATATATGTTGATGCTCTGTAGACAGAGCGTAGATGTCGTGTGGACAAAGCAAATAACATCACAAACGTACTAAACAGTGGAACCCGTCGGTGATGTTTTTATCAATCACTCACAATTGTATACCAGCAATCGTTTGCTCACAACACACACGGCTTGTTAACAGGAATCGTATGTGTTGTTATCGCTCTTCCCATAGGTTTCTGATTACAGACCCGTTTGTCGTGTATCACACACATCTTGTTAAGTTGAACCGTTTCTATTCTCTTGGCTCAACGCAAACAGTTCATCTGAGTGAACTTTATGCCGTATATCGCACACACCTTCATCTAGTTGCCCGTTTCTGTTGTTCCGCCTCATCACAAATAGTTTATCCGAGTGAACTATATGCCATATATCGCACACGCCTTCATCTGGCTTCCCGTTTATTTTGTTCTGCCTCATCACAAACAGTTAACTGAACTAAACTGTATGCCAGCATCACACACACAACTAAAATCTGAACCGTGTTTGATGGATCCTTCATCGCAAATGTTTTGCATCTTTTTTGATGGTTATTTTACATCACCATTTGCAATTAATGCATCTTACACAGTTTTGTCAAAGGGTCGCTGATCGTAGTGTCGTGTTAGAAGCATCCTGCAGTAGTGACATCTCACTAAATTAAATGATATAGCCACCCTATTTGCTCACGACGAAAAAAATTCGCTATTACTATATTTTTAAGCCATTTCCTTTCTCCTTAAAGTGTGATGCTAAAATTTGGTACAATACTCTTGCTCCTGGTTGTGTGCGTAGTCCCAAGGATATGATTTATTACTTCTCTGAAAAATATTTTCATGCTCATAAGAAACAAGCTGCCTTACAGGAAATATTTAACTTTGTGCAAATTGAAGAAGAGAGTCTTCCACAAGTGTAACACCCCGGATGTAACTTTCCATATTTGTAACTCCAACTCTTGCCATTTTCGGATATGTGCTATGATATTCCCTCCGTGGTTGGGTTTTGTTTTCGTTTTGCATTCTTGTCCATGTCATGCATCTCATATCATGTCATCATGTGCATCTCATTTGCATACGTGTTCGTCTCATGATTCCGAGCTTTTTCCCCGTTGTCCGTTTTGCAATCTGGCACTCCTATGTTCCCTGGCATCCCCTCTTGTCATTTTTCCGTGTGCGGGTGTTGAACATTCTCGGAATAGACCAAGCCTTGCCAAGTGGCCCTGGTATAGCACCGGTAGAACACCTGTCAAGTTTCGGGTCATTTGGAGTTCATTTGGTACTCCAACGGTTAACCGCACTCTCGCAAAGGCCTCTTTTAAGTTGCAGCCCAACAACCCTCCAAAACAGCCCAATAACCCATCTAACTCCCTTCCATGCTCTCGATCGTTCGATCACGATCGTGTGGGCGAAAACCGCACCCCATTTGGACTCTCCAAGCTCCCTGTATGCCTATATATACACCCCCCATTCCAAATTCGCGGATCCCCTCCCCCCTAACCCTAAAAATCCCAGATCCGCCGCCGCCGGACGTGTCGGGCGGGCGGACAACGTCCGCCACCGCCCGCGCCTCTCGCCAGCGCCACGTTGCGCTTCGGCCCGCGCCACCGCCGCCGCCCGCCAGCCATTGAGGCCCCGGCCCGCCGCCGTCGCCCGCTCCATGGAGCGCCGCGCCACCGCCCGCTCCGCCGCCCCCGCGCCGCCGCCGCCGCCTTCCGCCTCCGCCGCAGATCGCCAGACCGCCGGACGCCCGCCGTCGCCGTCGCCGTCGCCCGCCCAAGAGTTCGCCGCCGGCGCCGCCGGCTCTCCCTCGGCCCGCCGGCGGCCGCGCCCCGGCCGGTCCCATCTTCCCCCGGCCTCCTCCCTGCTCCTCTCCGGCGAGGAGCTCCAGGTCCGGCGACCTCGATCCGGCCAAATCCAATCGGAGACCCTAGGTTGACTTCTTCCACCCCAAATCTCTCTGTCATTTTTCTGGCATAAAATCATTGCATCTTCATCGCATCACATCTCCGCACCCGTGGCTTCGTTTTGGGCGTGTAGCATATCAAATTGTTCGTCTCGAAGAGTAGATCATTTCATCTCATTGCAGCATTTTCATTTGAGCTCATCATGATGCCCGAAATGCTGTTGGAAGAGGGCTATGTGATGTTAGTTTCATTTCTTAATGTAACTTGCACTTTATCATTTTGCCATGATTAATGTGTGCACCTTATGAACTTGAGCCCTACATGTGTGTTGAACTATGCCATGCCATCTTTCCGGGGTGTATGCCATGTATTTTTGTGATCTATGTGGTGACTAGAACAAGCATGCAAACTAGGGATGATAATGTTGCTGATTTCGTGAACTTAGTGTTTTCACTAAGTCTTGTCCTCATTGTTATTTTTATGCCATATGTTCATGTTGTTACAGAGAGATCTATGCCCTTTTGAGCATGATCAGTAAGGGTGTTTTGAACATATGGATGTGCTCTATCCATCCATGCCTTTGTTGGCATTTATGGAGTAGTCTAGCATGTCATTTTCGTGCTCTACTTTTGCTTGAAAATGTTTCCTGGCAGATTGTTTACATGAGATACAATTTTCACAAGGTTGCTGTAGTTTAACCGTGTATGCTATGATATTGTTCTTGCCATGTATAGCTTCTATGCCATGTCTTCTTGATGGGTGTATGCTTAGTTTATTATGAGATGCTCTGTAGTGAGTGCATCGAGCTCACGAACATGCCTACTTGTTATCTGTTTTTGCCATGTCCAGTTCCCTGCTAAGTCTGAGATCTGTAATAAAACTTGCTATGTTTACATGGGTGCCACCATTTCTTATGGTCCTTTTTGGCTTATGGTCAGTAAGGGACTATTGATCTATGCTTTGAGTAGATTCATGTCATGCCTTGTTTTGCTATTATAAGTTCCTGTAGCATGTTGTTTGCTTGCTCTAAACATGCCTTCCGATGTTAATTTACGGCATGCTAGTATTTTCACCAAGTCTGTGAACCTGATATTTATTGCACTTTCACCATGCTTGTTTGAACATGTTATGATGTGATTTAGCCGTAGCTCAGTGTTCCTCTTTTGTTAAGCATCTCCCGTAGATCACTGCCATATGCTTTGTTTTTATGTTGGGGTGTCTGTAGCATAGTTTCTTGTTGCGTGCTAAGTAGCATCGTGTCGTTAAACATGATTTGCGTCATTCTTGTTTTGCTTGTCATTTGCAAACCGTGCATCCGATTCGGTGATCTTTATATCGATTTCAACGAAATCATCTCATCTTTCAGCGGCACACTTGGTTTGCCAAGTTGATGCCCGGTTCATCATTTTCCTTCCCGAGCACACATATGCAATGCATATCACATCTCGCATAGCATGTCATGTATTGCATCATATTGCTTGTGCTTTGCTCCTTGTTTGATTGTTGTTCCATTGCTTGTGTTCTTGCTTTGGGTAGAGCCGGGAGACGAGTATGTGTACGAGGAACCTGTTGAGAACGCCTACGAGGATCAAGCCTTCGACAACTCTGAGAACCTTGCAGGCAAGATGACCATACCTTCGATATCACTTCTATCTTTGCTTGCTAGATGCTCGCTCTTTTGCTATGCCTATGTTGCGATACCTACCACTTGCTTTATCATGCCACCCATATTGCCATGTCAAACCTCTAACCATCCATGTCCTAGCAAACCGTTGTTTGGCTATGTCACCGCTTTTGCTCAGCCCCTCTTATAGCGTTGATAGTTGCAGGTGAAGATGAAGTTTGTTCCTGGTCGGAACACGGATATTTTGGGATATCACAATATCTATTGTTTTAATTAATGCATCTATATACTTGGTAAAGGGTGGAAGGCTCGGTCTTATGCCTGGTGTTTTGTTCCACTCTTGCCACCCTAGTTTCCGTCATACCGGTGTTATGTTCCTTGATTTTGTGTTCCTTATGCGGTTGGGTGATTTATGGGACCCCCGTGACAGTTCGCTTTGAATAAAACTCCTCCAGCAAGGCCCAACCTTGCTTTTACCATTTGCCACCTAAGCCTTTTTCCCTTGGGTTTTCACGAGCCCAAGGGTCATCTTTATTTAACCCCCCGGGCCAATGCTCCTCTGAGTGTTGGTCCAAACTAGAGCCACTTGCGGTGCCGCCCTGAGGCAACTTGGGGTATCCTCGGTTGCCGTACATAGTGTTCATCCGGTGTGCCCTGAGAACGAGATATGTGCAGCTCCTATCGGGATTTGTCGGCACATTCGGGAGGCTTTGCTCGTTTAGTTTTACCATTGTCGAAATGTCATGCGAACCGGGATTCTGAGACTGATCGGGTCTTCTCGGGAGAAGGTTTATTCCTTCGTTGACCGTGAGAGCTTGTGATGGGCTAAGTTGGGACACCCCTGCAGGGTATTATCTTTCGAAAGCCGTGCCCATGATTATGAGGCAGATGGGAATTTGTTAATGTCCGGTTGTAGAAAACCCGAAGTTGACCTTAATTAAAATACATCAACTGCGTGTGTAAACGTGATGGTCTCTTCTCAGTGGAGTCCGGGAAGTGAACACGGTGTTGGAGTTATGTTTGACGTAAGTAGTTTCAGGATCACTTCTTGATCGCTACTAGCTTCACGATCGTGCCTTGCTTCTCTTCTCGCTCTCTTTTGTGATAGTAGCCACCATATATGCTAGTCGCTTGCTGCAGCTCCACCTCATTACACCAACCTTCCCTTAAGCTTAAATAGTCTTGATCTCGCGGGTGTGAGATTGCTGAGTCCCCGTGGCTCATGATTCTACCAAAACAGATGCGGTACGGTGATGCCGGTAGCGGATAAGCGCCCGAGCTGAAGTGGGAATTTGATGAGGCCCTTGGTCGTTACTATGTTTCATTTCAGACGATCGAGAGTGGAGCCAGTTAGCGATCGGGGATCTGTGTTGCATTTGGGGTAGTCTTCTTTTATTTTGGTTCCGTAGACGGACCTTGAGTTTAAACTGAATGATGGATGTTTATTTATGTATTGTGTGAAGTGGCGACTGTAAGACAACTATGTATCTCTTTTCCCTTATGTATTACATGGGTTGTGCGAAGATTACCTCACTTGCGACATTTCTTTCAATGCGGTTATGCCTCTAAGTCGTGCTTCGACACGTGGGAGATATAGCCGCATCGAGGGCGTTACAACAAGCTTGGGGCAGGCTTCTCCAATTACATAATGCTTTGCCTGATCATCCTCTCAAGAAAAATGAAATACCTGATATCTTCTGTAATGGACTAACCGATGCTTCTAGGGACTTCCTAGATAGTTGTGCTCATTGTGTTTTCAGGGAACGAACCATTGAACAAGATGAGGAATTATTGAATAATATATTGAAGAGTTATGATGAATGGACACTTCCTAAACCACCACCTAAACCCTCTTCGAAGAAGAGGGGTATTTTATTTCTCAGTCCTGAAGATATGCAAGAAGAAAAGAAATGTATGAAGGAAAAAGGTATGAAAGCTGAGGATGTTATGAATTTACCACCTATTGAAGAAATACATGGACTTGACACACCACCACAGGTGGTGGAGGTAAATTCTCTTTTAATGTTTGATGAATGTTATATCCCCTACAATAAACATCCTATTTAATGCTTGCATGAATTCGACAACTACATTAGAAAACAAGATCACTTCAATGCAAATGTTATGAAACAGTTGAAACGAAATTCTGATATGATTGCTCCCTTGAGTGACTTGTTGTATAGAAATACAAATGATGTTAGAGGTGTAGGAAAACATGCCTCTATGGTTTGAACCCAGTTAGAACAAGTTGTTAAATCTCCAAGTGACCTGCTTAATGAAATGAACAATAATATGAATGATTATGTTGTTAGAGTAGCAACTAGAGGAGGTAAAATGACCCAGGAAGCTCTTTATCTTGAAGGTCACCCTAAAAGAGTTGAACAAGACTCTCAAACAATTAATACTGATGCACCTAGTCCATCTAAGAAGAA
The DNA here is from genome assembly GCA_021437245.1 of Aegilops speltoides. Lineage (NCBI taxonomy): Eukaryota > Viridiplantae > Streptophyta > Magnoliopsida > Poales > Poaceae > Aegilops > Aegilops speltoides. Next base: position 273,713,435 of record CM038143.1, on the reverse strand, counting down.
AAAGAAAAAGAAAAATGAGGACTTTGCATACTTCTAGTGAACAAGAAGTAGAAAAACCTTCTGAGGACAATAACGATGTTTCTATTTCTCATACTGAGACGCAATCTGGTAATGAACATTTACCTAGTGATAATGAGAATGATAATGATGATGTTCATGAAGATACCCAACAAGACAATGGAAAAGAACCAGAATGATGTTGAGATAGAACCTGTTATTGATCTTGATAACCCACACCCTAAAAATAAACATTATGATAAGAGAGACTTTGTTGCTAGAAAACATGGTAAAGAAAGACAACCATGGGTTTAGAAACCCATGACCTTTCCACCTAAACCAACCAAGAAAAAGGATGATGAAGAATTTGAATGCTTTGCTGCAATGCTTAGGCCAGTCTTTTTGCGTACTCATTTGACTGATATTTTAAAGATGGCCCCTTATGCTAAATATATGAAAGACATTGTCACTAATAAAATAAAAAACCTGAAGCTGAAATCTCCACCATGCTTGCTAATTATTCTTTTAAGAATGGAGTACCAAATAAATTAGGAGATCCAGAAATACCAACTATACCATGCTCCATCAAAAGAAGCTATATCAAAACTGATTTATGTGATTTGGGAGTTGTTGTTAGTGTTATGCCTTTTTCTTTACACAAAAGACTTGATTTGAATACGTCATTATAAATGGCTGACAAATCAACTGCCATACCTATCGGTATTTGTGAGGATGTGCCCGTAGTAGTTACAAATGTTACTATCTTGACAGACTTTGTTATACTTGAGATGCCCGAGGACGACAACATGTCGATTTTACTTGGTAGACCCTTTTTAAATAATGCAGGGGCTGTTATTGATTGCAATAAAAACAAAGTCACTGTTCATATCAATGCTAATGAGCATACGTTTTACTATCCGAAGAAACAATTTCAAGTGAATGGTATTAATGTTATTGAAAAATCTCCAACAATTACTATTGGAAGTTTTCAACTCCCTCTACCTACTGTCCAAAAGAAATATGAAACACTTATTGTTGGGGAGATGCATATCCCCGTTGAGGTAACTTAGTGTTTTTACAAAAATTCTTCAGGTTCATGCTAATCGAAAGTGGTTGTTAACAAGACTTGATGAACTTTATTAATGGATTACTTTTGAGAGGCATGTGGTCGATGAATTTAGTAAGCACAACCTTCTCTCTCTACCTTTTGTTTTTTGTTATTTTTAGTTGAATGTAATAAAATGCCATATTTTTCCTTTTTTCTGATTTATCCATGCAATAAAAAAGTTCCCAAAAATGAAAGTCCACATAATGCTCTGAAATTTTGACACGATTTTTTTTTGAATATTTAAGTGCTTTTGGTATAAAAAAACACCACAGGGGGTGCCCCTGGTGCCCACTAGGCACCAGGGCATGCCAGCTACCCCGGGTGCGCCCTGGTGGGTAGTGGGCCCCACAAGCCCCCCTCACTTGTCCCTTTAGTTCACTTCACCACCTACCTCCAGAAAAAATGACTCTAGCTCTCTCTCTTGTGTTCTTGCTCACAAACCCGCAAATTTTGTTCTCTTCGCTCGAAGCTCCATTTTTGAAACTATTTTGGGGGATTGCTACTTGGTATGTGACTCCTCCATTGCTCTAATTAGTTATTGTTCCAGTGGTTTATATTTTGAGTAATTAGATACTCTTGGTGCTGCTGTAAATGAGCTTGCATGTTGAATGCTTTGAGTTCCAAGTAGTTTGAATGCTTGATACAGCCTCTAGAACAATTATGTGTTGCCTGCAAAATTCCTTATTGGGGTTCGCTGGACAAACCACCAAAATTTGAGTATGAGATGTATTTAACTTGTCTATGTTGTGGTGAGGATAGAGGAGTGACACAAGCTAGAATAAAAAGTATACGATTTCCATTAATTCGTTACTTTGCACTCTTTAATGGCAAATGCAACATGGGAAAACAAGATTGCAGTACCCTTTGTGCCCCAGACTAGAGCCTCAATGCAATGCTGATAGTGATCACTTTTATGGAGGGATATATGCCTCCCGTATAGCTAGTGAGTTGGGTGTGTCACCTTGGACCAAGGATCCCAATTTACCTACCTAGTACCTAGATTTTGGGGCCATGCATCGTCACGAATTCATTAAATATAAGGCCACCAACTATAACTACAACTTGATGTTTGATAAGAAACCCATTATACCTGTTATTTTGCCCGAAGCCGCTCACTTTGATTATCAGGGAAAAGGAAGATATTACATTCTTAAGAGAGAAGCATGTGAGTACAACGCAACAATAGAAGCTACCCGCCAGGCTGAGGAGGCTACACCAAGAGACTCCATGAGCTATCATTCTGACTATTATCCTAAGCTTGGGGGAGTACGTATTTCCACCAACATTACATTCATCTTCACATATTTCATTCCAGCTTTCGGTGTTCACACTTTTTCATTGTATTATCCATGTAAGTTTTATTTTTCTTGCTTTCTTCTTGTGTGTTTGAATTTTTTTGAGAAAACCCCAAAACATTTCTCGCTTCTTTTTGTTTTTTCTTTCCAGTTTAATGTAGTTGTAGTATTGAAAGAAAACCAAAAAGGATTTCTTGTTCATCTTTTGCTTGTTGGGAGCCTTCCCGTGCAAATAGTATTTATGGTTTTCGTTTTCCTTTCTTTAATTTGCTTTCTTCAAGAATAACTAAAAACTCCAAAAATATTTTAGTGTGTTTCTTTGAAATTCTTTTCTCTTGTTGAGTCATACTAAGGCGAAGACCACAATGAAAACATTGAGCGGCTTTCATATGCATCATTGTTGATCTAAAAAACAACCCAAAATATTCTATCTTCCAGTCTGAATAAAATGTTGCAGATTCCAGCTTAGTCCAAGGCACTCTTGCACTATTATTATTTTCATATCATTCGGTCGTGCAAGTGAAAGCAATAATGACAATAGATGATGAAGTGACTGTGGCAGGAAAAGCGGGTATGAACTCAACTTGTTTTTTTGTAAATATGTTTAACTCATTATCCATGATTCAACATATTATGATTAAACATGTTTGCAATGACAATTAGAGATTATAGTTGCTCATGCCATGCTTAAGTACCTAGTAGTGGATAATGATTTATCTTGAGTGTCAACATGCTTTAAAATGATTATGATGTAGTATGATGGTATGGTATCCTCCTCTGAATGTTACAAATGGCTTAACTTGGCACATGTTCACGCATGTAGTTGAATCAAAACCAACATAGCCTCCACGATATTTATATTCATGGTGTTTATATCCTACTCAAGCTAGTATTCAATGTTGATTATTCATAATTCATGATAATGATCATTTTTGCTCTCTAGTTGGTCGCTTCTCAACCTAATTGCTAGCCTTCGCTTGTACTAAGTGGGAATACTGCTTGTGCATCGAAATCCTTAAACCAAAGTTGTTCCAGATGAGTCCACTATATCTACATATGTGCGGTATTACCCTGCAATTCTAAGAAAATTTGCATGTGCCACCTCTAAATATTCAAATGAACTTCTGTTTTGTGTGCATAGACCGCTCATGCAGCGACAAGGGGTGCTCAGTATCTTCCATGCTAAGAGGGATATTCTCATGATGATTGTTTATTCACTCATCATTGCATGATAGGGGCTGGTAAAAAGGGATGCCCCGTCCCAAAACCAAAAATCACAAATAATTAAACAAACCTCCCCTGGACTGTTGTTGGTATGGAGGGCACCTGAGGATTTAGCTAGCCATGGCTTGTGTTTGTTGTTGGAGGGGCATTAAACTTTACTTTTATCTCTTGGGAACCGTCGTTAATATGTTTAGCATGGAAGATATTGAAAACTCTTGGTCGTAACGTTGACAGGAAGGGTATGCCTCCCAGAATTATATTTATCTCTGATTTAAACCTTGAGCCCTGGCACCTCTCAAATCCGTTCTCCCCTCTGCGAAGGGCCTATCTATTTAATTTTATGTTATTTAACGTTTATGTTGAGTCATCACCTTCCCAAACAAGCACCTGTCCTGAGAGCATTATTGTCATTCTCATGCATTGTGTATAGTTAATGTTGAATGCATCAGGACTAGATCTCTTCTACCATGAATTATAATGTTTAGTAACTGCATGAACTTTGGAGGTGCTCTGCATTTATGTTTTGCGGTCTCAGAAAGGGCTAGCGAGATAGCATTATTCTCATATTATATCATGATTGTTTTGACAAAGTATTGAAATTTGAAATATCTTATTATTGCTCGCTAGTTTATTATGCCATTGATAAAAGTGAATATAATTTCTAAGACTTATTGTTTGCATTTTAGTTATGATCTTTGCTAAAAACACGTGCTATTTAAGCATATATATGCAAACAAGAACAAAAGAGTTCGTAATTTTTTTTCTTTATCACTTTCAGTTTGTCAAGTGAATTGCTTGAGGACAAGCAATGGGTTAAGCTTGGGGAAGTTGATTTTCTCCATCGTATCTACTTTTCCTAACGCTTTTGCTCTTGTTTTGGACTATAATTTGCATGATTTGAATGCAACTAACCCAGACTGATGTCGTTTTCAGCAGAACTATCATGGTGTTGCTATTGTCCAGAAATAAATGTTCTCGGAATTGGACGAAACTTTTTGGAGAATTATTTTGGAATATATAATAATTTCTGGAACCAAGATGCACTGGAGGGGGGCAGCTGCCCACTAGGCACCAGGGCGTTCCACCCCCTCTAGCACACCCTGGTGGGTACTGGGGCCTACGAGGCTCCGCTGACCCTAATTCGAACTCTATAAAATCTATTTTTGGAGAAAAAAATAGGAGAGGAAGTTTCATCATGTTTTACGATATGAAGCGGCCGCCACTTCCTATTCTTCATCGGGAAGCCAGATCTGGAGCCCGTTTGGGGCTACGGAGAGGGGGATCTTTGGTCTTCGTCATCATCAACCATCCTCCATCACCAATTTCATTAATCATCACTAGGCGTGAGTAATTCCTTTGTAGTCTTGTTGGACGGTGGTGGGTTTGATGAGATTCATCATGTAATCGAGTTATTTTTGTTAGGGCTTGATCCCTAATATCCACTATGTTCTGAGATTGACGTTGCTATGACTTTGTTATGCTTAATGCTTGTCACTGTGGCCCAAGTGCCATGATTTCAGATCTGAACCGTTTATGTTTTCACCATTATATCTATGTTCGTGATCCGATCTTGCAAGTTATATGCACCTGCTACATGTTATGATCCGTATACCCCAAGGTCACAATAATTGGGATTCTTTCTGATGATTACTGTAGTTTGAGGAGTTCATGTATTCACTATGTGTTAATTCTTTGTTCTAGTTCCCTATTAAAAGGAGGCCTTAATATCCCTTAATTTCCTTATGGATCCCACTGCCACGGGAGGGTAGGACAAAAGATGTCATGCAAGTTCTTTTTCACAAGCACGTATGACTATTGACGAAATACATGCCTACATTATATTTATGAACCAGAGCTAGTTTTGTATTGCCATAGGTTATGACTGTTATATGATGAATATCATCCAACGAAATCAGCGATCCAATGCCTACGAGCTTTTCACATTTTCTTCTTGCCAAGTTATTATTGGTATTGCTACTGTTACAACTGTTACCGTTACCGCTGCAATTGTTACTACTACTATCAAACTATCATACTACTATGCTACTGATCACTTTGCTACATATACATAATCTCCAAGTGTGGTTGAATTGACAACTCAACTGCTAATACTTACAAATATTCTTTGGCTCCCCTTGGTTGTGATGTCTACTACGCAACCTCCTTCTTGTAGACTCGTGTTGGGCCTCCAAGTGTAGAGTTTTGTAGGACAGTAGCAAATTTCCCTCAAGTGGATGACCTGAGGTTTATCAATCCGCGGGAGGCGTAGGATGAAGATGGTCTCTATCAAACAACCCTGCAACCAAATAACAAAGAGTCTCTTGTGTCCCCAACACACCCAATACAATGGCAAATTGTATAGGTGCACTAGTTCGGTGAAGAGATGGTGATACAAGTGGAATATGGATGGTAGATATTGGTTTTTTATCTGAAAATATGAAAACAGAAAGATAACGAGTAGTAAAAGTGAGCAAAAACGGTATTGCAATGCTTGGAAACAAGGCCTAGGGTTCATACTTTCACTAGTGTAAGTTCTCTCAACAATGATAACCTAATTAGATCATATAACAATCCCTCAGCCTGCGACAAAAGTCACTCTGAAGTTCCTATCGCGGAGAACATAAGATGAAATTGCTTGTAGGGTACGAAACCACCTCAAAGTTATTCTTTCCGATCAATCCATTGAGCTATTCCTATAAGTGTCACAAACAGCCCTAGAGTTCATAGTAAAATAACACCACATGACACACATCAATCAACCCTAATGTCACCTAGATACTCCGATGTCACCAGAAGTATCTGTGGGTCAACTATACGATATGCATCAAACAACTTCAATCCAACACAAAGAACCTCAACGAGTGCCCCAAGATTCCTACCGGAGAAACAAGGACGAAAACGTGCATCAACCCCTATGCATAGATTACCCCAATGTCACCTCGGGAATCCGCGAGTTCAGTGCCAAAAGATACATCAAGTGAATCCATAGAACACCCCATTGTCACCACAGGTATCCCATGCAAGACATACATCAAGTGTTCCCAAGTCTATAATAGTATTCAATCCGATAACAGTGAAACCTTAAAGGTAAAACTCAATTCATCACAAGAAGACAGAGGGGAAGAAACACCATGTGATCCGACTATAGTAACAAAGCTCGATGTACATCAAGATCGTGCCAAATCAAGAACACGAGGGAGAGATCAAACACATAGTTACTGGTACATACCCGCCGTCTCGAGGCTGAACTACTTCCTCCTCGTCATGGAGAGCGTCGAGATGATGAAGATGGCAACTGGTCATGGATTCCCCATCCGGCAGGGTGCCGAAACGGGCTCCCAATTAGTTTTCGTGGCTACAGAGGCTTGCGGCAGCGGAACTCCCGATCTAGGTTTATATGTGGGGGTTTCTATATTTATAGGAATTTTTGGCGTCGAGAAAAAGTCAGGGGGGTACACGAGGCGAAAACAAGACAGGGGGGCACCCCAGGGGGGTGCCTGTTGGAAATATGCCCTAGAGGCAATAATAAACGTATTATTATATTTCCTTGTTCATGATAATTGTCTTTATTCATGCTATAACTGTATTATCCGGAAATCATAATACACGTGTGAATACATAGACCATAATATGTCCCAAGTAAGACTCTAGTTGACTAGCTCGTTGATCAACAGATAGTCATGGTTTCCTGGCTATGGACATTGGATGTCGTTGATAACGGGATCACATCATTAGGAGAATGATGTGATGGACAAGACCCAATCCTAAGCATAGCACAAGATCGTGTAGTTCGTTTGCTAGAGCTTTTCCAATGTCAAGTATCCTTTCCTTTGACCATGAGATCGTGTAACTCCCGAATACCGTAGGAGTGCTTTGGGTGTACCAAACGTCACAACGTAACTGGGTGACTATAAAGGTGCACTACGGTATCTCGAAAGTGTCTTGGTTTGACACGATCAAGGCGGGATTTGTCACCTCGATGACGAAGAGGTATCTCTGGGCCCACTCGGTAATGCATCATCATAATGAGCTCAAAGTGACCAAGTGTTTGGTCATGGGATCATCTGTCTGATGAGTAAAGTGACTTGCGGTAACGAGACTGAACGAGGTATTGGGATACCGACGATCGAGTCTCGGGCAAGTAACGTACCGATTAACAAAGGGAATTGTATACGGGGTTTGGTTGAATTCTCGACATCGTGGTTCATCCGATGACATCATCAAGGAGCATGTGGGAGCCAACATGGGTATCCAGATCCCGCTGTTGGTTATTGACCGGAGAGCTGTCTCGGTCATGTCTGCGTGTCTCCCGAACCCGTAGGGTCTACACACTTAAGGTTCGGTGACGCTAGGGTTATTAGGAAGACTTGTATGTGATAACCAAATTTTATTCGGAGTCCCGGATGAGATCCCGGACGTCACGAGGAGTTCTAGAATAGTCCAGAGGTGAAGATTTATATATAGGAAGTGCTGTTTTGGCCATCGGGAAAGTTTCGGGGTCACCCGGTATTGTACCGGGACCACCAGAAGTGTCCCGGGGGTCCACCGGGTGGGGCCACCCATCCCGGAGGGCCCCGTGGGCTGAAGTGGGGAGGGGACCAGCCCCTGGTGGGCTGGTGCGCCCCCCCCCGGCCCCCTCTCGCACCTGTGGTTGGGAACCCTAGGGGAGGCGCCCCACTGCCTTGGGGCACTCCACCCCTTGGCCGCCGCCCCCTAGAGATCCCATCTCTAGGGCCGGCTACCCCCCATGGGGGCCTATATAAAGGAGGGGGGAGGGAGGGCAGCCGCACCCCTGAGTCTTGGCACCTCCCTGTCCCTGCTACACCTCTTCCTCCTCCCGCGGTTGCTTGGCGAAGCCCTGCCGGAGTACTGCTTCTCCACCACGACCATGCTGTCGTGCTGCTGCTGGAGTCTTCTTCCTCAAACCTCTCCTTCCCCCTTGCTCGATCAAGAAGGAGGAGACGTCATCCGCCCCGTACGTGTGTTGAATGCGGAGGTGCTGTCCGTTCAGCACTTGGTCATCGGTGATTTTGGATCACGGCGACTACGACTCCATCATCCTCGTTCTCTTGAACGCTTCCGCTCACGATCTACAAGGGTATGTAGATGCACTCCTATCACTCGTTGCTTAGATGAACTCATAGATGGATCTTGGTGAAACCGTAGGAAATTTTTTAATTTTCTGCAACGTTCCCAAACAGTGGCATCATGAGCTAGGTCTATGCGTAGTTCTCTATTGCACGAGTAGAACACAATTTTGTTGTGGGCGTAGATGTTCTCAACTCTCTTGCCGCTACTAGTCTTATTTTGCTTCAGCGGTATTGTGGGATGAAGCGGCCCGGACCGACCTTACATGTATGCTTACGTGAGACAGGTTCCACTGACTGACATGCACAAGTTTCATAAGGTGGCTAGCGGGTGTCTGTCTCTCCCACTTTAGTTGGAGCGGATTCGATGAAAAGGGTCCTTATGAAGGGTAAATAGAAGTTGACAAATCACTTTGTGGCTTTAACGTAGGTAAGAAAACGTTCTTGCTAGATCACCTATAGAAGCCACGTAAAAACTTGCGACAACAATTAGAGGACGTCTAACTTGTTTTTGCAGCAAGTGTCTTGTGATGTGATATGGCCAAAAGTTGTGATGAATGATGAACGATATATTGTGATGTATGAGATCATGTTCTTGTAATAGGAATCACGACTTGCATGTCGATGAGTATGACAACCGGCAGGAGCCATAGGAGTTGTCTTTATTTTTGTATGACCTGCGTGTCATTGAAGAACGCCATGTAAATTACTTTACTTTATTGCTAAACGCGTTAGCCATAGAAGTAGAAGTAGTCGTTGGCGTGACAACTTCATGAAGACACGATGATGGAGATCATGGTGTCATGCCGGAGACAAAGATGATCATGGAGCCCCGAAGATGGAGATCAAAGGAGCTATATGATATTGGCCATATCATGTCACTACTATATAATTGCATGTGATGTTTATTATGTTTATGCATCTTGTTTACTTAGAACGACGGTAGTAAATAAGATGATCCTTACAACAATTTCAGGAAGAGTTCTCCCTAAGCATGCACCATTGCTAAAGTTAAATCGTTTCAAGCACCACGTGATGATCGGGTGTGATAGATTCTTACGTTCACATACAACGGGTGTAAGACAGTTTTACACATGCAAAAACACTTAGGGTTAACTTGACGAGCCTAGCATGTACAGACATGGCCTTAGAACACAGAGACCGAAAGGTCGAACATGAGTCGTATGGAAGATACGATCAACATGGAGATGTTCACCGATGATAACTAGTCCGTCTCACGTGATGATCGGACACGGCCTAGTTGACTCGGATCGTGTAACACTTAGATGACTAGAGGGATGTCTAATCTGAGTGGGAGTTCATTAAAATATTTTGATTAGATGAACTTAATTATCATGAACTTAGTCTAAAACCTTTGCAAATATGTCTTGTAGATCAAATGGCCAACGCTCAAGTCAACATGAACTTCAACGCGTTCCTAGAGAAAACCAAGCTGAAAGATGATGGCAGCAACTATACGGACTGGGTCCAGAACCTGAGGATCATCCTCATAGCAGCCAAGAAAGCATATGTCCTAGATGGACTGCTAGGTGAAGCACCCATCCCAGAGAACCAAGACGTTACGAACGCTTGGCAGTCACGTGCTGATGATTACAACCTCGTTCAGTGCGGCATGCTTTACAGCTTAGAACCGGGGCTCCAAAAGCATATGAGATGTTCGAGGAGCTGAAAATGGTTTTTCAAGCTCATGCCCGGGTCGAGAGATATGAAGTCTCTGACAAGTTCTACAGTTGTAAGATGGAGGAAAATAGTTCTGTTAGTGAGCACATACTCAAAATGTCTGGGTTGCACAACCGCCTGTCCCAGCTGGACATTAACCTCCTGGACGAGGCGGTCATTGACAGAATCCTTCAGTCGCTCCCACCAAGCTATAAGAGCTTTGTGATGAACTACAATATGCAGGGGACGGTGAAAACTATTCCTGAAGTATTTTCAATGCTGAAGTATGCAGAGGTAGAAATCAAGAAATAACATCAAGTGTTGATGGTCAATAAAATCACCAAGTTCAAGAAGGGCAAGGGTAAGAAGAACTTCAAGAAGGACGACAAGGATGTTGCCGCGCCTGGTAAACCAGTTGCCAGGAAGAAGTCAAGCAATGGACCCAAGCCTAAGACTGAGTGCTTTTGTTGCAAAGGGAAGGGTCACTGGAAGCGGAACTGCCCCAAATACTTAGCGGACAAGAAGGCCGGCAACACTAAAGGTATATTTGATATACATGTAATTGATGTGTACCTCACCAGTACTCGTAGTAACTCCTGGGTATTTGATACCGGTGCCGTTGCTCATATTTGTAAATCACAACAGGAGCTGCAGAATAAGTGGAGACTGGCGAAGGATGAGGTGACGATGCGCGTCGGGAATGGTTCCAAGGTCGATGTGATCGCCGTCGGCACGCTACCTCTACATTTACCTACGGGATTAGTTTTAAACCTCAATAATTGTTATTTAGTGCCAAGTTTGAGCATGAACATTGTATCTGGATCTCGTTTGATACGAGATGGATACTCATTTAAATCCGAGAATAATGGTTGTTCTATTTATATGAGAGATATGTTTTATGGTCATGCCCCGATGGTCAATGGTTTATTCTTAATGAATCTCGAGCGTAATATTACACATATTCATAGTGTGAATACCAAAAGATGTAAAGTTGATAACGATAGTCCCACATACTTGTGGCACTGCCGCCTTGGTCACATTGGTGTCAAGCGCATGAAGAAGCTCCATGCTGATGGACTTTTAGAGTCTCTCGATTATGAATCATTTGACACATGCGAACCATGCATCATGGGCAAGATGACCAAGACTCCATTCTCCGGAACAATGGAGCGAGCAACCAACTTGTTGGAAATCATACATACCGATGTGTGCGGTCCAATGAGCATTGAGGCTCGCGGAGGATATCGTTATGTTCTCACTCTCACTGATGACTTGAGTAGATATGGGTATGTCTACTTAATGAAACACAAGTATGAGACCTTTGAAAAGTTCAAAGAATTTCAGAATGAGGTAGAGAATCAACGTGAGCAAAAGATAAAATTCCTACGATCAGATCGTGGAGGAGAATATTTAAGTCACGAATTTGGTACGCACTTAAGGAAATGTGGAATCGTTTCACAGCTCACGCCGCCTGGAACACCTCAGTGTAATGGTGTGTCTGAACGTCGTAATCGCACTCTATTGGATATGGTGCGGTCTATGATGTCTCTTACCGATTTGCCGCTATCATTTTGCGGATACGCTCTAGAGACAACTACATTCACTTTAAATAGGGCACCGTCTAAATCCGTTGAGACGACACCGTATGAATTATGGTTTGGGAAGAAACCTAAGCTGTCGTTTCTAAAAGTTTGGGGATGCGATGCTTATGTCAAGAAACTTCAACCTGAAAAGCTTGAACCCAAGTCGGAAAAATGCGTCTTCATAGGATACCCTAAGGAAACCATTGGGTATACCTTCTACTTAAGATCCGAGGGCAAGATCTTTGTTGCCAAGAACGAATCCTTTCTGGAAAAAGAGTTTCTCTCGAAAGAAGTAAGTGGGAGGAAAGTAGAACTCGATGAAGTACAACCTCTTGAACAGGAAAGTAGTGTGGCTCAGGAAAATGTTCATGTGATGCCTACACCAACTGGAGAGGAAAATAATGATGATGATCAAGGTACTTCGGATCAAGTTGCTACTGAACTTCGTAGGTCCACAAGGACACGTTCCGCACCAGAGTGGTACTGCAACCCTGTCCTGGAAATCATGTTGTTAGACAACAGTGAACCTTCGAACTATGAAGAAGCGATGGTGGGCCCAGATTCCAACAAATGTCTTGAAGCCATGCGATCCGAGATAGAATCCATGTATGAAAACAAAATATGGACTTTGACAGACTTGCCCGATGATCGGCGAGCAATAGAAAACAAATGGATCTTTAAGAACAAGACGGACCCGGATGGTAATGTTACCATCTATAAAGCTCGACTTGTCGCTAAGGGTTATCGACAAGTTCAAGGGGTTGACTACGATGAGACATTCTCTCCCATAGCAAAGCTGAAGTCCGTCCGAATCATGTTAGCAATTGACGCATACTATGATTATGAGATATGGCAGATGGGCGTCAAAACGGCATTCCTTAACGGACATCTTAAGGAAGAACTGTATATGATGCAGCCGGAAGGTTTTGTCGATCATAAGAATGCTAACAAAGTATGCAAGCTCCAGCGATCCATTTATGGGCTGGTGCAAGCATCTCGGAGTTGGAACATTCGCTTTGATGAGATGATCAAAGCGTTTGGGTTTATCTTGAGACTTATGGAGAAGCTGCGTTTACAAGAAAGTGAGTGGGAGCTCAGAGCATTTCTCATATTATATGTAGATGACATACTCTTGATGGGAAATGATATAGAACTTTTGGACAACATTAAGGCCTACTTGAATAAGTGTTTTTCAATGAAGGACCTTGGAGAAGCTGCTTACATATTAGGCATCAAGATCTATAGGGATAGATCGAGACGCCTCATAGGTCTTTCACAAAGCACATACCTTGATAAGATTTTGAAGAAGTTCAAAATGGATCAGTCCAAGAAAGGGTTCTTGCCTGTATTGCAAGGTGTGAGATTGAGCTCGGCTCAATGCCCGACCACGGCAAAAGATAAAGAAGAGATGAGTGTCATCCCTATGCTTCGCCATAGGATCTATAATGTATGCCATCTTTGTGTACGGACTGATGTAAACCTTGCCGTAAGTTTGGTAGGAAGGTACCAAAGTAATCCCGGCAAGGAACACTGGACAGCGGTCAAGAATATCCTGAAGTACCTGAAAAGGACAAAGGACATGTTTCTCGTTTATGGAGGTGACGAAGAGCTCGTCGTAAAGGGTTACGTCGACGCTAAGCTTCGACACGATCCGATGACTCTAAGTCACAAACCGGATCGTGTATATGTTGAATGGTGGAGCGAAGCTGGTGCATGCGCAAGCGAGCGTCGTGGCGGGATCTACATGTGAAGCGGAGTACATGGCAGCCTCGGAGGCAGCGCATGAAGCAATTTGGGTGAAGGAGTTCATCACCGACCTAGGAGTCATACCCAATGCATCGGGGCTAATCAAACTCTTCGTGACAACACGGAGCTATTGCCCTTGCCAAGGAGCCGGGTTTCACAAGAAGACCGAGCACATCAAGCATCGTTTCAACTCCATCCGTGAAAATGTTCAAGATGGAGACATAGATATTTGCAAAGTACATACGGATCTGAAAGTACATACGGATCTGAATCCGTTGACTAAACCTCTCTCGCGAGCAAAACATGATCAACACCAGAACTCTATGGGTGTTCGATTCATCACAATGTAACTAGATTATTGACTCTAGTGCAAGTGGGAGACTGTTGGAAATATGCCCTAGAGGCAATAATAAAAGTATTATTATATTTCCTTGTTCATGATAATTGTCTTTATTCATGCTATAACTGTATTATCTGGAAATCGTAATACACGTGTGAATACATAGACCATAATATGTCCCTAGTAAGCCTCTAGTTGACTAGCTCGTTGATCAGCAGATAGTCATGGTTTCTGCTATGGACATTGGATGCATTGATAACGGGATCACATCATTAGGAGAATGATGTGATGGACAAGACCCAATCCTAAGCATAGCATAAGATCGTGTAGTTAAATGCGCTAGAGCTTTTCCAATGTCAAGTATCCTTTCCTTAGACCATGAGATCGTGTAACTCCCGGATACCGTAGGAGTGCTTTGGGTGTACCAAACGCCACAACGAATCGGGTGACTATAAAGGTGCACTACGGGTATCTCTGAAAGTGTCTGTTGGGTTGAAACGGATCGAGACTGGGATTTGTCACTCCGTATGATGGAGAGGTATCTCTGGGCCCACTCGTTAATGCATCATCATAATGAGCTCAAAGTGACCAAGTGTTTGGTCACGGGATCATGCATTACTGATGCGAGTAAAGTGACTTGCCGGTAACGAGACTGAACGAGGTATTGGGATACCGACGATCGAGTCTCGGGCAAGTAACGTACCGATTGACAAAGGGAATTGTATACGGGGTTTGATTGAGTCCTCGACATCGTGGTTCATCCGATGACATCATCGAGGAGCATGTGGGAGCCAACATGGGTATCTAGATCCCGCTGTTGGTTATTGACCGGAGAGCTGTCTCGGTCATGTCTTCGTGTCTCCCGAACCCGTAGGGTGTACACACTTAAGGTTCGGTGACGCTAGGGTTATTAGGAAGACTTGCATGTGATTACCGAATGTTGTTCAGAGTCCCGGATGAGATCCCGGACGTCACGAGGAGTTCCGGAATAGTCCGGAGGTGAAGATTTATATATAGGAAGTGCTGTTTCGGCCATAGGGAAAGTTTCGGGGTCACCCGGTATTGTATCGGGACCACCGGAAGGGTCCAGGGGGTCCACCGGGTGGGGCCACCCATCCCGGAGGGCCCCGTGGGCTGAAGTGGGAGGGACCAGCCTGGTGGGCTGGTGCGCCCAGGCCCCTCTGCGCCTAGGGTTGGGAACCCTAGGGGAGGGGGCGCCTCCACTTGCCTTGGGGGGCACTCCACCCCCCTTGGCCACCGCCCCCCCTAGAGATCCCATCTCTAGGGCCGGCCCCCAGGCGCCTATATAAAGGAGGGGGGGGGGCAGCCGCACCCCGAGTCTTGGCGCCTCCTCCCCTGCTACACCTCTTCCTTCTCCCGCGGTTGCTTGGCGAAGCCCTGCCGGAGTACTGCTTCTCCACCCCCACCACGCCGTCGTGCTGCTGCTAGAGTCTTCTTCCTCAAACCTCTCCTTCCCCCTTGCTGGATAAAGGAGGAGACGTCATCCGCTCCGTACGTGTGTTGAACGCGGAGGTGCTGTCCGTTCAGCACTTGGTCATCGGTGATTTTGGATCACGGCGACTACGACTCCATCATCCCCGTTCTCTTGAACGCTTCCGCTCACAACCTACAAGGGTATGTAGATGCACTCCTATCACTCGTTGCTTAGATGAACTCATAGATGGATCTTGGTGAAACCGTAGGAATTTTTTTAATTTTCTGCAACGTTCCCCAACAGTGCCCTCCACCCTTGTGGAGGCCTCGTGGCTCTTCTGGCCCAACTCTTTGCTTCGGGGGCTTCTTCTAGTCAAACAAATCACCATAAATTTTCAGCTCGTTTGGACTCCGTCTGCTATTCCTTTTCTGTAAAACTCAAAAACAAGGAAAAAAAAAACTGACACTAGGCTCTAGGTTAATAGGTTAGTTCCAAAAATAATATAAAATAGCATATAAATGAATATAAAACATTCAAGATGGATAATATAATAGCATGGAACAATCAAAAAAATTAGATACATTGGAGACGTATCAAGCATCCCCAAGCTTAATTCCTACTCGTCCTCGAGTAGGTAAATGATAAAAATAGTATTTTTGATGTGGAATGCTACCTAACATATTTGTCCATGTAATTTTCTTTGTTGTGCCATGAATGTTCAGATCCATAAGATTCAAAATAAAAGTTTAGTATTGACATAAAAACAATAATACTTCAAGCATACTAATAAAGCAATCATGTCTTTTCAAAATAACAAGGCCAAAGAAAGCTATCCCTAGAATATCATATAGTCTGGCTATGCTCCATCTTCATCACACAAAATAATCAAATCATGCTCAACCCCGATGAAAAGCCAAGCAATTGTTTCATACTTTTGATGTTCTCAAAATCTTTTCCACTTTCACTCAATACATGAGCGTGAGCCATGGACATAGCACTATGGTGGAATAGAATATGGTAGTTGTGGAGAAGACAAAAATAAGGAGATAGTCTCACATTAACTAGGCATATCAACGGGCTATGGAGATACCCATCAATAGATATCAATGTGAGTGAGTAGGGATTGCTATGCAACATGCACTAGAGCTATAAGTTTATGAAGCTCAAAAAGGAACTAAGTGGGTGCGCATCCAACATGCTTGCTAATGAAGAACTAGGGCATTTGAGGAAGGCCATCGTTGGAATATACAAGCCAAGTTCTATAATGAAAAATTCCCACTGGTATATTAAAGTGACAAAACAGGAGACTCTCTATCATGAAGATCGTGGAGCTACTTTCAAGCACAAGTGTGGAAAATGTTAGTAGCATTGCCCCTTCTCTCTTTTTCTCTCATTTTTTGGGCTCTCTCTCTCTCTTCTCTCTCTCTCTCTTTTTTTGCCTCTTTTTTCATTTTTTTATTTTTATTTTTCGTCCGGAGTCTCATTCCGACTTGTGGGGGAATCATAGTCTCCATCATCCTTTCCTCACTTGGACAATGCTCTAATAATGAAGATCATCACACTTTTAACTTGAGAACTACAACTCGATACTTAAAACAAAATATGATTCTATATGAATGCCTCCGGTGGTGTACGAGGATGTGCAATGAATCAAGAGTGACATGTATGAAAATTATGAACGGTGGCTTTGCCACAAATACTATGCCAACTACATGATCATGCAAACCAATATGACAATGATGGCATGTGTCATAAAAAACGGAACGGTGGAAAGTTGCATGGCAATGTATCTCGGGATGGCTATGGAAATGCCATAATAGGTAGGCATGGTGGCGTTTTGAGGAAGGTATATGGTGGGTGCATGGTACCGGCGAAAGTTGCACGGTAATAGAGAGGCTAGCAATGGTGGAAGGGTGAGAGTGCGTACAATCCATGGACTCAACATTAGTCATTAAAAAACTCACATACTTATTGCAAAAATCTATTAGTTATCGAAACAAAGTACTACGCACATGATACTAGGGGGATAGATTGGTAGTAAAAGACCATCGCTCGTCCACGACCGCCACTCATAAGGAAGACAATCAATAAATAAATCATGATCCGACTTCATCACATAACGGTTCACCATACATGGATACTACGGGAATCACAATCTTTAACACAAGTATTTCTACAATACACAATTACTCACTAGCATGACTCTAATATCACCATCTTTATATCTCAAAACAATCATAAGGAATCAAACTTCTCATAGTATTCAATGCACTTTATATGAAAGTTTTTATTATATCCCTCTTGGATGCCCATCATATTAGGCCTAAGTTCATAACCTAAGAAAATTACCATGCTGTTTAGAGACTCTCAAAATAATGTAAGTGAATCATGAGAGTTCATCAATTTCTTCAAAATAAAACTGCCGCCGTGTTATAAAAAGATATAAGTGAAGCACTAGAGCAAATGACAAACTACTCCAAAAGATATAAGTGAAGATCAATGAGTAGTCGAATAATTATGTAACTATGTGAGGACTCTCTAACATTTAAGAATTTTAGATCTTGGGATATTATTCAAATAGAGAGCAAAACAAAATAAAATAAAATGACATTGCAAGCAGAGCACATGTCATGTGAAGAAGCAAAAACTTAGGCTCAACCAAAACTGACCGATAGTTGTTGAAGAAGAATGGTGGGATGACAACCGGGGCATCCCCAAGCTTAGATGCTTCAAACTTCTTGAAATATTAATGAGGGATACCTTGGGCATCCCCAAGCTTGAGCTTTTGTGTCTCCTTAATTCCTCTCATATCATGGTTTCCCTAAATCTTAAAAACTTCATCCACAAAAAACTCAGCAAGAACTCATGAGATAAGTTAGTATAAATCCATGCAAAAATTTAACACTCTCTACCGTAGAAATCACTAAAATTATAATTTGACATTGCATACTAAATGCCTCTGCATATTTAATACCCCCATCCTCAAATAGAATCATTAAACAAGCAAACATATGCAAACAATGCAAACAGAACAGCAATCTGTCTAAACAGAACAGTCTGTGAAGAATGCAAGAGGAATCATACTTTCCCAACTCCAAAAATTTTGAAAAATTACCACACTATAGAAAATTTGTTGTTACTCACTGTTTAACAATTTCAAGATTTTATAGTGTTCTGACTATTCACCAACATTCAAAACATAACAGCAAACGTTCTGTTTTCAAACAACAACATATAGACTTGCAAAATAAGAATGGTAAAGGCTATACTTGACATTTTTATTGAACGAAAAGATAGAAAACATGTCTCTGAATAAAAAGAAGCAAATATAAACAAAATAAAACAATGCTCCAAGCAAAATACATATCATGTGGTGAATAAAAATATAGCCTCAAGTAAGGTTACCGATGAACGAAGACGAAAGACGGGATGCCATCTGGAGCATCCCCAAGCTTACTCGCTTGGACCTTCCTTGGATATTACCTTGTGGTGCCTTGGGCATCCCCAAGCTTAGGCTCTTGCCACTCCTTTTTCCGTAGTTTATCGAAACTTTACCCAAAACTTGAAAACTTCACAACACAAAACTCAACATAAAATCTTATGAGCTCCATTAGTATAAGAAAATAAATCACCACTTAGGTACTGTTGTGAACTCATTCTAAATTTACATTGGTGTTATATCTACTGTATTCCAACTTCTCCATGGTTCATACCCTCCGATACTACTCATAGATTCATCAAAATAAGCAAACAACACATAGAAAACAGAATCTGTTTAAAATAGAACAGTCTGTAGTAACCAGGAAACTTCGTATACTTCTGTAACTCAAAAACTTCCGAAAAAATAGGAAAACGTAGAAAATTTGTATATCAATCATGTGTCAAATATTCAGATCAAAATAACATTCCAGTGAATTTTTAAAATTCCTGGACTAGGGGTAAAAGTTTATATTTTTGCACAGAATAAAGTCAACTATCATTGATACGTCTCCAACGTATCTATAATTTTGATTGTTCCATGCTATTATATTACCCCGTTTGGATGTTTATGGGCTTTATTTACACATTTATATCATTTTTGGGACTAACCTACTAACCGGAGGCCCAGGCCGTATTGCTGTCTTTTGCCTATTTCAGTATTTCGACGAAAAGGAATTACAAACGGAGTCCAAACGGAATGAAACCTTCGGGAGCGTGATTTTTGGAACAAACGTGATCCAGAGGACTTGGAGAACAAGTCAAGAAGCAGCGGAGGCGGCCACGAAAGGGTAGGGCGCCCCCCACCTATAGGGCGCGCCCCTGTCTCGTGGGCCCCTCGGGTGGCCACCGACGTACTTCTTCCTCCTATATAAGCCTACGTACCCCGAAAACATCCAGAGAGCCAATAAAACACAATTTCCACTGCCGTAACCTTCTGTATCCGCGAGATCCCATCTTGGAGCCTTCGCCGGCGCTCCATAGGAGGGGGAATCGACCACGGAGGGATTCTACATCAACACCCATCTGTTGTGTTTTGTGTTGTGAAGTTTTCAAGTTTTGGGTAAAGCTTTTATGGACTATGGAATAAGGAGTGGCAAGAGCCTAAGCTTGGGGATGCCCATGGAACCCCAAGATATTCAAGGATAGCCAAAAGCCTAAGCCCGGGGCATCCCCTCTTTCGTCTTTGTTCATTGGCAACTTTACTTGGAGCCATATTTTTATTCGTCACATGATATGTGTTTTGCTTGGAGCGTCGTGTATTATATTAGTCTTTGCTTTTTTTTGTTTACCACAATCATCCTTGCTGTACACACCTTTTGGGAGAATCCTACTTGATTAGGATTTTCTAGAATACTCTATGTGCTCCACTTATATCTTTTGAGCTTGATAGTTTTTGCTCTAGTGCTTCACTTATATTTTATAGAGCACGGTGGTGACTTAATTTTGAAGAAATTGCTAGTCTCTCATGCTTCACTTATATCTTTTTGAGAGTCTTTTAGAACAGCATGGTATTTGCTATGGTTACAAAGTTGGTCCTAGAATGATGAGCATCCAAGTTGGGTATAATAAAAACTATCATAGAAAAGTATTGGATGCTACGATCAATATGATGCTTGATAATTGTTTTGAGATATGGAGGTAGTGATATTAAAGTCATGCTAGTTGAGGTGATTATGGAAAGTACTTGTGTTGAGGTTTGTGATTCCCATAGCATGCACGTATTTATTTACTGAGTGTCTTCCTTATGAGTGGTGGTCGGGGACGAGCGATGGTCTTTTCCTACCAATCTATCCCCCTAGGAGCATGCGCGTAGTGCTTTGGTTTTTGATGACTTCTAGATTTTTGCAACAAGTACATGAGTTCTTTTGACTAATGTTGAGTCCATGGATTTTACGCACCTCACCCTTCCACCATTGCTAGCCTCTCTTGTGCCGCGCAACTTTCGTCGGTACCATACACCCACCATATACCTTCCTCAAAACAGCCACCATACCTACCTATCATAGCATTTCCATAGCCATTCCGAGATATATTGCCATGCAACTTTCCACCGTTCCGTTCATATGACACGCATTACTTTTGTTATATTGCTGTTTGCATGATCATGTACTTGACATTGTATTTGTGGCAAGGCCACCTTCATAATTTTCATACATGTCGCTCTTGATTCATTGCATATCCCGGTACACCGCCGGAGGCATTCATATAGAGTCATATCTTGTTCTAGCTTTGAGTTGTTATTCTTGAGTTGTAACTCCATAAAAGTGTGATCATCTTCATTATTAGAGTATTGTCCTAGTGAGGAAAGGATGATGAAGACTATGATTCCCCCACAAGTCGGGATGAGACTTCGGACTTTACAAAAAGAAAAAAGAAAGAAAAAAAAAGAGAAAGGCCAAAAAGAAAAAAAGAAGGCTAAAGAAAAAAAGAAAAAAGGAAGAAAAGAAAAAAAGGAAAGAAAAAATAAAATGAGAGAAAAGGAGAGAAGGGACAATGCTACTATCTCTTTTTCACACTTGTGCTTCAAAGTAGCACCATGATCTTCATGATAGGGAGTCTCATATGTTGTCACTTTCATATTCTAGTGGGAATTTTTCATTATAGAACTTGGCATGTATATTCCAATGATGGGCTTCCTCAAAATGCCCTAGGTCTTCGTGAGCAAGCGAGTTGGATGCACACCCACTTAGTTTATTTTGTTGAGCTTTCATATATTTATAGCTCTAGTGCATCCGTTGCATGGCAATCCCTACTCACTCACATTGATATCTATTAAAGGGCATCTCCATAGCCCGTTGATACGCCTAGTTGATGTGAGAATATCTTCTCCTTTTTTGTCTTCTCCACACCCACCATTCTACTCCACACATAGTGCTATGTCCATGGCTCACGCTCATGTCTTGCGTGAAAGTTGAAAGAGATTGAGATTATTAAAGTATGAAACAATTGCTTGGCTTGTCATCGGGGTTGTGCATGATTAAATACTTTGTGTGATGAAGGTAGAGCAACAGCCAGACTATATGATTTTGTAGGGATAACTTTCTTTGGCCATGTTATTTTGAGAAGACATGATTACTTTGATTAGTATGCTTGAAGTATCACCATTTTCATGTTAATATGAACTTTTATTTTGTATCATTTGGATCTGAACATTCATGCCACAATAAAGAAAATTACATTGAGAATTATGCTAGGTAGCATTCCACATCAAAAATTTCTTTTTTTATCATTTACCTACTCGAGGACAAGCAGGAATTAAGCTTGGGGATGATTGATACGTCTCCAACGTATCTATAATTTTTGATTGTTCCATGATATTATATTACCCCTTTTGGATGTTTATGGGCTTTATTTTACACATTTATATCATTTTTGGGACTAACCTACTAACCGGAGGCCCAGCCCGTATTGCTGTTTTTTTTTGCGTATTTCAGTATTTCGAAGCAAAGGAATATCAAAGGGAGTCCAAACGGAATGAAACCTTCGGGAGCGTGATTTTTGGAACGAATGTGATCCAGAGGACTTGGAGTGCAAGTCAAGAAGCAGCCGAGGCGGCCACGAAAGGGTAGGGCGCGCCCTCCCCTATAGGGCGCGCCCCCTGTCTCGTGGGCCCCTCGGGCGGCCACCAACGTACTTCTTCCTCCTATGTAAGCCTACGTACCCCGAAAACATCCAGAGAGCCAACAAAACACAATTTCCACCACCGTAACCTTCTGTATCCGCGAGATCCCATCTTGGAGCCTTCGCTGGTGCTCCGCCGGAGGGGGAATCGACCACGGAGGGCTTCTACATCAACACCATAGCCCCTTTGATGACTTGTGAGTAGTTTACCACAGACCTACGGGTTCATAGTTATTAGGTAGATGGCTTCTTCTCTCTTTTTGGATCTCAATACAATGTTCTCCCCCTCTGTTGTGGAGACCTATTCTACGTAAACTCTTTTTCCGATGTGTTTGTCGAGATCCGATGAATTGTGGGTTTATGATCAAGTTTATCTATGAGAAATATTTAAATCTCCTTTGAATTCTTTTATGTATGATTGAGTTATCTTTGCAAGTCCCTTCGAATTATCAGTTTGGTTTGGCCTACTAGATTGATCTTTCTTGCCATGGGAGAAGTGCTTAGCTTTGGGTTCAATCTCGCGATGTCCTTACCCAGTGACAGCAGGGGTTGCAAGCACGTATTGTATTGCTGCCATCGAGGATAAAAATATGGGGTTTATATAATATTGCATGAGTTTATCCCTCTACATCATGTCATCTTGCTTAAGGCGTTACTCTGTTCTTATGAACTTAATACTCTATATGCAGGCAGGAGTCGGTCGATGTGTGGAGTAATAGTAGTAGATGCAGGCAGGAGTCAGTCTACTTGTCACGGACGTGATGCCTATATACATGATCATGCCTAGATAATCTCATAACTGTTCGCTTTCCTATCAATTGCTAGACAGTAAATTGTTCACCCACCGTAATACTTATGCTATCTTGAGAGAACCCTCTAGTGAAACCTATGGCCCCCAGGTCTATATCTTATCATATTTTCTTCCAATCTACTTTTGTTTGCATCTATATTATAAAATACCAAAAATATATTTATCTTATCATACTATCTCTATTAGATCTCACTTTCGCAAGTGGCCGTGAAGGGATTGACAACCCCTTTATTGCTTTGGTTGCGAGTTCTTTGTTTGTTTGTGTAGGTGCGTGGGACTTTTGAGGAGCCTCCTACTGGATTGATACCCTGGTTCTCAAAACCGAGGGAAATACTTACGCTACTATTGTTGCATCACCCTTTCCTCTTCAAGGAAAACCAACGCAAGCTCAAGACGTAGCAATCATTCACACTATCCCAAATGTCGGTGTACAAAAGTATGGGTACTTATGTACCCCTTACTTGTGCACGGGCAGTCGTAGCCACACCTGCGGCAAGGCTTGGCAAGGCAGAGGAAGATAAAACACAAAGACTAAAGACAGATACTCGAAGAACAAGGAGCAGAAGGCGAGTTGGAGCTCCCCCGGCAACACCTTTGCCGGGGCAACCTGCGCAGCACCAACAAGCCCATCACCCTTGAGGCTGAGAGCTCTAACACCATCAACAACGTCAAGACCAAGATCTGAAAATGCATGCATGATAGCATGCAGATCTTCATGAAGATATACAACCTATGGGTTCACGTGGAACCAGAAGACGAAGACCCCAGGCAAGACCCTTGCCGGGGATGACTACGAAGCCCCCCGGCAAGCCTTGCCAGTGACGATCACTGGGCCGCGGCCAGGCCCGCGACCGGCAAGTGTTTTCCACTTCACCAGCACTCTAGTGTGACGACCAGGGTGCCAACTAAGTAGGCGCCTGCGTGGCGGCATGCAAATATTCGTCGAGGCCCTACCATCGTGGCAACACAGTAGCTAGTTAGCCAGCATGGCGCTGCATGCCTCGTCAGCCTAGACGCATGTCGGAGCAAGGAGGAGCGGCGACGGACGGGATTGCTTCTGTTGTCGTCCCCGATAAAGTAAGAGGGCACGTAGGCAACGCATTAAATGTGTTTGTCCTACGGTACCGAGTGATAAGCTCGTACACTTTAGCTTGCCACCTCCTGTGTCCCACTGTGGCAACCCCATTACGTATAAAAGGAGGCCCAAGGCATAGAGAGAGAGGAATCGGACTTTTGGACTATGCATGCACGGCAGCTAGTTCAAAAGCTCAAGAACACATATATCCAAACAAGCAGGACTAGGGTATTACACATCTTTGCGGTCTGAACCTCGGTAAGATCCCCTTGTGCTGACTGCTAGAACTACTCTTCGTGCAGCTAACCCCCCGCCGAACGTAGAAGGGATCCTTGTGATCCCATAGGTGTTCATTTCCCCGACATCTTTGGCGCGCCATGTAGGGAGAATTAGTTGTCAGAATCAGGTCTATTAGTTAGTACAGTAGTTTCTTCATCACCATGGCACCGAAGAAGAAGTCGATCACAGCGGTCGGCCCGTCCGTGGCCGCTCCGCCCGTGCTTGCACGGACGAGTGACGGGAAGGTGCCAGTGGTGGTGGAGATCAAGATCATCCACGCCGCCCTAGTGCGAGAACCTAGGTGAGCGGCTTCGTCTGCAGCCGCGACGGTGACCTGCACAGCAACTAAGAGCTAAGTCATGACAAACCATGAGTAATTCTTCCTTCTATAAGGTTATCTTCCTCGATGGTTTCCATCCTTGTATGGAGAACCTGCACGCAAAAGGAACCCTGCCGCGATTGGCAACACCCCTATTCTGTTTTGAATCCGCTCAACAGCTCAGGTGTTGCGCTCTGCTAAGGACGGCAGGGTACCTTGCCATAATCAACAGTGCCCCTGTTCTGTTTCGAGTCCGCTCGACAGCCCAGGTGACTGTGCCAAGAACGACAAGGTAACTTGTCGTCGACACCCTCCGCAGCCTATTAAGGATCCGTCCTTCTAGCGCCTGCGGCAAGGGGTGCACACGCCGGCAGGCCTATCCAATTAAGCATAGGGGGCAGAACATACAAGGATGAACTAAACAGGAAGATAACATGCAACCAGTTCAAGGCATAACAGAGTTATATTACATCAAAAGTTGCCACAATTCAAACTTAAGATAAATTGTCTTGGGTGCGAACTTGCAACGGCAACAAGGAACAAAGCAGTTAGTCCTGACACTGGCCCTCCAGCCTCACGACTGTGCTGACGCAGCTGATGATGGGCTCGATGTGCTCCCTTAGCGCCTGGAGGTCGACGCCCTCCGACAAGCTGTCAAGCGCCTGAGCGGGGTCAATGCTAGGATTCTAGTACGCCACTTTGGTGAGAACCTTGGTCAAGGCGCCCCGGCAAAGCTTCCAGGACTCCTCGGCCAGGTAGGCAGCCCTATTGGAGTGGACCAGCTTCAGGGCATCGAGGACATGCTCAAAGAACAGAGTCAAACTGGCGCTGTCAGTCACGTTCACCTCATGGGAGAACCTGAAGCTCGGCATGTCCATGGCGGACAGCTGTGCGGTGAGCCTCTCTGCGACATCCATGAGGTGGCTAGTCCAAAGTTTTGTGACCGCCTCGAGCTCGTTGTGGGAAGTGACAGTGGTGTGCAGCAGCAGCTGCTCGTCTGGGAGCTCCTTGGTAAGGGTTAGCTTGCGAGCCTGGGACTCTGAAAGCATCTTCTCCTGGGTCTCCAGCTTCAACTTTAGATCAGCAATGGAATTGTTGGCCTTAGAAAGAAGCTTGGTTTTGTCAGATATGGTGGTCTGCATCTTCGCCAGGTCGTAGAGAGTTTTCCCTCTGTCGTCCTTGAGTATGGCACTACTGGAATTAGCTACTTTGCCATCTGCCATCTCTTTGCCATCAGCTAGCGGACGGCAAAGAAGCTCTTTGCCATCAGCTACCTGAACGCAGACGGCAAAGAACTAGCTGATGGCAAAGAAAGCCTTTGCCATCAGCCTGTTCTTTGCCGTCCGCTAGCGGACGGCAAAGAGGGAGGATGGCCCCACTAAAGAGCTGGTTAGAAAATACTTAACGGCCCCCCTCTTTGCCGTCCGCTAGCGGACGGCAAAGCGCACATTAGCGGACGACAAAGGTGGCGGACGGCAAAGATTAAACGTATCTAACGGCCGGCGCGACCCACCCCCCTCTCTCTGTTTCCCTCCCACACACGCGCGCCGCCGCCCTCACCACTTGCCGCCGCCCGGTCGCACCACCGCCCGCCGCCGCCCCACCGCCCCGCCCGTCGCCCCACCGCCCGTCGCCCGCCCCGCCCGTCTCGGCGCCCTGCTGCCCACCAGCAACCCCCGCCCGCGCCCCCGCACGGGCCGCGCAACGACGCCCCCTCCTCCACCGGCCCCCCTCCTCGTCGCCCATCGCCGCCGCCGCTGCCGCCCACCGCCCGCCCGTCGCCCCTGCCGCCTGCCGTGTCGGCCGCCGCCTTGCCTGCCAGGCCCCCCCCGCGCCCCATCATACAGGACGGCGCGCCGCCCAGCTGCCCCCCCTCCTCCACCGGCCACCTCCTCCTTGGCCAGTGAGCTCTACACATGCTCTGTTTTCCTTTTTTCTTCGGTTTTTTAGTTTTAGGTTTATGTTTAGTTTAGATTTAGTTTTAGTTTTAGTTTTAGGTTTAGGTTTAGTTTTAGTTTAGTTTTAGGTTTAGATTTAGTTTTTTCCTTTTTTTCTGTTTTTTTAGTTTTAGTTTTAGGTTTAGTTTTAGGTTTAGTTCATTTTTAGGAAAGAAAAAGAAGAAGAAGGAAAAAACAGGAGAGGAGGAGAAGAAGAAGAGGAAAAAGGAAAGGAAGAAGAAGAAGAGGAGGAGGAGAAGAAAAAAGAAGAAGAGGAAGAAGAAGAAAAAAACAGGAGAGGAGGAGAAGAAGAAGAGGAAAAAGGAAAGGAAGAAGAAGAGGAGGAGGAGGAGAAGAAAAAAGAAGAAGAGGAAGAAGAAGAAGAAAAAAACAGGAGAGGAGGAGAAGAAGAAGAGGGAAAAGGAAAGGAGGAAGAAGAAGAAGAAGAGGAGGAGAAGAAAAAAGAAGAGGAGGAAGAAGAAGAAGAAAAAAAACAGGAGAGGAGGAGAAGAAGAAGAGGAAAAAGGAAAGGAGGAAGAAGAAGAACAAGAAGAAGAAGGAAAAAAAGGAAGAAAAGGAAGAAAAGGAAGAAGAGGAAGAAGAAGAAAAGGAAAAAAGACCCCGACACGACACTCCGACCCCGAGACCCCGACCCTGACCCCGACACCGACACCCCGACCCCGAGCCTGACCCTACACCCCGACCCCGACACCGACACGGCATCCCGACCCCGACCCGGCACCCCGACCCGACACCCGACCCGAGACCCGACCCGACCCGACCCGACACCCGACCCGACCCGACACCAACACCCGACCCCGAGCCTTACCCGACACCCGACCCCGACACCGACATGGCACCCGACCCGATCGGCACCCGACCCGAGCTTGACCCGACACCCCAACCCCGACACCGACACGGCACCCGACCATCACCGACACCCGACCCGACCCGGCACCCGACCCGACACCCCGACCCGAGACGCCGACCCGACCCGACCCGACCCGACCCGACACCCGACCCGAGCCCGACCCGACACCCCGACCCCGACATCGACACGGCACCCGACCCAACACCTGACCCCAAGACCCGACCCGACCCGACACGGCACCCGACACGACACGACACCCCAACCCCGAGACCCGACCCGACCCCAACACCGACACCCGACCCCGAGCCCGACCCGACACCCCGACCCGACACCGACACGGCACCCGACCCGACACCCCGACCCCGAGACCCCGACCCCGATGCCGACACGGCACCCCGACACCGACACGACACCCTGACCCCCGACACCTCTCAAAAAGGTGTTCTTTGGCCTTCCAGAGGCCGACGGGGTCATATATTTGTGAATTATTAGTTAGGTCATATATTTTTCGATTTTTTTATGAAAAACATCATATATAATGGTGTTGATCGGGTAGATTTAAATGTGCTGTTGTTTATGTTGTGCTTGATGATGATACACTTCAGTGATATACATATTATTATTCATGTCCGTTCTTTTTTTCATGTTGTACTAATTTCGTTTATTCTTTGTCATGGCAGGTGTTGACAGATGGTGGGCGCTGGTCGGGAGCGCGCCGAGGCCCCTTCTTCGTCGGCGCGTAGTGTGAGGTCTTCCATTCCACATGCACCTCTACGTCGAGCATTGCTGGACGGTATGGCGACACCGCCGGGCCCTTCTTCATCGACCGCGGTGCCCAGCAGGGGACGAGGTAAGAAGAAGGGCCGAGGTGGAGCACGTGGTCGCGGGAGAGGAGGTAGGGTGGCTCTTACGGCGCCTTCCTCGCCGCCGCCCCCAACTGTTTCACCTGAGCACGTGACTGCTAGGGTGGACTCGTCTGAGGAGGAGGCTACACGGACTCCGGTCCACGAGCCTCCGGTCCACGGGTCTTCGGCCCACGAGCCTCGGGTCGACGGGCCTTCGGCCCACGAGAGTTGGGCCCACGAGACCCCGGAGGAGCACACGTCTGGATGGGGTACTTGGTCGGGTCAGCCTGAGGAGCCGAGTGGCCATGCTGATGATGGCGGGGAGCCGAGTGGCCATGCTGATGATGGCGGGGAGCCGACTGGTTTTGAGGAGGTGGGGAAGGAGGGGGGCAACGTCTACCAGCGTGGTGCTACACGGCTCCTGTCCGTGCCGACGACCGGCGAGCAGAGGTGGTTGATTTTCCCTGATGGGGAGAGGTAAGTGCATTTAATCTTTTTGTACCTTCTGCATTCATGTTTCTTCAAATAACTAATGCGTTGGCCTTGTCATGTCTGCGGGGTTGGGACCACCATGAAAGTGTCCGCCGCCCAACTCCGTCCTTGGAGTTCGATTCGCAAAACTTTCCGGGGTTTGTCACGTTGCTGGTGAGGGTCGGCTTCAGAGGTTGGATTGAGTTGGGAGCACTACTTGGCTGCCCTGCCCGCCGGGTGAGATTATCGACGGTGTCTTGTGCAAGACGAGGCGGAACATGGTGATCGAAAGTTCAGGTAATTTCTCCTTTACACAATTAAAATCTTCAACTAGCTAGTTATTAATTGTACTAATCAATATTTTCTCATTTGATTGCAGACATTCTACAGGTGTGAGGAGGGATACGAGGAGGAGGCGGCAGATGTTATCCACAAGGAGTGCAAGCGCCTACTTCAGAACTTATGGCATGAGGCTTGGGTGCAGTCTGTTCGAGACTACTACGCCGACCGTGGTATCAAGAAGTCCAAGCAGGAGTGTCGCGATAAGTTCTTGAGTAAGGAGCAGTACATGAAGGTAATTCTTAAGCCCTTGTACTTAATTCCTTTATTTAGTAATTCATAGTCGTAGCGCTGAAGTTTCTATTTGTTAACTTAGGCCCCTCAGAGATGGTGTGCGGATCAGATGGATTGTTGGGAGGTGTTGGTCGATGGGTGGTGCTCAAAAGAATGGCTGGCCACCGACAACGAGGCCAAGGACAAACGTGCCCAAATGGAAGGTGTGCCACACCACCAAGGCAGCTCCAACTTATTTGAAGACAGGCGGAACTGGTATGTGGTTTGCTTCATGATTCATGTAATTCATTCATCATGCTAGCTTTAGCCCTTTAATTACTAATTTACTTTGTTTCTCTCTTTCAGCACGCTACAATAAGGCGGATAAGGTGCGAGGTGTACGACCTGTATGCCATGGCCCACACTGGCTCTTACAAGAAAGTCAAGGCATTCTCTGCATCGACCTCGATGATCCAAAGAACTTCACCAACATCTCCGCCTACCTAAAAGCTCGTGCAATATAGAGATCGGGGAAGGCGAGGAAAGGGAGGACTTTAACCCGAGCTGTGGTCCCATTGATCTGAGTTGCTGATGATATCTGGTGGCGGGAGGTCCCATGGCTCCATAGCCATGGGAGATGGACTTATCCGTTGTCCTAGCACTCTCCGGAGATCAAAGCGCGCCAATCGAGCTCCTCTCCGAGATAAGGCCTCGTGAACGGCCAGTCCAACTCGCCATCAAGGTTAGTTATACGTACTCAGCTATCTTTCTCCATTACATTGTGTGCGCTTCCATCAATGATTACAAATGGTCATGTGAGTGGTGTTGCAGGCTGCTATATAGAGTGAGAGAGATAGAACAGAGAAACTTCTGGCGGAGGCGGCGGAGAGGCAGCGGGAGTTGGAGGAGAGGACGACAAAGATGTTGGAGGAGGAGAGGGCACGAAATGACATGCAGGCAAGGGCCATGTATGAGCCCCTTGTGGTAAGTTTCTTCTGTAGATTACTTGCTAGTCTTAACATTTGAGTCTCATTACTAACTAGTATGACTCTATTGTGAAAACCAAATGTGCAGTCTGTGTGCGAGAAGTCCGGTTAGACCGCTTCGCCGATTCCAGAGATTGCTCCTGGGAGCACGGTGAGTTTAATTTGAATGGACATTACTTGTTAGTCTTAACATTTGAGTGTCATAATGCTAACGAGACATTGGAAATGATCTTTGGTGCAGCTTAACTCCAGAAACGCATCGCACGATCCTTCTCCAGCTACCAGCACGAGCCAGCCTGCTCCTACAACTCCCTGATCACGGTAAGTTTCTCTAGACTTAGACTTAGCTTTATTTCCTCCAATATGCTTACCATAATGACCTAGAGTTAGCTTCCTTTCCTTCAAAATGACTTAATAAGCTTACTTATGTCAAAAATTGCATAATTAACTTAGTTAGCCCATAAACGATCCATTTTACCTAAGTTAGCTCTAATATGACTCATTTTACCTTAGTTAGCTTACAAGTGATCCAATTTATCCAAGTTAGCTCTAAAATGCCCCATTTTAGTAGATTAGCTCGTAAATGATCCATTTTACCTATGTTAGCTTTAAAATGACCCATTTCACCTAAGTTAGCTCCAAAATGACCCATTTCACCTAGGTTAGCTCCAAAATGACCCATTTCACCTAGATTTGCTCCTAAACGATCAATTTCACCTAAGTTAGCTAAAAGCAATCCATTTCACCTAAACTAGCTCTTAAATGATCCATTTCACCTAAGTTAGGTCATAAACGACCCATTTCAACTAATTTAGCTCATAAAAGCTCATAAATGATCCATTTCACCTAAGCTAGCTCAAAAACGATCCATTTCACCTTACTTAGCTCAAAAACGATGCCCTTCACCTTAGTTAGCTCACAAATGACCCATTTCAACTAAGTTAGCTCATAAATGATGCATTTCAACTAAGTTAGCTCATAAAAAACCCATTTCATCTTTGTTAGCTCATATATGATCCATTTCACCTAAGTTAGCTCATAAATGACATATACTTCTTGTTCTAGCCTTCTTCTTGTTCTAGTCACCTATTTCTAACTTTCTTATTTACCATTTTGCAGATTTCATTCACTTCATGGAAGCTAGCTTGCTATGATGGAGTGCTTGCTTTTCCTTTGATGAAACTTGCTTATGTATGAAACTTGCATTGTATGAAACTTCTTGTTCTAGCTTTGCTTATGTATGAAACTTCTTGGTCTAGATGTGATATGTGAAACTGATGTGTATGGATGAAACTGATGTGTGAAACTGATGTGATATGTGATATGAAACTTATTTGCTGGATATGTGATATGAAACTTATGTGCTGGATATGTGATATATATTTGTTGTCATATATATTTCTGTGAAAATTGTTGGAGTAAAAAACAGAAAAAAGAGACAATATGCGGGATCTTTGCCGTCGCCACCGACAAGAAGAGATCTTTGCCGTCCGCTTGACGGCAAAGAGGCCACGTAATGTGCAATCGTGCTTCTCGGGAGGTGACCAATTTGGTCGGTTTGCCTCTGATGGTCGACGGCAAAGGCTTTGCCGTCGCGGCGGACGGCAAAGGCTGCCGTTAATCACCTAACGGAGTAACAACGCATTTATTGCCGTCCATCTTCTTTGCCGTCCGCTGCTGATGGCAAAGAACCCTTTGCCGTCAGCTGCCCGAAGCAAACGGGAACGCAGCTCTTAGCCGTCCCCTACTTTGCCGTCACCTTTTGCCGTCCGCAGCTGATGGCAAAGGTCTTTGCCGTCCGCCATCCATGCCTTTGCCGTCCGCCGAGTAGCAGATTCCTGTAGTGTGGAGAGCTCCTTGCCAAGCTTCACCAGGTCCGCCTCCGGTTTCCCCACCTTGCCGTCCAGCTCAACCTTGGCGGCCTCTGCGGCCTCAGCGCCGTCGACGGCCTCCTATAGTTTGCTGGCGTGGTCGAGGACCAGAGCATCCAGTGCTTCTTTGTCCTTCTGCATGAGATCTTTGGTCCGCTGCGCGACGAGCTTCTCAATTTCTTCGTCCTTGGCGCGAAGCGTGGCGGCAAGCGTCGCTTTGCGAGCAACCAAGTCCTACTCCAGGGTGTCGACCGAGATGCGGCGCTGTGTCTGGTCAGATTCGTCCTTGGCGGCCTTCTCCTTCGCCTCCTCCTGAGCCTTCTCGAAGTCGGCCTGCTCCAAGAGGAGCTCGCGCCGGCGCTCATCCAGCTAGTCCTGGGTGGCCCTCAGATCTTGCCGGGCCTCGACAAATCAGCCCTGCACCTGAGTGGCGCTCTCTTGGAAGTCTGCCTCGGCCTTGTCAACGGCCTCCATACTGGACTCCACCTTCTCCTTGAGAGCCCGATGGAGAGCTTGGAGCTTGTGGAAATTGGCGCTCATGGCCTGAAGGTTTTGATCGTCTTTAGAACCACCACTACTGATGCTCGGTTCGTCAACAACCTGGAGCCCGGCGGCGTTGAGGATCTCCTCATCGAAGACCTCCCCTTCAGTTGGCGCTCTGGTACTTGCCGCTCCTGGGATGCTGACAAAAAGATCGTCACCAACCTTCAAGTACCTGCTCGGGATAGAGGCTGAGGAGGAGGAAGGCTGGTCATTGGCCATCTCTTTCCCGGCAGGATCCTTGCCGGCCTCCCCGGCATGCCCCGTGGCGGCCTCCTCAGCGGTAGCCTTGCCGGCCTCCTTGGCAGGCTTCTTGGCGGCCTCCCTAGTGGCGGCCTTGCCGGCCTCCTTGGCTGGCTCCTTGGCGGCCTCCCCAGTGGCTGCCTTGCTGGCCTCCCCGGTAGGCCCCTTTGTGGCCTCTTCAGTGGCGCCCTTGCCGACCTCCTCAACGGATCCCATGGTGGCCTCCTCAGAAGTGATGTTGGCGGCCTCAGCCTCGGTATCCTTGGCGGTTTCCACAATCATGGCGTCGATGTCCGCCTGGTTTACCAGGGGAGCATCTGAGACCAAAAGGGGGAGTGAGGCAAGGCCAAAAAAAAAACAGTTCAAGACAAAGAAAAGAAAAGAAATCAAGGCGGCGATGGCAAGAAGCGGAGGCAAGTAGTTTACCTACGACAAGTGGGGAGGACACACCCCCCTCCTCGGCAACATCCGTTGTTGGGACGGGGTCACCAGCACCTGTGCCCGCCACCTCCTCCTCCATGCGCATGGGCTCATCAGTGGGTGCCCTTTCCGGGGACACCCCTCTGGTCAGCGTGGTTGATGGGGGTGGCGTGTCGGGGGTGGCCCCTAGTGGCCCCTCTTGCTGCTGCTCTCCTCCTGTAGGCCCGACAAGATCATCAATAAGTATACACGCTCCAATGCCTGCCACGGAGAAATTGGTAACAAAC
The DNA here is from genome assembly GCA_021437245.1 of Aegilops speltoides. NCBI lineage: Eukaryota > Viridiplantae > Streptophyta > Magnoliopsida > Poales > Poaceae > Aegilops > Aegilops speltoides. The sequence goes on along the minus strand of CM038143.1, from coordinate 273,679,332 downwards.
TACGCTGGGGGCTGGAGTGGGGGCTGCACTCGGCGCTGGACTCCGGGCTGATGAAGATCGTCCCCGACGCACGTGGAGTGCTTGCCGGGGGCTCGTCGCCCGTTGAGGCTTTGGCTCGCTTCGCCACCCGCTGAGCCAGTGTCTCCGTGTCACTGTGAAAGACAAGATCAACTCAAGGCAAGACAATCAAAATGGAAGATCAAAGGATAGATGAGGGTGCAAGGTGCTTACTCGTCTCCCTCTTCAGCCCTCCTTTTCCTCCTCGGGCTGAAGGACCCAAGGTCGTAGTCGGCCACTGGGATGGTGCCCGCGGGGGAAGGGGACAGGGTCCTCGCACGCTTGGAAGGAGAAGGCAGTAGTCGTGGCTTTCTTCGTCGCCACGGTCGTGGCCTTCTTTGCCACTGCGACTTCTTTCTCTGTCGCCGTGGCTGTGCGCCTCGTCTGGTGCATGGGTTGCGCCAGGGCCTCTTGCCATTGTGTGGCCCTGCTGGACTGGATAGGCTCGCTGGAGCCGGTCCGCTACAGGACGCATTTCTTCTTCGGGGCCGAGGGCTCGTCCGCTTTGGATGCCTCCTCGGACGGCCCTTTGGCCACCTCCACAACAGGGGGAGCCCCGGCGCCGGAGCCGCTGGTCTCCCCGGCGAGCCCCGTCCACTCCAGGAACCTCTACTCCTCCTCGGCTCCTTCGGCCTCTTTGTCCACAGTGTCGAGGCTGCCGGCCTCAGCGGCAAGCTCCGCCTCCTCCAACCTGGCGGCGATGTACGCCCCCTCTTCATCAGTGGCGGGGCGGATCAGCAGTCGCTCCTTGCGGATGGTCCTCTCCGACAAATTGTCAAAGAATCCCTACACCAGTTCTGCTTTTGGCTCGGCCCAGGTCGGATCGAGGCCGTGCGCATTGAACGCTGGCATCATGGTGATGTTGTTTGTCAGGCGGGAGTTATTGCTCGACGGGACCACCCCCGCCGGAAACCTGAATGGATTTTCGGCCTTGCCAGTCTTGGCGGCCTTGCCAGTCCTCTCTACCTTGCGGGTCTCGTCGACCCTGAGCTGAAAAAGCCATTGGCAAAGATGCGCATGCTGCATCACCGTGAAGATATGATTCAGGCCAGGGCAAAGCCTCATGATATCGGGCACATTCTTGTAATCCCAAGCCAGCCTCCCCTTATCGTGCAAGGGGGCGATGTGGCAACGGATAAAATCAACTCTGACCATGTCAAGTGTGAGCCCAGCTGCTGCAAGGCAATGAGGTGATGGCAATCGTGAGCTTCTTGTTGTCGGTGTCGAGATCACTCCAGTGTGGACCATGGACTGGCGAGCTCTGACAGACCTCACAGAATGGTCGTGGCTCCTCCTCTACAATCCAGCACCACCAGCCCCGACATTCGTCCCACCTCTCCTTTTGGGCTCCCTCTAGGTACGCACCTTTGCACAGAGCCCTTGGGATCCAAGCAATGCAGCCAGAGAGGGCATCCCCTGGCTAGATGCGAGGAAGGAAATAATGGCGGAAAAGTGTCGTGTTGGGATGCACCCCAGCAAGGCCCTCACAGAAGTGAGTAAAAAGTGCCATGCACGCCACGACATTCGGCGTAAAATCCAAGATATGGAAGCCATAGGTGTGCATGATGTCATTGAAGAAATCTAAGAAAGAGGGGCAAAGGCCGTAGGAGAAGTAGTCGACAAAGAAAGGATAAGTTTTCGGGCCGGGCTCGGCAAAGGGAGCGGGGACGACATGCGTGGCGGGATGCCTCGTCGTCTCTCTCCCCCACAGGCACCGGAACTGGTCCCTGAGCATGAGCGCGTCGATCATCGAAGGGAAGAGGGTGTGCTTCTTCCGCAGCTTCATCAGCTCATTCTCCGACACCTCTCTCCCCTCGGCGGCCTTGGCCGCACCCTTGCCCTTGCTTCCCTTGGGCGCCATGGCAGTTGAGAAGAGGCAAGGGATCCAAAAGCAATGGAGGCGCGGCGGCAGCGAGGAGAAGCAAGAACTCTATTTTTCTCTCAAGGAAGAAGAAGGGGAACGACGGTTCCAAAATTGGGAGAAGTAGAGAGGGTAAATGAGCAGTGCCCCTGCAGATTTCCCTTTTTATGGGGAAGGCGCGGGCCACCTCTTTACCATTTATTGCAGGATGACACATGCGTGCCACACCCATCCCACGTGTGACCCCCACGTCACCCGGCTAACGCGGGTCATGGGGAAGCACAACTGACAAAAATATTGCGGCGATCTATCTCTGCCACGCCCGCCCGCGCACTGCTTTGGGCCTGGCCCAACTACGCCTTGCGCTTATGTGTGTCCTAGGCCCGGGCGCTCCTGTCGGTGTACAAAAGTATGGGTATTTCTGTACCCCTTACTTGTGCACGGGCAGTTGCAGCCACACCTGCGGCAGGGCTTAGCGAGGAAGAGGAAGATAAAACACAAAGACTACCAGGACAGATACTCGAAGAACAAGGAGCAAAAGGCGAGCTGGACCTCCCCCGGCAACACCCTTGCCGGGGCAACCTGCGCAGCACCAGTAAGCCCATCACCCTTGAGGGTGAGAACTCTGACACCATCAACAACGTTAAGACCAAGATCTGAGAACTCATGTGTGGTGGCTTGCAGATCTGCATAAAGATATACAGCCTACGGGTCCACGTGGAACCAGAAGACGAAGACCCCCTGCAAGACCTTTGTTGGGGATGACTACAAACCCCCCGGCAAGCCTTGCCGGGGATGATCGGTGGTCCGCGGCCAGGCCCGTGTCCGGTAAGGGTTTGCCACCTCACCACCACTCCAGTATGACGAATAGTGTGCCAACTAAGCAAGTGCCTGTGTGGCGGCATGCAGATCTTCGTGGAGGCTCTACCATCATGCCAACACAACATCTAGTTAGTTGGCGTGGCACTACATGCCTCGTCAGCCTGGACGCATGTTCGAGCAAGGAGGAGCGGCGATGGACAGGATGGCTTCTGTTGCTGTCCCCGATAAAGTAAGACGGCACATAGGCAACACATTAAATGTGTTTGTCCTACGGTACCTGGAGATAAGCTTGTACACTGTAGCTTGCCACTTCCCGTGGGCCATTGTGGCAACCCCTTTACGTATAAAAGGAGGCCCAAGGCGTACCGAGAGAGGATTCGGACTTTTGGACCATGCATGCACCGCAGGTAGTTGAAAAGCTCAAGAACACATATATCCAGACAAGCAGGAATAGGGTATTACGCATCTTTGCGACCCTAACCTGGGTAAAATCCCCTTGTGCTGACTGCTAGAACCGCTCTTCGTGCAGCTAATCACCCACCAAATATAGAAGGGATCCTTGTGATCCCATAGGTGTTCGTTTCCCCGACACCAAAGGCGTTACTTGGTACTTTATTGAAACAAAAGCTATAAAACATGATTACTACAGTAACATAATCATGTGAACACACAAAAATAGTTGGTAATGGTGTTGGGTTGTCTCCGAACATGCCCTTTCTTTTAATGCCTTTCTAGCTAGGCACGATGATTTCAACGATGCTCACATAAAAGATAGGAACTGAAACACAAAGAGAGCATCATGAAGCATATGACTAGTACATTTAAGTCTAACCCACTTCCTATGCATAGGGATTTTGTGAGCAAACAATTCATGGAAGCAATGATCAACTAGCATAGGAAGGCAAAACAAGCATAAATCCAAGATTTTCAACATAAAGAGAGGAAACTTGGTATTATTGTAATTCCTACAAGCATATATTCCTCCCTCATAATAATTTTCAGTAGCATCATGAATGAATTCAACAATATAACTATCACATAAAGCATTATTTTCATTTTTTACAAGCATACAAATTTTATTACTCTCCACATAAGCAAATTTCTTCTCATTCATAATGGTGCGAGAAAATTCAATGAAATAACTATCATGTGATGCATAATCCAATTGAAAATTAAAGTCACGATGACAAGTTTTATGGTTATCGGTATTCTTTATAGCATACATGTCATCACAATAATCATCATAGATAGCAAATTTTTTTCTCATAACCAATTGGAACCTCTTCCAAAATAGTGGATTCATCACTAAATAAATTCATGACCTCTCCAAATCCACTTTCATAATTATCACAATAAGATTCAACACCCCCCAAAATAGTGGGATCATTACTACCTAAAGTTGACACTCTTCCAAACCCACTTTCATCAATATAGTCACTGTAAATAGGAGGCATGCATTCATCATAATAAATATTCTCATCAAAACTTGGGGGACTAAAAATATCATCTTCATAAAACATAGCATCCCCAAGATTATGGCTTTGCATATCATTAGCATCATAGATATTCAAGGAATTCATACCAACAACGTTGCAATCATGCTCATCATACTAAGATTTAGTGCCAAACATTTTATTGATTTCTTCTTCTAACACTTGAGCACAAATTTCCTTTCCATCATTATCACAAAAGACACTAAAAGGATGAAGCATATGAGGCAACCTCAATTCCATTTTTTGTAATTTTCTTTTATAAACTAAACTACTGATAAAACTAGAAACTAAAAGATTCAATTGCAAGATCCAAAGATATATCTCCAAGCACTAACCTCCCCGGCAACGACGCCAGAAAAGAGCTTGATGTCTACTACGCAACCTTCTTCTTGTAGACTCCTGTTGGGCCTCCAAGCGCAGAGTTTTGTAGAACTGTAGAAAATTTCCCTCAAGTGGATGACCTAAGGTTTATCAATCCATGGGAGGAGTAGGATGAAGATGGTCTCTCTCAAACAACTCTGCAACCAAATAACAAAGAGTCTCTTCTGTCCCCAACACACCCAATACAATGGCAAATTGTATAGGTGTACTAGTTTGGCGAAGAGATGGTGATACAGGTGCAATATGGATGGTAGATATAGGTTTTTGTAATCTGAAAATATAAAAACAGCAAGGTAACTAGTAGTGAAAGTGAGCAAAAACGGTATTGCAATGCTTGGAAACAAGGCCTAGGGTTCATACTATCGCTAGTGCAAGTTCTCTCAACAATGATAACATAATTAAATCATATAACAATCCCTCAACGTGCGACAAAAGTCACTCCAAAGTTCCTATCACGGAGAACAGAAGATGAAATTGCTTGTAGGGTACGAAACCACCTCAAAGTTATTCTTTACGATCAATCCATTGAGCTATTCCTATAAGTGTAACAAACAACCCTAGAGTTCATAGTAAAATAACACCATATGACACACATCAATCAACCCTAATGTCACCTAGATACTCCAATGTCACCACAAGTATCTGTGGGTCAAGTATATGATATGCATCAAACAACTTCAGATTCATAATATCCAATGCAACACAAAGAACCTCAAAAAGTGCCCCACGATTCCTACCGGAGAAACAAGGACGAAAATGTGCATCAACCCCAATGCATATATTACCCCAATGTCACCTTGAGAATCCGCGAGTTCAGTGCCAAAACATACATCAAGTGAAGTGATAGAACACCCCATTGTCACCACGGGTATCCCATGCAAGACATACATCAAGTGTTCCCAAATCCATAATAGTATTCAATCCGATAATAGTGAAACCTCAAAGGTAAAACTCAATTCATCACAAGAAGATAGAGGGGAAGAAACACCATATGATCCGACTATAGTAACAAAGCTCGCGGTACATCAAGATCAACCCAAATCAAGAACACGAGAGAGAGATCAAACACATTGCTACTGGTACATACCCTCAGCCCCAAGGGTGAACTACTCTCTCCTCATCATGGAGAGCACCGAGATGATGAAGATGGCCACCAGTGATGGATTCCCCCTCCAGCAGGGTGTCGGAACGGTCTCCCGATTGTTTTTTCATGGCTATAGAGCCTTGCGGCGGCGGAAATCCCGATCTAGGTTTATTTTTGGGTGTTTCTATATTTATAGTAATTTTTAGCGTCTAGAACAAGTCAGGAGGGTCCACGAGGCGACGACAAGACAGGGGGCACTTCCCAGGGGGGCTCCCTCCACGCTTCTGGAGGCCTCGTGGCTCTTTTGGCCCAACTCTTTTGCTTTGGGGGCTTCTCCTGGTCCATAAAAATGACCTTAAATTTTCAGCTCGTTTGGACTCCGTTTGGTATTCCTTTTCTGTAAAACTCAAAAGCAAGGAAAAACACAAACTGGCACTGGGCTAGGTTAATAGGTTAGTCCCAAAAATAATACTCCCTCCATCCCATAATATAAGAGGGTTTTTGACACTAGTGTAGTATAAAGAAGGTGCTTATATTATGGGACGGAGGGAGTATAAAATAGCATATTAATGCATATAAAACATCCAAGATGGATAATATAATAGCATGGAATAATAAATAAATAGATACATTGGAGAGGTATCAGTGTCGTATCTATAAATTTGGGTTGAATACTCTACCCTCGAAAATGCTGCTAGCCCCTATACTTGTGGGTTATCAACCCCTCCACCCCTTCTTACTATGTAAGAGAGCCATCAAAATGTGCCTAAATTTCCACTATTCATTTTCCGAGAGAGAACCGCCTACTCATGTGTTGAGCTCAAAAAACTCCATTCCTACCATTTGAACCTTGAATTGTAGCCTTCCCCAAGTTGCTTTACACTCAAATCCTTCTTCCACCATAGCCAAATATGTGAGAGAGAGTTGAGTGTTGGGGAGACTATCATGTGAAGCACAAGAGCAAGGAGTTCATCATCAACACACCGTCTATTACCTTTTGGAGTGTGGTGTCTCCTAGATTGGTTAGGTTTCGCTTGCGAGCCTCTGACATGATGTAGAGTTGAACCAGGAAGTTTCTAAGGGCAATGAGATCGCCTACTTCATGAAGATCTACCCGAGTGAGGCAAGTCCTTTGTGGACGAGGGCCATGGTGGGATAGACAACACTACTAGGAAAAGGCCTATAGATAATATGGACATTAATGGCACACAACATATGTGGTGCGCCACTGCTATATAGCAGTGGCGCACCATGTGTTGGTACGCCATTAGTGTCCAAATACTAATGGCGCACCACATCCACGGTGCGCCACTACTAACAATTTTTTTTCAAAACTAGTAATGCGCACGAGGGGATAGTGCGCCATTACTAGTTTAACTAGTAATGGCGCACCACACCCCCGGTGCGCCACTACTAACAATTTGTTTTGTATTTTTTTGTGAAAACTAGTAATGGCGCACCAGGGGATAGTGCGCCATTACTAGTTTTAACTCGTAATGGTGCACCACACACTTGGTGCGCCACTACTAATTTTTTTTTCAAAACTAGTAATGGAACACCGTGGGTGTGGTGCGCCATTACTAGTTAAACTAGTAATGGCGCACCACACCCACGGTGCGCCATTACTAACTTTGCCCAAAAATTCCACCGAATGCACCCCCAAGTGGACCGCCTTTTCAGTTTAAAAAAAAATAAAAGAAAATGATGGAAATGTCAATAAAATAAAATAAAATAAGTTTCCCATGTAATATGTGGGCTAGTTGTTGGGAAAATTTACAAATATGAATTTTGACTTTATTTGCAAAATCTCTCTAGAATTTGTAAAATGGGCATAACTTTTGCATACGAACTCGGATTAAAAAGTTTTTTATATGAAATATCATCTACTCAAAAAGTTACATCCGAATTCAACTGGGGGAACCCCGTTGAAGATGTTTAGAATCCACAAAACATAACAGAAAAAAGATACGGGGCTTTTAAGATCTAGAGGTGGAAAATGGAAAAAATTTCAAACTTACTAGTGGCGCACCATTTGTTAGGTGCGCCACCAGTAACAGAAAAAAAATTAGTTTTGAATTTTTTTTGGAAAAAATGTTCAAAATATGATACGTGATATGAACGGAAGTTTGAAATATATTTTTAAAATTTCATCACACTCATGAACATGAACAAAGTCCTAGACATTGACAAGGTTTAATAGGATTGATATGCTAGATACATCAACAAGTGCTTGTTAATTGAGCTGGTGCTGGGGTTGGATAGAACTTTGAAGTTAAGCGTGCTTGGGCTGGAGTAGTGTGAGGATGGGTGACCTTTTGGGAAGTTTGACCACGGAGTGCCATTTGACTTGAGATTAAGCATATTGACCCAGGATTAAGCCATAGTGACCCGAGATTAAGAAAACAATTTGAAAAAAAATTCTAAAAAAAAATTGAATTTTTTTTAGTAATGGCGCACTTCTATGTGATGCGCCATTACTAAGTCACATAGTAATGGCGGACCACTTGACATACTAATGGCGCACTCCCTGGTGCGCCACTACTGTCTGGTATACTAATGGTGCACCAGGGGTGCGCCATTAGTATTATTAATCACTAATGGCGTGATGCTAGTGGCGCACCTGTAGTGTGCCATTAATGGCCAAAACAGGTGCGCCACTAGCAAGCCTTTTCCTAGTAGTGCAAGGTTGCTTCTTAGTGGACCCTTCATGGGTGGAGCCCTTCATGGACTGGCGCAGTCGTTACCCTTCATGGGTTGAAGTCTCCATCAACGTGGGCTTACGATAGCACCACCTATCGGAATGATGCCAAAAATCTTCGTGTCCCCATTACATTTGCCTTCTCCAAACCCTTTCACTACTTACATGTTCAATGTCTTACTTCCCGCTGCTATACTCTTAGAATTGCATGTGTAGGGTGTTGCTTGACTTGTCATAAGTGCTAAAATCAACCTACAATTAAAATTGCGAAAAGGTTAGGTTTTATTTGTTCAAGTAGTCCAATCACCCCCCTCTAGACATACTTTCAATCGTACATGATCGACATGTCACAAACTCATTCTAATTCAAGAACTCGTCGTCAATCAATTACTAGAATATCGTTTCGAAGGACTAATTATCTTGTTTCCGCACCTCCGTACCGGAGGATGACGACGAAGACGATGGCCACCCTTCACAACCGCACCAGAGTTACCTCATCTACAACCTTGTCTACCACACCGGGTGGTCCATCGACAACGTCATCCGTTGCGGCCAACATTATTCACAGACACCAACTTGCACCGCATCAGGTGTGCTTCATCAACGCCATCTTCCACCTTATTGGGGCTACTTCACCAAGCACATCGTCGCACCTCCACCACGAGGCCGTTGGTGCTTCATCAACGGCTTTGTCCATCGCATCATAGCGCTCCGCTACCACTCAAGATCTGCATCCATAGGCATCCAGCCAACGCAAGCGCAGCACCCTCAACGGCTCTGAAGTGACCCACACTCTAGGAGAGTATGCCCAAACGCCGACCCGAACTAGGTATCCACATATCACTCGGCTGTGCACTATTCTGATGATGTTTGGATATCCTTTTACTGCTCTCTTAGCTTACATGGCTATGCAACTCTGTCTTTAACTCTTATTTCTTCTGGAGCTTTCATCTCAAACATGCCAAACCATTTCTTAGCGAAGCATGACGACGCTATGGGATTTGGTACACTTCCTGCACGCTCGTATACCCTTGGAAGTACTTGTCCTCTGGTACAAGAGGAAAGTTGATTCCTCTCATTTGATCAACCATTCATCGTGCCAAAAATGCAGAGGGGTGAGGAAGGAGCACAGGGGCTACACCTAGCAAGTGGTAACATCGACTTGTACATGGAACATCCCAAGCGCAAGCAGAGCTGCAGTGAGCATGTAGAACGAGCTAGCATAAGTCCCTGCATTTCATTTAATTTGTACTGGCATGTGTGTATAATTTGTGTGCAGTGGCGGATCCAGGAATTCAAGTTACCAGGGGCGAAAATTAACTTCAAAAATATGAAGGAACTTGCACTCTGGAAATCAACATAACTTGAGAAATATGAAGCTACATGCACTTCAAGAACCAGCTAATGATCCAAAGTAGTTCCAAATTATAAACAACTAGATGATGTAAGCACCAAAAACACAAAATACAACATGGTGGACAAGGACTACTAACATGGACTATAGCTGCTTGAATCATTCGTTCTCTAGCCCAAAATATCCAAGTCTAATTGGCACCTATAACCAGTGCAAAAACTGCATATCAATATATCTATCTTGCACAAGTATGCCAATAGTTTGAAACAGTAGATAAGAAAAGTATTTATGCTAGGTTGTCATGATACGGGAACGTTGCGGTAGATGGCCTCGATGTTTCCTCAACCACGAAAATGTACTATAATTTGCCTGTCATCAATTCTAGCAAATATATCTCTCTCTCAACATAGCAGATCATCATTAGACACAAACTCCTTCAATTGGAGCTTGCAAAATGCTCACATTAGATCCCTCATTACACACTATATGTTCAATACTAGGAGCATGCAAAATGTTTGCATCAAATCCTTCATTAGCAGTGTGTTCATTGGACACTTAAGGCTCAAGAACAACATGAACTTGTATGCTTGCACCAGAAACTTGATTAGACACATGAAGTTTAATCAGTTCAGTATTGATTGGGGGAGTTACAAAATAACCAGAACTTGGTTTCATTTTCCTATAGATTCCCTACATACATGAAGTTTTAAAAAACAATAAGGTTTAACTATTAGCCAGAAATTGAATAGTTGAATTAGATATAATCAGGGATGTGATGTACCTACTCATTGCGCATGCTGATCTTGCAAGCCGCGACTGTCCTTTTGCGCAAGCTCGATGCCATGCCTGTGATGTCGCCGCTGCCTCCCATGTAGGCTACACCTTACTTGAAGCCAAGCACCCAACAAGGGCGCGAGGAAGAGCTCTGTCAATCTATCTAGTTGCGGCTAGGTTAGGAGTGAACCATACTAGGAGGCGCTCGTTTGGGCCGTGAGCCTGCTATTGGGCCTACCTTGCACTAACGTTATTGGCCCATCCGAATGGAAACATTTTGCTTCATTTTTTACATTATCTGCTCGTGCACTGGGATGAACGAAACTAGTCAAGGCCAACCTGCACGATCCAAACTAGGTGCACACTTTCCAGCCATCCGAGGCGTCTATCCATACTAGCCCCTACGGTGGCACCACCCCTGTTTACGTGTGTATGATTGTGGTAGTGAAACGTATTCCAGTGGCGCTTTTGATTTACCCATAGAATAGTGATTTCTTGTTTCTATGAACTAAGTTGGCCAATAATGAAAAGGACGCCAATCTTTTCATCCTATTGTAGATTGCCTAGATCTCGATATACCAAATATAATCGCATAAAATATACAGTAGAAGCCAGTGTGATGTGTGTTGATACAACTAGTCTGACAACTCGTCCTCAAATAACATATCAAGGACGCACCATCTTATTAGATTAACCATTCTACTTACCAATGCAGTGCGGCAAGAAAGGAGTACTAAAAATGTGTATCCAAGCAAGTGATGCCATGGACTCCTTTGTAGAACCTTGTAAGCGAAAAAGAAGTTGTAGTGTGCCTATACAAAGAGCCAGCATAAGTTCAGTTACCCGCTTCTTAGAATTTTAGTTAGGCATTGATTGCAAAATTGTTCAATTACCTTGCTTAGCTTAATTTAGTTTGCTACTGATTACATAATGCCATAGCCTATTAATCCTATTATAGACTAAGAATATCTATGCGTTTGTTACTTACTATTTATAGAATTACCTGTTTGCCTGAACTTAAATAGCCACTCAAGCACGTAGATAGATGGTCATATCTACTTCTAGGGTGCAACAAAATCCATGTCACTACTGCAGGATGTTGTTAACGCGACACTATGATCAGAGACCCTTCGACAAAACTGTGCAATGCAATACTCGCAAATTGTGATGTAAAAACACAATCAAAAAAGGTGCAAAACTTTTATGATGATGGATGCATCAAATACGGTTCAAATTTTAGTTGCGTGTGCGATGTAGGGCATACGGTTCAGCTCAATGAACTGTTTACGATGAGGCAGAAGAACAGAACGGGCAGCCAGATGAAGGTGTGTGCGATATACGGCATACGGTTCACTCGGATGAACTGCTTGTGATTAAGCAGAAGAAAAGAAACAGTCAGCCAGATCAAGGTGTTTGCGATAGAATGCAAACAGTTCACTCAGATGAACTGTTTGTGTTGAGCCAACATAATATAAACGGTTCATTATAACAAGATGTGTGTGATACGCGGCAAACTGGTCTGTAATCAAAATGTGTGCGAAGACCGATTATAACACAGAGGATTGCTGCTAATAAGATGTATGTGTTGTGCCATGTGATATGCTTTGTCTACACAACATCTATTGGCCATTGCGCGACGGGAAGTCATCCCAGTACGCCATAAGGATGCAAAGAGGCATCCTATATCTGCAAGGACTAGTTGTTCCACCAATAGCTCATCTAAGAGAATTCTCAAGTTAACTGTGCTCAGGCTGGAGCAGCCATCAGATGGGTGATTTGATGGGAAGTTGTCTTGATGTTGAATTAACTGATGGGATGGATAATGACCTCTATGACCCATCCCATCAGTTAAATTAATCTCGAGGTCCTTGTTTTTTATTTTATCTTAACACATGTTAAAGAAGGTCTACCGCATTACTTTTTGACAATGTGCGATACGTGACATACAGTTGATCCATTCAAGCTGTTTGTGATGGAATAAGCCGTGTGTGTTGTGGGAAAATGCTTGCTAGTATACAACCGTTTGAGATTGATGAATTCATCACCGACGGATTCCCTAGTGTGGTTCGTGTGCGATGTGATATGCTCTCTCTACACAACATCCACTAGCCATTGGGCGACGGGAGGTCATCCAGGTACGCCATAAGGATGCGAAGAGGCATTCTATATCAGCAAGGACTAGCTGTTCCACAAATAGCTCATCTAAGAGAACTCTCAACTTAACTGTCTCAGGCTAGAGCAGCCATCAGATAGGTGACTGTATGGGAAGTTGCCTTGATGTTAAATTAACTGATGGGATTGGTCAAAGAGGTCAAATTAAATGACCTATATGATCCATCCCATTAGTTAAACCTTGAGGTCCTTGTTATTTTATTTCATTTTATTTTTTAACACATGTTAAAGAAGGTCTATGTCGGTGTACTAGAATAGGGGTACCCTAGTATCCCAAACTTGTGCACGGGCAGTCGCAGCACCCCGCGGCAAGGCTTGCCGGGTGACCGCCAAGGCCCTCCGTGGTTCCTTTGGAGCCATTCAAGAACAAAGTATTCAAGCCAAGGAGACAAGACCCCGGCAAGAGGAGCTTGCTGGGAAGGCCAACCGAGGCATGTCAAGGAACTTGCCGCGACGCGCCATGCGTCCCGGCAAGGCCCGGTGAGCGACGAGCTTCCGGACGCGATAAGACAACGACCGTAGCAAGGAGCTTGTCGCGGCAAGCTACCACTCTGCGCCCGCGCTCCAGCACATCCACCAACGTGTCGCCTACAGGACCTTTCGGTAGCAGCGTGGCAAGAGGCTGTGCAGCCAGCGGTGCGAGGTGGCAAGCGGAGATGACAAGATCGCCATCGTGGCAAGCGGTGGCACCCCTGACGGTCCTTTTTATGCGCTGTTTGGGCGACACAGACGGGCATTTAATGCTTTTGTCCCCTGCCATCAGGGTTAGGTATGTTACACTGTACAAGTAGTTGTACCAACCGCAACTCCTTTTCCATTTTTGCCCTTGTCTATGTTGCCACCTGTCGGTGACCCCTTGAGCATATAAAAGGAGGCCCATGCGCAACGTATAGGGGGGGTTCAAAACCAGAAAACACTCACGCTCGGCCTCGTTAGCAGCCGAGGTGTACTGTAGTATTCCGCGCTCCCGAGCAAGAACACAATACAATCAGACAAGCAGCAGTAGGAGTATTATCTCTCCGGAGAGCTCCGAAGCTGGGTAAACCACTCGTGTGCTTCGCCTCGATCTGCTCTTCGCGCGATCTCCGCCCCCCGCCGAACCGAAAGGGGCTCGGTCCGCCGGCCCCATAGGTGTTCGTTTCCCACGACATCTTTGGCTCCCCAGGTAGGGGGCGTCGAGGTTGTGTGAACCCGATCCGGCGTTCACGCGAGCTAGATCTTCATCTTCTTCATCAACATGCCACCGAAGAAGAAGGCTTCGGAGGTGGCTACTCCATCCACATCGATTCCACCACCACCGGAGCAAACAGGTGGTGGGGTAGACGCCGGCGGAGGAACGGGCGTCGACGAGGGAGCTCACGGTGCTGCCAGGTCCAAGGACAAGGCTGCGCAGACCTCGGCGTCCGTACATGCACCGCGCCCATCCCAGGAGGCGCGGGACCGACAGCGTCATGGTACTCGCGGTACCATAGGCCCGTTGGACCAAGATCGAGCTGGTGGATCTCGGGGCGCTCAAGACCAGCATGCACGCCAACATGCAGGCACGAGCAAGACACGGTCGCCTGGACGGGATACTGCTCCTTCCAACCCAGTTGGAAGTCCGAGCATATCCCGCTCCTCGCACCGTTCGCCACCGCCACCGAAGACTCCAGAAGAAGCGTTGGCCCAAGCTCAACTGCTCCTGGATTACCCTCCAAGGGCGGACAAGATCGACGATTGGAGGGCCACCATTCAAAGTCTCATCAGCTTCGCCAACAGCGACACTCCATGGCAGCCGGGTACATCGCAGCCACGGCAAGATTGCCAGGCGCGAGCCGATGGCGACAAGACCGGTGGGGGTGCAACCACCGTGCACTCTCCACCCTGAAGGCCAAGATTGCCGACTCGCCGGGTCAATCTTGACACTGGTTCCACCGCGTCATCTGATCCTCGAGCTCGTCGCGATTAGCGCCAAGTTCTTCATGAACGACAGCAAGAAGACGCTCGTACTCGCATCGAGCACCGAAGAGAAGCGCGGCGTCAATCGGACTCGCGCGCTGGGCCCATCGTCGACATGCATGCGCCAGGAACCAGCGACTTGCCGACGTGTAGGTTGCCCTGCGTTCACTCGTGAGCTGCGGCAAGTCCAGTGGCCCAGCACGAAGAATTTCAAGCCAGACGTACCAGAGAAGTACGAAGGCAAGACACATCCGTCGGAGTTCCTCAGCATCTACACCATCGCGGTGCAAGCTGCCGGGGGACGGGACGACCAGATCCTTGCCAACTACTTCATGTCGGTGTACTAAAGTAGGGGGTACATTAGTACCCCGAACTTGTGCACGGGCAGTCGCAGCGACCCGCGGCAAGGCTTGCCAGACGCCCGCCAAGACCCTCCGTCACTTCCTATTACTGCCATTCAAGAACAAAGTATCAACCAAGATGACCAAGGCCCCGGCAAGAGGAGCTTGCCGGGAAGGCCAACCAAGGCTACTCAGAGGGACTTGCCGCGACGCTTGGCGTCCGGCAAGGCTTCGGCAACCGCAAGCTTGCGGCAAGACAGAAGAGAAGGGCCGTGGCAAGGCACTCGCCGCGGCAAGGCTGCCACCCTGCGCTCCAGCGCATCCAACGACGTGTCGCCGGGGCCATCCCAGAGGCACGTGGCGAGGCAATGCGCAGCCATGCGGAGCGAGGTGGCAAGCGGAGCTGACAGAGACGCCATCGTGGCAACCGGTGGCTCACCTAACGGTCATTTCTTTACACTGTCCCCTGTCGTCAGAGTTAGGTAGGGGACACTGTTGGTCACTGTTGTACCAACCTGCGTTTTTACCTTTCTACCCCCTCTTCCTACGCTGCCACCTGTTGGCGTCCCCTTCAAACTATAAAAGGGAGGCCCATGGGAATGTAGAAGGGGTTCGGGCCATTCGACACCCTCAACACCACCAGACGCCACGCCGAGCAAGATCAAATACAAGCACAAAAGCAGCGATGGGGTTGTATCTCTCCGAGAGCCCCGGCTGGGTAAAATCGCCTGCCTCCCAGCGCTACCGACCTTGATCTGCTCTGCGCACGCCCTCCGCTTCCCTGCCGGACTAGAAGGGGCCTCCTGCCCCATAGGTGCTCGTGGCCGCATAGAGTCCGCCCCGGCATCTTTGGCGCGCCAGGTAGGGGCTGCGTCGAGGTCGTGAGCATCTGATCCGGTCTCCGCGCGCGCTGCATCAACGCCTTCATCAACATGCCACCAAAGAAGAATCCTTCGGAGGTGGCCGCTCCATCTACATCAATTCTACCACCACCGCCGGAGCAAGCAGGCGGTGGAGTGGACGCCGGCGGAGGAGCGGGCGCTGACGGTGGGATGCACGTCGTCACCAGATCCAAGAACAAGGCCCCGCAAGCGTCGGCGATGGTGCAGACGCCGCACCCTTCCCAGGAGGTGCAAGGTCAACAACGCCCCGGTGCTCCTAGCACCGTGCTTGCATTGGAGCAAGGCCAAGCTGGTGGGTCGCGGGACGTTCGAGGCTAGCATGCACGCCAGCATGCTGGCGCAAGTGTGGTATGGTCGCCCGGACGGGGTGTTGCTCCTCCCAATCCAGTTGGGAGTCCGAGCACATCCCGCTCCTCGCGCCGTTCGTCGCCACCGCCACCCAAGACAGCAGAGGAAGCGCTGGCCCGAGCCCAGCTGCTTCTAGATTACCCTCCGGCGCCGCATAAGATTGACGACTGGAGGATGAACATTTACAGCCTCATTGGCTTCGCCAACGGCGACAAGCCCTTGCGACCGAGCACGTCGAAGCCCCGGCAAGACGCCCAGATGCAGGCCGGCGCCGACAAGACCGCTGGGGGTGCCACCTCCGTGCACTCCCAGCCCCGAGGGCAAAGATCGCCAGCTCGCTGGGCCAACCCCGATGCCGACTCCACTACGTCGTCGGACCCGCGAACTCGCCGTGATCAACGCCGCGTTCTCCAAGAACGACAACACGAAGACGCTCGCACCCGCATCGAGCGCAGAAGGGAAGCGCGATGTCAATCTGACCAGCGTGCTGGGCCCACTGTCGACATGCATGCGCCAGGGGAACCAGGCGACTTGCCGTACGCGGCAGGTTGCCCTGCGTTCACCCGTGAGCTGCGGCAAGTCCAAAGGGCCCAAGACCAAGAACTTCAAGCCCGACGCGTTCGAGAAGTATGATGGCAGGATACATCCGTCGAAGTTCCTCAAAGATCTACACCATCGCGTGCAGGCTGCCGGGGCGCGACGAGAAGATCCTTGCCAACTACTTCTACTGGTGCTCAAGCCCAACGCCGATCTTGGCTCATGCACTTGCCGGACGGCTCCATCTCTTCATGGGCGGACCTGTGTCATCAGTTTGTCGGCGCCTTCACAGGCGGCCACAAACCCCATGGCCCGAAAAGCGATCTGCATTTGCTCGTCCAGAAGGAAGGAGAGCCCCTGCGCAAGTACATACAGAGATTCAGTCAGGTGCAACGCAACATCCCAGACGTCCACCCTACCACGGTTATCAGCGCGTTCCATCAGAACATGCGTAACCGCAGGATGAGGGAGGAGATGGCGATGTGCAAGATTAGATATGTCAGTGAGCTTTATGCTCTAGCCGACAAGTGTGCACGGGCTGAGGAGTGGAGGAAGATCCCCGGAGAGATCGCGGGAGCAGAAGGATCTGACAGTGAGGATGCTACCCCGGCAAGGAAGAGCCGGAGGCGCAACAACAGGAAAAGAAAGGCTAAGGATGTGCTAGCTATTGAGCATTCTGGCAACGGAGGCGGCCCCGACAAGGCCAAAGCCGACGACTCCAGCGAGGCTGTGGTGGCCGCCGACAAGCAGGATGGCTCCGGCAAGCGGTATTGCAAGATCCACCGCACCAAGGGCCATGATCTCCAAACCTGCAAGAAAGTGGAGCAGATGGCGGAGCTCTGTAAAGCTGAGTACGAAGGCCGCGACAAGGAGAGGGCCCAGTGGAGGCGGCGGAGGATCCGCAAGAAGCCTCCCGCCGGGGAGGGCACTGCTGCAAGGCCAAACCGCGGCAAGGAGACAGCCTCCCGTGGCCCACGATAAGGATGAAGATGAAGATGAGGATGATGAAATGGAGGAAGATGAGACTGATGACCAAGAGTTTCGAAGGCAACAGACGTTGTTGCATCGATGGCGCCCCTCAAGGCGCCTCGCACCGCCAACTCAAGCAATGGGTGTGAGAAGTGAACGCCGTGAGCTGTCCGTCGAGTCGCAAGAAGCCTCAAGTGGTCCGACACGCCCATCATCTTCGTGTTGAGGACCACCCGATCAGATCACCGCGTCGGGTGCTTGCCGATGTTGGTCTCACTCAACAATCCGCAACCTCAAGGTCACGAAGATGTTGGTTGACGGCGGGCCGGCCTGAATCTGATCTCTTCAAGAAGATTTCAAGAAGCTCCAGATCCCCGACAATGAGCTCAAGAAACTGGTACCTTTCAAGGGATAAATCCGGGAAGGAGCAAGCCAAAGGGGAAGATCACACTGCCAGTAACGTTTGGCAGTGAGCTGAATTTCAGGACAGAGAAAGTCACATTTGATGTTGCTGATATCCCGTTACCCTACAATGGGATACTAGGCCGTCCTGCGCTCACCTAGTTCATGGCAGCCTCTCACTATGCCTACAACGTGCTCAAGATGCCTGGTCCAATAAGTGTCATCTCTGTCCAAGGCGACAAGAAGGATGCACTTATCTGCACCGACAAGATCTACCGGGAAGCCGCAGCCGCCGCAGAGTGCAAGCCACTTGCCGCTGAAGCTCCCCGGGGGAAGAGGAAGGCCAAGTCCGGCAAGGATAGCTCTGGTGCCCACTCCGGCAAGCGCACCTCCCCGGAGCGCTGCTCTGTCGTCGAGGACGCGCCATCGAGCTCCGCCGGCAAGTGCAAGAAGGCAAAGATAACCTCACCAAAGACCAAACCCGGCGAGAACGACTCTGGTACCTGCTCTGGTAAGCGCACCTCTCCGGAGTGCTGCGCCGCCGTTGAGGACGTGCCATCGAGCTCTACCGGCCAACAGGGCTAAGAGAGCAGTCAGTCTCGAAATTTTTGAGTCGTATCCCTTGAAAGTCCATACCTTGTATGGAA
Organism: Aegilops speltoides; assembly: GCA_021437245.1. NCBI lineage: Eukaryota > Viridiplantae > Streptophyta > Magnoliopsida > Poales > Poaceae > Aegilops > Aegilops speltoides. Next base: position 273,660,552 of record CM038143.1, on the reverse strand, counting down.
AACCTGTGCGCAAAGGGGACGAATCGTGGCTAAGTTGCGCCCTTGATCTGTTTCGAGTCCGCTCAACGATGAAAGCGCGCCGCAACTAGCCCGACGAGTTCTTCCCGCCGGAGGCAACACCGCCAGTGGGCTGCTGATGTTCCGCACTCAGCAAGTGTGTTTGCGCCGGCGAGGTCCCTGAAAGCATGAGGGAGAAAACGTACAAGGGAGGATATCCGGGGAGGAGTGCGGCCCCGCCGAAGCACAGAAGATGAAAAAGCTAAGTTGCCCAAGTTTGAGTGCAGAACATTTTTCAGCTTTAAATCTCTATGTTATATTCCTTGAACGTCAGCTTTGTATGAAAAAAACGATGCGCGCGGAGGGGCCGACTGTGGTTGTTAAGCCCTTGCTTTGTTTCGAGCCCGCCAACAATAAAAGTGCGCCGCAACTACCCCGACAAGGTTTCGGCTGGAGACAACACCGCTAGCGGGCTGTCGATGTTCCGACTCAAGAAGAGTGTTAGCGCCGCAAGTTTCCTAAAAGCGAGGGTAGGAACATACAAGGGTGCGACAGGTAGAGGAGGTAACATAGCAAGCCTTGCCGTGGGGGCCCTTTGTATGAGAAACTTGTGCGCGGAGGAGCCGACTCATGGCTAAGCTGAGCCCTTGATTTGTTTTTTGAGTCCGCCAAACAATTAAAGCGCTTGCAGCTAAGCCCGACGAGGTTTCTTGCCGGAGGCTACACCGCCAAGAAGCTGCCGATGTTCCAGACTCAGCAAGCGTGTATGCGCCGCAAGTTTCCTAAAAGCGTAGAGTGTAAACATACCAAGGACGAAACACCGCATTGCGTTGCCCAACGCGAAATCATGTTACAAAAGTAACTTATTACAACGCCGTCTAAGTTATTTTCGTAACTGGAATGACAGCGCCAAGAAAGAAAACAGGAGGGCGCACCGGCGCCTAGGCCCCGGCGAACCGGCGTTGCTGGGGGCTGCGAGTACCAAGGTTCCCTCGCAACTAGCCAGGGTCGCCGGGGGGCTGCGATGCCAGCGGCAAGAACAAAGGAAAAGGGCGAGGTCTCGTGATCCCGACAAGCCGAGTTGCCGGGCTGTGATATCGATAAGTTTTCCATCCTCTTCATGCATCCTCCTATGGACTGGGATGCAAGCCCGTCCTTGAACGAGCATGCCTTGTATGGGAAAAACATGCGCGGAGGAGCTGAATCGTGGCCAAGTTGCGCCCTTGACTTGTTTTCGAGTCCGCTCAACAATACAAGTCTAAGGCTTGAACTCGCCCGCAAGGTTTCTTGCCGAAACAAAGACCTCCAATGGCTGCTGATGTTCCAGACTCAGCAAGTGTGCTTGCGCCGCAAGTTCCTCAAGCGTAGGGGTGGAAACATACAAGGCACAGGATCAAGTAAAGGACGCAACCCGGCAAGCATTCCCCTCTTTTCATTAAAAAACATCCCATTCCAATACAAGTCCATAGAGGATGAAAAACATGAAAGAGAGGATTAAAAGTTTTAAATGCAGCTAAGGCCCGAAGGCTTACAAATCAAGAAGATAAGATGCCCGTAATCCCTCTCCTGTTTCTCTCTCTAGGAGGTAGGTCAAGGAGGCCCCGGCAAGAGAAGTTTGCCGGGAAGGGCAAAAGGGGCGCCTAGGTGAGCTACGGGCGCCAGAAGACACCAAGAGAACACCCCAGGGGCCGGCCAGGAGCTTGGCGGAGACGGAGGCGCCGGAAGCAGAGCTCGAAGACGGGGCGGCGGGACGTCAGCACGCTGTCGAGGGAACCTCGCCTCGATTCGACTTGACGGCCTTGCCGCCACCCCTCTTCCTCTTCCGCAGCCTCCCTACGCCACCGCCCAAGGAGACGGCCCCGGAGTTGAAGGCCGGCGACCCGGATGACGGGTCGCCGGTGGCGCGCTGAGGCGACGACCGACGCTTAGTCGGACTCGCCGCCATCGTCGCCGCTGCCGCCTCCTCCTCGCCACTCTCGCCGAGGGGAGTCTTCGCTATTGGAGGAGCTGTCCACGCAGCATCTCGCCCGGTGCCGGAGTCCTCGAAGACCTTGACGGCGAGAAGGTCGCCTCCATTAACTTAAAATGGAGGGTGAACCCCGCCGCCAAGCTGTGGATGCGAGCGAATGTCTTCCACCTCGATCGAAGTACATCACGCCGGGGCTGGGGATACGACACTAACTCGAAAGTGCCGCTGATCCCGCAGCCCTCATGCGCAACTCCAACATCTCGGCGGTTCGGTTCCATCGCGGCCAGCAATGGAGCCGAAGCCGGAGGCGGCGACGAGGTGCTCGGCACAGCTTGATAAAGAACTCCCACGGGTTTTCCCGGTGGACCGCCGAGGGAGGAGCTGCCGGCGGAGGCGAGGGCGGCGCACTGCCCGCCGCCTCTTCCCGAAGCGCCCCAACGCGCCCTCGACTCGTCTGCTGCCTCGCCTCCCTCTCCCTCAGGCCGGGCTCGCGCCACAGCAGGCTGGATAGGGAGAAGGCTGCCCGAAGCGACCCTCGCTGCCACCGTCAAGGACCAGTGGTTCCCACCTCCATGGCAAAGGGAGGAGAAGTGGCAGAAGTTGAAGCAAGGGGAAGATGAGGAAGTGCGGGATTCTTACGCTCCCCTTCCACCCTTTTTTAAGGAGCGAAGTGGGGGCTCGGCCGCCCGGCTCAGCCAATCGGAGCGCGAGGAGGGCAGAGGAGCGGGGCCGGCCCACCACCTCCGCCCGTGACGGCTCAGTTTCCCACCTTCGCCGCCCACGACCCCACGCGCATGGGAGCCGCATGGTGGGGAGGCGAAGTCGGGGCAACAGATGAGGTGACCTCACCCTGTCCCGTGATCTAAGGGGTGGACGCCCTGAAAATCGCGTGCACCACCCACGCCTCCCACGGGCGCAAGAATCGACGCTGCATCTGCAGGAGGGCGGTGGAAGCGAAATGGGTTTTGTGTGGACCCAGTCGCGCATGCCTGTGCCCTGTTTTGGGCCCGCCCAACAGCCGCAAGCACTGTATGGCCCAGTTCGGGGCTCTGTCGGTGTACTAAAGTAGGGGGTACATTAGTACCCCGAACTTGTGCACGGGCAGTCGCAGCGACCCGCGGCAAGGCTTGCCAGACGCCCGCCAAGACCCTCCATCACTTCCTATTACTGCCATTCAAGAACAAAGTATCAACCAAGATGACCAAGGCCCCGGTAAGAGGAGCTTGCCGGGAAGGCCAACCAAGGCTACTCAGAGGGAATTGCCGCGACGCCAAGGCCCCCAGCAGCTCGGCAGGCCGCAAGCTTGCCAAGACAAAGAAGAGAAGGGCCATGCAAGGCACTCATCAGCAGCAAGGCTGCCACCCCGCGCCCAAGGCATCCATCCACGTGTCGCCCGGGGCCATCCTAGAGGCACGGCGAGGCAATGCGCAGCCATGCGGAGCGAGGTGGCAAGTTGAGCTGACAGAGACGCCATCGTGGCAACCGTGGCTCACCAAACGGTCGTTTTTTTACACCGTTAGCGATCGGACGGGCATTAAATGCCCTTGTCCCCCGCCGAGTTAGGTAGGGGACATTGGTGGTCTTGTTGTACCAACTCATGCTTTTACCTTTCTACCCTCTTCCCACGCCGCCACCTATTAGCGCCTTCAGACTATAAAAGGAGGCCCATGGGCACGAGAAGGGTTCGGGCCATTCGACACCCTCAACACCACCAGACGCCACGCTTTCGAGCAAGATCAAATACAAGCACAAAAGCAGCAGAGGGGTTTATCTCTCCGGAGAGCCCCGGTTGGGTAAAATCGCCTGCCTCCCCGCGCTACCGACCTCGATCTGCTCACAAGACGCCCGCCTCCCTCGCTGACTAGAAGGGCCTCCTGCCCCATAGGTGCTCGTGGTCGCACAGAGTCCGCCCCTGCACTTCCCGCTGGTGCTCAGCCCAATGTCGATCCTCGCTCATGCACTTGCCGGACAACTCCATATCCTCATGGGCAGATCTATGCCATCAGTTTGTCGGCGCTTTACAGCGCCACAAACCTCATGGCCGGAGAGCGACCTTCACATACTCGCCCGTAGGAAGGAGAGTCCCGCGCAAGTACACTCAGAGATTCAGCCGTGCATAAAGACACAATCCCGGATGTCCACCCTACCGTGGTCATCAGCGCTGCTCCATCGGGACAAAGCGAATCGCAGGATGCGGGAGGAGATGGCGATGTGCAAGATCAGAGACGTCAGTGAGCTATATGCCCTGGCCGACAAGTGTGCACGTGCTGAAGAAGGGAGGAGACTCCCCGGAGAGAATACAGGAGCAGGAGATCTGATAGCAAAGAGGCTGCCCCGGCAAAGAGAAACCGGCGGCGGAACAACAGGAAGAGGAAGGCAAAGACGTGCTAGTTGTTGAGCAGTCCGGCAACGGAGGTGGCGTCGAGAAAGCCAAAGCTGGTAGCTCTGGCGAGGCTGTGGTGGTCGCGGACAAGCAGGACGGCACCAACAAGCAGTACTGCAAGATCCACCGCACCAAGGGCCATGATCTCTAGAGCTGCAAGAAGGTCGAGCAGCTTGTCGAGCAGCAAAAGGCGGAATACGAGCGACGCGACAAGGAGAAGGCCCAAGGTGCTGGAGGATCCGGCAAGAAACGCCCCGCCGGGAGGACGCCGCTGCAGGCCAAGCAGCAAGCAAGGAGATGCACCTCTGCGTGGCCGCAATAAGGATGAAGATGACGACAAAGATGAAGATATGGATGATGACGAGGCCGATGAGCATGAGTTCCGTAAAGCCACAGAGGTCCTGCGGCGCTGACGGTGGTGCTTCTCGATACTTCACACCGCCAGCTCAAACAAAGGTGCGTGAAGTCAATGCGGCGAACCACCCGCCGAGTCACGCAAGCCTCTGAAATGGTCCAGCACGCCTATCATCCTTGATATTGAGGACCACCCTAATCGCATAACTGCGGTCGGGTGCTTGCCGACGTTGGTTTCACCAACTATCCGCAACCTCAACGTCACTAAGATGCTAGTTGACGGTGGGGCCGGCTTGAACCTGATCTCCTCCACGGTGCTCCAGAAACTCCAGATCCCTGACAGCGAGCTCGAAGAGACCGGCACATTCCAAGGAATCAATCCAGGAAGAGCAAGCCGAAGGGAAAGATCACGCTGCCGGTAACATTTGGCAGCGTGTTGAACTTTAGGACTGAGAGGGTCACTTTTGACGTTGCTGACTTTCCATTGCCTTACAATGGGATACTCGGTCGTCCAGCACTCGCCAAATTCATGGCAGCCTCTCACTATGCATACAACGTACTGAAGATGCCAGGCCCGATAAGTGTCATCACTGTCCCTGGCGACAAGAAGGATGCTCTTATCTGACCGACAAGATCTACCGGGAAGCAGCAGCCGCAATAGATCGCAAGTCACTTGCCGTTGAAGCTCCGGGGAAGAAGAAGACCAAGTCCGCAAGAGTTTCGATGCCCACTCCGCAAGCGCACGCCTTTGAGTGCTGCACTACCGCCGAGGACGCACCATCGAGCTCCACCGCAAGTGTAAAAAGACAAAGGCAGCTCCACCAGAGACCAAGAAGGTGTCCGCCAATGAGGACGGCACGGTGGTACCTTCACCATCGCCACACTCGACCCTAATAGAAAGCGCTGCTGTTTTCCGCGGCGAACGCCGACGTGTTTGCATGGCAACCGCCCGACATCCCCGTGTTCCTGTGAAAGTAATCGAGCACGACCTTGCCGCCTGTCCTCATGCGCGCCCGCAAGCGTAAAGTCGAAACAAGCAAGGAGCGCCAAGAATTCATCGCAGAAGAAATCAAGAAGTTGGAAGCAGCAGGCCTTGTCAGAGGAGTGCTCCATCCTACGTGTTGGCCAATCTTGTAGTCGTGCGTAAGGCAAACGGGAAATGGAGGCTTTGTATCGACTTTACCGATGTTAATAAAGCTTGTCCCAAACACCCATTTCCCTTGCCGCGCATTGACCAGATTGTTGACTCCACGGCCGGATGTGACTTGCTTTCGCTTGACGATACCGTGGATACCATCGATCTTCATGGCGTAAGAGGATGAGGAGAAGACCGCATTCATCACTCCATGTGGCACGCATCGCTTGCATTTAATGCCTTCGGATTAAAGAATGCTGGTTCAACATTTGCAAGGGTAGTCCATGACGCTTTTGAGCCGTAAATACACAGAAATGTGGAAGCCTACATGGATGACATAGTGGTCAAGAGCAAGGACAAGGCAACTCTGATTCAGGATTTAGTCGAAACCTTTGCAAATCTGCGCAAGATCAACCTCAAGCTCAACCCTGAGAAGTGTGTGTTTGGGGTCCCCTCCGGAAAGCTTCTCGGGTTCTTCGTGTCTCAGAGGGGAATTGAAGCCAATCCCGACAAAATCAAGGCCATTGAGCAGATTGAAGCACCAAAGCGCGTCAAGGATGTACGAAGGCTTGCCGGTTCGTGAGCTGCTCTCAAAGAAGTTTATCTCAGAATTGTTGAAGGCCTCGCCGCTTTTTCAAAATATTGAAAAAGGCAGGTCCAATGAAATGGACTCGGAAGCGGAGGTTGCGACTGCAAAGACTTGAAGAGATACCTATCCTCCACTCCAACACTTGTCGCACCTAAGCCACAAGAGAAGTTTGCTGTATATAGCGGCAACCAATCAAGTGGTTAGTGTTGTGTTAGTAGCGGAGAGGAGGCGGATGATGAGCCAGAACCACGGCAGATACATCCAGCGATAAGGTGGGGCTTCACCGGCAAGCTCGGTCCCGATAAGGATGGATCTCAGCAGCGCATAAGGAGATACTGAAGAAAATGGTGCAGCGCCAGCTTTATTTTGTCGATTCCCTTCGCAGGGGCTAGATCAAGGTATTCGTGTGCGAAATTGCTTTTCGCCTTCTCATGGCCTCGAGAAAGCTGCGCCATTACTTCCGTGCACACGAGATCACAGCCGCCACTCGCTTCCATCAAGAGGATACTGCAGAATCCGTAAGCAACAGCAGGATTGTCGAGTGGGCACTGGAACTGTCAAGCTTTGGCCTCAAGTTTGAGAGCACTTCAACTATCTAAAGCAGAGCATTGGCAGAATTCATAGCAGAGTGGACGCCAACACCAGATGAAGAAATTCCAGAAACGAGCATCCCCGCCAAGGAAGCAAGCAAAGAGTGGCTGAAGTACTTTGATGGTGCCTTCTCGCTGCAAGGCGCCGGTGCGGGTGTGCTGCTTGTCGCGCCCACCGGAGAGCACCTCAAGTACGTAGTCCAGATGCACTTTCCCAAGGAGCAAGCAACGAACAATACTGCAGAGTATGAAGGTTTACTTGCCGGTCTCAGGATCGCAGCAGACCTTAGGATCAAGAAGCTCATTGTCAGGGGTGACTCGGAGCTTGTCGTCCGCCAAGTGAACAAGAATTATCAGAGTCTGTTGATGGAAGCTTACGTTGATGAGATGAGAAAGTTAGAAGAGCACTTTGACAGCCTACAGATGGAACATGTCCCAAGAGCTCAGAACGACATTGCCGATGGCCTGTCAAAGTGCGCCGCACTTAAGTTACCTGTGGAACGAGGGATCTTTGTGCTCAAACTGACTCAACCGTCCGTAACGCCATCAACTGGACAGAGCAAGAAGAGGAAGTTGATTTCTGGTGACTATTTTCCGGCAGAGCTTCCAAGCCGCCAAGAAGGTCCCCAAGATCAACACCAAGAGTGCCGAGGAGCAATCGCTTCCGCAAGCCTTAGGGTTTGTTCCGTTGAAGCAGACGCTCCCGACAAGCTTTGCTCCGGCAAGCTTGCCGGGGAACGTCAAGCTCCGGCTGAGCTGCAAGTTCTCGCCGTAGAAGCGGATGTTCCCGCAGCTGCATATGTGCCTTTAGTCCTTGTTGTCTTGCCGCAAGCTCCAGCATGGGCACAACGGATTGTCCATTTCCTTCAGACAGGAGAACTTCTCGAAGAGCAAGAAGAAGCGAAAAGAGTAGCCCGACAGTCAAGTATGTACCAGTTTGACGACAACACACTGTACAGAAGAAGACTCAACGGCGTGAAATTGAAGTGTATTCACCGGGAAGATGGACAGAAGCTGTTGGCAGAGATACATGGAGGCATATGTGGTCACCACATTGGCGCAAGAGCACTTGCCGCAAGGCTGCTCCGCAAGGTTTCTTCTCGCCAACAGCCCTCCGTGATGCAACCGCACAAGTAACCAAGTGTGAAGCGTGCAAGGCCCATTCCAAGCAGATACACCAGCCAGCTCAAGCTCTCCAGACGATCCCTTTATCCTCGCCATTTTCGTCTGGGTTCGACATCCTCGCCCTTTCCCCGAAGTTGTCGGGGCTTTGGGTACTTGTACGCTACATCGACAAGTTCACAAAGTGGCCGGAAGTGGAAGTAGTGAGGAAGGTGACAAAGACAAGCAATCAAGTTCTTCAGTTGATTGTTTGTCGCTTCGGGACCCCTAACAGGGTCATCACCGAAAACGGCACGCAATTTACGAGCTTATGATGGGCTTGAGCAAGAGCAGCTGTGATAAGATGACGCGCTGCTCCTTGAGGAAGATTGTCTTCGTGTTGTCAGACGAGCTGCTCGCTACAAAGAAGCTTTGCACCGCTACCATAGCCGCAGTTAATGCCGAGTCTCGAGGAAGGCGATTTTGTTCTTCGCGTGTTCAGTCCGCCAAGAATTCCAACAAGTTGACGCCTAAAGTGAGAAGGCCCTTACCGGGTGAAACGAGTCACTAGGCCTCGCGCGTCGTCGCTTTGAGACCGAAGATGGCATTCCGTGAGCAACTCCGAACATTGAGCATCTTCGTAAGTTTTACTCAGAGATGCGCTGTTGCGGAACCTGTTCCAAGAACCACCTTTTGTACAAGTCTTGCCGCTGTTGCATGTAATCCTTTGTACAAAGCCGCATGCACCCTGCATAAATAAAGTTTATGTGCTTCAAGATCTTGTCAATTTCATGCTTTCTATTTTTTGCATGTGTTATCTCGACATTTTGTGCAGCACCTACCCCGGTAAGCAATAACGAACCGTAAGGCTCCATATCTTTATTTTCTTCTTTCTTTCTCAAAGAAAGGAAGGTTCCTCGCCCACAAGTTTGCCGGGGAAGGAGAAGATAATGGTGTGGACCAAGCGCTGCTCAAGAAAGTTTCGCCTTACCGAAGCAAACAAATGTAAAAGCTAAGTTGCCAAAGTTTGAGGAATCAATTTTAAAATTTTTAACTTATCTTCCTTGAACGATCGTGCTTTTGTATGGAAAACCCAGGCGCTGGAGGAACCAACTCGTAGCTAGTTGCGCCCTTACTTTGTTTCGAGTTCGCTCAACAACTTAAGTGAGCTGCGACTAGTTGCGACAAGGTTTCTTGTTGGTGGCGGCATCGCCAGCAAGCTGCTGACATCCCGTACTCAGCGCTCGCGGCTAAGGTGCCTGCGCCGGCAAGTTCCCTTAAAGCGTAGGGTAAAAAAACATACAAAGGAAGGAATCAAGTAAAGGAAATAACATAGCAGTCGATACCCAAAATAAAGTTATATTACAAGATAGCTTGTCGCAGCTCTAATAGATTGTTCTCGTAACATGATCAGCAGCGACAAGAAAAAGAGAAAACGGGCGGCATAATCTACGCGATCGCCATCAACCCTCTTGACCTTGTTCACCTTGTCCACAATGGGTGCGACAAGGGCCTTGAGCGCTTCCAGATCAGCATCCGCCGGCAGCTTCTTGAGGACGTTGGTGAGGTTGAGGCCCGGGTTGCGGAAGGCCACCTTCACCAACACCTTTTGAAGAACTCCACAGAGATCCGGGCGCGACTCGCCGGCCAGCTACTTTGGGATCCTCCCCGAGTCGCTGGAGGGCCGCCGCGCTTTGAAGAACAAAGTGAGCTTGGCGCTGGGTTGGAGGTTCTCGCCGAGGAGTACCCGAGATCCTCCATCCCCACTGCGCCACTTCCTTGTCAATGATCGCGTAATGTTCACGAGACCTCTCGCCTGTGAGCTCCACAGCTCTCAAGGTGTTCTGGTGACAAGAAGCACTGCTAGCAGCCTCGCTGGCCTTGATCTCCTCCTTCAAGGCCACCTCCCGCCTTGGCGCTGGCCCAGCCGCCTCGGCCAAAGTAGCCAGCTTCAACTCGAGATCTGCATTGGAGTCCTTGGCGGCGCTTAAGTTCCTTGCTTCTTCTCGATGAGACGACCCCGCAGCTCGCCATGAGCTGCAGCATCCTTTCGCCACGCTTGAGCGCGACAAGCTCTTCACCCTCGCTTTGAGATCGGTCTCCAATCGCGCGCCACCTTCGCCTCCAGCTCCTTCTTGGCGGCTCTCGGCAGCATGGCGGCAAGCATCCTTTCTTCCTTGAGAGCCCCGCTTAATGATTGCTGCCGCAAGCTCCTCCTCATGGCTGTCAAGATTGACCTTCCGCAAACAGCCTCGTGACAAGCCACTGCTGTTTTCAGCTTCGCCTTCTCGAGGAGGAAGGCTTCGCCGCCGCAAGTTGCGCCCGCCTTCCGCGAGGGACCGAGAGCCTCGGTTATGCTCCCGAGCTCCTCGCGCTTCGATGTCCACTTCGCTATGCCGACAAGCGCTTCGATTCCACCTTGGCTGCCGAGCGTGGTAGAGCGACAAGAGCCTCCGGCAGCTGTTCCTCAGGCTCATTGCCTGCTGCTCGCACGCCAACTAACGCCAGCTCATGGAGGCGATCACCTCCCTCAAAAGTTTCTCCTTCAACCGAGCTATGGAGCTTGACGCCTGTGGAGCTTGATGAAGACGCCATCGCTGCCTTCAAATAGGCGCTGGCCGGGCTCTTCGAGCTCGACGCCGCGGCAGCGGGCGGAGGGATAGGCAGTCGGCGAGCGCTTGCGCCTCGCGCCTCGTGGTTGTTAGTGTGATCGCTGACTTTCGCTGCCTCGCGGGCGGCAGCTTTGGCGGCTCTTCACCGGCGGGTTTATCAGCGCCAAATTTCTTCGGCGGCACAAGCGTTGCGGTGTTGCCGCTGTTTTTCGCCGGTGGCCTCGGTCTCCATCGGCTCTGTGGAAGATGGATCTGACGGCCGGAAAAAGAGAGACAAAGTCAGGCAAATAATCCAAAAAGAAGATCAGAAGAAGAAGAACACAAGGGAAGTTTTCAAGCAAGAGGGTTACCTGTACTCGGTTCTTCAGTCATGGGCTCCACCACTGGGGGGTCGCTGGTGTTGTCCCTTGCCGGAGAACTATCCCTTGCTGGAGACTTCTCCCTTGCTCGAGAACGCCCCTTGCCGGGAATCTCCCTTGGCGGCGAGTCAAGCAGATGTCATATCGGGGCAGCTCCGAAGCGCCTCGGTGAGGCTGCTCGCTTCCTACACAAACCAAGAGTCGATATCAAGAAAGAAGAGCACCCACGCGCCTAACAGCAGGAATTAAACCATATACTTACGCTGGGCCAGCTGGGGCTGCTTTTGAGGAATGATTGCCGGTCCGCAGGTGGTCTCGGGCGCACCTCATTGTCAGGTGGGCCTGCCCTCGATGACAATCACCGAGCTTTGGCTCTTCGCCGCTTCTCTCGCGCCAAATATTCCGAAAAGGAATAGGTTCGTGAGTAAAGCAAATCAGATGCAAGACAAAGCAGCAAGAATTGAAGAAACTACAAGTACAAAGAAAGGATCTTACTCTTCTTCTTCCTCGCCGGAGCTGAGCGCGAGAGGTCGGTTCGCCCACCTTCGGCGCGACGAGGCGGAGGAGTAGGTTCCTCGACCGCTTGGCGGGGCGGCGGCAGGATCAGAAGCGGTGATCCGGGAAGACTCGCTTTAGTTGCCGCTGGGCGTGAGACGCCTCCCGCAACAAAGGTTTTGCCCTGGAGGAGGTGTCGCCGCGCGCGGCGGCGGCTGCTCTTCTGCCAAGACTACTACGCCCCCGACCTTGCGGAGACGCCTTCTGGTGGAACTGGGGCTGCGCTGGGGCTCGCCAGGCAAGTTGCTTGAAGATGGCGAAGCACCGCGCTTTTCGGCGGGCTCACTCGACCGACTGGTGCGCGTAAGCTTTTCCTCGCCGCAAGCTCTTCCTCCCAAAGAAGCTCTTCTCGCCGACAAGCTCTCCTCGCCGACAAGCTCATCTCAATCGGCAGGGCTTGCCGCCCGCTTTCTCGCCTCCACGGTGAATCCAAACTCACCGCGACAGGATCGCCGCCGCTTTCTTCCGCTTCGGTGGCGATATGCGCTGTATCTCCGCATCGGTGGTGTCGCTGGGTTAGGTTTCTTCCGCTCGCCGGGCGCGACCGCCACTTCCACCAAGCCGCCAAGAACTGCTGCACAACGCCGTCTGCAGTTTTTGCCAAGTTGGGACAAGCCCATGCGAAGTCGCAAGATCGGCATCATTGCGCTGGATGCGGTCGAAGCGAGGAGTTGTTGCACAGCGGGACGACACCCTTCGGCAACCTAAACCATTCGGGATGTTGAGGGTCGTGCTTGAACAATTCCTTGAGCATCGCGTCCAGATCCAGCATCGTGAAGTTGAAATTCAGGCCCGGGCGCAGCCTCATGATATCTGCCGACCTCAACTCCCAAAGCGGTCTCCTCCTCTTGCAGGGGGCGCGGGCGACGAAGAAAATCTCAGCTTCACGGGCGCCTACAAAGGAGCCCGCAAGCATGAGGCGCAAGATCCGGTGACGGCAATCTTCAGCCTATCGCCTTCCGGGCCGATCGCTTCCAATCGCTGTCACAAGACCATCGAGCTTGGCATCGGGCGGTAAATGGTCGCGGATTCTCCTCGACAATCCAGCACCATTCTCGCTTCCATTCTTCCCATTTGCTTCGGAGCTCCCTCCGATAAGCTTCCTTCTTGCCGCCCTCGAGATCCAGCGATTCACGGATAAGGGCTCTCTCAACCCGCATAAAGAAGTGGCGAAGAGAGCTATGTTTCGTGGATTCCGACGGTTTTCGCAGAGATGTGCGAAAACCGCCATGGTCGAACGGCATTGGGGTGAAGTCAAGGAGGTGGAACCCGTAGGTGTTCGCGATATCGCAGAAGAATTCAGGAAAGGCGGGCAGAGCCCGCAGAGAAGAACAGCGAAAAAGGGATATCCGTGACGAGCCTCGTTCAAGCGCGGGCGGAGAGTACTTTTCGCACGGATGCGCCGCTCGCTGACTAGAAGAGGTAGTAGTACTCTCGTGTCCTTCGGGCGCAGCTCGGGACGAAGGTTGCCGCTCCTTCGCAGAAGGCCGAGTCAAGAGCGCCGCCGACTTCACGGCCTTCCCTTGCCGCGCCGAGCCATGGCGGAGGTGGTGGGGAGATCGACGGCGCTGGTGGTGCTGGTGGCGACGGGGTGGAGCGCTGCTTCTCTTCGCTTTGGAAGAAGGGGGGCGGCGGAGATTTCTGAGATTGCAACGGCAACTGGCGAGATGGTAGAACTGCCCCTGTTTCCCTTGCTTATAAAGGGGGAGGGGGTGGACGTTCCGTTTTTACAAATAAAGAAGCCACCCACAATCTCTCCCACGATGCCGCATTCAACGCGTGCCGTTAGGGGAGAGCGCGGTGGATACGGAGTAAGATACGGCGTAACCCAAGCCGTATGCGTGCCGTGCCTCGCTTTTGGGCCCGCCCAATAGCGCCGGCACTGCAGTGTGGCCCAGCCCGGGGCTCCTGCCGGTGTACTAGAATAGGGTACCCTAGTATCCCGAACTTGTGCATCTGGGCAACAGAAGACACCAGCGGCAAGGCTTGCCGGGTGACCGCCAAGGCCCTCCGTGGTTCCTTTGGAGCCATTCAAGAACAAAATATTCAAGCCAAGGAGACAAGACCCTGGCAAGAGGAGCTTGCCGGGAAGGCCAACCAAGGCATGTCAAGGAACTTGCCGCGACGCGCCACGCGTCCCGGCAAGGCCTGGTGAGCGACAAGCTTCCGGACGTGACAAGACAACGACCGCGGCAAGGCGCTTGCGCCGCAAGTTACTACATCAAGCGCCGCGGCCCAAAGACATCCACCAACGTGTCGCCTCGACCTTTCCGGCGCTGCGTGGCAAGAGGTCAGGCAGCCAGCGGTGCGAGGTGGCAAGCGGAGAAGACAAGATCGCCATCGTGGCAAGCGGTGGCGCCCCTGACGGTCCTTTTTATGCGCTGTTTGGGCGACACAGATGGGCATTTAATGCTTTTGTCCCCTGCCGTCAGGGTTAGGTATGATACACTGTACAAGTAGTTGTACCAACCGCAACTCCTTTTCCATTTTTGCCCTTGTCTACGTTGCCACCTGTCGGTTACCCCTTGAGCATATAAAAGGAGGCCCATGCGCAACGTATAGGGGGGTTTAAAACCAGAAAACACTCACGCTCGGTCTCGTTAGCAGCTAAGGTGTACTGTAGTACTCCACGCTCCCGAGCAAGAACACAATACAATCAGACAAGCAGCAGTAGGAGTATTATCTCTCCGGAGAGATCCGAAGCTGGGTAAACCGCTCGTGTGCTTCGCCTCAATCTACTCTTCGCGCGATCTCCGCCACCCGCCGAACCGAAAGGGGCTCGGTCCGCCGGCCCCATAGGTGTTCGTTTCCCACGACAGTCTACCACATTACTTTTTGACAACTTGCGATACGTGACATACAGTTGATCCATCCGAGTTGCTTGTGATGGAATAAGCCGTGTGTGTTGTGGGCAAAGGCTTGCTGGCATACAATCGTTTGCAATTGATGAATTCATCACCGATGGGTTCCCTAGTGTGGTCTGCGTGCGATGTGATATGCTCTGTTTCCACTACATCTATGCTCTGTGTACAGATGATGAACATATATATACTTATAACAGGACATGATTGCAAAACCAAATTAAACATCCAATTATGTTATATATAAAATATCATAAGTATTGCAAGGTTCAAATTCAAATATTACAAGGTTTAAACTATTCAGACACATAAAATTCCTTTTCTTCAAAATCTTTTTCATGCATTATTTCTTCGAAAGGATCAGCCACCGAGAAGTCATATAGCGGCTCGATACAGTGACTTCCGAATAATCTGTCGTATGAAGTTACAAACTGAAATTCAGCTTGTGCAGAGCCTTTTCCATTCAGTTGTAGATGCCTGCGCTCTTTAGCAGTCCATTCACTTCTGTGTAGTAAATATAGGGCAAACCTCATTACCTTGAGCAACCTTGCTTTCTCAACAAAGAACCCGGCGAATTTAATTTCTGGCGTGGTGCCTCAGTACTCACTAAAAGTAATTTCTATGAGATGAAGATCAAGGCATTCAAAGTGATTGGTATATTCCCCAACATTTTCTACTTTTGGGCCTGCTAGTATGTGCAAACGAAGACAACATACTAGTGCATAGTTGCAGATTTGAACACTTTGGGTCAATTCGATTTGTAGGATTTCTAAATACAAGAAAAGAGTGAAATGCCACCTTCAATCTTTCATGATAAACTTTTATCACGAAAGCATGTCGGGAGAAGGAATAAAACGCGTACAACACTAGCATCTCAAAAAAAATATGTATTGAAATCCTCCAAATTTCCTTTAGAAATCATTCTACACTTGTCATTGTAATCATGGGTAAAAGTAAAAAAATGAGGTCCGTTGTGTTAACAATTAACAGGAAAGGAGCATCACCTTGATGTATAGCTTCTCCGTGCAAAGAAAGCATCTAAGGAATCTAACAACTTCATCCAAATCAGGGCCGGCAGATTGTAGTGCCCAGAGCTTCACTGTGTGTAGAGGCCGGGTCAAACTTGTGGGAATCATTTTCTGGATGACAGGGGAACATATAGATCAACAATAATTAGATAAAATGTGTTGTCCGATAATATATAAGAAGGAGAAGAAGAAGACAGTTCTACCTAAACGGATAATGATTCAGTAACAAGTTCGTTGAATTCAACACACAAATAGCCCAACAATGTCAATTTCGGTGCGTGAATGACCCTAATTCTTTCTGGACCTAATTTATCATGTACATACAATTTCTTAAGCAAAGGCACATTCTCAATGAAAATATCGTGAAACACCTAAACTGACAGCCTTGGGCGATGCCAGTAATGCACATAAATTGCACGGACATTTGTGGAGGTGATGCGGAGGCTACTGAACCCATCCATCACATGAAGATGAAGGTACTCAAGCATTGTACAACCAACGATCAGGCGCTCCAAATCCTCCTTCAAGATGCGTACGACAATGAGCACGAGGTGCTTAAGTTTAGGGAGATGAAGAGCAAGCGCTGCACCGATCCGGTGGAAAATGCACCGCCTGAATGTAGTGCGGCGCAGCGTGGGCGCGAGGCGAAGACGGACGGCGGCAACGAGCAAGGACGTCTAGCATGAAGGCTGAGCTCCTTGAGCCGATCCATGGCTGGGGATAGGAACCAGTAGTGCAACCTGGTGATACGGGGCTAACCCGGTGTAGGACGATCTTTCACTATTGGAGTGGATTCCCTCGAAGAACACAAAGAACACGGGAAGAACAGGGAGAAATCACAAGGGGAAACACTCGAGAACAAGTGCAATCACACATCCACTAGACAATCAAACACACAAGATCCACAAGGTACTTGAACAACAAAAGCAAACATACAAGGTAAAGTTCATCCCAAATCCAAAGGAGATGGGGTCTTCATGATCTAGATAGATCCTTCCCTGAAGGGGTCTTGATATCCCTCGGGATCTTCTCCTAGGAGGTCTTGGCCTCCAATGGAGTAGTCTCTCTCTCTCAAGAGGAGAAGGTAGGAGCAAAGCTCACATACAAATGAGCTATCATATTTGCTAACCCTAACTAGAGGAAGGGGATGGAGTATATATAGGCTAGTCCACAAAGGGGTAAGTGAGGAGAGGATATATGGCACTACAAAAAAAAGACACATCCGTGACATTTTGGGCCGAACAAATTTTTTTCTGTCATACTTATGACACTTCTATGACGATAATTGTGACAAATCCCGCTATCATCATAGATGTGGTGGGCTCCTACTTCTATTATAAAAAATCATGACAGAAAATGGGCAATTCATCCTGGGCAGGCCGGAGACGCAGCTACATGACATTCTTTGGGCCATCGATGACGGAAAAAACCGTGGTAGAAGCGAGGGCGAGGAAAATATCGGGGAGTTCCCGGTTACGGTGGGTGGTCGGGGCCGAGCGATGCGCGTTTCTCTCGTACACATACGCGCGTGTATGCGAGGCGTTGGGCTCTAACTGAACCCGAGCGAGGCATCGCCTAACTGAACCCAAGCGATTGCACTGCAGGCTACACGCTACTAACCTCGAGTGATCTAGCAATTCCTTCGTTACTGCTGTTAACTGAAGCCGATCAATATTGCCTCTGGATGAACAGTGAGCGTTGCTGGGGGGTTGCATGAACAGTTCCTCGTGGTGTTGCCGACGGCTGAACAGGACCCCGATCGATCGAGCCGGTTGGGGCTGGATGAACAGGACCCCGTGGAGGGCTGGATGAACAATAGCCCATGGAGGGGTGGTTGAACAGGAGCCCGTGGAGAGGGCTGGTTGAGCAGTAGCCGGCGGAGTAGCGTGCGGTGGAGGCTGGATGAACAGGAGCCCTAGATGAACAGTCGCAGGTGGAGGCTGGATGAACAGGAGCCCTGGATGAATAGTCAGAAGTGGAGGCTGGAGGAGGTCGACGGTGGATGAACAGTAGCCCGTGGAGGCTGGAGGAGGTGGACGGTGGAGATGAACTGTATCCCTTGGAGTCCCATTTTGCGGTACGCCACACCCTCCCGGCGAACAGACCCCTGTTTCGACCAGTAGCGCCCAACACAAGTCCGTTTCTCCATTTTGCGGCACGCCACACCCTCCCGATCAACAGACCCTGCTTCGATCGTAGGGAGGTCCCAGAGTCCGCTTCTCCGCTTTTGCAAGACGCTGCACCCTCCCGATGAACATGATCCCGTTTCGACCGTGCCCGGTCAAACACAAGGCCGTTTCCTCCCTTCTGCAGTACGCTAGGCCTCGTTTCCATCGGCTGTTCCATATAAGCCCTCCCGTTGAACACGACGACACATTCCGTTCTGACCCAGCTGGTTGGCTCCCCATGAACACGATGACGACGTTGTTTCTTGGTTCCAACCCAACCATGTACATGAGCCCTGGCCGTATGTATGCATGAGTAGGCGTTCGAGACTCCACCCGTGTGTTCTTACATGGCCGTATTTTCTTTCTTGCACACTGGCCGCTGTACGTACTTGTACATGCTACATGCGCGCCTCTACTACGACACATGCACGCCTCTACATCGACCAGTATGTACGTACACGTTCGCAACCAGAATGACAACGGTACGTATGGTTCCACCAGGTGTGTCCCGACTGTCAGGCACTTCCTTGCGTGTGAAGATGTAGCTGGTGGGTCCTGGCAGTCAGGGGGCGAAACATTTTTTGCCCACAATATGGATGCACTTCCTTGCATGCGAAGATGTAGTTGGTAGGTCCCAGCTATCAGGGGGAACATTTTTTCGTGAAATACAGTGACCCGTCCAGTGGGTCCCTGCTGTCAGGTGGAGGAATCATTATTTTCCGCATAATAAGGAGGCACTTCCTTGCTGCGACTGTGGACCCAGCTGTCAGCCTCTCCATGTACAGTGCACGTCCAATGGAAGTCATTCCTTGACCATGTTGACCACGCCATGCTGAGATCACCAGGGCGGTGGATGACGGCGAGGCCTAGGAAGGGAACGACACGGAGCCAGGGAACAGGCGGCAGTGGATGCCCACGCGGAGAGGAGTACGAGGGTTCACTGGTTCGGCTTTGGTGTGAGGCTACCGTCACTGCAGAATAACAGGGGGTGTGGGTGAGTGGAGGGATGGCCTGGCTAGCGGTGGGAGCAGTAGGGGCCGGTGAGGCCTCCGCGGCAGCACAGCCGGCCACCGGAGGCAGGAGCAGGCGGCACGACCGGCGCTGCTTTGGGCGGCTAGAGCAAGAAGACCAGAGGTTGAACAAGCACTACGACCGTTGGATGGACATCGTACGGTCAATGGAGCTAGAATCGTTCATATTGACTAAGTTGACAAAGCCCTCCGTCCCCGTCAAGTTAGTAGGCCCACAAGTCAGCATCCCACTATGTCGGGTCCCAGCTAGCAGGGGGTATTCATTTTTTGTGCGTAATAAGGAGGCACTTCCTTGCGTGCGAATATATAGCTTGTGGGGTCTGACCTGTCAGCGGGGCAATGTTTTTTTTGTGAAATACAGAGGCCCTTCCAGTGGGTCCTAGATGTCAGCTGGAGGAATCATTGTTTTGCGCGTAATAAGGAGGCATTTCCTTGTGTGCGGCCATGGACCCAGCTGTCAGCCTCTCCACGTACAGTCCACGTCCGATGGAAGTCGTTCCTTGACCATGTTGACTACGCCGTGCCGAGAGCACCAGGGTGGTGGACGACGGAAAGGCCTAGGAAGGGGACGGCATGGAGCCGGGGAAGATGCGGTAGTTGATTCCCACGCGGAGAGGAGTACGAGGGGTCACTGGTTCGTCTGTGGTGTAAGGCTGCCATCGCTGCAGGGCCTAGCTAGCGGTGGGAGTAGTTGGAGGCGGTGAGGTCTCAACGGCAGCATAGCCGGCCACTGGAGGCAGGAGAAGGCGGTCTCACCGGCGCTGGTTTGGGCGGCAGGTGCATGAAGAGCAGCGATTGAAGAAGCAGCAGGACAGTTCGATTCAAATCCAACGGTTACAGCTGCTAGAATCGTTTGTCGACTAAGTTGACAAGCCCTGCTTATGTGTCCACTTAGTAGGCCCATAGGTTAGCCTCCCAACCGGTGCACCCCAGATGTCAGTGGGAGGAATCATTTTTTCACGTAATAAGGAGGTAGTTGATTGCGTGGGGCCAGGCCAGCGGTGGGAGTAGGGTGGGTCGGTGACACCTGCACGGCATCACTGCAGGCCACAAGAGGACGGAGCAGGTAGTCCCGCGGCGCTAGTTTAGGCGGCTAGAGCAGGAATATAAGAGATTGAAGAAGCACGTTGGCTGTTGGATGGACATCAAATAGTCACTACTGCTAGAATCATGTGTTGACTGACAAAGCCTTGTGTAAACAAGTCAGCCTCGAAATCTGTGGCGTGTACATCCCATTTGCTATTATTTTTATAATTTTTACTCATTTTCTAATTCATATGGAATTTATTGCAGCCTGTTTTCCATTTTTAGAATTGCTGCCCATTTTCTGGTCAGTACCAGGGTTAAAAAATTAACTAAATATTTGCGAAATTTTGAAAATTCGCAATTTTTTGTTGGGGAAGAAAATAATCATAATCCAAAAATTAGTAGCCATACTGAAAGAAATTCAAAAATAAATTAGTACTATGTCATGTTAAATCCAATGAAATATTTCCTCCGTCCAAAATTCTTGTCTTAGATTTGTCTAAATACGGATGTATCAAGTCACGTTTACGTATTAGATACATCCATATCTAGACTAATCTAAGACAAGAATTTTGGGACGGAGGGAGTATAAAATATCAGTGAAGAACAAAAGCAAAAAAAGAAACTAATATCCCATTTGCTATAATTTTTTTGGAATTTTCAACTCCTTTGATATTACTTTTAACAGACACTGACCATACTCTTTGGCCAGGCCGGAATGCATCCCTCCTCGTCTTGAAACATTTGTAGCCCAGTAAGTCGGAGAAAACAAATAGGCCTAGCTTGGGTATTC
This sequence comes from Aegilops speltoides, assembly GCA_021437245.1. Taxonomy (NCBI): domain Eukaryota; kingdom Viridiplantae; phylum Streptophyta; class Magnoliopsida; order Poales; family Poaceae; genus Aegilops; species Aegilops speltoides. The sequence continues at coordinate 273,640,001 of CM038143.1, read as the reverse complement.
TTCTAAAAGAAATACTAGGCTACCTATTTTCCCAAAGAAAAAACTGATGCGGTGGTCATGTTGTTAGACGGGCCACAGAGACCGCACAACCCAGTTTATAGCCTGCTCCTCCGAATTACTACGCAAAAATAATTGTGCAATCTTGTCGTTAATTGACTATACGTTGAAAATGATGTGGGTCCGAGATATCAACATGGTGGATTAGAGTAAAAACGAGGGGTGCATCTGAGTAGTAAAAGAGGCGCTTGCTTGTGTTGGGAGTGGACCTGGTGGGTCCGTACTGTCATACTCACAACTACAGTCTTCTCCTGATTCACTATGTTGATAGGGACTGTTCCGAAAAAAACTAAGTTGATAGGGCCGGACGGCGGTGCCGTGGTGGGCGCACCAAGGCGGAGGATAAAGTGTTGTCGCCAATGTGCTAGGCTGGGTTGGACATTCTTATTGAAAAATACAACGGACCGAACTATTTACGATGTTGACTATGATTTGCATGGGTCCGCTGGTTGCGGGAAGAAAATGCTGGGAGAAAGAAGACTGGTCGCTATCTTTGCCTAAGAATAATATCGACTGAATGTAATGACACTACCATACGAAATAATATCCTCCTGTTAAATCATGGATTTAAAGAACTGGTGCATGAGCATTTAACTTTATTTCTTTATTTACTTATTTATGTTTAGGGACCATGAGCATGTACCTGGGACGGATTCATGTGAGAGCCTCTCTTCAAGTTAATTATGGGCTCGTCTATTGGGCCTTCATCAGTGGGCTGCATGTTACCAACAAGTGGAAAATGTGTTCCGTACGAAAAATAGTATGCGCTACGTATGGTACGGGGCAATAAAGGATCGAACCGTGCAACAACTTCCAAAACATTGTGTTTGTCATTCTAACAACACATTTATTCAACCAACAGACGAAATATATACTACTGATTATACACTGAAAACAGCAGCAACAACAAGGGCTGGGGGTGCAACAGAAGCAGTAAGCAGGCCAGAAGAGTAAAGACGGAGCTCTCTCATCCAAACCAAACATCATCCATCATTACAAAAGGGCTACCAAAAAAGAACAAGTGTATGCATCAAACTAAATAAAGATCCTACTACACCAAGTGTACGCATCTAACTAACTGGCTCGGTTAGACGTTACTATTTATTAAGCTGTGGAGATTGGCTGACGGCTTGAACAAGATGGGTGCCTGACGAGGGAAACTCCAGCCAGCAAGTCGAAGTCTGATACTTGCGACCCTCTCTCCTACCTTGGGTTGCAGAGTGTGGTGGCACATATCAGGGTATGGTGCATGCAGAGACGCATGGGACACTATGTACACACAGTTTTGCCTGATGAACGAAACCGCGTTGCCATCATGATCCTTGCCGTCGGTTATCTCCTGATTAATCGGATAATTCAGTCTGACAAACAGAGAGTGTGTACCAAGGCTACTTACCAGCCTCTAGTTAAAAATTCCTGAAGGCCCAAAGAAGCTGGGATCCTGTTCAAAGACCTTGCAGTGACTGTGATTGTATTCTGCGAAACAACATGTCCGGTACGTGTGAACGATCATCAATCATTCGCTGTTGTCTCATCGAGCCAGGAACCACCTGCAACTGCCATGCCTCTTTTCTTTGAAATGTTCTGGTATTAAAAGGGTAGGGACACCAGGCGGCCTACAACATCATATCAAGTTGGAGTCAAATAAAAAAGGGCTCTTAATGTAGTCAATATTAAGAACAACATGTTATGAGCATGAATATTTTTTCAGTAAATGTTGACAGAATATAAGCAAGCCATCATGATAACATAGGAAAGTAACAAACTACTGTAACAGCCATTTGTAGCGATGACTGGAGTAGGCCAGCAATACATCCAGCCATAGAAGGAGTCGACAGCGTAAATGAAGCCCTTGTATTCAATGGCATCAGAGAACCATGGAGGATGTATGATCCTGCGATGGACGTGCAAATTTATCCACTTACCGCAGTGACCTGTCAGATAGGCGAGACCGCGGTTGAAGAACGCAATTAGCCTGAAGTCTTTATAATTCACAAATCTTGTGGGCACTTGGCAGATTACAACCTTGAGCAAATCAAACTTGGTATCATGTTGGCTACTGTAAGATTCCCAGTATTCTAGGCCGCAGTGCCAAAGAAGTGCAGTGTTAATCGAAGGAAGGGGGATCAATCGCCGGGTGTAGACCTCCACGAGCATGCCGCTACCGTGAGAGTCAACGAGGACCATCCAAGACGTGTTCATGCTGACCCAGTACATACCATTAATGTAGTTGAGGGTGATGGGGATCGGATCGCAATCAAGGGGGTTGATGCTTGCCACCCTACAATCGTTGTGCTGCGTAGCACGCCGTTTCTGAAGATCAGGCGGCATCAGCAAGCAAGGAGCTGGCTTAAAAATCTCCGGCCTGAGGGCTTTGAGTAAACGGTACAGCACCAACGAGCACGTGGCGAGCGGCATGGTACTGAGATTGTCCACACGCGAAACAATGAACTTGATTACCTCTGCGGGGAGTGAATTCCAGCCGTTGTTTCGGCGGACACTGCTCGGTTCTGCCATTGTTAGTTCTTGGGTTTCGGATGAGGGAGGGAGGCGCCTTAGCAGGGATGGAAGATTGGACAAGATTATGTGCGGACAAAGATGGAGAAGCGAATATGTGCTGCAGGAAGTGGACAGCAGATGATGACTACAACACGCCGCTTGACTTAAGAGACACATACCAGCAACGTAGGGTCATATCAAAGTCGGACAACTTGCTTGAGTTATCACAATACTGGTACTCCCTACAGTACCTACTGCTATGCCCTAACTTGCTTGAGTAGAGTAGTAGTGGAGTAGGACTCTGCTCTACTACTAGCACCAGAGGAGTAGTATATTCTAATCTAAAATAGTTACAAACTTCAATGCCTGAGCGTGGAACGACTACAAACCGCCATCGGTGCTAACTCCAATCCCCAGCAAAAGTTTGCTAGGAGACATGGTAGTTGTAAATGCCGCGACGCAGTTACAGTACATGTGTAAGGGTGGAGGTTTTGTCAAATACTATGGCTTAAAAACATGCCACCGTCGGATGGAAATCTGACGGTTACGTGGGATTCGCCAGGATTGAGCTCGTGCCGAACAATCGCCAGATATCCTTACTTAAAAAAGGTTAAAACACCCAGGGCTATAACCTGCACCGGCTGACCACTAACAATGATACTAACATAGTTGTAAAATGGTCAAAGACCGTGTCTACGTGGTGTGTGGAATTATATGCAAAAAAAATATCAAGATGCCCGTGCATTGCAAGGCACACCATCATCACCAACTTGTTTTTTTCTCAACTCCTACTCCTATAAAAGACTCAATTGGTGATGATGGAGGTGAGGAGGCGTGTTCAGCCGGGCGTGCAGCTGACGATGCATTACTACTTGATTTGTTATAAAAACCAAAGAAGAGTAGTAGAGATAGAGATAAGAGTAGAGATAGAGACTTAGGGACGAGCACCATCTACTGCTTTGTGTGCTACTCCTGTGCTCCATTCGGCAGCTGCAACGTCCCCTAAAGCCACTCCCTCCTGCGCTCCATTCGGCAGGCGCTGTTGAAATTTGAGGAGCGCACTCTCGTGACTGCTGGCAGCCATGACTTCACCGATGACGACTTCTTCCCCGACCTCGGCAACCTCTTCCTCAACGACATGGGCGACAACCTCAACGCCAACGGTGCTGCTCCCGTTGCACCGTATGTGTTTTTGTCCTTCCTGTTCGAAATCGTGGTAGAATTCATGTTTCTACTTTGTATCCTACTAGATTCTATCTGTTCATCTACTATGCTAGTCCACATGATTAGTTTAATCTCTGTTATAGCCATCATGATTTATTTTGAGCTTATTCGGATTAAATCTCGTAGTAACTTGATCATATATTTAACTGGCACAACGTCCCCTACAGCCACTCCCATTTCATGGATGGCCTGGTCGATGCCTCCAAGGTGCCCTTTGTCTATTGCTATGAGTGCCCGATGCCGTTTTGGGGCTCGCCGGCAGACATCGTGCATCACCTCACGGATGCATGCAGCGGTCACTACTGGCCCTTGGCGGACAACATCAAGTACGAGACGTGCTACCCGTTCACCATGCTGGAGTCACTGGAGGATCACCGCCGCCTGCTAGTCTCGGCGGAGGATGGCAGCGTCTTCCTCTTGATCATGGGCACTGGCGAGGCCCGTGCAGGCCGCCGCCCCGTCTCTGTAGTGTGCGTCAGGGGCGACACCGCTGACGCTGACATTGACACAAGGCCGATGTATGGGTGCATGCTCTCTCTTCCTAGCCCTCCAAGTTACGTGGTCGGCGACACCGGCTACATCAAACTGACATGGAATTTGCCGAGCGGGGACCTTCCCACCGATGTGGACATGGAAGACGCATGGTATTATTTACCCCCAAAGTGGTGCACGGGGTCTCCAAGGAGGTTCACCTGGACATACGCATTATCAAGTTAAATGTTGATCATTAGTCTTCGCTCAATGTAATCCACTGTTTAAGCATGTGGAGACTTTCATGCATGATCTTGCTCTATTGGAGTATCGCGCATGAATAAAAGTGTATTAGTTTATGGTTTAGTCTAGAATCTTCCATGTATGAATTTTTACTACAGTACTAGTGAAAGGCTTACTATGAACCATTTCTTACATCTCCTCTGCCCCTTCCAAGTCATCCTGATTTAATACCTCCGTCTAGCTGTATAAGGGCATGGTTAATACTTAATAGTATAGCCAACTGTTGACTATAAGAAAGTGTCATGTCATCTGTAGCCAACATGTATAATAATCGATACTCAAAAACTAATTCTTAAAGATCATTTCTTGCAAAGCACAATAAGTGTTATTTCTTCACAAGTTTTGGATGCAGGTTGAATAGTTGAACGCTTTTGTTTGCAAAAGATACCTTTTTATCTATTTCACCCGGATGTTTGTGAGCACTAGAGATGAAATAATATCCGAAGAAACCTATCGATACATGTTACACATTAGATGACCCGCACGTCCTTTGTCAAAATAAACAACTCCCCGATCAATGCATTTCACTCTTCCGTGAAACGTACGGGCACCTTACTACTATAGATTAGTATGACCAAAAATTGAACTAACATTATATATAGTACGATAAATGCTGATGCATGTCACGTAAAATTATATCATTGAAAACTATGTTCAAATACGAATCCAACGATATAGTTTTTGTTGACATATACTAACATTTTGTTAGTTAAATCTTCAGTCAAATTCAATGGGGGACTAATAAACCACGACCAATGTAGTACAAGTGTAGAGGGCGGCGCTGCACGGGAGTTTCACCCCACTCGTGGCACGGCAGTAAAGCCGCCATATCACAAAACCCACCCACTGCAAGTAATAAGTGGACTGGTAAAATAAACGGACAAGCAACCATAACATCCCTTCGCCTTTTTTGCATTTCATCTCTCCGCATTTACTTTCTCTGGTTCATCTCGCACACTCGATCCCTAGCTACTACTCCTAGTATCCCCAGCTACTACTCATAGGGCTAGTTCTTTTGGCATCTTAAAAAATAAGCCGTCTCTTCCCCAACTTTTCCCATAAGACTAGTCATAGTGGAGAGTAACATTAAGGCGCCTCACTCATTTATTTGGGCTTCTAAACTACTACTAGTACCTCTGTCCTGGTTTATTCGTCACCATTGTAATTTGTGGTAAATTTTTACCAAAGATTTAACTGATAAAATGTTAGTGCATGTCACATGCACAAACATTTCAATAGTTAAATTTCTGATCAAAATTTGACACAGATTACAATGGGGACCAATAAACCAGGACGGAGCCAGTAGTAATGGGATTACTACTAATCTAGAAGCCCAAACGAACTGGCCCCTGGTACTCCTACTAGTAGTACTAGTACTCAAGTTGGAAGTCCAATTGCATGACACAACTTGTTAGGCAAAAAAATTGATACAGGGTGTAGGAATGTCACACCTGCATTTTGTAACATTTCATTGCATTATTAAAGCATGAAAATTTGGATCAACAAAAACTTTTGCATTATTTGGCTTTTATTGGAGTTGGTTTTCTCTCTGTGATTCTTTTCAAGTGCTCTTTAAAGTCAACTACTCCACCTTCTGTACTTCATCTCCTTGCCCCAAACTTCTGCCCAATAATCATGCCATATGTATAGTACAACATAGAATTTTCTTACAAAAATAATTTGGCCAAATAGTAATTTCAAAAATTAGATTTCCAAAAACCCCTAAATTGAGGTTTGTACTGCAAGTACTTGATTTGGGGTATGAAAAATATTTCAAACAGTATATTTGAGACCTATTAGATATAGGACTCCCATAAACCACAAAAATATAATTTTAAAAGTTATTTTAATATTTTATTTAAAAGCATTTTCTTAAGGCCAGAAATGGTCTTTAATAGGGAAAAATTATTTTATTATTTCAAAAATATTTGACAAAAATTAGGGAAACTCAGTGGACATATGTTTTCCATATATAAGAGTTTCAACACATGGTCATGCTCAAAATATTGGTTAAATCCCTCAAAAACCCTTTCTGGATATTTCAAGCTTTCGAAATATTTACAAAGGAAATATTCTCCAAAAATTCCAAGAAAATTCTATCATGTCACATATGACATGTTTGATGATCTTGACAAGTATCATGTCATGGAGAGTAGTATAACCCCATGAAATCCCCTCAAAACCATTTCTGTCCATTTTGAAGTTTGAGCAACTTTACATTGCCAAACATGTCCAAATGTTCCCAAACTTTGTGAACCTGCTCAAATGGTCTAATAATTCATCTAGACCAAATGGAACAAGTTGCAGAAAGTATTATCTTGATCAAAGTGTCTCAAAACCCTCTCTGACCAGAATCAAATTTGAACTACTTTGTACTACCAACTTTCTCTCCTTGACCCCAACTTTTGTGAGCATGCTCACATGACTAAATGAGGCCACCACACCAAGTGGTGCATCAAGGAGAAGTGATCTACTCAATTGGATCTACACAAGTCCATTCCTGCCAATTTTTAGGGTTTACAAAAGTTGCATTGGCAACTTTGCCCAAATAAGCTCAAAATGGGAGGAAGGCCCTAATTATATGTGACATCTCACCCTGTGGAGTCTCATGACCAGTGGAAGACATTAACTTGCCCAAACCATCATCAAACACCTTCTGGAAGAATTTCGAAATGCAAATTCCAGCCTCTTCCACTAATCTCCTTGAGCCCATCTTTTTACCACAACCCCTCCTAGTTCCCCTCTATCACCTGGATGCTTTTCTGCCCGAGGAAGCAATGATGAAGGGAGGGCGAACCCCATTTGTCTTCTCTGGACAGCAGCTTCTCCCCTCTCTCTCAGCCTCCTTCTCTCCCCTCAGCTCTCCAGAGCATCCAAGGCCCGCTCCAGCTTTTGACCACGCCCCCTGCAGCCTCCAGACACTAGTGGGCCATGACGCTGGAAAGCCGCGGATGCCGGCCAAAGTCGTGCTCGAGCGCTGGGTGGCACCCGACCGCTGACACGCGTCTCCCTACCACTGAGCCTCCCAGCGCGCGCCGATGCCCTCGACGGCCGCTCCACGCCAAAGAAGCCGCCCACTTGCTCCCGCGCCCTCCTCTCTCTCCTGCAGCTCGCGCCAGAGCGCCGCCCCGCTCGGCCAATGCTCGCGCCACTCCTGTGGCCCGCGTGCAGCTCGCCCCGCACCTCTCTCTCTCCCTGGCACCCTACACCACTACCACGAACACCCCCGAGCCCTCCGTTCCCTCTCTAACGGCCACCCGAGCCGATCCCGCGGGCACCGGTAGGCCACACCTACGGTGGACCTCGGCCAGCCTATATAAGGCGACCCCGAGCCTCTCTCTCTCTCCCTGTCGCTCCCCCACACTCCTAATCCACCTCCCATACCACCCGTTGGTCTCCAGAGCCGCTCGAGCTCGGGCCCCGCCGCCTCGGCTCGTCGGCGTTCGCGCGGTACAGGCCTCCTCCGCCCCTGTTTTCTCTCAATCTGGAACCGCGCGGCCACGCTGACCCTTTCCCCTCTCTTCCCCGCTCCTTTTAGAGCCAGGAGCGACCGAATCCATCGACGCCCGAAGCACCTCTGGCGCGTGACCTCGTCGCCGGTGAACCAGGCTGCTCCGACGACCGTCTCCACCACCACCCGAACGGCGACATCCCCCCGAGTCCAACGGTACCACCCGCGCACTTCGCAGCTCAGATCGCCGCCGGCGAAGCGCTGCTGTTTCGGATGGAGGTAGACGACGACGGTCGTGGGCCCTGCCCGTCAGCCTCACACCCTGACGGGTGGGATCCACCCGTTAGGTTTAAACGCGCGCGCACGCACCGGTTCGCCCGTCGGCTGAAGGCGTACTTCACCTTTACGCCTTCGACATGGCGGCCCCGCGCGGTCTGGTTTCCCCTCTGGGCCTGCTGCCCGTGGCCTCTCTGGCCCAGTGGCACAGCACCACTTTTCTTTTTCTTTTTCTGTCTCCCTTCAAAAAATCCCACAGGGTAGAATATTTATCCAAATGGAATAATTCCAACTCCTAGAATCCCAGAATAATCCCACCTATTTATTGATGTAACTTTCATGCACATCCATTACAATTTTCTACTCTGTTCAAATTTAAATTCAAATTTGAACAATAGAACCTCTATTTGAAAATCCACAACTCTGTTTCCCTAGCTCCAAATCCAAAACCAAGAATTTTCCCCTTCCTAGTTTTCCCCCTAGTATTTTACAAAAATAAGTTGACATTTTTCTGAGCACTTTGGTTTTTCTGTTTTATTATTGCCTTATTTTCCTTGTTATTATTTTGCGACGATAGATTGCGTTGCTGACGAAGGAGTTGGACCAGAAGACTTTGAAGACCCAGAAGACTTCATTGAGCCAGGCAACCAGCCCTTTGACCATGTCTATGAGACCCTTTTTATGCATAACATATAGCTCTTTATTATTGTTGCATCGGAATCATGATGAGATGGTGAACCACGTGGGTTGGTTGCCTCTGTTACTTCCTCGTTGATACTTGCATTGTGCATGACCCTACCTTCTTATGAGGGTTATGCCGGTGGGAGTAGATAGGATGCAAAAGTAGTGCTACGCAAAAAGGGACGGGAATATGCATGGTGATGGAGACAATGTAATTTCAAAAGACATTTCGAAAACCCCGTCGGGTGCCACTTATGCCTGAGGCAGATGATGAGACGGGTAACCACTTGATGACGAAGTGGTGTACCGAGGCAAGTTTGTGTGTTGTTTTCGAAAACGGATTTGATTTAAGATTTGATGACTGCCCCAACCTTACATGCGCAACCACTCTACCCTTATATGGGAAAGGGCATTATTGATTAACTAGGCCGATACTAGCTCGGATCCCGCATTACTAGTGACGGGGGAGAGTTGGTGCTCTGTCTCGGGATGGGGTCGTGCCAGGTAGGGCGGCCATGACTGTTTTTACAGGGCAACGGACACACCGTTGGTACCCCGTGCTTGTGGTATGTGATGAATATGGGAGCGAGGCTCCACAACTTTATGATGTGAAATGTTGGGCACGGGGGTTACTACCAATCGAGTGGACTCCATGTTAGTGTCGTCTAGGGAAAGGTAGTGATCGGGTCCTTACCCCGGGTACTTGAGGTATCGCGGGTCGTGGATGACATGGAAGTTCCCCGGATCTTGTGGGTAAAGTGTGCAACCTCTGCAGAGTGTAAAACTATTCGAATAGTCGTGTCCACGGTCAAGGACGGTTGGGTGGTGCTGCTTAAACTATGTCCAGAGTTTTACAACCGCGTGTGTGTGAGCTGATAAAACTACTTGGGTCAAGTCAAGGGACTTGACATGATTGAGATGGGTTGGTGCCCACTCTATTTATGTTGATATCTATAACCTGTCCTCATGGTTACTTGCATTCTCTTGATGAATGTCTTACAAAGTTGATGAACATGTCATTATGCTCAAAACTAGCTTTCTACAAAAATTTACCTATATCATGCATTGTTGTATCTGGAACCAAAACATGGGTTGCTTGCGAGTACATTCAAAGTACTCATTGGCTTGCCACTGGTTATTTAATTGACCAGGCATGGAAGAACCGGAGTTCGAAGAAGAGTTCTTTGGAGACGAACATGCGAACTAGGACGTTTCCAGTCAGAATGCCTGTAGGGTTAAGGCAGATGGCATGGGTTCTACTTATCGACGAAGATTTCCGCTGCTTGTGTTTCATTTGATGTTCAGCCCTTAAGGCTTTATCAATGTAAGACTTGACCATAATGGTCACAATTTGTGTAAGACGGTATGTATGGATGTAAGACTCTTGTTATTCAGCTTCTGTGTGTTCAGTGAGCATTGATCTCTGGGATCACTATACACGTGCATTCGGTGATCTCGACTTATGAGTCGGGGTCCCCACAGAGCTGGTACCAGAGCCATCCTGACTGTAGGAAGCCTTAGTTAGCATGGACGTTAGTTAGAGTGAGACTATCCATGAAATTACCTGTATACCTATGTTTTCTGATAGTATCCCAAACATTGGTCACATTCCCTCTATTGACCCTTCCCCTTCCACTTTTGTAGATGGCCGTCGTACCCGAGGACTTCCTGACCACCGGATTTCACGTGCTTCTTGAGGATAGCCTCAGGAAGTGCCAGTTCACTCGAGCCCCCACCTTCTCCTACCACGAGCACTGGATCAACAACACTAAGAAGGAGTATCACATGGAGGTAGTCGTGAGGGCGAACGACTCCCCGATGTGCTGGTTCTTTGAGGGACCCCAGATGGCGACCCTGCTCCTCGCCGTTGAGACTGCTGCCCTCAAGGCGGTGACTCGCCTTCGGGATCTCCTGCCAGAGATGGCAAGTGAGCCAGCCACTCGTTACCTGCCTTATCGTAAGGAAGGTGATGACGAGAGCAGCGCACCAGCCCCACCCATGGACGAAGGACTTTCTCTCCGCTTCCAGACCTACTTCAGCTTTTGTGCCGACACTGGCACAAAGACTGCCTCGAGTCGATGGAGCTTCGGAAGGAACTCCACGAGACCAAGGAACTCCTCCGCCTAGCTCAGATAAAGGCGGACAGGATCAAGAAGGATGGAGCACCCCCTGGACAGCCCGTTGTAGCCTATCGAGGCGGGCGACCCCCACAGGTCACGAATGCCAAGGAGTCACCTCAGCCACGTCGTATGACGGTGAAAGACTACCACAACCTCTTCACGGTGCCCTCGGCGAAGCAGCGCCGTGTTCAGCTCCTCCACTCCCCCACTCCCTTAAGTGATGAAGAGACTAAGACAGATGAAGATGAGGAGGAAGACCCAGAGGAGCCGGAATACCCGACCGAGCATTCCACCACTTAGACACCGTTCAGGACTAGGATAGGCCAGTCCATAACCCTACGGTAGGATAGGTCGTGTACCCCTATGCGAAGTCGAGTCCTTGTAACGGTTCATATGAAACCATGTTGTGTTGTGTTTGCTTTCAACTTGCTCTGATGAAGTCATACTTTCCCTTCGGGAACTTGTAAATGACTACATTCCCCCATTTGGTTTTAATGCATGAGTATGGCCCTTCTGGCCCTTGTTTAACTTAAAAATTGTGTCACACCCACCCCCTTACTAGGCATCCCATCTATATTGCTTTCCCTCATTTTATTTTCCCAAACATGAGACCTTGACCGCTCCAACAGGATGCCTGTTGTAACACGTACTGGTACCTCTACCCAGCAGCAAGAAGCCGGAGGTTCTGCTGAAGCAGGAGTTAGCCAGGACCAAGCCCGAGGACAGACTCCACCACCACCACCTCCTCCAACACATGGACATGGCTCAGCTTCTCCAAGCCTTTCGAGAGGAACGCCAAGCCAACACTGCAGCCCTCCAGATGATTGCTCAAGCTGTCAATCGCCAGCCGGCGGGACACGGCAATGGACGTTCCACATTGGTGGAGTTCAAGAAGCATGCACCACCCACCTTCATCGAGACTGCTGAACCCCTGGATGCAGACGACTGGGTCGGCACCATTGAGGATCTGCTGGCACTAGTCGGATGCACTGAGGACCGTGAGAAGGTGGCGTATGCCGCCCATCTCTCGGGAACTGCAGAGCTTGGTGGGATGGATTCAAGGCCATGCATGCTGAGCAAAACATCACTTGGGATAACTTCAAGGCAGAATTCCGCAAGGCCCACATTCCTTCTGGAATCATGGCCATCAAGAAAATCGTGAGTTCCGAGCCCTGAAGCAAGGTGGTAGCACTGTCAAGGAGTACATGCAGAAGTTCAGTGTTCTCTCAAGGTATGCCCATGAGGATGTCAGCACTGATGCTGCCAAAAAGGAGCGCTTCATGGAAGGCCTTAACAAGACTCTCTGATGATCGCTTGTACGTGTGATCGCCCGACCTTTCCCGATCTGGTGAACAAGGCACTCATGCTTGAGGACAAGCGACGTGCTTTGGATGATACCCGTAAGCGCAAGATGATCAGCAAAGGTAGCTCCAGCAACCAGAAGCCTCGCCCGTGGCAGCCAGCCCCGGTCAAGCCAACCTATCAGCAACCAAGAGCTCCTGCACCCTGCACGAACTATCCACCTCAGCAGTATGCCAACCCCAGGCCAGCTTACAACAACCCCAATAACAATGCTGGCAAGAGCAGCAACCCCAACCAAGTCACTTGCTTTGGATGTGGACAACCAGGACATTACTCCAAGAATTGCCCCAACAAGAAGCCCGACGCCCCGCGCCCCAATGCGCAGAACCCAGGACAAGGTCGTGGAATGCCACCAAGGAACCAAGCTCCCCGCAACCTGCCCAACAACGGCAAGGGTCGGGTGAATCATGTCACTGTAGAAGAAGCCCAGGAAGACCCGGGCGTCGTACTGGGTACGTTCCTTGTCAATTCAGCACCTGCAACTGTCTTGTTTGATTCTGGAGCCACACATTCATTTGTCACCCAAAAGTTTGCATTAAAAAGTGGCATGACCCCTACACTCCTGAATAACCCTATGGTGGTACAAACCCCCGGAGCAGAGATGAGAGCCAAGATAGGATGTAGAGGAGTCGGGATTATCATTAACGGGGTAGACTTCCTAGCAGACCTTATCATCTTAGGATCACAAGGCTTGGATGTGATCTTAGGAATGAATTGGCTCATCAAGCACCAAGGCTTGATAGACTGCGCCAACCGGACTGTCACTGTGACCAATGAGCAAGGAGTCGAAGTTATATATGCCTCCAACCCCTCCTCTGCTCAAGCCAACCAAGTCAATTGTCTGACTGAAGTTGGATTGGAGCAAGTGTCGGTAGTATGCGAATACCCGGATGTTTTTCCTGATGAGCTACCGGGAATGCCTCCTGACCGAGACATTGAGTTCATCATCGAGCTCATACGGGAAGGGACCCATCTATAAGAAGCCTTATAGAATGGGATCGGAAGAGTTAGCAGAATTGAAGAAGCAACTGGAAGAGCAGTTGAGGAAAGGATTTATCCGCCCTAGTGCCTCCCCTTGGGGATCACCTGTTCTGTTTGTGGAAAAGAAGGACGGTACCATCCGCTTTTGCATTGACTACCGCTCCCTCAATGAAGTTACAATCAAGAACAAGTATCCACTTCCCAAGATTGAAGATCTGTTTGATCAACTCAATGGGGCCAAGGTGTTCTCCAAGATCGACCTAAGATCTGGGTACTACCAGCTGAAAATCAGACCCCAAGATATTCCGAAGACGACATTTGTAACCAGATATGGCATGTATGAGTGCACGGTCATGTCCTTTGGATTGACCAATGCCCCGGCTTACTTCATGTATCTCATGAATAAGGTCTTCATGGAATATTTGGACAAGTCTGTCGTTGTCTTCATTGATGAAATTCTTGTCTTCTCGAAGACGGAAGAAGAGCACGAGCAACACTTGAGGATGGTCCTAGACAAGCTTCGAGAGCACCAACTGTATGCCAAGTTCAGCAAGTGTGAATTTTGGCTGCGTGAAGTTGGATTCTTGGGTCATGTTTTGACCGAAGAAGGATTGTCTGTCGATCCTGCTAAGATTGAAGCCGTGACTGAATGGCCATCCCCAAGCAATGTGAAGGAAGTCGGAAGCTTCCTCGGACTCGCGGGATATTACCGCAAGTTCGTAGAAGGATTCTCAAGCATTGCCCGACCGATGACTCAGCTCTTGAAGAAGGACAAGAAGTTTGAATGGATGCCGAAGTGCGAAGAGAGCTTCCAGGAGCTGAAGAAGAGACTGACCACCGCCCCAGTTCTAGCCACACCAGATATACACAAAGAATTTGTGATATATTGTGATGCGTCAAGAACCGGACTGGAAGGAGTTCTGATGCAAGAAGGCAGAGTCGTAGCTTACCTTTCAAGGCAACTACGGCCTCAGGAAGAGAATTATGCTACTCATGATCTTGAGTTAGCAGCAGTGGTTCATGCCCTGAAGACATGGCGACATTACCTCCTAGGGAAGCGGTGTGAGATATACACGGATCACAAAAGTCTGAAGTATATTTTCACTCAAAGGGAATTGAACATGAGGCAAAGAAGATGGCTAGAGTTGATCAAAGACTATGACCTCAGTTTTCAATACCACCCTGGGAAGGCTAATGTGGTAGCAGATGCATTAAGCAGGAAGGCTTGTTCCTTGAATGCTATGCTTAAGGACAAGCTACCCGCCTTGTATGAAGAACTTGAAAGCTTCGGGTTGGAACTGGTTGCACCAGGATTCTTGGCCAACCTTGAAGTTAGGCCTACCTTAATGGATGATATTAAGGAAGCTCAGAAGGGGCACGAGAGTATTGAAGGCATCAAGAGGAAGATCAAGGCGGGAAAAGCCCCTAGTTTCGCAGAAGATGAGCAAGGAGTTGTGTGGTTTGGTAATCGCATTTGCGTGCCCAACAAGGTTGAGCTCAAGAATCTGATCTTGCAAGAAGCTCATGACACCCCGTATTCCATCCACCCTGGAGGAACCAAGATGTATCAAGACCTGAAGGAAAGATTTTGGTGGCACGGGATGAAAAGGGAGATTGCCACCTATGTTGCAAAGTGTGATGTATGCCAAAGAGTCAAGGCTGAATATCAGCGACCTGCTGGATTGCTCCAACCACTCAAGGTTCCCGAGTGGACATGGGATAAAGTCGGAATGGATTTCATCACTTGACTACCTAGGTTAAACAATGGACATGACTCCATGTGGGTCATAGTCGATCATTTGACCAAAGTAGCCCATTTCATCCCTGTTAAGACTACCCATGATGGCAACCAGCTAGCAACACTATACATCAACAGGATCGTAAGCCTTCATGGTGTTCCCAAGGAGATTGTGTCAGATCGAGGAACCCAGTTTACCTCAAGGTTCTAGAAGAAGTTCCAAGAAGCCATGGGGACCAAGTTGTCCTTCAGCACTGCTTTCCACCCACAGACCGGAGGTCAAACAGAACGAGTGAATCAGATACTCGAATACATGCTCCGAGCATGTGTCTTAGCATATGGAGCTAGGTGGGAAGACTGCCTCCCTTTCGCCGAGTTCTCTTACAACAATAGTTATCAGTCAAGCCTTCAGATGGCACCATTTGAGGTGTTATACGGACGGAAGTGCCGCACACCCCTCAATTGGTCAGAGACCGGAGAAGGAGTAGTATTTGGGCCCAATATCCTCCGTGAAGCAGAAGAGCAAGTCCAGCTTGTCAGAGAGCGTTCGAAGACTGCCAAGTCAAGGCAGAAGAGCTACGCTGACTCACGTCGTAGAGACATAAACTTCCGAGTTGGAGACCATGTCTATCTCCAGGTCACCCCTCTCAAAGCAACCCAGCGCTTCCATGTCAAAGGAAAGCTCGTCCCAAGATACATCGGCAGCTTCAAGATCACTGAACGATGAGGAGAAGTGGCTTACCAATTGGAACTTCCACCTGAACTATCCGATGTGCACAACGTGTACCACGTGTCACAACTCCGCAAATGTCTCCAAGTTCCAGACAAGCCTGATCTTTACAAGGACGTCAATCACCAAGCCATTGACCTCCAGCCTGATTTGACTTACCGTGAGAGGCCCATCTGCATTCTGGATGAGGCTGAGCGACACACTAGAAGCCGCACCATCAAGTACTTCAAGGTCCAATGGAGCAACCACACTGAAGAAGAAGCAACTTGGGAGCGTGAAGACTACCTTAGATCCGAGTTTCCATATCTCTTTAAAGCCTAGTTTAGGAATCTCGGGGATGAGATTCTTGTAAGGGGGGTAGATCTGTCACACCCTGCATTTTGTAACATTTCATTGCATTATTAAAGCATGAAAATTTGGATCAACAAAAACTTTTGCATTATTTGGCTTTTATTGGAGTTGGTTTTGTCTCTGTGATTCTTTTCAAGTGCTCTTTAAAGTCAACTACTCCACCTTCTATACTTCATCTCCTTGCCCCAAACTTCTGCCCAATGATCATGCAATGTGTATAGTACAACATAGAATTTTCTTACAAAAATAATTTGGCCAAATAGTATTTTCAAAAATTAGTTTTCCAAAAACCCCTAAATTGAGGTTTGTCTTGCAAGTACTTGATTTGGGGTATGAAAATATTTCAAAAAAGTATATTTGAGACCTATTAGATATAGGACTCCATAAACCACAAAAATATAATTTTAAAAGTTATTTTACTATTTTATTTAAAAGCCTTTTCTTAAGGCCAGAAATGGTCTTTAATAGGGAAAAATTATTTTATTATTTCAAAAATATTTGACAAAAATTAGGGAAACTCAGTGGACATATATTTTCCATATATAAGAGTTTCAACACATGGTCATGTTCAAAATATTGGTTAAATCCCTCAAAAACCCTTTCTGGATATTTCAAGCTTTTGAAATATTTACAAAGGAAATATTCTCCAACAATTCCAAGAAAATTCTATCATGTCACATATGACATGTTTGATGATCTTGACAAGTATCATGTCATGGAGAATAGTATAACCCCATGAAATCCCCTCAAAACCATTTCTGTCCATTTTGAAGTTTGGGCAACTTTACATTACCAAACATGTCCAAATGTTCCCAAACTTTGTGAACCTGCTCAAATGTTCTAATAATTCATCTAGACCAAATGTCACAAGTTGGAGAAAATATTATCTTGATCAAAGTGCCTCAAAACCCTCTCTGACCAGAATCAAATTTGAACTACTTTGTACGACCAACTTTCTCTCCTTGACCCCAACTTTTGTGAGCATGATCACATGACTAAATGAGGCCGCCACACCAAGTGGTGCATCAAGGAGAAGTGATCTACTCAACTGGATCTACACAAGTCCATTCCTGCCAATTTTTAGGGTTTACAAAAGTTGCATTGGCAACTTTGCCCAAATAAGCTCAAAATGGGAGGAAGGCCCTAATTATATGTGACATCTCACCCTGTGGAGTCACATGACCAGTGGAAGTCATTAACTTGCCCAAACCATCATCAAACACCTTCTGGAAGAATTTTGAAATGCAAATTCCAGCCTCTTCCACTAATCTCCTTGAGCCCATCTTTTTACCACAACCCCTCCTAGTTCCCCTCTATCACCTGGATGCTTTTCTGCCCGAGGAAGCAATGATGAAGGGAGGGGGAACCCCATTTGTCTTCTCTTAGCCTCCTTCTCTCCCCTCAGCTCTCCAGAGCATCCAAGGCCCGCTCCAGCTTTTGACCATGCCCCCTGCAGCCTCCAGACACTAGTGGACGCGCGCGGACGCGGGAAAGCCGCGGATGCCGGCCAAAGTCGCGCTTTGGAGCGCCTGGTAGGGCACCCGACCGTTGACACCGTGTCTCCCGACCACCTTGAGCCTCCCCCGCGCGCCAGTCGATGCCCCTCGACGTCCGCTCCACGCCAGCAGGCCGCCCACTTTGCTCCTGCGCCCTCCTCTCTCTCCTGCAGCTCGCGCCAGAGCGCCGCCCCGCTCGGCCAATGCTCGCGCCACTCCTGTGGCCCGCGTGCAGCTCGCACCGCTCCTCTCTCTCTCCCTGGCACCCTACACCACTACCACGAACACCCCCGAGCCCTCTATTCCCTCTCTAATGGCCACCCGAGCCGATCCCGCGGGCACCCATAGGCCACGCCTACGGTGGACCTCGGCCAGCCTACATAAGGCGACCCTGAGCCTCTCTCTCTCTCTCCCTGTCGCTCCCCCACACTCCTAATCCACCTCCCATACCACCCGTTGGTCTCTAGAGCCGCTCGAGCTCGAGATCGAGCTCGGGCCCGGCCGCCTCGGCTTGTCGGCGTTCGCGCGGTACAGGCCTCCTCCGCCCCCGTTTTCTCTCGATCTGGAACCGTGCGGCCACGCTGACCCTTTCCCCTCTCGACCGAATCCATCGACGCCCGAAGCACCTCCGCCGCGTGACCTCGTCGCCGGCGAACCAGGCTGCTCCGGCGACCGTCTCCACCACCACCCGAACGGCGACATCCCCCCGAGTCCAACGGTACCACCCGCAGACTTCGTGCTCTGTATCGCCGCTGGAGAGCTCGTCATTGCCTCTGGACGGAGGTAGACAACAACGGCCGTGGGTCCTGCCCGTCAGCCTCACACCCTGACGGGTGGGATCCACCCATCAGGTTTAAACGCGCGCGCGCGGGCACCGGTTTGCCCGTCGGCTGAAGGCGTACTTCACCTTTACGCCTTCGACGTGGCGGCCCGCGCGGGCTGGTTTCCCCTCTGGGCCTGCTGCCCGTGGCCTCTCTGGCCCAGTGGCACAGCGCCACTTTTCTTTTTCTTTTTCTGTCTCCCTTCCAAAAATCCCACAGGGTAGAATATTTATCCAAATGGAATAATTCCAACTCCTAAAATCCCAGAATAATCCCACCTATTTATTGATGTAACTTTCATGCACATCCATTACACTTTTCTACTCTGTTCAAATTTAAATTCAAATTTGAACAATAGAACCTCTATTTGAAAATCCACAACTCTGTTTCCCTAGCTCCAAATCCGAAACCAAGAATTTTCCCATTCCTAGTTTTCCCCCTAGTATTTTACAAAAATAAGTTGACATTTTTCTGAGCACTTTGGTTTTTCTGTTTTATTATTGCCTTATTTTCCTCATTATTATTTTGTGAAGATAGATTGTGTTGCTGACGAAGGATTTGGACCAGAAGACTTTGAAGACCCAGAAGTCTTCGTTGAGCCAGGCAAGCAGCCCTTTGACCATGTCTATGAAACCCTTTTTATGCATAACATATAGCTCTTTATTATTGTTGCATCGGAATCATGATGAGATGTCGAACCACGTGGGTGGTTGCCTTTGTTACTTCCTCGTTGATACTTGCGTTGTGCATGACCCTACCATCTTATGAGGGTTATGCCGGTGGGAGTAGATAGGATGCTAAAGTAGTGCTACGCAAAAAGGGACGGTAATATGCATGGTGATGGAGACAAAGTAATTTCGAAAGACTTTTCGAAAACCCCGTCGGGTGCCACTTATGCCCGAGGGAGATGATGAGATTTGTAACCACTTGATGACGAAGTGGTGTACCGAGGCAAGTGTGTGTGTTGTTTTCGAAAACGGATTAGATTTAAGATTTGATAACTGTCCAAACCTTACATGCGCAACCACTCTACCCTTATATGGGAAAGGGCATTATTGATTACCTAGGCCGATACTAGCTCGGAGCTCGCATTACTAGTGACGGGGGAGAGTTGGTGCTCTCTCTCGGGACGGGGTCGTGCCAGGTAGGGCGGCCATGACTGTTTTTACAGGGCACCAGACACACCGTTGGTACCCCGTGCTTGTGGTATGTGATGAATATGGGAGCGAGGCTCCACAACTTTATGATGTGAAATGTTGGGCACGGGGGTTACTACCAATCGAGTGGACTCCATGTTAGTGTCGTCTAGGGAAAGGTAGTGATCGGGTGCTTACCCCGGGTACTTGAGGTATCGCAGGTCATGGATGACACGGAAGTTTCCCGGATCTTGTGGGTAAAGTGTGCAACCTCTGCAGAGTGTAAAACTATTCGAATAGCCGTGTCCACGGTCAAGGACGGTTGGGTGGTGCTGCTTAAACTATGTCCAGAGTTTTACAACCGCGTGTGTGTGAGCTGATAATACTACTTGGGTCAAGTCAAGGGACTTAACATGATTGAGATGGGTTGGTGCCCACTCTATTTATGTTGATATACGTAACATGTCCTCATGGTTACTTGCATTCTCTTGATGCATGTCTTACAAAGTTGATGAACATGTCAGTGCGCTCAAAACTAGCTTTCTGCAAATATTTACCTATATCATGCATTGTTGTATCTTGAACCAAAACATGGGTTGCTTGCGAGTACATTCAAAGTACTCATTGGCTTGCCACTGGTTATTTAATTGACCAGGAATGGAAGAACCGGAGTTCGAAGAAGATTTCTTTGGAGACGAACATGCGAACTAGGGCGTTTCGGTCGAGAATGCTGTAGGGTTAAGGCAGATGGCTTGGGTTCTACTTATCGCATTTAAGATTTCCGCTGCTTGTGTTTCATTTGATGTTCAGCCCTTAAGGCTTTATCAATGTAAGACTTGACCATAATGGTCACAATTTGTGTAAGACGGTATGTATGGATGTAAGACTCTTGTTATTCAGCTTCTGTGTGTTCAGTGAGCATTGATCTTTGGGATCACTGTACACGTGCATTCGGTGATCTCGACCTATGAGTCGGGGTCCCCACAATGAAGTAGTTTGGGAATTTGCATGCCTTTCCGACCAGTGAGATACTCCGTACAAAGTATGACCGAGAAATAACCACAGAGAAGGAAGCTAAAAGTAAACAATCAAATGAGCATTTTTGCATTTTTTTGCATTGAATCGTTTCACAAGCTTGACTAGTGCTGTTTTTCTACTTTTACAAAAAACGCATCGTAATGTTAAAGCATGCATTTACACGTACATAAGTAATAGTAGTACTCCCTCTGTCTAGGTGTATAAAGTCTTCCCTCCTTTTTGCTCACGGTGCACAACCAAAGATGACTTTTTCACCTGGACGGAGGGAGTAGCACAATCTGCAAGCATATATAGAGAGAGATGTGTATTGCGATAGTATATAGTAAAGTTTATGCTATATGCACCTACTTTCAAAATGCGTACGGATACACAAGGTTTCCAAACTTTCCCTCTTACATACTTAATTAAGGACGCTAATAATTCCCAAACGTTCGGGATTTATCATTTGCGTTCCAAAACTAATGAGATCACCTTACGAAACTAAATTATACTCCTACTAAAAGCCACAGTGCTTGCAGGAGTGCTTGTGGCGCGCCACGAGTGCCCTGGTGCACGGCCGTTTCCCAGCGCGCCGACACAATGCCTCTTTCTCAGCCTCACAACTTGCGAGGTGCTGATTGGCGGCTTGCCGGCAGGCGAGCGCAGTCTCACCAGTGCGGTGATCCGGCGCCAACAGGTACTCCTCCTCGCTGGAAGCATGCACCCGGTCCACGTACCGCAAAGCGTAGATCAGGCACTTGGGCCCGATTGCACTCAGGGCTTTGGCACGGGCGTCCTCCGCCACCCTGACTGCCCTTGCATGAGCCTTTTGCCAAAGAGCCTATTGCCTGACTCTCTCGAACGCGACATAGACCTGCCAGGCAGCTTGCCCCGTGGCGCGCTTCTCTTCCTCGGCCTTCTTCTTCGCCTCTATTTTGGCATGCTTTGCCGGCATGAAAGCCTCCCACATGGCGACATCCATTTCTTTCCAAAGCTCCTCAAGGCTGGGGGGCTCGGCGGGCAGCGCGACATTCTCCTCGTAGCGGGGAGCCGACGCGTCCTCTGACGTGCGTGCGGGCGAGTTTGGGAACACTGACGCGTCCACCTCGACGCGTCGCAGCGAGGAGTGGAACGCCAACGCGTCCTCCTCGACTAGAGGCGGCGAGGAACGGAATAGCGACGCGTGACCGTCTGAGAGGTGCAGCAAGGGGCGCCTAGGGCTTGGGAGGGGCGATGCTATGGTGGTCGACATGAGAGGGAGGGGGAGGAGATAGCGATGAACGTGAGCGTTCTTCCGAATGTCGTGGGAGGCGCAGTATTTATAGCAAGCAATGGCACACCTAGATAAGATATGGACTGAGCTGCACTGACTTTACTGCAGGTCCAGTTGCATCCTTGACATGTGGGCCAGACACCTGTTGGGCCCATATGTCAGTGACCCAATGCACCTGCAGTTAAGTAACTGAAGCAGCATCCCGGAAGATATGTTGCTTGATTAACGTAACAACTACGTGGGCATATTTGTTGGAGTGAATTACGTGGGAGGGAAGGGGTGGAAATATTGCTGGTCACAACGGATTGGACGAGCGCGGGGGGAGGAGTGTCATGCATGTAGGAATTTTCCACACGGGGTGGAGTGGTGGGACCGCCGGAGGGAGAATGAGAGTCTGGCAGGCATATTGTTTCCACACATGGAGAGGAAAAGATTTGGAGATGAACGGGATTCCTACAGGTATGGGGAATGGTGCATAATAAGTCATCTTGCATGCCGGGCTAGGTATAGTCTCAAGTCATTAAAAACATACACGCCCCACACGTGTTCATATTTCAAGGTGCACTAAATTATTGCATGTGATGATTAAGGTTGGCCATAATGGTGGTATCTTAGCTGCTATCATGCACATGGGAATAGCAAACATGCTGATGTGGCAAAGAATTAAAGAAGAGAGGGGTGTTAGAGTAACTAGTGTTCATGCATGCATTGGTAAACACATTTTTTTGTGAAGAATGACATCATTAGTTGAGTACTTTTTCAGACTACAAAAACTATTCCATAGCCTCTATCTTGCTAAGAGTAGGTGAAAATTTTGAATAGAGCCCTTTAAACTAGAAGGGAGGTAGTAGTACTCTAATAGCTAGCCTTGTTGTGATGACAAGATAGGACATGGCACGCACCTGGACAGAGTAACTAGTCTGCATTGTGCATTTAAGTTTTGTCTGAAGTCAATGTACCTCTACTTTGACCAAACTTATAGAAAAATGTATCAACATTCACAATATCAAATCAATATTTTTATAGTCATTATAAAACTTAGTTCTTATACTCATTAAAATCAGTATTGTAGATATTGATATTTTTAGTATAAATTTGGCCAAACACTTTGCAAAGATGGAAGTAAAAAGGACCATAGGGAGTATCATGCATGCGGAGTAGGCAAAAAAATTGCTCATTTATAGCCGGTCGAAGTCTCTAAGGGCGTGACCGTGCGAGGGAGGCGAAGGTCGTGGGAGGTGCGATGGTTGACGGAATTAAGTGAAGTTACTTCCATGCGCCGACATGGCATGCGAACAGGCAGAAGCTATACTATCGGGCCTACGATATGAGTCTAGTAGACATGACATCTAGTGGGTCCCGCATAGTTCTCGAGAACTCTTTGGGGGCTTGCAGCCGTTTATCCACCGGGCAAGCCAGCAACTCCACCTTGTTCGCACGCCCTACTCGTCCCCGCCTTCTACTAATACAGTACCTTACAACAGTTCACTCCCAGTCGTCCCGTCCTTGCACATTACACCAGTTCAACTTCTCCTAACCCTCCTCCAAAATCAATGGCCTCCCAAATCTCCATGGTCGCCACTGAGTACCAGGTTAGAGCCATCACCGGCGATGAGTTCATCGTCATCTACACAAGTGGATCCGTGGCGGTGAAAGCCTGCCTTGCTCGCTTCCTACGCATGTTCAACAGTTCAACGGATGAGTGGGTCGCTGGGCTAGATGTTGAGTACACCACAGTCCTGGAAAGAAAGAAGATTCTAAAGGAGGCAGAGAAGAATAAGCTTGTCGTGATCCAGGTTTGCGTACATAACGTGTGCTTAGTCTACTGCATATGCCATGCCGACGTTGAGTGCTAGAATTTTAAGAACTTCCTCAAGGACGAAAGAGTGAAATTCGTTACCATAGACTTTAGCAATGACAGGGATGTCCCGGGTCGGATAGGCCTCATTGTAGGCTAGCCCTTCGATCTCCAGAAGGCAAGCCTGGTGTCCTCCTCTCAGCCTTCAATGCTGACCCTGGCAGCAGCCATGATTGATCCTTCGTACGCTAAACTGAATAAACCTCACCACGAGTTTCATCATGCATGGGAGTCAAAGATAATAGATGAATATCACATCCTGTACGCAGCAATGGATGCCTACCTTTGTTTAAATATCTACAAGGGTTGGATGAAGAAGCAGAGCCCAGTGTCCAGTTCAAGAAAAGAAGGGTCGGCGAAGTGGAAGAGGAAGAGGGACGAGGACGAAGTCGAGGACGTGGACTCAGACTCCGAGTAGGTGGCAGTGTCGTCTCTCATGCTGGTTCTACTACAGTGTCAAGCAGACTAGTTGCTTAGTTTATTTTCAAGGGTGTGTTGTGCTGAGGCCCCAGCAGAACTATGTTTATGTTCTTTCTTGTTATTTGAACTCTTTAAACGTCTGAAGAGTACTTGTACTATGTCTTACTACTGTTCTTCTTGCATTTGGTACTACTGCTCGTATCTTCATGTTCCTATTGTACTTAATACGTTCGTACTAGTAGTATAATTTGGGTCAGTCGATTTGTGAAAGAAGTTCAACGGAGCAAAGGAGCAAGACGACAGAAAAGCTACCCCAGTTTCTATATTAGGGTGGCAGGGTGCCCATGATCTATCTTATGAGTGTTGGGTGTGGAATGCAGTTCGCCAGAAAAAATGGATTGTGCCCGGGGTTAAACGGATGGCGGGGGTGGGGGGAGCATGGCGGTGGTAGGCGGTTCAGGGGAGGGCCGGGCGGCGGCAGCAGGCGGTTAGGCGTGTGGCGGGCTGAGAAGATGAATCGTGCATCAATTTCGGAGGTTGAATAAGCCCTTCTAGCCATCCATGTTGCATCAAACATCTCACAAGAGTCGACTGACCAAAGTTGCTCGTTCAGATTCCAGGATCCACGTGGCATTCAAGGTCTCGAAGGTAGATTCCATGTCCACACTCGGTTTGCGGGCTCAACACGCGCGCGACCGGCTTCCGCCGCGACAGCCACAATGCACGCCTCCTCCGCGCGGGTGGAGACGACAATGACACGCTAGTTCCTCCTCGCCGGCGTGCTGGAGCATGCACTCGTCCTCCTCTTCATGCGCTGCATGCATAGACGCGGCTCCACCAGCTGCTAGCGTGCTTGGCAACATGGCGGCATCGCGAGGAGGGATTGCAGACGACTTGAGCGGGCCAGCCTACGGCTTCATGGCACAGGGATGGCGGCGACACGGCGGTGATGGGCGAGAAATTGTTGGTCGGAGCAGGCGTGCTCGGGCATGCGAAACGGCGGCGGCGGCATATTGATGAGTGCGCATATGGGAGCTTAGTTTAGTTTTATATATGGTTGGTCAACCTTAAAAGAAACCATACTAGTACACGTAAACATTAGACTTAGGCAGCGCTTATATTAGTTACCCCAACCACGATACAAAATCATGTGCAAGAGCGTGAACTGTGGCCGCGCGGTCGATCGAATGGTGCGGCACCATGTCGCACTCGAAGGACATCCACCTAACCTTTTTGTGTGTGTGAAAACAATCCCCGAATATTACTCAAGTTTTTTTCCTAGAAAAGTTCTTGACGCTACAATATTTCCATATATTTGAATTGTGCTCCAGTTCATGTTAATTTGGATCTGGACGTTTTAGGTGCGCCCTAGTTTTTTATAATACTGAATTTGTGTGTGTGAGTGAGAGAGAACGTGTGTATGTGTCCATATGTGTGTTGTGGCGGAAGGTCAATGTGGAGACGGTGTGCGTGTGATAGAGACATAGAGAGGTGTGAATGTGCAAATGATCACGCATGAGTGAGACATAGACAGATGTCGATACGTTGTGTATACATGAGAGAACGGTCTTCTATTTTACTTGTCTGTGTGTGTGTGTGAGAGAGAGGAGCATCCATAACACAACAACCATCTCTCTCGATACGTCCGTCCCTCGCACGATCGCATGTTACACATGCATCAATGCGCACATTTTGACACCCTCACCCGGCCCCTGCCCACCTCAAGGCCCGCACATTGCTTTCCATCTCACACGCACAATCTCTTCGTGAATACCCTGTTTAGCATGTAGCTTTCCGTCACATATAGACATATTTCTCTCCTTAGGTTTGTTTTCTCTCAATATCTGACACACACACACATACAGCACACACACCCCCTCCCCCGAGCACACAATTCATGCCCATCCAAGGTTATATGGCGACCACTCTCGCTTGTGTTTCTCTGCACCCCAGCATGCACAATACCTCAATCTTCAAAGAGGGCACCGAGGAGATCGAAGACGGCGACCTCACTGCGCTAGAGAATGCGGGGCCATTTGGAAGCAGGGTGATGTGACGACGGCTGACTGACTCCTCCCCCTACCCTCTCTCACACAAAATTACTAATCCCGCTCTCCCCCGCACAAAATTATCAATCCCTCAACCCACGAGATACTTCCCCTCTCGTCCATATTTTTTCAGCTCTCTCATCAAACCTGTTGTCCCTTCTCCTTCCGCGTGTACAGAATCTGGATATACATGCATCTCACGTATATTACATGTCTCCATCTTTCTGACAGACCTAACTTCTTCCTCTCTCTTTCTCTCTCCATCTCTATCTCTCTCTGTGTCTCGTTAGGTTTGTCTCCTACTCTCTCATCCACATACATACTATCTTTCCCGCCCTATCTGCTCCATCTTTGCAAGCTCGCTATGCACGTTTCATTCACACATTGGGATATGTTCAAAATGTTGCTTTTAAAATGGTTGATATAGAGTTATGGTTGGTTTTGTTGCATCCTACAAAGTAATAACTATGAAATGCATTTAGATTCTCATTTGACTGGGATTATGTGAGTTTGAGCATGTTGTGAAGTACTATAGACATCGTATACATCTTGGAATTTGACAATGATTGTAACTATTGAATTGTATAGACCATTACATTCGAAGTCGGTAGTCTAATATATTTATTTCAAAATTTCAAAAAATAATTAATTCACTACAAACTAAGAAAACAAATGTGTACTCCCTCCGTTTTTATTTAAGTCCGCGATTAGCATTGGTCAAAGTCAAGTTTTGTAAACCCTCAGAAAGTTTGTAACAAAAAATATTAACATATACAATAACAAATAAATACCATTATATTCATTATTGAATGTACTTTCGCATCATACATATTTGTTATGGTAAATGTTTGTATTTTTCTATAAACTTGGTCAAACTTTAGGAAGTATGACTTCGGTCAAACCTAATATGTAGAGTTTACTAGTACTACTCACTAGTTGCTTAGCCGAATCACCCAACAAGCCACACGGGGAGTTCAGTGTCACAAATTTTTGAGGTCGGTGGGAAAATCCCCCACGACACTGATTTGAGCAGTGGGAAGTTACCATCATAGCCTTCAGAATAGGCCTACGGATGACGCTTGGTAGGGGCTGTTTTCGTAACTTCATGTTCACCCTACCCAGCCAACCCAACCCCGGCACTCAGAGTAGTACACCTGAATACTCCCCATTTTCTATCCCCACCGCAAAATAGACTTCTCCATGGCACCTCAGCCTCCATGCTCCTCCCCTTCAACATCAGCGCACTTGTCCACCGCAGCGCATCTGCCTCATCGACGACCTCGTACGCCGCACTGGAGCCGGTCCACCGTCGTCGTCGTACACGGAGCCTCTTCCCTGGCACCGCCTTCCATGGTCTTAGATCTGCTTCCCGAAAGCTGACGCCAAGCGCAGAAGCACCACTGTCGTGGACAATGAACTGACTCCCGTTGCCGACCATGACTCACAGAGGCCGCTGCGACCATCGTTCTCCTCCTCGATTCGTAATGTGTGTATTGACTCACTTAGTAGTACATGTGCAGTTCCAATCTTGTTCATACCTACCCTTCAAATTTCCTGGTTGCTATTGTTACCATAAAAGTAATTGGTTATAGCCTCCATTGTCCAACCGAATATCAGCTTGTAATTGTGCATCACTCCTGTATCACGTTGTGCTTGGGTAGGTTTTTCATCTCCAAGCAGTAGTGTGGCAAATGATGGAAAGTTTTTTAGAACTAGCAAGATGCCCATGCGTTGCATGCATCAAGATGCACTTGTATGAGTAGTTTATCTTGTGGGAGAAAAGGATGAATGAGGGAAGGCCTTATTTGCAAATCTGGAGAGGGGTGTGGGTATCTTTTTGCAAAATTTCCATTGTTTCCTTCCTATCTGTCAGATATAAATCGGACGGCCTATATTGCAGGATGGCAGGCACACCATCATCACCAACTCTATTTTTTATAAGAGTAGAGAAAAGAAAAGTAGAGAGTATAGAAGTAGAGATAAATGTTAAATATAAAATATATATAACAGTAGAGAAGAGAGTAGAGATAGCAGAGACGTTGGGAAAGGATCACGCGCGCACGGGAAAAAGCAGTCGGGCGTGCGCTAGTTTTGGGGCACGGCGTCCGGCACTCTTTATGAAATCCAATGCCCTCCCACTGCTATGTGCCTTGCCACCGCTCTCTCCCCGCTCTTTCTCGCCTCGGCGCCGTCGCATCGCCGGGAAACTTGGGGATACCGCGGCATCCGCGTGCGCCCCTCCGGCAGCTTCTCTTCCGATATCCAGTTTCGCAGGATGCTCCTCGGCCTCGGCAATTTCGACACCGCCAACGAGGCCTCCCGCGTGTACGATGCGGCAGCGTGGCGCCTCTGGTGGCCTCATAGAAAATTGAACTTCCACAATGTGCTGAAGCGGGAGCGGGCGCAGGAGCTCGCGCCTCTACCGCGGATTATCACCGACGAGGATCATCGCGACAATTGGAGGCGGGAGCACTGTCTCGGCATTGCCGAGATGGACGAGGAAGCCATGGCACTGTCGCACCAACGCTTCCTGCAGGACATCATCAACGAGCGCGTGTTCTATGCACAAAGGAGGGCAGAGAGGGATAAGAGGAGGGCGGAGCGAGCCGCCTATCACGAGGACAAGCGTAGTCGAAAAGCGGACGCTCAATTCAACATGAGGCTAGGAGCAGTGTCGCCCTGGGAATCCGACGACGATCGGTATCTTCACACCTACACTTAGATGTCAGAGGAGGACATCACCGAGGAGGAGTCGGACGATGAGGAGTAGTTGAATTATCTATTTTTTATCTATCTATGCTGAGAACTATCCTCTACTCTCTAGTCTCTACTCTCTATCTCTACTTCTCGATCTCAGCACTGTCAATGTTTTTTTAAAGCGCCGCGCATTGCGATTCTGTTGGAGATGCTCTAACATGGTAGACGAGTGCTTTAATGTTGCCCACAAGATGCACGAGTATTCCTAGTAGTATATTTTTCTTTCCATGTAGAGATTTTAAAACCACGAGTGCGAACATGCAGAGGAGCAATGAAGACCAAACACGGGATATAGGGGACACCTTCAAGGAGCATAGCAGGTTAAATAGGAGATGCACCAAACCTGTAAAACGAGCTTTGGTAAGTAACACCCTTTAAATTACTTTCGTTTAGCCTCGTGTTCTTCGATGTGTATATGTTGTAGTTTCTGTTTATCTTAGCCTCGTGTTCTTCGATGTGTAATAAGAAGAGTCTTAATCGTCCTAATGCTTTTGTTTTTAGCTTGATGTAGGAAGTGGGTATTCTCACCTTGTAGTCTGTTTTTATATATTTTTTCTCTTGAATTCACTTCTTTGAGTTCTGTTTATCTGGCTTCTACTAAATGGATCTGGGTTGCTTTGAGTATTGATCTAAAAAAGAGGTAAATTCATGTTAGGAGCAGTTCCTGCGAGGAAGGAAGTATGGTCAACCTCGAGATCATGTTTCCGAAATGAGGCTGGATTACACACAAGGTGCCAGCTCCCTAATGATGTTGGATTAGACACAAGGTGCAAATTCCCAGATGATGCTGGATTACACACAAGCCAGGTGGAGTCGTCGGTGGTTCGTGTCCTTGTGGCTATAGTAAAGGCTAAAAGAAAGCATGCAACAACCCTTGAGAATGTAGCTGAGTTCCTGAAGAAGCGAAAAGAGCAATCAGATGCTCTCTTCATATAACGCCCTCGATGCGGCTATATCTCCCACGTGTCGAAGCACGACTTAGAGGCATAACCGCATTGAAAGCAATGTCGCAAGTGAGGTTCACACAACCCATGTATTACATAAGGGAAAGAGATACATAGTTGGCTTACAATCGCCACTTC
The DNA here is from genome assembly GCA_021437245.1 of Aegilops speltoides. NCBI lineage: Eukaryota > Viridiplantae > Streptophyta > Magnoliopsida > Poales > Poaceae > Aegilops > Aegilops speltoides. The sequence goes on along the minus strand of CM038143.1, from coordinate 273,609,849 downwards.
ACACAATTACATAAATAAAGCATTACATCATCCAGATACAATCAAGGTCCGACTACGGAACCAAAATAAAAGAAGAACCCCAAATGCGACAAAGGTCCCCGATCGACCCCAACTGGGCTCCACTACTGACCAACTAGAACGAAACAACACAAAGGGGCAAGATCTTCATCGAGCTCCTCCTTGAGCTTGGTTGCGTCACCTGCTCGGTAACATAGGCACCTGCAAACTGGTTTTGGAAGTATCTGGTGAGTCACGAGGACTCAGCAATCCCATTACCATGGGTATCAAGACTAGCAAAGCTTAATGGGAAAGGAAGGGGTAAAGTGGTGAGGTTGCAGCAGCGACTAAGCATATATGGTGGCTAACATATGCAAATGAGAGCGAGAAGAGAAACAAAGGAACGGTCGAGAATCTAGCAATGATCAAGAGGTGATCCTGAACACCTACTTACGTCAAACATAACCCCGAAACCGTGTTCACTTCCCGGGCTCCGCCGAGAAGAGACCATCACGGCTACACACGCGGTTGATGCGTTTTAATTAAGGTCAACTTCAGGTTTTCTACAACCGGACATTAACAAATTCCCATCTGCCACATAACCACGGGCACGGCTCTCGAAAGTTTATACCCTGCAGGGGTGTACCAACTTAGCCCATGACAAGCTCTCGTGATCATCGAAGGAATAGACCTTCACCCGAGACACTCCGATCAGACTCAGTATCCCGGTACATCAAGACATTTCGACAATGGTAAAACAAGACCAGCAAGACCTCCCGGCGTGCCGACACCCTGATAGTAGCCGCGCGTATCTCGTCTCAGGCCACGACCGGATGAGCAGTCCGTACAACTAAACGAGACCTCAAGTTTCCTTGAGGTGGCGCTGCAAAGCGCTCTAGTTTGGACCAACACTTAGACAAGCATTGGCCCGGGGGGGGGGCTGAATAAAGATGAGCCTTGGGTTAATTACTCCCAAGGGAAAAGTAGGTGGTGGTGAGGCAAATGGTAAAAGTCAATGTTGGGCCTTGCTGGAGGAGTTTTATTCAAAGCGAACTGTCAAGGGGGTCCCATAAATCACCCGACCGTGTTAGGAACGCAAAATCCGGGAACATATCACCGGTATGACGGAAACTAGGGCGGCAAGAGTGGAACAAAACACCGGGCATAAGGCCGAGCCTTCCACCCTTTACGAAGTATATAGATGCATTAATAATATAAGAGATATTGTGATATCCCAACAAAACCCTGTCCACCATGGAGAAATCTTCAACTTCACCTGCAACTAGCAACGCTATAAGAGGGGCTGAGCAAAGCGGTAACATAGCCAATCAATGGTTTGCATAGGAATGGTGTCAAAGGTTAGAGGTTCATGGCAATTTGGGATGGCTTGATAAACAAGTAATAGGTAGCACAGCATAGCGATAGAACGAAGCAACTAGCATAGCAATGATAGTAGTGAGATCCAGGGTAGCGGTCATCTTACCTGAAATCCCGCAAGGAAGAAGAACGAGTCCATGAAGAAGACAAACGGACGTCGTCGAACGACTCCTCATGACTTCGGAACGAAACCGAAGCTAACGAGAGAAGCAACCCGGAAAGAAACAAACAACATAGTAAACAACCATCACATAAACATGGCATGATGCACAACCAAGGATGAAGCATGTCCGGTTTAAATATGCATGGCATGGCAAAATGCACAAACAATCCTACAAATTAAGTGGAGCTCAATATGCAACGAGTTGCATATTGACAAAACACCACGACAAGTTATTTAGTTCGATCTCGTTTAGGTACACAACAATGTTAAATGTTGTTAAACATGTCAAGGGGTGAAGCATAAGTAAACTAACTATCTAGGCAAGTTTAAATGAGGCCGAAACAACAAACAACATTTCCGGAAAAACCTCATATGCAAAATATGAATTTGCTACTGTTTTGGCCTAAAGCATATTTTAATGTTGTTAAACAGGAAAATAAAGTGGACCATGTTAAACTAGGCATTTTTCTACCCCATTTACATATAAAGTATATTAAATTCGGAGCTACGGTTTAATAGTTATGAAATAAATCATTTTAACATGGCATTTATGCAAATTTAAACAAACATCATTTTAAACATTTTAAACATGGATGAAAATGGCATATTATTAAACTAGACAAAATTCTAAGCATTTTACATGTTAAAATCATTTTAATCCGATGCACGGTTAATTAATTATTATATGCATGAACATTAGGGGTTTTTCTGCAAAACTGGTAAATCCTGGGATAAGGCTAAAATCACAGTTCTGGAAAAAAATAGACATGGGCCGAATCTGCAGCCTGGCCCAACAGGAGAAAAAAAAGGAGGGGCGCTGGGGCTTCTCACCCAGTGGGCCTTGGCCCGGTCGGCACCAGAGGGAGGCCGGCTTGGGGCGCTGGGCCTCGTGCGGCGGAGGGGAGCAGCTGGGCCTGGGCGCGGTCAACGCACGCAGGCGACACGCGGTCAATTGCTCGAGGCGGGGGGGGGTGTCGACCTCCTGCTCAAAGCAGAAGCAGAGGAGGAGGTGGCCGGACTTGGCGCGGCGGCCTGGAGAAGCTTGGATCTCCGGCGAAGGGCGGCGGCGACGGGGAGGCTACGGGCGAGGAAGGCCCGGATCTGGCGGCAAGCTCCTGGGACGGCGCCCGATCAGAAGAAGAGGAGGGCCTCGGCAAAGTCTCTCCGACGATGCGGCGGCGCAGGGAAGCTTGGTGGCGTTGAGGAACTGCTGGTCCGGTGGCTCTGCTCGTAGAGGTGGCCGATGGAGGAGCTTGGAGATGGCGTTGAGGCAGCTCCCGTTGGTTCGGTCGACCTGCGGCGGGGCGGACGAGGCGCACGGGAGGAGGAGCAGGTGCTGGTCGTCGTTGTAGAGGAAGCAGAGGCCGCCGCAGGGAATGTCGAGGCAGGGGACGACGGCGCTGGGGCTTGGAGCTCGAGGAGGAACCGGGCGGCGGCAACCCGATCCGAGGGCGGGGAGCTCCTGTGGGACAGGCAGGACGGCGGTGGCGGCCATGGGAGCTTGGGCGATCTCCTGCTCGTTCCTGTGAAGGAGAGAGAGATGGCCACCGTGAGAGAGAGAGAGATGGGGAAAACACAGGAGGAGGAGGAGATCTCGCGAGGTCTCCTGGTGGTGGTGGAAGGCAGCACGGCGCGGCTGCGTGGGTCGACGTCCTCCTGGACGGCTGGATCCAGAGGCTTGGGGTCTCCGAGCTGCGCGGGGAAGAGGAGGTGGCACGCGAGGAGGGATCGAGGTAGAGGAGTGGTGGCTGCAGGAAATCAAGGAGAAGGAGGCTGGTAGGTTGGGGATGGATCCCGAGGGGGATTTGGATGAAGATGCGAGAGAGTGGCGGCGGCGGCTAGGAATCCCTAGAAATTAGGGATTGGTCATATATATATATAGCACCAGATTTTGGTTAGGGGCTATTTCGTCCCTCCGATCGTAATCGAACGGTCGCGAATAAAATAGCTAGGGAGTCCAAAAGAGAAACCGATGATGTTTTGTAGATGTTTCGGGATGATCCGGACCCAACGGTGACGACAGACCGGTTCGGGTTCGGGCAAGTTTTGGACCTGAGGGGGCTGCGAGCTGGCAAGAGAGGTTAGGTGGTCGGACAAAAGGGAAACGAAAACACAGTTGGTCTCGGGGCGGTCAAGAAAATAAAGGGGGGGACGCGGCAACTACGAACGGATGCGAGTTTTATGAAAAACGATGCCGATACAATGCGAAAGATGCGATGATGAAATGCATGACATGAACAAAATGCAAAACGAAAGACAAAAACCCAACCACGGAGAAAATAATATATCGCATCTCCGAAAAAGCAAGAGTTGGAGTTACGAATATGGAAAGTTGCATCCGGGGCGTTACAACACTCCACCACTACGAGAGGATCTCGTCCCGAGATCTAGGATGGCACCGGAGGGAAAACGGAAGAGGAAGAGAAGAGGTAAAACTAAGTTGCTTCTTTGACTAATAAGTGAAACCAAAGAACCTTGAGAGGTTGAACAAATTGAAAGAACGAAACAATGGAGATGACCAAGATTGCAAACAATTCGTTGGACAAGAGGAACAAGGAATATGAGAACTTGAAGGTTGCAAAGACATGAATCAAGAGTTTAATGGACAAGATAGAATTCGAAACCACTCTGGTTAAAACAAGATGGGAGAGGAAGAAGATTGAAATAATTTGGGCAGCACTCCGACTGTAAATGGAAGTAGTTGAACAAGAACTTGACAAGATGTGAGGATAAATGATGAAATCAACAACACACTGCCTCCGGAATTGAAAGAATGGCACAAGGGGTAAGAAACATTACAAACCGCACTCCGGTAGAAAAGAGAAGGAAACTTGATGAGATGAAAAGATATTGAAGAGATGATACAACACACCGGTTAAATGGATAAGCCAGAAAAGAACACGATCCTAACAATTCGAGATGATGAGTGAAAAGAGCAACATCACAATGCCTTCAGAAGAAAAAATAGAAGATAGATCATTGGAATAACATAATGGAGAAGAAAATGACAACTTCTGCCACAAATGAGCTCGGAAAGCACCCTTCCAAGAAGGTTATAACGGAGTTGTTGGAAAACCAACAACGAAAAGAATAAGCTTGTGGCGGGCTTATGAAAACATCTCAAAATTATGATGTGAGCTTCTGCCACCAACGGAAACAAATGATTGGATGGATATCAACAAGGAGACGAGAAACTTATTTCACCGGGAGGACAAATGAAGAACTTGGGTCATTTATAAGCACCATAAATAGCAACAATCCTTAGGGAAAGCTTTAGGTGAAATATAACCCAAGATAACTCCAATGAAGAGACTGATGGATTTAAAATACCTCATTCTTGACAACAATATGAATCAGGAAACATGAAGGAAATTGTCAAGAATTATATAACACCATCTCAAAAGATAAGGTAGAAAGAATTGCACTTTGGAATGCAAGATGAAGAATGCTTGAACTCCTCAAAACAAAACAAGTGTTGGGCACCCTGTTTAATTTTTAGTATAGCTTGGCGGATCATAACTTCAAGAGAAAACTTGAAGAACAAATCGAGAATGAAAGGAATCCTTGACGAACCATCATGTTGAGCCTCCATGGAGAACTCCGGTAATAAAAGGATGATGAAAAGAAAGAGAAGTTGAAAACACAAGGTGAAGCCTTGCAATGATTTAGATGGAGCTTCGCGATTATATAACCGAGAGAACTTGGAACTCCGAAAAAGAAGGATGAGCAATTGAAACCAAGAATTTTTTTGATGAACCTCCGGAATAAGGAATTGAATTTACTCGATGAAACAAGAATAAGAATTACATTATGCTTATCCCTCATCAATTAAATTGATGACCCACAATGGATTTGGCATGCCACATATTCTTGTAGAAAGGATTAAGATAGATACGGCACAAGCTTGGGAAGGTCTTCAACGAACCACCGGTAGGATTGGAAAGAACTAATGAATTAAATGATGATGAAAGAGGTGAAATCTTGAACGAACCACCGTAAGAATTGAAAATGAACGTAGCAAAGGCAAAATTCACCGGGAAGAATTGGAAAACGAATGAAGATATTTGAGGGGATTTAGATACATGGGAACGAAGAGAACATGAACTGATTAGAGGATATTTGAACGATTCACCGGTAAGATTCGGAGAACGATAGCTACACGCTGAGAATGAAGAATTATGACATGATGGCCTTCGGAGGAAAGAAATGGAAACAACTCATGAAATGCTCCGGATGGTAAGAAAAGAGTTGTCACAATCAAAACAATTATGAGAGGATGGCAACAAGCTAGCACCATGAATCTTGACGAGAATAGAGCAAGATTAAAGAGAAACTCTTCTTCAGTCTTCAAATGATGAAAATGACAACGAGAAACACCACCATGAATTGTTGAGGCACACCGGACGAATCAAAAGCGAAGAGGTTGAGCCAACTATGAAAAGAATTTGAAAGATCTTGGAGAAAAGCATTTGACTGATGATAACTCATTCTTACGTCAAACTTGGAAAAGAATAAGAGAATAACTCCGGAATAATTAGAAGAGTCAGGTAAGATCCTGGGAAAAGACCTGTGGGTTAGGGCCCACTCAAAACAACACCGTTGAAAATATTTAAAAGAGATGTTGCACCGGTTGAATTAAATGACTTGAATGAGATAGCAATCTCGAAAGAGCTTGAACGAATGCAGAGTGGAAACACGAATCTTCGAGATATCTTGAGCACTCTGGAATAACAAATAGCAAGAAGTGAGTGTTTGAGAGGTGCACCGGCATGAGAAAGCATTAGAAACGAGGAAAAGGATATGAACAACACCGAAAGCTTGAATTGGAACCACCGGAGAAGAAACAACAATGAAGGATGATGAACTTGAAATTGTTGAGCATCTTCATGGGAAATCACCGGATAAGAACATTGATTGAAAAGAGTGAAGAGACTTCACATGAATAAATGGATACTTGATTAAGAAATCTGTGTCCTTGAAGAAAAAGGGTGGGAGGGCGGGGAAAAACAAAGACAACTTGGGATGAACGAAACAAACACCGTTGAGAAAACTTATAATTGATCTTGCAGATGGGGAGAATGATGGGATCATCTCGAAGAGAAGCGCACCGGTTGGAAAAGAATTAACATGACAACCTCAATGATCAAAAGGATTAGTATTCACATAGCAATATGAGAACACCGTTTAGGAAAGTTATGGATTCAACATTTGACTTCGAAGCAACTCGAATACCACAATAAAACAAAACAAAGGATTTGGCTTGCAGAATAAGCCGGAACAAATACATATGATAGAGATTTACCCAATCCCATATCATGCATCTGTCGGAAAGATATTCTAGGAGCTACTTGAATTCCCACCTATAAACTCCCGAAACTTTCTGGTTATGCAATCTCTGTTGGGGATACAGGGGAAGCAATATATCTCACCCAAACTAACAATACCTACATCCAAGCTGTATCCATCCGTCAACACATAACCAAGAAACCTTCGGAAATCGTGTACTTCAACCTTCTAAAAGCATCCGTTATACGAGTCATGGCAATACTCCCGTACTCACCTCAGTACTGGGTTATCGGGGTTATCTCACCAACAACTGCATAAAAGAGATTTTCGATGTCGGCGTACTAAACTCAGGTATTCCAGAACTGCAACGATAAAATTATGACGACAACACCTCGGAGCTCAACTCCCCGGGACACCTCCACTAAAAAAACCCTGCTGACGGGAGGCACCAAGACAATGTTGTCATCATAAAACCATCGGAACGATTCTAAGATACCCGCGTTATCCTAAAAAAATTTAGTGAAATTTGAGAAGAGAAGAGTCAAAACTCTCGTCGGGATGCCTTACGAGCGATGAAGAGACTGGGGAGTAAAAAGAATTCCTAACTCTCCGATATATATAATCCTAAATGACTCAAAACATTTTTCTAGACACAACTCGGCCGCTAAAAACAATCAAGCAGTGGGGCTCCTAAGGTCGGGGAAGGCTCTGATTACCAACTTATAACGCCCTCGATGCGGCTATATCTCCCACGTGCCGAAGCACGACTTAGAGGCATAACCGCATTGAAAGCAATGTCGCAAGTGAGGTAATCTTCACACAACCCATGTATTACATAAGGGAAAGAGATACATAGTTGGCTTACAATCGCCACTTCACACAATTACATAAATAAAGCATTACATCATCCAGATACAATCAAGGTCCGACTACGGAACCGAAATAAAAGAAGAACCGAAATCGATAAAGGTCCCCGATCGACCCCAACTGGGCTCCACTCTTGACCAACTAGAGCGAAACAACACAAAGGGCAAGATCTTCATTGAGCTCCTCCTTGAGCTTGGTTGTGTCACCTTTCGTAACATAGGCACCGCAAACTGGTTTTGGAAGTATCCGGTGAGTCACGAGGACTCAGCAATCCCATTACCATGGGTATCAAGACTAGCAAAGCTTAATGGGAAAGGAAGGGGTAAAGTGGTGAGGTTGCAGCAGCGACTAAGCATATATGGTGGCTAACATACGCAAATGAGAGCGAGAAGAGAAACAAAGGAACGGTCGAGAAGCTAGCAATGATCAAGAGGTGATCCTGAACACCTACTTACGTCAAACATAACCCCGAAACCGTGTTCACTTCCCGGGATCCGCCGAGAAGAGACCATCACGGCTACACACGCGGTTGAAGCGTTTTAATTAAGGTCAACTTCAGGTTTTCTACAACCGGACATTAACAAATTCCCATCTGCCACATAACCGCGGGCACTGCTCTCGAAAGTTTATAGGTTGTCCCAACTTAGCACATGAAAAGCTGTCGCGATCATCGAAGGAATAGACCTTCACCCGAGACACTCCGATCAGACTCAGTATCCCGGTACATCAAGACATTTCGACAATGGTAAAACAAGACCAGCAAGACCTCCCGGCGTGCCGACACCCAGATAGTAGCCGCGTGTATCTCGTCTCAAGCCACGACCGGATGAGCAGTCCGTACAACTAAAACGAAACCTCAAGTTTCCTTGAGGTGGCGCTGCAAAGCGCTCTAGTTTGGACCAACACTTAGACAAGCATTGGCCCGGGGGGGCTGAATAAAGATGACCCTTGGGTTAATTACTCCCAAGGGAAAGTAGGTGGTGGTGAGGCAAATGGTAAAAGTCAATGTTGGGCCTTGCTGGAGGAGTTTTATTCAAAGCGAACTGTCAAGGGGGTCCCATAAATCACCCGACCGCGTTAGGAACGCAAAATCCGGGAACATATCACCGGTATGACGGAAACTAGGGCGGCAAGAGTGGAACAAAACACCGGGCATAAGGCCGAGCCTTCCACCCTTTACCAAGTATATAGATGCATTAATAATATAAGAGATATTGTGATATCCCAACAAAACCCTGTCCACCATGGAGAAATCTTCAACTTCACCTGCAACTAGCAACGCTATAAGAGGGGCTGAGCAAAGCGGTAACATAGCCAATCAATGGTTTGCATAGGAATGTTGTCAAAGGTTAGAGGTTCATGGCAATTTGGGATGGCTTGATAAACAGGTAATAGGTAGCGCAGCATAGCGATAGAACGAAGCAACTAGCATAGCAATGATAGTAGTGAGATCCAGGGTAGCGGTCATCTTGCCTGAAATCCCGCATGGAAGAAGAACGAGTCCATGAAGAAGACAAACGGACGTCGTCGAACGAATCCTCACGACTTCGGAACGAAACCGAAGCTAACGAGAGAAGCAACCCGGAAAGAAACAAACAACATAGTAAACAACCATCACATAAACATGGCATGATGCACAACCAAGGATGAAGCATGTCCGGTTTAAATATGCATGGCATGGCAAAGTGCACAAACAATCCTACAAATTAAGTGGAGCTCAATACGCAACGAGTTGCATATTGATAAAACACCACGACAAGTTATTTAGTTCGATCTCGTTTAGGTACAAAACAATGTTAAATGTTGTTAAACATGTCAAGGGGTGAAGCATAAGTAAACTAACTATCTAGGCAAGTTTAAATGAGGCCGGAACAACAAACAACATTTCTGGAAAAACCTCATATGCAAATTATGAATTTGCCACTGTTCTGCCCTAAAACATATTTTAATGTTGTTAAACAGGAAAATAAAGTGGACCATGTTAAACTAGGCATTTTTCTACCCCATTTACATATAAAGTATATTAAATTCGGAGCTACGGTTTAATAGTTATGAAATAAATCATTTTAACATGGCATTTATGCAAATTTAAACAAACATCATTTTAAACATTTTAAACATGGATGAAAATGGCATATTATTAAACTAGACAAAATTCTAAGCATTTTGCATGTTAAAATCATTTTAATCCGATGCACGGTTAATTAATTATTATATGCATGAACATTAGGGTTTTTCAAAGAAAACTGGTAAATCACAGGATAAGGCTAAAATCACGATTCGAAAAAAACAGACATGGGCGAATCTGCAGCTGGCCCAACAGAGAAAAAAGGAGGGTCGCATTGGGGCTTCTCACCCAGTGGGCCTTGGCCCGGTCGGCAGAGAGGAGGGAGGCTTGGCTTAGGGCTGGGCCTCGGCTTGTGAGGGGAGCAAGTGGTCTGGCGCGTCAACACGCAGCGACACGCGGTCAATTGCTCGAGGCGGGGTGTCGACCTCCTGCTCAAAGCAGAAGCAGAGGAGGAGGCGGCCGGACTTGGCGCGGCGGCCTGGAGAAGCTTGGGTCTCCGGCGAAGGGCGGCGGCGACGGGGAGGCTACGGGCGAGGAAGGCCCGGATCTGGCGGCAAGCTCCTGGGACGGCGCCCGATCAGAAGAAGAGGAGGGCCTCGGCGAAGTCTCTCCGACGATGCGGCGGCGCGGGGAAGCTCGGTGGCGTTGAGGAACTGCTGGTCCGGTGGCTCTGCTCGTAGAGGTGGCCGATGGAGGAGCTTGGAGATGGCATTGAGGCAGCTCCCGTTGGTTCGGTCGACCAGCGGCGGGGCGGACGAGGCGCACGGGAGGAGGAGCAGGTGCTGGTCGTCGTTGTAGAGGAAGCAGAGGCCGCGGCAGGGAATGGCGAGGCAGGGGACGACGGCGCTGGGGCTTGGAGCTCGAGGAGGAACCGGGCGGCGGCGACCCGATCCGAGGGCGGGGAGCTCCTGCGGGACAGGCAGGACGGCGGTGGCGGCCATGGGAGCTTGGGCGATCTCCTGCTCGTTCCTGTGAAGGAGAGAGAGATGGCCACCGTGAGAGAGAGAGATGGGAAAACACAGGAGGAGGAGGAGATCTTGCGAGGTCGCCTGGTGGTGGTGGAAGGCAGCACGGCGCGGCTGCGTGGGTCGACGTCCTCCTGGACGGCTGGATCCAGAGGCTTGGGGTCTCCGAGCTGCTAGGGGAAGAGGAGGTGGCACGCGAGGAGGGATCGAGGCAGAGGAGCGGCGGCTGCGGGAAATCGAGGAGAAGGAGGCTGGTAGGTTGGGGATGGATCCCGAGGGGGATTTGGATGAAGATGCGAGAGAGTGGCGGCGGCGGCTAGGAATCCCTTGAAATTAGGGATTGGTCAGATATATATATAGCACCAGATTTTGGTTAGGGGCTATTTCGTCTCTCCGATCGTAATCGAACGGTCGCGAATAAAATAGCTAGGGAGTCCAAAAGAGAAACCGATGATGTTTTGTAGATGTTTCGGGATGATCCGGACCCAACGGTGACGACAGATCGGTTCGGGTTCGGGCAAATTTCGGACACGCGCGAGGGGGGCTGCGAGCTGGCAAGAGAGGTTAGGTGGTCGGACAAAAGGGAAATGAAAACACAGTTGGTCTCGGGGCGGTCAAGAAAATAAAGGGGGGGACGCGGCAACTACGAACGGGTGCGAGTTTTATGAAAAACGATGCCGATGCAATGCGAACGATGCGATGATGAAATGCATGACATGAACAAAATGCAAAACGAAAGACAAAAACCCAACCACGGAGAAAATAATATATCGCATCTCCGAAAAAGCAAGAGTTGGAGTTACGAATATGGAAAGTTGCATCCGGGGCGTTACAACACTCCACCACTACGAGAGGATCTCGTCCCGAGATCTAGGATGGCACCGGAGGGAAAACGGAAGAGGAAGAGAAGAGGTAAAACTAAGTTGCTTCTTTGACCAATGAGTGAAACCAAAGAACCTTGAGAGGTTGAACAAATTGAAAGAACGAAACAACGTAGATGACCAAGATTGCAAACAATTCGTTGGACAAGAGGAACAAGGAATATGAGAACTTGAAGGTTGCAAAGACATGAATCAAGAGTTTAATGGACAAGATAGAATTCGAAACCACTCCGGTTAAAACAAGAGTGGGAGAGGAAGAAGATTGAAATAATTTGGGCAGCACTCCGACTGTAAATGGGGCCCTCTTGGCCGGCGTACCGGTTCAATGTCTGCGCTATGAGAGGTCGCGTCCGTGTCAAAGCAATCACTCCCTACAGTCCTTTTTTCTTTGGGTATAACAAAATCTCGTTTTCCATTCACATTTTACAAGTAAAATTGATGGACAAACTTTGACCCAAAAAATGATGCGGACTAGTAAACCAGAACGGAGGTAGTAGTTTTTGTAATCAAAGAAGGGTTCCCCCCTTCCGATTTTCATTATTTAGAACCAACATCTAAATCTAAACCATAGTATTTGCCCTAGAACTAGCAGGTTCATGTGGGGACCCCGACTCATGAGTCGAGATCACCGAATGCACGTGTACAGTGATCCCAGAGATCAATGCTCACTGAACACACAGAAGCTGAATAACAAGAGTCTTACATCCATACATACCGTCTTACACAAATTGTGACCATTATGTTCAAGTCTTACATTGATAAAGCCTTAAGGGCTGAACATCAGATGAAACATAAGCAGCGGAAATTGTCGTCGATAAGTAGAACCCATGCCATCTGCCTTAACCCTACAGGCATTCTGACTGGGAAACGTCCTAATTCGCATGTTCGTCTCCAAAGAACTCTTGTTTGAACTCCGGTTCTTCCATGCCTGGTCAATTAAATAACCAGTGGCAAGCCAATGAGTACTTTGAATGTACTCGCAAGCAACCCATGTTTTGGTTCAAGATACATCAATGCATGATATAGGTAAATTTTTGCAGAAAGCTAGTTTTGAGTGCAGTGACATGTTCAACATCTTGTAAGCATGCATCAAGAGAATTCAAGCAACCATGAGGACTGGTTACAGATATCAATATAAATAGAGTGGGCACCAACCCATCTCAATCATGTCAAGTCCCTTGACTTGACCCAAGTCATTTTCATCATCACACACACTTGGTTTGTAAACAAGTGGACGTAGCCCAAGAGCGGTTACCCAACTGTCCTTGACCGTGGACACGGCTATTCGAATAGTTTTACACTCTGCAGAGGTGGCACACTTTACCCACTAGATCCGGGGAACTTCCATGTCATCCACGACCCGCGGTACCTCAAGTACCCGGGGTAAGCACCCGATCACTACCTTTCCCTAGACGACACTAACATGGAGTCCACTCGATTGGCAGTAACCCCCGTGCCCAACTTTTCACATAACACTTTCTTGGAACCTCGCTCCCATACTTATCACATACCACTGGCACGGGGTACCAACGGTGTGTCCGGTGCCCTATGAAAACAGTCATGGCCGCCCTACCTGGCACGACCCCGTCCCAAGAGAGAGCACCAACTCTCCCCCGTCACTAGTAATGCGGGGTCCAAGCTAGTATCGGTCTAGGTACTCAATAATGCCCTTTCCCATATAAGGGTAGAGTGGTTGCGCATGTAAGGTTGGAATAACGGTCGCAACTCCGACCAATCCGTTTTGAAAACAACACACACTCTCCTTGGCACACCACTTCGTCATCATGTGGTTACCCATCTCATCATCTCCCTCGGGCATAAGTGGCACCCGACGGGGTTTTCGAAAAGACTTTTGAAATCACTTTGTTCCCATCACCATGCATATCCCCGTCCCTTTTTGCGTAGCACTACTTTAGCATCCTATCTACTCCCACCGGCATAACCCTCATAAGAAGGTAGGGCCATGCACAATGCAAGTATCAACGAGGAAGTAACCGGGGCAACCAACCCACGTGGTTCACCATCTCATCATGATTCCGATGCAACAACAATAAAGAGCTATATGGTATGCATAAAAAGGTTTCATAGATATGGTCAAAGGGCTGCTTGCCTGTTTCAACAAAGTCTTCGAGGTCTTCAAATATCTCTGGTCCAACTCCGAGCATTTCGTCTACTTCGTCCACTATCGTCGAAAGCAACCATAATAAGCAACACAACAAGGCAGGATATAAAAGTGCTCTAAAAATATGAGTTGGACCTTTCTGGGATACCTCTGGTCATATGAGGGATGACCAAAGTGGTTTTATTTGGATTTGATGAATGGATATCTCTAAACATTTTGATATGGTGGAATCAAGGGGTTTATGGATTTGCAAGAAGTGTACAGAAATATATTTTTGAAAAATGCGCAAAGGCACCCATTTAACAAAGGATGATTTTAGAAGCATCTAGGAATTGGTTTCACTGGATTTGGAGTTGAGATGATTTTCCTATGAATTTGCAAAGTTGTCAAATATGAAGAAATGGCTCATTATTTTGTGGGGTACAGAAAGTATTAATAAAAATGTTCATAAACTAAGTTATGAACTTAGATGCATCTAGGAATTTGAATCATGGCATTTGGATCAAATATGAGCCCTCTGTGATTTTCTAAACTTTATGACAGAAATGGAAAAATGGGATTTGATGAATGTTTATGAAGAGAAAGTTTCTGGAAAAATGTGCAAATAGCACCATGTGAAATTTAATGATTTATGGAGTCATAAGAAATTTGAATCATCAAATTTGGAGTTGATTTCATTTATTTGTGGAATTTTGAAGTTGACTGGAAAAAGAAAAAGACCAAGGTTTTACCGAAACGGGCTGGATCTGGGCGGCGGCGGCGTGCTCTGGCGAGGGATAGATGACGGGCCGGCCCAGCTGCGTAGCCGCGCGGGAGAAGAGGCCACGTCGAAGGCGTACTAGCTTGAGGGCGTCTTCGCCGCGGGGAGGCGGACTCCAGTTGACCCGCGTCCACTTAATCCATGGGCCGGCGGTGGGTCGCCGACCTGCGGGGTCCGCTGTCGGGTTCATCCCGACCTCCAGGGCGCGTCGGGAGACAGAGGAGGCGAGGCAGACGGTGCAGTGCTCTCCCGGTGGTACCGCCATCGCTTCCGGTGATCCAGCCACCGGAGTGCTCGGGGAAACGTGCCGCATCCGGGAGGCCACACTACAGGTGCCAGCTTCCTCAGAGAGGAGCGGGTCTTTGCCCGCGGCGGAGGATGGCATCGGCCATTGCCGGCTTCGAGCGCAGGGGCGTCCCGGGGAAGAATGGAGGCGATGGGGGCTTCGTGGTGGTGGTGCGGGAGTACTGGAGTGGGTAGGGAGAAGAGAGAGGGGTCGTGGTGCCCGAATCCGAGCGGCGTTCGGCAGCGGCACTCTGGCCATGGAGGTGCAAGGAGAGCACGGGAAGAGCAGCGGGTTGGTCCGTTGGGTCACTGGGAGTGAGAGAGGTCGAAAGGAGCAGAGGGAGGGCTCGGGGGTGGCCTTATGTAGCCGACCCGTGGCTCACCGTGGACGTGGCGTACGGGTGGCCATGGCAATGGCTCGGGCAGCCAGGAGGGAGGGAGTGGGGTTGTCTAAGGCGTTCGTGGGGGTGGAGTAGGGCGCCAGGAAGAGAGAGAGGGAGCGGTGAAGTGTCAGGGCGTCGCGCGTGTGAGCTCGTCCATTGGAGCTCTCGGGCGGCCGGCGCGCGTGCGAAAGGAGGATGCAGGAGGGAGAAGGAGGAGGGGGCCAGGGGCGTGGCGTGTTGCGGACGTCGAGGCACATGCCGGGCGCTACTGGGAGGCCCGAGGTGGCGGGAGCGGTTGGCGGGGGCGGCTACAGGCGCAAGATCAGAAGCAGCTCAGCGTGCAAATGGCCGGCATGGCATTTTTTTGGCAATGTGGGCGCGGCCACTGATGTCTGGTAGTGCTTGGGGGTAGTAAAGAAGGGTGTAGAGGCATTGGATGCCCTGGGGATCCACTGGAGTGAGGAGGGAGGTTGAGAGAGAGAGAAATGCAGCTGTCCAGAGAGGAAAAATGGATCTCTGCCCCCCTTCATCATTGCCTCTCGGGAAGGGAAGAACACCAGAGGTAAAGGGGGACTAGGAGGGGCTGTGGTAAAAAGTTTAGCTCATGGAGAACAAGGAAAGAGGTGAAAACATCAACTTTTAAAAATTACCAGAAGGTGTTTGATGTTGGTTTGGGCAAGAAGATGATTTCCATTTGCCATGAGGCTCCACAGGGTGAAATGGCACACATAATTAGGGCCTCCCACCCATTTTGAGCTCATTTGGGCAAAGTTGCCAATGCAACTTTTGTAAACCCTAGAAATCAGCAGAAATGGACTTTTCAAGATTTAGCCATGCAAATCTATTCTCCTTGATGCACCACTTGGTGTAGTGTCATCATTTGAGGTTTTGAACATTCCCACAAAAGTTGAGATCAAAAGGAGAAAGTTTCCAATGTAGAGTTGTTCAAATTTGGTTCTGGTCAGAGAGGGTTTTGGGGCACTTTGATCAAGTTAACTTGTTCTCCAACTTGTGCCATTTAGTCTAGATTAATTATTGGACCATTAGAGCATGTTCACAAGGTTTGAGAACATTTGGACATGTTTGGCAATGTAAAGTTGCTCAAACTTCAAAATGGACAGAAATGGTTTTGAGGGGATTTGATGATGTTATATTGTTCTCCAAGTCATGAGACGTGGCAAGATCATCTAGTATGTCATATTTGGCATGCTAGAATTTTCTTGGAATTTTTAGAGAATATTTCCTTCGTAAATATTTCAAAAGCTTGAAATATCCAGAAAGGGTTTTTGAGGGATTTGACCAATATTTTGAACATGACCATGTATTGAAACTCTTATATATGGAAAATATATGTCCACTGAGTTTCCCTGATTTTTGTCAAATATTTTTAAAACAATAGAATAATTTTTCCTTATTAAAGACCATTTCTGGCCTTAAGAAAAAGCTTTCAAATAAAATAGGAAAATAACTTTTAAAATTATATTTTTGTGGTTTCTGGGTATCCTATATCTAATAGGAGTCAAATATATTTTTATAAAGATTTTTACTGCCATTAATTAAGTGCTTGCAGTGCAAACCTAAATTCAGGGGTTTTTGAAAAACTAATTTTTGAAAATACTATTTGGTCAAATTATTTTTGTAATAAAATACTTTTATGTCCTATACACATGGCATGATCATTGGTTCAAGAGTTTGGGGCAAGGAGATGAAGTATAGAAGTTGGAGGATTTATTTGATTTTTAGAGCACTGCATGATTATTGACTTAAGTGTTGTGCCATGAAAATCAGGGTGTGATAGTTCAACATCTCGCAACATAAACCCATACAACCATACGCCAAGGAGGTACGTAGTAGTAGTTATGAATTCCATTTTCGCTCCATACCAATCGTTCTAAAAACTACTTAGTATTTATAATACGCCATTGAAAATCGGAACTCTTAACCCCGCTAAAAAATGATATTTTAAACGTGGCTACTCAATCTGTGGCAAGTGGCGAGCCACCGCCTCCAAGTCGTTCACCTGTCGTCTCGACCATCAACTCCTATGGATCAAATTATCACACGAGCTGACTATTCCTACAAAGGTGCGCTCCACCACGTACCTAGTACCCGCGAACGGAGCAATCGTGCACCTAGGGTCTATTTGTTAACGTTGCCTTTACGTAACTCTCATGTGTGCGAGACAGCGAGAGACCGACTGCGTGTGTGCGCCTCTTCTCTTCGTATATGTACTCCACTGTTTGTCTAGTGTCCAGAAAATTATAATAACTACTAGCAATGTGCCAATGTGTTGCCACACGATCAAAGTAGATTAATACATATTCACCAATTTGATAAAAAAAGTCTAGTTTTGAAATACGTATGTCACTAAAAATATGTTATCTTTCACTCAAAATATATTCCTTTGGTGGTTTTGATGAGATAAGGGAGGAATGTTGTTGGTTTCAAGATTCGAGAAGTGGTATATGTCTAATTTCTACTCTTACTAGCAAAATGCCCATGCGTTGCATGGAACATCAAGACCTTGTGGGAGAAAAGGATGAACGAGGGAATGCCTTATCTGCAAATGTGGAGAGGAGTGTGGGTAAATTTCCATAGTTTCCTTCCTTTCCGTCAGATATAAATCGGACGGCCTATATTGCAGGATGGCAGGCCCACCATCATCACCAACTCAGTTTTTTATCCCTACTCTTATAAAATAATAGTCGGTGATGATTGTGTGCCTGCCATCCTGCAATATAGGCCATCCTATCTATATCTGACGGATAGGAAGGAAATTATGGAAATTTTGCAAAAAGATACCCACACCCCTCTCCACATTTGCAAATAAGGCCTTCCCTCGTTCATCCTTTTCTCCCACAATATAAACTACTCATGCAAATGCATCTTGATGTTCCGTGTAATGCATGGGCATCTTGCTAGTTGTTGCAAAAAGCCCATGTGTGTGAGAGAGAGAGAGGGGGAGAGGAGGAGGATGGAGTGCATGTGTGACAAAGACACAAAGAGTGTGTGTGTGCGAGAGGTATCAACTTAAAATGAGGTGATAGTGTGTGCGTGAACAATCGAGAGGGCGTGTCTCAAGAAGGGAAGAAAAATCTACATGGACACAAGGAGCGGGAGAGAGACATGTATGCGATAGTGGAAGCACGAGTGTGTGGGTGTATAAACCTATCTAGAGGCTAGTCGATAAATGTTTGTGAGAGAAATACGAGTCGGGGTGCGAAAGCGAGAGTTTTGTGTGTGTGATAGAGAGATGGTAGTCGGGAAGGGGAGTGGAAGCAGGAGTTGTGTGTGTGTGTGAGAGAGAGAGGGGGGAGTTTGCCTGATCGGTAAACAAATGAATAATGTCAGTCTGGGATGGAGACGAAAAGGAGACCGCAACAAATGTTGTGTCTACAGGGGAGAGAGTGAGAGTAATTTAGTGGTATGAGTCATATCTAGAGACATATAGGGTGTGTGAGAGAATCCCATAGAGAGAAAGACAAAGTGAAAGACGAGTGGAGACTGTGGGTGTGGCGGTGAAAAAGAAAGCTTAGGTACATAGTGATACCAGAGAATGGTAGAGACGTGAGAGATAATGAAAATCGTGTAATGTATATTGATAGGGAGAGTGTGACACTTGTCAAGGGAGACGTCGAGAGACCATGTTTGCAACGATAGGAGAAACACGAAGTGAGCGTGCGGGTGAGCTGGAGAAAAGAGAGTGATAGCTACACGAAGGAGCATGCATGCGAGAGATATGGGCGTGGAAGGAGTGAACATA
The DNA here is from genome assembly GCA_021437245.1 of Aegilops speltoides. Classification (NCBI taxonomy): domain Eukaryota; kingdom Viridiplantae; phylum Streptophyta; class Magnoliopsida; order Poales; family Poaceae; genus Aegilops; species Aegilops speltoides. The sequence continues at coordinate 273,590,932 of CM038143.1, read as the reverse complement.
AAATGGATTCAAATATTTGAATTTGAGATGATGATACATGTAATCCATACTCAAACCAAAATTGATCTATCAAACATGCATACTCATATGAATTCACGTGCATCTATGTTATTTAATATGTAGATATTACTGATCCATACATTTTAGTAGAACATAATTTGGTTTAAATTTTTTGAATTCAACCTTATGATTTTGAGATCATTGTATTTGTAAATCATATTATACATATAAAGGAGCAGAATTCTTTGTTGTGCTTTTGAAAGTATATATATATATATTTATATATATATATATATATTTTTATATATATATATAAGATGTATATAGAATTTTATTCCAATAAAAAATGGATCCTGCCCGGAAAAAAATAGAATGCAAACTTGATTCGAATTGAGTTGGCACAGTAAACATACACTCTCCAAAATTTGAACGAAGCGGGGAAATTCGCAGTAACAGCCCGAAACCAAAATCTACGAGATGGAAATTACTACTTCATATCCCAGCCAAGCAAAGCCTATCTGCTCGATTTCTATAGGTTTCGATAGGGGTAGGTTTGTAATTTCACTCAAACATGACATAGCCGCCTCTCACCCGGATTCATACATGGTGGGCGCCAAAATAGAGTGTCTCCTCGGCCAAAATCGACTCCATCCGCGATTCATACACGGTGGGCGCCAAAAACAAACTCTCATCGGCACATATTCGGTGAATGCGAGAATTATCGTCCTATCCCCAACCGACTAATATTGCTGTGATGTAGGAAATTTGAAACGGGGGCTAAGTTTGTAAATTTCCTCGCATTTGACACAAGCGCACCCTGAAGACATGGTTCCCCTTCCTCTCTACCTCCATTTACCCATTCGTACTCCATGGGCGCCAAAACACCCTCTCCACCCCAGCCTCCTCCGCCCACCACCGCATCCACCGCCGTACTCCTCCACCATGCCGGAGCTGATACCCCGACGCCACCGTCCATTACAAGAGATCGACCTCTCTCATCCACAGCTTCAGACCGGGATCCTTGCATCCCGTCCTCCCGCTTCATCCCCGCCGTCGTCCACCTTGCCGGCGCCGCTCCTACGACTGTCTCGTCCACCGCACCCCGCCGCCATTGTCTACCCTCCTAGATCTGCTTCCATGCCACCGATAGCCATCGCTATTGCAGCACTGTCAAATTCTCAGCAGATGCATACACGGCACTGCACCAGAGGCGGTACTCTTTCCTATCTTCTCAACTTATTTATCGCAGCAAGAAAATAGATCGCCACTGCTTTACTCCAATTTCTTGTCCATCACTTACTTGCTAGTTGAAAGCAAACATTGGTTGCGAAGTTGCCTTTGTCCGGTTTGCACCTTCAGATCCGCCATGGAACGCTCAACACTATACTCCCAATGCTTATGGTTTTCCCCTTTTATATTCCACACTAGTTAAATCACAGTAGACTAAATTTCAAAATTGGGTCAGTCGACATTTTAGAGCTCGCCGGAGTTCGCCGGTACGAAGGAAGGGGCTCTGGTGGGGACAGGGGGGGCGGTGGTGGGGCCTCGCCGAACGAAAAAACTCGACACGGGTGGGGGCGGGGGTGGGGTGGGGGTGGCGGAGGAACATAGGCGGTGGGGGCCGGTGGTCCAGCCAGCGGCCCGTGCGGTGTTCTATACGGGAACAATCAGAGACGAGGAATAGTTAGGAGACATAGGATCTTCATCCAACCGCCTGAAATGGTCGAGCGATAGCAGGGAGTTGCATTCTTAATGCGCTCTCGTTCATCATGTGTGGGCACTACGCAACCATGATTTTATTATCCAAAATCTGCTTGCTCTTCTTTAGCATGTTCCTCTTCCGTTCTTCTTTAGTAAGTACACTCTCCGTTCCTAAATATAAGTCTTTGTATAGATTCCACCATGGACTAAATATGGAGCAAAATGAGTGAATCTACACTCTAAAATGTATCTGGATACATCCATATGTGATCCATAGTGGAAATCTCTACAAAGACCTATATTTTGGAATGGAGGGGGTATGATAGTAGTATAGTATGTTCCTTATAGTGAGGATGAGCATGAGCATTTGCAGTGTAGATGTCTATACAGTCGGTTGTGATGGACACTTTGAACTCTTCGGGCCTCTTTGATTCGTAGGATTTTTTAAACATAGGAATAGGATTTGTAGTGGCCTGCCCACTTGAATCCTATAAGAATAGCAAGGAAATGCGGGGAGCTGTGTCGCCTTTGAGAGTTACACTGATATTAACAGTACCGCACCTTCAGTTGAAGAGAGCTGGTATCCGAAGCCTTTCTAGCGGTACCAGCAATACTAGCACATATATTCCAACAAGTTCCACTTTGCTGATTTTACTCTGATGCTTACGGTTTTCTCGTTATATCTACACTATGATCTGTGTAGCTGCTTTGTGTCGCACTAGCAGCAGTCCACTCTTGAAGCTAAACACTGCAATGACATACAAAATTGGAACCAAGGCATTGAGTGCCATTCTGGATGCAATGAAACTCATCCGCTCCCACATGTTGATTCTTGTTCAGAATATGATCCTAATGACTATTCTAACCTCGAGGAGTCAAAGGCAGATGGCATGTCCTGTTCACCCATCAAGGTGCCTATTATAATTTGGCAAGGTTTTATTGATTGCGCGTATCTTGCATATGTTGTCTTGCATTTCTTCTACTTTGTTGCACCGCCATCTGCTTAGTTTACTCATCATATATGTCGAGATGTCATGCCCATCCATTATCAATACATATTCCACCTGTCATCATACAATGCTTTTCCACTCAAATGGCATTCTTGTGCATCCGACATCAAAAAGGAAGAGGGTGATTGCCGAACCTGAAGGAGCACCATCAAAGTCCTTGAAAAACGTGGTGGTGCCGGAGAAATCAGACAGCACCCCACTTATATGGGCTGTACAACCAGTGACACAAAACGTAGGACCGACTCCAGCAGACTATACCCATACTTCACTTGCCACACCACTAGCCCCACCACACAGGACCTGCACTCCAGCAAAAGGTATACCGATTTCAGTTGCCATAGCACCAGCCGTACCACCGAAAAATCCCGCTCCAGCAAAAAGTACAGCAAGTACCCGGCCGAAGACCTATCCCAACTACAGAGACGGGCAATTCCTGCAGATTGGAACCCCATTCCAGTTATTCCCAGTTTAAAAGACAATGCTTTCAATGTTGTTAGGAACTACGTGCATATAATCCCATCATGGGAAGATTATAGTGAAGACAAACACCATTTTCACATCTTCCTGTCCAACCTACGTGTAAGTGCTATTATTCATGGTTATTATTTTCCTGTTTTCTGCTGATTGAACACATCAATGATTTAAATTACATTGTTGAGTAGGCGAGGGTCAATCTGGATAGTCATGACGAGCAAAGCTTGCTTGTGCTTTTTAAGGAAGCATTGCAGCAGTATCGGTGTTCCCTAAGGAAATCACACTTTGATGGCAAGTCTATAAACGAATTTCCAGTGAAGTCTCCTGTGCTAAATTTAGAAGACATTGAATGGAAAAACCTTGTTATGCACTGGTCTCGTTCCCAGGATGAGGTACTGTCTATGAAATCACATGACCATTTGAACTTCTACTTTTCTGCATGTGCCTTACGGATCTTTTTTGCAGGAAATCTGCTAGAAGATGAATTCCAATTTGAAAAGAATGACAGGATATCGCAAATATGTTGCCCGCTGCTTTGCTCTCGTTAGTACCTATTGTCCTGTATCACTGTACTTGCATACATACCTGGTTCATTATGTGACAGCAGTATGCATGAGAGCTTGGATATCAATTGTTCGCTCCAAATTATCTGATCTGTATGAATGGTTACATTAGTGTAGAATATATCCAATGCCAATGAAATTTTTTAGCTCTGCATTTTTCTTTTAAGTACTTGCTGTCCTTTATTAGTGTACTTATATTGTCAGGTAGTTGTTCATGTACCATCACTCTACAGCTTATTTTCCTTTGCCCTCCATTTTCTACACATCAGATCTATATTTACTCTTACCATAAGGTTGGATAACACCGATGGTACTGAAGAAGTTTAGCTGTGCATTGCTCTTGGCTGTACCTTTTGCCTATATCACTGTACTTACATTTATAGCTACTTGGTTATGTAGCATCACTCTTCATCTTATCTTAAATATTCTCCATTTTTTCTTATATTATCACATCTATATTTACTCTTAACAAAATGTAGAATAAAGGCAATGCTTATGAAGAAGATTCTGTGGTCAACTTCTTGAATTGCCTTCAGCATGGACAAGGGCTTTATAGAGCCTGTCTTCACCAATAATGTAAGTTTGTCCTTCTCAAGCCTTCAAACTTTGTTGTGTATATTTGGTTAGGCATGACTACAACAGCTGCTTATTTTTGGTATTTGCATCAAATTGCATGTTTAAAGTTTATTATGTAGTTCATAAACAAAAGTTTGTCCTTCTCAATTTAAGTTTTTAGTTGTACAACCAAGTTTCTTCTTCATACCATGAAAATTAAACTATACAGAGCAAGTGATCTTCTTTTGCACTGCATGTATGCTTCTGTTCTTGATCCGTAATCCAGTGGTGTGGTGAACCTACCCACTACAACACAATGTCATATTCTGCAATGTCTTAACTACGAACAATGTCATATCATTCTACTATTATTTAAACCACCTCTTTATTTGGCAATCTAAAATGGGATAAATTGACAGCACACTAACCATAGATACTTATGATTTCTTGATCTGTAATCCAGTGGTGTCGTGAAGCTGCCAACTCCTTCACAATGTTATTTCTTGCCATGTCTTGACCTGAACAATACCATATTGTGTTAATGCAATTTTAAACCGTGTCACTTTATTCGTCAGTAAGAAATGTGATGAATTGTCAGCACTGATATTATTATGTGCAAAACCTATCATCTGTCTGCTTGTTTATCTTTCAGAGTGAGGGGGATATAAGTGTTAAACAAGCGTAGTCTCATCAGCTTGCTCAGCTGCTTGCGCTGCAGCTCCCGAGCAGGGCTAATCTTTCTTGAACTCTATTGAAGTGTTGTCGCTTTTGTATATTATTTTTTCGCTTGTTTATTTGCTTTGGTGGCGATCTTTGACGCCCAAATGTATGTAATCTATTTGTCTGCTTGTGCTTTATTATCATAGTGGCGAACTTTGATGCCCAGTGGATGTAATATGCCGTAATTTCTTTATTGTATAGTCTAGGTTTTTTCTTATTCACGATGCTGCAGTTATTTTACTGTATATATATCCTGTCTTTGCAGTAAACCGGCCAAACCATAAAATTACGGTACATAATCAAACCATCATGCAATCACGATGTATGATCTGCATCATGGGCCCCATCATCTTGGTCCGTTAAAAGGCCTAATTGTAAACTGGCCCACTAGTAGATTCGGGCCCTTAACAGGCCGAGTAAACCGCAGGCCCTCTTTTCGCAAGAAAACTCAATGAGCTTGTAGGAGGCTGAAAAGTAGGTTGGGCCTGAAATGTGCCGAACAGCTCACGGGTCGGCAGCAGCCCGAAATGCAGCCCGGCCCATGATTGTGCCAATCAAATCATGGGCTTTTAACAGGCCAAAATTGTCTCGTTCCTTGTTTGGCCCAATCAGATTATCGGTTGCGAGCAGGCTGGATGCAAACCGGGTCGTAGTTAGGCCCAACTATATAACGGGCTTTTAACAGACGGAAATTAATTTAGGGCCGAAATGTTGAACGGGCCTTTAACAGGCCAAAACTAATATTAGGCTGAATTACTAAATGGGCCTTTAGCAAGTGGTCCCAAAAGCATAGCATCCAGTTGACGAGCCAAATCTGATATGGGCCATAATTTAGCCCCAAAGCCTCTTAAAGGGCCGGACCTGATCTAGGCCTTAATTTGGCCCAGAACATGGTAGGCTTTTAATGGGCCGGATCTCATATGGGCCATTATTAGGCCCGGAACGTGGTAGGACATTAATGGACCGGATCAAATATGGGGCGGCATTTGGCCCAAAACATGGCAGCCAGTTAATGGGTCGGCCTACTAGGGTCATCAAAATCATGTGGGCCTTCATCTGGGCCGGCCCATTACAGTCAGCAAAATCTCATGGGCCTTTACCTGGGCCGGCCCATTATGGCCCGCAAAAATCTTGTGGTCCTTTACCTGGGCCGGCCCATTATGGCCTACAAAAATCTTGTGGTCCTTTACCTGGGCCGGCCCATTATGGCCCGCAAAATCTTGTGGGCCTTTAGCTAGGCCGGCCCATTATAGCCCGCAAAATCTTATGGGCCTTTAGCTGGGCCAGCCCATTATAGTCCGCAAAATCTCGTCGGCCTTTAGCTGGGCCAGCCCATTATGGTCCGCAAAATCTTATGGGCCTTTAGTTGGGCCGGCCCATTTAAGCTTTATGGGCCACTTTTGGGCCGGTCCACGTGTCAACATATCATAGGCGCATCTCGCCCATTGGATGAGTGACACCTGTGCCAATGCGGAGCTGACACGTGTTTCCTCTAGCCAATGATTATTTTACACATGGAAAATCCCCATTTGTCCGGGCTGTTAACGGGTTATCCGATCCAAAACCGGACCCGATAGCTTAACGGCATTTCGTTATGGTGGATGCCACGTGTCGGTAACCCTTGACGAAAGCACTTCTGTGACGCGTGATTTATCGTTATGGAAGTGGACACTTCTGTGATGATAATTTTGGCGATGTCATGGAACACTTCTACGACAGCACAGGTATGACAATCTTGATTCTGTCATAAAATCATCATGGATGTACATGCATGACAGAAAACATGACCTGCTGTGACAAACACGTATCATCACGGAAGTGTATTTTTTTGTAGTGTGGGCCTTTGGCCCGTTGCTGCATGCAGGCAGGCGCCGGATACCTGGGCTGAAGGCCAGATGTCCGAGGTATGGGCCAGATGTCCGGCCTAGAACAGGCCATTCCAGTCTTCTCTGGATAGTCGTCGCCTGATTTCCAGGCGTGGCCACCGGATGTCCCGGCATTGCTGAGGTGCCGGATGTCCGGCCGCTGAAGCTCTTGGCCGTCTATTGGTGTAGCTCCTAGTCGGTTACCCAGGCACCGGATGTCCAACCTCTGGCCTAGATGTCCCGCCGCTGTAGCTTCTGTAGTTCCGTCTTCTTTCGTCGTCACTTCCAGGCTTCCCTCACGGATGGTGTAGTTGTTCCTTGGCGCTTGCACTCCTCCTCAACATCCGTGAAGCTCCGACAATACCTATGCATGCACACGGGAGAAGTGTCAAGAAGTATACCATCCTCGAAGGGGTCAAGTGAGCATGTGTAAAGGAGATGATTCACCTTTGTGTATGTGAAGTAGATGTCGCACGTGCCACTCGCCGAACGGACTCTTGACATGGTGATGTCCATAGGATGCTCTGCATCATCTCCCCCATTGGGAAAGATCTGACCTCTGATCGAAAACCAAATCACCATGGGAAAGAGATGGCTTCGCCATGCAGAAGTGGACGTTCACCATGTACTCATCGTCTAGTAGCTCGAAATGTGCACTCTCCAATGTCGCACCGTCTAGGGATTCCTTCAAAAGGAGGAAAGAAAGCAAACACTTGGAAAAACAAATGTGGTTAGCGTTAGTGCAAAACCAAGCATTCAATAGGTGATTCACCAAACAAGTGTCATCCTCTTGCAAAACATATGGTGTGACAAAGGATTGTGACATGGCATGTAAGCATATCAATCGAGCACAAGAAAATCTTGCATGGGGACGAGTATGTAAATTTGAGTTAGTGATGCAAATATGTGTGACAAGATGATAAGCATCTACCTCAAGGTCATAGCAAGCATTCACAAATTGCTCAAAGAAAGGTCTATGGTAGGCATAAGAATCATTCACATCATCAAAGAAAATGAGATGTCTAAACACACGGGTCAAGTGCAAGACAATTCAAGCATAACATGCATAGGGTGTAGTGAATATAGTGTGGCACTCAACACAATAGAAAGAGCAATTGTACATCATGTGTGAGTCAATCAAGTCAATCATTTGACAATCAATGGGACATGGCATATGTGAAGAAATGACATTTTTGCAACCAAACATGTGATACGAGCTAGTAATCCACAAGTCGGATGCAATACACAAGGTATATATGTCATGAGGCATGGAAATGTGAAAGTAACAAGTCGAAGCAAGATCTCTAACATGTGCACAATCAAATGGTCGAAGATGACCAATAAGTTTCATGGTGCAAGCAACACAAGTACTATGCTCCACAATATCCATGCTCATGGTTTGGGGGTTCTCAAAAGAAAGGGATATCTCCTTGAAAGCATGTCCTTTTGCGTCCTTCACAATGCCGAAGCACAAGCAAGTGCTAGAATCATCGTGGTAGAAGGTAGTTCGCTCTCAAGAGCTCTAATGGTCAACTCACGTGAAGTGGAAGTCGACACAAAGTCCAAGTATCCTACACATGCACAAAACGAAGCAAAGAACGTATGCACATGGTAGATAAACCCATCATTCATCATGATGGTTCTCTTCTCTTGCACATAACCATTAGTAGCACAAGTGCATGAATAATATGATGCAACAAGGACGATATTCATGGCACTAGATATATGGTGCAAAGAAGTAAGACAAGAATGCTTCAAAAGGAATATGCCAAGATCTCCAAATATATGTGAGAATGCTATTGGGGCAATCTCATGAGCAAGACTAATAGCATTGTTGTACTAAATACATGGCAAATCAACTAGCATGAGAGAGGCAACACATGGAGATATATGACAAGAAGCAATAACAATCATGTGCAAAGAATGTAGATGGTTGTCATCAACCACATGAAATGAGAAAGTATGAATCATTGGCGATGCAACATAAGAAAGCATATCGATCATGTCGTGCAAACTAGTGGAGCAAAGATGCAACACACTAGGGGAAATAATGGCAATCATATCATGTGAGAAAATAGTGGATATAGGAAATGCACATGACATATCACAAGCATGAAGGCAAATCATGGCCAAAGTATCATCATAGGTATGTGTCACAAATGGAACATGGCAATAACTAGTGATATCTCTACCAAGCTCGCAAATACACATACAAGTATGAAAATCAATCATCATGTGTAATGCAAATCACGGGTCACAAATGCATGGTAAAGGCATATGAATAAGAATGTCATGCAAAGTGAACATGGCAAGATGGGCATATAATATGTAATTGACAATAACCCAAAACCATGTGAGGGCCATGTAGAATGAATGAGCGAAGTCTTTGCGCGAAGAGAGTGGTGGGAAAGACAATACATGGGATCCCAATTCATCATTGCTCTCTAGAGCTCATTTTGTCAACTCATGGGATTGTGAGGTTGACAAGTATTCATGGGTACCTACACAAAAGAGACACAAACCAAAGAAATTGTGTGTGTGGTAAATGTACACATCATCCATCATGGTGTGTATGTACACGTATGAGTTATCACAAGATAAGCATCGCTCAAAGAAATTTGATGCATGGTATAAGAACATATCATCCATCATTAAAGAATAGTTGTTACGAACATGATGGTGACGCAAACTTAGCAGGCAAGTATATGGCAAAACAATAGCATTATCATTCATGGCGTAGCATATTGTGCACATAATTATTGGGATCTTGCAATGGATGTGAGTGATCAAAATCTCCTATAATGTATGAGTAAACTATGGGGGTCTCCTCATGAGCAATATTGGAAACATCATATGGAGAAAATGGACAACATCCAAAACAATGCATATCCGAAGCTAGGTGGCCATGGCATGGCATATGGGATAGATGATGCAAAGGGAGCATATCAATATCATCAGAAGAAAACAAATGCCAATAACCATGGGCTTATCATCTATGCCATAAGTGCAAATTGGGTTAATTTTAATGGCATATGCATAGTCACTATGATGAGATTGCAAATATGGCATATGGTTGATCTCATGCATAACATATGACAAGTCAAGCGGATTGTCAAACATGATGTGACCTAGAGAATTGTCACAAGAAATCCTATGTAACATGGCATCACAACTAGACTCCACACGAGAATAATCATACTCATCGTAAATGGGCAAGAAATCATCACATGAGGAAGTCGCACTAGCACGCATCATGGAAATAGATGGATCAACATCATGCAAGCAATTAATGTCAAGAATGTCCACTAGTGGGACTAGAGCATCACCTTCACCTATGTTACCTTTGTCATTGCACTCAAGTGGCATAGGTGAGGTGGGTAAGACCAAATGGTGGTCAATATCATCATCTTGATGGAACCATGTCGGGAGTGCATCATATTCCACCATGGCCATCATCTTGTCCAAAGGGAGAGCGCATCATCATAAATGGGACCTAGCACCAAATGAGAAGACACAATAGAGGTACATGTTAAGTCGTTAGAAATCGAAGTGGCCTCACATCCCCTATCAACTACGTCACTCTCTCTATATGGTGGCTACTCACTGCTCAAAATTGGTGCACTCAAATTCACATATGGTGGAGTCACTCATCTCACACAAGTGGTGGGGGTTGTGGCTCTCCTCACATGGGAATTGGGCCAACTCATCATATATGGGGCTAGTGGTGAAGTCACTCTCACTCTCAATATGGTGGCAAAAGTCACTCAAGTCACCATACATCACCATGGTCGAAGGGAAAATCCCATGCTCAACCATCTCATCACCGTCGTTGTGGATGAAGGTCGAAGATGGCACATCATCAATCTCCTCCTTGACCGAAGGGAAAATCCCATGCTCAATCTTCTCGTCACCATCGTCGTGAATGAAGGCCGAAGATGGCACCTCATCACTCTTGCCTCCAAAGATAGAAGCATCAGTGAATGATTGATTCACCATTGATAGCATTAACCCTAAAACGAGGGATATTGTGATAATAGCGGCAGATCAAACAAGAACTTGATGAAAAGATAGAAAAAATTTATGAAAAATCCGAAGCCCACCTTAATCCATTTTGTTGAGGATCTTGCACTTATTCCGGCCCTATATTTACATAGCCAAGAAAGGCTCTGGCGATCATGTGTGGCTGGTGGAGCGCCTATCGCCCTGGCACGACACTCTAAAATGCATGTTCGGTTGGGCCAGCAAGAAGACTTCGACTAGGGAGATGAAGAATCGAATTGAAGAAGGAAGCATAGTCTAAGATAACAGAATGGAACACAGACCATCAAGTTAGTGGTGGATCTGGATGGAGTCTCGAAGAAGAAGAGTACGCGCGCTAGCATCCCCCAGGACATCAGTCCTTTTTCTGCTTGCTGGCCAAGGTTAGTTTACTGAATCCCCCTTCCAAACACTAACCCAATCTTCATTTCTTGATGAGAAATGAGTAATACCATATGTTTATCAAAAATATAGTCCCTATATAAACCTAGCCCTCCTTGCTTGCCACTGTGTCACTCGCCTCCAAGGCATGTTTCTTGATTGGCTCCATAGTCATAGTCGTCGCTGCACCATCTTGAAAAAGAGTCAAAGTATACTCGGCACCATCAATGACACAAAGAGAGATATCAGTGAAGTCGAACTTGGGAGCATCGTATAGGAGCTAGTCGGGCTTGGACATCGTGGTGGTACTAGCCTCACTCCTCGTCTTGGAGCTTGGTTTACGAGAAGTGTGCTTAGGGTGGAGAAGCCGTGGCCTTCATGAGTTCTTGTTCTACCTTGAGTGCACTAATGTAGTTGTCGTCGAGGGACTTGTAGTTCTCGAGGAAGATAGTCTTGGAGATGTCGTTGTGCAATCCCATCATGAAGTGGAACTTCATCGAAATGGGGTCGTCCACACCAGCTCGTTGCAAGGCATTCTTCATCTCCTTTAAGTACACGTTGATGGACTTGGATCCTTGGGTGGTGTTCTCCAATTGGCATAGAAGTTCCTTCGTGTAGGTGGGAGGCACAAACTCTCGCTGCAAAGTTGTCTTCGTCTTGGGCCAACTCATGTCATAGCTCTTCGAATGTGTGTGAAGCCACCATGTCGACGCGTAGTTGTGGAAGTTTCTTGTGGCGCACTTCACTTGATCTTCAGGAGGAACTTGATGTAGCTTGAGGTAGTCGTCCACCAAGCGCTCTCACTTGAGATACTCCTCGGGTTCTTGAGTCCCATAAAAAGGAATTGTGTGGTCGGTATCGAGGTCGTAGTAGCTCGTGGAAGTCGCGGACTTGAGGTTGGGGAGCTTCTCTTGAGCATAGTCTTGAGGTTGTTGGCGAAGATGCCGTATGTCCGTAGGTGAAGATGCCTTGAAGTTGCTTGGTGAAGATGCAAAGGGAGATGGTGAATTCGTTGAGCGGTTGTTGGTGTTGAGCTCTTGACCTTCACGTTCTTGTCGGTGGTGGTGTCGATGCCGATGTGATCTTGCCAGAGATGGTAGCTCGGAAGCACGTGTACTTGAGCGCCTTCTAGGAGATGAGGAAGATATCTTGTAGGACTTGATGAGGGCTTTGATCTCCTCCATTTGAGCTTGCATCTTGGCATCGAAGTTGTTTTCGTGGCATCAAACTTGTCGTTGTTGTAGACCGAAGGAGGTGTGCTTTCCCCATCCATCACAAGACTCGAGTAGAGGTGAGTAGGAATGGGATAAACAATACCAAGTTACCTTTTCCCAAAGTTGATGATGTATCCCATTTCACTCAATGTGAAATCAAAGAATAGTGGAATTGGTACCGGACTTGTTCACTCACACCTATCAAGTAAACTTATGGTGGAGCTCGGTGAGGATAGTGGCACAAAAATTTGATGCAAAATCTTAGCAAGAGTCAATAGTGTTGAAAGAGATTCACAAATTCGCAAGTGAAACAAGTAGACCGATAGCAATGAATGGCACACGGAAACGCATACACGGATAGATAAATGGGGTCGTGTGTTGGATTTCGGGATCCGGCAACCCGTGAGAGGTGCAAACACTGGGTTCGTGTGGAGATCTCAACCTGCCTAGCCTGCCTACTCGCGATCCTCCCTAGCCTAGCGCGTAGAGCTCACAGAGACACAAAGATTTATACTGGTTCGGGCCACCATTGCGGTGTAATACCCTACTCCAGTGTGGTGTGGTGGATTGCCTCGAGGGGCTATGGATGAACTAGTACAAAGGATGAACAAGCCTCAGGAGGTGAGGTGTTCTTGAGCATGTGTGGTGCTCGGGGTGGAATCGATCTCTCCCCTTGCCTTGGTCCTCTTCCCAAATATGAGTGGGAAGGGATTACACAACGGCGGGATTTTAAAGGGGACAGGTAGTACAGTCTATCCTGACAAAAGTAGTCTTCGCCTGAGAAAAGCCTCTCGCCATGACGCTGCGGTGGGCTCGGTGATGACCTCCATCTTGCCGTCCTGGCAGTCTTGGTCTTGTTGCACCAGAATGGAAACCTTTGGCTGATTCCTCGGGACTCCGTGCCTGTGGCTTGCCTCCCTTGCACCAAAGAGGAAACCTGCGCTCTGCACCCGCCTGGCGCCCGCCTGGCCTTGGTCGTCATGGCTCACGTGAGCTGAGCCTCATGAGGTAGCTGCATAGATCTCTCCGCCCCTCAGGAGCCCTACTGAGGAGGCCAAATCCTTCGGGGGTCTTGGCGTTGCCCGCCTCGTGAGGCTCAGCCCCTCGCGAGGGTCTTGTGTTGCTGATGCCAAAGCTGGGCCGTACCAGGCCATCGATGGAGCCAGGTGGTGGGACGCAGGCAGGCAGGACTGGATACCCCCAAGTCCAGGATGCCGACAGTAGCCCCTGGGCCCAAGGCGCGCTCGGACTTGGCTTCCAGGCGAAGCCAAAGGGCAAGTGCGGAGCGCCGCGGGCCCTAACCGCCTACGGGCTCGATGAGGCGTGGTGATTGATTGGACGTGGGTGACTCCGCTTCCCATGCTGCCTCGGCAACTGCTCCAGTCTGACAAAAGGGGTGCTACCTACCGCCAGGCCTTCATTGTTGATTCTTCGTCTTGCTCCAGAGCCCCTTCTCCCCACGACGGAAGAGCTCACTAGATCTGCCGATTCTCCACCAAACCTTCTGCCTGATGGCCGCTGAGAAGACCACGGCTTCCTCCTCGGCTGCCGACTCCGCCTAGTACGAGCCAGGGCTGCTGGCGCCCTGCGGGGCCTGGGAGAAGCTTCAGACAATGCTCCTCCTGACGGCGAGCGACGACAATGAGTGGGGGAAGACCGCGCTCCGGGTCACCACCGCTGTCCCGGAGCCGGCGGGTAGCAACTTCTTCCCCTTCTTCATGCACAGCGTCTACTCCGGGCTGGTACCTTCGTCTCTCCCTTCTTCTTTGCCATCCTTCACCATTACGGACTCCAAGCGCTCCACATCTGCGCCAACTCCATCCTCCTTTTGTCCCTCTTCGCCTTATATTGTGAGGCGTTCATTGATACGTCTCCAACGTATCTATAATTTTTGATTGTTCCATGCTATTATATTACCCCTTTTGGATGTTTATGGGCTTTATTTTACACATATCATTTTTGGGACTAACCTACTAACAGGAGGCCCAGCCCATATTGCTGTTTTTTTTGCCTATTTCGGTATTTCGAAGAAAAGGAATATCAAACGGAGTCCAAACGGAATGAAACCTTTAGGAGCGTGATTTTTTGAACGAACGTGATCCAGAGGACTTGGAGTGCAAGTCAAGAAGCAGCCGAGGTGGCCACGAGAGGGTAGGGCGCCCCCACCCCTATAGGGCGCGCCCCCTGTCTCGTGGGCCCCTCGGGCGGCCACCGACGTACTTCTTCCTCCTATATAAGCCTACGTACCCCGAATACATCCAGGGAGCCAATGAAACACAATTTCCACCACCGTAACCTTCTGTATCCGCGAGATCCCATCTTGGAGCCTTCGTCGACGCTCCACCGGAGGGGGAATCGACCATGGAGGGCTTCTACATCAACACCATAGCCCCTTCGATGATTTGTGAGTAGTTTACCACAGACCTTCGGGTCCGTAGTTATTAGCTAGATGGCTTCTTCTCTCTTTTTGGATCTCAATACAATGTTCTCCCCCTCTCTTGTGGAGATCTATTCGATGTAAACTCTTTTTGCGGTGTGTTTGTCGAGATCCGATGAATTGTGGGTTTATGATCAAGTTTATCTATGAGAAATATTTGAATCTCCTCAGAATTCTTTTATGTATGATTGAGTTATCTTTGCAAGTCTCTTCGAATTATCAGTTTTGTTTGGCCTACTAGATTGGTCTTTCTTGCCATGGGAGAAGTGCTTAGCTTTGGGTTCAATCTTGCGGTGTCCTTACCCAGTGACAGAAAGGGTTGCAAGGCACGTATTGTATTGTTGCCATCGAGGATAAAAAGATGGGGTTTATATCATATTGCATGAGTTTATCCCTCTACATCATGTCATCTTGCTTAAGGCGTTACTCTGTTCTTATGAACTTAATACTCTAGATGCACGCAGGAGTCGGTCGATGTGTGTGTCAGCGTTCTGGGAATGGGGTCCCCAGACTTGCCTGCCTGCGGCCTGCGGCGTGGCTCAAAGGAGGCCCAGCACAACCCATCTTCATCAACGCAAGCTCAAGACCCTCGCGAGGGGCCAAGCCTCGCGGGGCGGACGACAAGGAGCTTCCTCAGGCACGGCCTCGTCAGGCTGGCTCATGAGGAGGCGGAGTGTTCAAGGCAGGGTACCTCGCGAGGTGCCCATGGCATAAGCCATGGCGACCAGGCGCCCGATCGGGCGCCAGCCCAGCAGATGTCCTCCTTTCCTCTTTGGTGCAAAGGGAGCAAGCGCAGGCGAGAGCATCAAGCAAAGGCGTCCAGTTTGGTGCAACAAGACCAAGACCAGCCCAACGGCCGGAAGGAAGTCATTGTGGAGCCCAAGCCGGCGTCATCACCAGAGCCTTTGACAGGCGAAGACCAACTTTAGTCAGGATAAGTGTACCCGCTGTTCCCCTTCAAAATGGCCAATTGTTGGCGCCCTTCCCGCTCAATATTTGGGGAGAGGCCTAGGGACTTTGCCTATAAATAGGACTAGCCACCCCAAGGTAGAGACAACGAGGAGGCATCGAGAGAACAAGGATAGAAAGACACACACACAGAGAGAGATAGAGGCGACTGAACTCCCCCTAGCAGTTCATCGTGCCAGCCAAGAACAGACCCTCGCGAGGCTGTTCTCCCTTTGTATTGTTCCTCATCAGCCCAAGAGGCAATCCACCACAGCACACACTGCAGTAGGGTATTATGCCACAATGGTGGCCTGAACCAGTATAAATCTTGTGTCTCTTGTGCTGTTTAGTTTGGTAGTCTAGATCTTAGCGATTCGGCGAGGAGCGAGCCGGCAGAGGGTTGAATCTCTGCGTGCACCCCAGTGTTCGAACCTCAAGTGTCTGCCGGAACCCGAAATCCGACATTTGGCACGCCAGGTAGGGGTGCGCCGGAATCTGCCTTCCGTCGTCGCGTTCTTCCCCGACCACGGCAACCATGTCTGACGCTCGTCGGGCGCGCGCCGAGCGCCGAGCCGCCCTCGCCTCCCATGTCGCCCAGATGGCTCCCATTGGCGGGCGCCCTCGTCGTTCCCCGTCAGCTGCTGTCAACGCTGCCACCGGCCTGGCGGGGATCGAGCAGCAAGCATCGTCCCAGCATCCGTCCATGAGGCGGGACGGCCGCACTGCCACGCCCTCGCTCACCCCCGCTGGTTCTTCATCACGCGCGCCCCGCGCGGCCATGGAGGCCCGAGCTGCACTCATCGCGGCAAACGAGCTCCTGCGCTACCGCCCCATTGACGACGTCTACGAAGAATGGCTCGACCGAGTCGCCGAGCTCGTCCGCGCCGCAGGAGGCGCCCCCGCACCGTCCTTCTCGCTGCACCGCACCCGCCTGCTGGCAATGAAACTCTGGGCGCCTCGGCCGCCTCCTCCTCAAGAAGGCGCCACAGCCCCAAGGCACGCGCCCCGGGCGGAACCCACTCCATCAGCGCCGGCAGCTGCAAGAGCAGAGCTGCCAAGAAGTCCCTCGCCCTTGAGAAGCTGCCCGGCGCGCCCTGCTCCCAAGACGTCAAGACCTGCGCTGCCCCTGACCCGGCGGCGCATGGGGGCCCGCAGGACCAAGCTCTCCGTCGCCCAAGGCCCCCCGTGGCCACAGCGGGCTGCCGCGCCTTCACCGCCTAGCTGCGCAGCGTCGCGTGGCCCGGCAAGTTCAAGCCAGACCTGCCCCCTCGCTACGACAGCACGGCTAACCCTGCGGAATTCCTCCAACTCTACGAGTTGGGCATAGAGGCTACCAACGGAGACGAAAAGGTCATGGCGAACTGGTTTCCCATGGCGCTCAAGGACGGAGCCCGCACCTAGCTCTTGAATCTAGCCCCAGGCACGATCTCTTCCTGGGACGAGATGCGCACCCGCTTCATCGCCAACTTCCAGGGTACTCGCGACCGGCCACCCGCCATGGGCGACATGCGCCGTATCAAGCAACAGCCAGGGGAAACCCTGCAGAAGTACATCCAGCGCTTCAACAACGCGCGCCTCAAGATCCCCAGGGTAAAGGAGGAGGTCATCATCTCTGCCTTCTTCGACGGTGTGCACGACGTCAAGATGAAGGAGGAGCTGGCGATGCATGAAGACATGTGCACCTTCTTGGAGTTGTTCAACTTGGCGACCAAGTGCGCCAGGGCTGAGGAGGGGCGCCTCTCCCTCCTCGAGCTGCCTGCTGCGGACCCCGAAGAGAAGAAGCCCAAGGCCAAGGACGTGAAGTGCAAGGGGGATGTCGTGCTCGCGGCCGAGCCAGACACCAAGCGGGGCAGAGATCAGCCCGAATCCTCCAAGGGCATTCCGTACTGCGTGTACCACGACCTCCACACTCACAACACAAATGAATGCCAAGAGCTCCGGGCCGTGCGTGAAGGAAGGGTCGGCAGACGTCCCGACCACAACGACTGGGGCTATGGCCGAGGAGGAGGAAGGAATGCAGGACGCTGGGAAGACTGCGGCCCGCGCCAAGGGTGGCGCGACCAACCTCGCGAGGACCGCTGGCAGGACCCGCCCCGCGAGGGAGGATGGAGGGATCAGCCTCGCGAGGATCGCCAGCAAGGAAATGCAGGCCTCCCTCCGCTACCGCTGCAGCCAAGGAGAAATGAAGACTGTCATCAGGACGAGGGGGCTGGGGGCTTCCAGGAACCGCGTGCAATCGCCTGCATCCTGGGCGGAGCTCAAGCCCCAGCCTCTCAGCGCATCTTCAAGCAGTTCGCCCGCGAAGTGAATGCAGACCTCCCCAAGCTCGAGGCCACGCGCCCTCTCAGGTGGTCGGCGTGCGCCATCACGTTCAGCTCAGCGGATTGGCTCAAGTGCGCGGCCACAGCCAGAGTCCTCCCGATGCTTTGTTCCCCAATCATAAGCAAGGTGCTAGTCACCAGGACCCTAATCGATGGCGGGGCAGGGCTCAACGTCCTGTCCGTGGAAACATTCAACAATCTTCAAGTGCCTTACAGTCAGCTTCAGCCAACCAAGCCCTTCTCCGGAGTCACTGATGACTCCACGGTCATGATAGGGCAGGTACGCCTTCCTGTCACCTTCTCGGCTCGCGACAACTACCGCACCGAGCTCATAGACTTCGACGTCGCCCACATTCGCCTGCCGTACAATGCCATCCTCGGGTACCCGCCGCTGGCCAAGTTCATGGCCGTAACCCACCACGGCTACAACGTCCTCAAGATGCCAGGAAGCGGCGGGGTCATCATGGTGCCCTGCGAAGAGAGAGACGCAGTGTGCTCCCTGGAGTGAGCCTTTCAGGACGCATCACTCGAAGACCCAGACCGCAGCAGCAGGAGGCTTCCCGAGGCCGCCCCCAAGAAGAAGAAGACATCAACCGGCCCGGCCCTCAGGAGGCACGCCCCTCAGGGCCCGCGCCTGGCCAGGAGGAGCCTCCTTCCATCGCATAGGGAAGCGCGCCTGGCGCCCTACTCAGGCAGGGCTCGGGGGCTCTCCCCTGGAGGGCTGCCGACCTCGCCAAGGTCACGAGGGAGGCGCTTGGCCACCACGTGGAGGCGTGCTTTGAAGCAGGTTTCCCTCAAGAAGGAGGAAGGCAAGGAGGGCCAAACCCTCAGGAGTTCGTCAGTGAGGCCATTCAGGAGTTACAGGAGTCAAGGGTCATGAGAGGCAGCCGCCGCCTACCCGCTGTGGCCCCCCCATCCAGGCGAGGATGGTGGGCTGCGCGTCTGCATCGACATACCAGGGGTCAACTGAGCCGCATCTCAAGAGCGCCTCTGGCCCTCGAGAGTGGGACGTTGCGAGGGTCCGCCCCATAGCTACGTGTGCATGCCTTACGGCCTGCCGAATGCGGCTGCTGCGCACCAGCGTGTCATGAGGGCCATCTTGGAGGCTCAAGAGGTCAGGCGTGCCGCAGCCCTGGTAGAGGTGGAGATGGCCCGCGAGGAGCCACCAACGCCTCCGGAGCCTCCAGAGGACCCTGGGCCTGGGGGCTCGTGAGGATCGGCTCCCGCAGCCCACCGAGTCTGCTACACCAACACACCTTCGTCCCCAACATCATCAGGTGACATCTTTTAAGTTTCGTTTCTGGCTGGGAGCGCCTTCAGGGCCGCATTATTCCCAGGCCGCATGGGTCCGTCCCTACGGCATGTATCCCCTTTATTTCATGTCCTTAGCTTATCTTATTGGGGGCGCCCCTCGGGTTGCATCATCCCCAAGCCGCTTTGGCCTGTCCCAGCGGCATGTATCCTTCTTGCGTTTATCTTAGGGCTATGCTTTCGATCCACCATGCTTGTTATTTGGTGCCTTTTTCTCATGGGTGCCAGAATCTTGCACGTTAAAGGGGGGTGCCTGAGCATCACGACTCAGGGCTCCTACCGGCTCTCCGGCCCTCACCCTCTGGTCTTGTCAATGGCATCGCGACCTGGCATACCAGTGACGGCTGAGACCAGCCCGAGAGCCGGGACCCGAGGACGTAGAGTTTCGTCATCTAACCCGGCTTGCGCGTTAAAGGGGGGGTGCCTGAGCATCGCGACTCAGGGCTCCTACCGGCTCTCCGGCCCTCACCCTCTGGTCTTGTCCATGGCATTGCGACCTGGCATACCAGCGACGGCTGAGACCAGCCCGAGAGCCAGGACCCGAGGACGTAGAGTTTCGTTATCTAACCCAGCTTGTGCATTAAAGGGGGGGGTGCCTGAGCATCGCGACTCAGGGCTCCTACCGGCTCTCCAGCCCTCACCCTCTGGTCTTGTCCATGGCATCACGACCTGGCATGCCAGCGACGGCTGAGACCAGCCCGAGAGCTGGGACCCAAAGACGTAGAGCACCGGCATCTGGCCAATCTTGTAGGAACACACTCCAAGATAAGGCCCAGAGCCAGGCGCAACCCGCCTTGAGGTAGGGCCCCGTGAGTCCCGCACTGGCTCGCGGGTGCCTAGATACACCTCGCAAAGCCCTACCGTGCCGGCCACGTGTCAGGGTGGGGCTGTATACACCCCGGGGGCTCCTCCCGGAGGGGAGCCCCCTCCCACGCACTCATTGAAGCACCATGCTCGCTGCTGGTGACGACACCGCCGAGGAGTGGCTATGCCCGTCGCATACTGAGCGCTATGCTCATGGCTGGTGATAAACAAGCGAGGGTGGCCTCGGGCCGCATCAACCTCGTGGAGCCAGAGCTTAGTGTCTGGCCTTGTCGCAACGCCTTCCCTTGGAAGTGCCGAGCGAAGGGGCTGGGCATGGGGCTGTGCAGGTCACGCCAGACGACGCCACTGGCCAGCCCCCAGCCTGGTTCGTCGCCGTCCCTCCCGAAAGCGGAGCCAAGGTACGAAAGGCTATTTGGCGTCAAGGGGACTCCCGAGCATCGCGACTCAGGAGCCTAACTGGTCACGTAGCCCCTCTCCCCTTAGTTCTGAAGGCTAATGGCGGTTGAGGTATGCGCGGGGTCGGGCCCTACAGACGTAGAACGGCAGATCCACCCACACCTCGCCTCCCTACTTGCTGTTCGAGCGCCAAGGGGGACTCCTGAGCATCGCGACTCAGCAGCCAAACTTGTCACGTAGCCCCTCACTCCTTGGTCCCGTCCTGGTTTCCTGTCGGGGCCAATGGCGGCTGAGGTATGCGCAGGGCCGGGCTCTGCCGGCATAGAACACAAGCAAGTAGGAAGGAATAATGCAAATTTCAGGGAATTCAAAAGCAAATATTACATAAGTTTTAACGCCTCTCCGAGGCATGGTACATGCGCAGGAATTAAAAACAAGTCGGGAGCCATGATAGAGTCACTTGCCGGCGGGGGAGCCGTGTGGAGTAGGTTCGCCTTGTGGAGCAGCAGGGCTAGAAAAGCTCGCTTGCCTGTCTTGAAGGCCGGAACTTCCCTGATGAGAGCCTCGCGTGACCCTTCACGGCCTCAAAGAGCAGCGGCTGCACGCCGCCGCTCAGCTCCAAGCAGTTGTCGAGGTCAATGTTGGGGACACGAAGATAGATGTGGGTGAAGACCCGCGTCAGCGCAGCAGAAGACAAGACGCGTGCCTCGGCCTCAGCCGTAGGGCCAAGGCCAAGGGTGACGTCGTGAAGGGCGCGAACCAGGGAAATAGCTTGGCGGGGCCATCCTCCTCGCCGGCCAGCGCGCTCTCAAGGCCACTGTCATAAAGCGTCTTCAGCGAAGTGCAAGCCTTCTCTTCCATATCCACGAAGGCCACGCGATCCTCAGCGAGAACCCGGGTCTTGCCGTCCAGCTCAACCTTCCTCACCTCCAGCTCTTGCTCTAGCGCGCCTAGGCGGCCACGACGCCTCTTGAGCTTGGCCTCCAGGTCCTTGACGGCCGCCTCGCGAACCTTCATGCTTTCCTCCTGCTCTTGGCGGAGGCGGGCCTCCTCGGCAAGCTGGTTCTGCAGGCCCTTCAGCTCGCTCTCCAGCGTCTCACAGCGACCTTGGACGCTAGCTGCCTCCCCCAGGGCAGCATTGCGGGCAACCTTCGCCTCATGGACTGCCTGTTTCTCCTCGTCGCAAGCCGTCGAAGCCTGGACCAGCGCCGCCCGTATCGAAGCATCGGAGCGAATCCAGCCATAAGCCAGCTCCAAGCGCCCGGCCACCAGACGGGGGACGGCGCCCAGAAGATCCTGCCGCAGACGGTCCAGCCCGGCAATGGCGCGATCCAGAACAATATTCCGAGAAGCAGCAGTCGGTGGAGTAGGAGGAGAAGACGGTTGTGTGACCACTATGCCTTGAGGCGGAACCAGCGGCGCCACGACGACAGTGGAGGCAGCGTCAAGCAAGGGCACCTCGGGAGTCGCCTAGGTCAAGGGGGCTGAGCTCGCCCCAGCGGGCTCATCCTGGCCTCGCGAGGACGCCCGGGCAGGTGAGGCCTGCGCATCACGATCACCTTCTTTCTCGGGCAGAGGCACTGCCACGGATGGGACCTCAGGAACTCCCTTTGGCTTCTTTGCCGCGGGCGCCAGCCTGGCTGAAGGATATGGGCATCAGGTCTCGTCGACAGAACAATAATCAAGACGGGAAGCAGGCACTTACAGGTCATCGCTGGTGGACTCGAGCAGCCTCCGGCCGTACTTAAAGCCCGAGAGCCGGCTGCAAGGGTCGGCTTCAAGGGGCTCGGGAGCAGGAGGCGCACCTGTGGATTGCCCCGGGGCCGGGGCAGACCCGCGGGGGACCAGCCCAGTCCGATCCTTCTTCGGGATCGGAGGCAGGCTCCCGCCGCCCTGCTCACCCTCATCCTCGTCGTCACTCTGGGGGAGGCAGAGAGCGCGGGACCTGCGCCGAAGGGGAGGAGCTCTTGACTCCGCCTCCGAGTCAACCCCCTCTTCCTGCTCCCCTTCTTCCTTCTCTTCACTAGAGTCATCGAAGGACACGTCCACCAGGTCCTCTGGAGCCTCCACGGGCATGGGCCCGTCCCCGTTGAAGACAGGCATGGACCCCAGTACCTGCTCCCAATCCTCGCGAAGGAACAGGGGCGTAGGAGCACCCTCCGGCCTCGCCGCGTCGCCCCCAACCAAGGACTGGAGGACCGCAGCCAGATCCTCGTCGGCCAAGACCACGGGGCTCGGGTGAGGCCTCCACATCGAAGCAATCTTGACGGAGCGGAGCCAGTGATGCTCCGGGAACTCCCTCGGAAGACAGCGCCTTTGGTCGGCCGCGCCGCCCACGCTGGCCGGCCTCAAATCTGCGTCCATCTTCTCCAACACCAGCTTCGTGCGGGGATCCAGAAGCTCCACTCGGGACCAGTCGTCGGAGCTCGCGGGGTGCTCCGTGGGCAGGACTAGCCAAGGGTGGACGTGCCCAGCATCCACCCAGACCCATTTGCTCCTGAAGCCCTCAATCCTCTTCCCGGGGTTCGAAACGGCAATGGAGCCGCCGTATGCGACGAAGCTCACGCACGCGGAGGCGGACCCACGGGAGGTCCGGAGGGAGAAGTAGTGGCGTAGCAAGGCCACCGAGGGTTTCACCCCTACGTGAGCCTAACAATAATGGGCGAAGATCGCCAGAAGAAGGACGGAGTTGGGATGTAGGTGCAGAGCTTGAATATTGAAGTGGCGGAGGACAGAGAAGAAGAACTCGGAAAAGGGAGGCACGAGACCGGCAACGATGGCGCTCACGAAGAGCAGATAGAAGGTGCTCCCTCGGCCTTCAGGGACGGTGGAGCCGGCCTTGTACACTTTCGCCCTATCGATGCCCTACGCCTCCGCCATCTGGCGCACCCGGGCAAGGCTCGCCTCTGACACATTTGGCGAGTCCAAGGCAGGCGAGTACCAAGCTCCGTCCGGGGCTTGGCGAGGCGCCATGACTGGCTAGGGCGTGCAGATGGAGTAGATCTGAAGATTTCGGAAGCAAGGAGGAGGGGCGCAAGAAAGGGGATCTGAGCAGCAACTGGAGGAAGTAAAGGAGGCAAGGGAGATGCCGCTCCTTTATCAACTTGCGTGGTTGCAGAGGCGCCCACGTCCAATCAACTACCACGCTGCGCCCAGGACCGCAGGCTGTTAGGGCCCGCGATGCTTTGCACTTGCCCTTTCGCCTCTCTGCTCAGCCAAGCTCGGGCGCGCCATGGGCCCGGGGGCTACTGTCGGTGTTCTGGGAACGGGGGTCCCCAGACTTGCTTGCCTGCGGCCTGCGGCGTGGCTCAAAGGAGGCCCAGCACAACCCATCTTCATCAACGCAAGCTCAAGACCCTCGCGAGGGGCCAAGCCTCGCGGGGCGGACGACAAGGAGCTTCCTCAGGCACGGCCTCGTCAGGCTGGCTCATGAGGAGGCGGAGAGTTCAAGGCAGGGTACCTCGCGAGGTGCCCATGACGCAAGCCATGACGACCAGGGGCGCCAGTCGGGCGCCAACCCGTGCAGTGTCCTCCTTTCCTCTTTGGTGCAAAGGGAGCAAGCGCAGGCGAGAGCATCAAGCAAAGGCGTCCATTTCGGTGCAACAAGACCAAGACCAGCCCAACGGCCGGAAGGAAGTCATTGTGGAGCCCAAGCCGGCGTCATCACCAGAGCCTTTGACAGGCGAATACCAACTTTAGTCAGGATAAGTGTACCCGCTGTTCCCCTTCAAAATGGCCAATTGTTGGCGCCCTTCCCGCTCAATATTTGAGGAGAGGCCTAGGGACTTTGCCTATAAATAGGACTAGCCACCCCACTGTAGAGACAACGAGGAGGCATCTAGAGAACAAGGATAGAAAGACACACACACACACAGAGAGAGAGAGAGAGAGAGGCGACTGAACTCCCCCTAGCAGTTCATCGCGCCAGCCAAGAACAGACCCTCGCGAGGCTGTTCTCCCTTTGTATTGTTCCTCATCAGCCCAAGAGGCAATCCACCACACCACACACTAGAGTAGGGTATTACACCACAATGGTGGCCTGAACCAGTATAAATCTTGTGTCTCTTGTGCTGTTCAGTTTGGTACTCTAGATCTTAGTGATTCGGCGAGGAGCGAGCCGGCAGAGGGTTTAATCTCCGTGCGCACCCCAGTGTTCGAACCTCAAGGGTCTGCCGGAACCCGAAATCTGACAGTGTGGAGTAATAGTAGTAGATGCTGGCGGGGGTCGGTCTACTTGTCACGGCCGTGATGCCTATATAAATGATCATGCCTAGATAATCTCATAATTATTCGCTTTTCTATCAATTACTCGACAATAATTTGTTCACCCACCGTAATACTTATGCTATCTTGAGAGAAGCCTCTAGTGAAACCTATGGCCCCCGGGTCTATCTCTTATCATATTTGCTTCCAATCTACTTTTATTTGCATCTTTACTTTTTGCATCTATATTATAACATACCAAAAATATATTTATCTTATCATACTATCTCTATTAGATCTCACTTTCCTCTTCAAGGAAAACCAACGCAAGCTCAAGACATAGCAAGAAGGATTTCTAGCGCCGTTGCGGGGGAGGTCTTCGCTCAAGTCAAGACATCCCAATTACCCATCACAAACCCATCTCCCTCGCATTTACATTATTTGCCATTTGCCTCTCGTTTTCCTCTCCCCCACTTCACCCTTACCATTTTATTCGCCCTCTCTTTCCCAATCTCCTCCTCTCTTTTCACTTGCCTTTTTCTGTTTGCTTGTGTGTTGGATTACTTGTTGCCATGGCGCAAGATAATACCAAATTGTGTGATTTCTCGAATACCAATAATGATTTCCTTAGTACTCCGATTGCTCATCTTAATGATGTTGAGTCTTGTGAAATCAATACTGCTTTGCTGAATCTTGTTATGAAAGATCAATTCGCCGGCCTTCCTAGTGAAGATGTCGCTACTCATCTAAACAACTTTGTTGATTTGTGTGATATGCAAAAGAAGAAATATACGGATAATGATATTGTTAAATTGAAGTTATTTCTGTTTCACTTAGAGATCGTGCTAAAGTTTGGTTTTCGTCTTTGCCTAAAAATAGTATTGATTCTTGGAACAAGTGCAAGGATGCTTTTATCTCTAAGTATTTTCCTCCCGCTAATATTATCACTCTTAGGAACGATATTATGAATTTTAAACAACTTGATCACGAGCATGTTGCCCAATCTTGGGAAAGAATGAAATTGATGATTCGCAATTGCCCTACTCATGGTTTGAATTTATGGATGATCATACAAAAACTTTACGCCGATTTGAACTTTGCTTCTAGAAATCTCTTAGATTCGGCCGTGGGAGGCACGTTTATGGAAATCACGTTAGGAGATGCTACAAAACTTCTTGATAATATTATGGCTAATTATTCTCAATGGCACACCGAAAGATCTTCTAGTAACAAAGTGCATGCTATAGAAGAAATCAATGTTTTGAGTGGAAAGATGGATGAACTTATGAAATTGTTTGCTACTAAAAATACTCCTCTTGATCCCAATGATATGCATTTGTCTACACTGATTGAGAATAATAATGAATCTATGGATGTGAATTTTGTTGGTAGGAATTGTTTCGGTAACAATGCTTATAGAGGAAACTTTAATTCTAGACCGTTCCCAAGTAATTCCTCTAATAATTATGGAAATTCCAACTATAATTCTAATGGTAATTTTAATAAGATGCCCTCTGATTTTGAGAATAGTGTGAAAGAATTTATGATTTCTCAAAAGAATTTTAATGCTTTGCTTGAAGAAAAATTGCTCAAAGTTGATGATTTGGCTAGGAATGTTGATAGACTTTCGCTTGATGTTGATTCTCTTAAACTTAGATCTTCTCCTCCTAAGCATGATATCAATGAGTCTCTCAAAGCCATGAGAATTTCCATTGATGAGTGCAAGGAAAGAACCGCTAGATTGCGTGCTAAGAAAGATAGCTTTATAAATGCGTGTTCTTCTAGTTTCCATGAAAATAATGATGAAGATCTTAAAGTTATTGATGCGTCTCCTATTAGATCTTTGTTTTGCAATATGAATCTTCATAATTATGGGAGTGAAGATGAGTCAACTTTACCTAGAAGGCGTCCCAAGAATTCCGATTTTTTAGATCTTGATGCTAAATTTGGTAAAAGTGGGATTAGAGAGGTCATGACTTTAAATGGTTTTGAACCCACTATCTCGGATTTCAAGGAATTTGATTATGATAATTGTTCTTTTTAGAAGGTTGTATTTCCTTGTTGCAATTCGTTTTTGATTCTCCTCATGCTTATAGGCAAAATAAAGCTTTTACCAAACATATCATTAATGCCTTGATGCAATCTTATGATGAAAAACTTAATTTGGAAGTTTCTACACCTAGAAAACTTAATGATGAGTGGGAACCTACTGTAAAGATTAGAATTAAAGATCATGAGTGTTTTTCTTTGTGTGATTTGGGTGCTAGTGTTTCCACAATTCCGAAAACTTTATGTGATATTCTAGGTTTCCATGATTTTGAGGATTGCTCTTTAAATTTGCACCTTGCGGATTCCACCATTAAAAAGCCAATGGGAAGGATCAATGATGTTCTCATTGTTGCAAATAGAAATTTGGTGCCTGTAGATTTTATCGTTCTTGATATAGATTGCAATCATTCTTGCCCTATTATTCTTGGTAGACCTTTCCTTAGAACGATTGGCGCGATTATTGATATGAAGGAAGGGAATATTAGATTCCAATTTCCATTAAAGAAAGGCATGGAGAACTTTCCAAGAAAGAAAGTCAAATTACCTCATGAATCTATCATGCGAGCTACTTATGAATTTAGTGCCAAAGAAGGCACTACTTAGATCTACTTTCACTTTTATGCCTAGCTAGGGGCGTTAAACGATAGCGCTAGTTGGGAGGCAACCCAATTTTCTTTGTGTTTTTTGTTTTTGTTCCTGTTTAGTAATAAATATTGCATATACCTCCTGTTTAGATGTGTTTTTATCTTTTAATTAGTGTTTGTGCCAAGTAGAACCTATAGGATAACCTATGATGATAGTTGATTTGATTCTGCTGAAAAACAGAAACTTTGTGCGCACGAATTTAGTTTTGTTAAATCACAGTAACGTGATTTTGTGTTGATTCTTTTTGCTTCTGATCAATAGACAAATTTTCCAGGACTACCTATTTTGGTAGGAGGTTTAGAGTTCCAGAAGTTTGCGTTAGTTACATATTTCTACAGACAGTTCTGTTTTTGACAGATTCTGTTTTTTGTGTGTTGTTTGCTTATTTTGATGCATCTATGGCTAGTAAAATAGTTTATAAACCATAGAGAAGTTGGAATACAGTAGGTTTAACACCAAAATAAATAAAGAATGAGTTCATTATAGTACCTTATGTGGTGGTTTTCTTTTCTTTCACTAACGGAGCTTATAAGGTTTCCTGTTGAGTTTTGTGTTGTGAAGTTTTCAAGTTTTGGGTAAAGCTTTTATGGACTATGGAATAAGGAGTGGAAAGAGCCTAAGCTTGGGGATGCCCATGGCACCCCAAGATATTCTAGGATAGCCAAAAGCCTAAGCTTGGGGATGCCCCGGGAAGGCATCCCCTCTTTCGTCTTCGTTCATTGGTAACTTTACTTGGAGCTATATTTTTATTCGCCACATGATATGTGTTTTGCTTGGAGCGTCGTGTATTATATTAGTATTTGCTTTTTAGTTTACCACAATCATACTTGCTGTACACATCTTTTGGGAGAAGCTCCACATGATTAGAATTTGCTAGAATACTCTATGTGCTTCACTTATATCTTTTGAGCTTGATAGTTTTTGCTCTAGTGCTTCACTTATATCTTTTAGAGCACGGATGTGGCTTAATTTTGAAGAAATTACTAGTCTCTTATGCTTCACTTATATTATATTGAGAGTCTTTTAGAACAGAATGGTATATGGTTACAAATTTGGTCCTAGAATGATGAGCATCCAAGTTGGGTATAATAAAAACTATCATAGAAAGTGAATTGGATGCCATGATCAATTTGATGCTTGATAATTATTTTGAGATATGGAGGTAGTGATATTAAAGTTGTCGGATTTCGGGTTCCGGTAGACCCTCAAGGTTCGAACTCCGGGGTGCACGCGGGGATCACACCTCCTGCCTACCCACGTCTCGCCGCCTCGCAAGGATCTAAACTACACGAAGAACAACACAAGGGACACGAGGTTTATACTAGTTCGGGCCACCATTCTGGTGTAATACCCTACTCTTGTTTGTGGTGTGGTGGGTTGCCTCAGGGGGCTAATGATGAACAATACAAGGGAAGAACAGCCTCGCGAGGGGCTGTTCTTGGCTGGTGCGATGAACTGCTTGGGTGAGTTCAGTCGCCTCTCTATCTCTCTCTCTTGTTTTTCCCAAAATCTCCTCTCTTCTACCCTGCGGTGGCTAGCTCTATTTATAGAGGGAGGCCCTGGGCCTCTTCCCAAATATTGAGCGGGAAGAGCGCCAACAATTGGCCATTTTGAAGGGGAACATCTAGTACACTTATCCTGACTAAAGTCGGTCCTCGCCTGCCAAAGACCCTGACGGTGATGCCGGCTTGGGTCCATGATGACCTCCATCCTGCCGTCCTGCTGGTCTTGGTATTGTTGCACCAAAATGGTTGCCTTTGCTTGATACTCTTGCCTGCGCTTGCCCCCTTTGCACCAAAGAGGAAACAAGGACTCTGCACAGGCCGGCGCCCGCCTGGCGCCCACCTGGCCTCGGTCGTCATGTCTTGCACCATGGGCACCTCGTTAGGTACCCCGCCTTGATCTCTCCGCCTCCTCGCGAGCCAACCTGACGAGGTTGTGCCCGAGGAAGCCTCCTGTTGTCCGCCCCGCGAGGCTTGGCCTCTCGCGCGGGTCTTGAGTATGTGTTGATGAAGATGGGCCGTACTGGGCCACTCCCTGAGCCACGCCGCGGGACGTAGGCAGGCAAGTCTGGGTAGCCCCATTCCCAGAACGCCGATAGTAGCCACCGGGCCCAAGGCGCGCCTGGACTTGGCTTAGCATAGAAGCGAAGGGGCAAGTGCGAAGTGCCGCGGGCCCCATGAGCTTGCGGCCTCGGGCGCCACATGGCGGTTGATTGGACGTGGGCGTCCTAGCACCCCCACGACGCCTCGGTAACTGCACGATTTGACAAGTCCCTGCATGCAAAACAGGTCATGATTACCTCTGATTATGGAGGCCGGCGGTTGGCCTCCCTCTGCTATATGTACGGAACGGCGCGAGCCCTTCCAGTCCATCCCTGCTTGCTACTCCCCTTCTTCTTCTTGGCCGCTCACCATCCCCATGGCCCCACCGAAGAGGTTCTCGGCCGCGGAGAAAGGAAAGGCTCGCCAGGAAGGGCCCGGCTCTCCTCCGACCAAGCGTGGCCGGGGCCACCCTCGCAAGCATCCTACGACCCCCGCTGCGGCCTCCCGTGGCCGTGGAAACAGCCCTCTGCGCGGCGGTGGGCATTCAGCTGCCGTCGAGGGGTACGCTGGGGCTGCGCAACCCCCAAGGCCGCGCTCTCGCTCGGCGGAGGTGCTGCCGGAGTTCTTCGTGTGGTCGGCGGACCCGACCGGCACCTGGCTCCAGCTCCACCGCTTTCTTTATAGGTGAGCTTCCGGCTGGTGCCCCGGGTGGCCTTTGGCTTAAGGAAGATGGTTGCTGCAGCAGGGCCTCCTGGGCGACTCTGGAGGTCTCCACCGCCGGGGAGGCGGCCCTGACCCGCGGCTGGCAAATGTTTGCCCGCACGCGCGGCCTGAGCCGACGATGCACTCTACACTTGAAGTTTGACGGTGATGCCACCCTCTACGTGAGGGTGTTCGAGGAAGCTGGCCGCCGCGCCGGATGCTGCCCCGAAGACGATGACCGTGGCTGCGCGCCCAGCCCCGGCGTTGGTCGGGATGAAGGTGGTGGGAGGCACGCGGGCAGCGGTGCCCGAGGCCCGCCAATCTCTGGTGACTCCTCCTCGGACAGCAGCTCCTCCAGTGGTGGTCGCGACCAGCCCCTCATCGTCGTGCTCGCCTGGGAGAGGGCAGCGGGTCGGCCCGACACCGCGCTTCGGTGAAGCGGGAGGCGGAATCCAGCTGAGCTCCAGATGCAGTACGAGCCTTTACCGAGAGTTGACGTCGGGCAAGTCGTGCCCCCTTTTGCTTTCCTTTCTTTCCTGCGCAAAAAGAATGTAGTCTGGTGCCCCACGGGGGCGTGTTGAACTATCGCCGTTTAATTGGCGCGTTGTTTCTACTGTTTCTGCGCTATGTTTTCGTTCTGCGTGTTTATGCGTGGAAATCACTTATCTTGGGGGAGGGGAAGCTCGTTGCGGTCCTCGCCTCCCGAGGCTAGGGCCTCATCATGCGTCTTGTGCCCTGCAGGGTTTAGTCAGTAGGGGTAGTCTCCAGCCTTGGTAGCGAGGACAACCAACCCAAGTCCCGTGATCGTGTCGCGATGCCCGTAGGGCATGGAATGGGAGGGGTGCTCCCGCAGCGGACTCGGATAGGAAAGTTCCAAACCACCGGGGCAGAAAACACTCGCGAGGGTGCCGATGTCTCCCTCATGAGACTTCGTGCGAGAGAAAACGAAACAAACAAGTTAAATGGACGAAGGGTCGCGAGCTCGAAACGGTAACAGCCTCAGAAAAACTTCAAATAGAAACAAACAAGCCAACTGCGAAAAGCAAATGAAAGAAGCCGCGTCCGGCACCTAGTCTAGTCTTCGACGTGTTCTCACCAGCGCGGAGCTAAGTGCTACCACTGGGCGTGGGCGGGAGCCCCCGAGGCCCAAGGGCGGCTCTCCGGAGACTCCGGGGCATGTACAGCCCCACTCATTATTACGTGAGAGTGTCACGGGCAGCGAGCTTCACAGGCATTTGCCCTCTTCACAGGCACCGGGCCTTTTCCCAAACGCAGCAACTTCACAGGCATTTTCCTTCTTCACAGGCACTGGGTCTTTTCCCAAACACGGGTACTTCACAGGCATTCGCCTTCTTCACAGGCACCGGGCCTTTTCCAAAACCCGGCTACTTCACAGGCATTCGCCTTCTTCACAAGCACCGGGCCTTTTCCAAAACGCGGCTACTTCACAAGCATTCGCCTTCTTCACAGGCACCGGGCCTTTTTCACGGGTAAAATCTTCGGAGATGTTGGATGTTCCACGCGTTCTGGATGGGCACCCCCTCCTAGGTCTCCAAGCATGCGGAGCCGGCCCTGGAAACATGAACAACCTTAAACAGGCCCTCCCACATGGGAGAGAGCTTATGCAGTCCCTCCCTGGAGAGAACCCGTCTGAGCACGAGGTCCCCTACCTCAAGAGTCCTGGGGCGGATGTTGCGGCAGTGGTATCGCCGCAGTGCTTGTTGGTACCTAGCTGCTCATAGTGCGGCTTCTCGGGGATGCTCCTCCCCCAGCACGAGATCCGTCCCCCGCATGGCATCCTACTGCGGCTCGTCGAACGCCAGGACCCGTGCGGAACGACGTCTGACCTCGTGAGGGAGAACGGCTTCAGCTCCATAAACCAGAAAGAACGGGGTCTCACCAGTCGGCTTGGTCGCGGTCATGCGGATAGACCACAGCACCGACTGGAGCTCGACGTACCAGCCCCTACCGCAGGCCTCCAGCTTCTTCATGAAGGTCCTAGTTTTGAGGCCCCTCAGGACCTCTGCGTTGGCTCGCTCGGCCTGACCATTGCTCCGCGGGTGCGCTACCGAAGCGTAGCATATCTGCGTTCCAAGGTTAGCACAGTATGTTTTGAAGAGGTTACTGGTGAACTGCGAACCGTTGTCGGTGATGATGCGGTTCGGCACCCCGAAACGGCTCACGAGGCCCTTGATGAACTTGACCGCGGAGCCTGCGGGGATGGTGCAGACAGCTTCCACCTCAGTCCACTTGGTGAACTTGTCCACGGTGATGTAGAGGTAGCGATAGCCCCCTAGCGCCCGAGGGAACGGACCCAGGATATCCAGTCCCCAGACTGCGAATGGCCATGAGAGGGGTATAGTCTGCAGACCTCCCGCCGGCTGATGGATCTGCTTGGCATGGAATTGGCAGGCCTCACAAGCTTTCACCAGTTCCACGGCGTCATTGAGTGCCGTGGGCCAATAGAACCCGCTGCGGAATGCCTTGCCAACGAGAGTCCGTGACGACGAGTGATGCCCACAGTCTCCATCGTGTATGTCTGCCAGTAGCTCCTTCCCTTGCTCCCTGGAAATGCAACGTAAGGACACATCATTCGGTCGCCTCTGGTAGAGCTCTCCATCCTTGAGGCAGTATGTCGTGGCCTGCCGCGCCACACGCTCCGCTTCCTCCTCTTTTTCCGGCAAGGTCCTTCGTGTGAGGTAGCTCCTGAGCTCGGTGATCCAGCACCCTTCCTGAGGCTCCAGTGCCAGGAGCAGGTGCGCTCCTAAGGTCGGGCCGCAGAACGGGGCTCCCGAAGCAGGTGGCTGGGGGAGCTCCTCCCGAGGCAGTGCCGTGCTTGATAGTGATGGCGTCACCGCGGGCTTGAAGAGCCACTCCTCGAAGACGCCAGGCTCCTGAGGTAGCCGCCTGGATGCCCTTTTGGCGATGTCATCAGCCTCTTGATTGGTGCCGCGAGGCACATGCTGCAACTCCAGCCCCCAGAACTGCTTCTCCATCCTGCGGACCTCCACGAGGTAGGCTTCCATGTGCTCGTCCTTCGGCTCGTATACTTTGTTAGAGAAGTTGACGAGGAGCTGCGAATCACCCTTGATGGTGAGGCACTTCTCCCCCAGGGCGACTGCGGCTTTCAGGCCTGCTATCAGGCCTTTGTATTCTGCTATGTTGTTGGAGACCTTTTCTCCGTACTGGAAACAGAGTTGCACGGCGTAGTAGAGCTTGTCTTGAGTGGGAGATATGAGCACTGCCCCAGCCCCCGCGCCGTGTCGGGAGAACGCCCTGTCGAAGTACATGACCCAACCGTCCAGTGCCTCGCTTCCCGGGGAGAGTGATCGGTCCTCGCCAGCGTCGAGGCCTGGCGCCTCTGCCCATTCCGCCACGAAGTCCACAAGCGAGGCCCCCTTGATGACTCTGGTTGTGCTGAATTCTATCTGAAACGCTTGCAGCTCGATGTTCCACTCAGCGACTCTTCCAGCTGAGTTGGGGCTCCTGAGCACCCTTTCTAAGGGGTATGCTGAGACGACCTTGATGGGATGGCCTTGGAAATAGTGCCGCAGCTTGCGCGAGGCTACAAATAGCGCGAGGAGGAGTTCCTGAGGCATGGGGTACCGCGCCCTCGTGTCCCGTAACACTGTGCTGACGAAGTATATAGGGTGCTCGACGAGGTTGGGAGTGCCGGCGCTGCTAGCGTCCTCCGGAGGCTGGGGCACCTCCTGAGACAATGGAGCCCCCAGCGGCAGGTCGCTTGGAGGAGGGTCCTCTTCTGTTCCGTGCGTGCTTCCCTGTAGCGGCTGATCCTTCTCGGCTGCGGTCGTGGTCTCTATGAGGCCCTCTTGGTCCTACTTTGCTTTGACCCGGACGGTTGCTGCGGCCTTGGTCCAGCATTCCTCCCTAACCGCCACCAGGGCTGCACTGGCAGAGTTGGGGGTGGCTGCAAGGTAGAGCACCATGGGCTCTTGAGGATGCAGAGCCACCATCACCGGAGGGCTGGTTAAGTATCTTTTGAGATCCTAGAACACCTTGTCGGCCTGTTCAGTCCATTCAAAGGGGCCCTTCTTCTTCATCAGCTTGAAGAAGGGCAGCGCTCGTTCCCCAAGCTTGGAGATGAAGCATCCTAGTGCGGTCATGCGCCCGGTGAGCTTCTGCATCTCTCTGAGGGTCTTCGGTGGGCTCATGTCCTTGACTGCTTTTACCTTCTCTAGGTTGGCCTCGATGCCCCGGTGGGACACGAGGAAGCCCAGGAGCTTGCCCGTGGGGACTCCAAACACACACTTCTCCGGGTTGAGCAGAAGGCCCACTTTGTTGAGGCTCGCGAAGGTTTCCTCCAAGTCCTGTATCAGGGTTTTTGCCTCCCGAGACTTCACCACAATGTCATCAATGTAAGCCTCAGCATTGCTCCCGAGCTGCCGACCCAAGGCGATGTGCATCAGCCGCTGAAAGGTCGCACTTGCATTGCGCAGCCCGAACGGCATGCATGTATAGTAGTACACTCCACACGGGGTCAGGAAAGCCGTCTTTTCCACATCTTCTACAACCATCTTGATCTGGTGATAGTCGGAGAAGGCATCCAGGAAGCATAACAGGTCGCACTCAGCAGTGGAGTCGACGATCTGGTCGATGTGAGGGAGTGGGAATGGATCCTACGAGCAGGCCTTGTTGAGGTTGGTGAAGTCGACACACATGCGTTCCTTTTCCCCCTTCTTTGGCACGACAACCGTGTTAGCCAACCAATCTAGGTAGCGGACCTCGCGAATGATCCCTGCCGCCTCCAACTTGCGGGTCTCTTGGACGATGAAAGCTTGCTTCTCTGTTGATTACCGCCTCCCCTTCTGCTTCACGGGGCGCACGTTGGGGCACACGTTGTGGTGATGCTCAATTACGCCCCTCGGGACCCCTGCTAGCTGATCAGGTTCCCACGTGAATACCTTCCTGTTCGCGCGTAGGAACTTCACCAAGGCCTCCTCCTACTCGTGCTCGAGGTTGGCGCCTATGGTGAAGGTGGCGCTAGTAGATCCGTCCTCGTCGACCAGTACCTGCTTGGTTTCCGCCTTGTCTTGGGTGAATAGCTACTTCTTCTTGGCCGTTGCAGCCCCCTTGGGCTCAAGGGCGTCTGGCCGGCGAGCTGCGCCACCGCCGCGGTCTTGAAGGCAAGCTTGAGCGCTTGCAAGGCATCCCCGGTGTCTCCGGACACGATGAGGACGCCGCTACTCCCTGGCATCTTCATGAGGTTGTACGCTGGGTGAGTTGCGGCCATGAATCGGGCTAGTGCCGGGTAGCCGAGGATGGCGTTGTACGGGAGGCCGATGGGGGCGATGTCGAAGTCGATTAGCTCCGTGCGGAAGTTGTCGTAGGTGCTGAAGGTCACCGGAAGGCGGATCTACCCCACGGAGCCGGTGGAGCCGCCTCCGACGCCCAAGAAGGGCCTGCTGGGCTGAAGCCGCTCCGGCGGTACGTGGAGGAGGCTGAAGGCTTCCACCGAGAGCACGCTGAGGCCAGCACCGCCGTCGATGAGGGTCCTGGTGACGGCCACTTGACAGATGGTGGGGGTGCACAGCATTGGGAGCGCGCCCGAGCAGGCCGAGTTGGAGGGGTGATCATCCGAGCTGAAGGCCAGATTGGCTCTAGGTACCGCCCAGCCCGGAGGAGCCCCATGCAGCGCGAAGCGGCGCCGATCTGGCGGACGAATGGTTTGATGTGGCAGCCTGAAAGTGGTGCCTACGAGCCACCTAGGAGAGCTGCGATGACCTTGTGCGCCGGTGCAGCGCACTGGGTGAGGAAGAGGCCACGCAGCTCCCCCCAAGAGGCCATGGAAGCCGTCGGCAGGTGGAGTAGCCACATGCACAGGACGCCGGTGAGGGCCATGGGAAACCAGTTAGCCATGACCCTTTCGTCGCCCCCGGCCTCGAGGATGGCCTCCTCGTACGCCAGCAGGGAAGCTAGCGGATCGGTCGTGCTGTTGTAGCGCGGTGGCATCTCCGGCTTGAAACTGTTCGGCCATCGCACCTGTCACAAGGCGGTGGCCAAGGCTCAGAGCCCCCTGGCCCCCGTGCTAGCGCTGGCAACTGGAGCGGGCGGCACGCTGCCCATCATGAGGGCGAACCGCGGTGTTGGCGGAGAGCGGGTTGGTGGAAGGGAAAGCTCCGGCGCACCCCTTACCTGGCGCGCCAAATGTCGGATTTCGGGTTCCGGCAGACCCTCAAGGTTCAAACTCTGGGGTGCACGTGGGGATCACACCTCCTGCCTACCCATGTCTCGCTGCCTCGCAAGGATCTAAACTACACGAAGAACAACACAAGGGACACGAGGTTTATACTAGTTCGGGCCACCACTGTGGTGTAATACCCTACTCTAGTTTGTGGTGTGGTTGATTGCCTCAGGGGGCTGATGATGAACAACACAAGGGAAGAACAGCCTCACGAGGGGCTGTTCTTGGCTGGTGCAATGAACTGCTTGGGTGAGTTCAGTCGCCTCTCTCTCTCTCTCTCTCTCTCTCTCTCTCTCTCTCTCTCTCTCTCTCTCTCTTGTTTTTCCCAAAATCTCCTCTCTTCTACCATGCGGTGGCTAGCTCTATTTATAGAGGGAGGCCCTGGGCCCCTTCCCAAATATTGAGCGGGAAGGGCGCCAACAATTGGCCATTTTGAAGGGGAACATCTAGTACACTTATCCTGACTAAAGTCGGTCCTCGCCTACCAAAGACCCTAACGGTGACGCCGGCTTGGGCTCCATGATGACCTCCATCGTGTCGTCCTGCTGGTCTTGGTCTTGTTGCACCGAAATGGTTGCCTTTGCTTGATACTCTTGCCTGCGCTTGCCCCCTTTGCACCAAAGCGGAAACAAGGACTCTACGCAGGCTGGCGCCCGCCTGGTGCCCGCCTGGCCTCGGTCGTCATGGCTTGCGTCATGGGCACCTCGTGAGGTACCCCGCCTTCATCTCTCCGCCTCCTCGCGAGCCAGCCTAACGAGGCTGTGCCCGAGGAAGCCTCCTGTCGTCCGCCCAACGAGTCTTGGCCCCTCGCGAGGGTCTTGAGTATGTGTTGATGAAGATGGGCCGTACTGGGCCACTCCCTGAGCCACACCGCGGGCCGTAGGAAGGCAAGTCTGGGTACCCCCATTCCCAGAACACCGACAAAAGTCATGCTAGTTGAGGTGATTATGAACTGCTTAGTGATGAAGTTGGAGCACAATTTTATTTATTAATTGTCTTCCTTATGAGTGGCGGTCGGGGACGAGCGATGGTCTTTTCCTACCAATCTATCCCCCTAGGAGCATGCGTGTAGTACTTTGTTTTTGATGACTTATAGATGAAGGAAATATGCCCTAGAGGCAATAATAAAGTTATAATTTATTTCCTCATATCATGATAAATGTTTATTATTCATGCTAGAATTGTATTAACCGGAAACATGATACATGTGTGAATACATAGACAAACATAATGTCACCAGTATGCCTCTACTTGACTAGCTCATTAATCAAAGATGGTTATGTTTCCTAACCATAGACATGTGTTGTCATTTGATTAATGGGATCACATCATTAGAAGAATGATGTGATTGACTTGACCCATTCCGTTAGCCTAGCACTTGATTGTTTAGTATGTTGCTATTGCTTTCTTCATGACTTATACAAAGTTCCTGCAACATCGAGATTATGCAACTCCCGTTTACTGGAGGAACACTTTGTGTGCTACCAAACGTCACAACGTAACTAGGTGATTATAAACGAGCTCTACAGGTGTCTCTGAAGGTACATGTTGAGTTGGCGTATTTCGAGATTAGGTTTTGTCACTCCGATTGTTGGAGAGGTATCTCTGGGCCCTCTCGGTAATGCACATCACTATAAGCCTTGCAAGCAATGTAGCTAATGAGTTAGTTACGGAATGATGCATTACGTAACGAGTAAAGAGACTTGCCGGTAACGAGATTGAACTAGGTATTGGATACCGACGATCGAATCTCGGGTAAGTAACATACCGATGACAAAGGGAACAATGTATGTTGTTATGCGGTTTGACCGATAAAGATCTTCGTAGAATATGTAGGAGCCAATATGAGCATCTAGGTTCCACTATTGGTTATTGACCAGGAACAGTTCTAGGTCATGTCTACATAGTTCTCGAACCCGTAGGGTCCGCATGCTTAACATTACGATGACAGTTTTATTATGAGTTTATAAGTTTTGATGTACCGAAGGTTGTTCGGAGTCCCGGATACGATCACGGATATGACGAGGAGTCTCGAAATGGTCGAGACATAAAGATTGATATATTGGAAGCCTATTTTTGGATATCGAAATCGTTCCGGGTGAAATCGGGATTTTATGGGAGTACCGGGGAGTTACCGGAACCCCCGGGGGTTAATGGGCCTACATGGGCCATGAGGGAGAAGATGAGGGCCGGCCAGGGCAGGCCGCGCGCCCCATCTCCCCTAGTCCGAATAGGACAAGTAAGGGGGAGGGGGCGGCGCCACCCTTTCCTCTTTCCCCTCCCCCCTTTCCTTTTCCATCAAGGCAAGAGGAGGGAGTCCTACTCCCGGTGGGAGTAGGACTCCTCCAGGCGCACCCCTAGGGGGCCGGCCGCACCTCCCCCTCCCTCCTTTATATACGAGGGCAGGGGGCACCTCTAGACACACAAGTTGATCATCGTGACCGTTCCTTAGCCATGTGCGGTGCCCCCATCCACCATATTCCACCTCGGTCATATCGTTGCGGTGCTTAGGCGAAGCTCTGCGTCGGTAGAACATCATCATTGTCACCATGCCGTCGTGCTGACGGAACTCA
Organism: Aegilops speltoides; assembly: GCA_021437245.1. NCBI lineage: Eukaryota > Viridiplantae > Streptophyta > Magnoliopsida > Poales > Poaceae > Aegilops > Aegilops speltoides. Next base: position 273,551,754 of record CM038143.1, on the reverse strand, counting down.
TCCCCGACACCCTGCTGGATCAGAGTCCGGGGATCGTCATCGAGGTCAACGTGTGCTGAACTCGGAGGTGCCGGTGCTTGGATCGGTCGGATCGTGAAGACATACAGCTACATCAACCGTGTTGTCATAACGCTTCTGCTTTCGGTCTACGAGGGTACATGGACAACACTCTCCCCTCTCGTTGCTATGCATCACCATGATCTTGCGTGTGCGTAGGAATTTTTTTTGAAATTACTACGTTCCCCAACAGTGGCATCCGAGCCTGGTTTTATGCGTAGATGTCATATGCACGAGTAGAACACAAGTTAGTTGTGGGCGATACAAGTCATACTGCTTACCAGCATGTCATACTTTGGTTCAGCGGTATTGTGAGATGAAGCGGCCCGGACCGACATTACGCGTACGCTTACGCGAGACTGGTTTCACCGTTACGAGCACTCGTGCTTAAAGGTGACTGGCGGGTGTCTGTCTCTCTCACTTTAGTTCAACCGAGTGTGGCTACGCCCGGTCCTTGCAAAGGTTAAAACAACACTAACTTGACGAACTATCGTTGTGGTTTTGATGCATAGGTAAGAATGGTTCTTGCTAAGCCCGTAGCAGCCACGTAAAATTTGCAACAACAAAGTAGAGGACGTCTAACTTGTTTTTGCAGGGCATGTTGTGATGTGATATGGTCAAGACGTGATGCTATATTTTATTGTATGAGATGATCATGTTTTGTAACCGAAGTTATCGGCAACTGGCAGGAGCCATATGGTTGTTGCTTTATTGTATGAAATGCAAATGCCCTGTAATTGCTTTACTTTATCACTAAGCGGTAGCGATAGTCGTAGAAGCAATAGATGGCGTAACGACAACGATGCTACGATGGAGATCAAGGTGTCGCGCCGGTGACGATGGTGATCACGACGGTGCTTCGGAGATGGAGATCACAAGCACAAGATGATGATGGCCATATCATATCACTTATATTTATTGCATGTGATGTTTATCCTTTATGCATCTTATATTGCTTTGATTGACGGTAGCATTTTAAGATGATCTCTCACTAAATTATCAAGAAGTGTTCTCCCTGAGTATGCACCCTTGCGAAAGTTCTTCATGCTGAGACACCACATGATGATCGGGTGTGATAGGCTCTACGTTCAAATACAATGGGTGCAAAACAGTTGCACACATAGAATACTCAGGTTAAACTTGATGAGCCTAGCATATACAGATATGGCCTCGGAACACGGAGATCAAAAGGTCGAACGTGAATCATATAGTAGATATGATCAACATAGTGATGTTCACCATTGAAACTACTCCATCTCACGTGATGATCGGACATGGTTTAGTTGATTTGGATCACGTGATCACTTAGATGACTAGAGAGATGTCTGTCTAAGTGGGAGTTATTTAGTAATATGATTAATTGAACTTAAATTTATCATGAACTTAATACCTGATAGTATTTTGCTTGTCTATGTTTGTTGTATATAGATGGCTCGTGCTATTGTTCCGTTGAATTTTAATGCGTTCCTTGAGAAAGCTAAGTTGAAAGATGATGGTAGCAATTACACGGACTGGGTCCATAACCTGAGGATTATCCTCATTGCTGCATAGAAGAATTACGTCCTGGAAGCACCGCTGGGTGCCAGGCCTGCTGCTGATGCAACTGACGATGTTAAGAATGTCTGGCAGAGCAAAGCTGATGACTACTCAATAGTTCGGTGTGCCATGCTTTACGGCTTGGAACCGGGTCTTCAACGACGTTTTGAATGTCATGGATCATATGAGATGTTCCAGGAGTTGAAGTTAATACTTCAAGCAAATGCCTGGATTGAGAGATATGAAGTCTCCAATAAGTTCTATAACTGTAAAATGGAGGAGAATAGTTCTGTCAGTGAACACATACTCAAAATGTCTGGGTATAATAATCACTTGATTAAACTGGGAGTTAATCTTCCTGATGATAGTGTCATTGACAGAATTCTTCAATCACTGCCACCAAGCTACAAGAGCTTTGTGATGAACTATAATATGCAAGGGATGGACAAGACTATTCCCGAGCTGTTCGCAATGCTAAAAGCTACGGAGGTAGAAATCAAGAAGGAGCATCAAGTGTTGATGGTTAACAAGACCACCAGTTTCAAGAAAAAGGGCAAAGGGAAGAACGGGAACTTCAAGAAGAACAGCAAACAAGTTGCTGCTCAAGAGAAGGAACCCAAGTCTGGACCTAAGCCTGAGACTGAGTGCTTCTATTGCAAGCAGACTGGACACTAGAAGCGGAACGGCCCCATGTTTTTGGCGGATAAGAAGGATGGCAAAGTGAACAAAGGTATATGTGATATACATGTTATTGATGTGTACCTTACTAATGCTCGCATGATAGTACAGGTATTTGATCTTGGTTACATTGCTAATATTTGTAACTTCAAGCAGGGACTACGGATTAGCGAAGATTGGCTAAGGGCGAGGTGACGATCTTGGCGTGGGAAATGGTTCCAAAGTCGATGTGATCGCAGTCGGCACGCTACCTCTACATCTACTATCGGGATTAGTTTTAGACCTAAATAATTGTTATTTGGTGCCAGCGTTGAGGATGAACATTATATCTGGATCTTGTTTGATGTGACACAGTTATTCATTTAAGTCAGAGAATAATGGTTGTTCTATTTATATGAGTAATATCTTTTATGGTCATGCACCCTTGAAGAGTGGTCTATTTTTATTGAATCTCGATAGTAGTGATACACATATTCATAATGTTGAAGCCAAAAGATGCAGAGTTGATAATGATAGTGCAACTTATTTGTGGCACTGCCATTTAGGTCATATCAGTGTAAAACGCATGAAGAAACTCCATGGTGATAGACTTTTGGAATCACTTGATTATGAATCACTTGGTACTTGCGAACCGTGCCTCATGGGCAAGATGACTAAAACGCCGTTCTCCGGAACTATGGAGCGAGCAACTGATTTGTTGGAAATCATACATACTGATGTATGTGGTCCAATGAATATTATGGCTCGCGGCGGGTATCGTTATTTTCTCACCTTCACATATGATTTGAGCAGATATGGGTATATCTTCTTAATGAAACACAAGTCTGAAACATTTGAAAAGTTCAAAGAATTTCAGAGTGAAGTGGAAAATCATCGTAACAAGAAAATAAAATTTGTACGATCTGATCGTGGAGGAGAATATCTGAGTTACGAGTTTGGTTTACATTTGAAACAATACGGAATAGTTTCGCAACTCACGCCACCCGGAACACCACAACGAAATGGTGTGTCTGAACGCCGTAATCGTACTTTACTAGATATGGTGCGATCTATGATGTCTCTTAATGATTTACCGCTATCGTTTTGGGGTTATGCTTTAGATACGGTCGCATTCACGTTAAATAGGGCACCATCAAAATCCGTTGAGACAAGGCCTTATGAACCGTGGTTTGGCAAGAAACCAAAGTTGTCGTTTCTTAAAGTTTGGGGCTGTGATTCTTATGTGAAGAAACTTGTAGGATCGTTGAAGGCAAGAGTGTCTAGAGGGGGGGTGATTAGACAACTCGACAAGATAAAAGATTATGCCTTTTGATTAACATAGGTTCATAGCAAATTCACAATGAAGGACAAGTCAAGCATCATGCATACAAGTCGAGCAACATACTAAGCATGCAATTCTAGAGTATAGGGCAGCGGAAAGTAAATTGCATGAATAGTAAGGAGAGATTGTGAAGAGCAAACGCAATTGGAACACGGAGATTTTTCTCGTGGTTCCGATAGGTGGTGCTATCGTCAATCCACGTTGATGGAGACTTCAACCCACGGAGGGTAGCGGCTGCTGCTTGAGTCCACGGAGGCTCCACCCACGAAGGGTCCACGAAGAAGCAACCTTGTCTATGCCATCATGGCTTCGTCCACGGAGGACTAGCCTTACTGGGGTAGATCTTCACGAAGTAGGCGATCTCCTTGCCCTTACAAACTCCTTGGTTCAACTCCACATCATGACGGAGGCTCCCAAGCGACACCTAACCAATCTAGGAGGCACCACCCTCCAAAAGGTAATAGATGGGGTTGGTGATGATGAACTCCTTGCTCTTGTGCTTCAAATGATAATCTCCCCAACACTCAACTCTCCTCACTGATTTGGCTGTGGTGGAGGAAGGGATTGAGTGGAAAGCAACTTGGGAAGACTAGAAATCAAGTTTCATATGGTGGGAGTGGAGCAACTTGATCTCAACACAAGGGTAGGTAGTTTTCTTCTCAGAAATGTAAGGTAGGAGTGGTAGTTCTTTCTGATGGCTCTCTCACGAATGAAGAGGAGGTGGAGGGGTATTTATAGCCTCCACACAAAATCCAACCGTTACACACATTTGACCAATCTCGGTCAGACCGAAGTTGACAACTCGGTCAGACCGAAAGTTCAAATCTTGTGAACGTTGGGATTTTCGGTGGGACCGAAAATACAATCTCGGTTAGTCCGATTCTTCCAAAGTCTAGGGTTTGCCAATCTCGGTGGGACCGACTTTCTCATCTCGGTGACACCGATTTGAGTCTGAAGGTTCTGAAGCTTGGCAACACCAATTCGAATGACCGAGTTTGGAATCGGAAAATCCGAGATTCTTAGGGTTTGGCTATATGGTGAGGTGGTTCATCTCGGTGTGGTGAGTTTGGAATCGGTGGGACCGAGATTACTTATGAGTTTATGTTGGAATGAAAGATTGCTGATAGTTTGAGAGATAAATCACTAAGCACTTAGAGCAACCAGATCATCATCATAACCTCACCCCCTTTCTTGGATCACTAAACCAAAAATGGAGTCTTGAGCTTTTGCCAATCCTTTCCTTAGCATCCTAGGGGTTCACCTCTCTAGTCCTTTTGCCATGCCAGAGTGGTTGACTTTCCTGAAACATACTTGATAAAAGCATTAGTACAACCACAAAGTATGTTGTCATTAATTACCAAAACCACCTAGGGAGCAAATGTGCTTTCAATCTCCCCCTTTTTGGTAATTGATGGCAACACACAGAAAAAGATATCAATGCTTACTGAAAGAAAGACAAGGTTAACATTAAAGCTTTGACAAACATGTAGTACACAAGCTCCCCCTACAAGTGTGCAAGATTTTAGATTTTGGTTTTGGACTACCACAAGCACACATGAGAGAAAAGCAAGATGTCTTTGCATGCAGCTTGGCTATATGCATCAGAGCGAGATGAGGGTAAATGAGAGATGATGCATATGTGCATGGTGATTTCTTGCAAATAAGTATTCACAAGCAAGTCACCATCATGCACATCCTGCAAGATGCATATACTTACCTTGAAGTTCCTTGGTGATGTACCTGAAGAAATAAACTTGGGAAAACACGGTTAGATAACACAAGAGTAGTTCTTCAACCAACAGCAAGAACATCAAGAGTACCAAGCCAGGGATGACATGTATAAAGAGTGTCTCATGATGAGCACTAGCTTGAATCAACCAACATGTCTCCCAAGACTAAAAGATTTTCAATGAGCTCTGAGAGATTTTGCTTTTCATAAAATACCAATTGTGATCTTTTAAGATACCAATTGTATAAGATACCAATTGTACATTTCAGAATATACCAATGGTGAGAGCAAGAGAAGCAAAATCAGGAGAATAATGCCAAAAGTATGATCACAGTGAAATATATGGCAAAGCTTTGATGTGATCCTCTCCCCCTTAAGGTAAGGATGTTTTTCTTCCTTTAAGATATCTTTTCTCCCCTTATCCTCCAATCTTCCCTTAAGCACCTCCCCCTAAATCTTCTCCCCCTTTGACATCAAGTGCCGAAAAGGACAGTGAACCAGGAAGGGCAGGAAAGATGGAAGGAAAGAAGTGGGTTCATTAAGAATCACAACTGAGCAACTTTAGTATGTAGAATGTAAATCAATTAGATGAGCTGTAGGAAATGTAGGGAAAAATTCAGCTCACTTTTCAAGAAATGTTTCAGAAGATTTGCAATGAATTTGTAAATGATTTTCAGGGAATTTATCAGAGCTAAAGGATATACACAGGAACAGAAGAAACAGAAATAAATAAAAATAAAAAGAGGTTGCTAGATGAAGATTTTTTTTTTAAAATAATAATAAGCAAGGAAACTCAATGAGAGAGCAAGAGAAAAAACAGAGAGACTCCAAGACATATGTACTTCATCTAGATAGGGGTCGGCGACAAAGTCACCTGTGTTTGAGTATATTGACTTAGGAGTCAAATGAGAACATTTGATCATAGGTCATACTCATCGTTTAAGCTCAAAATGGGGTTACCATTTTTCGATTAAGCATTTGATGTGATCACATCTTTTGAAGCTGCTTGTACTCATGTCTTTGAGCAAAGCCTTTTCAAGATGTGAAAGACATACCTTGGGCTTGTTGTTGCTTGTTCTCATGTAGGTGAACTTGATGTTGATGCTCATAGGATGTGAAGTTTGAGCACCATTTTTCAAGTGTGTAGTTCATCTTCCTACATGGGTTAGGCAAGCAAGGAAATACTCAAGAATATCCAATATGACATGAGTGAAGTACTAGAAGTATATGGTGTCAAAAAGGATATGTGGAATTTTGTTCCTTGAACTCAACATCCCAAGAGCTAGATACTTGGTCAATGACAAGATTACTCAAGATTTGAGTGAGTGTGATAATCTTGTAGAATGTAGACCATCCAAGTACCTGCAAGGAGTTAGATGCAATACAAGGGGGCAAATGTGTCCAAGACATATGATCATCATCATAAGAGAAATATCAAGGATTAGTCAATTAGGCTCATGCCTCGCATGCATCAATGGAGTTTTCACTCCAAGTTTGAAGCATCAATGATGTTCAACTCACTCCTCAAGCGACAAAACACTTTCTCATCAAGTGGTTTTGTGAAGATATCTGCAAGCTGTTTGTCGATCTGAACATGCTTAAGATCAATGTCACCCTTAGCAATATGATCACGAATAAAATGGTGGCGAACTTCAATGTGTTTCGTGCGAGAGTGTTGCACGGATTGTGTCCAATCTTAATTGCACTCTCGTTGTCACAAAGCAAAGGAACATGTCTCGCATGTATCCCATAGTCCTTAAGCATTTGTTTCATCCATAGCAACCGAGCACAACACGAACCAGCAGCAATATATTCTCGCTTCGCGATCGATAACGATATTGAGTTTTGTTTCTTGGATGACCAAGATACAAGGGATCGACCGAGAAATTGACATGTACCGAAGTTGACTTTCTATCTATCTTGTCTCGGCATAGTCCGAGTCGGAATAGCCAACAAGATCGAAAGAGGCCCTCTTAGGATACCAAATGCCAAAGTTAGGTGTGTGTATCAAATATCTCACAATTCTTTTAACAGCTTTAAGATGACATTCTTTAGGAGCAGCTTGATATCGAGCACACATGCATACACTCAACATAATATCAGGACGAGAAGCACAGAGATATAGTAGAGAACCAATCATGGATCGATATACCTTTTGATCAACAGGTTCTCCATCTTTAGTCAAATCATTATGTCCATTAGTAGGCATGGGGGTTCTCATACCTTTGCTCTCTTGCATGTTGAACTTCTTGAAGAGATCCTTAGTGTACTTAGTTTGTGAGACAAAAGTACCCTCCTTAGATTGCTTGATTTGCAACCCAAGGAAGAACTTGAGTTCACTCATCATGGACATCTCATACTTCTCTGACATAAGCTTCCCAAACTTCTCACTAAAATCAGGGTTAGTTGATCCAAAGATAATATCATCGACATATATTTGGCACACAAATAGTTCTCCGTCAACCCTTTTTGTGAAAAGCGTTGAGTCAATTTTACCAATTTCAAATCCTTTTTCAAGAAGAAAGCTAGTCAAGCATTTGTACCAAGCTCTAGGGGCTTGTTTAAGACCATAAAGAGCTTTGTGCAATTTATAAACATGATTAGGCTTTTTAGGATTCACAAACCCGGGAGGTTGTTTCACAAGTACTTCCTCCTCAATTTCACCATTCAGAAAAGCACTTTTAATGTCCATTTGATAGAGAGTAATGTTATGGTGGTTGGCATAAGCAAGAAGAATGCGAATGGACTCAAGTCTAGCAGCGGGGCATAGGTCTCACCATAGTCCATACCTTCGACTTGTGTGTAACCTTGTGCTCTGAGGCGAGCCTTGTTGCGGATGACTTGTCCATCTTCATCTTGCTTGTTCGAAACACCCATTTGGTTCCAATGACGTTTTGATCATCATTGGGCTTCTCTACCAAAGACCAAGCGTTGTTCCTCTCGAAGTTGTGCAGCTCTTCATGCATAGCGTTCACCCAATCCGGGTCTTCAAGCGCTTCTTCTACCTTCATAGGTTCAAGACTTGAAATAAATGAGTAATGCTCACAAAAGTTAGCTAAGCGAGTTTTAGAGCGAGTGATTCTCCCAGTCGATGTCATTCATCATTTGTTCCACGGGATGGTCTTTCTTGACTCTTTCTCGAACTCGGGATAGCTTTTGTCGTGGTCGTGGCTGAGCTTCCTCATCATCCTCATCTTCTTCTCCATCTGTGTTGTTGGTGTTGTCTTGAGGTGGTGGAGAAGGAGGTTGTGGTGGATCTTCTTGTCGCACTTCCTCATCTTGGTGAGTTCCACTTGTGGAAGCCTCCATGTTGCCTTGAGGTTCACCTTGCCGTGAGGTAGGGGCTCCACATATGTAGATGAGGTACTCTCCTTCACTTCCATGGGACGAATCTTTCCAATGGATAAATCTTGAATGGCTTCGATGGGTCCTTGTCTCCTACATCAATAGGCATTTGCTCTACTTGCGAGCCATTAGATTCATCAAACTTCACATCTACCGTCTCTTCAACCTTTGGGTGAAATTATTGTGACACGGTTGGTGTGAGAGTTTGATCCATAACCGAGGAAAAAGCCTTCATGAGTTTTAGGAGCAAATTTAGACCGACGATGCTTATCAAGAATATAGCATTTTGAACCAAAGACACGAAAATATCCCACTTGGGGTTTGTTACCCGTAAGGAGCTCGTATGAAGTCTTGCCGAGAAGCTTGTGAAGATAAAGTCTGTTGATGGCATGACAAGCTGTCTCAACGGCTTCACCCCAAAAGTGTTTTGGTGTCTTGTATTCATCAAGCATTGTCCTCGCCATCTCAATGAGTGTTCGGTTCTTCCTCTCAACAACCCCGTTTTGTTGAGGTGTGTGCGTAGCTGAGAACTCATGTAGAATCCCTTCCTCATCGAGAAAAGAGTCCACATGGGCGTTCTTGAACTCCGTTCCGTTGTCCTCCGAACCTTCTTGATCTTCACCTCAAATTGATTACGAGCCTTTCTAGCAAAGGTTTTGAAGATTTTCGAACCTGCGATTTGTCATCAAGTAGAAATACCCACGTAAATCTTGAAAAGTCATCAACAATAACTAGACCAAAGGAGTTACCACCAAGGCTTTTGTAAGCATTGGGACGAAAGATCCATATGAAGAAGCTCAAGCGGTCTCCTTGTGGTCATGATATTCTTCACGGATGACTTCCTCCTACTTGTTTTCCCTTGACATGCCTTGCAGAGTCTATCTTTGTCAAAGAAAACATATTTAACACCAAGAATGTGATCTCCTTTGATTAGCTTATCTAAATTTCGCATACCAACATGTCCAAGCCTTCTATGCCAAAGCCAACCTTTTGCAGATTTAGCGATAAAGCAAGTTCTAGGTTGAGCTTTCTTAGTGAAATCGACAATGTATAGGTCACCTCTACGAATGCGGTAAAAACCATGTTATGATTGTCACTCTGAAAAACTTGGCAATCTACTTTGGTGAATAGCACATTGTATCCAAAGTCAGCTAATCTAGACACGGAAAGTAAATTGTATCCAAGTGATTCAACAAGCATGACATTTTTAATGGAGCTATCATGAGATATGGCCACCTTACCAAGGCCAAGTACCTTACCCTTGGAGTTGTCTCCAAAAGTCACATACTTGCGTGGACCATCGTTCTTTGCAAGCTCTCGAAACATGTCTTCATCTCCGGTCATGTGATCGGTGCATCCACTATCAAGAATCCATTCTTTGCCACGGATATGTAGTCTCTCATATTTGCCATTAGGTGAGACTCTTCATGATCTTGTCTAGCTCGGTGTCGAATCGTCATCATGCTCATGCTCATCATCATATTGACCCATAGATAATTCATCATCAATACCTAGGTCAATTTGACAATGACTTGCATCAGTTTTATCAACGTGATAATAGTCATCGGAATGCAAAACAAGAGCATTTCTTATTCGAACATTGATAAAACCGGGATCACCCTTCTTTTCATAAGATCTCGAAGCTCAAAGAAGCATTTATCAAAGTTAGGATCTTTGGGCGCAACATATCAAATTCAACAGTCTTGTATAGAATTTCATCAAGACCTCTCAACGAGTAGTCCGGATAAAGTTCTTCCAAGAACTTCCACATAGCATGGGCGCACTCAAAGTTAAGTGACAAGCTCAAGCAAGTTATCGAGCAAACCTCTAATGATAAGATTGACAGTTCTAAGGTTGCGAAGCAAATTAAGCTCTTCATCTCTGTAGGGTGCAAGGGGTCAAATGGTGGTACATATGGGGTTTCAACATATTTGCGCAAGTTGTATATCTTAAAGATAGCAAGCATTTCAATCCTCCACGAGTTATAGGACACTCCATCAAGAATAGGCACTCTATGACTAACACTCCCAAGCGTGAACCGTCCATCTTCCTCCAATGGTGTGCAAACCAAAGCAATGGAGACCAATGCTCGATACCAATTGTAGGATCGTTGAAGGCAAGAGTGTCTAGAGGGGGGGTGATTAGACAACTCGACAAGATAAAAGATTATGCCTTTTGATTAACATAGGTTCATAGCAAATTCACAATGAAGGACAAGTCAAGCATCATGCATACAAGTCGAGCAACATACTAAGCATGCAATTCTAGAGTATAGGGCAGCGGAAAGTAAATTGCATGAATAGTAAGGAGAGATTGTGAAGAGCAAACGCAATTGGAACACGGAGATTTTTCTCGTGGTTCCGATAGGTGGTGCTATCGTCAATCCACGTTGATGGAGACTTCAACCCACGGAGGGTAACGCTGCCATGAGTCCACGGAGGCTCCACCCACGAAGGGTCCACGAAGAAGCAACCTTGTCTATGCCATCATGGCTTACGTCCACGGAGGACTAGCCTTACTCGGGGTAGATCTTCACGAAGTAGGCGATCTCCTTGCCCTTACAAACTCCTTGGTTCAACTCCACATCATGACGGAGGCTCCCAAGCGACACCTAACCAATCTAGGAGGCACCACCCTCCAAAAGGTAATAGATGGGGTTGGTGATGATGAACTCCTTGCTCTTGTGCTTCAAATGATAATCTCCCCAACACTCAACTCTCCTCACTGATTTGGCTGTGGTGGAGGAAGGGATTGAGTGGAAAGCAACTTGGGAAGACTAGAAATCAAGTTTCATATGGTGGGAGTGGAGCAACTTGATCTCAACACAAGGGTAGGTAGTTTTCTTCTCAGAAATGTAAGGTAGGAGTGGTAGTTCTTTCTGATGGCTCTCTCCACGAATGAAGAGGAGGTGGAGGGGTATTTATAGCCTCCACACAAAATCCAACCGTTACACACATTTGACCAATCTCGGTCAGACCGAAGTTGACAACTCGGTCGGACCGAAAGTTCAAATCTTGTGAGCGTTGGGATTTTCGTGGGACCGAAAATACAATCTCGGTTAGTCCGATTCTTCCAAAGTCTAGGGTTTGCCAATCTCGGTGGGACCGACTTTCTCATCTCGGTGACACCGATTTGAGTCTGAAGGTTCTGAAGCTTGGCAACACCAATTTCGAATGACCGAGTTTGGAATCGGAAAATCCGAGATTCTTAGGGTTTGGCTATATGGTGAGGTGGTTCATCTCGGTGTGGTGAGTTTGGAATCGGTGGGACCGAGATTACTTATGAGTTTATGTTGGAATGAAAGATTGCTGATAGTTTGAGAGATAAATCACTAAGCACTTAGAGCAACCAGATCATCATCATAACCTCACCCCCTTTTAATAGTATTGGCTTTCCTATGGACTCAATGTGATCTTGGATCACTAAACCAAAAATGGAGTCTTGAGCTTTTGCCAATCCTTTCCTTAGCATCCTAGGGGTTCACCTCTCTAGTCCTTTTGCCATGCCAGAGTGGTTGACTTTCCTGAAACATACTTGATAAAAGCATTAGTACAACCACAAAGTATGTTGTCATTAATTACCAAAACCACCTAGGGAGCAAATGTGCTTTCAAAACTTCAACCAGATAAGCTCGAACCCAAATCGGAGAAATGTGTCTTCGTAGGATACCCAAAATAGACTGTTGGGTACACCTTCTATCACAGATCTGAGGGCAAGATTTTCGTTGCTAAATTCGGATCCTTTCTAGAGAAGGAGTTTCTCTCGAAAGAAGTGAGTGGGAGGAAAGTAGAACTTGATGAGGTAACCGTACCTGCTCCTTTATTGGAAAGTAGTTCATCACAAGAACCGGTTCATGTGACAACTACACCAATTAGTGAGGAAGCTAATGATATTGATCATGAAACTTCAGATCAAGTTTCTACTGAACCTCGTAGGTCTACCAGAGTAAGATCCGCACCAGAGTGGTACGGTAATCCTATTCTGGAAGTCATGTTACTTGACCGTGGCAAACCTACGAACTATGAGGAAGCGATGATGAGCCCAGATTCCATGTATGAGAACAAAGTATGGACTTTGGTTGACTTGCCCGATGATCGGCAAGCCATTGAGAATAAATGGATTTTTAAGAAGAAGACTGACGCTGATGGTAAGGTAACTGTCTACAAAGCTCGACTTGTTGCAAAAGGTTTTCGACAAGTTCAAGGGGTTGACTATGATGAGACTTTCTCACCCGTAGCGATGCTTATGTCCGTCCGAATCATGTTAGCAATTGCCGCATTTTATCATTATGAAATTTGGCAAATGGATGTCAAAACTATGTTCTTGAATGGATTTCTGGAAGAAGAGTTGTATATGATGCAACCAGAAGGTTTTGTCGATCCAAAAGGTGCTAACAAAGTATGCAAGCTCCAGCGATCCATTTATGGACTGGTGCAAGCATCTCGGAGTTGGAATAAACCGTTTGATAGTGTGATCAAAGTATATGGTTTTATACAGACTTTTGGAGAAGCTTGTATTTACAAGAAAATGAGTGGGAGCTCTGTAGCATTTCTAATATTATATGTAGATGACGTATTATTAATTGGAAATGATATAGAATTTCTGGATAGCATAAAGGGATACTTGAATAAAAGTTTTTCAATGAAAGACCTCGGTGAAGCTTCTTACATATTGGGCATCAAGATCTATAGAGATAGATCAAGATGCTTAATTGGACTTTCACAAAGCACATACCTTGATAAAGTTTTGAAAAAGTTCAAAATGGATTAGGCAAAGAAAGGGTTCTTGCCTGTATTACATTGTGTGAAGTTGAGTCAGACTCAATGCCTGACCACAACAGAAGATAGAGAGAAAATGAAAGATGTTCCCTATGCTTCAGCCATAGGCTCTATCATGTAGGCAATGCTGTGTACCAGACCTGACGTATGCTTAGCAATAAGCATAGCAGGTAGGTACCAAAGTAATCCAGGAGTGGATTACTGGACAGCGGTCAAGAACATCCTGGAATACCTGAAAAGGACTAAGGATATGTTTCTCATTTATGGAGGTGAGAAAGAGCTAGTCATAAATGGTTACGTCGATGCAAGCTTTGACACTGATCCGGACGATTCTAAATTGCAAACCGGATACGTGTTTTTATTAAACGATGGAGCTGTAAGTTGGTGCAGTTCTAAACAAAGTGTCGTGGTGGGATCTACATGCGAAGCGGAGTACATAGCTGCTTCGGAAGAAGCAAATGAAGGAGTCTGGATGAAGGAGTTCATTTCCGATCTAGGTGTAATACCTAGTGCATCGGGACCAATGAAGATCTTCTGTGACAATACTGGTGCAATTGCCTTAGCAAAGGAATCCAGATTTTACAAGAGGGCCAAGCACATCAAGAGACGCTTCAATTCCATCCGGGACCAAGTCCAGGTGGGAGACATAGAGATTTGCAAGATACATATGGATCTGAATGTTGCAGACCCGTTGACTAAGCCTCTTCCACGAGCAAAACATGATCAGCACCAAGACTCCATGGGTGTTAGAATCATTACTGTATAATCTAGATTATGGACTCTAGTGCAAGTGGGAGACTGAAGGAAATATGCCCTAGAGGCAATAATAAAGTTATTATTTATTTCCTCGTATCATGATAAATGTTTATTATTCATGCTAGAATTGTATTAACCGGAAACATGATACATGTGTGGATACATAGACAAACATAATGTCACTAGTATGCCTCTACTTGACTAGCTCATTAATGAAAGATGGTTATGTTTCCTAACCATAGACATGTGTTGTCATTTGATTAACGGGATCACATCATTAGAAGAATGATGTGATTGACTTGACCCATTCCGTTAGCCTAGCACTTGATCGTTTAGTATGTTGCTATTGCTTTCTTCATGACTTATACAAAGTTCCTGCAACTATGAGATTATGCAACTCCCGTTTACCGAAGGAACACTTTGTGTGCTACCAAACGTCACAACGTAATTGGGTGATTATAAAGGAGCTCTACAGGTGTCTCTGAAGGTACATGTTGAGTTGGCGTATTTCGAGATTAGGTTTTGTCACTCCGATTGTTGGAGAGGTATCTCTGGGCCCTCTCGGTAATGCACATCACTATAAGCCTTGCAAGCAATGTAGCTAATGAGTTAGTTAAGGAATGATGCATTACGTAACGAGTAAAGATACTTGCTGGTAATGAGATTGAACTAGGTATTGGATACCGACGATCGAATCTCGGGTAAGTAACATACCGATGACAAAGGGAACAACGTATGTTGTTCTGCGGTTTGACCGATAAAGATCTTTGTAGAATATGTAGGAGCCAATATGAGCATCCAGGTTCCGCTGTTGGTTATTGACCAGGAACAGTTCTAGGTCATGTCTACATAGTTCTCGAACCCGTAGGGTCCGCACGCTTAATGTTACGATGACAGTTTTATTATGAGTTTATAAGTTTTGATGTACCAAGGTTGTTTGGAGTCCCGGATGTGCTCACAGACATGACGAGGAGTCTTGAATTGGTCGAGACATAAAAATTGATATATTGGAAGCCTATATTTGGATATCGGAATCGTTCCAGGTGAAATCGGGATTTTACCGGAGTATCGGGGAGTTACCGGAACCCCCCCCCCCCGGGGGTTAATGGGCCTACATGGGCCATGAGGGAGAAGAGGGGGCGCCTCCCTTTCCTCTTTCCCCTCCCCCCTTTCCTTCTCCATCAAGGCAAGAGGAGGGAGTCCTACTCCCGGTGGGAGTAGGACTCCTCCAGGTGCACCCCTAGGGGGCCGGCCGCACCTCCCCCCTCCCTCCTTTATATACAGGGGCAGGGGGGCACCTCTAGACACACAAGTTGATCATCGTGATTGTTCCTTAGCCGTGTGTGGTGCCCCCCTCCACCATATTCCACCTCGGTCATATCGTTGCGGTGCTTAGGCGAAGCCCTGCGTCGGTAGAACATCATCATCGTCACCACGCCGTCGTGCTGACGGAACTCATCCCCGACACCCTGCTGGATTGGAGTCCGTGGATCGTCATCGAGCTGAACGTGTGCTGAACTCGGAGGTGCCGTATGTTCGGTGCTTGTATTGGCCGAATCATGAAGACGTACGACTACATCAACCGCGTTGTCATAATGCTTCCGCTTTCGGTCTACGAGGGTACGTGGACAACACTCTCCCCTCTCGTTGCTATGCATCACCATGATCTTGCGTGTGCGTAGGAATTTTTTTTGAAATTACTACGTTCCCAACAATAGATTTTTGCAATAAGTATATAAGTTCTTTTGTCTAATGTTGAGTCCATGGATTATACACACCCTCACCCTTCCACCATTGCTAGCCTCTCTTGTGCCGTGCAACTTTCGCCGGTACCATACACCCACCATATACCTTCCTCAAAACAGCCACCATACCTACCTATTATGGCATTTCCATAGCCATTCCGAGATATATTGCCATGCAACTTTCCACCGTTCCGTTCATATGACACGCATTACTTTTGTCATATTGCTCTTTGCATAATCATGTAGCTGACATCGTATTTGTGGCAAGGCCACCTTCATAATCTTCATACATGTCGCTCTTGATTCATTGCATATCCCGGTACACCACCGGGGGCATTCATATAGAGTCATATCTTGTTCTAGCTTTGAGTTGTAGTTCTTGAGTTGTATATCCATAAAAGTGTGATGATCTTCATTATTAGAGCATTCTCCCAGTGAGGAAAGGATGTTGGAGCCTATGATTCCCACACAAGTCGTTATGAGACTTCAGACTTTACAAGAAGAAAAAAAGGCCAAATAGGAAAAAATAGAGAAAAAAAGGGAGGCCAAAGAAAAAAAAGAGAGAAAAAAGAAAAACAGAGAAAAAAGGAAAAAGGAAAAAAAGAAAATGAGAGAAAAAGAGAGAAGGGACAATGCTACTATCTCTTTTTCCACACTTGTGCTTCAAAGTAGCACCATGATCTTCATGATAGAGAGTCTCCGATGTTGTCACTTTCATATACTAGTTGGAATTTTCATTATAGAACTTGGCTTGTATCTTGCAATGATGGGCTTCCTCAAAATGCCCTAGGTCTTCGTGAGCAAGCGAGTTGGATGCACACCCACTTAGTTTCTTTTGTTGAGCTTTCATATATTTATAGCTCTAGTGCATCCGTTGCATGGAAATCCCTACTCACTCACATTGATATCTATTAATGGGCATCTCCATAGCCCATTGATACGCCTAGTTGGTGTGAGACTATCTTCTCCTTTTTGTCTTCTCCACAACCACCATTCTACTCCACATATAGTGTTATGTCCATGGCTCACGCTCATGTATTGCATGAAAGTTGAAAAAGTTTGAGATTACTAAAGTGTGAAACAATTGCTTGGCTTGTCATCGGGGTTGTGCATGATTAAATACTTTGTGTGATGAAGATAGAGCAACAGCCAGACTATATGATTTTGTAGAGATAACTTTTTTTGGCCATGTTATTTTGAGAAGACATGATTACATTGCTTAGTATGCTTGAAGTATCACCATCTCTTATGTCAATATGAACTTTTATTTTGAATCATTTGGATCTGAACATTCATGCCACAATAAAGAAAATTACATTGAGGATTATGCTAGGTAGCATTCCACATCAAAAACTCTGTTTTTATCATTTACCTACTCGAGGACAAGCAGGAATGAAGCTTGGGGATGCTTGATACGTCTCCAATGTATCTATAATTTTTGATTGTTACGTGCTATTATATTACCCCTTTTGGATGTTTATGGGCTTTATTTTACACATTTATATCATTTTTGGGACTAACCTACTAACCGGAGGCCCAGCCTGTATTGATGTTTTTTGCCTATTTCAGTATTTCGAAGAAAAGGAATACCAAATGGAGTCCAAACGGAATGAAACCTTCGGGAGCGTGATTTTTGGAATGAACGTGAACCAGAGGACTTGGAGTGCAAGTCAAGAAGCAACCAAGGCGGCCACAAGAGGGTAGGGCACGCCCCCCCTATAGGGCACGCCCCCTGTCTCGTGGGCCCCTCGGGCGGCCTCCGACGTACTTCTTCCTCCTATATAAGCCTACGTACCCCGAAGACATCCAGGGAGCCAATGTAACACAATTTCCACCATCGTAACCTTCTGTATCCGCAAGATCCCATCTTGGAGCCTTCGTCGGCGCTCCGCCGGAGGGGGAATCGACCACGGAGGGCTTCTACATCAACACCATAGCCCCTCCGATGAGTTGTGAGTAGTTTACCACAGACCTTCGGGTCCATAGTTATTAGCTAGATGGCTTCTTCTCTCTTTCTGGATCTCAATACAATGTTCTCCCCCTCTTTTGTGGAGATCTATTTGATGTAAACTCTTTTTGTGGTGTGTTTGTCGAGATCTGATGAATTGTGGGTTTATGATCAAGTTTATCTATGAGAAATATTTTAATCTCCTCTGAATTCTTTTATGTATGATTGAGTTATCTTTGCAAGCCTCTTCAAATTATCAGTTTGGTTTGTCCTACTAGATTGGTCTTTCTTGCCATGGGAGAAGTGCTTAGCTTTGGGTTCAATCTTGCGGTGTTCTTACCAAAGTGTGTAAAGGGTTGCAAGGCACGTATTGTATTGTTGCCATCGACGATAAAAGATGGGGTTTATATCATATTGCATGAGTTTATCCTCTACATCATGTCATCTTGCTTAAGGCGTTACTCTTTTCTTATGAACTTAATACTCTAGATGCGAGGTGAGTCGGTCGATGTGTGGAGTAATAGTAGTGAGATCTTTGGCAGGAGTCGGTCTACTTGTCACGGACATGATGCCTATATACATGATCATGCCTAGATAATCTCATAATTATTCGCTTTTCTATCAATTGCTCGTGATAATTTGTTCACCCTTTGTAATACTTATGCTATCTTGAGAGAAGCCTCTAGTGAAACCTATGGCCCCGGGTCTATCTCTTATCATATTTGCTTCCAATCTACTTTTATTTGCATCTTTACTTTTTGCATATATATTATAAAATACCAAAAATATATATCTCATCATACTATCTCTATTAGATCTCACTTTCGCAAGTGGTCGTGAAGGGAGTGACAACCCCTTTATTGTGTTGGTTGTGAGTTCTTTGTTTGTTTGTGTAGGTGCGTGCGACTTTTGAGGAGCCTCCTACTGGATTGATACCTTGGTTCTCAAAAACTGAGGGAAATACTTACGCTACTATTGCTGCATCACCCTTTCCTCTTCAAGGAAAACCAACGCAAGCTCAATACATAGCATTCATGGGGGTGCTGCCCTCCGTTGCCTTGTTCCGCCATTTCTTCTATCTTCACAAGACCGGTGACAATCCGGTCGGGTGCATCGGTTTCGTCGTGGCGCGGGGTGGTAACGCAATCTCCCGCGCCGGGAAGAAGGTGGATGATGCCGTGAAGAGGTGGGTGTTGATGGATGCCAAGAGCTCCCGAGCTCGCTGAAGCTGCCGACCGCATTCCCCGTCTCCGACAAGTGGTGGAAATCCAAGAAGATCACTGACCCTGCCCTGACGTCGATCGTGAGGACGATGGACCAGGAGCTGAAGGATGCGAAGCTGACGGGGGCTATGCTCATCAGGGAGTTCCTGAAGCAGCGCGTTGCACCGCTTCAAGACCGCCCCCATCCCTTGTGGAAGCTTGGTGGAGACGATGACAAAATCCGCCTATGCCGAGATCCCCTTCCCGAGGAGGAGCTGAACAAGGTGCTACTCTACCAGACGGGAAGGGATCTGAGCGATCCTCCAGAGGGCGGACTCCCGCTGTACGACCATGACGACGCCGAGGAGGTCGTCGCGGCCATGCCTGTCTTCGACGAGCTCGGGTTTGTGCGGATGGGGTCTTCCTTGCTGCCTACTACATTGGTGCTCTTCTCCTTTGACGGGAAATCCTCCGAGGCCACCGAGAATGAGGTTTTGGATGAATCCTTAGCCCCGAAGCAAAGGGAGCTCCTGCATGACCTGCTGGACAACGATGATGATGGCGAGCCCCTGGTGGTGGAGGTACCACACCCTCTAGGGGTCGCCACGAGGTCTGTACTGGCCTCCTTGAAGAAGCACCAGTGAGCAATTGTGAAGAAGAGCAGGTCCGCGGTAATTTCTTCGGGTAGCAGCCCACCTTCGCCGGTGCCATCCCAGGAAGCGCCAACCGCAAGCTCTCCAGCTCCCAAGGGCTCGGCGCTAGCTGCTCCGCCTCAGTGCCCTCTGCTGAGCATGAAGAGGTGCTACAACTTTGTTGATCAGTAAGTTTCTTCCTTATCCTTGCTTGTTAGTTCTTGAAGTGGTGCTGAACATATTCTCTTATCGCTAGGCAGCAGCCATCGAAGAAGCAGAAGGAGGGCATGGAGGTTGCCGTGGCTGCAAGTGATGGAGCGCCCTCCGCGGCCCTGGTGAAGAAGAGTGTCGCAGCCCCCACAGCCCCGGGGGCAACGCCAGCTCTGGAGGATGTGGATTCCCGTCCTCAGGAGGTGCCGGTGACTTTGGCAAGCCTAACCCCTGCAGTACCTAGCCTTGTCGCAGCTGCTAGGGGCAACCTGTCTCCAGAGCCCCCGGTCCTTCATGAGGCTAAGGTTTCTTCTGCCTTGGCGCCAAGGGAGTCTCCTCCCTTGCCCAGCGTGTGGCTGAGCCACGGTGTTCCTGCTTCCTCTGGGATCCTGGAAGAGGCAAGGGCGGCATTGGACCTCCTCCCGAGTGAGCTTCAGGGCCTGGATTGTCAGTCGGCACGAGGTCGCATGGGGTTGATCTCTTGTTGGCTCGGAGCTGACGCGTCTGTTCGCATAGCCTGGGGCTCTATGGAGGAGGCCCAGAAGGCACTTGGGAAGGCTGCCACGGCACACGACCTGGCGTAGAAGGAGGCCACAGAAGCTGAGAACCGGTGCCGTGGGGCGGAGGCTGACCTAAAGACCCTCCAGGATCAGCAGGCCAGCCAGCTCCAGGAGCGCGAGGAGAAGCTGAAGGCCCAGGAGGCTGCCATCGCCAGTAGGGACCCCGAGGTGAAGAAGACGGCTTTAGAGCAAGCTGGGGAGCGCGATCGCCTGGTGAAGCTAAGGGAGGAGGTGGAGGCAGCCCATGCAGCCCTGTCCGAGGGCAAGAAGGTGGCTGCCATGGAACGCGACACCCTCTCCTCTCGTGAGGTGCGCTTCCACAAGGCCCAGAAGGCGCTTTTTGGAGATGGCCCCCCGGGAAAGGCGGTGGTGACGACCTCGAGGGATAGCCCTGCTACTCTGCTTCCTGAAGTCGTGGCGGTGCTCGAAGATGCTGTCGACGGGTTTACGTCCCTAGTGGAAGGCGAGGCACGCTCACTTTCTTCCTTAGCTCTGACGCGCGTCTTCAGCCATCTTTATCTTCACGATGACAGCTTCAACCTCTCCTCCTTCCTTGCTCCGCTGAGCGCCGAATCCCGGGATGCTGCTGCTACCGCCGTGAAGAGCTTCGTGGATGCCATGCTGAACAAGTACATGGTGGTTTGCCCTCCAAGTGAAGCCGGCGGGACGAGTGACGCGCCTGGCGACGAGGTTCTGCTGGCGACCAGCAGCGATGCCCAAGTCTGAAGAGCTGGCTCGGAGGTTTTGCTTCTGCCTGTTTATCCTGCACCATGTGACATGCCTCGGGGAGGCATTTAAAACTATTTGCTTGGAACAATATGTCTTGTAATAACTAGATTATGCTCCTTTAGCTTTTCTGTTTGCTTTATTGTTGATCGTCGGCAGAGCCCGGCCCCGCGTGTACCTCAGCCGTTGTTGGGTCGTCTGGATCACCAGGACGTGCCCAAGAGGTGAGGGGCTACGAGACCAGTTAGGCTCCTGAGTTGCAATGCTCAGGAGTCCCCCTTGACGTGCGAACAGCTTAGGAAAAGATGTAGCGGCAAGCCTTGATGTTCGGCGTCGGCAGTGCCTGGCCCCGCGCATGCCTCAGTCGTCATTGGGTCGTCTGGATCACCTGGACGAGCCAAAGGGGTGAGGGGCTACGGGACCAGTTAGGCTCCTGAGTCGCGATGCTCAGGAGTCCCCATTGACGTACGAACGGCTTGAAGGAGAAGGGTGACAACAAGGTCCTGGCGTTCTGCTTCGGCAGGGCCCGGCCCCGCGCATGCCTTAGCCGTCATTGAGTCCTCCTGATCACCAAGACGAGCCCAAGAGGTGAGGGGCTAGGAGACCAGTTAGGCTCCTGACTCGCGATGGTTAGGAGTCCCCCTTGATGTACGAACAGACCATCCTACCTTTCCCTCGCGAAGCTCTCGCTTGGGAGGGGTGCACGAAGACCAGGCCCGTGAGGCCTGGCGAGGTGGGGTACACTAGGCGTGACCTGAGCGTAGCCCCCGTGCCCAGCCCCCTCACGCTACCTTCCCGAGGGAGAGCAGCGCAGTGAGGCTAGTCACTGAGCCCGGAGGCTCCCTGAGGTTAATGCGGCCGTGAGGTCACCCTAGTTGTTTATCACCAGCACGGAGCATAGCACTTCCACTCTTGCACGGGCATAGCCGCTCCTCGGAATTGTCGACGGCCAGCGCAGAGGATGGTGCGTCCACCGGTACGTGGGAGGGGCTCCCTCTGAGGAGAGCCCCCGGGGCGTGTACAGCCCCGCCCTGGCACGTGGCTTGCACGGCAGGGCTGGAGGAGGTGTATATGGGCACCCATGAGCCAGCGCAGGACGCACGAGGCCCTACCTCAAGGCGGGTTGCGCCTTGTCTTGATTGATGATGCTTGAATTGGTCTTGCGAGATGGTTAGCCAGCCTGTGCCGAATGAATTTCCTGAGGCTATTGCACGAGAAGGCCAGACACCAATGACCCCAGGAGGTGACGTGAACAGGACCGGCCCGCCAGACAGATCTCAGCCGCTGGATTTATCGACGCTGCAGGGACGGACCCGAGCACAGACGCCGTGCCCACTCTTCTCCTGCAACGATCCTGAAGAAAGACAGTCGGCGCGCAGTTCCAATGGCCACGGGGGCACCATGTCACGCGCCCTTGCTCATCCATCACGATTAGCTCATGCGAGAACAAGGCACCAAGAGCAACGGGAGGTGACGTACACGGGGCTGGCCATGAGCCAGAGCTCAGCTACTTGGGTCTAGCGACGCTGCAGGGACGAACCCGAGCACAGACGCCATGCCAGTCCTTAATCATGAGGCAGTCGCAGGAGGGTTTGCAAGGGCGCGAGACATTCTTAGCGATGAAGCGCCGGTCAGGCAGTTGGTAATTCGGAAGTAGTTTGCAAATGATTGTAACTAGCTCTGATAAAATGCAAAATAGATACATGCCACAGGGATAGACCCACGCGGCCTGGGGATGATGTAGCCCGAGGGGTGCCCCCAAACTGAATGAACTAGGGAGATGTCACCTGGTACCATCGCTGAAGAGTTGTTGAAGTAGCCAAAAAGTGCGTGCTGCTGAAGTCGTTCCTCATCAGCCGCTCTGGTGCCAGGCCTCGGGAGGCTCGGACGGACCAGAAGGCTCCTGAGGGTGCTCCTCCACCTCCGCCAGGATCGCCTGACGCCTGGCCTCGGAGGCCACTTGAGCGTCCCTCATGCAGTGCTGGAACGCCTCAGCCGCGGCCACCAGGCCGAAAGGCATGCGGACGTAGCTGTGAGGCGGCCCCTCGCATCGGCCGACACGAGACGGCCACATGAGCTGCCGAGACTCGGCCCTATTGTGCCCAGGTATGTCGACGTAGACGCGGAAAACTTTACCCTTGCTAGGGAAGAGAGCTCCGCCTCACGGTAGGCGATGATCGCCTTGCAGAACCCTTCCTTCCAGAATCTCCCCGATCGCCTCACTAATGAACTCCTGAATGCCTCGTGCCTCACGCCTTCTGCCTTCCCCTGGGAAGCGTGCTCTAAAGAGCGCCTCCAGATGCTGCCCGAGCGTTGCCCTCACGACATTGGCTAGGTCCGGGGCCTTCCAAAGGAGAGCCACCGAGCCCAGCCTGAGAGGGGCACTGGGTTTGCCTTCCTATGTGATGGGTGAAGGTGCTGCGTACGGAGACGCGAGACTCAGTGTTGCGTCCTCATGTGATGCTTCCTCACAAGACCCCTGGCTCAGCTGCACCTTCTTTGCCTTGGGGGCGACCTCAGGAGGGAGGGCGTCGTCTTCGTCTTCTGGGTTTTCAACTGTTGCAGCCTGGAAAGTGCGCTCAAGGGATGATGATGCCGCCACTTCGTGGCATCCTGAGGATGTTGTAGCCGTGGTGCGTGGCCGCCATGAACTTGGCCAGTGCTGGGTACCCTAGGATGGCGTTGTAGGGAAGACGAATGTTGGCGACGTCGAAGTCGATGAGCTCAGTGTAGTAGTTGTTGTGCTCGCCGAAGGTGACTGGGAGGCGAACCTGCCCGATCGGGTGTGTCGATCCGTCGGTCACTCCTGAGAATGGCTTGGTGGGGTGCAGCTGGTAGTATGGCACCTGGAGCCTGTCGAACGTCTGGATGGAGAGAACATTGAGGCCTGCTCCGCCATCAATGAGAGTCTTGGTGACGGTTACATTGCTGATGACGGGGGAGTAGAGCATGCGGAGCGCGCCAGCGGTGGCCGCGCACTTGAGCCAGTCTGAGGAGTCGAAGGTGATGGTGCACTTGGACCACTCGAGGAGGTGAGTTGCCTCAATCTTGGGGAGCGCCGCGTTGACCTCGCGCGCAAACTGCTTGAAGACACGGTGAGAAGCTGGGGCTTGTGAGCCACCCAAGATGCAGGCTATGGCTCGCGGTTCCTGGAAGCCCTGTCGGTGTACTAAGGTAGGGGTACCTCATTACCCCAACTTGTGCATGGGCAGTTGCAGCTCCCCGCGGCTGGATCTACCACATGCTTGCCGGACACCATTCCTGCTCCATATCAAGCCATTCAAGAACAAAGTATACAAGACAGAAGATCGAGACCCCGGCAAGAGGAGCTTGCCGGGAAGGCCGTTCCAGGCTCAAGATTACATCACCCACGCAAGGCCCTCGCGAGAGGAGCTCGCCGGGGATACTAGAAGATTACATCGTAGAAGACACGCCTCGGCGCTATACGCGTCCCGGCGAGGGCCCGGGGAGCGGCAAGTTACAAAGCCCGACAAGCTCCCGGGTCCGGCAAGATCAAGACCCCGGCAAGGTACTTGCCGGGAGAGCTGCGTTGCGTGCCCGCACTCCAGCTCATCTGCCCACGCGTCGCCTTGAGCCCTCAGAGGCGCGTGGCGGATGGCTGTGCAACATGGGGGTGCGGTGGCACTCCACGGTGGTGGATCCATCGCCCGTGGCGAGACGGAGACGCAAGGCGGGGAGCTTTTGGGTCGACGGCGACGGGCATTAAATGCCCTTGTCCCCTCTTGTCAAAGTAGGTAGAATCCTTGTTCAAACACTTTGTAGCTCCTTTGTTCCCTTTGTTCCAACTACCACCTCTTTTACTTTTTTACCCCTTTCTCCTACGTTGACACCTGTCGGTGACCCCTTGCACTATAAAAGGAGGCCCATGCACAACGTAGAGGGGGTTCGGATGCTTGGCAACTCTCACTCTGTGGGGACCCCGACTTGCAAGTCGTGATCACCGAATGCAAGTGTACAGTGATCCC
Organism: Aegilops speltoides; assembly: GCA_021437245.1. NCBI lineage: Eukaryota > Viridiplantae > Streptophyta > Magnoliopsida > Poales > Poaceae > Aegilops > Aegilops speltoides. The sequence goes on along the minus strand of CM038143.1, from coordinate 273,526,545 downwards.
AGAGATCAATGCTCACTGAACACACAGAAGCTGAATAACAAGAGTCTTACATCCATACATACCGTCTTACACAAATAGTGACCATCACGGTCAAGTCTTACAACGATAAAGCCTTAAGGGCTGAACATCAAATGAAACATAGCAGCGGAAACATCATCGATAAGTAGAACCCATGCCATCTCGCCTTAACCCTACGGGCATTACTCGAGGAAGCGTCCTAGTTCGCATGATCGTCTCCAAAGAACTCTTCTTGAACTCCGGTTCTTCCATGCCTGGTCAATTAAATAACCGGTGGCAAGCCAATGAGTACTTTGAATGTACTACTTAAGCAACCCATGATTTGGTTCAAGGTGCGGTAATGCATGACATAGGTATAGTTTTGCATAAAGCTAGTTTTGAGTGCAGGACATGTTCAACATCCTATAAAGCATGCATCAAGAGAATTCCGGTAACCATGAGAACTGGTCACAGATATCAACATAAATAGAATGGGCACCAACCCGGTTATCATAAGCAGAGAGGGCACCAACCCATCTCGATCGTATCAAGTCTGGACTTGATCCATAACAACACCATCATCTCACACACGGGTTTGAAAACAAGTGGGCGTAGCCCAAGAGCGGTTACCCAACTGTCCATGACCGTGGACACGGCTATTGAATAGTTTTACACTCTGCAGAGGTTGCACACTTTACCCACTAGATCCGGGAACTTCCGTGTCAAGCCACGACCAGCGGTACCTCAAGTACCGGGGTAAGCACCGATCATTACCTTTCCTAGACGACACTAACATGGAGTCCACTCGATTAGCGATAACCCCGTGCCCAACATTTCAACAACCTTTTGTGGAGCCTTGCTCCCATTTCCATCACATACCAGCGCACGGGTACCAGCGGTGTGTCGGTGCCTGTGAAAACAGTCATGGCCGCCCTACAGCACGACCCGTCCCAAGAGAGAGCACCAACTCTCCCCGTCACTAATGTAATGGGCTCCAAGCTAGTATCGGTCTAGGTACTCAACAATGCCCTTTCCCATATAAGGGTAGAGTGGTTGCGCATGTAAGGTTGGAATAGCAGTCGCAACTCCGACCAATCCGTTTTGAAAACCACACACCCTTTTTCACTTGGCACACCACTTCGTCATCAAGTGGTCACCCATCTCCTCATCTCCCTCGGGCATAAGTGGCACCCGATGGGGTTTTCAAAATACCTTTGAAATCACTTTGCCTCTTTCATCATCATAACCCATCCCATTTGCGTAGCACCTACATTTGCATCCTAGCTACTACCCACCGCATAACCCTCATAAAAAGGTAGGGCCATGCACCGTGCAAGTGTCAGCGAGAGATGTAATCGTGGCAACCACCTCGTGGTTCACCATCCCGTCATGATTCAATGCATCATCGATAAAGAGCTAAAATGACATGCATGTAAAAGGGCATCATAGTCATGGTCAAAGGGCTGCTTGCCTTGGTTGGCTTGGTCTTCAAAGTCTTCGGCCTGCTCCTCCTTCCTCCTCGGCTCCCTCGTCAAACACGTGATCTAACGTTGCAAGAAAACAACGGAAAAATAAGGCAATAATAAAAACAGAAAAGTCAAAGTGCTCGAAAAATGTCAACTTAATTTTGTAAAATACTAGGAGGAAACTAGGAAGGGGCAACTTTTGGTTTTGGTCTGGAGTAGCAAAATAGGAGTTATGGATTTTCAAAGGCTCATTTAAAGGCCAAAACCCACATTTAAATATTTGAGAAAAGGAAAAGTGATTGGATCTGAATGAAAGTTGTACCAATAAATAGATTGCAATATTCTAGGAATTTAGAAATTGGAATCACTGCATTTGGACTATTATTCTGCCTGTGGAATTTTTGGAAATACTCTGTAAAAGAAAAAGGGAAATGGCGCTGTGCCCATTGGGCGAGGGGCCACACAGCAGCAGCAGCCTGTGGGGAAACCCAGCCCACGGCTGCCACGTCGAAGGCGTAAAGGGCGAGTCGCCCGCCGGCGGCGGTCTGTCTTGTAGCGCTGCTGACGTTTAAACCTCGACGGTGGATCCCACCCGTCGAGCGTGAGATCGACAGCGGCCCCACGGCGGCCGTCGTCTACCTCCGCCGAGGCGGCGACGCGAGCTTCGCCGGCGGCGATACAAGGCACGGAAGGGGCGGGGACTACCGTTGGATTCAGCGAGTCGCGGATCCGATGGTGGTGGAGATGGTCGCGGGGTGGCTGCCGCCGGCGACGAGTCCCTTGGCGGAGATGCTTGGCGCCGTGGCTCGGCCGTTCCCACTGCAAAAGCGAGGGGCAAGCGAGGGAAAGTGTCGTGAGGTGAGGAGGCGAATCGAGGAGAAGCAGGCGGAGGGGGGCTGTACCCGCAGATCGACGGCGACCGAGGCGGCGGAGCTCGAGCTCGATCTCGAGCTCGGGCGGCTCTGGAGCGAAATGGGAGGATCGAGGTGGATTGAGTGCGAGGAGGCGGCGGGGAGGAAGAGGAGGGCTCGGGAACGCCTTAAGTAGGCTGGCGCGGTTCACCGTGGGCGTGGCCTCTGGGCACCATGGATTCGCTCTGGAGGTCGGGGGAGGTAGGAGCTGTCCACGGCGCTCGTGGGAATGGAGTAGTAGGCGCCCGAAGGAGAGAGCAAGGGGGCCTGGCGTCTGCGTGTGAGGCCAGCCATTGGCCGAGGCGGGCGTCGAACACGCTGCAGGAGGGGAGAGAGAGGGGAGACAGAGAGGCGGCACGGCGGCGTGCAGCAGACGCCGAGGCGCATCGGCCCGCGATGGGATGGCACGAGCGGTCGGGGAGGCGCAAGGTCAGGCTCGCCGCCATCAGCAGCGCGCTCAGAGAGCAGACTTTTGGCCGGCATGTGTGCGCTTTGCGTGCTCTGCCGTGTCCACTTGCGTCTGGAAGCTACAGCAGCATGGGACAAGACCAGGGAAAGGCCTGAGATGCCCTAGGGTGCAGAAGGGAGAGAGGGAAGCTGGGAGAGAGAGAGAAAAGGTTGTCAGAGAGGACAAACTTGATTCCCCCCTTCCTCCACATTGTTTCTTCGGGTAGAAATGTGTCCAGGTGACAGAGGGAAGTGAGGAGGGGTTGTGGTAAAGAGATTAACTCATGGAGATTAGTGAAAGTGGCAAAAAGAGGCCTTTTAGTATTTTGCCAGAAGGTGTTTGATGGAGTTTTGGTTAAGTTAATGATCCTCACTGGCCAAGATACTCCAAGGGGTGAAATGTCACATAAATATAGGGCCTTCCACCCATTTTGAGCTCATTTGGACAAAGTTGCCAATGCAACTTTTGCAAACCCTAGAAATGGGCAGAAATGGGTTTGTGTAGATCCGATGGACTAAATCATTTCTCCTTGATGTGCCACTTGGTGTGGTAGCCTTATTTGGTCATATGATCAGGCTCACCAAAGTTGGAGTCTTGGAGAAAAAGTTGGTAGTGCAAAGTGGTTCAAACTTGATTTTGGTCAGAGAGGGTTTTGAGGCACTTTGACCAAGGTTTCCTCTTCTCCAACCTGTGCCATTTGGTCCAGTTGCATCATTAGACCAATGAAGCATGTCCACCAAATTTGAGCACATTTGGACATACTTGGCAATGTAAAGTTGATCAAACTTTAGATTGGACAGAAATGGTTTTGAGGGGTTTTGATGGTGTTATCTTGTTCTCCAAGTCATGAGACTTGGCAAGATCAACAGATATGTCATATGTGACATGATAGAATTTTCCTGGAATTTTTGGAGAATATTTCCTTTGTAAATATTTCAAAAGCTTGAAATATCCAGAAAGGGTTTTAGAGGGATTTGACCAATATTTTGAACATGACCATGTGTTGAAACTCTTATATATGGACAATATATGTCCTATGAGCTTCCCTAAATTTTGTCAAATATTTTTGAAACAGAAAAATAATTATTTCCTATTAAAGACCATTTCTGGCCTTAAGAAAAAGCCTTTTAAAAAAAATAGAACAGTAACTTTTAAAATTATACTTTTGTGGTTCCTGGGCATCCTATATCTAATAGGAGTCAAATATATTTTTGGAAAGATTTTTACTGCCCTTAATCAAGTACTTGCAGTGCAAACCTCAATTCGGGGTTTTTGGAAAACTAATTTTTAAAAATACTTTCTGGCCAAATTATTTTTGTAAGAAAATTCTATGTAGCAATATTCACATGGCATGATCATTGGTCAGGAGCTTGGGGTAAGGAGATGGAATATAGAGTGTAGAGTAGTTGACTTCAAGAAGCACTTGAAAAGAAACACGAGAGAAAACCAACTCCAAACAAAAGCCAAATAATGCAAAAGTTTTGTTGGTCCAAATTTTCATGCTTCATTGATAAAAATGAAATGTTACAAAATGCAGGTGTGACAGACCTACCCCCTTACAAGAATCTCGCCCCGAGATTCCTAAACTAAACTTGAAAGAGGTGCGGAAATTCGGATCTAAGGTAGTCTTCACGCTCCCAAGTTGCTACGCTTGGTGTGATTGCTCCTTTGGACTTTGAAGTACTTGATGGTGCGGCTTCGAGTGTGTCGTTCAGCCTCATCCGAATGCAGATGGGCGCTCACGATCGTCAAATCAGGTTGAAGATCAATGGCTTGGTGATTGGCGTCTTTGTAGAGGTCGGGCTTATGCGGAACTTGGAGACACTTCGGAGTTGTGACCGTGGAACACGTTGTGCACATCAGAAAGTTCAGATGGAAGTTCCAACTGGTAAGCCACTTCTCCTCGTCTCTCAGTGATCTTGAAGGGGCCAATGTATCTCGGTGCGAGCTTTCCTTTGACATGAAAGCGCTGGGCTCCCTTGAGAGGGGTGACCCGGAGATAGACATGGTCTCCGACTCGGAAGTTTATGTCTCTGCGACGTGAGTCTGCATAGCTCTTCTGCCTCGACTTGGCAGACTTCAGACGCTCTCGGACAAGCTGGACTTGCTCTTCTGCTTCACGAAGGATATCAGGCCCAAAGACAAGTCCTTCTCCGGCCTCCGACCAGTTGAGGGGTGTACGACACTTCCGCCCGTATAACACCTCAAATGGTGCCATCTGGAGGCTGGCACGATAATGTTGTTGTAAGAGAACTTCGGCGAAAGGGAGGCAATCTTCCCACTTAGCTCCATAAGCTAAGACACGGCTCGGAGCATATCTTGAGTATTTGATTCACTCGCTCGGTCGACCTCCGGTGCTGTGGGTGGAAGCGATCTTTGAAGGACAACTTGGTCCCCATGGCCTCCTGGAACTTCTTCCAAAACCTTGAGGTGAACTGGGTTCCTCGATCGACACAATCTCCTTGGGAACACCATGAAGGCTCACGACTCGATTGATGTAGAGGCGGCTAACTGGTTTCCCTTGTAGGTTGTCTTGACAGAATGAAGTGGGCCACCTTGGTCAAATGGTCAACTATGACCCGGATGGAGTCATGTCCCTTGTTTGACCTAGGTAGTCCGATGATGAAATCCATTCGACTTTATCCCATTTCCACTCGGGAACCTTGAGTGGTTGGAGTAATCCGGCGGTCGCCGATGCTCAGCTTTGACCCTCTGGCATACGTCACATTTTGCGACATAGGTGGCAATCTCCCTTTTCATCCCGTGCCACCAAAATCTTCCCTTCAGGTCTTGATACATCTTGGTGCCTCCTGGGTGGATGGAATATGGGCTGTCATGAGCTTCTTGCAAGATCAGGTTCTTGAGCTCAACCTTGTTGGGCACGCAGATGCGATTCCCAAACCACACAATTCCTTCCTCATCTTCTGTGAATCCTGAGGCTTTGCCTGCCTTGATCTTCCTCTTGATGCCTTCAATACTCTCATGCCCCTTCGAGCTTTCTTGATGTCATCCATCAAGGTAGGCTTAACCGATGTTGGCCAAGAATCTGGTGCAACCAGTTCCAACCCAAGCTTTCAAGTTCTTCATACAAGGCGGGTAGCTTGTGCTTCAAACATAGCATTCAAGGAGCAAGCCTTCTGCTCAACGATCTGCTACCACATTAGCCTTTCGGGGTGGTATTGAACACCGAGGTCATAATCTTTTATCAACTCCAGCCATCTTCTCGCCTCATGTTCAATTCCCTCGGTGAAAATATACTTCAGACTTTTGTGATCCGTGTATATCTCACATCGCTTCCCCAAAAGGTAATGTCGCCAAGTTTTCAGGGCATGAACCACTGCTGCTAGCTCAAGGTCATGAGTAGCGTAGTTCTCTTCGTGAGGTCGTAATTGCCTTGAAAGGTAGGCCACGACTCGCCTTCTTGCATCGAACACCTCCCATCCGGTTCTTGGCGCATCACAAGTATATCACAAACTCCTTGTGTATATCTGGTGTGGCGAATCGAGCGGTGGTTAACCTCTTCTTCAGCTCTGGAAGCTTTCTTCGCGCCGGCGTCCATTGAACTTCTTGTCCTTCTTCAAGAGCTGAGTCATGGGTCGGGCAATGCTTGAGAATCCTTCAACGAACTTGCGGTAGTATCCCGCGAGTCGAGGAAGCTTCGACTTCCTTCACATTGCTCGGGATTGCCATTCACCACGGCTTCAATCTTAGCAGGGTCGACCGACAATCCCTCTTCGGTTAGAACATGACCCAGGAATCCAACTTCACGCAGCCAGAATTCACACTTGCTGAACTTGGCATACAGTTGGTGCTCTCGAAGCTTGTCTAGGACCATCCTCAAGTGTTGCTCGTGCTCTTCTACCGACTTCGAGAAGACAAGAATGTCATCAATGAAGACAACGACGAACTTGTCCAAATATTCCATGAAGACCTTATTCATGAGATACATGAAGTAAGCTGGGGCATTGGTCAATCCAAAGGACATGACCGTGCACTCATCTGAGCCATATCTGATTCTGAATGCCGTCTTGAATATCTTGGGGTCGATCTTGATTGGTAGTACCCAGATCCGAGGTCGATCTTGGAGAACACCTTGGCCCCATTGAGTTGATCAAACAAATCTTCAATCTTGGGAAGTGGGTACTTGTTCTTGATTGTAACCTCATTGAGGAGCGGTAGTCAATGCATAAGCGGATGGTACCGTCCTTCTTTGCTACAAATGTAGCAAAGCGATCCCCAAGGGGAGGCACTAGGCGGATAAATCCCTTCCTCAACTGCTCTTCCAGCTGCTTCTTCAATTCTGCTAACTCCTCCGATCCCATCCTATAAGGCTTCTTATAGATGGGTCCTGCTCCGGGCATGAGCTCGATGACGAACTCAATGTCCCGATCAGGAGGCATTCCTGGTAGCTCGTCAGGAAAAACATCGGGATATTCGCATACTACTGGCACTTGTTCCAATCCAACTTCAGTCAGACAGTTGACTTGGTTGGCTTGAGCGGGAGAGGGGTTGGAGGCAAATCTGACTTCGACTCCTCGGTCATTGGTCATAGTGACCGCCCGGTTGGCGCAATCAATCAAGCCTTGGTGCTTGCTGAGCCAATCCATTCCCAAGATCACATCCAAGCCTTGTGATTTTAGGATGATAAGGTCTGCTAGGAAGTCTACCCCGTTAATGGTAATCCCGACTCCTTTACATCCTATCTTGGCTCTCATCTCTGCTCCGGGGGTTTGTACCACCATAGGGTTGTTTAGGGGTGTAGGGGTCATGCCACTCTTTAATGCAAAACTTTGGGTGACAAAAGAATGCGTGGCTCCAGAATCAAACAAAACAGTTGCGGGTGTTGAATTGACAAGGAACGTACCCAGCACGACGTCCGGGTCTTCCTGGGCTTCTTCCGCGGTGACATGATTCACACGACCCCTGCCATTGTTGGGCAAGTTGCGGGGAGCTTGGTTCCTCGGTGGCATACCACGGCCTTGTCCTGGGTTCTGCGCATTGGGGCGCGGGGCGTCGGGCTTCTTGTTGGGGCAATTCTTGGAGTAGTGCCCTGGCTGTCCACATCCGAAGCAAGTGACTTGATTGGGGACGACGCCCTTGCCAGCATTGTTATTGGGGTTGTTGTAAGCTGGCCTGGGGTTGGCATCTTCTTTGAGGTGGATAGTTGGTGCGAGGTGCAGGAGCTCTTGGCTGCCGATAGGTTGGCTTGGCGGGGCTGGCTGCCACGAGACGAGGCTTCAGTTTTTGGAGCTACCCTTGCCGATCATCTTGCGCTTCTGAGTGTCATCCAAGGCACGTCGCTTGTCCTCAAGCATGGCGCCTTGTTCACCGGATCAGGAAAGGTCGGGCAGTCACACACAACAAGCGAGTATTGCGAGTCTGGTTAAGGCCTTCCATGAAGCGCTCCGCTTGGCGAAGATCGATCTTGACATCTTGAGGGCATACCTTGAGAGAACACCGAACTTCGCATGTACTCCTTGACTGTGCTGCTACCTTGCTTCAAAGGTTTCGGAACTCGCGCTTCTTGATGGCCATGAGTCCGAAGGGATGTGGGCCTTGCGAATTCCGTCTTGAAAGTGTTCCAAGTGATATCTTGCTCAACATGCATAGCCTTGAATCCATCCCACCAAGCTCTGGCGGTCCCCCGAGGCGGTGGGCTGCATCGCCACTTTGTCACGGTCCTCGGTGCATCCGACTAGTGCCAGCAGATCCTCAATGGTGCGGACCCGATCGCCTCGCATCCGTGGGTTCAGCAGTCTCGATGAAAGTGGGTGGTGCATGCTTCTTGAACTCCACTAGTGTGGAGCGTCCATGGCCGTGCCCATCATTGGCGGTTGACACTGAGCAATCATCTGGAGGGCTCTTTGTGTTGGCTTGGCGCTCCTCTCAAAGGCTTGGAGAAGCTGAGCCATATCCATGCTTGGAGGAGGTGGTGGTGGTGGAGTCGTCCTTGGGCTTGGTCTGGCTGGCTCGGCCTCAGCAGAACCTCCGGCTTCTTCTTGCTGGGTAGAGGTACCAAGACGTGTTACAACAGGCATCCTGTTGGAGTGGTCAAGGTCTCATGATAGGGAACAACAATGAGGGAAAGCAGTAGAGATGGAATGCCTAGTAAGGGGGTGGTGTGACACAATTTAAGTAAAACAAAGGCCAGAAGGGCCAAACTCATGCATTAAACCAAATGGGGAATGTAGTCGTTTACAAGTTCCCGAAGGGGAAAGTACGACTTCATCAAGCAAGTTGAAAGCAAACACAACATAACATGGTTTCATAGGAACCATTACAAAGACTCGACTTCGCAAAAGGGGTACTCGACCTATCCTACCATAGGCTACGAGCTAGCCTATCCTAGTCCTGAACGGAATCTAAGTGGTGGAATGCTCGGTCGGGTATTCTGGCTCCTCTGGGTCTTCCTCCTCATCATCATCTGTCTCGGTCTCCTCATCGCCGAGGAAGTGGAGGAGTGAAGGAGCTGAACACGGCGCTGCTTTGCTTGGTGGCGTCTTGAAGAGGTTGGTACTCCTTTGCCGTCATCTGGCGTGGTTGAGGTGCTCCCTCGGCAGCTGCGACTGTGGGGTCGTCGCCTCGATAAGCTACCGCGGGCTGTCCGAGGTGCTCCATCCTTCTTGATCCTGTCCGCCTTCGTCGAACTATGCGGAGGAGCTCCTTGGTCTCATGGAGTTCCTCCAAGCTCCGTCGACTCGAGGCCGGTGTCTGTGTGCGCTGTCGGCACACAAGCTGAAGTAGGTGCAGGCGGAGAGGAAGTCCCTCGCCCAAGGGTGGTGCTGGTGCGCTGCTCTCGTCGTCACCTTCCTTACGATAAGGCAGTAACGAGTGGCTGGCTCTCTTGCCATCTCTGGCAGGAGATCCCGGAGGCGAAGTCGGTGCCTTGAGGCAGCGATCTCCACGGCGAGAAGCGGTGTCGCCATCTGGGGTCCCTCAAAGAACCAGCTCGTCAGGCGTCATTAGCCCTCACGACTATCTCCACGTGATACTCCTTCTTGGTCTTTGTCGACCCGGTGCTCGTGGTAGGAGAAGGTGGGGACTCGAGTGAGCTGGCACTTCTGAGGCTATCCTCAAGAAGCACGGAAACCCGGTGGTCGGGAGGTCCTCGCATGCAATGGCCATCTACAAAAGTGGAAGGGAAGGGTCGATAAAGGAATGTGACCTGTGTTTGGGATGCTAACATAAAACATAGGTATATGGGTAATCTAGGGATAGTCTCGCTCTAACTAACGTCCATGCTAACTAAGGCTTCCTACTGTCGGGATGGCTCTGGTACCAGCTCTGTGGGGACCCGACTTGCAAGTCGTGATCACCGAATGCAAGTGTCTGATGATCCGAGAGATCAATGCTCACTTGAACACACGAAGCTGAATAACAAGAGTCTTACATCCATACATACCGTCTTACACAAATAGTGACCATCACGGTCAAGTCTTACATCGATAAAGCCTTAAGGGCTGAACATCAAATGAAACATAGCAGCGGAAACATCATCGATAAGTAGAACCCATGCCATCTCGCCTTAACCCTACGGGCATTACATTGGGAAGCGTCCTAGTTAGCATGATCGTCTCCAAAGAACTCTTCTTGAACTCCGGTTCTTCCATGCCCAGTCAATTAAATAACCGGTGGCAAGCCAATGAGTACTTTGAATGTACTTAAGCAACCCATGATTTGGTTCAAGGTACGGTAATGCATGACATAGGTATAGTTTTGCATAAAGCTAGTTTTGAGTGCGAGGACATGTTCAACATCCTATAAAGCATGCATCAAGAGAATTCCGGTAACCATGAGAACTGGTCACAGATATCAACATAAATAGAATGGGCACCAACCCGGTTATCATAAGCAGAGAGGGCACCAACCCATCTCGATCGTATCAAGTCTGGACTTGATCCATAACAACACCATCATCTCACACACACGGGTTTGAAAACAAGTGGGCGTAGCCCAAGAGCGGTTACCCAACTGTCCATGACCGTGGACACGGCTATTGAATAGTTTTACACTCTGCAGAGGTTGCACACTTTACCCACTAGATCCGGGAACTTCCGTGTCAAGCCACGACCAGCGGTACCTCAAGTACCGGGGTAAGCACCGATCATTACCTTTCCTAGACGACACTAACATGGAGTCCACTCGATTAGCGAGTAACCCCGTGCCCAACATTTCAACAACCTTTTGTGGAGCCTTGCTCCCATTTCCATCACATACCACAGCACGGGTACCAGCGGTGTGTCCGGTGCCCGTGAAAACAGTCATGGCCGCCCTACAGCACGACCCGTCCCAAGAGAGAGCACCAACTCTCCCCGTCACTAATGTGCGGGCTCCAAGCTAGTATCGGTCTAGGTACTCAACAATGCCCTTTCCCATATAAGGGTAGAGTGGTTGCGCATGTAAGGTTGGAATAGCAGTGCAACTCCGACCAATCCGTTTTGAAAACCACACACCCTTTTCACTTGGCACACCACTTCGTCATCAAGTGGTCACCCATCTCCTCATCTCCCTCGGGCATAAGTGGCACCCGATGGGGTTTTCGAAAATACCTTTGAAATCACTTTGCCTCTTTCATCATGCGCAACCCATCCCATTTGCGTAGCACCTACATTTGCATCCTAGCTACTACCCACCGGCATAACCCTCATAAAAAGGTAGGGCCATGCACCGTGCAAGTGTCAACGAGAGATGTAATCGTGGCAACCACCTACGTGGTTCACCATCCCGTCATGATTCCAATGCATCATCGATAAAGAGCTAAAAATGACATGCATGTAAAAGGGGCATCATAGTCATGGTCAAAGGGCTGCTTGCCTTGGTTGGCTTGGTCTTCAAAGTCTTAAGCCTTTGCTCCTCCTTCCTCCTCGGCTCCCTCGTCAAACACGTGATCTAACGTTGCAAGAAAACAACGGAAAAATAAGGCAATAATAAAAACAGAAAAGTCAAAGTGCTCTGAAAAATGTCAACTTAATTTTGTAAAATACTAGGAGGAAACTAGGAAGGGGGCAACTTTTGGTTTTGGTCCTGGAGTAGCAAAATAGGAGTTATGGATTTTCAAAGGCTCATTTAAAGGCCAAAACCCACATTTAAATATTTACAGAAAAGGAAAAGTGATTGGATCTGAATGAAAGTTGTACCAATAAATAGATTGCAATATTCTAGGAATTTAGAAATTGGAATCACTGCATTTGGACTATTATTCTGCCCTGTGGAATTTTTGGAAATACTACAGAAAAGAAAAAGGGGAAATGGCGCTGTGCCACTGGGCCGAGGGGGCCAGCAGCAGCAGCCAGTGGGGAAACCCAGCCCACGCTGCTGCCACGTCGAAGGCGTAAGGGCGAATACGCCGGCCGACGGCGGTCTGTCTTGCAGCGATGCGTTTAAACTCGACGGTGGATCCCACCCGTCGATGCGTGAGATCGACAGGCCCGCCCCACGGCGGCCGTCGTCTACCTCCGCGAGAGGCGACGCGAGCTTCGCCCGGCGATACAAGGCACAGGAAGGGGAGCGGGGACTACCGTTGGATTCAGCAGGAGTCGCGGATCCAAGTGGTGGTGGAGATGGTCGCCGGGTGGCCTGCTCGCACGGCGGCGAGGTCCCGCTGGCGGAGATGCTTGGCGCCGGTGGCTCGGCGTTCCCAGCTGCAAAACGAGGGGGCAAGCGAGGGAAAGTGTCGATGAGGTGAGGAGGCGAATCGAGGGAGAAACAGGCGGAGGGCTGTACCGCAGATCGACGGCGACCGAGGGCGGAGCTCGAGCTCGATCTCGAGCTCAGGCGGCTCTGGAGCGAAATGGGAGGATCCAGGTGGATTGAGTGCGAGGAGGCGACAGGAGGAAGAGGAGGGCTCGGGAGCGCCTTAAGTAGGCTGGCGCGGTTCACCGTGGGCGTGGCCTCACGGCACCCAGGGATTCGCTCTGGAGGTCGAGGGAGAGTAGGAGCTGTCCACGGCGCTCGTGGGAATGGAGTAAGGCGCTGTGGGGAAGGAGAGAGAGCAAGGGGGGCCTGGCGTCGCGCGTGTGAGGCCAGCCATTGGCGAGCCAGGCGGCGTCGACGCCTGCAGGAGGGGAGAGAGAGGGGAGACAGAGGGGCGGCGGCGGCGGCGCAGCAGACGCCGAGGCGCATCGGCCGCGCGCGATGGGATGGCACAAGCGGTCGGGAGGCGCGGCGTCAGGGCTCGGCCGCCACTGTAGCGCGCTCCAGAGCAGACTTTTGGCCGGCATGTGTGCGCTTTGCGTGCTCTGCCGTGTCCACTTGCGTCTGGAAGCTACAGCAGCATGGGACAAGACCAGGAAAGGCTGAGATGCCACTGGGTGCGAGAAGGAGAGAGGGAAGCTGGGAGAGAGGAGAAAAGGTTGTCAGAGAGGACAAACTTGATTCCCCCCTTCCTCCACATTGTTTCTTCGGGTAGAAATGTGTCCAGGTGACAGAGGGAAGTGAGGAGGGGTTGTGGTAAAGAGATTAACTCATGGAGATTAGTGAAAGTGGCAAAAAGAGGCCTTTTAGTATTTTGCCAGAAGGTGTTTGATGGAGTTTTGGTTAAGTTAATGATCCTCACTGGCCAAGATACTCCAAGGGGTGAAATGTCACATAAATATAGGGCCTTCCACCCATTTTGAGCTCATTTGGACAAAGTTGCCAATGCAACTTTTGCAAACCCTAGAAATGGGCAGAAATGGGTTTGTGTAGATCCAGTGGACTAAATCATTTCTCCTTGATGTGCCACTTGGTGTGGTAGCCTTATTTGGTCATATGATCAGGCTCACCAAAGTTGGAGTCTTGGAGAAAAAGTTGGTAGTGCAAAGTGGTTCAAACTTGATTTTGGTCAGAGAGGGTTTTGAGGCACTTTGACCAAGGTTTCCTCTTCTCCAACCTGTGCCATTTGGTCCAGTTGCATCATTAGACCAATGAAGCATGTCCACCAAATTTGAGCACATTTGGACATACTTGGCAATGTAAAGTTGATCAAACTTTAGATTGGACAGAAATGGTTTTGAGGGGTTTTGATGGTGTTATCTTGTTCTCCAAGTCATGAGACTTGGCAAGATCAACAGATATGTCATATGTGACATGATAGAATTTTCCTGGAATTTTTGGAGAATATTTCCTTTGTAAATATTTCAAAAGCTTGAAATATCGAGAAAGGGTTTTAGAGGATTTGACCAATATTTTGAACATGACCATGTGTTGAAACTCTTATATATGGACAATATATGTCCTATGAGCTTCCTAAATTTTGTCAAATATTTTTGAAACAGAAAAATAATTATTTCCTATTAAAGACCATTTCGGCCTTAAGAAAAAGCCTTTAAAAAAATAGAACATAACTTTTAAAATTATACTTTTGTGGTTCCTGGGCATCCTATATCTAATAGGAGTCAAATATATTTTTGGAAAGATTTTTACTGCCCTTAATCAAGTACTTGCAGTGCAAACCTCAATTCAGGGGTTTTTGGAAAACTAATTTTTAAAAATACTTTCTGGCCAAATTATTTTGTAAGAAAATTCTATGTAGCAATATTCACATGGCATGATCATTGGTCAGGAGCTTGGGGTAAGGAGATGGAATATAGAGTGTAGAGTAGTTGACTTCAAGAAGCACTTGAAAAGAAACACAGAGAGAAAACCAACTCCAAACAAAAGCCAAATAATGCAAAAGTTTTTGTTGGTCCAAATTTTCATGCTTCATTGATAAAAATGAAATGTTACAAAATGCAGGGTGTGACACACGCCTTGGGTTCGGCCGGTTCGGATGCTTGGCAACTCTCACGCCTTGGGTTCGGCCGGTTCGGATGCTTGGCAACTCTCACGCCTTGGGTTCGGCTGGTTCGGCTGGTTCGACTCACTCAACACAACACCACCATACGCTCGCGTTCTTGAGCAAGATCAAATACAAACACAAAGCAGCAGTAGGGTTTTACGCGTCCATCGCGGCTCGAAGCCGGGTAAAATCCGCCCGCTGCATCGCCGCCTCGATCGCTCTCGTGCCTCCTCCGCCTCGCATCAAGACTCACGAAGGGGCCCCGGCCCCATAGGTGCTCGCGGCGGGCGGGTCCCCATCCGCTCCGCCCCGACATCTTTGGCGCGCCAGGTAGGGGGCGTCGAGGTTGTGCGGACCTGATCCGGCGTTCGCACGGGCGCGTTCTTCTTCAACCTCTCCAAGTTTCGTCAGCATCTTCATCGACAACCGCGCCATGGCCCCGAAGACGAGGGCTTCAAGGGTTGCAGACCCGTCTGCGTCTCACCCGCCGGCACCGGAGCCCGCGGTGGGCGGAGGAGACGCCAGCGGAAGGGTGGACACCGGCGAGGGCACTAGCGGCGCCACCAGATCCAGGGACAGGACGGATGACCGCGCCTCGGTCTCCGTGGATCCACGTCCATCTCAGCGCACGACGACCCAGCAGCGCCGTGCCACGGGAGGTGGTACTCGCATGCTGGGGCAAGAACATGCCGGAGGCTCGCGGGGTGCTCCGGACCGCTGTCCATGCGTGAGCAAAGCGAAAGTGCCGGGGCAGGACCCTGCTCCTCCTATCGCTACTAGGAGTCCGAGCATATCCTGTTCCTCGCGCCGCTCTCCTCCATTCCGGCAAGCGCATCTCCCTGGAGCGCTACGCTGTCGTCGAGGACCCGCCATCGAGCTCCAAGTCCGGCTAGGACAGCTCTGGTGCTCACTCCGACAAGCGCCGCTCCTCGGAACGCTTTAAGCCCGGCGAGGGCAGCTCTGGTGCTCATTCCGGCAAACGCGCCTCCCCGGAGTGCTGCGCTGCCGTCGAGGACGCGCCATCGAGCTCCACCGGCAAGTGCAAGGAAACGAGAAAAAGAAAAGCTAAGTTGTTCGAGCTTTTGTGCAGAACACTCCTTAATTCCATGCTATTTTATGTTATATCCCTCGTGCGTTCGTCCTTTGTGCGCAAAACCTGTGCGCGGAGGAGCTCGCTTCGTGGATAGCCGCACCCTTATCTTGCTTCGAGCACACTCAGCGAGTTAAAGTGAGCCGCGACCAACCGGCGCCCTTGTTTCGCTTTCGAGTCCGCTCGGCAAGTTAAATCGCGTCGCGACTAGACGGCAAGGTTGCTTGCGAAGCGACACCAGCCGGCCGGGCTGCTGATGTTCCGCACTCAGCAAGTGTGTTAAGCGCCGCAAGTTCCCTAGAAGCGCAGGGTAAAAGCGCACAAAGGGTGTAAAGTAGAGGGTGTAACGTGGCAAGCCTTGCCGTAAGATGCCCTTCGTATGAGAGGCTTGTGCGCCGAGAGGAGCCAAGTCGTGGCCCGATTCGCGTGCATTTGTTTTGTTTCGAGTCCGCTCAACAAACACAAGTGTGCTGCTGCACCTTACCTTGCTTTCGAGCCTGCTCAGCAAGTTAAGCGTCGAATCGCCCGGCAAGGTTGTTTGGCGGAAGCAACACCGCCCGTGGCTGTCCCTTTTCGGCAAGCGTGTTCGCCCCGGCAAGCTCCCCGAGAGCGTAGAGTACAAACATACGAAGGGCAAGGCACGGCATCGTATTGCACAGTCAAGATTTACATGCATATACATGAAGCTGTTGCATATCTACCTCAGCTGTTTTCATGGCCGAAATTGCAGCAACAAGGAGAAACCAGAAGAGCGTACCAGCACTTGGGTTCTGGCCAAGCCAGCATAGCTGGGGACTGCGAACGCCAAAATTCGTCTCCGGCGAGCCAGCGTCGCTGGGGGCTGCGAGCGCCATGATGCGTCTCCGGCAAGCCAGAGTTGCTGGGGGCTGCGATATCAGATAAGTTTTTTTCATCCCTCGTCATGCATCCTCTTATGGACCGGGGAAAGCGGGGCTGCGTCTTCGAACGAGCGTGTCTTGTAAAACCCATACGCGGAGGAGCCAAGTCGTGGCCCGATTCATGCATTTGTTTTGTTTCCGAGTCCACTCAACAAACACAAGTGTGCTGCTGCACCTTACCTTGCTTTCGAGCCTGCTCAGCAAGTTAAGCGTCATAGAATCGCCCGACAAGGTTGTTTTGGAAGCAACACCGCCAATGGCTGTCCCTTTTCGGCAAGCGTGTTAGCCCGGCAAACTCCCGATAGCGTAAGAACATACAAGGCACGAAGTCAAGTAAAAGACTCGGTCCGCAAGCTTTCCCTCTTTTCATTAAAAACATCCTAGTTTAATACAAGTCCATAGAGGATGAAAAACATGATAGAGAGGATTACAAGTTTTAAATACAGCTAAGGCCGAGGGCTTACAAATTAAAAGATAAGGTGCCGTGATCCCTCTCCTGTTTCTCTGTTCAGGAGTTCAGGAGGTAGGTCAAGAGCCCCGCAAGAGAAGCTTGCCGGGAGGCTAAAGGCGCCTAGGAGGCGTGGCGGTGGCGCCACTGCGGCTGCGGGTGGCGTGCCCTCGGGAGCTGCGCAAGGTGGCGGGCATGGGAACGCACCCCGAGAGCTACAGGCGCGAAGACCCCAAGAGAACACCCGGGGCGGCCGGGAGCTTGGCGGAGGCAGAGGCGTCGGAGGCGAGAGCTTGAAGACGGGTGGCGGGACGTCGGCCTGACGCTGTCGAGGGCACCTCGCCCTCAGACTCGATTTGAGGGCCTTGCCGCCATCCCCTCTTCCTCTTCCGCAGCCCTCCCACGGCCGCCCAAGGAGGCGGCCGGGGAGTTCAGAAGGCAGCGACCCGGATTGTGGGGTCGCCGGTGGCCTTGAGGCGGTGTCCGACGCCTAGTCGGGCCCGCCATCCCCCTCGTCGTCGCTGTCGCTCCCCTCCTCGTCACTCTCGCTCGAGGAGGGACCTTCGCTATCCGAGGAGCTATCCGCACAGCATCTCACCCGGGTCTCGTAATCCCCGAAGACCTTGACGGCGAGAAGGTCGCCCTCCATTAACTTAAAATGGAGGGTAAACCCTGCCGTCAAGCTGTGGATCCGGGCGAACGTCTTCCACCCTCGGTCGAAGAACATCACGCCGGGGGCTGAGGACACGACACTCACTCGAGTGCCGCTGATCCCGCAGCCCCTCATGCGCAACTCCATCACGTCGGGTGGATCCGGTCCCATCGCGTCCATAAACGGGCGGCTTGAACCGGAGACGCCGACGAGGTGCTCGGCGCAGCTTGATGAAGAACTCCTGTGGGTCATCTCCGGTGTGGACCGTGATCGTGGATAGGAGGCGTCGGGGAGACGGGAGGCGCATCACCACGACCGCCTCTCCCGGCCGCCTCGGCCACGCCTCGGCCTCGTCATGCCCGCCCCTCCCTCTCCCTCTCGTGGCGGCTCCGCCGCCACGGGAGCGGATAGGGAGAGTTGCGCTACTGGAGGCGACCCTCGCTGCCACCGTCGAAGGATCGGGATTCCCTCCTTCCATGGCGGAAAGAAGAAAAGAAGATGAAGGCGAAGGGAGAAGAGGATGAGTGTGGCCATTGTGCTCCCCTTCGCGCCTTTTAAAGGGGCGAGGTGAAACTCAACCGCCCCGCCGCCAATCAGAAGCGAGGAGGCCAGAGGAGCGGGCCGACTTCGCCTTCTCCGCCCCGTGGCGGCTCGGTCTCCCACCTTCGCCGCCCACGACCCTGTGCATGAGGGCAGCGTGGCTAAAAAGCGGAGCCGAGCGACGGGTGAAGCGACTCGCTCGCACCACGATCACGGGGTGGATGCCTTAAAGATGCATGCGCCGCCCACGTCTCCCACGACGCCCGCAATCGACGCGCGCCGCTACGGGAGGCGGCGGATGCGTAAGCAGATTCGACACGCGTGGGCCTCGTGTGCCTGCAGATCGCTTTTGGGCCTGGCCCAACAGCGCTCGGCACCGCAGGTGTAACCCAGGCCGGGGGCTCCTGTCGGTGTACTAAGGTAGGGGTACCTCATTACCCCAACTTGTGCACGGGCAGTTGCAGCTCCCCGCGGCTGGATCTACCACATGCTTGCCGGAGACCATTCCTGCTCCATATCAAGCCATTCAAGAACAAAGTATACAAGACAGACCCCGGCAAGAGGAGCTTGCCGGGAAGGCCGTTCCAGGCTCAAGATTACATCACCCACGCAAGGCCCTGGCGAGAGGAGCTCGCCGGGGAGACTAGAAGATTACATCGTAGAAGACACGCCTCGGCGCTATACGCGTCCCGGCGAGGGCCCGGGGAGCGGCAAGTTACAAAGCCCGACAAGCTCCCGGGTCCGGCAAGATCAAGACCCCGGCAAGGTACTTGCCGGGAGAGCTGCGCTGTGTGCCCGCACTCCAGCTCATCTCGCCCTGCGCTCGCCTTGAGCCCTCTCGAGACGCGTGGCAGATGGCTGTGCAACATGGGGGGTGCGGTGGCACTCCACGGTGGTGGATCCATCGCCGTGGCAGACGGAGACGCAAGGGCGGGAGCTTTTGGGGTCGACGGCGACGGGCATTAAATGCCCTTGTCCCCTACTGTCAAAGTAGGTAGAATCCACTGTTCAAACACTGTAGCTCCACTGTTCCCGCACTGTTCCAACTACCACCTCTTTTACTTTTTTACCCCTTTCTCCTACGTTGACACCTGTCGGTGACCCCTTGCACTATAAAAGGAGGCCCATGCACAACGTAGAGGGGGTTCGGATGCTTGGCAACTCTCACGCCTTGGGTTCGGCCGGTTCGGATGCTTGGCAACTCTCACGCCTTGGGTTCGGCTGGTTCGGCTGGTTCGACTCACTCAACACAACACCACCATACGCTCGCGTTCTTGAGCAAGATCAAATACAAACACAAAGCAGCAGTAGGGTTTTACGCGTCCATCGCGGCCCGAAGCTGGGTAAAATCCGCCCGCGTGCATCGCCTCGATCTGCTCTCTGTGCCTCCTCCGCCCTCGTACCGCACTCACGAAGGGGCCCCGGCCCCATAGGTGCTCGCGGCGGGCGGGTCCCCATCCGCTCCGCCCCGACAAGCCCCTAGCCCCCTTGTCCTAATGGTGATCCTCATTCTTTCTTTGTGGTGGAGGCAGAGGAGGCAAAGCTACATTGCCTTGAGGGCGGTCCTCACGAGGATGCTCCCTCTAGTTGCCCTCGCGAGGCTGGTCCTGCCAGCGGTCCTCACGAGGCTCGTCGCGCCACTCCTGATGGCGGTCTTGTCCATCCCAGCATCCTCCACCTTGGCTGCCTCCGCGACCGTAGCCACGATTGTTGCGCCCGGGACGTCGACCGAGGCGCCCGTTGTAGAGAGCCCTGAGCTCCTGACAGTCGCTGGTGTTGTGGCTGTAGACATTGTGGAAGGCGCAGAATGGCCGCTTACCCTTGGATGACTCGGGGTGGTCGCAACCGAGCTTGGTCTCTGGCTCTGCCGCAATCACGGCCGGCCCCTTGCGCTTCGTGTCCTTGGTCCTTGTCTTCTTGTCTTCTGGATCAGCATCAGGGAGCTCGAGGAGGGAAAGGCGTCCCTCCTCAACTCTCTCACACTTGTTCACCATTTTGAACATCTCCAAGGCAGTGCAGAGGTCCTCGTGGATGGCAAGCTCCTCCTTCATCTTGATGTGGCGGACGCCATTGGTGAACGCGGAGATGATGACCTCGTCAGGCACCTTGGGAATCTTGAGGCGGACGTTGTTGAAGCGCTGGATATACTTATGGAGGGTCTCTCGAGTTGTTGCTGACTTGATGTAGGTAGCCAGCGGCGGCGGATTTGTCGAAAGTGCCCTGAAGTTAGCGCGAAGCAGCTGCACATCTCCTCCCAGGAAGAAACCGACCCCTCGGTCAGGTTCAGGAGACAAGAACGCATGCCATCCTTGAGGGCCATCGGGAACCAATTTTCCATGATCTTCTCTTCGCCGTTGGCTGCCTGGATGCTCAGCTTGTAGAGCTGTAGGAACTCAGTGGGGTCTGTGGTGCCGTCATAGCATGGAGGCAGGTCAGGCTTGAACTTGCTCAGCCATACAACGTTGCGGAGCTCTGCAGTGAACGCACGGCATCCAGCCGTGGCCACCGGAGGTCGTCGAGGGGGTGGAACGTGGTCCCGGTGCACACACACCGCCACCTCCTATGGCGGCTCGCGAGCCTGGTGCTGGGGCGCTGGGAGCATGCGTGCCTCTCCTTGGGGACGTTGAACCACCTGGCAGCTCACGTCGTCCCGAGCCGGTGCCGGGCGCCGTGTGTCATGCCGTGGAACCACACACCATGGGGGGTGCTGAGGCACCAAGCGAGCCGGCCCGTCGGATCCCCCGTGTGCAACGCTGATGACCTCGGCAATGCACTCGAGGCAGTCCTCATAGAGATCACCCACGAGACGGTAGGGAACGAGTTCCCGCGCTGTGAGCAGAGTGGCCTGCACGTCCACGTGGCCGCGGCGCGCGTGGGATGATGAAGCTGCTGGGGTGAGCGACGGAGTAGCGGTGCGGCCATCACGACGCACCGAAGGGTGCAGCGATGAAGCTTGCTGCTCGTGGCCGGCATGGCCCATGGCGGCGTTGGCCACCAGAGAAGGAGCGTGGCTGGCGCAGCCGTAACCCGCCGGAGCCTTCTGAGCGATGCGAGTGGCGACTGCAGCCCGACGCTCGGCGCAAGCCCTGCGCGCATCGGCCATGGAGATGTCAGAGCAGTGGCGGATTGAACGATGGAAGAGAGGATCCGACGCACCCCTACCTTGCACACCAAATGTCGGACTTCGGGATCTAGCAACCCGTGATAGGTTCGAACACTGGGGTGCGTCCGGAGATCTCAACCTGCCCAGCCTGCCTACTCGCGATCCTCCCTAGCCTAGCGCATAGAGCTCATAGAGACACAGAGACACAGAGATTTATACTGGTTCAGGCCATCGTTGTGGTGTAATACCCAACTCCAGTGTGGTGTGGTGGATTGCCTCGAGGGGCTATGGATGAACTAGTACAAAGGATGAACAAGCCTCAGGAGGTGAGGTGTTCTTGAGCTGGTGTCGTCCTCGGGGTGGAATCAATCTCTCCCCTTGCTATGGTGGTGGCTAAGCCCTATATATAGTGCCTTGGTCCTCTTCCCAAATATGAGCGGGAAGGGATTCCACAACAGAGGGATTTGAAATGGGACAAGTAGTACAGTCTATCCCGACAAAAGTAGTTTTCGCCTGCGGCCATGATGCCGCGGTGGGCTCGGTGATGACCTCCGTCTTGGTCTTGTTGCACCAGAATGGAAACCTTTGGCTGATTCCTTGGGACTCCGCGCCTGTAGCTTGCCTCCCTTGCACCAAAGAGGAAACCTGCGCTCTGCACCTGCCTGGTGCCCGCTTGGCCTTGGTCGTCATGGCTCACGTCAGCTGAGCCTCATGGGGTAGCTGCATAGATCTCTCCGTCCCTCAGGAGCTCTCCTGAGGAGGCCAACTCCTTCGGCGGTCTTGGCGTTGCCCGCCTCGCAAGGCTCGGCCCCTCGTGAAGGTCTTGTGGTGCTGATGCCGAAGCTGGGCCTTACTAGGCCGTCGATGGAGCCACGTGGTGGGCCGCAGGCAGGCAGGACTGGATACCCCCAAGTCTAGGATGCCGACATCGTGCGACCACGGAATAAGCACAAAATGTGGAGTCCACGGAAAACGCTCGTGTTGCACAACTCAAGAGAGACGCTAGCAGATTGTTCAATAGGCGAATATGACACTTGTGCACAACCTCTAAGATGCAAAATTGATAAACTTTCTTTCCCAAGTATGCTATGTGTGTATGGTTCCCGGTGTTTCTCACACAATGATCCAAAATGATCAACTATGATACCATATGATATATTGTAATGTACTATGATACGATGCTATGGCTCTTGCTTACAAGCTTCTTTGCTCTGTTTTTCTTTTCTTAAAAGCCTATTCTTTTTTTGTTGGCCACTTTGCGAAATGCACAAACCAAGATATCAATTGTATATATGCAGGAACAAACTTGTGACACAAGATATGATATGATACCAAGATGATACCAATATGATATGGTATGTATGCAATGGAAGGGCGGATCATTGATCGCTAATGTGCACAAGTAACGTTGCCAGCAATACTCAAAGGCTAGTCTCGATAGGCAAGTGACGCAAAATGGCCTAGGGGTTATCAATACAATGGCAAGGAGAATATACAATGGTGTCATCGAGGTTACTTCCCTTATGTATGATGACGACCTCATGGTGATTATGAGTGGCAGTCTTCTCAATGTCAAACCGTCCCTAATTAGCCGACACACCTTAAGAAGTGGAAAAACCACAAACTCAAAATCTAAAATGTCAATTGTAAAATGGTGATAGCAGAAAGCGGTGGTGGTTGCACTCGACAATGCGGTAGTGGAGTGATGGGTTATGCGAGTTGAAGTTGAAGTGACAGTCCCTAAGTAGCCAAAACACCTTAGGAGACACAAGCCACAACTCAAACAAGCTCAAACAAAAATGGGTTAAGTTGGGGTGGCGG
The DNA here is from genome assembly GCA_021437245.1 of Aegilops speltoides. Lineage (NCBI taxonomy): Eukaryota > Viridiplantae > Streptophyta > Magnoliopsida > Poales > Poaceae > Aegilops > Aegilops speltoides. Next base: position 273,503,412 of record CM038143.1, on the reverse strand, counting down.
AAGTGTATGGTGGGCAAGGTTATGTTGAAGTTATGGTGGTGGTTGACGAAAAAGCAACCATCCCTAAGTAGCCGAAACACCTTAGGACACTCGAATCACAACTCAAACAACCTCAAATGCGATGGGCGACAAAATGGGTTAGGTTGCGGTAGTTGGTGGTGGTATAGCGAAGGTTATGGTGGAAGCCCTAGGCGAAGATGCCAATGTTCCAAAAATTTGATGGAGTCAAATGGTGATGGTAGTATTTTTGTGGATGTCAATAGCGTCAAAACGAGCTAAAGAACGTCAAAATCGGACTCCGGATGTGAAAGTTATTGTCAAAACGGTGAAACAGGAAAGGCTGAAACCCCAGGGGTCAGACATCCGGGCTGGGGGCTGGATATCCGGGGGCTGATGTCTAGAGCCGTGCAGATTTTGTGCTCCAGGAGCCGGATGTCCAGCTTGGGGCCCGGATGTCCGCCCCGATGGCCCGGATGTTCGGCCCGACGATTCCAGATCAGGATTTGGACTTCGAAACTCGATTTGGGGCAGAAATTGATGATTTCGGGAGCAAAATGTGACGGATTTCGTGGATGGAAGGTGGGTAAACTTGGGGAAAAGCTAGATCCACTTAAAACCAAGAAAATCCATGCATCAAAATAAACAAAACATCATCAAACCAACAAATCACAAAAAAAAAAGTTAGGGGCTATTTATGGTGGGGATTTTCGAAACTTAGGACGAAATCACACAAAAGAAGGCTAGAAAACGATGGGAGGGACTCCAATTACGTGATCAACGTGGCTCAGGATACCATATGATACGGGGCTAACTCGGTGTAGGCTGATTTTTCACGATTGGAGTGGATTCCCTCGAAGAACACGAAGAACACGGGAAGAACGGGGAGAAATCACAAGGGGAAACACTCAAGAACAAGTCCAATCACACATCCTCTAGACAATCAAACACACAAGATCCACAAGGTACATGAACAACAAAAGGAAAGATACAAGGTAAAGTTCATCCCAAATCCAAAGGAGATGGGGTCTTGATGATCTAGATAGATCCTTCCTCAAAGGGGTCTTGATACCCCTCGGGATCTTCTCCTAGGAGGTCTTGGCCTCCAATGGAGTAGTCTCTCTCTCTTAGGAGGAGAAGGTAGGAGCAAAGCTCACATACAGATGAGCTATCATATTTCCTAACCCTAACTAAATAAAGGGGATGGAGTACATATAGGCTAGTCCACGAAGGGTTAAGTGAGGAGGGGATACATGGACCTCTAGCCCGGGGCTGCGCGCAGGCAGGCACCGGATGTACGGGATGAGGGCCAGATGTCCGGCCATTCGCGAGAGGCCAGATGTCCGGGGCATGGGCTGGATGTCCGGCCTGGAACAAGCCACTCCAGTCTTCTCTGGATAGTCGTCGCCTGATTTCCAGGGTTGGCTGCTGGATTATGGGCATTGCTGAGGCGCCGGATGTCTGTGCTGGTGAAGCTCCTGGTCGGTTGCCCATGCACCGGATGTCCGGCCTCTGGCCCGGATGTCCGGCCACTGTAGCTTCAGCAGCTCCATCTTCTTCCGTCGTTGCTTCCAGGCTTCCCTCGTAGATGGTCTAGTTGTTCCTTGGTGCTTGCACTCCTCCTCGACATTCGTGAAGCTCCGACAATACCTATGCATGCGCACGGGAGAAGTGTCAAGTAGTATATCATCCTCGAAGGGCTCAAGTGAGCACGTGTAAAGGAGATGATTCACCTCTGTGTATGTGAAGTAGATGTCGCACGTGTCACTCGCCGAACGGACTCTTGACATGGTGATGTCCATAGGATGCTCCACATCACCTGGGTTCGGTCTTGTTGTGGGGCTTGAGCCTGTCGATAGCAAGGCGTCTGATTGGCTCAGGGTGCGTGTCGAGGTAGTGGGACAATGCATTCAGGCGTTGCTACTCCCCGCTGCAGAACTCGTGGTCGACGATGAGGTCCAGGGGGTGCAGCGCCACAGAGGGCGCCACCGCCGCGAGAGGACAATGGTCCACACACAATATTTGACGGGGAGATGGGATATGATAGTTACCACCACCTTGTTTGGGAGGATGCTGATGAAGTCCACATTCGCCGGAGGCTCTTGCGGTTCTGGCTCGACCCACCCCCGCTTGTTGGCCGGCTCGTCCTCCATCTCGCAGTAGGTGGCGATCCTCGGCGGCAGTGCTTGTAGATGAGAACGGAGCATTGCTCTACATACCTTCCCAAGGCGGCCGAAACAAAATTCCAAAACCAGCAATAAATTGCAGCGCTCGCGGCGTGCGCGGCGGACTGCTCAAAGTTGTCCCGTCTAACCAAACAGCTGCCCGCGGTAGTAAATGGTTAGTTGAACACGCTCGGTTTGACTAATATGACCGTTTTGCGATAATAACATGGTGGCTATTTCTTATAAATGACTCGGAAAATCAATGTATAAAAAGGCGAAATGAACCCTGAATAATTTCATATGTTTAGCACTGTTGCATGTTGCCTCTGTAAAATAAATCAAGGCGAGAAGATACAGCGTATGTCATTTCACGACCAGATCATGTGACCAAGTTCTCTCTTGGAACCATGAGGCTTCTTGATAGAAGCTTCGGTTTGTATGAAAGAAAATATGGGTCAAAGCCGAGTTGAAAAGGGCAGCAAGATCTAACCCCAGCTTACAAAAGGTACAAAAGCACGATGATTAATTGTTTATCAGGTTTACACAAAATCCAGATTGAACAGGAAAATACCAACTAACTCAACCAAAGTTTTTAGCAGTCATAGTGAAATGGATCGGTCTGATCCATAAAATCAAGATCCTGGACTAGAAAATCTACTGGTACGTGATAACAAGTTGTTGTAAATAGAAGCCGAGCACGTTCAGAAGCCCTTTTGTCCACCTGAAACTTCTTTTTATGTTGTTCAACGTGTCCATCTATGATAAAGTCTCTGTCAAAAAACTTAATCCTCATGGACAATAGTACTCTCGCATTCAACAGGAAGAATGTGACAAAGCTAGTGTTTGCATGGTTGGATGCATATCCTTGCAGTGTTATTGTCCTCAAACGAATGTCATGAGAACTGAGAAAATGCCAGTGCTTCTTATGCAACCGATTGGTTATACCTTTCTGTCTAAATAGACATGAAGACTAAAAACAATTAATGTCTAAAAAATAGTAAAACTGAACGGTTAGTTCTAGTAAAGTATATCAATGTGCTTGATATCTTCACCTGTATATACAAATTGTACAAACATGGAAAGTGTTGGGGATATAACTATTGGGTATGACCCACCCAGGAGGGGCCTGGTCGTACCACTGGCGGTTCACGATGAGAGGGCCCAAGAAGATGTTGAAGATGGCGGTTCATGAAGCAAGCTTACAGAAGGACCAAGACCCGGAGGAGACTTGAGGCCCACGGGCATAAACCGCCATATGTTTAACTTGTATGATAAGAAAGGTTTAGTTCTGTCACTAAGCCGGACACATTGTGTATGAGCCGGCCGGGACTCTGTAAGCCGCCGGGCATCATCCTATGTATATAAAGGGGTGACCCGGTGGCGGGTTGGGGCAAGAAACAACAAGTCGGGAACTAGGTCAAGCGTATTCGCTCCCTAGTAATCGAAACCCAAGCAATACAACCTAAAGCAGGAGTAGGCCTTTAGCTCGTTGTGAGGCGCCAAATTTGGGTAAAACTCTTTGTGTCCCTTGTCCTGTTTAAACCCCTTCAAGCTAACTAAGTTGTGATGGCTTCACACCTAAGTCCTCATGCTAGGGCATCTGCTATGACAATGCCACAACAGTTCGCGCCCACCATGGGGCCAGCGCACGGTGGTTTTGACTTCTTGAAGGGTAGATTCGCAGGGCTCAAGGGATACACTATGGGCCATATGACCAAGAGTCGTGCGGCAAGCTCTACATCGATGACGCAGGCTGGGGCCCGAGGCTGGCTCAATCGAGTATGGGTACCGGGTCCCCTTTGGTGGAATTCATGTCTTCATCGGCAAGATTTGTGAGTCGAAAGCTGAGCCGGACACCGGCACCGACATCGTCGAGACGGCTCGCCGCGCACAACCCGCTAAGTTTCAAGCCACCACGAAGCATGTTTTTGTTGGCTTTACTCAAGGAGTGGATCTGGAAGGAGGATCTGAATATAGTGGTGAGATGACCGTATATTTAGGCGATGGGTCCTCAACCGGCGAGACCAATTCCATGTATCAGGTTCAAGATGGTGGGCTTGGGGGGCTGTTCCGAAGGTGAGAGTATTCCGGACCCCTATGAGCCACCAAACCGGGTCATGATCTTCTTGGCCGGTACACAGCCAGGGCAGAATTCTTCAACTGTTCAACAATGATCTTCAGGTCAGCAACGGCAGCCAGGGCAGGAGGCCCTATGCGCCCACTGGCTCAAGTTTTATCTGATTTGTTAGATGCCCTGGCAACATTGTTAACAGCGGAGGTAAAGGCGAACCAAACTTAGCATAATGCGGATGTTGCAAAGTTACACGATGAGATAGCCCAAGCGAAGGAGGATCTTAAAACAGAGAACACCCAGATGGCGACAAAGCGAGCCGCCTTACAGAGGGAAGCAGAAAGGCTTGAGGTAGAGGGCTTTCGCTTGAGCTCGGATCGGGATGCATTGAATGATGTATTTAAGAGAAGGCATGTGAGTTGGTTACCCCCGGATTATGATGCGAGGAACCTTTTCAACACGCCTGGGGCAGGAACCAGTAACCCGCCTGGTGTGGATCAGGCCGTTGAGGCACCGGCGGCTAGAGAATCGGTTCAACCTCGTGCTGGAGACCCCCCCCCCACACATTTGAATTTGACCCTTCCTCAGCACGTTCCGACGCCCTTGGGTCATTTTTCTAATCCTTTGGATAACATGATAGCTTCGGCTACTCGATTGGCGGCTCTCCTAGTTCAGGATGAGTTGCCAACGGCGATGGAAATACGGAGAGTGGGAGAACTTCTTCAGATGGTTGTGGCCCAACATGCGGCTTATTCATATAGTCGCGATCGGATTCATTCAACCAAGCCGGAGTTATAGCAGACATATTAACGAACCGGACGTGTCAAGCAGTGAGCGGCACCGCAATCAGCCTCGTAGGCCTGACCCGCCGCGTGCTGGTAATGATGATCATGCTTTGGTGGACCAGGGCAGAGCGCGATGTGAGGCGGAGCTGGTGGCTCAGTTGGCGGCTCAAAAAAAATCTCCGGTTTATCTGTCAACGTATGTGGAGGCAGGAGTGACCTCTAGAACCATGGGTGTGTCGTGTTTAGTGTAGGCTCTACACAATGAGCGCTTGCCTAAGGATTTCATGGGCCCCCGCAAGGTGCCTAACTACATGGCAGATCAGCCCCCAGAGGCCTGGATTGAGAGGTATGAGATGGCTATGGAGATGCTAGATGTTAGTGATGCTGCATGTGCTAAGTATTTCACCATGATGTTGGATGGGTCGGCTCGTACTTGGTTGAAAGGGCTGCCTGCTAACTCCATTGGATCATGGGGGAATTGAAAAGGCGAATTATTCAAAATTTTAAAGACACATGCAAGCAACCTATGTCGATTCTGGATTTAGATTCTTGCGTCATAGGTGAAGGTGAGTCAACAACCAATTGAGTGCGCCGGATCTCAGCTTTTATACACTCATCGGATAGTATCAACGCCAATTCAGCAGTCCTGATGTTAGAGAAGAATTGTCGCTTTCTTCCCCTTAAGCAGAAATTGGGGCGGCTTAAGCATGTTGCAATAATATGGGGGAGCTCATGGCCGCTCTCGTAAAGTATGCCGACTCTGATAGCACTAAAGACCCTGAGTCTGAGGAGGAGAAGAATGGGAAGGTGAACAAGAGTGGCAATGCAAAGGGACAACATAACACGGTGGGTCAAGGTGGTAATGGTAAGCATAAGGCAGACAACGGTTTAGACTTCGTGGGTAACACCAACACGCAGAGTAATAACCAGCATTGTAAGGGGAAAACACAAGCACCGCGGTTTGGAGGGCCGAAGTTCAACCTTGAGGCCATGATGAATCAACCTTGTTCGAAGCACGAAACACAGGATAAGCTGGCCAGTCATCTGTGGAAGGATTGCTTCATCATGAGAGAGTATAGCAACTTTAATTTTTTTCCAGAAAAATCATGGCCCGCATGGCGGTTCCGGTTCCGGCTCTCACGGGCCTGGTTTTGGAGGTGGCGGCTCAAGCTCTGGCTTTCAAGACCAAGGTAATCAAGGTGGTTTTAATCAGCAGTCTGGCCAAGGGAATCAGCAGAGCAGTCTGGTTATCAGAGCAATCCAAAGCAGTTGAATGGTGGTCAGTATCATGTATTCACCACAAGTCTGTGGAAATGAGATCAGAAAATCCATAAGCGGGCGATGAACTCAGTTGAGCCGGCGGTGCCTCGTTATTTGAGGTGGTCTGAACAGCCTATAGTATGGAGCCGTGAGGATCACCCGCCCAGGGTTGACAATCCAGGTCAGTTGGCATTGGTGGTTGCTCCATAGGTAGGGGTTATAAGCTTACAAAATTGCTCATGGATGGGGGCAGTAGTATCAATATCCTTTACTACGATTCTTTTCATCGTATGAATTTGACTGACAAATATCTTAAGGCGTCTTCTACTGTTTTCCATGGGGTGGTGCCTGGTAAGTCGGCATATCCAGTGGGTAAGATAACACTAGAGGTAGCTTTTGGAGATGACCATGATTCCAGAGCTGAGAAATTGACCTTTGAGGTGGTTAAGATCAAAAGCCCGTACCATGCTTTGTTTGGGTGGCTGGCTTACGCCAAGTTTATGGCGCGGCCGTGTCATGTTTACTTGCAGCTTAAAATGTCTGGTCATAAGGGCACCATCACGGTGCATGTTAATAGGAAGATTGCTTTGGACTATGAAGAAGGTGATGTTGCGTATGCTGAGTTGGCCTGTGCCACTAAAGAGTTCAAGTTTTAAAAAGACAATGTTGACCCGGCGGATATGACGCCTTTGAAGAGGCCAACTACAGAAAACGACCCCCTGTTGATGTTTAAATCAGAAGATGACACTAAGATGGTTGATTTTGTTCCTGGAAACTCGTCCAAGCAGTTCAGCATCAGTGCTAATATGGATCAGAATTAGGAAAGCGCGCTCACCGAGTTCATCCGTGAGAACCGGGACATCTTTGCATGGAAACCTTCTAACATGCCAGGTGTATCGAGGGAACTCGCTGAGCACACTCTTAATCTGGACCGAAAGTTTAAACCGGTCAAGCAATTCCTTCATCGTTTTAATGAAGAGAGTAGCAAGGCAATTGGTGAAGAGGTGGCACAGCTCTTGGCGGCAGGATTCATCATTGAAGTTTTTCATCTTGAGTGGTTGGCTAACCCGGTTCTAGTATTTATAAAAAAAATGGAACTTGGTGTATGTGTGTGCATTACACAGACCTTAATAAGGCCTGTCCGGCTAATCCGTTTGCTCTCCCTCATATTGATCAGATTATTGATGCTACGACGGGTTGTGAGAGTTTGAGCTTTCTGGATGCTTATTTTGGTTATCTTCAGATCAAGGTGGGAGTTAAGGACCAGGAGAAGACAACTTTATCACTCCCTTTGGACCCTTCTTCTATGTGTCTATGCCTTTTAAGCTCAAGAGTGCCCAGGCGACTTACCAACAGTGTGTTCAAAATTACCTTCATGGCCAGATTGGATGCAATGTTCATGCCTATGTGGATGATATTGTTGTGAAATTCAGGAAGAAGGAGACTTTGATAGATGATCTGAAACAAACCTTTGACAATCTCTGGGTCTATAAAATGATGCTTAACCCAGCCAAGTGTGTCTTTGGCGTGCTAGCAGGCAAGTTATTGGGTTTCCTGGTTTCTGAGAGAGGCATTGTAGCTAACCCGGAGAAAATCAAGGCTATCACTTCTTTGGCTAAGCCGGCGTGTATTAATGACGTCCAGTGTTTGGCGGGTCGTATTGCGGCTTTGAGCCGGTTTATGAGCCGCCTGGGAGAGAAGGCTATCCCTTTGTATCAAATGATGAAGAAGACAGATGACTTTGTCTAGAGCGATGCTGCTAATTAGGCATTTGAGGCGCTTAACACTAGAAAAAAATACACTTCCGTGATGATACGTGTTTGTCACAGTAGGTCACGTTTTTTGTCATGCATGTACATCCATGACGATTTTATGACAGAATCAAGATAGTCATACGTGTGCTGTCATAGAAGTGTTCCATAACATTACCCAAATTATCATCACGGAAGTGTCCACTTCCATGACGATAAATCGTGCGTCACAGAAGTGCTTTCGTCAAGGGTGACCGACATGTGGCATCCACCGTAACGGAACGCCGTTAAGCTATCGGGTCGGGTTTTGGATCCGATAACCCGTTAACAGTCCGGACAAATGGGAAATTTCCACGTGTAAAATTCTGATTGGCCGGAGGGAACACCTGTCAGCTTGTCAGTGGGCTAGATGTCGCCCGTCCATTGGAGGACACATGCCTATGATACGTCGACATGTGGCTGGGCCCAACAGAGGCCCATATAGCTTAAAAAGGCTAGCCCAGTCAAATTCCCATAGTAGTTACTCAGCTACTATTGGACCAGCCCAATAACGGTCTGCTTAGTAAAGGCCCATGTACGGCCCGAAGCCGGATCTGGCCCGTTAATTGTTCGCCGAATATTTGGGCCCATTTACGGGCCGAAGCTAGATCTGGCCCGTTAATTGTTCGCCGAATATTTGGGCCCAACCACATCCTAGTGACTTTTGGCCTGTTAGAAGCCCGATGTAGACATGGGCCCATTTCAGCCCGATGTGACTTTCGGCCTGGGAATGGCCCGTGCTGCCCATGGGCCATATATGGTCCAACGGGACATCAGGCACACTAACGGCCCGTGATAAAGGTGGCAACAGTTAAGCCCAACGTGACTTTGGGCCTGTTAAAGGCCTGTCTCATAATTCGGCCCTTTGATGCCTGTACTAAGCTTTCGGCCTCTTAAAGGCCCATGATATCAGTGGGACAACTAAGGCCCGAGATATGTTTCGGACTGGTAACGGCCCGTGAGCTAACTAGGCCCAAAAAGGCCCGGTCTACATTTCAGCCTACTGAAGGCCCGTCGATGACTAGTAAAAATTGAGGCCCAACATGCATTTCGGCCTGCTAAAGGCCCATGGTTTCATCTGGGCCGTAACAGGCCAATACAATATTCAGCCTATTAATGGCCCAATGCTACCTGGGCCAGACTAAGCGTTGGGTCCACAAAAGGCACAACTAAAATATAGGCCGATGTAAGTTGTGGGCCTGGCGTAAAGTGTGAATGCCCCAATCATTCGGGCCCAAGAAAGGCGCAGGATGGACCAATTGTGGCCCACTAAAAACCAGGCCCGTTAGAGTCGAATGTTTCGGCCTGGTCGACTACATCTGATTTTTTTTCAAATAGCGAATGATGGCAGTAACTAGTAGGTATTAAGAACAAACCTACTCTATACAATAAATAAATACAGCATAGTAACTAAGAATAAACCTACATTACACAATAAAGGATTTAAGGTATATTACATCCACTGGGCATCGAAGTTCGCCACCAGTGATCATAAAGTGCAACGAAGAAGCAGATCACAAAAACTGGGCACCATTGCAGTGTAACAAAATAATACTGAACCGAGACCACCTCCAAGACAGTTCAAGAAAGTTTAGCCTTGCGTGGGAACTACCGCGCAAGCTGCTGAGCAAGGCTGTGAGACCGGCCTAGCATGTCGGTCATAGCTTCCGGGTGTAGCTATTTAGTGATGAGGTTCTCATTTGTGTTCTCCGCAATCTTTCTTAGAGATAGGACTTCAAGTCGAAGCTGAGTTGCGAATGCCTTCGCTAGAACTTGGGACCGAAGAAGTTTAACCGATTCGCATAACGAATTCTATGAGCTTGTCTCGACGCTAGTCTCAAGTAATTTGAACACTGCATCAAGAGAAGACTTTGGGGTTGTCTCGCTATCTTAAAGATGTTTTGCCTTCTTTGCTGCAATATATGTTGGGTTTGTCTCACAGCCTTCAGCAGACTTGTGCATGCCATCAGGCATATCACCCTGAAACAAAGCAGAGAGATGACATGTTTTGCACGTGTATAAACAAACATGATAATTGTGTTGTCAGTTCCATCCAATTTCTAATTAGAAAATAAAGTGTAAGTTCAAAATATCAATAGCATAATTTGGCATTGTTCATAATGCGGGGAGCTTCACCACACTACTTGATTACCATGTCAACATAACAAGCATAGATGAAGGGCAAAGAAAATCAATGTATCTATTTTTGTTAATGTGCATGGCATGTTGTTCATATCATCAGCCACATCAGTAAGATAAAATAGGAGATGACAAGGTGCAAGCGTGGACTGCTTCACCACACACTGGATTATAGATCCACAAAAATAAGCATACATATAGGGATTATTGAGTAATGTGCATGGTATGAATAAGGAATTTGGTTTTACAAGTAAAACTTAGAACGTACGGTTCTTGCAAACATGCATTTTGGTAGAAACAGCAAACTAAACAGCAGTGAATGATAGGAAGTATGAGCAAATTAAATAGCAGTCGAGGATAAAGGCTTTAGAAGGACTAACTTACATTAACAGTTAACACCGGCTTTATAATGCCCTTCTCCATGTCAAGGGAAGGATAACTCAAGAATTTCAGCACAGAATCTTCTTCATAAGCATTGCCTATACTCTACATTTTGTAGAGAGTAATTATAGATATGATAATACTGGAAGGGATAGAGGATAATGAAGATAAGATGCAGATTGATGCTACATAATCAACTACCAATCCCTAGAAGTACAAGCGTTAAAGGACAAAATGTACTGAGAACAGCAATGGGCTACACTTTTGCACTGGCATTATCTGTGTATTCTACTTGTTGGTAAGATTAAATATAGATCTGATCTTTTTTCATAAATGGTGGGCGAGGGAGATAAGATGCAGAATGCTACACAATTAACCAATCCCTCTTCCCATAATACAAGAGTGTTTCTAACACTGGTGTACTGTACAAAACATTCTTATATTATGGGACGGAGGGAGTAGCTGTTAATGTAAGTACAGTGATAGACCATGTTCAGTCCTTACAAGAGGACTGCAGAGCTAAACCTCTTCAAAAGAATTAGGTTGAATCTAAATTTATGTAAGAGTCCATACGGATCTTATAATGTCCGCCAAATGGATGACTACGAGGATAACATGTGCAGTGATGCTACATAATCAAACAACTATGAAAGTAAGTATGGTTATACATGGCAAGAGGTACTCACAAGAGCAATGCAAGGTGCGAGATAGTTGCGTAGATTCTCGCGGGTCCCTTGAGAACTAATATTCTTCTGCTAACATTTTTCGTACAAGTGAGACATTAAGGCAAATGCAGAAACGTAGTTCAAATTGTGATGTGATATCATAGACAATACCTTACGCTGCAGCTGAGACCAATGTGTAACAAGATTATTCCAGTCTCTGTCGGATAAATGTAGCACCGGAGACTTTACAGAAATTTCGTTTAGAGGCTTGCCATCAAAGTGCACTTGCCTCAGGTAGGAACGATACTTCATCAACGAGTGCTTGAAAAAGCGCAACCAACCCTTGCTCGTCTTCACAATCCAGTTTCCTCCTCGCCTATTTAAAAGAATGAAATCTTGTGTCTTCTCTCAGCAGACACATATGTAGTAATGACCATGAATAACATTAGTACTCTATGTTGGAAATATGCCCTCGAGGCAATAATAAAAGTATTATTATATTTCATTGTTCATGATAATTGTCTTTTGTTCATGCTATAGCTGTGTTATCCGGAAATCGTAATACATGTGTGAACACATAGACCACAATATGTCCCTAGTGAGCCTCTAGTCGACTAGCTCACAGATCAACAGATAGTCATGGTTTCTCGACTATGGACATTGGATTTCATTGATAACGGATCACATCATTAGGAGAATGATGTGATGGACAAGACCCAATCCTAAGCATAGCATAAAGATCGTAGTTCGCTTGCTAGAGCTTTTTCCAATGTCAAGTATCTCTTCCTTCGACCATGAGATCGTGTAACTCCCGGACACCGTGAGGGAGTGCTTTGGGTGTATCAAACGTCACAACGAATCGGGTGACTATAAAGGTGCACTGCTGTATCTCCGAAAGTGTTTGTTGGGTTGACACGGATCGAGATGGATTTGTCACTCCGCATGACGGAGAGGTATCTCCGGGCCCACTCGGTAATGCATAATCATAATGAGCTCAAGGCGACCAAGGTGTTGGCCACGGATCATGCATTACTAAGATGAGTAAAGTGACTTGCCGAACGAGACCGAACAAGGTATTGGGATACCGACGATCGAGTCTCGTGCAAGTAACGCATCGATTGACAAAGGGAATTGTATATGTGGTTTTAATCAACTCGACATCGTGGTTCAACCGATGAAATCATCGAGGAGCATGTGGGAGCCAACATGGGTATCCAGATCCCGCCTGTTGGTTATTGCCCGAGAGTCGCCTCATCATGTTCAAGATGTCTCCCGAACCCGTAGGGTCTACACACTTAAGGTTCGGTGACGCTAGGGTTATTAGGAAGACTAGTATGTGACTACCGAATGTTGTTCAGGACATCACGAGGAGTTCCGGAATGGTCCGGAGGTGAAGATTTATATATGGGAAGTTGTCATACGGACACCGGAAAGTTTCGGGGGCCTATCGGTATTGTACCGGGGCCACTAGAGAGGTTCCGGGGGTCCACCGGGAGGGGCCACCCCTCACGGAGGGCCACATGGGCCGCAAAAGGGAAGGGAGCCAGCAACTAGAGGGATGGGCGCGCCCCCACCTTGGGCCCATGCGCCTAGGGTTGGGGGGGAAACCCTAAGGGGGGCGCCCCCCTTGCTTGGGGGGCAAGTCCCTCCTCGGCCGCCCCTCTAGATCCCATCTAGAGGGTCGGCCCCTGCCCCTTCCCCTAAATAGAGGGGTGAGGGAGGGCTGCTGACACATCTTCCAGCGCAGCCCCTCCCTCCCCAACACATCTCCTCCCGCACGTGCTTATGGCCCTCGCTTGAGTATTGCCAGACCAACACCACCACGCGTGTCAGCTGCAGGTCGGTGTCCCAAGGTAGGGGTACTCAAGACTTCAACTTGTGCACGGGCACCAGCAGCTTCCTCGCAGCTAGACCCACCAAATGCTTGCCGAGACCATCTCCGCCCATTCCAAGCCATTCAAGGACAAAGTGCACAAAACAGAAAGTTAAGACCCCGCAAGAGGAGCTTGCCGGAAGGCTGCTCTGTGCTCAAGACTACCTCACCCACGCAAGTCCTCAAGCAGAGGAGCTCTGCCGGGAGACTAGAAGATCACATCACAGAAGACACGCCTGGGCCAGACGCTGCCCCGCGAGGGCCCGGCAGCAGAAGTCATAGAGCCCGACAAGCTCCGGCCCGGCAAGATCAAGGCCCCGCAAGGTACTTGCCGGGAGAGCTGCGACGCTGCGTTCGCGACTCCGTGTCATCTCGCCCACGCCGCCTTCAAATTTTTCTCCAGAGACGCGTGGGCGGATGGTCGTGCTGCATGCAAGGTGCGGTGGCACTCCACGGTGGTGGCTCCATCGCTGTGGCAAACGGAGACGCAATGGAGATTTTGGGCGACGGCGACGGGCATTTAATGCTCTTGTCCCTCTCGTCAAAAGTAGGTAGGATCCACTCGCTCATACACTATAGCCGCACCTGTTCCCGCAGACTGCTCCAACTACCACCTCTTTACGCTTTTACCCTCTACCCCACGCTGACACCGTCGGTGACCCTTGCCCTATAAAAGGAGGCCCATGCACAACGAGAGGAGGTTCCGACATTGGCTACGCCGCGAGACTCGACTTTTCACGACTCAGACGCCGGTAGCTACTCTCCGGCCCCGAGATCAAATACAACACAAAGCAGCAGAGGGTTTTACGCGACCATCGCGCCCGGCCGGGTAAAATCCAACGCGCTACATCGCTTCGACCGCTTCTCCGCAAGATCCTCCGCCTCGCATCAACACACGGCAAGTGGCCCCCGCGCCCCATAGGTGCCGCTACCATCGCGCGACATCTTTGGCGCGCCAGACACAGTATGTACCAGTCAGGACAACGAACTGCATGTATGAGGCTCAATGGTGTCGATTGAAGTGCATCTCTGTGGAAGACGGACAAAAGCTGTTGGCAGAGATACACGGAGGCATCTCGCGCCACCACATTGGCGCAAGGGCGCTTGCCGAAGGCTTTCCCAAGGGTTCTTTGGCAAGAAGCCTCCAAGATGCAATCGCACTAGTAACCAAGTGTGAAGCGCAAGGCCCATGCAAAGCAAATTCATCACCAGCCAAGCTCTCCAAACAATCCCTTTATCCTCGCCCTTTCGGTCCGGGGCTCGATATCTCGCCCTTTTCCCTGTTGTCGGGGCTTTGAGTACTTGTACGTAGTAATCGACAAGTTCACAAAGTGGCCAAGTGGAGCCAGGAGAAAGGTGACAAAGACAAACGGCGGTCAAGTTCTTCAAGTCGATTGTGTGCCGCTTCGGATCCCTAACCGATCATCACCGACAACGGTACATTACCACTAGCCGCACCTTCATGCACACGCCCAAGACCTTGGCGCCAAGGTCTGCTTTCGCTTCGCTGCTTCACCCAAGAAGCAACGGTCAAGCGTAAAGGGCCAATGCTGAAGTGTTGCGCGGACTTAAAACAAGAACTTTCGACTGGCGCAAGCGCGGAAGAAATTGATAGAGGAGCTGCCGGGCGTTCTTGGTCGATCGAACGACACCAAATCGAGCCACCGGCGTATACCCTTTGCTCTAATTTATGGAGCGTACAGCTTCTCCCCACGGAACTCAGATACGGATCCCCGAAAGTGCTCGCTATGATGAGTTTGAGCAAGAGCAATCGCGACAAGATGACGATTGTTCCTCGAGGAGGGACGCCTGTGCTGTCAGGCGAGCTGCTCGATACCAAGAAGCCTTGCGCCGCTACCATAGCCGCAAGGTCAAAGCCGGAGTCTCGAGGAAGGCGACCTTGTTCTTGGCGTGTTCACCGCCAAGAATTCCAACAAGTTGACGCCAAGTGGGAAGGCCCTTATCGGTAAGACAAGTCACGAGGCCCGCGCCGTCTGCGCCGAGACCGAAGAAGGCTTGCCATGAGTAACTCCGAACATAGAGCATCTTCGCAAATTTTACCCAGAAGGCGTTGTTGTGATCCGCCCGCAACCACCTTTTGTACAAAAGCTTTGCCTAGCTTGCATGTAACCCTTTGTACAAAGCCGGGCGCAGACCCTGCAGCAATAAAGTTTCCGTGTCTCGTTATTTGCCTTTTCCCATGCTCTTCTTTGCTATTTGCATGAGTTATTTGGCATCTTTCTAACGGCACGATATCTGTTTTTTTCCTTCTCTCTTCCTTGTCTCTTAAGCAAAAGAAACATTCCTCGCACAAGTTTGCCGGGGAAGGAAGTGGAAGATCAACCAAGTGACGCTCAAAGAAGAGAAGCTTGCCGGAAAGCAGCTCAAAGTCTTAAATTTTTAGTTGCCTTCCTTGAATAACCTCACTTCATAATAAAAACTTGTGCTCGGAGGAATCTACCTGCGGGTAGCCGACCTCATCTTGTTTTCGAGCGTGCTCAACAATTTAAGTAGGTCGCGCAAAGTGTTGCGCCTTTGTTTTGTTTCGAGCCCGCCGGCAAGCTAGGTGCTATGCAAGCCATGGCGAGGTTGTTGCCGGCAAGACCTTGGCTAGCAGGCTGCTTCGAAGTTTGACACTCAGCCATGCAAGGGCCTTGCCGCAAAACTCCTAGAAGCATAAAGTTAAAACTTTGTAAGTCGAGGATCAAGGCAAGGAGATGACACCGATCCGCTGATCGTAATAAAGGTAATAGCTACAGGATAACTTGTCGCGATGACTAATGAGTTCATAGCGACTGTGCAGCAACAAAAGGAAATAAAGATAAAGGCCTAGTCCACGCGGGTCGCCTCCCTCCCGGGGATCTTGTTCACCTTGGCGATGATATGGGCGACCTGCCTTCAAAGCCTCCATGTCCGCTGCCGGCAAGCCGCGAAGGACGTTGGAGAGGTTTATACCGGGTTGCGGTATACGATCTTCGCCAACACGCGCCCATGGTTCCCACGCGACAGCAAAGCGCCTCGGCGAAGCTGCGCGATCTTCCCGCAGATTTGCAAGAGCTGGCGCGACTTCGAAGAAGAGATCGAGCTTACGCTGTGGGCAGGTTTGATCCGGGAGTAAATGAGATGCTCCAGCCAGCCCAAAGAGCGCCGGTCAATGGCGGACGCAGAAGACACCAAGTCTTCGTCCATATCTCAACGACACGACGGAAATCCTCGGCTGCTTTGTTGGCGCCAGCCACTAAGGATCGCCCTCACGGAGCTCCTCCTTCAGCTTGGTCTCCGGACCCGCAGCGCCGAGCGAGTCCTTCAAGGCGTAAACTTGCCGCCAAGATCCTCGACGGAATCCTTGACGGTCTTCACTCGTCGCCTCTCAGCAAGACGCTACCGAGCTCGGAGTTGGTGCGAGTACTTTCGCGCCCGTGATGAGCGCGCGATCTTCTCCGAGTCCACCTTCAACAGCTCCTCCGCTATGCGACCTTGGCGGCGATATCTTCCTTGGCGGGCCTCCGCCGCCGCAGCAGTTTTCGCTTCTTCAACTCCCCGCCAAGGGCTTGCTCTCGAACGGCGAGGTCTTCTCAGGCGCCGAGGGCAACCTTTAGCTGGTTGAGCTCCCCTTCGCCGACAGCTCCACCGCGCGAGCCGCTGCTGCTTCGCCTCGCCTTCAAGAACAGCCACTCTTCATATCGCCCGGCGAAGTTGCTCGCGCTTTCCGCCACTCATGGAGAGCAGCCTTGTTGGCAGACCAGCCCGCCGCGCCTCTCCATCTCCTCGGGCGGCCTTGGCGGCAAGGGTCTCCCGAGAAGCGAAGCCACTGCTTGGCCCGATAAAGGGCCAGGAGCTGGTGGAGCAGTTTTTCCTCATCGGACCCGCCGCCCGCCGGCCCTCGACGACTTTCAGACCTGCTGGAGGCAAGAATCTCCCCGTCAAGGCCTCACCACCGCTGGAGTCATGACGAGGAACCCCACGGCATCTGGATAAAACGCCGCTGGGGTTTCAAGTAGTAGCGGACCTTTCTTCTCCGGGCGGAGGGGTCGGCGATCGGCGCAGACTTGACGCCTCACGACCTCCCGGCCGGTGGTGCGGTCGCTGTCTCTCTCCGCCGCTGATCTGCCGAGGAAGTCTCTGCACATGTGGCTCGGCGGCTCTCGCCAAGGCTCCTCGACGACAGGGGCGTGTCGTCGCCACCCTGCACGCCCTCCCTCCTCGGCCGACGACCTCCGCTCCATCCGCCGGGGAGGAGGATCTAAAGAAGAAAGAAAAGCAAAAAGCAGTTCAAGCAACTATTCAAGAGAGGCCACGACAAGAAGACAAAGTTGCAGACTTACCTTGTGGACATCTTCAACAAGCGGGTTTCTTGCCGGGAACCATCCTTGCGGAGTAGTCACTGCCGGGCTACTCGCCTTGGCGGAGTACCCACCCTGGCATGGAACGCCTCCTTGCCGGAGAGTCCAGCCTTGGCGGGACGGAGGGGCTGCATGTTCCTCGAGGGCGACCTCCGGATGCTCCCTGCCGCTGCGGTTCCATCCTCGCCGAGTCAAGACAACGATCAAGACATTGGGACAAGATGAAGCTGTCCAATGTGCCCCAAGAAGCGAGAAAGGGACCCAGACTTACGCTGGGCTGCCTGGGCTGCCTCGACAGCTGGTCCGCAAGCTTGATCCGCAGATCCTCGGTCGCCAAGGGCGATCGTCTGCGACTCACCACGGCACTTTGGCTCTTTTCGCCGCCTCGCTACCAAGGTCCTGAAATCAACACGTAAACAAGATCAGCCTCAACAATAATCAAGGTGGAATTTAAAGAAGGTGAAGATTTTGCACTCACTCCCGCTCCTCCTCGCCGCCCCGCCAAGGCGGAGAAGTCATATCGCACCGGGCTGCGCTGGCGCAGGAGCGGAGGCGAAGGCCTTCTTGGGCGCTTGGCGGTCCCCGGGCTGGGGGCATAAGACCCGCCTCAGAAGCGGCCGAAACCCGAGAAGGGGCGGAGCTGCTGCCCGCCCCGTGAAGACCTCGCCCACCCGGGCGCCGACCGCGAGGCGCCTCGCCGGGCTCGCGCTGGTCGCCTCCGCCACGCTCGGTGCGCTGGCCGCTTCGGCGCTGCTCGACTTCGGAAGCTCATACGCCCGGGCGAAATAAGGCAGCTAGCCGGGGCTTGCGATTGCTCGCCGCTGCCTTGCGGAGGCGTCACGGACAACGCTTAGGGCTCGCCTGGGCGGGAGGTCTCCGACGACGAGGAGAGGTCGCTGCCAGAAGGTCCGTGGACCCGCCGGCATCCTCGGCGCATCATGCATCCTCCTCCACTCGCCGCCGGTTTTCCGCACTCAGCGGCCGCGATTCTTCCTCCGCGTTTCGGCTTCCATGCGGCGCTGGCTCTTTCGGCGGCGCCACCCTTGCCGCGACTCGCCGCAATTCCATGGATTCCGGAGTGCTCAAAGAAGGAACCCGGCGAAGGCCGGGGAAGCAGCAGTCCGCAGATTCCGCCCCGCTTGGTAGGACTCTCCGCTGCCTCCGCCTCGGGTGCAACTAACTTCGCCGCCGCCGCCGCAGCGCCTCTTCGCCCGAGAAGCTATGTACGCAAGCTCCTCGTCCGTGGTGTCTCATGTCGACCGGATCTCGCCCTGTTCTTCGCCACCTCAAGGGTGTCAAGAAGTCGAGAATGTCCGGATGGCTCGGGCGGAATCCATGATCGCTTCCACGCCGCGTGAGTCGTGACAAGGCATCATGGCGACGCAGGCGATCCTGCGCTGAGTTGTTGCAGAGGGGCACCACACCGGGGAGCCTCGAACCACTCGATGGGCCGGTCAGATTGAAGAGCTCCCGACCATCCTCAGCCCAACGCCGGAAGTTGAAGTTTAGCCCGCACGCAACCTCATTATATCCCGCGCCGCCATACCCCAGTGCCGCCTCTTTCGCCCCGGAGAGGGCGGCGCGCGGCGGAGGAAGTCCGCGCCACCGCCGCAATGGACAGCCCCGCTTGTCTGGAGACGGAGGATCCGGATGAGGGCAACATCGAGTTTGATGTCGCCCGAGTCCACCTCACTCCAATCTTCGCCACAAGAACGGGCGCCGTGGCGCGCATGCTGAAGGGCTGCGCTCGCCTCGACGATCCAGCACCAACACACGCCACTGTCCCACTTGATGCGGAGTTCCCGCAAGTACGACTTCTTCAAGTTCAGGCGAAAACCCAAGAAATCCTCCGAGAGGGGGGAGCCGTGCTCGCTTCTCGGGTAAAGAAATGCCCTGAATGTAGCTACATTTGGGAATATCTCTTATGAAGTTTTCGCATGACATATAAGCGAAACCGCCATCGTGAGGACGGCGCTGGGGGTGAAATCAAGAAGGTGGAAGCCATATGTGTTCATGATATCACAGAAAATTCAGAGAAAGGAGGACAAAGGCCGCAGTGGAAGAAGGCTCATGAAGAAGTAACACCCGCCGGGATAGTGATCCTTGGTGGCGGCCGGATGGGCTCGTCCGAGGATGCGCCGAGGTCCTCTTGGCCTGTAATCAGAAGTACTTGCCCTCAGAGTTCGCCCACGCCGAGCCGCTGGAGGAAAGACGACGCTTCCTCCGCAGATCTGGGCGAAGCTCTTCGCCGCCGCTCGGACTTCTCCTTCTTGGTATTCTCCGCTTTCCTTCCCTTCCTGGTTTTCGGAGCTATGGCGAGGAGATGCGGGGCGGAGGATGAAAAATCCGACGACGCCATGGACGCAAGAAGCGGAGGAGGAGATGCGGGGCGGAGCGCAAGGAGGGTTTTTCGAGGAAGAAGAAGAAGCAATGAAAGCGATGGAGGGAACCACGCCCGCCTCTGCTTTTTATGGGGAAGTGGGAGGCGCCCGCTTCCTCATTGAAGGATCGGGCACGCCCCATCCCACGACGCCGCAATCGACGCTGTTGCTGCGCGAGAGGGCGGCCGAGGCGAAGTAGGGTCGACGCGCCATGGGCTTCAAGGTGTCTGCAGACTGCTTTTGGGCCTCGCCCAACAAGCAGCCGCAGACTGTATGGCCCAGGCGGGGGCTCCTGCTGGTGTCCTAAGGTAGGGGTACTCAAGACTTCAACTTGTGCACGGGCAGCCGCAGTTCCTCGCAGCTAGACCCACCAAATGCTTGCCGGAGACCATCTCCGCCCATTCCAAGCCATTCAAGGACAAAGTGCACAAAACAGAAAGTTAAGACCCCGCAAGAGGAGCTTGCCGAAGGCTGCTCTGTGCTCAAGACTACCTCACCCACGCAAGTCCTCGGCGAGAGGAGCTCGCTGGGAGACTAGAAGATCACATCACGAAGACACGCCGGCCAGACGCTGCCGGCGAGGGCCCGGCAGCGGAAGTCATAGAGCCCGACAAGCTCCCGGCCCAAGAAGATCAAGGCCCCAGCAAGGTACTTGCCGGAGAGCTGCGACGCTGCGTTCGCGACTCCG
The DNA here is from genome assembly GCA_021437245.1 of Aegilops speltoides. Lineage (NCBI taxonomy): Eukaryota > Viridiplantae > Streptophyta > Magnoliopsida > Poales > Poaceae > Aegilops > Aegilops speltoides. The sequence goes on along the minus strand of CM038143.1, from coordinate 273,482,874 downwards.
TGTCATTCGCCCACGCGCCGCCTTCAAATTTTCTCCAGAGACGCGTGGCGGATGGTCTGTGGTTGCATGCAAGGTGCGGTGGCACTCCACGGTGGTGGCTCCATCGCCGGGCAAACGGAGACGCAAGGGTGGAGTTTTTGGGCGACGGCGACGGCATTTAATGCTCTTGTCCCCCTCTCACAAAAGTAGGTAGGATCCACTGCTCATACATCAGAGCCAGACTGCTCCCGCAGACTGCTCCAACTACCACCTCTTTACGCTTTTACCCTCTACCCCACGCTGACACCGCCGGTGACCCTTGCCCTATAAAAGGAGGCCCATGCACAACGAGAGGAGGTTCCGACATTGGCTACGCCACAGACTCGACTTTTTCACGACTCAAGACGCCGGTAGCTACTCTCCTGCCCCGAGATCAAATACAACACAAAGCAGCAAGAGGGTTTTACGCGACCATCGCGCCCGGCCGGGTAAAATCCAACAAGGCCGCCACCGCCGATCTGCTTCTCCGCGATCCTCCGCCTCGCATCAACACACGGCGGGGCCGCCCCCGCGTTCCCATAGGTGCCGCCGCACCATCGCGCCGACATGCCGTTGAGCAATCTTCTCAACCTCTCCTTCCCTTGCTGGATCAAGAAGGAGGAGACGCTCCCATTCCGCACACGGTGTTGAATGCGGAGGTGCCGTCTGCTCAGCACTTGGACGCCGGTGATCTGAATCACGCCGAGTACGACTCCATCATCACCATCCCTTGCAAGCTTCCGCACGCGATCTACAAGTGGTATGTAGATGCAAACTCACCCTTGACTCGTTGCTTAGATGAACTCATGGATGGATCTTGGTGAAACCGTAGGAAAAATTTTAATTTTCTCGCAACGCTCCCCAACAAAGGGCATCATGAGCTAGGTCTATGCGTAGTTCTCTAATGCACGAGTAGAACACAATTTTGTTGTGGGCGTGGATCTTGTCAACTTGCTTGCCTCTACTAGTCTTTTCTTGCTTCAGCGGTATGTGGGATGAAGCGCCCCGACCAACCTTACACGCACGCTTACGTGAGACCGGTTCCACCGATTGACATGCACTAGTTGCATAAGGTGGTGGCGGTGTCCGCTCTCCCACATTAGTTGGAGCGGATTCGATGAAAAGGGCCCTTATGAAGGGTAAATAGAAGTTGAAAAATCACGCTGTGGTTATTCGAGGTAAGAAAACGCTCTTGCTAGAACCCAATTGCAGCCACAGTAAAGATGCAACAACAAATTAGAGGACGCCTAACTTGTTTTTGCAGCGATTGATCATGTGATGTGATATGGCCAGAAGTTGTGATGAATGATGAATTGTGATGTATGAGATCATGTTCTTGTAATAGGATTCACGACTTGCATGTCGATGAGTATGAGAACCGGCAGGAGCCATAGGAGTTGTCTTTATTTTTTGTATGACCTGCGTGTCATTGAAGAACGCCATGTAAACTACTTTACTTTATTGCTAAACGTGTTAGCCATAGAAGTAGAAGTAGTCGTTGGCGTGACAACTTCATGAAGACACGATGATGGAGATCATGGTGTCAAGCCGGTGACAAGATGATTATAGAGCCCCGAAGATGGAGATCAATGGAGCTATATGATATTGGCCATATCATGTCACAACTATACATCTTGTTTACTTAGGACGACGGTAGTAAATAAGATGATCCCTTACAACAATTTCAAGAAGTGTTCTCCCCTAACTGTGCACCGTTGCTACAGTTCGTCGCTTCAAGCACCACGTGATGATCGGTGTGATAGATCCTCACGCTCACATACAACGGTGTAAGACAGTTTTACACAAAGAAAACACTTAGGGTTAACTCGACGAGCCTAGCATGTGCGCATATGGCCTCGAACACGGGACCGAAGGTCGAAGCACGAGTCGTATGGAAGATACGATCAACATGAAGATGTTCACCGACGATGACTAGTCCGTCTCACGTGATGATCGGACACGCCTAGTCGACTCGGATCGTAACACTTAGATGACTAGAGGATGTCTAATCTGAGTGGGAGTTCATAATTTGATTAGAACTTAATTATCATGAACTTAGTCTAAAACCTTGCAAATATGTCTTGTAGATCAAATGGCCAACGCCATGTCAACATGAACTTCAACGCATTCCTAGAGAAACCAAGCTGAAAGATGATGGCAGAACTATACGGACCGGGTCCTAACCTAAGGATCATCCTCATAGCTGCCAGAAGCAATATGTCCTAGAAGGACCGCTAGGTGACGCCCCGTCCCTGAGAACCAAGACGTTATGAACGCTTGGCAAACTCGCGTCTGATGATTACTCCCTCGCTCAAGGCGGCATGCTTTACAGCTTAGAACCGGGCTCCAAAAGCGCTTTTGAGCATCACGGAGCATATGAGATGTTCAAGAGCTGAAACTAGTTTTCCAAGCTCATGCCCGGTCGAGAGATATGATGTCTCCGACAAGTTCTACAGCTTGTAAGATGGAGGAAAACAGTTCACAAGGAGCACATCCTCAAGATGTCCTGGTTGCCAACCGTATGACCCAAATGAACATAAACCTCCTGATGAGGTGGTCATCGACAGAATCCTCCGCCGCCCCACCAAGATACAAGAGCTTTGTGATGAACTACAACATGCAGGGATGGTGAAGACCATTCTCAAGTGTTCTCAATGTCAAGTCGAGAGGCTGAAATCAAGAAAGAACATCAAGTGTTGATGGTCAATAAGACCACTAAGTTCAAGAAGGGCAAGGGTAAGAAGAACTTCAAGAAGGACAAAGAAAGATGTTGCCGCCCTGAAGCCGCCACCGGAAGAAGTTAAAGAATGGACCCAAGCCCGAGACCGAAAGTGCTTTTATTGCAAGGGAAGGGTCATCGAAGCGGAACTGCCCCAAATACTTAGTGGATAAGAAGGCCGCAACACCAAAGGTATATTTGATATACATGTAATTGATGTGTACCTTACCAAGACTGTAGTAACTCCCGGTATTTGATACCGTGCCGCTGCTCATATTTGTAACTCACAGCAGAGCTGCGGAATAAACGGAGACCGGCGAAGGACGAGGTGACGGCGCGCGCGGGAATGGTTCCAGAGTCGATGTGATCGCCGCCGCACGCTGCCTCTACATTTACCTACGGGATTATTTTTAAACCTTAATAATTGTTATTTGGTGCCAAGTTTGAGCATGAACATTGTATCGGATCTCGCTTAATACGAGATGGCTACTCATTTAAATCCGAGAATAATGGTTGTTCTATTTATATGAGAGATATGTTTTATGGTCATGTCGATGGTCAATGGTTTATTCTTAATGAATCTCGAGCGTAATATTACACATGTTCATAGTGTGGATGCCAAAAGATGTAAAGTTGATAACGATAGTCCCACATACTTGTGGTAATCGCCGCTTGGTCACATTGGTGTCAAGCGATAAAGAAGCTCCATGCTGATGGACTTTAGAGTCTCTTGATTATGAATCGCTTGACACATGCTAACCATGCCTCATGGGCAAATGACCAAGACTCCGCTTCTCCGAACAATGGAGCGAGCATCCAACTTGTTGGAAATCATACATACCGATGTAAAAGCGGTCCAATGAGCATTGAGGCTCGCGGAGGATATCGTTACGTTCTCACTCTCACTGATGACTTAAGTAGATATGGGTATGTCTACTTAATGAAACACAAGTCTGAGACCTTTGAAAAGTTCAAGGAATTTCAGAATGAAGTAGAGAATCAACGTGACCGAAAAATAAAGTTCCTATGATCAGATCGTGGAGGAGAATATTTAAGTCATGAATTTGGCACACACTTAAGGAAATGTGGAATCATTTCACAACTCATGCCGCCTGGAACACCTCAGCGTAACGGTGTGTCCGAACATCGTAATCGCTCTCTATTAGATATGGTGCGGTCTATGATGTCTCTTATCGATTTACCGCTATCATTTTGGGGATACGCTCTAGAGACAGCTACATTCACTTTAAATAGGGCATCGCCTAAACCGCTGAGACGACACCGTATGAATTATGGTTTGGGAAGAAACCTAAGTCGTCGCTTCTAAAAGTTTGGGGATGCGATGCTTATGTCAAGAAACTTCAACCTGAAAAGCTCGAACCCAAGTCGAAAAATGCGCCTTCATAGGATACCCTAAGGAAACCGTCGGGTATACCTTCTACTTAAGATCCGAGGGCAAGATCTTTGTTGCCAAGAACGGATGCTTTTCGAAAAGAGTTTCTCTCAAAAGATGTAAGTGGAGGAAAGTAGAACTCGATGAAGTACTACCTCTCGAACGGGAAAGTGGTGCAGCGCAGAAACCGCCTCGTGATGCCCACACCAACTCAAGAGGAAAACAATGATGATGATCAAGGTACTTCGGATCAAGTTGCTACTGAACTTCGTAGGTCCACAAGGACACGTTCCGCACCAGAGTGGTACGGCAACCCTGTCCTGGAAATATTGTTGTTAGACAACGGTGAACCTTCGAACTATTAAGAAGCAATGGCAGGCCCAGATTCCAACAAATGGCTTGAGGCCATGAAATCCGAGATAGAATCCATGTATGAAAACAAAGTATGGACTTTGACAGACTTCCCCGATGATCGGCGAGCGATAGAAAACAAATGGATTTTTAAGAAGAAGACGGATGCGGATGGTAATGTTACCATCTATAAAGCTCGACTTGTTGCTAAGGGTTATCGACAAGTTCAAGGTATTGACTACGACGAGACATTCTCTCCCGTAGCGAAGCTGAAGTCCGTCCGAATCATGTTAGCAATTGCCGCATACTATGATTATGAGATATGGCAGATGGACGCCAAAACAGCATTCCTTAACGGACATCTTAAGGAAGAGCTGTATATGATGCAGCCGAAGGTTTTGTCGATCCTAAGAATGCTAACAAAGTATGCAAGCTCCAATGATCCATTTATGGACTGGTGCAAGCACCTCGAGTTGGAACATTCGCTGATGAGATGATCAAAGCATTTAGTTTATGCGCACTTATGGAGAAGCCTCGCTATAAGAAAGTGAGTGGGAGCTCAGAGCATTTCTCATATTATATGTAGATGACATACTTGATGGGAAATGATATAAAACTTCCGACAGCATTAAGGCCTACTTGAATAAGTGTTTTTCAATGAAGTACCGTGGAGAAGCTGCTTATATATTAGGCATCAAAATCTATAGAGATAGATCAAGACGCCTCATAGGTCTTTCGCAAAGCACATACCTTGATAAGATTTTGAAGAGGTTCAAAATGGATCAGTCCAAGATGGGGTTCTTGCCTATGTTACAAGGTGTGAGATTGAGCTCGGCTCAGTCACCGACCACGGCAAAAAGATAAAGAAGAGATGAGTGTCATCCCCTATGCTTCAGCCATAGGATCTATTATGTATGCCATGCTGTGTACCAGACCCGATGTAAACCTTGCCGTAAATTTGGTAGCGAGGTACTAAAGTAATCCCGCAAGGAACACCGGACAGCGGTCAAGAATATCCCAAGCACCGAAAAGGACAAAGGACATGTTTCGTTTATGGAGGAGACGAAGAGCTCGTCCGAAGGGTTACATTGATGCTAGCTTCGACTCAGATCCGATGACTCTAAGTCACAAACCGGATACGGTATATGTTGAATAGTGGAGCAAGAAGCTGGTGCAGCCGCAAGCAGAGCGCCGTATGGATCTACGTGAAGCGGAGTACATGGCAGCCCTGAGGCAGCATGAAGCGATTTGGGTGAAGGAGTTCATCACCGACCTAGGAGTCATACCCAATGCGTCGGGCCGATCAAACTCTTCGCGGACAACACCGAGCTATTGCTCTTGCCAAGGAGCCTGTGTTTCACAAGAAGACCAGCACATCAAGTTGCCGCATAACTCCATCCGTGAAAATGTTCAAGATGGAGACATAGATATTTGCAAAGTACACACGGATCCGAATGTCGCAGATCCGCTGACTAAACCACTCATGAAAGCAAAACATGATCAACACCGTAACTCTATGGGTGTTCGATTCATCACAATGGTAACTAGATTTGTGACTCTAGTGCAAGTGGGAGACTGTTGGAAATATGCCCTAGAGGCAATAATAAAAGTATTATTATATTTCATTGTTCATGATAATTGTCTTTGTTCATGCTATAACCGTGTTATCCGAAATCGTAATACACATGTGAACACATAGACCACAATATGTCCCTAGTGAGCCTCTAGTCGACTAGCTCACAGATCAACAGATAGTCATGGTTTCGTGACTATGGACATTGGATGTCGTTGATAACGGATCACATCATTAGGAGAATGATGTGATGGACAAGACCCAATCCTAAGCATAGCATAAAGATCGTAGTTCATTTGCTAGAGCTTTTTCCAATGTCAAGTATCTCTTCCTTCACCATGAGATCGTAACTCCCGGATACCGTAGGAGTGCTTTGAGGTATCAAAAGTTACAACGAATCGGGTGACTATAAAGGTGCACTATGTGTATCTCCGAAAAGTGTCTGCGGTTGACACGGATCGAGATCGGATTTGTCATGCCGTATGAGAGGTATCTCGGCCCACTCGTAATGCATCATCATAATGAGCTCAAGGTGACCAAGGTGTTGGCCACGGATCATGCATTACGGATGAGTAAAGTGACTTGCCGTAACTAGACCGAACAAGGTATTGGGATACCGACGATCGAAGTCTCGCAAGTAACGCATCGATTGACAAAGGGAATTGTATACAGGGTTTTAATCAATCCTCGACATCGTGGTTCAACAGATGAAATCATCGAGGAGCATGTGGGAGCCAACATGGGTATCCAGATCCCATCGTTGGTTATTGCCCGAGAGTCGCCTCGGTCATGTTCAGATGTCTCCGAACCCGTAGGGTATAAACACTTAAGGTTCGGTGACGCTTAGGGTTATTAGGAAGACTAGTATGTGACTACCGAATGTTGTTCGGAGTCCCGGATGAGATCCCGGACGTCACGAGGAGTTCCGAAATGGTCCGGAGGTGAAGTTTTATATATGGGAAGTTGTCATACGGAAAGTTTCGGGGGCCTATCGGTATTGTACTGGGGCCACCGGAGAGGTTCCGGGGGTCCACCGGGAGGGGCCACCCCTCACGGAGGGCCACATGGGCCGCAAAAGGGAAGGGAGACATCCCCTAGAGGGCTGGGCGTGCCCCCCACCTTGGGCCCATGCGCCTAGGGTTGGGGAAACCCAAGGGGGCGCCCTGCTTGGGGGCAAGTCCCTCCTCCGCCGCCTCTAGATCCCATCTAGAGGGTCGGCCCCCCTGCCCCTTCCCCTATAAATAGAGGGGTGGGGGAGGCTGCTGACACATCTTCCAGCGCAGCCCTCCCTCCCAACACATCTCCTCCTCCGCACGTGCTTGCGAAGCCTCGTCGAGTATCGCTGCACCAACACCACCACGCCGTCAGGCCGCTGAGCAATCTTCCTCAACCTCTCCTTCCCTTGCTGGATCAATAAGGAGGAGACATCTCCGTCCCGCGCGTGTGTTGAACGCGGAGGTTCTGTCCGCTCAACACTTGGACATCGGTGATCCAATCACGCCGAGTATGACTCCATCATCACCATCCCTTGCAAGCTTCCGCACGCGATCTACAAGTGGTATGTAGATGCAAACTCACCCCTTGACTCGCTGCTTAGAAGAACTCATGGATGGATCTTGGTGAAACCGAGAGAAAAATATTAATTTTCCGAACGCTCTCAACACATTACATACGCAGAAGTTATGAGGAAGACTGGAAATTGTTTTGTGTCTGCGGTATAATCTTTCCATGAAGGAAAGATGCGTACAAAGTTCCTGACAACAATATAAGCTTCGTCTTCTAAACTGGGAATAAATGGAACAGGGGTTCTATTTGCTGCAATTGGGGCTCTGTCTGGTTCGAAAAGGGATTTGGCAACTGGATTTGGTGTACTCTTTGCTGGAATGGCGGTTTTGTGTCGTAGAGCTCGTGCTATGTCAATTGGCATAATCATACTGTTTGCTGCAGTTGGGGTTGGCTAAGTTGGGGCATCAAAAATGACCAGTGTAGTAGGGCTAGAGTATACTAGAGTTGGGGTGTTTTGTGGGTCAGGTGATATTGCAACTACACCTAATGGGCTATTTGATTTATCAGGTGCCACTACCTTTTCCAAATACTTTGCTTGTGCTCCTCCACGGTCAGCAATCGCCCTCTTCCTTTTGAATGACTGATACACAAGAAGAACATTTGAATGGATAAATATGTTATTATGACAGATGGAATATGTACTGAAAATGGATAGGCAAGGTGTACTCACATACACGATGTGTAAACTAAGCTAATGGCAGTTCAACAAAGTAGAAGCAATGCAAAGCATCAGTTGCAAGATATGTGCGACCAATGTAACCTTGGAAAGTTAGAGCAAGCACCTTGATGGGTGAATAAAATAGAGAATCTTCCTATGACAACTCCACTAGGGAGCTACATTGACTTAGGTCTCGCTCTAGCTCAGAATCACTGTTAGGATAATATTCTGAGCATGAATATGTAGGTGGAGAGCATTTGCATTGCATTGCATCCGGACTTGATTTCAGTCCCTTAATGCCTGGTTTGACAGCCATGGCGTTGTTCTGCTTTATTCTTTTCATGCCGCAAGCTCATAATCATTATGATGCTGCTCGTAATCGAGATTCATGAAAACATAAAAAGTAGTCGATTATCTATGGAATGCATTATGATTCAACTCAAGAGTGTCTCCCTATAAACCCCCGCGATATGCAAAGTTCACTCCCAACTCAGGCCGACTGCACCACTGCACGTAAATACAAACCCCTTATCTCGTGGAATTGTCACGGCAAATGTCCTAGTGTGAGGACTTAGTCGTGAGGCCAATGCATCTATGTGATAGCTTGAAATGGGTCGATCGGGGCGAGAGACGCAACACACAAGACAAGGATGTAGACAACTTCGGGCCCCGGGAAACATCATCCGGTAATAACCCTACATGTTGTTTGTGGCTAGGTGTCATTATGATCATGAGGTAGTCGTCGTAAACCGGCTCTCCTCTAGTTGTATCTAGCCCTAGAGATTGTTTCTTGTTGCTTGTCCCTCTTTTGGGAGCCTTGCCCCTCCTTATATAAGTTGAAGGGGAGGGTTACATGTGGAGTTCTATTAGGATTAGGGCTAGTCTATTACAAGTGGAATCCTAGTCTGCCCCATTAAGGGAAAACTCCTTATGCATTTCCTCATAAACTGGCCCACCATAACATGAGCCGGCCTTCTGGGCCTTGGGCCTAGTCTTCTATTTGACCCGTGGCCGGGTTACCAGTGAGTCATAATGTTCAGGAAGATTGCTTGTAAAATGTCTGGTCAGGGTGGGTCGCCAGTGAATCGCCAAGTGTCAACCGGGTCTTGAAGTAAACCGCCAAGCCCGGCCGGGTCATATTTCCGGCCGGTTTATTCTGCAGGGTATATCCCCGACATTAGCCCCCAGTTTAATTTGGATTTATCCATGTTAAACTGATCATGTAAAATAAACACAAGAACAAATTTGACACGTTGTGCTCTGGGTTAAATATTCTTGTAAACCGGCACCTCATCATCCTTAAATCCTTGTCATTTCCTCCTTCTAGAAAATCCAGGTTAGTAGACCAGCTTCATAATCAATTTGGTTATATAAGAAATATTATAAATAAAGAATCCATTTGATTTGGCCTTCAATGCTCTGACTTGACAAAAATATTGGTCTTCAAATATTCAATTGATATCTAGCCGGCTTGAAGATGTAAAACTTGCCGGTTCATGATTGTTGCCAATGTCGGTTCATGATTATTGCCAACGCCAGTTCATGATTGTTGCGGACATCGGGTCATAATGATTGGTGATGCCGGGTCAATCTGGTTTGCTCAAAACTGAAAATTGGAAGATATTTCTCCCTTATATCCATATTACCTGTAGCCCCCAAGTCTTGAACAGAAAATGTGATGATTTGAGACTTGTTTCCATATAATTACTGCCACTCTGAAGAAATCCATGTTGTTCATCTCAATCACTGGAAAAAATTGAATACTCCATATATGTAGCCCCCAACTACCGGGTTGTCATGCTTGCAGCAACCCGGGACTTGAAATTTCCTCATGCTCATAAAAACTTCAACCAGTGTAGCCCCCAAGGGCCAGGTCATTATGCAATAATGAGCAGGGACTTTGTAAATCTAATCATGTAGATTTGAGCAATGAGAAAAATACTATGATGTAAAAGATTTATCAGAGCTCATTATGCAAAAAGTTTCAACATTATACCATTCTCTGACTTTTCTAGGGAATTTTTGCAACAGCGGTAAACTTTCTGTTTTCAAACAGCAACATGTATACTAGCAAAATAAACATGGTAAAGGCTATCCTTGACATTTTTATTGAAAATATAGATGCAAAACATTATTCTAAATAACAGCAAGCAAATACTAACAAAAGAAAATTACACTCCAAGCTAAACACATATCATGTGGTAAATAAAAATATAGCTCCAAGTAAAGTTTACTGATGAACGAAGACGAAAGAGGGGATGCCATCCGGGGCATCCCCAAGATTAGGCTCTTGATTGTCCTTGAATATTACCTTGTGGTGCCTTGGGAATCCCCAAGCTTAGGCTCTTTCCACTCCTTATTCCATAGTCCATCGAATCCTTACCCAAAACTTGAAAACTTCACAACACAAAACTCAACAGAAAACTTGTAAGCTCCGACAGCATAAGAAAATAAAACCACCAATTAGGTACTGTAGTAAACTCATTCAAAATTCATATTGGTGTAATATCTACTGTATTCCAACTTCTCTATGGTTCATACCCTCCGATACTACTCATAGATTCATCAAAATAAGCAAACAACACATAGAAAACAGAATCTGTCAAAAATAGAACATTCTGTAGTAATTTGTAACAAACTTATACTTCTGTAACTCCACAATTCCTAAGATATTTGTGTACAAATCCAGAGAAAAAGGAATCAGATCAGAAGCATGCTTCTGTGAATTAACAAAACTAATTTACTGGGTGCAAAAGTTTCTGATTTTCAGCAGGATCAACACAACTATCACCGTAAGCTATCCTAAAGGTCTTACTTGGCACTTTATTGAAACAAAAGCTATAAAACATGATTGATACATTAGAATAATCATGCGGACACACAAAAACAGTAAGGGTAAATATTGGGCTGTCTCCCAACAAGCGCTTTTCTTTAATGCCTTTGTAGCTAGGCATGATGATGACAATGATGCTCACATAAAAGATAAGAATTGAAACATAACGGGAGAATCATGAAGCATATGACTAGCACATTTAAGTCTAACCCACTTCCTATGCATAGGGATTTTGTGAGCAAACAACTTATGGGAACAATAATCAACTAGCATAAGAAGGTAAAACAAGCATAACTTCAAGATTTTAAGCACATAGAGAGGAAACTTGACATTATTGCAATTCCTACAAGCATATGTTCCTCCCTCATAATAATTTTCAGTAGCATCATGAATGAATTAAACAATATAACCAGCACCAAAAATATTCTTTTCATGATCTACAAGCATAGAAAATTTACTACTCTCCACATAAGCAAATTTCATCTCAAGAATAGTAGTGGGAGCAAACTCAACAAAATAATTATCATGTGAGGCATAATCCAATTGAAAACTAAAATCATGATGACAAGTTTCATGGTTATCATTATTCTTAATAGCATACAATTCATCACAATAATCATCATAGATAGCAACTTTGTTCTCATAAACAATTGGAACCTCTTCCGAAATAGTGGAATCATCACTAAATAAAGTTGACACTCTTCCAAATCCACTTTCATGTTCATCACAATAAGATTCAACATCCTCCAAAATAGTGGGATCACTACTTCCTAAAGTTGACACTCTTCCAAACCCACTTTCATCAATATAATCATCATAAATAGGAGGCATGCTTTCATCATAATAAATATTCTCATCAAAACTTGGGGGACAAAAAATATCATCTTCATCAAACATAGCTTCCCCAAGCTTGTGGCTTTGCATATCATTAGCGTCATGGATATTCAAGGAATTCATACTAACAACATTGCAATCATGCTCATCATTCAAAGATTTAGAATCAAACATTCTATAGATTTCTTCTTCTAGCACTTGAGCACAATTTTCCTTTTCATCATACTCACGAAAGATATTAAAAAGATGAAGCGTATGAGACAAACATAACTCCATTTTTTCGTAGTTTTCTTTTATAGACTAAACAAGTGATAAAACACAAAACAAAAAGATTCAATTGCAAGATGTAAAGATATACCTTCAAGCACTCACCTCCCCGGCAACGGCGCCAGAAAAGAGCTTAGTTGACGGGGTGTGAGTGCCGCTCACCTAGCCTCCCCGCAATGGCGCTTTAAAAGAGCTTGATGTCGACTACACAACCTTCTTCTTGTAGACGTTGTTGGGACTGCAAGTGCACAGTTTGTAGGATAGTAGCAAATTTCCTCAAGTGGATGACCTAAGGTTTATCAATCCACGGAGGCGAGGATGAAGACGGTCTCTCTCAAACAACCCTGCAACCAAATAACAAAGAGTCTCTTGTGTCCCCAACACACCCGATACAATGGTAAACTGTATAGGTGCACTAGTTCGGTGAAGAGATGGTGATACAAGTGCAATATGGATAGTAGATATAGGCTTTTGGAATCTGAAAATATAAAACAACAAGGTAACTAATGATAAAAGTGAGCACAAACGGTATTGCAATGCTAGGAAACAAAGCCTAGGGTTCATACTTTCACTAGTGCAAGTTCTCTCAACAATAATAACATAGACAGATCATATAACAATCCCTCAACATGCAACAAAGAGTCACTCCAAAGCCACTAATGGCGGAGAACAAACGAAGAGATTATGGTAGGGTATGAAACCACCTCAAAGTTATTCTTTCGGATCAATCTATTCAAGAGTCCGTACTAGAATAACACCTTAAGACACAAATCAATCAAAACCCTAATGTCACCTAGATACTCCATTGTCACCTCAAATATCTGTGGGCAGGATTATACGATATGCATCACACAATCTCGGATTCATCTATTCAACCAACACAAAGTACTTCAAAGAGTGCCCCAAAGTTTCTACCGGAGAGTCAAGATGAAAACGTGTGCCAACCCCTATGCATAGGTTCATGGGCGGAACCCGCAAGTTGATCACCAAAATATACATCAAGTGGCACGTGATATCGCATTGTCACCATAGATAAAGACGATAAGAAATATATCAAGTATTCTCAAATCCTTAAAGACTCAATCCGATAAGATAACTTCAAAGGGAAAACTTAATTCATCACAAGAGAGTAGAGGGGGGAGAAACATCATAAGATCCAACTATAATAGCAAAGCTCGCGATACATCAAGATCGTGCCATAGAGAGAACACAAGAGCGAGAGAGAGAGAGACCAAACACATAGCTACTGGTACATACCCTCAGCCCCGAGGGTGAACTACTCCCTCCTCATCATGGATAGCACCGGGATGATGAAGATGACCACTGCTGATGGTTCCTCCCGCAGGTGCCGAACGGACTCCCGAGAGGTTTTTGGTGGCTACAGAGGCTTGCGATGGCGGAACTCCCGATCTATCTTGATATTCGATGTTTTTAGGGTACGTAGGCTTATATAGGCGAAAGAAGTTGGTTGGGCGAGCCTCGAGGGGCCCACGAGAGGGTAGGGAACGCCTAGGGGGGTTGGCGCCCCCCTGTCTTGTGGCTTCCTCGATGCTCCCTTTACTTCAACTCCAAGTCTCCTGGGTCACAATCTTCCCAAAAATCATGCTACCGAAGGTTTCATTCCGTTTGGACTTCGTTTGATATTCCTTTTCTTCAAATATCAAACAGTAATAAAACAAAGAATATATGGGCCTTCGGTTAATAGGTAATTCCCAAAAGTAATATAAAAGTGTATAATAAAGCCCATACTCATTCAAAACAGATAATAAAATAGCATGGATGCTTCATAAATTATAGGTACGTTGGAGACGTATCAGTAGCCCCCAAGGGCCGGGTTGTAGCCTGCAGCGACTCGGGACTACTCCCTCCATTGTAGAATAAATCATATCCATTGATAAAATAATAGCCATTGCGCTATAGCAACTTTGAAAACCTCAATCATAATATTGGTTATTGATAACCATAAAAAAATCTAGCCATGTTGGCTATTAAAGATTTGAATAATATACCCAATGATTTATAAGCGCATGATTCCAATGGCGCAATCCAATTATATACTGGCAACTTATAGTCCCAAGCCAGTTTGGGTTAATAAATACTGGATAATTTATCATCATACTGGCGGCTTATAGTCGAAAGCCAGGCCGGGTTAATAAACGCCGGTGATTTATAACCATGCTTTATTCAACCTGTTTATGCATACAACAAGTTTAAAGTGTCCTGGCTGTTTACCGCCGAACGGGTCATAATGCCCAACATATAACCAGGGTTTATAACCAAGGCTACACTTAAGAATAATCAAATATGAAATATATCATACCTGTGACATTGAATCACATCGTTGGTTTACCAACCTTTTGTAGTAAGGGTGATAACCCCAATCTTGAGTATTGATAACTCCTTGCATATTGTGCCAGTTTTATGATAAAACCGTACCGGGTTGTGATAAACACCGGATTAACCATATATACTGGTGACTCATAGCCAAAACCAGACTGGGTTAATCAACACCGGATTATAATTGATCATGTATTGACAACTTGTAGTTGAAAGCTAAGCCGGGTTAAAAAAACACCGGGCTATGTTGATGACTTATAGTCAGGCCGAGTCAATAGACATCGGTTTACCTCAAACCTTATCAAAGGAGAAAAACTTTGACAAATAAAAGCAAATGAAAACTTGTAGTCGAGGCTTTTCACGGGCTGCCAGGCCCCAAATCGAGGCTTTTTATGGGCTACCAGACCAGTGAGTTAAACCATTTTACAAAACCTTTTAAGATGGACCTCAATCTTTAACCAATCGCCGTTTTAACTTTGACAAGTTCAGGGTCTATGAGATTGACTAGTCAAACGTTCGGCGGGTCATACCAGGTTTACCTAGACGGAGTGGCTTACTTAAAGAAGGCAGGATAGCCCGGGGTTTTAGGTGAATACACCTGGCTTCCAAGCTGTGGCTTGATAGCCTATTACAAGTGTAGATTCTTTGTTCATTGTGAAGCAAAGAAACCCCAAGCAATATTTTGAGTTGTGCTCAGTGGGTGCCAATGTTTGAGTTGTGCTTTTGCAACACTCTCTTTGGCCCCTAAGTAAATTCCCTGGTGGCCTTACGCCGACCAAGAGGTGTAGCTATGGTTCGAATACGATCAAGCCCCCAAGTGATCAATAATATGATAAGCCAATAAGGCAGGATACCCATGTTTGAACCGCACATCATGGCAACAGGTCCTCTTCGGCAACCTTTAACTTTTTGCAAGAGATAAATTCTTATTGAACCGGGATCCTGAACTGGATATTGGGAGTTTCAAAGCTTTATGGGAGACATCTTTCCCTCGAACTGTGTCGGTGTACTAAGGTAGGGGTACCTCATTACCCCAACTGGTGTACTAAGGTAGGGGTACCTCATTACCCCAACTTGTGCACGGGCAGTTGCAGCTCCCCGCGGCTCGATCTACCACATGCTTGCCGGAGACCATTCCTGCCCATATCAAGCCATTCAAGAACAAAGTATACAAGATAGAAGATCGAGACCCCGGCAAGAGGAGCTTGCCGGAAGGCCGCCCTGTGCTCAAGGTTACATCACTCACAAGAAGGTCTCCGCGAGAGGAGCTCGCCGGGAGAATAGAAGATTACATTGTAGAAGACACGGCGCTTATACGCCCGGCGAGGGCCCGGGAGCGGCAAGTTATAGAGCCCGACAAGCCCCTGCCCAAGAAGATTAAGACCCCGCAAGGTACTTGCCGGAGATCTGCGCTGCATGTGCTCAAGACTCCAGCTCATCCGCCCACGCCGCCTTAAGCTCCTTCCAGAGACGCTGTGGGCGGATGGTCAGGCAGCATGGGGGTGCGTGGCACTCCACGGTGGTGGATCCATCGCCGCGGCGCATTTAAGACGCAAGAGCGGAACTTTTGGGGTCGACGGCGACGGCATTAAATGCCTTTGTCCCCCTCTCACAAAAGTAGGTAGAAACCACTGCTCAAGCAATCGTAGCTGCACTGCTCCCGCACTATTCCAACTACCACCTCTTTTACATTTTTGCCCTTTCTCCCACGCTGACACCTGTTGGTGACCCTTGCACTATAAAAGGAGGCCCATGCACAACGAGGGGTTCGGATCCTGGCAACTCGCGCTTTGGGTTCGGGCTGGTTCGATTCACTAACACCACCATACGCCGATTCTCGAGCAAGATCCAATACAACACAAAGCAGCAAGAGGGTTTTACGCGACCATCGCGCCCGGCCGGGTAAAATCCTCGCCTCGCCAAGACGCTCGATCTGCCTCTCAGGCCTCCTCCGCCTCGCATCAATCTCACGAAGGCCCGCCCCATAGGTGTCCCGCGCGGGCGGCTCCCCATCCATCACCTCCGCCGCCTCGGCATCTTTGGCGCCGCCAGGGGCGCCGAGGTTGTGCGGACCTGATCCGGCGTCGCGCCGCCGCTTTTTCATCAACCTCTCCGCCACAAGAATTTCATCGACAATCGCGCCATGGCCTCAAGACGAGGGCCTCGAGGGTTGCAGACCTGCTCGCTGCCTCACCCGCCGCCACCAGAGCCGGCGGTAGGCGGAGGAGACGCCAGCGAAGGGTGGACACCGCGAGGGCACTCGGGCGCCACTCAGATCTGTGGATGACGGATGACCGCGCCGGCTCCATGGATCCATGTCCATTTCAGCAGATGACGACCAGCCGCGCCGCATTCACGGAGGTGGTACTGCATGCTGGGGCAAGAACACGCCGAGGCTCGCGGATGCTCCAGACTACCGTCTGCATAAGCAAAGCCAAAGTGCTGTGGTGGGATCCTGCCTCCTATCGCTACTAGGAGTCCGAGCATATCTCGCTCGCGCCGCCGCTTCGCCCTCCGCCCGCAAGCGATTTCGAGCGCCTTACGCTGCCGAGGACGCGCCATCGAGCTCTAAGTCCGGCGAGACGGCTCGGGCGCAGCACTCCGGCGAGCGATTCCTCGAACACTCTAAGCCCGGCGTGGGCAGCTCGTGCTCGCCCGCAAACGTGTTCTCCGAACATCGCGCTGCCGAGGACGCGCCATCGAAGCTTCACCGCAAGTGCAAGAAAGCAAGAAAAGAAAAGCTGTTGTTCGAGCTTTTGTGCAGAGCATTCTTTAGTTCCATGCTTTTTATGTTATATCCTCGTATGCTCATCCTTTGTACGCAAAACCTGTGCGCCAAGGAGCCTGCCTCGTGAATAGCCGCACTTTATCTTGCTTCGAGCACACTCAACGAAAGTTAAAAGTGAGCCGCCACCAGCCGCGCTCTTGTTTCGCTTTTGAGTCCGCCAGAAATTAAGTGCGCCGCGACCAGACGCTGCAGGTTGCTTGTCGGAAGCAACACCAGCCAGCCGGCTGCCGATGTTCCGACTCAGCAAGTGTGTTAAGCACCGCAAGTTCCCTAGAAGCGAGGGTAAAAGCGCACAAAGGATGCAAAGTAGAGGGTGTAACGTGGCGAGCCTTGCCGTGAGACGCCCTTCAGATGAGAGACTTGTGCACTAGAGGAGCCAAGTCGCGGCCTGGGCTATGCATTTGTTTTGTTTCCGAGTCCGCCAACAAACACAAGTGTGCTGCTGCACCTTACCTTGCTTTCGAGCCCGCTCAGCAAGTTGCGCCGTGAATCGCCCGACAAGGTTGCTTGCCGAAGCAACACCGCCAGCGGGCTGTCCCAAGACTCGCAAACATGTTCGCCCGCAAGCTCCTGTGGAGCGAGAGTACAAACATAATGAAGGGCAAGGCACGCATCGTGACATGAATCAAGACTTACATACATATACATGTAAATAATGAAGCTGTTGCAGATCTATCTCAGCTGTTTTCATGGCTGAAATTGCAGCAACAAGGAGAAACCGAAAGATCACACTAGCGCCGGGCCCGGAAGCTGTGGTCACGGGGCTACGAAAGTTAAGGTTCTTCCCCGCAAGCTGTGGTCGCTGGGCTGCGAAAAGTTAAGATTTGTCTCCAGAAGCCGGAGTTGCCGGGGCTGCGGTATCGATAAGTTTTTCATCCTCGCCATGCATCCTCTTATGGACCGGAAAGGCGGATCGCGCTTTGAACAAGCGTGTCTTGTAAAACCCAGACGCTGGAGGAGCCAAGTCGTGGCCTCAGCTTATGCATTTGTTTTGTTTCCGAGTCCGCTAACAACACAAGTGTGTTGCTGCACCTTTACCTTGCTTTCGAGCCCGCCAGAAGTTAAGCGCCAGAATCGCCCAAAGAAGGTTGTTTGCCGAAGCAACACCGCCAATGGGCTGTCCCAAGACTGCAAGCGTGTTCGCCCGCAAACTCCCCGATAGCGAAGAACATACAAGGCATGAAGTCAAGTAAAAGACTCGGTCCGCAAGCTTTCCCCACTTTTCATTAAAAAACATCCTAGTTTAATACAAGTCCATAGAGGATGAAAACATGATAGAGAGGATTACAAGTTTTAAATACAGCTAGGGCCCAAAGCTATAAATTAAAAAGATAAGGTGCCCGTGATCCTCTCCTGCTTTCTCGCTCAGAGTTCAGAGGTAGGTCAAGGAGCCCCCGGCAAGATAAGCCTGCCGGGAAGGAGGCCCCTGCAAGAGGAGCTTGTCGGAGAAGGGCAAAGGGCGCTTAGGAGAGCGTGGCGGTGACGCCTGCAGGCCCCCAGAGCTGCGCGACGGTGACGGGCATGGGGAACGATCCTCGAGAGCCACGGGCGCCAGAAGACACCAAGAGAACTTCCCGGGGCCGCCAGAGCTTGGCGGAGACGAAGGCGCCGGAGGCGAGCTTGAAGACGGGTGGTGGGACATCAGACGCCGACGAGGGCACCTCGCCTCAGATTCGATTTAATGGCCTTGCCGCCACTCCTCTTCCTCTTCGCTGCCTTCACGCCAGCCTCCCAAGGAGACGGCCCGGAGTTCAAGGCCATGACCTGATGACGGGTCGCCGGTGGCGCGCGAGGCAGCGTGTCCGACGCCTAGTCGGGCCCGCCATCCCTCGCTGCCGCTGCCGCTGCCCTCCTCGCTACTCGCCGGGAGGAGCTTCGCTATCCGAGGAGCTGTCCACACAAAGATCTCACCCGGTCCCAGAAGTCGCTGAAGACCTTGACGGCGAGAAGGTCACCATCCATTAACTTGAAATGGAGGGTGAACCCCGCCGCAAGCTGTGGATCCGGCGAACGCCTTCCACCTCGGTCGAAGAACATCATGCCGGGTTGGGGACACGACACTCACCGAAAGTGCCGCTGATCCCGCAGCCCCTCGCGCGCAACTCCATCACGCCGGGTGGATCCGTCCCATCGCGGCCCGCGAACGGGCCGCAGCCGGAGGCGACGCCGAGGCGCCGCAAGCTTGATGAAGAACTCCTGTGGGTCATCTCCAAGATGGACCGTGATCATGGACGGAGACGCCTGGGAGACGGGAGGCGATCGCCACGACCGCCTTCTCGCCGCCGCCACGCCACTGCCTGCTCACATGTCAAGGCTTCTCCCTCTCCTCTCAGGCGGGCTCACGCCACGGAGCGGATAGGGAGAGGTGCGCTGCCCAGAGGCGACTCGCCGCCACCGTCAAGAACCAGGATTCCTCCTTCCATGACGGAAGAAGAATGTAAGATGAAGACGAAGGAAGAAGAGGATGAGTGGCTATTGTGCCCCTTCCGCCTTTTAAAGGGGCGAGGTGGGGCTCAACCGCCCCGCCGCCAATCAGAAGCGAGGAGGCCAGAGGAGCGGGCCGACTCGCTTTCTCCGCCCAGGACGGCTCGGTCTCCCACTTCGCCGCCCACGACCCTCGTGGCATGAGGGCCGCATGGCAAAAAGCGGAGCCGGGCGACGGTGAAGCGACCTCGCCTGCACCACGATCATGGGGTGGATGTTTAAAGATCGCATGCGCGCCCATCGCCTCCCACGACGCCGCAATCGACGCTGCGTTGCACGGGGAGGCGGCGGATGCGTAGTGGATTCGCACGCCCGGGCTTTGTGGTGCCTGCAGATCGCTTTTGGGCCTCGCCCAACAGCCGCAGACCGCAGGTGGCCCAGCCCGGGCTCTGCCGGTGTACTAAGGTAGGGTACCTCATTACCCCAACTTGTGCATCGGGCGCTTGCAGCCCTCGCCGCTGGATCTACCACATGCTTGCCGAGACCATTCTCGCCCATATCAAGCCATTCAAGAACAAAGTATACAAGATAGAAGATCGAGACCCCGCAAGAGGAGCTTGCCGGAAGGCCGCCCCTGTGCTCAAGGTTACATCACTCACGCAAGGCCCTAGCGAGAGGAGCTCGCCGGGAGAATAGAAGATTACATTGTAGAAGACACGCCGGCGCTTATACGCTGCCCGGCGAGGGCCCGGGAGCGGAAGTTATAGAGCCCGACAAGCCCTGCCCGCAAGATTAAGACCGCAAGGTACTTGCGGGAGAGCTGCGCCAAGCGTTCAAGACTCCAGCCTCATCCGCCCACGCGCCGCCTTAAGCCCTCTCCAGACGCTGCGGGTCGATGGTCAGGCAGCATGGGGGGTGCGGTGGCACTCCACGGTGGTGGATCCATCGCCGCGGCGCACGGAGACGCAAGAGCGGAACTTTGGGGTCGACGGCGACGGGCATTAAATGCCTTTGTCCCCTCTCACAAAAGTAGGTAGAAACCACTGCTCGCTAATCAGAGCTGCACCGCTCCCGCACTATTCCAACTACCACCTCTTTTACATTTTTGCCCCTTTCTCCCACGCTGACACCTGTGCAGGACCCTTGCACTATAAAAGGAGGCCCATGCACAACGAGAGGGGTTCGGATCCTGGCAACTCTCGCGCTTTGGGTTCGGGCTGGTTCGATTCACTCAACACCACCATACGCCAAGATTCTCGAGCAAGATCCAATACAACACAAAGCAGAAGAGGGTTTACGCGACCATCGCGCCCGGCCGGGTAAAATCCTCGCGCACAAGACGCCTCGATCTGCTCTCTCAGGCCTCCTCCGCCTCGCATCAATCTCACGAAGGCCTCCGCCCTATAGGTGTCCTGGGCGGGCGGCTCTCATCCATCGCCTCCGCGCCTCGGCTAAACCGGATCTTAAACCGGAATCTTCATTTTTAGGCGGAAATTTTCTGACGGCCTTTAAACTCGAATTTGCGGGGGATTAATTCTTTTTGAACCAGAAATTCTTAAACCGGAATTGAGAGCCTTAGAGCCTTGTGGGAGAACAGATTTCCCTTGAACCGGATTTTAGACCGGCATTCTTCATTTTGAACCGGAAATTTTCTGACGGCCTTTAAATTTTCATCAATATGATAGTAGCCTCCAGGACCGGGTTATCTTTCCCTCCAATGTCCCGAGGTTCTTGAATTCACTGAAAACCGGCAACATTTGCTGAGTCATATCATTGTAGCCCCCGAGTCTCAAGGCGACTCGAGGAGTTGGCTTGAGATTCTCCATATTTGATCGTGATATAAACTGGTATAAGTTGTATATCATTGGTGTTGATAGCACGATGTGAATCCACAGAACGTTAAGGTGACTGCGGCGGGTTACAAATGATCTCGTATGAGCCGTGTTAGCAACTCGGCCAATGGTTCCTTCCAATTGGCTATTTGAAGTTATCCAAACTGTAGTGGCGGCGACTTATGCGCCTGCCCATTGAGCAACCCAGTGTAGACAGCGGTTGATAGTATATGATAATTTGCCTCCATTTTGTTGAAAGAAAACCGGGCTAACCAAGTTGTGACTTGCTCATGCTCAATAAACAGCTCATGCAGACAAGTGCGGCCTAGTTTGTTGATGTAGACCAGGCCGCGAGAGACGGACAACAAAGACGCATCAAGAACATCGTGAGGCGGCTCGATAGATGATCCGCCGCGCTGTAAGCCAGCATGACGGCATGTCAATCGCGAACGCGTAAACCGTGATAAAGCGTAGTCATATCATTGTCATGTTGATTTAAATCGGGCCGTAGAAACGGCGATTTGCACATATATTCCTCAAGCATCATGACACAGTCAGATGCTAGCGCATGATAATGGTGGCACGGGTGTCGGTGTCAAAACCGGCGGATCTCGGGTAGGGGGTCCCGAATTGTGCATCTAGGCGGATGGTAAGACAAGGGACACGATGTTTTTACCCAGGTTCGGGCCCTCTCGATGGAGGTAAAACCCTACTCCTGCTTGATTGATATTGATGATATGGGTAGTACAAGAGTGGATCTACCACGAGATCAAGGAGGCTAAACCCTAGAAGCTAGCCTATGGTATGATTGTTGTAATGGTTGGTGTCCTACGGACTAAAACCCTCCGGTTTATATAGACATCGAACAGGGCTAGGGTTACACAGAGTCGGTTACAATGGTAGGAGATCTACATATCCGTATCGCTAAGCTTGCCTTCCACGCCAAGGAAAGTCCCATCCGAACACGGGACGAAGTCTTCAATCTTGTATCTTCATAGTCTTGGAGTCCGCCGATGACGATAGTCCCGCTATCTCGACACCCCTAGTCCAGACTCCTCAAGAGCTCTTTAATCAAAGCTTCAATGACGATGATCCGCGCGCGATATTGTTCGCATTGCAAGGCGGGTTCCTCCTCCAATAATTCATAGAAGATTGTGAACACCAGATAGTGTCCGCTCTACAAAATAATTTCCACATTTCGTAGAGAGAATATTATTTACACAAGTTCAATCACTGACGATCTTGTAGCATGACGCCATGCCACTACCAAGCCTTTACTTGAATCGCTTTTATTACACCACCTCAAGGCGAAGCTAAGCGGTTTCGCACATCTTGTCGAAGCAGAGATCGTGGTTCCCTTTATTCCGGATTCTCATCAATACGGACGTGGTAACCCAACCGCGCCATTGATGGTGGCACTTGGGAGATAAGCGAAGTTTTACCAGCCGGTGGGGACACATAGTTTTCATCCGCCCATATATAAGGGATAAGGATCCACCCTTTTACCAACGCCTTCTTCCTCCTTTGCTTACCCATCTCACAAGACTCGAGCTCCAGCTACCAAGTCCACGATCTCGCTCTCGACCTTCTCCGACCATGTCCGGAGCGGAGGCAATGGTTGGCCTCCTCCGCTACGGAGGAGCACATCGCAAAATCAAGCAAGCGCCAGATACCTTTCCGGCGACATCACAAGACCGGCCGCCCGACAAGGCAGCTCATCCCCACCCCAGCCCCATGAGAGGGTCGATTCTTCCCACTTCCTCCGATGACCGGGCTTCCTGCTGCATCCCTTTGTCTAGGGGCTCATGTACTATTACGACCTGGATTTCCACGATCCGTGCCAAACTTCATCCTCAACATCTCGGCCTTTATCGTCAGGTGCAGGCCTTCCTTCAGATTCAGCCCCACTTCGCCAGGCTCAAGGCCTTCAATGTCAAGTCAAGGTGGTGAAGGGCATCAAGCGGAGTGAGGAGGCGCCATGTTGGGCAAGATGCCCAACGCCATCCGGCTCAAGGGCCTTCGTGGAGTCCGCCAAGGTGGCAATCGGGTGGTTCTACATCACCGAGCCGCCATGACCCTAAGTGGGCGGCGACCCCGAGTTCAGATCTGGTATCCCTATGTAGCTCACCTCCTGGAAAGAGAAGGGCTTGGTATGGGGCAGTTCGGAGGAGCTGACAGGACTCTAGTCCTGTCTTCACACTACGAGAAAAACCCCTACTAATGGCGCTAAAATGGCCATTAATGGCGCATCAGTGGTGCGCCATTGATAGCACGCCATTAGTAATTTTTACTAATGGCGCACCACCCGTGCGCCATTAGTATTGTTGTGGTGCGCCATTAGTATGCCTCCCAGGGGCCATGTATACCCAGGTGCTTTGGCATACTAATGGCGCACCACCACTGGATGCGCCATTAGTAACCGCGGCATACTAATGGCGCACTGCCCAGTGATGCACCATAACGTCGAAGAATGCGGGCAGGAAGTACATCTCAAGCTCGCATAGTATCACCATGATCTCTTCCTGTAGCCTTCTGAGTTGCCTCATGCCAATCGACTTCCGAGAGATGACGAGAAGAAGTTGCATAGGCCAAATAGCGCTTTCACGGACGCATGCGGCCCATGATCCCAATGGATTTCAACTCGAAGTATCTCGCCATCACCACGTGATACCGTCGGAGACTTCATCCCGCTGAACTTCGCTTCATTGGTCTTGGTATCCGCTTATCTTCCCTCACAGAATCAGAAGGAAGTTTTACCCTAGGAGGCAGTGAAAATCGCTCGATCTCCTCCCGACTTAGAGTGAAGCACGCAGGAGGGTAGTCATTTCCGTCTTCTTTTCCTTTTGCCTTTGACGACTCTTCGTGGTCCCGCTTCACCTCATCATCATCATCATCATCATCATCATCATCATCATCATCATCATATATAGCGTGAAGCTCCCGCCGACGCCCATTGATTTCAAGTCCGCCTTGCTTTCGCCCATCTTTGGTCCTCTCCGCATGTTGAGCAGGGTACCAAGTAGACTCTCGCACACGCTCTTCGTGATATGCATGACATCAAGGCTGTGAGGCACACAAAGGATCTTCCAAGACGGCAAGTCCCGTAAAATGCACTCGCTTTCCATACCTTCAGAGCTGCTCCGCGCTTTTCGCTTTTTCCGCCTCGCGCTTTTGCTTCTTTCCGGCAAAGGCAGTCTTTCCAATTTTTCAACAGCTTGTCTATTTTCGCCGCCTCGCACACGAAGCTGCTGGGTTCGGTTTCACCATCGAACAGATCCTTGTGTTTCCTCCATCGTCATCGCCGCAAGCCACCTTCGGCGTCCCATGAACACGGTTTTCAAGACCCGGATCTCTATCTAGCTGGCAATACGTTGTGTCATCCATGCACCTTAAGCATCCGGAAAATCCGCGGACTACCCGCCCCGCAAGATATCCAGAATCGAGATAGTCGCGGCACCGCCGTGAGCAAGACGGCCTCATAGGGAAATATTCTTTCTACGGCGGCCCCACGATTGGCCGGGCGCTTACACAAGGTGTCAAGCTCCTCTTTCAAAGAGCCCTAGATACTGATTGATGTTGTTCCCGGTTGTTTCGCCCTTGAATTAGCATACCATGTGAATGTACTTCCTCTTCATGCACAACTGTGGGGAAGGTTGTACATCCACACAAACACAGGCCAGGTGCTGTGTGCTTCTCGGCTGCCAAACGGATTGACTCCGGTGTGTCTTCAAAGATGATGTTCCTTGGATCGCTCCCAAATTCGGTATTCAAGTTCAACGCTACACTAGCTCGCATCCTTAGGGTGACTCAAAGATCTTGTCTTTTTTATCTATCTCCGGATCATTTGCATCATCTTTCGCTTTTCTCCTCGCTATCCAAGGTACAATGCAGGAGCTTTGCTACCTTAGGGTCCGCAAATACCGCAGACGAGGAGTGATCGGAAAGTACCACACCACTTTTCGAGGAGCTTTTCCTCTTCTTGTATCGAGTGACACCGCACACCGGACATATGGTAGACTCGCGTGCTCGTCCCGATAAATGATGCAATTTTTCATGCACACATGGTATTTCACGCATGTAAATACAGAGGACACACGATTTTCTTCGCCTCCTCCAAACTGGTCGGGCACTTGTTCCCTTGGGAAGACGCTCGTGCTGTAATGACATGTTCTCGCCGGCATGCCTCGTCATTTTGTGTTTTACCTTCATCTCCAGAGCCATGAGCGCTACTTTCAAAGCGGTATCCTCGGCCTTCATCCTTCATACAATGGAGTAACCGCGCCTAACCTGTTGATCCATCTTGGCTTTCTCGGGCGGCAGCTTATAAGTATCCGCCTCGCTTGAGAAGCAGCTCTTGAATATGAGGGTCCCGCACCCAGCCCATCGATGGTCCAGCGTCCGTCGCCGACCGCATCATCATCATGTCCCGCATCTTCTACATGATGATCGTGGTACAAGATCACCGCCGTGATCATCTCCTCGGGATTCTTCGCCTTCTCGCCCCGAGCCGCCGTGGTTGTCTTGTCGCTTCTTCCTCATTTTTTCGCTCGCCCCATGGACGACTTCAGTAGTCATCTTCATCACCTTGCCACCGATAGCCATCCATGAAACCACGCAAGAGCAGGTGGTCCCGCACCTGCCCGAACTGGTCCGCAATAAGGCTATTCAGCTTGCATCTTCGACACGGACATCTTATCTCCGCCTCGCTCTTTTGAAGCATCTCGCCTTCAAGGACTCAAACCTATTCACGATGCTCTTCGGTCATCGTGGCGGACTATGGTCGTCATGGGTAGAGCAAAACGATATTTTAGAACCGAGAAAAATTTGGCATGACTTTCCCAAAATAGGACCAAAAAGATGCTTAATGCCAAAATTTCGCCAAACGGAAATGAATCAACATTCCGCAAAATATTGGCAACTATCGTGATTTCAAATACCAGTACACCTCCAAACACAAACACATATGCAACACCACAAACATATGCAACACTACCTAACATACATAGATCTAGCTAGGCCATAAAAGTGCATGTGCACATTGTTGTAGGGAGAACAACATAAATATAGCTTCCCCTTACTTACCTAGCAAAACAAGGTAACTTAACCACTTAATTTGAATAAATCTATGGTGGAAATGAGGTGAAAAGAGGAGCCACCCGAGACAAGGAGGAGGCGGTGGAGAGAATGAAGTGGGGAGAAAGTGAGTGGGAGGAGAGGCTGTCCAAAATATCTTGTTGTTGCCACTTACTAATGGCGCACCAGCAACAAATGCGCCTATTAGTAATCCAGTTACTAATGGCGCACCCCGTGTGGTGCGCCATTAGTAGTTTTGCAAAAAACATACTAATGGCAAGATTACACGGTGCGCCATTACTAGTTTGAACTAGTAATGGCGCACTGCATGGTGAGTGCGCAATTAGTACTTTTGCAAAAAAGGAATAAAACAATAATAAAAAATAACTTTAGTGGCGCACCGCTGGTGCGCCATTAGTATGTTTGGACAGGCGACTAGTTCAAAAATTTATACTAATGGCGCACTCGCAAGTGGTGCGCCATTAGTATTTCATCACTAATGGCGATCGTAATGTGGTGCGCTTATTAGATATACTAATGGCACACCACATGTCCGGTGCGCCATTAGTGTCAATTCCATCTATAGCCCTTTTCCTAGTAGTGTCAGACCCTGGTGAACAAGAAGCTTAGGCTTGTCAATGTGATCCAGGTCATGCTCATCCGCCCGATTCTCCCCTGCCAACAACGGGCCTTCAACCTGTGGGAGTTCGATCCGGCACAACACCGGACTCTAAGTGTTTTGGACACGACGATGAAGCCGCTCGAGGGTGTTGTTCAAGGGCGAGAAGTTTCGTGTCCGCTGATCAAGATCGCGGATTCAGCACCAAGCGCCCGGCCGGTGAGGTAAGCTTCCTTATCCTTTATGGGACAGTTCTTTTCTTCCATAGTTTGACTCTATGTGGGATCTAAAACTCCCAATGCCTTTGACAGGACTGGCAGAGGACGTCCGGACAGGTAGACTGTCTGGCTCCCCTTCCCGAAGACCCAGCGGACGCCCGCTTAACGGGGCTGCTGGTCCCGGCACTCTATGTGGTGCTAGAGAAGAAGGCCAAGAAGAAGGCCACGAGAACTCGAAGAAGTTCCCAGCGCCAGGTGATATCGGACTCATCGTCCGATGGCTCCGAGGCGGACTCCTCCCCCGAAGACGAGGAGGAGAAAGAGGACTCTCTCCTAGAGAAGGAGAGAGGAAGAGGAAGGCTTCCCCAACAGGGGAGGCCAAAGGGTCCAAGAGGGGAAGAACTATTCCCCCGGACAGCTCCGCCAACGCCAACGCTATGCATTTAAGAGTGTCCTCAAGGGCCTGCATCCGCAAGATCGTAAGTATCCGGATTCCTCAATGATTTATAATTTCTTTTCTTCACATAGTGTCCTTCTAATGCCGCACACCGCCGTAGTCCGCCGATGATGATCTCCCCGCTTCATCGAAGCGGGTCGCTGGCTCCATCGGATGTAGACTCCATCCCGACCGCTTCCACCTCGCGATGCCGAGGACGCCGAGGTGGGATCCCGGAACGGACCCATCAGAGGAGGCTCCGCAGGCGCCACAAGGCAGCCTCCGGACTTTGGCGCCGACTCCACGCCGAACCCGCAGTGGTTCCGGAGTCCGCAAGCGCCCTTCGCAAGAAGGGCAAGACTGCGGACGCCAGCTGCCTCCGCCCAACCGGAGGCGCCGGACAACTTGTTGGAGGCGCCAAGGCGCCTATCGAGGAAGAACACCGCACTATTATGAGTGCGGTGATTCGTAGGTTCAGCTCGCCAAGAGCGGGCTGACCAAGCCTCGCAGAGCCTTCTAATGTGCTTTGAGGTAAGAAGTTATAAATATGCAATGTAATACCACATAGACAAGAGCCCTCGATACTCGGTTCGTGTTCGGAAAGAAAACCGGATTGAGGATCTAAAAAGATATACGCAGGAGTGCTAAGAATTATGTCAATATGGGTTTGCAGCTGCGCACACGACTCTCGCCACACCGACTATGGAGGTCGGTGTTGAAGCAGACTCGAGCGGTTCGAGCAAGAGCTCAGCCTTGCCAAGAAGCAGCTCGAGGATAAAGAATGTGCGTAATACCACTTTTAAATGTATACCTTATGTAAAAGGATTTGGCTGCAAATGTAAATAACAAGGATAACGTGGTACCGCAGGGCCACGTAACAAGGTGGCCACCCTAAAGGAGGCCGTGTCCGCGGCCGAACGCAATGCGGCCGTGGAACGGTCGGAGCGAGAGAAGCAGGAGGCGCGGGTGGCGGAGGTGCGGCAAGAGCTCCAGGCTCTCATGGAGAAGCATGAGAGTTTGGAGCGTGACTCGAAGACTCAAGAGTCCGAGCTTGCCTCGGCTCTTGAAAGTGCCAAAGCCGCTAAGGCCGAGGCCCATAAGGCCCTCCAGGAGATTGAGGCGGTGAAGAAAATAGCGGCGGGTAAGCCATTTTTCATGCAAAGCAAGCATGTTAATGTAAACTAGCTGACACTTACCCGAATTCGGAGCTCTCCAGGGGCGTTTGCAGATTTGCCTTGTGGCGTGTCCGATGCCGTCGCATTCTACCGAGCCGAGGAGGGGAGCTCAACAGAGAAGGTCTTTTGGTCTCAAGACGCTCGGCCGCCATCCGGTGCTTTCGGCGCACTCAAATCAAACAGCTGGTCGAGCCACAAGGAAGCCGAAAGCAGCCATGAAGGGCCTCATAGTCCGGCTGTGGCCTAGGGAGGCCATGCCTGGAGCTACTTCGCCTCGCGGCGTTGGTGGATGCGTGCCTCGGGTGGAGGTCACAAGCGCCCGCCAGATTGAAGGTGCTCGTCGGCCCTTGCCCGCGCAAAGGTGCACTAGGGCGGCTAGATACGGAGAGGCTTATCATCGACGCACGCCAACGGGCAAGGAGTATCGACGCCCGAGATGTACTATAAGACTGTCTCAAGGGTGCCCGCAAGATTGCGGATGAGTGCCCCGAGATGTAATTAGTGAGTAAATTCAAGAATGTGTTATCCTGCGGCGCTTAAAACTTTGTTCATATGCTAAGCAACTCTTATTGATTTAAAATATTACCTTCAGGCGGCCGCTTATTAAATCGAGAGATGGCAAGTCGGCGCTTCAGCCCCCATGCCACGAAAGTGTCGGGTTTTCGGATAAACTTGAGCACTCTTGTTCCCATTTTAGGGTCCATCTAGGATGCGCCAACACAACGTAACAAGGCAACCAGACTTATAATGCTTGAACACTCTCACTTAGCCATAGAATTTATAATTTTAAATTTCGCGAAGCCCCTAGTATTCGAAGACCGAGTTCGGGCGCCATCCACGCCTTTGGCCAACATTATCCGTTCTTCGCCAAGCTTACATAAGTCTTTCGACTTGAAAAGACCTCTCTAACATGACTAGCTCTCGCCTTATCATGACAAATAGTTTTAGCTTTTCCACTAATGCGCCGCCAGCTCAACCGGGCGCAATCGTAGTGGTTCTCCCAAAGGCTACATTAGCCGACGTAACGGAACGAAGGTACCAAAACATGGGAGCCGCAAACCCAACTATTGACCCAAGACATGATTCGAACCGATTCATATAATGCTATAAGTTCGGGTGCCGACTTGTGAAAGTGTTCGACTTATCACACCATAATGCGGGAACATAAGCCCTCGGTGTATTCGGCCGTACCAAATTATACGGATGCGAGATGCCATTGATGAACATATATATAACGTAATGCAATTATAGGCAAAAAGCGTTGCATTGTTTATTCAAGAAATTCTGCTATTAACGCAGAGCGATACAAATAGTGTGGTAAGCAAGGGATTGACTAATTGCGTGTCCTCTCCGTGGGGTTGGCTGCGGACTGATGTATTTAACAAATGTAATGCTCGTAATGGAGACCACCTGAGTGTTCGCCGCAGCCTTTGTCCCTCCCTGGCTGTTGCATCGTGAGTTCGGCAGGTTCGCCGCCGGACAGAGCCTCTGGTGAACGGAGTCCTGTGTATAAAAAGAAGGAGAAAAAAAGAAAAAAAAGAGCAAAACACTTGGGAGCCCCTAGTGTGGTCGAGCCGCACTCTGGGTCTGTTGTGGTCATGCCCCTCCCCATCTGCCCATGGTATCTCGAGAGCATAATGATGTACGCGGAGGGCTGGCCTTGCAGTCATGCGAGGGCTGGGTTAGCTGCATTGCTACGCTGCGCTCGAACGCGCTGTGGTCTTGATTGATGTTGCTCCGGCGCTGTTTGGCCGTGTCCGGCCGCTTAACGGCCGGACTTTAACATTGCCTTAGAAGGCTGTTCTATACTTCGCCGCGAGAGCCGCAGATGTTCCTCCGCTCGAGGAGCTGCCCCGTATTTCCGCTGACCGTGATGACTCCACGAGGGCCCGCATCTTGAGCTTGAGGTATGCATAATGCGGCACCGCTGTTGAACTTTTGCGAACGCGGTTCGTCCGAAAGCAGTGTGATAGCCGCCATGAATGGGACTATGTCGAAGATTAACTCTCGCTCGAAATTATCCGGGATCCAAGACCACTTCCAGCAGATCGAGCTCGCATAATTGGCCTCAACACCTAGTATGACGCCTTTGAAGGTCGCCTTTGTAGGTTTAATCCTTGAGGGTCTATGCCCATCTTGCGACCGTATCCCGATAAAGCAGGTTCAGTTACGCCGCCGCCCATCGTGACTCTCATGAGGTGAAATCCATCGACGATAGGGTCTAAAACCAATGTGGCGAATCCACCATGGCGGATATCGGTCGGATGGTCTCTTTGATCGAAGTGATCGGGCAAGAGGACCATGGATTGAACTTGGCGATCGCTCCATCGCATATACGCCCCTTAGTGCACGCTTCGCTCCCTCTTGGGTAGATGGGTTATGATATCATGTTTACCGTCCGCACTTATGGGGGAAGCCCTTCGCCCTCTATTGTTCGGGCGTCGGGTCTCTTCCTCGCCATCGCCTGTGCAGCCCCTTGTCATTGTTTTCGCAATTAACTTGCTCGCTCGCTTGAATACCCAACAATCTCTGTTGGTGTGGTTAGCTGGCTTTTTGGGGGTGCCATGTATCTCGCAAGAGCTGTCGAGTATTCGGTCCAAACTGGACGGTCCCGGAGTGGTTCTTTTGAATGGCTTCTTCCATCGACCGGTTTAGAGCCCTCGAATCCGTGTTGACCGCCAGATCCTCATTGTTGTCGCCATTAACGCTGCATTTGTTTTTTTTCGACGCCGACCGCCATTGTGGTCCTTAGTATCCGGATTGCCAGATTTTTACCGAGGTTGTTGCTACGAGCCAGCTAGCTATCCTCTCCGCACGTAAGCGGGTCATGAGTGATGTGAGGGCTGCCATGGATTTCGCTTTTCTTGTCCTAGGTGCCGAGCCAGCCACTCGCCATGGATGTTATGTTTGAAGGCTGCGAGGGCCTCGATCCGGACAATGATGATTTGATTTTTCTTTGTTAAGAACCGTGTCCGTAATTGTCCGCTGATTCGTCTGCTGCTGAATTATGTGGCTTAGGTCATCGGCGCTTGGTGGTCTCACATATGTGCCCCGAAGTTGTCGAGGAATGCGGCTTCCGTGTCCACCCAACACCCAATTGATCAGGGCAAGCTGTTAAGCCAATGCCGAGCTGGTCCTTAAGCTTGAGTGGGAGATACTTGATGGCGTGGAGATCGCCTCGCGGGCCATATGGATATGATGGAGATAATCTTCATCCAAACCGCTGGGTCTGCTGTGCCATCGTAGGATTCAATGTTTACGAAGTTTAAACCCTTCGTGGATTTGATGATCCATTAGTTCGTCAGTGAAGCATAGTGGGTGTGCGGCGCCTCTGTATTGAGCAATATCACGACGTAGCTAAAGAGAGCGTTGTCTGCTGTGTTCGGCCCGGCCGGAGTTGCTGTGTCCGGCACGACGGTATTCGCCATAGGTCGTGGGGCGCCCACATGATCCATAGATAGATCTGGATTGTCTTGCCTTGTCCTCCAATATATCCCGCAAGTCCGTATGCTCCCCCATGGCTTGTGATTTTTGAGCGGTGCTGGGTACGGCCTCGTGGAGGGCCTAGATGCTCTCTGTCGCGGGCCGCGAGGTGGTCGGTCCGCCAGACAGCGCTGGTGATGAAGATTTGTATGCTTCCTCCTCTAGTCGGGGAGCAACTTGCGTTTTGGGTAGCTTTTGAGGGGCGCTCGAGTTCATACTTTTCGCCGCGAGGACCTCGGTCCATCCGCGGCGCCAGCAGGTCTTGATCAGCTTGAAGTTGTTGTCGCTTTTATTTAGGCTATTTGTGTGGCCATTAGCCCGCGGCTCAAACGCCTTGTTCGACGGGATCCTCGTGCACGACGACTCGCCACTGCCGAGGCTTGCCTCGCTCCTGAGGGAGGTATGTAATTATCATCCTCGACCTCTTCGCTCGCACGCTCTCTCATGAGGGCTGGCTTCAAGGCCCTCCCCGCTGAATCTTGCTGGAGGGAATTGTCTTCGCACTTTCGGGGTGTTATTATCTCCGTGCCGGAATCTCCATTCTTGCTTTAGCGGATTTAGAGCGGCGCCATCGACGCCGGGCGCTGGGCTGTTTTTTAAGGAATCTGCCTCCGCGCTTCTTCGCCGCCCCCATCTTTTGGGGTGTCCACCATGTATATGTCGATGACGAGGTGGTCTTCCAGGCCTCGTAGGCGCTGGTTCTTGATCGCTCCGCATCGCCGCCCATATCGCCGATGTCCTCGGAGTCGTAGTTCAGCATGTCTGCTAGATCGCCGGCTGCTGGCTGGCAAAGTGGGTGGTGGGTGGGCTTTGAATTGTTCGCCGTCGTCAAGATCTCAACCATCTCCGCCGTAGTCCGCCAGGCTCTCCGGATAGCGAGAGATGCTTTAGCGATTTTAGGATGTCGCCAAAGGGTGAGTGCTGAAAGATGTCCGCAGCGGTGAACTCCATGGTCAGCGCCCAATCGGATTCGATTGGAAGGGGCGCAGGAGGTTCGGAGTCCGGCAGGGAGTCCGGCACCTCGGATTCATGAGCTTTATAAGGACAAGGTCGTGTTCGCTCCATCGCTGCGGAAGTTGCAGCTCCCGAGGCGGTGTCCAGCCACCCGCCCTCGACCGCGTAATCGGCTCCGGACTATGGGTCGGAGCAGATTCGTGCAGCGGCCTCCAAGGTACTGGTCCGGCCGCAGAGTTAGATCATGCCCATCGTGATAAAGGCGGCACGCCACCGCGCTCGGATCCATCAAGATCAAGTCTCCGCAGATATGCACCGTGAAGTTTAGGCTCCCAAATCTAATCGATGGCTGGGGCGAAGCTCGATTCGCTCCAGATGGCCAAGTGAATTGCCCGCAGCGCGGCCGCCGAGTACGAAGATCTGTCCGGGAGAAAAGTCTCACCCAGATCTGCGTTGTTGTTGATTGAAGAAGCCATCTGTTTATCGGTGACGACGAGAGGAACTCTCAATGAAAGCACCAATGTCGGTGTCAAAACCGGCGGCTTGGGTAGGGGTCCCGAACTGTGCGTCTAGGCGGATGGTAACAGGAGACGAGGGACACGATGTTTTACCCAGGTTCGGGCCTGTCGGTGTACTAAGGTAGGGGTACCTTAGTACCTCGAACTTGTACACGGGCAGTTGCAGCACCCCGCGGCAAGGCTCGCCGGGCGCCCGCCAAGACCCTCCGTCACTTCCACTTACTGCCATTCAAGAACAAAGTGTCAGATAAGTAGACAAGGCCCCGGCAATGGGAGCTTGCCGGGAAGAACAAGGCCCCGGCAAGAGGAGCTTGCCGGGAAGGCCAACCAGGGCGCTCTGAAGATCGGCCGCGATGCCGATGCCCCTGGCCCCAAAGAAGGCCCTCGCGACCGCAAGCTTGCCGGTGCAACAAGAGAAGGGTCATGCAAGGTGCTTGTCGCTGCAAGGCTGCCACCGCGCCAAGCTCCAACAAGATCCAACGACGTGTCACCCTGTGGCCATCCCAGAGCACGGCGGCGCAAGCAGCCATGCGGTGCGAGGTGGCAAGCGGAGCTGACAACGAGGCCATCGTGGCGATCGGTGGCGCACCTAACGGTCGCTTTGCACTTTTGGGCGACCGGACGGCATTAAATGCCCTTGTCCCCCGCCGCCGAGTTAGGTAGGGGACATTGTTGGTCATCACAGTACCAACCTGCTTTTACCTTTCACCCTCTTTCTACACTACCACCTGCTGGTGACCCCTTAGACTATAAAAGGAGGCCCATGCGCACGTAGAGGGGGTTCGGGGATTCGGAACTTTTCCACATTACGGTTCCGCAGTCCGTAGATTCACCACCACAACATATCCACATTCTCAAGCAAAGAACAAATACAAACACAAGGCAGCAGTAGGAGTATTATCTCTCCGGAGAGCTCCGAAGCTGGGTAAAATCCGCCTCCCCCGCTGCTGTGACCTCGATCGCTCTTCAAGGCTGCCCTCCCCCGCCGACTAGAAGGGCCCCTGCCCCATAGGTGCTCGTGCTCAGCCGCCACGACATCTTTGGCGCGCTGTAGGGAATTCGAGGTTGTGCGAACTGATCCGATCTCGCGCGCCACATCGACATCTTCACAACATGCCACCAAGAAGAAGGCTTTGAGGTAGCTGCCCGCTCGCGACCGCCCTATCGCCACCGGAGCAAACGGGCGGGGCGGACGCCGCGGCGTAAGCGGGCGCCGTGGCGGCACTCACATCGCCACCAGTCCAAAGACAAGGCTCCGCAAGCTTCAGGCCTCGATATCCACCGCGCCTCTCAGAGGTGCAAGATCAACAACGCCACGATGCCCCTAGCACCATGCTCGCGTAGGAACAAGGCCAAGCTGGTGGGTCACGGGGCGTTCAAGACCAGCGTGCACGCCAGCATGCTGGCACGAGTGAAGTGCGGTCGCCCGGACGGGGTGTTGCTCCTCCCAACCCAGTTGGGAGTCCGAGCACATCCCGTTCCTCACGCCGCCACACCGCCCGCCTAAGATCAAGAGAGGAAGCGCCGCCCGAGCCCAGCTGCTTCTAGATTACCCTCCGGCGCCGCACAAGATTGACGACTGGAGGATGACCATTTATAGTCTCATCGGCTTCACCAACGGCGACAGGCCCCGGCAACCGAGCGCATCGAAGCCCCGGTAAGCCGCCCAGGCGCAAGCCGACGCCGACAAGACCACTGGGGGTGCCGCTTCCATGCACTCGCCGCCACGAAGGCCAAGATCGCCGACTCGCCGCCAACCCCGACGCCGATTTCCATCAAGGTTGCCGGACCCGCGAACTCGCCGCGATCAACGCCAAGTTCTTCAAGAACGACGACACGAAGACGCCAGATCGTGATCGAGCGCAGAAGAGAAGCGCGACGTCAATCTGACCAAAGGCGCTGGGCCCACTGCCGATATGCACGCCCGGGAACCAGCGATTTGTCAGACGAGGCGGGTTGCCCGCGCTCACCCGTGAGCTGCGGCAAGTCCAAAGGGCCCAGCATCAAGAACTTCAAGCCCGACGCATTCGAGAAGTACGATGGCAGGATACACCAGAAGAGTTCCTTAGCATCTACACCATCGCGTGCAGCTGCCGGGGCGTAGACGAGAAGATTCTTGCCAACTACTTCCGCGGGTGCTCAAGCCTAACGCCGATCTTGGCTCATGCACTTGCCGGACGGCTCCATCTCTTCGTGGGCGACTCAGGTCACCGCTTGTCAGCGCTTTCACAAAGCGCCACAAACCCCATGGTCGAGAGCGATCTGCATCGCCGCCCGTATGAGCGAGTCCTCGCAGCAGTACATACGGCAGATTCAGCCAGTGCAACACAACATCCTGCACGCGCCCACCCCGCCATGTTATCAGCGCTGCTCCATCGTAACGCGCGCAACCGCAGAATGAGGGAGGAGATGGCGATGTGCAAGATTTGAGATGTCAACAGCTATATGCTCGCCGACAAGTGTGCACGGCCGAGGAGGGAGGAAAATCCCGGAGAGATCAAGGGAGCGTATGATCTCGACAGTTGAAGAGGACGCTGCTCCGCAAGGAGGAACCGGAGGCGAACAACATAAAGAGAAAGGCTAAGGATGTGCTAGTCGCTGAGCAGTCCGGCAACGGTTAGCGGCTCCGCAAGGCCAAAGCCAGCGACCGACTCCGCGAGGCTGTGGCGGTCGCCGACAAGTGACGGCCCGCAAGCAATATTGCAAGATCCATCGCACCAAGGGCCATGACCTCTAAGCGCTGCAAGAAGGTTGAGCAGATGGCGAGCTGCGAAGTTCGAATATGAGCGCCCGCGACAAGGAGAAGGCCCAAAGGTGGCGGAGGATCCGCAAGAAGCTTCCGCGACAGGAGGACGCCGTGGCAAGCCCAAGCAGCGGCAAGGGGACAGACCTCCCCGTGGCCGCGACAAGGATGAAGAAGAAGATGAGGATGATGAGATGGAGGAAGATGAGACTGATGACCAGGAGTTTCAGAAGGAGACGGAGGTTTTGTGCATTGACGGCGGTAAGCTTCGCACACCTCGCACCGCCAACTCAAACAAAGGTGCGGGAGGTGAACGCAGCAGTAACCATCGGTCAAGCGCCGCAAGCCCCCGAATGGTCCAAAGACACCCATCGCCTTTGACGCTGTGGATCACCCCGATCGCGCCACTGCATGTTAGGTGCTTGCCGATGTTGGTTTCACCAACCATCCGCAACCTCAAGGTCACAAAGATGTTGGTTGACGGCGGGGCCGGCCTGAATCTCATCTCCTCCGCAGTGCTCAAGAAGCTCCAGATCCTCGACAGCGAGCTCGAAGAGACTGGTACCTTTCAAGGGATAAATCCGGGAAGGAGCAAGCCGAAGGGGAAGATCACACTGCCAGTAATCTTTGGCAGCGAGCTGAATTTCAGAACAGAGAGGGTCACGTTTGACGTTGCTGATTTCCCATTGCCCTACAATGGGATACTCAGCCGTCCAGCGCTTGCCAAGTTCATGGCAGCCTCGCACTATGCTTACAATGTGCTCAAGATGCCTGGTCCGATAAGTGTTATTTCTGTCCACGGCGACAAGAAGGATGCACTTATCTGTACCGACAAGATCTACCGGGAAGCAGCGGCCGCGGCAGAGCACAAACCACTTGCCACTGAGGCTCCCCGGGGGAAGAAGAAACCCAAGTCCGGCAAGAGTAGCTCTGATGCCCACTCCGGCAAGCGCACCTCTTCGGAGTGCTGCGCTACCGTCGAGGACGCACCATCGAGCTCCACCGGCAAGTGCAAGAAGGCAAAGATAGCCTCACCAAAGACTAAGTCCGGCAAGCACAGCTCTGATGCCCACTCCAAAGAAGCACACCGCCGTCCGCCGAGGACGCACCATCGAGCTCCACCGCCAGTAGAGCAAAGAGAGCAGCCGCTTTCAAACTTTTGAGTCGTGTTCTTGAAAGACCATACCTTGTACGGAAAACTTGAGCGCGAAGGGATCGAATCATGGCTAAGTTGCGCCCTTGATCTGTTTCGAGTCCGCTCAACGATACAAGTGCGCTGCAACTAGCCCGACGAGATTTCTTGCCGGGGGCAGCACCGCCAGCGGGCTGCTGATGTTCCGCACTCAGCTAGTGTGCTCGCACCGGCAAGTTTCCAAAAAAAAGCGTGAGAACATACAAGGGAGGGAATCAAGGGAGAAGCGCAGCCTTGCCGGAGCGCAGAAGACGGAAAAGCTAAGTTGCTAAAGTTTGAGCACAGAGCGCCGTCAGTTTTAAGTTTTTTTTATGTTATATTCCTTGAGCGTCCGTGCCTTGTATGGGAAACCTGTGCGCGGAAGGAGCCGGCTCGTGGCTACGTTGCGCCCTTGATTTGTTTTCGAGTCCACTCAACAATGAAAGCGCGCTGCAACTAGCCCGACAAGGTTACTTGCCGAGAGCAACACCGCCAGCAGGGCTGCTGACGTTCCGCACTCAGCAAGTGTGTTCGCGCCGGCAAGTTCCCTAAAAAGCGTAGGGCAAAAACATACAAGGGATGTGACGGGGTAAAGGATGTAACATAGCGAGCCTTGCCGTGGGACGTCCTTTGTATGGAAAAACTGCGCGGAGGAGCTAGCTCAAGGCTACGTTGCGCCTTTGATTTGTTTTCGAGTCCGCTCCAACAATGAAAGCGCTGCAACTAGCTCCCGACAAGGTTTCTTGCCGAGCTAACACCGCCAAGAAGGTCGACGCTCCGCACTCAACAAGTGTGTACGCACCGGCAAGTTCCCTAAAAGCGTAGGGTAAAAACATACAAAGGACGTAACATAGTGAGCATAGCCCAAAATAAAGTTAAATTACAAAAATAACTTATTGCGGCACTGTCTAAGTTGTTCTCACGATAACAGCAACAAGGAAGGAGCGGAAGGGCACACTGGCACCAGGGCCCCGGCAAACCAGCATTGCTGGGGGCTGCGGGTACCAAGATTCCTTCGTAGCAAGCCAGGGTCCCCGGGGGCTGCAACGTCAGCAGCAAGAACAAAGAAAGGGGCAACGGCACCTGGGTCCCGGCGAGCCAGTGTTGCCGGGGGCTGCAAGTATCAAGATTCGCCCCCGACAAGCCAGAGTTGCCGGGGGCCGCGATACCAGAGAAGTTTTTCATCCCTCATCATGCATCCTCTTATGGACTGGGGAATGCGAGGCCGCGTCCTTGAACGAGCGTGCCTTGTATGAAAAACCCGTGCGCAGAGGAGCCGAATCGCGGCTAAGTTGCACCCTTGATTTGTTTTCGAGCCCGCTCAACAATACAAGTGCGCTGAATCGACCCGACAAGGTTTCTTGCGGAAAAAGACCGCCAGGTGGCTTCTGATGTTCCAGACTCAGCAAGTGTGCTTGCACCGGCAAGTTCCCTCAAAGCGTAGGGTGAAAACATACAAGGCACCAAATCAAGTAAAGGATATAACCCGGCAAGCATTCCCCTTTTTCATTAAAAGACAACCCATTCCAGTACAAGTCCATAGAGGATGAAAAACATGAAAGAGAGGATTACAAGTTTTAAAAGCAGCTAAGGCCCGAAGGCTTGCAAATTGAAAAGATAAGATGCCCGTAATCCCTCTCCTGTTTCTCTCTTCAGGAGGTAGGTCAAGGAGGCCCCGGCAAGAGAAGTTTGCCGGGAAGGGCAAAAGGGGCGCCTAGGTGAGCTGCGGGTGCCAGAAGACACCAAGAGAACACCCCGGGGGCCGGCCAGGGGCTTGGCGGAGGCGGAGACGCCGGAAGCAGAGCTCGAAGATGGGGCGGCAGGACGTCAGCACGCTGTCGAGGGCACCACGCTCAGACTCGACTTGACGGCCTTGCCGCCACCCCTCTTCCTTCTTCCGCAGCCTCCCTACGCCAGCCGCCCAAGGAGACGCACTCCCGGAGTTAGAAGGCCGGCGACCAATGATGGGGTCGCGGGTGGCCGCGAGGCGACGGCCGACGCCTAGTCGGACCCCCGCCGCCCTCGTTGTCGCTGTCGCCTCCTCCTCGTCACTCTCACTCGAGGGGGAGTCTTCGCTATTGGAGGAGCTGTCCACGCAGCATCTCGCCCGGGTGCCGGAGTCCCCGAAGACCTTGACAACGAGAAGGTCGCCCTCCATTAACTTAAAATGGAGGGTGAACCCCGCCGTCAAGCTGTGGATACGGGCGACCGTCTTCCACCCTCGATCAAAATACATCACGCCGGGGGCTGGGTATACGGCACTAACTCGCGTGCCGCTGATCCCACAGCCCCTCATGCGCAATTCCAGCATCTCGGGAGGGTCCGGCTCCATCGCGCTCGCAAACGGAGCCGGAAGCCGGAGGCGACAACGAGGTGCCCGGCGCAGTGAAAGTGCAACTAATCCGCGGGTGGTTTTGGTAATTAATAACAACATATATATCATTGAACTAATAGTTACTTGAGAATCATTTCAGAAAGTTCAGTGATATGGGTATGGCAAGGACTCAAGAAGTGGACCCTCAAATGCTAAGGCAAGCATTGGCAAAAGCTCAAGACTCCATTTTTGGTTTAGTGATCCAAGATCACATTGAGTCCATAGGAAAGCCAATACTATTAAAAGGGGATGAGGTTATGATGATGATCTGGTTGCTCAAAGTGCTTAGTGATACATCTCCTAAACTATCAGCAACTTTAACTGCCATATACACTCATAAGTAATCTCGGTCCCACCGATATTCCAAACTCAGTCACACCGAGATGAACCACCTCAGCCACAAAGCCAAACCCTAGAAAACTCGGATTTTCCGATTCTGAACTCGGTCTCACCAAAACTTGAGTTGGCAAGCTTCTGTAACCTTCTGTCATCAAATCGGTGTCACCGAGATGATGAAGTCGGTCCCACCGAGATTGGCAAGCTCTTGTCTTTGCACGAATCGGACAAACCGAGATTGTATTTTCGGTCCCACCGAAAATCCCAACGCTCACATGATTTGAACTTTCGGTCTCACCGAAGTTGTCAACTTCGGTCCCACCGAGATTGGTCAAATGTGTGTAACGGTTGGATTTTGTGTGGAGGCTATAAATACCCTCCACCCCTCTTCATTCGTGGAGAGAGCCATCGAAAGAACTACCACTCCTACCTTACATTTCGAGAAGAGAACTACCTACCCTTGTGTTGAGATCAAGTTGCTCCACTCCCACCATATGAAGCTTGATCTCTAGCCTTCCCAAGTTGCTTTCCACTCAATCCTTTCTTCCACCACAGCCAAATCAGTGAGGAGAGTTGAGTGTTGGGGAGATTATCATTTGAAGCACAAGAGCAAGGAGTTCATCATCATCAACACCATCTATTACCTTTTGGAGGGTGGTGCCTCCTAGATTGGTTAGGTGTCGCTTGGGAGCCTCCACGAGATGTGGAGTTGAACCAAGAAGTTTGTAAGGGCAAGGAGATCGCCTACTCGTGAAGATCTACCTCGAGTAAGGCTAGCCCTCGTGGGCGAGGCCATGATGGCATAGACAAGGTTGCTTCTTCGTGGACCCTTCGTGGGTGGAGCCTCCGTGGACTCTCGCAGCTGCTACCCTCCGTGGGTTGAAGTCTCCATCAACGTGGAAGTACGATAGCACCACCTATCGGAACCACGAGAAAAATCACCGCGCTCCAAAATTGCGCTTGCTCTTCTCCACCTCTCTTTACTACATGTGCAATTTACTTTCCGCTGCCTATACTCTAGAATTGCATGTGTAGGGTGATGCTTGACTTGATCATAATTGTGAATCTGCCAAAAACTGTTCTTTGTCAAAAGGCATAATTTTTATATTGTCAAGTAGTCTAATCACCCCCTCTAGACATACTTTCGATCCTACAAGTGGTATCGAGCTTTGGTCTCCATTGTATTGGTTCCATTGCATTGACTCCATAAGCTTGGTTTCACAACCTAGGAGAGTATGGCGCCTAGTGAGGGTAATTTTCAGAGAGGTCCTTACTTTGATGGTACAAATTTTGCTAGTTGGAAGCATAAAATGAAAATGCATATTCTTGGCCATAACCCAGCCGCATGGGGCATTATTTGTGTTGGTATGCAAGG
This sequence comes from Aegilops speltoides, assembly GCA_021437245.1. NCBI lineage: Eukaryota > Viridiplantae > Streptophyta > Magnoliopsida > Poales > Poaceae > Aegilops > Aegilops speltoides. The sequence continues at coordinate 273,440,806 of CM038143.1, read as the reverse complement.
TGAATTCTTCGAGGAAGGAAAAGTTCCGGATCACGAAGCTACAACGGAAGAATTGTGGATGTTGCAAAACAATGCTCAAGCTTGTGACATTCTCTTCAATGCCTTGTGTCCCGAGGAGTTCAACAAAATCAGCCGCCTTGAGAATGCAAAAGAGATTTGGGATACTTTGGTTGAAATGCACGAAGGTACCGAGTCCGTGAAGGAATCAAAGCTAGATGTTCTTCAAGGTCAACTTGACAAGTTCAAGATGAAGGAAGGTGAAGGAGTCGCTGAAATGTACTCTAGGCTTGCTCTCATCACAAATGAGATTGCCGGCTTAGGAAGCGAAGAAATGACCGATCGATTCATCATCAAGAAGATTCTCGAGCTTTGGATGGAAAGTATGACACCGTGTGCACTTTGATCCAAATGATGCCAAACTACAAGAATCTCAAGCCAACCAAGTCATTGGAAGAATTGTTGCTCATGAGATGACACTTAAGGATAAGGAAGAGCTTCACAACAAGTCAAGTGGTGCTTACAAAGCTACAAGTGATGCTCCCACAACCTCAAGTGACAAGCTAGTTTCCAATGAAGAGATAAGCCTAATGGTCAAGAACTTCAACAAATTCTACAAGAGTAGAAGCAAAGAGAGAAGCTCAAAGTCTAGATCATATGATGAAAAGAGATCTTCTAGTCGTGATCGAAATCTGCTACAATTGTGGAAGACCCGACACTACTCAAATGAGTGTTCGCTCCCCACAAGAGAAGAGAAGAATCTCCAAGAAGAAGAAGCTCAAGAGATGAGTCACCTCGAAAGAGAGAAGGAGTAGAGATGATCGTTATGAACGAAGACCTCTCGGAGAAGCAAGGATTCGGAGAGGAAAGACAAGTCATCAAGGAGCTACACAAGAAGAAAACATCAAGCTCATGTAGGTGAATGGGTCTCCGGCCCGACTCGACAATCAATCCGAAAGAAGCTATCACTCCAACTCCGACTACAACCAAGATGAAGGTGTTGCGGTCTTGCTCTCAGATCCTCCAACTCCAACTCCTATGACTTATTTGATTCACCAAATGAGGGAATTGGAAGATGCTTCATGGCTAAAGGCCCCAAGGTATCACACCCTGAATTCATTGACTTTGATAGTGATGAGGATGACTTGCTTGGTGAAGATGAGCTCTTACATGATAAATCCAATGAACCTAGTAATGATGAACATGCTAGTAGTCTTTATAGTCAAGAAGAGTCGAATGACAATGCTATGAAGGAGATTGAGCGCCTAACTAAAGAACTAAACACTCTTAAGTTAGCTCATGAAACAACTCAAGAAGATCATAGAGAGCTCCTAAGATCTCATGAGAAGCTACGCTCGAGAAGCTCACTCTAGAGCAAGAACATGAGTTTCTAAAAGCAATCAATGACGATCTTCAAAGAAGAGTTCTTCATATCTTGCCAAACGACTTCTCTTGTCTAATTTCTTGCCACCCATTAAAACTAAGCATGACAAGCATAAGAAAAATTCTTTCTCTAGTAGTAACAATAACCATGCTAAATCCAATGTTGTTGCTTCTAGTAGTTCTCTTGATTCCACTAACAATGTTTCAAGCCAAGTTACACTTGAGCAAGAAAATAGTTTATTGAAAGGGATTATAGAGAAAGGTGTCTACAAGAGCCTTGCCGGAAGCAAGAACTTTGAGGAAATTGTTCGCAAGCAAGGAAGGCACCGGAAGAATCAAGGAATTGGTTTTGAGCGAAAGTTCAACGCCGAGGGTGTTAAATGGGAAGAAGGTCAATATCCAACTCCACAGTTTGTTCTTCAAAAGGAGAAGTATGATCCTACTTCTTCCAATGTGGAACAAGCTCAAGATGACCTTCCACCACAAGACCACAAGCTAAAAGGCAAGGACAAGCTTCAAGAGGAGATTGATGCATTTGTTGAAGCACCTCAAGCCATGGTCAAGTGGGTTCCCAAGGAAACGTCAAGTTCTACTTCGTCAAGCTCAACTACAACCCCAAGGATTCCCATCAAGATGATGTGGATCCCAAGAAGAAGAACTAGAGAGTTCTTGAGGGTGACTCCGCCAACATACTTCACTCACATTCATTTTGGCAAAAACTTGTGCAATCAACTTCCACATTGTGCACTAGTTCATGGAGTCACAAACCCTCTTGTTGGTAAGTCAAGGGACAAGGTAATCATTGCTTTCATGGACATCATCTATTGTGAACTTCAATCTATGTCCATGGATATCCTTGTTTGTTCCTTGTGGGACTAACCCATGTAGGTATTGAAAGTGCCCAATCCAAAGGATTGCTCCCAACTCTTGATGATCTCCATCAACATTGAGCATCCACATCTTCAACATCTACATGAAGTCTTCTACGACAACCCAAGGTTAGTTTGACCCTTTAAAAGGGTTCTCACATCTAGGGGAGCTTTGCTCTAAAAATTGAGCTAAAGCATCTTCAAATGATGTGAACACATCAATGCTTTATGTAAAAGTGGTAACCCCACTTGTGCTTAAACGATGAGTATGACCTATGATCAAATGTTCTCATTTGGCTCCTAAGTCAATATACTCATATAAAGATGACCTAGTCATCGACAAATTGTGTGATAGTAGCTAGAGTTTTGATTGTGCATGTTTGACACATATTTCATTTGCTATCTTATTGTGTGAGCATGTTGGATGCATGATTTTATCCATTCAAGGACATCCATTTGTTGTTTTGGTCGTTTTGATTTTTTTCTGACCAAATGGATGGACAAGAATGCCTAAGTACCTCCCCTAGCTATCTATGCTTTCTTGTCTCAAATTCTATTCATGCTTACATCACAAATTTTGAACAAGTCATTTTGGACCCTCCGAGTGAGGAGCACTCGAGCCACCGATCCGTCAAGGGCTAACTTCCAAAACCTTCTAAGTGATTTCGGTCGGACTAACTCACTCAAACTCGGTCGAACCGAAAGCATTTAGACTGATCTAGGTTTTCACCTCGGTGAAACCGAGTTGTGATTTTCGGCGTGATCAAGTGCATAACGCCTGCAGTTATCCATCTCGGTGCCACCGAAGTTTTACAACTCGGTCCCACCGACAACAAAGGGGTATATATACTCCGAGGGCCGCTGCTGATTTCTCCTTCAAACGCTTCGCCCCACACCCCTTGCCGCCGCCGCCTGGTCTCCGGATCGTCGCCGTTGCCGCCAGGCGCCTTCGCCGCAGGTCTCCGTCGCCAACGGACATCTTCTCCGCGCCGTTGCCGCCAGAGAGAAACTCCACCAAGTTAGGGTGAGTTTGATCCCACTCGTGCTCCCATCTCCGATTCAATGCACGCTTGGTTTGCCTAGAATCTTGCCACGATTGAAATCTTCCTGTACACCAGATTAGTTCGTTTGGACTAGATTCGAGTAAAAGTTTTAGGTTAGGTTTCCGAACACATCTCGGTGAGACCGATTTACATTTTCGGTATGACCGATTTGGCCTATGGCCATTGATCGCACCTTCGGTCCAACCGAGTTGTGCAAATCGGAGTGACCGAAATGAAAGTTCTGTGAAACCCTAGTGTTTTCGGCAGCACCGAAACCCACTTCGGTCCAACCGAAAGTGGTGTGAAAGCTTCTGTTTGAACACTTCGGATTCACCGAATCCTAAACTCGGTCTGACCGAAATGTCTTCTGTGAAAACCTAATACTAGAATTTGAACTCATTTTTTTGCAAAAACTTCTGCATTTGTGATGACTCTTCTTCTCGCCTACACCTTATCTATTCACAAGTTGTCACCATGTCGATGCCAAAGGATAATGTAACAGGTCAGAGACACCCATTGCAGATATTCCAGAGGCAGGCACTAGTCCTGATCCCATCAGCTCATCAGATGATGGTGAGAGGAGTACACCAAGTGGCTTACCTCCTGCAGCCACCAGAGCCAGAAAGAAGAGGAACTCAGATGATGAAGACTCAGATTTTGTTGTTGAGGAAGAGGTCACCTCAAAGCCCAAGAGGAAGGTTGTTGCCAAAGAGCTACAAAGTCAACAAACTAAGAAGGGCACCAGCAAAGTAAAGCAATCAACTGTTGCTAAGAAGCTAAATTTGGGAGAGGCAGCTGCAAGCAAAGTGAAGAAAACCTCCAAGAGAAAGAGGGTAGTGCATGATGCAGCAGAGGAAGATGAGGATGAGGAAGCACCCCAGCCTCCTCAGAAGCCTAAGCTCATGGGTGATGCCATTAAGGCTGGAGCCACTTCAAAGCCCAAGCAATCTGCTCCAGCTAAGGCAGCTCCAGCAAAGCCTGCTGCCAAGCCCAAGAAGATAGTCAGAAACATTCCAGCGTCTGAAAAGAACAAAGATGATGTGCCACCAGCTGTGTCAGATGATGAAGGACCAGTTTTGCTGAAACTTCATCAGAAACTGCCACTACATAATGATGCTCATCCTCAAGTTGAGGATATGAAGGCAAGGAAAGATAGAGGTCTCAGGCTATGGAGACAATTTGACCCATATGCCATGAGGAGAAGAACTGCTGTAGATCCCAGATTTCACACCAGAGAGCAGCATGACTTCTATGAGACCGTGCTGATGGACAAGAAGCCCATAGTCGCAGACACAAGATATGTTGATTGGAAGTACATTGACAGCGAAGAGCACAGAGATTTCTTTCCACATGTGCATGAAAGTTTCACTGCTTGTGGTGTTGCAGACTTTGTAGGTCAGAAGTTGACCAATTGGAACGATGAGATGATTATGCAATTCTATGCCACAGCTCACTTCTACCCAGATGGAAAGATTGTATGGATGACTGAAGGCCAAAGATTTTCTTCATCTGTTGAAGAATGGGCAGAACTTCTGAATGCTCCAGTGCAAAGAGAGGATGATATTGATGTATATGGTATTCCAAAGAAGAATCATGAATCCATGAAGAACATGTACAAAGAGGTTCCAGCTAAGGATTTGGGAATCTGGAAGCTCGGCTTAGTTTACTATCTCCAGGCAGGCCTACCTACCACTAATACCATATTGAGGCATACCTTGATGCCCAAGTCTGGAGATCATCGCACGATCAGAGGATACTCTATCAACATGCTGCATATACTTGATGAGAAAGCACCTTTCAAGGTGATGGACTTCATGGTTGAGACCATTAAGAGAACTGCAGCTGACCAGCAAAGGTCGTGTGGATTTGCCCCGCAGATTCAGATGCTTATCAATGCCAAGTTTGGCACGGGCACATTCTTGTTGGATAGAGAACACTTACCACTGCAGCCCGAGCATGAGGACAATGTTGTTGTGATGGATGAGGAGGATCCAACATCGCTTGAAGGTCAAGCCAAGATTGAAGCTGCCAAGAAAGCCAAAGTCGACAAGGAAAAGCAGCAGCAGCCTAAACCAAAGAGTGTCGGAGAGCAGCTTCTTGAAGCTACCCAAAGGATTGAACAACGCCTGCCAGCATTGTACAGCCTCAGAGAGCCTAGAGAGGATTGTTGAAGACAAGATCCACGCCCGATGTGAAGTCGATCGAGTGCAAGTGATGTCAACAAGCTTGAGGCGACATTGAGGAAGCAAAGAGGAGAAGGAAGAACTTATGCGTGAGATGCAGGATGACTTAGTCCAGATGCTTATCAACAGATCGCTCCGGTTCCCACAGACCCCGATCACTGCTATTCTAGTGATGACACCAGACTACAGCTTCAAAGACCTCCCACAGTTCCATCAGTTGCTCCAACTCCAGCTCCAAAGGACCACTCCTCCAAAGACAGACATCACTGAATTCTTCGCCGATGTTGTCATATCCACTCCGACATCAACCCAGACGGAGCCGCCACAGAGTCCCAGTGACGCTTAGCTCTATGCTTTTGAACTTTTGGTAACTTGTTGCCAAAGGGGAGAAATTGTATAGATCATAGGACTTCGAGAGAGAGTGTTGTTGTCTTTGCGCTTTTGCTCTTTCGCTCATTTGCGGTTTCTTTGAGATACTTTTGGTTTTCAAACATTCAGTGTGTTTGATACTACGCTTGATTCTCATTAAGGTAGAATCATATACCATTCCTATGTGTGCTTAATGAGTGCTTGGTCGCACTATGCTTTAATGTGTGCTTAATGCTTATCATATGCTATTCCTATCTTGTATGACCATTTACTCATGTCTTGGTGATTGGGTGCATGCTGTTCATTCTTATCATTTTGTGCGCTCCACCAAGATGTATGTGACATGGAAGAGTGACCCATGATCCTAATCGATTGTGCATTTGCATTCAAACGCAAATCTTAAATAATGCACAAATTTAGGGGGAGCTCTTACTTATCACATACTTCTCAAAGCGATTTATATTATTCATTGATTATATCCTTTGTCGAAGTTTTGATCTATATGTTGTCATCAATTACCAAAAGGGGAGATTGAAAGTGCAACTAATCCCCGGTGGTTTTGGTAATTAATAACAACATATATATCATTGAACTAATAGTTACTTGAGAATCATTTCAGAAAGTTCAGTGATATGGGTATGGCAAGGATCAAGAAGTGGACCCTCAAAATGCTAAGGCAAGCATTGGCAAAAGCTCAAGACTCCATTTTTGGTTTAGTGATCCAAGATCACATTGAGTCCATAGGAAAGCCAATACTATTAAAAGGGATGAGGTTATGATGATGATCTGTTGCTCAAAGTGCTTAGTGATACATCTCCTAAACTATCAAGAACTTTCACCGCCATATACACTCATAAGTAATCTTGGTCCCACCGATATTCCAAACTCAGCCACACCGAGATGAACCACCTCAGCCACAAAGCCAAACCCTAGAAAACTCGGATTTTCCGATTTCGAACTCGGTCTCACGAAACTTGAGTTGCCAAGCTTCAGAACCTTCGTCATCAAATCGGTGTCACCGAGATGATGAAGTCGGTCCCACCGAGATTGGCAAGCTCTTGTCTTTGCACGAATCGGACAAACCGAGATTGTATTTTCGGTCCCACGAAAATCCCAACGCTCACATGATTTGAACTTTCGGTCTCACCGAAGTTGTCAACTTCGGTCCCACCGAGATTGGTCAAATGTGTGTAACGATTTGATTTTGTGTGGAGGCTATAAATACCCTCCACCCCTCTTCATTCGTGAGAGAGCCATCGAAAGAACTACCACTCCTACCTTACATTTCGAGAAGAGAACTACCTACCCTTGTGTTGAGATCAAGTTGCTCCACTCCTACCATATGAAGCTTGATCTCTAGCCTTCCCAAGTTGCTTTCCACTCAATCCTTTCTTCCACCACAGCCAAATCAGTGAGGAGAGTTGAGTGTTGGGGAGATTATCATTTGAAGCACAAGAGCAAGGAGTTCATCATCATCAACACCATCTATTACCTTTTGGAGGGTGGTGCCTCCTAGATTGGTTAGGTGTCGCTGGGAGCCTCCACGAGATGTGGAGTTGAACCAAGAAGTTTGTAAGGGCAAGGAGATCGCCTACTCGTGAAGATCTACCCCAAGTAAGGCTAGCCCTCCGTGGGCGAGAGCCATGATGGCATAGACAAGGTTGCTTCTTCGTGGACCCTTCGTGGGTGGAGCCCTCCGTGGACTCTCGCAGCCTGCTACCCTCCGTGGGTTGAAGTCTCCATCAACGTGGAAGTACGATAGCACCACCTATCGGAACCACGAGAAAAATCACCGCGTCTCCAAAATTGCGTTTGCTCTTCTCCACCTCTCTTTACTACATGTGCAATTTACTTTCCGCTGCCTATACTCTAGAATTGCATGTGTAGGGTGATGCTTGACTTGATCATAATTGTGAACCTACCAAAAACTGTTCTTTGTCAAAAGGCATAATTTTTATATTGTCAAGTAGTCTAATCACCCCCCCTCTAGACATACTTTCGATCCTACACGCAGCTTGACGAAGAACTCCCAGGGATCACCCCCGGTGTGGACCGCCTCGAGGAGAGGAGCTGCCGGCGGAGGCGGGGGTGGCGTATCGCCCCGGCCGCCTCTTCCCCGAGCGCTCCGACCACGTCCTCGACCTCGTCCACGACCTCGCCCCCTCCCTCTTCCCCTCGTGGCTGGCTCCGCCACCACCGGCGTGGGATAGGGAGAGGCGCGCTGCCTGGTGGCGACCCTCGCCGCCACCAACGAAGGACCAGGGTTCCCTCCCTCCATGGCGGACGAGAGGAAGGGTAGCAGAAGATGGAGAGAGGAGAAGATGAGGAAGTGCGGGATTCTTGTGCCCCCCTTCCGCCCTTTTTTAGGAACAAGACGGGGGCTCGGCCGCCCCGCTCAGCCAATCAGAGCACGGGGGGAGCAGAGGAACGGGGCCGACCCACCACCTCCGCCCGTGACGGCTCGGTTTCCCACCTTCACCGCCACGCACCCCATCGCCGCATGGGGAGCGTGGCGGGAAGGCGAATCCAGGGCGACAGATGAAGTGGCCTCACCCTGCCCCATAATCACAGGGGTGGGCGCCTCGAAAATCACGCACGCTACCCACTCCTCCCCGACGCCGCTGGGATTGACGCGGCGTGCTACTGGGAGGGTGCGGTGGATTCGGCGCGATTCGCTTGAGCCAGCCAGCGCGTCTGCGTGCCTGTTTTGGGCCTGGCCCAACAGGCGCTCGGCACCATGTATGGCCCAGCCGAGGCTCTGTCGGTGTACTAAGGTAGGGGTACCTTAGTACTCGAACTTGTACACGGGCGATGCAGCACCTCGCTGCAAGGCTCGCCGGGCGCCCGCCAAGACCCTCCGTCACTTCCACTTACTGCCATTCAAGAACAAAGTGTCAGATAAGTAGACAAGGCCCCGGCAAGAGGAGCTTGCCGGGAAGAACAAGCCCCGCAAGAGGAGCTTGCCGGAAGGCCAACCAGGCGCTTCAGAAGATCGCCGCGACGCCTCATGTCCCGCAAGAAGGCCTGCGACCGCAAGCTTGCTTGGCGCAACAAGAGAAGGGTCGTGACAAGGCGCTTGTCGTGGCAAGGATGCCACCGAGCCCAAGCTCCAACAAGATCCAACGACGTGTCACCCAGTGGCCATCCCAGAGCACGTGGCGGCGGCTTGCGCAGCCATGCGGTGCGAGGTGGCAAGCGGAGCGACAAGGAGGCCATCGTGGCGATCGGTGGCGCACCTAACGGTCGTTTCTTTGCCTTTGCAGGCGACGGACGGCATTAAATGCCCTTGTCCCCCGCCGTCAGAGTTAGGTAGGGGACACTGTTGGTCACTGTTGTACCAACCTGCGTTTTTACCTTTCTACCCCTCTTTCTACACTACCACCTGTTGGTGACCCCCTTAGACTATAAAAGGGAGGCCCATGCGCACATAGAGGGGGTTCGGGGATTCGGAACTTTTCCACATTAGGGTTCTGCAGTCCATAGATTCACCATCACAACATATCCACATTCTCAAGCAAAGAACAAATACAAACACAAGGCAGTAGTAGGAGTATTATCTCTCCGGAGAGCTCCGAAGCTGGGTAAAATCCCGTCTCCCCCGCGCGTGTGACCTCGATCTGCTCTTCGCGCGGCCCTCGCCCCCCCTGCCGGACTAGAAGGGCCCCCCCTGCCCCATAGGTGCTCGTGCCCAGCCGCCACGACAGGGCCCTCTCGATGGAGGTAAAACCCTACTCCTGCTTGATTGATATTGATGATATGGGTAGTACAAGAGTGGATCTACCACGAGATCAAGGAGGCTAAAGCCTAGAAGCTAGCCTATGGTATGATTGTTGTAATGGTTGGTGTCCTACGGACTAAAACCCTCCGGTTTATATAGACACCGGAGAGGGCTAGGGTTACACAGAGTCGGTTACAATGGTAGGAGATCTACATATCCGTATCGCCAAGCTTGCCTTCCACGCCAAGGAGAGTCCCATCCGGACACGGGACGAAGTCTTTAATCTTGTATCTTCATAGTCTTGGAATCCGGCCGATGATGATAGTCCGGCTATCCGGACACCCCCTAGTCCAGGACTCCCTCAACGGGCTATACATCCATGACACGATCATCGCACTTGCAATGAACAATTATCCTCCATAAACAATATTGCAGACCAAGGCAAAGATAAACTCGTTTTTTGACAAAAAAGACAATACATGCTAATGACACAAACTTGGATGGATATCACCTGAATGCCAGATGATCTTTGTGTGGTCCATAAATCAACTTATATATGGAACTTTTTGAGCCGGAACTTCTGGACCCGAAACTTTTTGATAGTCCGCCGGAACTTTTTATAATCCAGAACTTTTAAACCGGAACCTCTTGATAACCCGGCTAGAAATTTTTGAGCCAGAACTTCTGGACCCGGAACTTTTTGATAATCCGGCCGGAACTTTTTATGATCTAGAACTTTTGAACCAGAACCTCTTACCTAGCCGGAAATTTTTGAGCCGGAACTTCTGGACCCGGAACCTTTTATAATCCAGAACTTTTAAACCGGAACTCCTTGATAACCTGGCCGGAACTTTTTTGTGCCGGAACTTCTGGACACAGAACTTTTTGATAATCCGGCCGGACTTTTTTATAATCCAGAAATTTTGAACCGGAACCTCTTGAACCGAAGTTTTCCCGTAACCTAAGTCGGAACCCTTTGGCGACTCGGACGGAACCTTTTGGTGATTCGGCTGGAACTCTTGGGCGATTCAGACGGAAACTTTCGTCGAGGCAGTCGGAATTTTTTTGCCGATTCAGACGGAACCTTTCGTCGAGGCGGTCGGAACTTTTTACCGATTCAGACGGAACCTTTCGTCGAGGTGGTCGGAACTTTTCAATGATCTGGCCAGCACTTTCCGTCGCACAAGAACCTTTCGATGAGCCTGTCAGAACTTTTTTGGCGAGCCAGCTGGAACTCTCCGACGAGCCGACCGGAACTTCTTTAATAAGCTTGGCGGAGCTTCTCGATCCCTGGGATAGTGCCCTCCAAAAACTAAACACCACCGTGCGCGAGCCCCACGGTGGGTGCCAACTGTCGTGGAATTGTCATCGCAGATTTCCTAGTGTGAGGACTTAGTCGTGAGGCCAACGTATCTATGTAATAGCTTGAAATGGGTTGATCGGGGCGAGAGACGCAACGCATAAGACAAGGATTTAGAAAACTTCGGGCCCCGGGAAACATCATCCGGTAATAACCCTACATGCTGTTTGTGGCTAGGTCTCATTATGATCATGAGGTAGTCGCCGTAAACCGGCTCTCCTGTAGTTGTGTCTAGCCCTAGAGATTGTTTCTTGTTGCTTGTCCCTCTTTTGGGAGCCTTGCCCCTCCTTATATAAGTTGAAGGGGCGGGTTCATGTGGAGTCCTATTAGGATTAGGACTAGTCTATTACAAGTGGAATCATAGTCTGCCCCCTTAAGGGAAAACTCCTTATGCCTTTCCTCGTAAACCGGCCCACCATAACATGAGCCGGCCTTCTGGGCCTTGGGCCTAGTCTTCTATTTGACCTGCGGCCGGATTACCAGTGAGTCATAATGTTCAAGCAGATTGCTTGTAAACCGTCTGGTCAGGGCGGGTCGCTAGCGAATCGTCAAGTGTCAACCGGGTCTTGAAGTAAAGCGCCAAGCCCGGCCGGGTCATATTTCCGGCCGGTTCATACTGCGGGGTATATCCCCGACACCTTATGTCTCTATAACAGGCAGACACACATTTCAAAACTAAAGTAGAAACATTAGAATCATATGAAATTCGTATTTGAATAAATAAACTAGGGAATTATGAGTGGCATAATGTTTAGCTTCAATGGTGGAATGTTGGTAGTGCGACACAAAGCAAGTAGACACATTGTATTCCATGTAAAAGATCGAAACCTATGTAAAAGCTGGAAATGACACTTTCTTTCTATACAATGCAGTGTTCGTTGCCCACACCTGATGGAAGAGATCACATAGAGAAATACTATTCACTCATTTCTATGGTTCCTGTATTTAGAAACATGGTGGTCCACCCTAAAAGAATATTGATAACAAATATGACAAGGCAAGCATAGATGTAGTGAATCAATCATTTAGTTGTGAGCTTACTAGGACAAGTATGCAAAATTGTAACTGTAGTAAGAGACCATCCAAAATCTGAATCAAGAAGTTTGTCTAGCACTTATTGTTTGTAACTAATCGACGTGAATAATTGGATATTATATCGAATGAGTAAGAAAGAGAAGTAAAATTGTCAACAAACCTGGCTTGCAATAGTAATCTTGGTCAATGTCACTACGACCAACAATCCAAATGACTAGTGTCTGTTCCGAGGGCCGGAATTTTGAAAACCCTTTGAACTTTACAGGTACTAAAGATTACCGAAATACATCTGAACCATTAAGTGTAGGTAGCACTGAGCACACAACAAACCCTAATGTCAGTCATGCCTAATGAGTAATGAATCAATTAGAAAATTGGTGATGAGGAGTGGCTGCTGAGTGTTGAGGATGTATCTCGGAATAAACTGGGTTGGCTTGGTGGGTGCTGCGCGCCTGAGCCCTGAACGGACTGGGAAGGTACGCACGGCCGCCCGCCCGGGTAGCGGTGACGCTGTTGGGTGAGCGGCTCGTGACCTCCTGTCATTCCAGCGTCTCCTCCTAGAGAAATGCCGTCCGGGGACGGCAAGTCGCCGGCTAGGCAGGCGGCTTGGGGTGAGTAGAGATCGGAAGCGCGCAGCAGAACAAAGGGGAATCGAGGCCTGGGATGACCCAAAATCCCAGGGTGGGTCGGCCCACCATGGGCACCCTGTAGAGATACACACACGAGCAGTGAACATGCATTTTCGAAACTAATTTAGGAACATTTAGCTGACCAATTAAATGACTCTATTTTAATAATATCAGATTCGTATTTGAACAACTAAGCTTGTTTAGCTTGATGGGTGGAGTAGTGCTATTATGACACGAAGCACGTATTCTGATCGTATAGTGATCATAAAAGGGGGAAACTCTAAGCATATTTTTTTAGAAAAAGAGGGTTTCCCCTCCAATTTCTATTAAAGAAACCACCACGGAACCAACATGATCAATTAAACTCTAAGCATGATCATATAAACCGTAGTATGACTATGCCATGGCAGATTTGAAGCTGCAAACCGGAGAAATGATATTTAGCATCCATTGTTTGCTTCGAACTAAGAACTAAATTCTTAGAGCTGAAAATAAAGTAGAGTAACCAAGTTAAGATCTATTTTCTAGTTGAGATCAAAAAGTTGAGGATATTTGAAGTACCACCTCTCTTGCGGCGCCGTGTAGGCATCGAGGGTGCGATGGCTGTCATTGGCGTTGAAGCAGATCTGTGACCGTAGACGGGTGCATCGGGGGATAAGTCCTGTTGCGGTGGAAGAGAAGGTCGTGTGAGCGACCCCAGCAAAGAGGACGACGGTGTCGATGAAGCGAGAGGATGCGATGCAAGGCTATTAGTCCGTCGCTGTGGATGAGAAACATCCATCTCTAGCAGTGGACGATGAGGACTTGCTAGGCGCTCCGGCATGGTGGAGGATGGTGGCGATGGATGTGGTGGAGAACGACGGCGATGGATGGGGTGGAGGACGGCGGCGATGGATGCGGTGGTGGACGGAGGCTGGTGTGGGGATGGTGTTCTAGCGCGGACGATGTATGAATGGGAAAATGGAGGGAGAGGTACGGGGAACCACGTTTTTGGGACACGCCTGTCTGAAATATGGGAAAGTTACAAACTTAGCCCCCATTTTAAATTTGGATGTCTTGGCGGTTGGGGATAGGACGGTAATCTCGCATCTCGCCAATATTTGCCCAGAGCGATTTTGAGCAAGGAGAGGGTGGTTGGCGCCCATGGTCGGCGCCCACGGTGTATGAACGGGGCTGGTAGGTAGGGCGGTTGTGTCATGTATGAGTGAAGTTACAACCCTGCCCCTATTGAAAATATTTGCCTACATCGATTTCGGCCGAGTCGAGTTTGTTCTGCTGCCCACCGTGTATGAATGGGGAATGGAAGAAGAAACAGAGGTCATTTGGACGATCTTGAATCAAATGTGTTCTGCTGCCCATGTTTGGCGCCCACCCTATCGGAATGGGCTTAGAGGCGGTCGTGTCACGACTAATTGAAGTTACTAACCTACCCCTATTTGGAGCAGTGGAAATCGGGCCGATGGATTGTCCGTGTAATGGGTAGATAGTTATTTCCATCTCCCAAACACTTGGTTTCGGACAGCCGACTTGGGAGTGGACATTTTGCCACTTCTTTCAAATTTTGGGAAAATAAGCATCCACGTTTACCCTGGCAACTAAATTTGAATCCATTTTGTATTCCTATACGAATCTTTATAAAATCATTCTATGTGTTTTTATATATCTTCAAAAGGACGACAAAGATATATTCCACTGTCATATATGAATATGGTTTACAAATGCTGATACTCACATTCAGAAGGTAGAATCCAGTTTAAGGTGAATTCGAATATTTGGAACACTTCATGTCCAACTCAAATGTCACACACATCATAATGTGTACTCCCAATTAGATATGTACACAAGCGATGTATCAAGATTCAAATACCGATTCAATCAACTAAGAATGTACGGAACTAACAGACATATAAACACTTATAGAGTATATGGATCAATAATATCAACTAACATACATAAGCTAGGCCGTTGTACTTCTTTTTGCTACAACAGCATCCTTTTTTTAGCCAAGCTACTACAACATCTTGGCCCTTTCCGATGCGTGCCACTTATGGTCCATCCATACTACTATTATTGCAAAATGCACATTCAGCCCGATTGCCATATTTGTAGGTCTGGCACAACTATCCAAATGAAATGTCTCCGAGTCTTATCAACTAATACAGACTTGTGCTCAAATAAAATTACAAACCAAAAAACAAAAACCAAAAAAAAATTATTACATCATCTCTAAAACAAATGGTTTGATTGATTACATGAACAAACAACACAAAGGTTATTCAACGATGGAAAGAACATTTCACCTATGATTTACCAAGTGGGAATTTAATTTCCTTTTTTCCATCAGGACCTTAATAATGTGGTCAGTCTCAGCTTGCTTCATTTTGAAATCCACGAAATATTTAATGGTTGTATTGAGTACTGCATGTGATTGTGTTCTTTGCTTCCTCAACATGACAACTTCATCTCTAAGTGCAGAAGCTGAATCTCTTTCTACCACTAGTTTAGCCTCTAGAGCATTAGCAGTTGGCAATTCATAATGCACGATTGGGCCGGTGCCACTGCTGTGGGATGATGCAACGTCCATGGGGACCTCGCTCTTTGATCTTGAGCTAACCGGTTTTGCCATTAAAGTTCTGATTGGATTCAGAAAAGTCGAAGTTAGCAAAACATCTCAACTGAGAGTTATAATAGCAAACCAATTAAACAAACAATGAATTAAAGAGTTTCAGTTGGATGCTGAAAAGTAGTTATTAACATTATTGTAACCCGTTGTTGCAGCAGCAAAGAAGTTAAAAAACAAGTAGCTATTTAAGTTCAGGCAAATAGGTAATTCTTAACAGTAAGTATCAAACACATAGATAGGCACAGTCTACAATAGGATTAAAAGGCGGTGGCATTATGTAATCAGTAGCAAACTAAATTATGCCAAGCAACGTAATTGAACAATTTTGCAATAAGTGGCTAACTAAAATTCCGAGAAGCTGGTAAGTGAACTTAAGCTAGTTCTTTGTACAGGCACACTGCAACTTCTTTTTTGCTTACATGCTTGTACGAAGGAGTCCATGGCATCAATGCTTGGATACGCAGTCCCAATACTTCTTTCTTCCCACACTGCATTGGTAAGTCGAATTGTTAATCTAGTAAGATGGTGCGTCCTTGATATGTTATATGAGGACGTGTAGTCAGACTAGTTGTAGCCACACACATCACACTGGCTTTTACTGTATATTTCATGCGATTACTTTTGGCATATTGAGATCTAAGAAATCTACAATAGGATGAAAAGACTGGCATCCTTCACATTATTGGCAAACTCAGTTCATACAAACAAGCAATTCAACCATTCTGTGGGTAAATCAAAAGCACCATTGGAATATTTTTCACTACCCAATCATACACGCAAAAAGGGGCGACACCACCATAGGGGCTGGTATGGGCGGCCACCTCGGGTGGCTGGAAAGTGTGCACCTAGTTTGAGTCATCCAGGTTGGCCCAGGCTAGTTTTGTTCGTCCCAACGCATGAGCAAGCAATGTAAAAAATGAAGAAAATGTTTCAATTTGGATGGGCCAATAACATAAGTGCAAGGCAGGCCCTATAGCAGGCTTGCGGCCCAAACGAGCGCCTCACATATCGATCGACAGCAGGAAAAATCCCAATTCATTTGCTGTAGCCTCCAGTCTGGTTCGCTCCTAACCTAGCCGCCACTAGACAGACCGACACAGCACTTCCTCGCACCCGCATTGGAGGGCGTTCGTCGGGCTTCAAGCGAATGGAAGGACAAGAAGATGAAGATCCAACCTTGGGGGTAGCCTGCGTGGGAGGCAGCGGTGGCAGCACAGGCATGGCATCGAGCTTGCGCAAACGGACAGTCACAGCTTGCAAGAGTAGCATGCGCAACGAGCAGGTACATCACATTCCTAATTATATCTAATTCAACTCTTCAATTTCTGGCCAATAGTAAAACCTAACGGTGTTGTAAAACTGCTTGTATGTAGGGAATCTATGAGAAAATGAAACCAATTTCTACTTATTTTATAACTCCACCAATCAATACTGAACTGACTGAATCTGATGTATCTAATCAAGTTTCCGGTGCAAACATACAAGCTCATGTTGTTCTTGAGCCTGAAGTGTCTAATGAACAGACTGCTAATGAAGGATTTGATGTAAACATTTTACATGCTCCTGGTGATGAACATATAGTGTCTAACGAGGGATCTAATGCAAGCATTTTGCCTCATTGAAGGATTTAGTGTCTAATGATGATCTGCTATGTTGAGAGAGACATAGAGATTTGCAGGCATTAATGACAAGCAAATTATAGTACATTTTCATAGCTTGAGGAAACATTGAGGCCATCTACCAGAAAGTCCCCGTATCATGATAACATAGCTTAAATACTTTTCTAATCTGTTGTTTGAAAGTATTGGCATACTTTTGCATGATAGATATATTGATATGCAGTTTGCACACTGGTTATAGGTGCAATTACACTTCGATATTTTCAGCCAGAGAACGAATAATTCAAGCAGGTACAAACCATGTTTGTAGTCCTTGTACACCATGTTGCATTTTGTGTTTTTTGGTGCTTGCATCATCTAGTGTTTATAATCCGAACTACTTTGGATCATTAGCTGGTTTTCAAAGTGCATGTAGCTTCACAATTCTCAAGTTATGTTGATTTCCGGAGTGCAAGTGCCTTCGTATTTTTTAAGTTAAATGTTCGCCCCTGGTAACTTGAATTCATGGATCCGCCACTGCACACAAATCATACACGAATGCCAGTATGAATTAAATGAAATGCAGGGACTTACGCTAGCTTGTTATACAGGCTTACTGCAGCTCTGCTTGCGCTTGGGATGTTCCATGTACAAGTCCATGTTACCAATTGCTTGGATGTGCAGGCCTTGTGCTCCTTGCATCCCCCTCTGCCTTTTTGACACGGCGAATGGTTGATCCAATAAGAGGAATCGACCTTGATTTTGTATCGGAGGATAGATACTTACAAGGTTATACGGGTGTGCAGGATGTGTACCAGATCCCGTAGCACCGTCATGCTTCGCTAAAAAATGGATTTGCTTGTTTCATATGATATCTCCAGAAGAAATAAGAGTTAAAGTCAGAGTTGCATAGGCATGTAAGCTAAGAGAGCAGTGAAAGGATATCCAAACATCATTGGAACAGTGCACAAGGGAGTGATGTGTGGATACCTAGTTCGGGCCACCGTTTGGGCATGCTCGCCTAGCTAGAGTGTGGGTCACTTCAGAGCCATTGAGGGTGATGCACTGGCGTTGGCTAGCCGTGCACGGATGCATATCTTGATTGGCAGCGGAGCGTATGATGCAGTGGACGAGACCATTAGTGAAGCCTCAACGGCCTCAGTGGACGGAGGTGTGACGATGTGCTCGGTGATGTAGCCCCGGTGAGCTGGGAGACGGCGTCGGTGAAGCACAACTAATGCGGTGGAAATCGGTGTATGTGAGGCACGTCGGTTGCGGCGGCCGACATTGTCGGTGGACCACCCAGTGCGGTGGATGAGGGCGTAGATGAGGTAGCTCCGGTGTGGTGGCGAAGTGCGACCATCGTCTTCGTCGTCGTCGTCTGGCACAGAGGTGGGGAAAGAGATGAGACGAGGGGCGATTCGAACTCTGCTTGGGTTGGCGGTGAATTAGGGATTTGAGCAATCTGGGCGCAGAAGGGGACGGTGGAGAAGGGAGATTTTGCAGTGCTGGAATTGGGGCCGCCAGATATTTCAATCCGAAACGTAGAAGGGCAAACTTATTTTGTCGTCATCCTTTTTTGGGAGGGTGGGTGGTGGGGGAGTGGGGGAGGAAGGGAGGGGGTGGGTGGCTGGGTGCTACGCGTCCGTCCGACACATGCGACCACCCCGACATGACCCTGGTCTGCCTGGTGCACCTACATTTGAGAATGCAAATGAATCTTCTTTCATTTGCAAATGATCTATACGTATTACCATGCTTGTGTTTTCCTTGCAATAATTAGTCATTCGAAACAAGATACTCCATCCGTTCACTTTTGTAAGTCGTTTCAGACAACTTAAAACGAACTGTTTTGCACATTGTCTGAAATGTCTTCATGGTCTTATGAAAGTGAACAAAGGGAGTACTATAGATTAATTAATGAGGAGTTATTTGAAAAAAAATGGAAACGGTATCCACGCTAACGTGGATTAGAGTATGTGTCACATAATTTGTTATTTGAATTAGAGTGTGTCACGTAGGGATCTCCAATTTTAACATGGATTTCGCATTTCACTGTATCCACGCTACTTTTTTTAATACAAATTCATATGTATATGATGAACACCATGGTAGTGAGAAAACTTTTGGATGGATTCAAACATATGATACAAAATAGCACAACAAATCGAGTCAATGTCAACTTTTCGAAACCTAGTATGGCACGAATTCGAAATAATTACCATATGCATGGTCCTTAGTTCAAATCTACAATGTACACTGAATTGATACATCGATATTAAGTCTCGTACTATGTACATTCAAATGTTGTTTTTAGCCCCCCCCCCCTCCCGCGCACACACGCTACATACTTCTTGTATCGGTCAATCTTCCTCTCCTAACCACCTTAGGAAGCTATCAGTTTCCAACACACGTTCATTCTTTCTCTCCATGTTTCGATCTCTAACTCTCTTAACTACACAACCCCTTTTTCCACTCTGTTACCAAATGTATTTACCTCACACACCCGCCATTGCACCCCATGTCGAGCTCTCTCTCTCTCTCCCTCTCCCTCTCACCATCTCGTGCTAAATACATGCATTGCCTATCTAGCCCCCCAACCTCTCGTGTGCACGCATGCACGTTGTCTATCTAGGTCACTGCCTCGAGACTGTCTCACTCTTTCTTCCGCACGGCGGGCCACACTCGCTCAATCTCGCTCTCTTTATCTGAGTCTCATTTAACCTCTTTTTCTTCCACACACAAATGATATATCTCCCTGTTCGGGCCTCGATTGACACACTCTACTATCTCACGCAGATTATCTATCTAGGTCAGTCCATCAGAGCCGCCCCCACTCTTTCGACCTCATGGCGGGCCACGCTCGCTCAATCTCTCTCTCCCTATATATATATATCCCTCTCTCTCTCTCTCTCTCTTTGTATGTCTTGATTGACCTCGCTCTTTCTCAGACAAAAACGATATATCACCATGTTTGAGCCCAATTCGACCTATTCACATTGTATACTCTCTCACGCACATTGTCTATCTAGGTCACTCTCCAACCCGTCTCACTCTTTCGGTCGCACGACGACCCTATGTGATCGAATGACCTTGCTTCCTCCCACGCACAAAATATATCTACACGTCTGTAACTGGATCATCTCTCAAGCTCTATCTTATTGCCCTCAACCTTGCCAAACGCTCAATCGGACAATATCTCTCCAGAGAATATATATCTGTTCAATGAATGTCGGACCACACTCACTTTGTCTCTCTATCTATATGTTTCTCGATTGACCTCGCTTTGTCACGCCGTATCTTCCACGCATTGAAGCTTCCTCTCCATCCCTCGCAAAGCCGGAGCTATTTACATTGCGA
The DNA here is from genome assembly GCA_021437245.1 of Aegilops speltoides. Taxonomy (NCBI): domain Eukaryota; kingdom Viridiplantae; phylum Streptophyta; class Magnoliopsida; order Poales; family Poaceae; genus Aegilops; species Aegilops speltoides. Next base: position 273,420,639 of record CM038143.1, on the reverse strand, counting down.
GGAGCACTCCAACCTTGGATTAATTTGTGTAGGAATTTATTCTGGTCGGTTTAGATTATATTTTCGTAGCATTCGGCCCATAACTACTCCAAACATAGTGGCAACCCCCGCAACTCCCCTAGTTGATTTCCCTCTAGCTCGGTCATCGCTCTCTCGCACGTCCTTTCTCACCTTCAAAGTCACACCATGGTATTATTGCAAAAAACTCTGTTGTTCTCTTTAATTATTATAAATAAGCTACAAAACTACACACCGATAGTCCACTTGGAATGGAACTAATTTTGACCCACAAATTAAAGTGCTACAAACTACACACCGAGGGGCCCACATGTCATGAAACAAATTTGGACCCATATACAAACTAAAAAATAAAGGACGAGGATCGAACATGCGATCAGGGCCTTCAAGCCGCACGTCAATAGGCAACATACGTAGAACAACAATGTTTGTTGTACCACGCTTTGTTCACATAATATTTTGATATTACCACAGCCTATTTAATGGATAACATGTAATATTATTTTTAGTACTATTCGCCTTCACTTACTGGTGGGTTCCATGTGTGCTCTCTTTCTCCCCCCCTTCTGCGTTTAGACGCACGGGCAAACACGAAGAACTCAAGGGTGATGTTGTCGTTTACCATATCTGGACGCGTTCACAAGTAACGGCACCAGTTTCACGTACTAGCAGCACTAGTCAGTGTGTACATCCAATGCACGTTAATTTGGAAGTATATTAAGTGCATGCGGATATTAAGTAGGATATTATTTGCGTGTTATTATGTGATTAGCACTATTTTTGGCATGACATTAACTGCACGCTAAACGTGTTGAGTGCTCGACATTGAAGCAGTCTAGGTCATTGGATGACAAGGAATACATGTGGCTTGATGACGTTTTATATTTAATTTGATACGGCTCTAGCAGCATTCAATCGATCAAACCATAGATTTCGTTCAGTCTGACTCCGACTTTAAATTATACGACGATTGATATAAAATAAACGTCAATGATTAACGTTCGAATTTTAAGCATGCCAATCCGAACGTTTTCCATGGCAAATTTAGATTAAGCGGCGGCGGCGGGGGCGTCTTGAGGTGGGAAGCGGCTCCTCTGTTGTGCTCTGCGTGTCCTCGGCCCATTGATCGATGGCGACGGTGGCGTCTTGCGCCATTGTTGGCGTACTCCTGGACGTTGGCCTAGCTTCAAGGAAGGCCAAAATGTTTTGGACTTCGGAGCGAGTCAACTAGCGGGAGGAGGCAATTGGCATTGGTGGAAGGAAGCGGTCAACGGTGGCCATCCATGCCGCAGAGGGGGCACCGCACCGCTGCTGGGACAAAGGCCGCCAACGGCGCGGGCGGAGACATTCGTGTGCACGGCACCAACACGCAAGGCAGCACGCGTCAGCACGCCAAGAAGCGCATGTCTTTGGCAGGTGCATGGGCACCGCACGGACGTCTTGGCGTCAGGGCATGCGTAGGTGCATGCGCTGGCAGGTGCACGGGCACGTGTGTCGGATGTTGGGTTCCGGCAGACCCTTGAGGTTCGAACTCTGGGGTGTGCACGAAGATCTTCCCCCTACCGATCCACGTCCAGTCGCCTCGCGAGAATCTAAGCTAAACAATGAACAGCACAAGGGACACAAGGTTTATACTGGTTCGGGCCAACGTTGTGGTGTAATACCCTACTTCAGTGTGTGGTGTGGTGGATTGCCTCTGGGGCTGATGATGAACAGTACAAAGGGGAAGAACAGCCTTGCGAGAGGTGTTCTTGAGCTGGTGTGGTGCTCTCGTAGGAAGGGATTCAGTCCTCGTTGGCTGGGTGAGAACTCGATGCTTCCCTACTATGGTGGCTATCTCTATATATAGAGGCCCTGGTCCTCTTCCCAAATATTGAGCGGGAAGGGAGCCAACAACGGCCATTTTGAAGGGGAACATCTAGTACAAGTTATCCTTACTAAAGTTGGTCTTCGACTGCCAAAGGCACTGGCGATGACGCTGTCTTCAACTCCACGGTGACCTCCATCCTGCCGCTCCGCTGGTCTTCGTCTCATTGCACCGATATGGCAACCTTTGACTGATGCCTTGGTACTCCACGCCAGTTCTTGCCCCCTTTGCACCAAAGAGGAAACAAGGACACTGCACAGGCCGACGACTGCCTGGCACCCGCCTAGTCTCGATCGTCATGGCTTGCGTCACGAGCACCTCGCGAGGTACCCTTACCTTGATCTCTCCGCCGCCTCGTGAGCCTGCCTAGCGAGGCCGCTCCTGAGGAAGCCTAGCGCCATCCGCCCTACGAGGCTTGGCCCCTCGCGAGGGTCTTGAGTTTGCGTTGGTGAAGATGTGCCATACTGGGCCACCACTTGAGCCACGCCGCAGGCCGCAGGCAGGCAAGTCTGGGGACCCCCATTCCCAGAACACCGACAATAGCCCCCGGGCACAAGGCGCGCTCGGACTTGGCTTAGCAGAGAAGCGAAGGGGCAAGTGCGAAGCGCCCCGGGCCCCAATAGCCTGTGGCCTTGGGCGCCGCGTGGCGGTTGATTGTTCGTGGGCGTCTCCGCTTCCCCACGCTGCCTCGGCAACTACCCGACTTGACAAGTCCCTGCATGCAGAAATGGGTCATGATTACTTGCGATCATGTAGGCCGACGGTTGGCCTCATCTGCACTATAAGTATGGACGGGCGAGAGCCCCCGCAGTCCATCTCTTCTTGCTTCACTCCTTCATTGCCTCTCCTCCATCTTCACGCCAATGGCGCTGATCCGCCGGTTCTCAGCGGAAGAGAAAGGGAAGGCCCCCCGAGAGGGTCCCGACCCGCTCCCGCCGAAGAAGCAGCCAGTCCCTGGTCGCAGCGGTGAGGCCGCGCGACAGGAGACGTCGAGGCCCTGGTATGAGCAGCCACCGCCTGGGTTTCCGCTGCCCTTGTACGCCCGGGCTGAGGGCCCTGGAGAAGGAGACGCCGAACGGTGCCGCCCGCACCGCCAGCGACGCCGACAAATCACGGCGGTACATGTCGTTGCCCCTGGAGTCCACATCAAGGGCTCTTCTCGCGAGTTCTTACTTCACACCGCCATGCCTGCAAATTCTTGGATTCACCTTCCTCCCTTTTTCGCATTCGAGATGCCGCCGAGGGGGCCTCTTGAACTCTGGCTGCAGCACGCTGACTGCAGTACCCTTGCGACCGGAGCGGAGGTCGAGGTTGTCGCTCCGGGCAAGGTCTACATGACCCGGGGCTGTGGCGAGATCACCCGGGTCTGCCAAACAGGAGGTGCCCTCATGATTCATTTCGAATACGACGGCGCCTCCCTGATGTTCTTCAAGGTCTTCGACGCGGAAGGACGCCGACTGGAGTGCTGCCCGAGGGCAGGCGGCCAGGGCATCAAAGTGGCGACGGCTTGGACTGGCAACCGCTTCCCCAGCAGCTCCTCTGGTAGCAGCGGAGAAGCTGGATCGTCCAGCGACTCTCCCAAGCTTCTCGTGACACCAGAGATGAGCGACGACAGCTATGAGACTCTGAGCTCCCGTCGCGCTCGGAGCAAGGCAGCCGCATCAGGCTGCCGGCGCGGCTGATCTGGATGGGGTTGGCACCGGCGCTCGGTGGCCCACTGTTGATGATGGCGTCGACCATGGAGGCACGTGTAGCTAGAATCCCATAGGATTGTCACCTTTCGTTCCCTGCGAGGAATTAAGGAAACACCCCGTGGGGGCATGTAAGCATCTGCTATGCCTTTTGTGAATATCATCTTTATTGTGGAGTGGTGCGAGATGCTTCTCCTGTCTCAGATCCGTTCCCCCTTTCTATCCTCACGAGGGCTTGATGCTCTACGCTAACAGGTCCCGGTCCCCAGGCAGGCTCAGGAGGTCCCCCTTTAGCGCTCAAGCAGCCTCCGCTGGGCGAGAAAGGATGGCAACATCACCGTGATAGAACTGCATTAGGCGAGGGCTTGGTGTCGCACTGATTTAGCTTTTATAGGAGCGTGACTTATCTCGGGAGCTTGGAGTCGTTCCTTGGCGAGGTGCGGGACATGCGCGTCGGCAGCTGTGATGTCGCTGGGTCAGGCCCTCGTGAGCTTCTCCCCTCTTCCCCGTACTTTCCTTCATGCTCTACGTTCTCTGGTCCCGGCCCTCGAGCGAGCCCAGCTGCCGATGGTATGGGTCAAGGCCAGGGTTGAGGGATGGAGAGCCAGTAAGAGCTTCTGAGTCGCGATGCTCAGGCGCCCTCCTTTTAACGTGAAAGCGGATCGCACGGGAGAGAGAGGGAGAGAGCTCACGACGCCCCCCACGTTATTCCTTAGGTGGATCCTGTAAACCAACGCGAGGAAAACAAGGACTGCAATCATGGTTGCCAACCATTGGTTGCTCTGAGGGAGTGACTGAGGCACTGAGGGCCTGGTGAGGTAGCGCCTTGCGGGGCTGCCGCGGTCAGAGCTCGACCACTCAGATTTGTCGACGTTGCAGGGGCGGACCCATGCACAAGCGTCGTGCCAGAGCGAGCGGCTCCAAAGGTAGGTGTCAATTGAGCAGGCGATAATCACAGGCAGTTTAAGCATGAAAAGGTAATCCAACTTAGATAGATGCAAGGAAAGGCACATGCCACTGGGTCAGGCCCAAGCGGATTAGGGATGATGCAGCCCGAGGGGCGCCCCCAGCAAGGTAAGCTAAAGACATAATCAAAATGGATACACGCCGCGGGGACAGACCCACACGACTTGGGAATGATGCAGCCCTGAGGGCGCTCCCAGCTGAAATAAAACTCGAAAGATGTCACCTGATATTGTTGCAGAGCGATTGTTGGAGTAGCTGACGGTGCTTGGTGAAGAAGCCAATCCTCACGAGCCTTCAGAACTCTGAGCCTTGGGAGGCTCTGGAGGTCCGAGCGGCTCGGCGAGGTCCGTCTCCATTTCCTCCAGGAACGCACGGTGCCTGGCCACCTGAACCTCCAGAATGCTCCTCATCAGACGCTGGTGAGCAGTAGCCGCGTTCGGCAGGCCGAAAGGCATGCGAACATAGCTGTGTGGTGGACCCTCGGAGCGCCCCACGTGTGAAGGCCAGAAACGCTCCTGAGACCCGACTCGATTGAGCCCTCGGTAGTCGATGCAGACACGTAGCCCACCATCCTCGCCTGGATGGGGAGCTACGTCGGGCAGGCGGCGGTTGCCGCGCATGGCTCTCGATTCCTGCAGCTCCTGAGTAACATTGGTGATGAACACCTGAGGGTTGGACCCTCCTTGCCTTATGCTTTCCTGAGGGAAATGTGCCGTGAAGCACGCCTCCAAGTGGCGCCCGAGCGCCTCCCTCGTGATCTTGGCAAAGTCAGTAGCCCTCCAGGAGAGAGCCCCCGAGCCTTGCCCGAGAAGGGCGTCGGGCGCGCCTTCCTATGCGACGGAGGGTGGCGCCCCTTGGATGGGCGCAGATCCTGGAGCGATGCCACTGGAGGTGCCTGCCTCCTGAGGCCTTGTGCTGGGTGATGTCTTCTTCTTCTTGGGAGCTGCTTCAGGGAGGTTTTAGCTCTTGCTGTCTGTGTCCTCGATTGATGCGGCTTGGAAAGCGCGCTCAAGAGAGCATACCGCAGCCTTCTCTTCACAGGGGACCGTGATGACTCCGCCACTTCCTGGCATCTTGAGGACGTTGTAGCCATGGTGAGTTACTTCCATGAACTTGGCCAGAGCTGGATATCCGAGGATGGCATTGTATGGCAGGGGAATGTGGGCAACATCGAAGTCAATGAGCTCGGTACGGTAGTTCTTGCGCTGCCCAAAGGTGATAGGGAGGCGGACCCACCCTATCGGGGTAGTGGAACCATCAGTGACTCCTGAGAAAGGCTTGGTCGGCTGAAGCTGATCGTATGGCACTTGTAGATTATTGAATGTCTCGACGGATAGGAGGTTGGGCCCTGCTCCGCCGTCAATGAGGGTCCTGGTAACTTGCACATTGCTGATGACTGGGGAACGGAGCATTGGGAGGACACCGGCCGTTGCCGCGCACTTGAGCTGATCCGCTGAGCTGAACGTGATGGCGCACGCGGACCACCTAAGAGGGCGCGTGGCCTCAAGCTTGGGGAGTACTGCATTCACCTCACGAGCAAACTACTTGAAGATGCGCAGAGAGGATGGGGCCTGGTCACCACCCAAGATGCAAGCGATAGCACGCGACTCCTGGAAGCCCCCAGCCCCCTCGTCCTGATGATGGTCGTCATTCCTTCTTGGCGGTGGTGGCAGAGGAGGAAGGCCTGCGTTACCTTGTGGGCGATCCTCACGAGGCAAATCTCTCCAAGCACCCTCACAAGGCTGGTCCTGCCAGCGGTCCTCGCGAGGCCGGTCACGCCACCCTTGGCGAGGGCCACGGTCGTCCCATCGTCCTCCACCTCTTCCTCCGCCTTGGCCGTATCCCCGATCATTGCGTTCGGGGCGTCGACCGACACAGCTTTCTCGCACGGCCCTGAGCTATTGGCATTCGTTGGTGTTGTGGGTGTGGAGATCATGGTACACGCAATACCGACTGCCATTGGACAACTCTGGCTGGTCCCTACCGCGCTTCGTATCCGGCTCTGCTGCGAGCACAGCTACCCCCCTGCGCTTCACGTCTTTGGCCTTGGCCTTCTTCTCTTCTAGATCTGCAGCTGGGAGCTCGAGGAGGGAGAGGCGTCCCTCCTAGGCCCTTGCGCACTTGGTCGCCAGGTTGAACAGCTCCAGGGACGTACACAAATCTTCGTGGATAGCCAGTTCCTCGTTCATCTTGACGTCACGGACGCCGTTAGAGAATGCAGAGATGATGGCCTCCTCGGTCACCTTGGGAATCTTGAGGCGAGCGCTGTTGAAACGCTGGATGTACTTCTGCAAGGTCTCTCCGGGTTGCTGCTTGATGCGGCGCAGGTCACCCACGGCCGGCGGACGGTCGCGAGTGCCCTGAAAGTTGGCGATGAAGCGGGTGCGCATGTTGTCCCAAGAGGAGATCGTGCCAGGAGGCAGGTTCAGGAGCCAGGTGCGGGCACCGTCCTTGAGTGCCATGGGAAACCAGTTTGCCATGACCTTTTAGTCCCCGTTGGCGCCTTCGATGCCCACCTCGTAGAGCTACAGGAACTCCGCGGGGTCAGCAGTGCCGTCGTAGCGGGGAGGCAGGTCCGGCTTGAACTTGCCTGACCAGGCAACATTGCGTAGCTCGGTGGTGAAGGCACGGCAGCCTGCAGTGGCCACCAGAGCTCTCTGCTGACGTGGGGCTTGCTCCTGGGGATTCCTGCGCACCGCTGCCAGAAGCAGCGCGGGGTCTTGACGTGCTGGCACAGGGATGCGGTCATGGCGCGCCAGTGCAGGAAGCACGCGAGCACCTTCTTGGGGACGAGGGATTTCTTGTCAGCTCCTTTCTTATTGTGCGGGCGCTGGACGCGGCGGATCTCGTCCAGGGCGCCTCTTGGTGAGGGGGTGGCGGAGGCACCTCCTGAGCTGCATCACCCGCGCAGGACGGAGGGCGAGGCAGCGAGAGGGACAGCACTGGGGAGCCCCCTGCGGCGCTGACGAGATCGGTGATGCGATCGAGCCACTCCTCGTAGAGGTCGTCGACGGGACGGTAGTGCAGGAGCTCTCGCGCCAGGAGCAATGCGGCATGCATTACCGTGGGGGCGCGACGGGCGTGGGACGACGAACCGGCTAGAGTCAACGACGGGGTGACGGTGCGGCCTTCCCGCTGCATCGAGGGATGCAGCGACAAGGCCTGCTGCTCGTTCCCACCGGGCCGGTGGTAGCGTGGGCGGCAGGCAACGGGGAACAACGGGGAAGCCCGCCGATGGGAGCCGTCTGGGCGACGTGGGCGGCGAGAGCAGCCCGACGCTCGGCGCGAGCCCTGCGAGCGTTAGCCATCAATACGACGGACGATCGAACGCGGAACAGCGGAAGAAAGTTTCTGACGCACCCCTATCTGGCGCGGCAAATGTCGGATGTTGGGTTCCGGCAGACCCTTGAGGTTCGAACTCTGGGGTGTGCGCAAAGATCTTCCCCCTACCAATCCACGTCCAGTCGCCTCGCGAGAATCTAAGCTAAACGATGAACAGCACAAGGGACACAATATTTATACTGGTTCGGGCCACCATTGTGGTGTAATAACCCACTCCAGTGTGTGGTGTGGTGGATTGCCTCTGGGGCTGATGATGAACAGTACAAAGGGGAAGAACAGCCTCGCGAGAGGTGTTCTTGAGTTGGTGTGGTGCTCTCGTAGGAAGGGATTCGGTCCTCGTTGGCTGGGTGAGAACTCGATGCTTCCCTACTATGGTGGCTATCTCTCTATAGAGAGGCCCTTGTCCTCGTCCCAAATATTGAGCGGGAAGGGAGCCAACAACGGCCATTTTGAAGGGGAACATGTAGTACAAGTTATCCTGACTAAAATTGGTCTACAACTGCCAAAGGCACTGGCGATGATGCCGTCTTGGGCTCCACGGTGACCTCCATCCTGCCGCTCCGCTGGTCTTTGTCTCGTTGCACCGATATGGCAACATTTTTCTGATGCTCGGTACTCCACGCCAGTGCTTGCCCCCTTTGCACCAAAGAGGAAACAAGGACACTGCGCAGGCCGGCGCCCGCCTGGCGCCCGCCTGGTCTCGATCGTCATCGCTTGCGTCACGAGCACCTCGCGAGGTACCCTTGCCTTGATCCCTCCGCCTCCTTGCGAGCCTGCCTGGCGAGCCCGCTCCTGAGGAAGCCTAGCGCCGTCCGCCCCGCGAGGCTTGGCCCCTCGCGAGGGTCTTGAGTTTGCGTTGGTGAAGATGGGCCGTACTGGGCCACCACTTGAGCCACGCCGCAGGCCGCAGGCAGGCAAGTCTGGGGACCCCCGTTTCCCAGAACGCCGACAGCGTGAAAGTCGGCCGGGACCTCGTGGAACCCCGTGGCATCAAGCTAGGCGACAATGTGCGGCTCCCAGCCCATCAATGCCACGGGGATGGGTGCTGGCGCAGTCGTGGCGACGGGAGCCAGAACGGGAGTGGGGACAGGCGCGGCGTCTTCCCGCAAGGCCAGTTCAAGCTCGTCCCAAAACACCTTATGTTCTTGAGACTCCGGCGGGGTGTCTTCCTCAGGAAACTGGAAGACTAAGGGCAGACCATCTTGATGCGGCATGGCGTATGTTTAGGTCAGGCTAGTTGGAGGTAGACGACAGGAGAATCGGAGAGGAAGAGAGAAGATTGTAGCGATACCGGGTAGTGCGGGGTTGATTTTAAACTACGGCACCGGCGACATTAAAAGTGGGAGCAGTTGGGACGAAGGTGGGCGGCGGAGGCTAGTTAAAGGGCTCGCCTCCCGGTGAGCCCGCACAATGGTCTTCTCGCAAGCCTCCCTATCAGCCGGCGCAGCGGTCTGCTCGCATGCTGAAAGTGCAACTAATCCCCGGGTGGTTTTGGTAATTAATAACAACATATATATCATTGAACTAATAGCTTCTTGAGAATCATTTCAAAAAGTTCAGTGATATGGGTATGGCAATGACTGAAGAAGTGGACCCTCAAAATGCTAAGGCAAGCATTGGCAAAAGCTCAAGACTCCATTTTTGGTTTAGTGATCCAAGATCACATTGAGTCTATAGGAAAGCCAATACTATTAAAAGGGGATGAGGTTATGATAATGATCTGGTTGCTCAAAGTGCTTAGTGATCTATCTCCCAAACTATCAGCAATCTTTCATTCCAACATACACTCATAAGTAATCTCGGTCCCACCGATTCCATAAATTCACCACACCGAGATGAACCACCTCACCATATACCCAAACCCTAGAAATTTCGGATTTTCCGATTCCAAACTCGGTCTCACCGAAACTAGTGTTGCCAAGCTTCAGAATCTTCGTCATCAAATCGGTGTCACCGAGATGATAAAGTCGGTCCCACCGAGATTGGCAAACCCTAGTCTTTGGAAGAATCGGACTCACCGAGATTGTATTTTCGGTCCCACTAAAATCCCAACGCTCACAAGATTTGAACTTTCGGTCTCACCGAGTTGTCAACTTCGTCCGACCGGTATTGGTCAAATGTGTGTAACGGTTGGATTTTGTGTGGAGGCTATAAATACCCTCCACCCCTCTTCATTCGTGGAGAGAGCCATCGAAAGAACTACCACTCCTACCTTACATTTCTGAGAAGAAAACTACCTACCCTTGTGTTGAGATCAAGTAGCTCCACTCCCACCATATGAAACTTGATTTCTAGCCTTCCCAAGTTGCTTTCCACTCAATCCTTTCTTCCACCACAATCAAATCAGTGAGGAGAGTTGAGTGTTGGGGAGATTATCATTTGAAGCACAAGAGCAAGGAGTTCATCATCACCAACACCATCTATTACCTTTTGGAGGGTGGTGCCTCCTAGATTGGTTAGGTGTCGCTTGGGAGCCTCCGTCAAGATGTGGAGTTGAACCAAGAAGTTTGTAAGGGCAAGGAGATCGCCTACTGTGAAGATCTACCCCGAGTAAGGCTAGTCCTCCGTGGGCGATGCCATGATGGCATAGACAAGGTTGCTTCTTCGTGGACCCTTCGTGGGTGGAGCCTCCGTGGACTCTCGCTTGGCCGTTACCCTCCGTGGGTTGAAGTCTCCATCAACGTGGATTGACGATAGCACCACCTATCGGAACCACGAGAAAAATCTCCGTGTCTCCAAATTGCGTTTGCTCTTCTCCACCTCTCTTTACTACATGTGCAATTTACTTTCCGCTGCCAATACTCTAGAATTGCATGTGTAGGGTGATACTTGACTTGATCATCATTGTGAACTTGCTAAAAACTTGTCCTAATCAAAAGGCTGAATTTTTATATTGTCAAGTAGTCTAATCACCCCCTCTAGACATACTTTCGATCCTACAAGTGGTATCGAGCTTTGGTCTCCATTGTATTGGTTTCCATTGCATTGACTCCATAAGCTTGGTTTCACAACCTAGGAGAGTATGGCGCCTAGTGAGGGTAATTTTCAGAGAGGTTCTTACTTTGATGGTTCAAATTTTGCTAGTTGGAAGCATAAAATGAAAATGCATATTCTTGGACATAACCCCGCCGCATGGGGCATTATTTGTGTTGGCTTGCAAGGTGAGTTCTTCGAGGAAGGAAAAGTTCCGGATCGTGAAGCTACAGCGGATGAATTGCGGATGTTGCAAAACAATGCTCAAGCTTGTGACATTCTCTTCAATGCTTTGTGTCCCGAGGAGTTCAACAAAATCAGCCGCCTTGAGAATGCAAAAGAGATTTGGGATACTTTGGTCGAAATGCACGAAGGTACCGAGTCCGTGAAGGAATCAAAGCTAGATGTTCTTCAAGGTCAACTTGACAAGTTCAAGATGAAGGAAGGTGAAGGAGTCGCTGAAATGTACTCTAGGCTTGCTCTCATCACAAATGAGATTGCGGCTTAGGAAGCGAAGAAAGGACCGACCGATTCATCATCAAGAAGATTCTCGAGCTTTGGATGGAAAGTATGACACCGTGTGCACTTTGATCCAAATGATGCCAAACTACAAGAATCTCAAGCCTACCAAGTCATTGGAAGAATTGTTGCTCATGAGATGACACTTAAAGATAAGGAAGAGCTTCACAACAAGTCAAGTGGTGCTTACAAAGCTACATGTGAAGCTCCCACAACCTCAAGTGACAAGCTAGTTTCCAATGAAGAGATAAGCCTAATGGTGAAGAACTTCAACAAATTCTACAAGAGTAGAAGCAAGGAAAGAATCTCAAAGTCTAGATCATATGATGAAAAGAGATCTTCTAGTCGTGATCGAATCTGCTACAATTGTGGAAGACCCGACACTACTCAAATGAGTGTTCGGCTCCCCACAAGAGAAGAGAAGAATCTCCAAGAAGAAGAAGCTCAAGAGAAGAGTCACCTCGAAAGAGAGAAGGAGTAGAGATGATCGTTATGAACGAAGATCCTCTCGGAGAAGCAAGGATTAGGAGAGGAAAGACAAGTCATCAAGGAGCTACACAAGAAGAAAACATCAAGCTCATGTAGGTGAATGGGTCTCCGGCCCGACTCAGACAATCACTCCGAAAGAAGCTATCACTCCAACTCCGACTACAGATCAAGATGAAGGTGTTGCGGTCTTGCTCTCGTGTCCTCCAACTCCAACTCCTATGACTTATTTGATTCACCAAATGAGGGAATTGGAAGATGCTTCATGGCTAAAGGCCCCAAGGTATCACACCCTGAATTTATTGACTTTGATAGTGATGAGGATGACTTGCTTGGTGAAGATGAGCTTTTACATGATAAATCTAGTGAGCCTAGTAATGATGAACATGCTAGTAGTCTTTATAGTCGAGAAGAGTCGAATGACAATGCTATGAAGGAGATTGAGCGCTTAACTAAAGAACTAAACACTCTTAAGTTAGCTCATGAAACAACTCAAGAAGATCATAGAGAGCTCCTAAGATCTCATGAGAAGCTACGCTCGAGAAGCTCAATCTAGAGCAAGAACATGAGTTTCTAAAAGCTATCAATGACGATCTTCAAAGAAGAGTTCTTCATATCTTGCCAAATGACTTCTCTTGTCTAATTTCTTGCCACCTATTAAAACTAAGCATGACAAGCATAAGAAAAATTCTTCATCTAGTAGTAACAATAACCATGCTAAATCCAATATTGTTGCTCTAGTAATTCTCTTGATTCCACTAACAATGTTTCAAGCCAAGTTACACTTGAGCAAGAAAATAGTTTATTGAAAGGGATTATAGAGAAAGGTGTCTACAAGAGCCTTGCGGAAGCAAGAACTTTGAGGAAATTGTTCGCAAACAAGGAAGGCACCGGAAGAATCAAGGAATTGGTTTTGAGCGAAAGTTCAACGCCGAGGGTGTTGAATGGGAAGAAGGTCAATATCCCACTCCAAAGTTTGTTTCTCAAAAGGAGAAGTATGATCCTACTTCTTCCAATGTGGAACAAGCACAAGATGACCTTCCACCACAAGACCACAAGCTAAAAGGCAAGGACAAGCTTCAAGAGGAGATTGATGCATTTATTGAAGCACCTAAGGCCATGGTCAAGTGGGTTCCCAAGGAAACGTCAAGTTCTACTTCGTCAAGCTCAACTACAACCCCAAGGATTCCCATCAAGATGATGTGGATCCCGAAGAAGAAGAACTAGAGAGTTCTTGAGGGTGACTCCGCCAACATACTTCACTCACATTCATTTTGGCAAGAACTTGTGCAATCAACTTCCACATCTTGCACTAGTTCATGGAGTCACAAACCCTCTTGTTGGTAAGTCAAGGACAAGGTAATCATTGCTTTCATGGACATCATCTTTGTGTACTTCAATCTATGTCCATGGATATCCTTGTTTGTTCCTTGTGGGACTAACCCATGTAGGTATTGAAAGTGCCCGAATCCAAAGGATTGCTCCCAACTCTTGATGATCTTCATCAACATTGAGCATCCACATCTTCAACATCTACATGAAGTCTTCTACGACAACCCAAGGTTAGTTTGACCCTTTAAAAGGGTTCTCACATCAAGGGGGAGCTTTGCTCTAAGGAATTGAGCTAAAGCATCTTCAAATGATGTGAACACATCAATGCTTTATGTAAAAGTGGTAACCCCACTTGTGCTTAAACGATGAGTATGACCTATGATCAAATGTTCTCATTTGACTCCTAAGTCAATATACTCATATATAGATGACCTAGTCATCGACAAATTGTGTGATAGTAGCTAGTGTTTTGTTTGTGCATGTTTGACACATATTTCATTTGCTATCTTATTGTGTGAGCATGTTGGATGCATGATTTTATCCATTCGAGGACATCCATTTGTTGCTGGATTTTTCTGACCAAATGGATGGACAAGAATGCCTAAGTTCCTCCCCTAGCTATCTATGCTTTCTTGTCTCAAATTCTATTCATGCTTATATCACAAACTTTGATCAAGTCATTTTCGGACCCACCGAGTGAGGAGCACTCGGAGCCACCGATCCGTCAAAAGCTTAACTTCCAAAACCTTCTAAGTATTTTCGGTCAGACCAACCCGCTCAAACTCGACAGACCGAAAGCACTTGGATTGATCTAGGTTTTCACCTCGGTGAAACCGAGTTGCAAATTTCGGCGTGATCAAGTGTGTAATCGCTTGCGATTATCCATCTCGGTGCCACCGAAGTTTTACAACTCGGTCCCATCGATGACTAAAGGGTATAAATACTCGTGGGTCGCGCGATTGATTCCTACTTCAAAACGCCGCCTCAAACCCTTTGCTGCCGTCATTGTGGTCTCCGGATCGTCTCCGTTGTCGCTCAGGCGCCCGCCGCAGTTTCGTCGCCGTCAACGGTCACTCTCTCCGCCGTTGCAGCCAGAGAGAAACTCCACCAAGTTAGGGTGAGTTTCGATCCTCTCGTGCTTCAACCTCCGATTCTATGCACGATTGGTTTGCCTAGCTTCTTGCCACGTTTGAGATCTTCCTATCCAGCAGATTAGTTCGTTAGAACGAAATTGAGTAAAAGTTTTAGGTTAGGTTTCCACCGAACACATCTCGGTGAGACCGATTCTACATTCTCGGATGACCGATTTGGCCTCTGGCCATTGACCGCACTTTTCGTCCAACCGAAGTTGTGCAAATCGGTGTGACCGAAATGAGGATTTAGTGAAACCCTAGTGTTCTCGGCTAGACCGAAACCCATTTCGGTCCAACCGAAAGTGGTGTGAATGGTTCTGTTAGAACGCTTCGGATTCACCGAATTTTAGGCTCGGTCTGACCGAAATGCATTCTGTGAAAACCTAAAACTGAATTTTGAACTCATTTTTTTTGCAAAATCTTCTGCAGTTTGTGATAACTCTTCTATTCTCCCTACACCTAATCTATTCACGGGTTGTCACCATGTCGATGCCGGTGACAGCGTAACAGGTCTGAATCACCAATTGCTGAGATTCCAGAGGCGTGCACTAGTCCCGAGGCCAGCAATTTTTTTCGATGATGGTGAAAGGAGCACACCAAGTGGTTTGCCTCCCACCGCCACCAGGGCGTGAAGAAGAAGAATTCGATGAAGAAGATTCGATTTTATTCTTGAGGAAGAGATCACCTCTAAGCCTAAGAGGAAAGTGGTTGCCAAAGAGCATCAAGGGCAACAAACCAAGAAAGGCACCAAAGAAAGTGAAGAAGTCCATTGCTGCCAAGAAGCTGAGTATGGAAGAGGAAACTTGAGCAAGGTGAAGAAAACTTCCAAGAGGAAGAGAATTGTGCATGATGAAGCGGTGATGATGATGATGATGATGATGAGGAAGCTCCAGCCTCCTCCTCGAAGTCTAAGTTGATGGGTGATGCCATCGTAGGCGGGAGCACCTTCAAAGTCTAAGCCTTCGCTCCGGCAAAGGCAGCTCAAGCCAAGCTCGCTGCCAAGCCCAAGAAAACTGTCAGAATATCCCAGCTTCAGAGAAGAAGAAAGACAATGTGCCACCGGTGAGTCGATGATGAGGCACCGTATTCTTGAAAATGCGTTAAAACGCCAATTCACAATGATGCTCATCCTCGAGCTGAAAACATGAAGGAAAGAAAGGACAAAGGTCTCGGGCTATGGAGACAAGCTGATCCATATCTTTGTGAGGAGAAGGACTGCTGTTGACCCAAGGTTCCACACCGAGAGCAAAGCAGATTTCTATGAGATCGTGCTTATGGACAAGAAGCCCATTGTTGCAGATACTAGATATGTTAATCGGGCATATATTGTGAGTGAAGAGCACAGAGACTTCTTTCCACATGTGCATGAGAGCTTCATTGCATGTGGTGTTGCTGATTTCGTTGGTCGAAGTTGATGATTGGAATGATGAGATGATCATGCAATTCTATGCCATGACTCATTTCTATCCGGATGGCAGGATTGTATGGATGATCAAGGTCGAGATTCTCTTCAACTGTTGAAGAATGGGCAGCATCGCTGAATGCTCCAAAGGCAGAGAGAGGATGATGTTGATGTCTATGGAATTCCCAAGAAAACCATGAGTCTATGAAAATATGTACAATGAGGTACCAGCTAAGGATGTAGAGATCTGAAGCTCGGCTCGGTGTATCATCTCCGAGCAGGTCTACCTACCACTAACACAATTTCGAGGCATACCTTGATGCCCAAGTCCGAGATCATCGCATGATAAGAGGCTATTCTATCAACATGCTGCATATACTAGATCGAAGGCACCTTTCAAGGTGATGGACCTGATAGTTGAGACTATCAAGAGGACTGCAGCAGACCAGAAGAGGTCATGTGGATTTGCCCCGCACATTCAGATGCTTATCAATGCCAAGTTTGGCACGGGCACGTACTTGTTGGAAAGACCACACTTGCCACTGCAGCCTGAGCATGAGGACAATGAAGTTGTGATGACTGAGGATGATCCCACGTCTGTTGAAGGTCAAGCAAAGTCTGAAGCAGCCAAACAAGCTAAAGCTGAGAAGGAAGCAGCAGGAGCAGCAGCTAAACCCAAGAGTGTTGGAGAGCAGCTCCTTGAAGCTACCTGAGGATTGAACAACGCCTGCCAGCATTGTGCGCCTCGGGAGAGTCTTGAGAGGATAGTTGAAGACAAGTTCCATGCTCGATGTCAAGTCGATCAAGTGCAAGTCACTGTCAGAAAGCTTGAGGCAGATATCGAGGAAGCCAAGAGGGAGAAGGCAGAGCTCATGCAGGAGATGCAGGATGACCTAGTCCAGGATGATTATGAGCAGCCTGCTCCGGTTCCCACAAGACCCAGATCAGCTGCTATCCCAAAGGATGCAGACACGTGGCTACAACATCAAGCACCTCCCACAGCTCCATCGGGCCCAGCCCAGCTCGACCACTCCTCCAGCTCCACAGACATCAGCTGAAGCCTTTGCAGATGCAGCCATCTCAACTCCATCAACCCAGACAGGAGCCGCCAGCAGAGTCCCTAGTGACGTTTAGCTCTATACCTTTCGAACTTTTTGGTAACTTGTTGCCAAAGGGGGAGAAATTGTATAGATCATAGGACTTCGAGAGAGAGAGTGCTCGCTTTTGCTCTTTTCGCTTCATTTGCGGTCTTTTGAGATACTTTTGAGTTTTTCGAGACATTCCGTGTGTTTGATACTACGCTTGTTCTACTTTCATGAGTGCTTGATCATACTATGCCTTAATGTGTGCTTAATGCTTATCATATGCTATTCATATCTTGTATGATCATTTACTCATGTCTTGGTGATTGGGTGCATGCTATTCATTCTTATCATTTTGTGCGCTCCACCAAGATGTATGTGACATGGAAGAGTGACCCATGATCCTAATCGATTGTGCATTTGCATTCAAACGCAAATCTTAAATAATGCACAAATTTAGGGAGCTCTTGCTTATCACATACTTCTCAAAGCTTATTTATATTATTCATTGATTATATCATTTGTCGAAGCTTTGATCTATATGTTGTCATCAATTACCAAAAGGGGAGATTGAAAGTGCAACTAATCCCGGGTGGTTTTGGTAATTAATAACAACATATATATATCATTGAACTAATAGCTTCTTGAGAATCATTTCAGAAAGTTCATTGATATGGGTATGGCAATGATCAAGAAGTGGACCCTCAAAATGCTAAGGCAAGCATTGGCAAAAGCTCAAGACTCCATTTTTGGTTTAGTGATCCAAGATCACATTGAGTCTATAGGAAAGCCAATACTATTAAAAGGGATGAGGTTATGATAATGATCCGTTGCTCAAAGTGCTTAGTGATCTATCTCCCAAACTATCGCAATCTTTCATTCCAACATACACTCATAAGTAATCTCGGTCCCACCGATTCCATAAATTCACCACACCGAGATGAACCACCTCACCATATACCCAAACCCTAGAAATTTCGGATTTTCCGATTCCAAACTCGGTCTCACCGAAACTAGTGTTGCCAAGCTTCAGAACCTTCGTCATCAAATCGGTGTCACCGAGATGATAAAGTCGGTCCCACCGAGATTGGCAAACCCTAGTCTTTGGAAGAATCGGACTCACCGAGATTGTATTTTCGGTCCCACTGAAAATCCCAACGCTCACAAGATTTGAACTTTCGGTCTCACCGAGTTGTCAACTTCGGTCCGACCGAGATTGGTCAAATGTGTGTAACGTTTGGATTTTGTGTGGAGGCTATAAATACCCTCCACCCCTCTTCATTCGTGGAGAGAGCCATCGAAAGAACTACCACTCCTACCTTACATTTCGAGAAGAAAACTAACTACCCTTGTGTTGAGATCAAGTAGCTCCACTCCCACCATATGAAACTTGATTTCTAGCCTTCCCAAGTTGCTTTCCACTCAATCCTTTCTTCCACCACAGCCAAATCGGTGAGGAGAGTTGAGTGTTGGGGAGATTATCATTTGAAGCACAAGAGCAAGGAGTTCATCATCACCAACACCATCTATTACCTTTTGGAGGGTGGTGCCTCCTAGATTGGTTAGGTGTCGCTTGGGAGCCTCCACAAGATGTGGAGTTGAACCAAGAAGTTTGTAAGGGCAAGGAGATCGCCTACTTCGTGAAGATCTACCCCGAGTAAGGCTAGTCCTCCGTGGGCGTATGCCATGATGGCATAGACAAGGTTGCTTCTTCGTGGACCCTTCGTGGGTGGAGCCCTCCGTGGACTCTCGCAGCCGTTACCCTCCATGGGTTGAAGTCTCCATCAACGTGGATTGACGATAGCACCACCTATCGGAACCACGAGAAAAATCTCCATGTCTCCAAATTTCGTTTGCTCTTCTCCACCTCTCTTTACTACATGTGCAATTTACTTTCCGCTGCCAATACTATAGAATTGCATGTGTAGGGTGATACTTGACTTGATCATCATTGTGAACTTGCTAAAAACTTGTCCTAATCAAAAGGCTGAATTTTTATATTGTCAAGTAGTCTAATCACCCCCCCTCTAGACATACTTTTGATCCTACACATGCCTCCCGTCGACTCACACGCTTGCTCGGACGGCACCTGTCGATGAGAAGTGGGACTCGTGGTGGCACGTAAACGCCCACGGTTTCAATAGTGAAATTGTTCGCCTTAACGTGACAGGTCTTTGTTTCAAAATACACTGGCTCTTCATTTGTGCAATTTGTCATAAGCAGCTTGTCTCAAATTGAAGAACAAATTTACGAAGTAATATTTGTGCCATATCACGTGACCATGCTCAGTTTCAAGAATTTATGGTCACTTTTGGATTTTCTGAAATTTAAGATCCAAGATTCAAAACAATATCATGACCTGCATCATGCAATAAATTTATAAGCCATACATCTGTCTTGTTGTATTTCTTAAGAAAGGATCTGGTCAAACATTTTTCTTAGTTAGACTTTAGACAAGTTATATATTCAGAGTAAAAGGATAATCCCTCCGTACCAGTGCATTGCCTGATATATTAACTCAAGTACTAGGCACGAACAAAAGGGATCAATTTTGTGCTCATCCTGCTGTAGTAGTAGTAGTACTAGGCAATGCAGTTGACGGGTGACCTTGGTGAGCGGCGACCAAGGGAATTGAACCATGCTCGGCATAGTAGGTAACGTTGTCTAGTTACTAAAGTATCCCTCCGTTGTTCATCGGTAGTCATTATGGACCGGGGACATGAGGGGAACTTCCTAGGGCTGGAATTCTGGCCGCCAGATATTTCGACTCAAAACGCTGAGGCTCGACTTGTTGGGGTTGCCTAACGTGCTTATCACGCACTCCACCGGAAGGACACGAGCCTGGATTTTTTTTATTTTTTTTAGGATCAACACGAGCCAAGGTCTGGCTGGTACGCCGTTGGGTCCTACCATTCGAGAATACGTAGGAACCTTTTAAATTGCCGAACGAATCTATGTGTATTACAATGCCCATATTTTCCTTGCAAATTGTAATATCAACGTGGTAATTGATTTATGACGAGTTGTTGAATTAGGGTGAGTTTGTGATATAGTGATTTCAACGTGGATTTCACATTTCATGGTATCCCTAGTAAGTTTTTCAATGCAAATTCAAATTTAAAAGATGAACAATATGGAGGTGAGAAAACTTTGTATGTATCAAGCATATGACCACACACACACACAGACACACACGCATGAACACAACAAAAATCCAATAAGTATAGTGCATCTATTTTTCCAAACCATGCATGTATGACACGAATTCAAAAATACTCCTTCTATTCCTAAATATTAGTCTTTTAGAGAGTTCAACAAGTGACTACATGCGGAGCAAAATGAGTGAATCTACACTCTAAAATATGTCTATATACATCCGTATGTGCCAGCCATTTGAAATCACTAAAAAGACTAATATTTAGGAACAAAAGGAGTAAAATGTAAGACATGCATGGTCCTCAATTCAATATTTAAAATGAACATGAAACTGAAACATGAATATTAAGTCTAGTACTACAGTACATGCAAATGTTGTGTTTAGGAGGAGCAATGATTGCCGGGGGTCAACCCCTCGACCTTATATAAAATTGTGAAGCTCTCTTTAGGGTTGTTTAGATTATATTTGTCCCCACCCTCCCAACCACCGATTGGTTGTGCACCCCCCTCCCCTCCTCCCCGAGAGAATATCATGTGCCCCCATACTTTAGATGTTATATGCCGATATGAGTTGCTTGGAGCTTGTAGATCTGAGATATTTATAGGACACCTTGATGAGTTTGAGAATTGCACACAATTTTTACAAAAACTACTCAGATGCCCTTGGGTCCCATATCCAACAACCTCGAAGCTTGTATCACCGTAGCATCTAAGATGAAGGAGGATAGCATATTCGCCTGCATGTAAGAATATCATGTGCTTCCACACCTTAGATGCTTTTGTGATACAAGCTCTTCGGAGCCGTTGGATTTGTGACCCAACACCTCCTCGGTGGTTCGAATGGTTTTTGCGTAAAACCCCAAAGAGTTCGCCATCGCTATAAGCACAAAGACTTCTCAGATGCCACTGGATCTCAGATCAAATGACCTCGAAGCTCGTATCACCATAGCATCCAAGCTGCGATGGCACCTTATGTTTTTTTGCATGGGATAATATGAGGTGCTCCCGCACTGTAGATTCTATGGTGATACGAGTTCACTAAGACCTAACGGCCCACAGTAGGAGGTTTGAATGGTTTTGCAATATACTGCTAAGAGAGTTTGGGAAATGCGTAGAAAGTACAAGTACTACGCATGTGCCATGTGATCACTTATCATACGACCTAGATGCTCCAATCACCGTACTGGGTAATTAAGCTACGGGGAACACCTAATATGAGCAACGGGGAGCTGTTGGATCGAAGATGCAATGGCACACACGAGACCTAAATGTTTTATTTGCAAAAAAACCTTTGGAGAGTTTGGAAATTGCACATAATTACAAAGACTACTCCCAAGCCATTGGATCTCATTTCCAATGGTGTAAAAACTTGTATCACCATAGCATCTAAGCTACGGGGTGGATGTGATATTCTATGCCGCTGTCATTTTTGTTCGTAAACTTGCAAAATATGGGTAACTCATGCCGTTACTTGTCTAACTGCGCAAAGTGTTTGTTCAAAAAAACCATCCTACACTGAAATATCGGAACAACACACAGGGGATCCCAGTTGTCATTAATATAATTTGGACCTAAAACTAACAAATCTGAAAGACGAGATTCGAACTGGCAACCTGGACTACAAAGCGTAAGTCGATAGCCCGAAACAACAACGGTTGTTGGCTTTGTCCCATAACTTGATTTTATACAGTATTACGTTGAGTAGAGTCACTACAAAAAAAAGACACATCCGTGACATTTTGGGCCGAACGAATTTTTTTCTGTCATACTTATTACACTTCTATGACGATAATTGTGATAAAACCCGGTATCATCATTGATGTGGTGGGATCTTACTTCTATGAAAAAAATCATGACAGAAAATGGGCTTTTCGTCCTGGGCGGGCCGGAGACGCAGCTGCATGACATTCTTTGGGCCGTCCATGACGGAAAAAACCGTGGTAGAAGCGAGGGCGAGGAAAATTTCGGGGTGTTCCTAGTTATGGTGGGTGGTCGGGGGCTGAGCATGCGCGTTTCTCTCGGACACGTACGCGCGTGTGTGCGAGGCGTTGGCTCCAATTGAACCCGAGCAAGGAGTTGGGCTCTAACTGAACCCGTGCTATTGCACTGCAGGCTACGCGTTTCTGAACTGAGCGATCGACCGATGGCTGTTAGCTGAACCCACTCGAGCGATTCCTTCGCTACTACTACTAACTGAAGCCGATCGATGCTGCCTCGATGAACAAAGTGAGCGCTATGGGGGGTTGGATGAATAGTGAGCGGTGGGGTGGATGAACAGGACCCCGTGGCATTGCCTCTGGATGAACAGGACCCCGATCAATCGAGCCGGTTGGGGATGGATGAACAGGACCCCGTGGAGGGCTGGATGAACAGGACGACCCCGTGGAGGGCTGGGTGAATAGTAGACGGTGGAGTGGTGGATGAACAGTAGCCCGTAAAGGGTTGGTTGAACAGGAGCCCGTGGAGAGGGGTGGTTGAACAGTAGCCAGAGGAGTAGCGCGTGGTGGAGGCTGGATGAACAGGAGCCCATGGAGGCTGGAGGAGGTCGACGGTGGATGAATAGTAGCCCGTGAGGCTGGAGTAGGTCGACGGTGGAGATGAACAGTATCCCGTGGAGTCCCGTTTTGCGGTACGCCACACCCCTCCCGATCAACAGGACCCCCGTTTTGACCGTGAAGGCCCAACACAAGTCTGTTTGCTTCGTTTGGCGGACGCCACACCCTCCCGATCAACAGACTCCTGCCAACGTAGGAGGTCCGCTTTCTCCGCTTTTGCGGACGCCGCACTCTCCCGGCGAACAGATCCTGCTTTAATGTAGTTGGTCGAACACAAGGCTGTTTCGTTCGTTCTGCGGTACGCCAGGCTTTGTTTCCATCGCCTGTTCGATCCAAGCCCTCCCGATGAACACGACGATGCATTTCATTCCGACCCAGCCGGTTGGCTCCCCATGAACACAACGACGACGCTGTTTCTCCATTCTGACCCAGCCATGTACACGAGCCCTGGCCATACGTATGCACGAGTAGGCGTTTGAGACCACGCCCGTATGTACACATACATGGCCGTATTTTCTTTCTTGCACAGTGGACGATGTACGTACGTGTACATGCTACGTGCGCGCCTCTACATCCACCAGTATGTACGTGCACGTTCGCGACCAGAATGACAACGCTATGTTCGCTTCGACCAGGTGAGTCCCGACTGTCAGGCACTTCCTTGCATGCGAAGATGTAGCTGGTGGGTCCCTGCAGTCAGAGGGGCTAGTCATTTTTTTTGCCCGGACGCACTTCCTTGCGTGCGAAGATGTAGCTGGTGGGTTCTAGTAGTCAGGGGGAAACATTTTTTTCGTGAAATATGGTGGCCCGTCCGGTGGGTCCCCGCTGTCAGGTGGAGGAATAATTATTTTGTGCGTAATAAGGAGGCACTTCCTTGCCACGGCCATGGACACAGCTGTCAGCCTCCCCACGTATATTCCACGTCCGATGGAAGTCGTTCCATGACCATGTTGACCACGCCGCGCCGAGAGCACCTGGGTGGTGGACGATGGCGAGGCCTAGGAAGGGGACGACGCGGAGCCGGGGAAGACGCAGCAGTGGATGCCCACGCGTAGACGAGTATGAGGGTTCACTGGTTCGGCTGCGGTGTGAGGCTGCCGTCGCCGCAAAATAATAGGGGGTGTGGGTGAGTAGAGGGATGTCCTGGCCAACAGTGGGAGTAGTATGGGGGCGGTGAGGCCTCCGCGTCAGCACAGCCGGCCACGAGGCAGGAGCAGGCGGCACGACCGATGCTGCTTTGGGCGGCTAGAGCAAAAAGGTTGAAGAAGCACTATGGCCATTGGATGGACATCATACGATCACTGGAGTATTGACTAAGTTGACAAAGCCCTCCATCCCCGTCAACTTAGTAGGCCCACAAGTCAGCCACCCACTATCACTACAAAAAAAACACTTCCGTGATGATACGTGTTTGTCACAGTAGGTCGCGTTTTTTGTCATGCATGTACATCCATGACGATTTTATGACAGAATCAAGATAGTCATACCTCGGCCGTCAGAGAAGTGTTCGATGACATTACCAAAATTATCATCGCGAAGTGTCCACTTCCATGATGATAAATTGCGCGTCACGTAAGTGCTTTCGTCAAGGGTGACCGCACGTGGCATCCATCGAACGAACGCCGTTAAGCTTATCGGGTCGGGTTTTGGATCCGATAACCCGTTAACAGCCCCGACCAATGGGCATTTTCCACCTGTAAAATCATCATTGGCTGGAGGAAACACGTGTTGGCTCATCGTTGGGACAGATGTCATCCACTCATTGGATAGAAGGGGCCTATGATACGTCGACACGTGGCATAGCCCAACAGAGGCCCATTCCTGTGAAAAGGCCGGGCCATTTGACTTGGTCAAAAGGTGGCGTGCCGGCCCATGGAAAGCCTGTTAACGGCCCGTTCGCATATAGCCCATTTACAGCCCGCTAACCCAAGGCCCGCATTCTCTATCCGAATTAGGCCCAAGAGCGCCATATGGGCCATCCAATATGATTCCAAATTGCCACTCGCCGCCCATGTATGGCCCATGATGTCTTTCGGCCCATATGAGGCCCTATGTAACTCTTGGCCTATTAATGGCCCGTGGTGAAATTGGCCCACAATGAACATTGTATCACTTTACACCCATTAAAGGTCGTGGTAGAACTCGCCCGTAATGAACAAAGGTATCACTTTATACCCATTAAGGGCTCATTATTGATTGGGCCGCTTCATTTATGTTATCTTTCGCCTTCTCGAGCCCATTTATTCTGGGCTCATTTCAACATTCGCTTACTTACGGCCCACATCGCTATTTAATGCTTGTGGGCCAAATTTAGCCCGTGGTTACAGTCGGCCCGTTTGTGGTCCGTTAATACGTTGGGCCGTTTTCATAGCATCATCAAATACGACCTATTAACGATGGCCCATTATGGTCGGCCCATGAACGGACGATTCCAACTCTAGCCCGTTAACGGCCATAACGCGGCCTGTTATTGGCCCATGTTTGGCCAATCGATCATACGGCCGGTATAAGGCCCATTGATGATACGGCCCGTAGAAGGCCCATTGTTTCTACGGCCCGTAGAAGGCCCATTGTTTCTACGGCCCATAGAAGGCCTACTGTTTCTTCGGCCTGTAGAAGGCCCATTGTTTCTACGGCCCGTAGGAGGCCCAGTGTCACTACAGTAAATATTAGCCCATGGTTATTGTGGCCTAGTTTTAAAAAATAGGTTATTGCAGCCACTAGCAAACCGCGGAAAAGAACTGCACTGGCTACAAGCAAACAAATAAAGAAGACAACAAGGAAATAAATAAGCCAACAACTTATGCTAGGCGATCACGGCTATTACACATATTACATCCACTGGGCATCAAAGTTTGCCACTAGTGCAAATATAGGGAACAAAGTAGCATATAAACGCCGCAGAGAAAACAAGTCCGTAATCAAACCACTTCGTAAGAGTTCAAGAAACAATATCCCGGTGCCCATAATGTCGGCAAGAGGCTTAGCAAGCTTATTAAATTTCTCTTGTTTGGCGCTTAAATCCTCCAACGCTTGTTGTTGCACAAGAAAGTACGCATCTGAATTCTGCAGGGACTACCTTAGTCCTTTGGCTTCTTGCCGCAAAGACACCGATCGATGCCTTTCACTTGTAGTGAGACCAAGAATCCAAGTGATTCAGCAATGAAGTTCGAAGAGCTTGTGCCAGTGGTACTGGCCAGTAACTCGAACACAACATCAACACAAGACTGTGGGGTTTTCTCACTGTCTTAAAGATCATTTTTATCACCTTTCTTGGAGACCAACAGGGTTGTCTCACTATCTTGAACCTTATCTGCATTACTTTCTCTACCATTGCATAGTGGGGTGCTCTTCTCCAATATTCTGTTTGCATACTACAAGAGAACCAA
This sequence comes from Aegilops speltoides, assembly GCA_021437245.1. NCBI lineage: Eukaryota > Viridiplantae > Streptophyta > Magnoliopsida > Poales > Poaceae > Aegilops > Aegilops speltoides. Next base: position 273,394,728 of record CM038143.1, on the reverse strand, counting down.
GCGCATACATCACAAAGTTTAGCTTGTAGTATATGAAACTCATTTTGGTAAACCGTTCAAGAGTCGTGGACAGGATAATAGCATGAAACAAACATATATCTATGTACTATGGTCATCAGATTGTCTATATCATTCTAGTTTATGTTACCTAATCAAGATAGAGACACAGCTCAACTCATATATTTTTAAGACACAAAGAAGATAGATGTAATATAAGTGTGAGAAACTACAAAGCATTGGCAGCACTTGTAATGTGCATCACATGAGAACATAACTATTTATACAACTTAAACTGAAATCAACATAGAGCAAGAAGTTAGAACAGCAATCCAGCTTAAAGAAACAGGTTTAAAACATACCGCTATGCCGCTGGAGTTTCAATTGATCCTTCAAATCTGAAAGTAGTTGGTATGAGTAAATACAGTGATGCAACAAAGAAAGGAGTATGGACCATAGCTACGAATCGACCTAAGAACAGTTGCTCTTCCGCTTTAAACGTGGAGTTTGGGTTAGCTGTGGTGGTCTTCATGCTTTGGGCACCGCAGAGCTTTACAAACCGCCGTGTGGGGGTACTGTGGTGGACATGGTGCTTTGTCAACTATAATTGGGTTACTATCCACTGGGGTTAAGTTAGATGGGTTGTAGCTGGTTCTCTCGCCCAACGTGTAAGTATGCAACTGAAGAGTCTCGATTATGTGTGGTGGGGCTAGTTTGTGGGCCAAGACAACCATGGTTCTATCTGCATCGACGGTAGCACTCGCTTTTATGAAGAACGGGTTTTGCTCCTTAGATACCGCCATCACCCTCCAATTCAAATGGCTGATAAGCAAGAAAAGAAATTGAACGCATGACATTGTATGATAGACAGATGTGGTAATTCACATATATGTTGTCTAACCAAACAGACATCATGACACAATTTCACATATATGATGCCTAACTAAATAGGATAGCATGACACAGCTTTCAGTATATATGATGGATAACTTAACAGGATATAATGGCATAATTCAACATATGATGAGTACCTAAACAGGATGACATGACAAAACTATATGATGTCTTTCAAAAATAGGTTGGGATGAAATAATTCACATACATGTTATCTAAGTATACAGGATGGCATGATATAATTGACATAGTTGATTCATATACTAAGCAACTGGCACTCGCATGTATGATCTCTAAACTAAGCAGATAGAATTCAGTATTGTGCATATGATGTCTAAACTAAGCAATGCAAGACACCATATGCATCATATGAGAAATATAAACATTGCAACTTAGAGCATACACCTCAGGTGGGATATATGACTGGTCATCTGCCTCTAAATCCTCCTCTCGAGGATCTCCTCAGAACCATCGAGATATATGCTTCAACAAGTACCATTGCCTGCTCTGAAGACCTTGTTTTCACTCCAGATTTTTCCATAACCGGCTCAAATGGCTGATACACATGAAGAGTAGTTCAATATACACGCGCATACACTCACCCTTATGAACGCATACACGCACGGCACTATCATCTTGAAATTTACGAAGTCACCATAGGCACCTCTTCATCGATGGGTCCATAGGTGCTTGAATGCCAAGGAGGAAGAGGGTAGCGGTTCCCGAGATGTTGAATGGTCAATGATGCATCCTCAATTAGATGCAGAGGGAATTAATTGGAGAAGCAGAATAGAGCCAGCACGATGTGAATGCAACAGAGTTTGGACTCTCATGTAATAAAGGCGCCCCACCACTCCAATCCACTCCCAACTCTCTGCGCAACACTCCTCACTCCAATCCAAGACCAAGTGACCAGAAGCCACAAGCACCTATGGAGGCGATGGACGCGAGTGGCGCCGGTCGTGCTAAATCATCCAAGGCGCCACTTAAAGCCCCAAGACCGCAAAGCATTTCCAGACGGTGTCATGGCGACGCGATGCATCGTAGCCCTCACCGACGCCGGCTTCGCCTCTCGCATGGACGGCATGATGGTCAACTCCATCCGCAAGTTCACCGCCGTCAAGAAGCGCGAGGACGACCTTGCAGATCGCTTCCACCGCGCGCGCCAGCTCCTCGCTGCTCGCCATCCTCATCGCCTACATGGTGACGAACTCTTTCAAGCCCTCGTGGCCTGCAGTGCCGGAGGTCGCGACGAAGAATGTGCACTCGAGGCAAGGCCGCCGCAAGCAAGGCCTCGCCATGCAAGAAATCGCCGACCGCACATCCACGCCAATGAGGAAATCGTCTACATAGGCCACCACAAGGCAAGCAAGGACAGAAAGACGTTGGCCTTCTTCCAGCGGCTGGAATCTTTGGACGCCATTGTTCAAGCACGCCGACCGCCACGAAGCCGCCGCTACTTAGGCGCTGCTCGGTGGGCCGGCGCCTAAGTCGAGGAGGTGGACGCCGCTGATGGATGCATCTCTTCTTCTTGCCTCCTCAGAACCAGCACCGCATCGCTCGTGGCCTTAATGTTTTATTAGTATAGTACTCCTCCATTCCCAAATATAAGTCTTTCTAAAGATTCCAAAGAAGTGACTACTACATACGGAGCAAAATGAGTGAATCTACACTCTAAACTATGTCTACATACATCTGTATGTTGTATTCCATTTGAACTAGTATCTAAAAAGGCTTATATTTATGAACGGAGGGAGTATATGGCATTTTTATTCTAGTCATAACGTTTTCACTGTGAGGTGGGCCGCAGTTGAGCAAACCCACCCTGCCCACCGGGCGTCGGCCAAGTTTAGAATTAGAAGAGAGAAACAGGGAGGAGAGCTAGTTGTAGCACGGACGCTGTTGTGAGATGGGACTCGTGTTTATAGAATTGGAGTACTGAGCACTCGTGCCTCTTTTTTTTGAGGGGAAAATTAGTCGTATGTCTAGTACCACTAGTTGGGTGCGTGCGACCTATAGCTGTCATCACTTTAGGTCTCCTTTTCGAACCGCGGCTCCGCTTCAAAGTCCATATTTTTTTCACGCATTGATCCTCCTATATGTACTCCTAGTCTATTTCCACGTGCTCCCATTCGCCGACATGTGGGACATAGAGCGTCTGGGTCATAGTGCATGCACGACTCGGAGCATATGCTGGGGTACTTTACATTTCAGACCTCACGAATTACATGCAAACCCCCCGCAGAAGAATAAATAAATGAATGAATTACTACATGAAACCGGATTATTTTCGTGGAAACCGGAGCACTTTTATTAAATTTTAGACATAACACGTTTATAGAAAATGACCGGACCTAAACCAGTCTAAGGGCCTCTTTGATTTTTCCCGCAAAAACAGGGCCTCTTTGATTTGCAGCATACTGAAAACATAGGAATGGGGAAAGTATGATGGCGATGAACCGAGACGAGGAGAACTCTAACTCAGTTAGAGGTTAGGGTTAGACTCTAACCCTAAACTAACTCTAAACCAAAGAGGTGTATGGATGGCAGGGTTAGATTGACAATAAATGCTCTATCCCAATCATTTGACTACTTTGGACCCTATTTTTAGTCAGACTAAAATAAGTCCCTTGGATCCAAGCACCCTCTTGGTGTGGCCGGCACTTCTGTGGCCTCCTCCCGCTCATAGTTGACATAAACGAACCATCTATACAAATCAAGCATGCAAAACATGATAATTTATACTTTGTCCATACAAATGAGATATCCCACTTAAACATACAAGTCGTCAATCAAGCTTCACAAAATAAAAAAACACTTCATGAACAAAGAATGAGCTAACTCATCACGGAAGTCATTCACGATAGGGAGGGAGCCCGGAGCCCTCACGATCGAGGGAGGAGCTCTCCATCGCCGCCCGAGGAAGGCTCAGAGAGCCCAAGCCCCGAACCCTCCGACGCTGCCCTTGTGAGTTGAGGTCGACACCGACATGGGTAGTAGGGCTTGCCACGATCGAACTTAATCTTTGGGCCTCTAGAAATAATGCAAGCTCAGAATTAAAATACCTAGAAAGGTGAACTGAATCTTTGGGCCTCTAGAAATAATGCAAGCCTGAAACTGAAATACCTAGAAAGGTGAACTGAATCTTTGGGCCTCTAAAAATAATGCAAGCCTGAAACTCAAATACCTAGAAAGTTGAACTGAATCTTTGGGCCTCTAGAAACAATGGAAGCCTGAAACTGAAATACCTAGAAAGGTGAACTCAATCTTTGGGCCTCTAGAAATAATGCAAGCCTGAAATTGAAATACCTAGAAAGGTGACTGAATCTTTGGGCCTCGACAAATAATGCAAGCCTGAAATTAAAATACCTAGAAAGGTGACCCGAATCTTTGGGCCTCTAGAAAGATTTATTACCTCCTCAAGCAGCATCAAACAATTCCATGCGTGCACCACAAATCTATAGAAAGTTTGATCAGGATCTACTTTTCCAAATCAGAATGAGCGCTAGAGCAAGCAAGATCAATGATATGGCTGTGAGACAGAGAAGGAACGAACAAACTCACCCCTCTCGCGACCTCCCTGGTAGATGTGCCGCCGCCGCGCACGACAGAGGGAGAAAAATGACTGGTGAAGGGGGAGCGGGGCAACCTTCGAAGGCCGGAGGGAGAGGGCGGCCGGAGTAGGGCGGCGGAGGCCGAAAGGAGAGGGCGGCCAGAGGAGAGAGAGGGCGAGCGGCGCTTGGGCGGGCGGCCCTATGGGGAACAGAGAGGAGTCGTGCGAGAGGGGGGAGCGATCTGGTGCGGGCAGGTGAGATTTTTTTAGTTCTCTTTTAGTGGGCCCGAGGATAACTAACCCAATTAGAACCTCTCCACCGGGATATTTTTTTAGCTGGGTTAGAGCAAACTAGCTCAAACTAAGCACTCTTGTTTCGATAATTTGAGGCTATTTCAACCAAACTATCTCTAACTCAGGGATCCAAACAAAGAGGAGTGTTACTGTACATGGTACAGTGTGGACCGTAGCACATTGTATTTTTGGCCATATCACCACATTGTTTTCTACTGCTGGTTCACTGGGCTCCGTGGTTCACACTGCTGGTTCACTGGGCTGCCGTGGTTCGCACTCCTCCGACCTGAGTAGTACTACCTCCGTTCCTAAATGTAAGTCTTCATAGATATTTCACTGTGGACCACATACGGATGTATATAGATGAATTTTATGTGTAGATTCACTCATTTTTCTCCGTATGTGGTCCATAGTGAAATCTCTCCAAAGACTTATATTTAGGAACGAAGGGAGTAGTATAGTACTAGTATATACCACATCATTCTTTGCTCCTTCTTACTACTCCGACATGTGGGAGAGCCAGCATCCGGGTCGACGTGTCATGCACTAGATTAGAGCGCGGAACGGAAGGGGGCATCACCCTAGTCGGAGCGCTAGTATTTCATGACTATAGTGAGTGGTTATATCACAAGTCTTTCCAGCAGTAACGCGCCGTCAAATCGCACAGCCCCACTCGCCACCTCGCCGCCTCAGGTCAAACCGCCACCCGAAACTCGCCACCAGACGCCTGAAAAGACTCGCCTCAACTTTTAACTACGCAAAATAGTTCGAGCTTGTTCGTTCTATATAAATACAAGATTTATCAGTATGTTTATTCACCCGTGGGGTTGTTCAATGAATGGAGGGCGGGAGCACAGTGAACAATACTACCTTCGTCTGGTTTATTGGTCCCCATTGTATTTCGTGCCAAATTTTGACCATAGATTAAACTAAGAAAATGTTCACTCATGTCGCCAAACATTATATTTTTCAAAACTATGTTCAAGTACGAATCCGATGAGATAATTTTTCTTGACATGCGTTAACATTTTGTTAGTTAAATATTTAATCAAAATTTGGCACAAACTATAAAAGGGACCTATAAACTAGGGCGGAGGTAGTACTGTAGTAGTAAGTAGGAGTCGTAGAGTAGTCACCTTAAATAGAGAGTTTCTTTTCTTTAATGCCACGTACACAAATTGAAATGCTTGTTGTGGAGAGAGAAAAGATAACCACTCCACTATATATGGATGCAGGGGCCTGAGCACTTGCTTTACTAGGGTTGCTCTCTTCATTCTCTCATCCTCTCCAAATATAAACAAGATAGCGGTAGCAACATTTTCTCTCTGCTCACCGCTGGTTAGAGATCCGGTCGGATCCCTTCGGCCGGTGTGTGTAGAGGACTAAAAGGTGCATCGTTCACATGGTCATCGCCGCCGAGGGAGGAAACCCACAGCTGCCGGAGGGGTCCGATCCTCTGCCCGTCCCGTTCTCTCTGACACAGTGCCGGCTCGGGAGGTCCTCCGACCCTTCTACCTCCCTGTCGTATTGTCCGCAGATCTCGACCGCCGCCGACATCCCGGCGACCTCGGTATAAGTTCTTCGAAGAGGCCTTGCTCTCATCGCCTCAGCCCCCACGTGTTCCGCATGTGCATCTTTTTCTACTCCCATCAGCTCTTCCAAAGCCACCTAGATTTTTAGTATTAATAGAGGTAAAGCTACTTCACGCATTCGAATCTAGGGCTTTGTTAAAACAACGAAGAAAGGGGGGAAAGTTGTAGCATGAATCTAGGACTTGATTCAAAGAGGAAATAATATGGTGAAAGTAGTAGAGACTGGATACCCAACAGGTCTCTTGGTTGAAAAGGGAAATAATGGGAAAACACAAGACACAATCGGATAAGGAACAGATCTATTTTTGGTTGAAAAAGGATAGAAATTGGCGGTGGTGGACAAGTCAACAGAGTATGTCCAGATTTGATTTGCTGCCATCACATAGTAAAAGGTCTCTGTGATTAGATTTGCTACCTCACATAGTAAAAGGTCTTAGGATTAGATTTGCCGCCTCACATAGTAAAAGGTCTTAGGATTAGATTTGTCGCCTCACATAGTAAAAGGTCTCTGTGATTAGATTTGTCGCCTCACATAGTAAAAGGTCTCCATGATTAGATTTGTGCCTCACATAGTAAAAGGTCTCTGTGATTAGATTTGTCGCCTCAAATAGTACAAGGTCTCCAATATTAGGTTTGTTGCCTCACATAGCATGAACAAGCTCTGCATCACCACTTCATGCCTCCTTGTAGGTACATTGTGCCGATGCGCCCATCGTCGCATGTCCTTATACCAACCTTTTGTCGTTGTTAATGTAAGGGCGCATGTAAATGAAACGATCACACTGTTACCTTAGGGACATGTCTAACCAGTGTTATTGTTAATCTAATGCCTCCAGTGATAATATGCAATTAAACTGTGTTACAAATGGCACTCCTGCTGTTTTCCGCAGTATGATAAGTAAGTTGCTCCTTTACGCTGCTGACTATCCTGGTGTCCAAATGGTCCCATGCCCTTAAACCAACTCTTTAGCTGCTATTGATTTACTGTGTCTGGTAAACAAGCAATGACACCATTAAAGTAATCCCATATTTGAGGAATCTCATTGTTGATCGTAATGCTTCTAGTAACATGAAGCATTGCTGACGTTTTAAAATTTCTACTGTCCGTGCGTGATTGCCATGAACATAATTAAGATGCTTCTTTTCATTTTGTATATGTTTCATATATTCTTATTGACCAACACATGTTTATTTTCTACCATTTTGTGCAGATAGGGATATCCATTTCACCTTGTTGCTATTGTGACCTTTTGGTGAACTTCACAAAACACTTTTTTTTGGAATGAGTGTCTTGTGCAGTTCAACTAAAATGTCACGTGGGCAACATCTCTCAATTTTGGTGGAACTGCAATGGTGATTGGAGTTTCCAAAATCTCCGTCAAGTTCTGCTGGTAATCTTGTGCAACATTTTATTAGCCTTTGCAAGATGGAGCCATCACTGTCACCACAATGGCACTTTATTTTAGTGGAACTGCACAAAAGGATAAGAAAATTATAGTTGCACCTTACATGAGCCGGACAGCCAACCTTAATGTTCCTCAATTCTAGTGCAACTACTAAAGAAGAACCTGCCAGCTCACAAGAGCAAGTACTTCTTGCTAGCTGAATGATGCAATCTTTGCTTCATTTCAGGTGAACTGCAGAAAAAGGTGCATGAATTGAATCAAGGAACTCCAGGCAGACCTCATCCAAGTAGAGCTAGAGGTTGAGTTCAAGGAGGCCGCTATTAAAGTGAAATCATGCTCTCCTGTCTCCTTGTTTGTGCTGTGCAAACATGACGTGCAAACAGGAATACTCAACTACAAATGTTGTGACGGTCAAGAGCATTCGCCAAGTTCTTCGATTGTATGACATGGCTAGCCAAGATGGATTTAATCCCGATATTCACTTTATCAAAAGGCTCTAATGGGTTGGTTCTGAATCTTGCAAGCTGGGAATCAGTGAGATGTGTAGGCATCTTTGTTTTACTTATTATTTGAATCTTATTTGTTGGTTCTGAATCTTGCAAGCTGGGAATCAATGAGATGTGTAGGCATCTTTGTTGTACTTATTATTCGGATCTTCTTTGTTGGTTCTAAATCTTGCAAGATGGGAATCAATGAGATGTGTACGCATCTTTGTTGTACTTATTATTTGGATCTTATTTGTTGGTTCTGAATCTTGCAAGCTGGGAAACACGACATGATGATGCAGAGGACAACAACCATAACAAACAGTTCAAACTTGGTAGTATTATCTTTGTGAAAGTGCGACAAATGTGCTGATCGTGTGTGTCCTGAGAATAATAATTCTAATTGTTGTGCATGTTGATCCTGTGGCACTGATAGAATGAGCGAATGCATTGCTTGTTTTAAGTATAAATTTCTATTAAAGCTAATTAAATTTAAGTAAAGTGACCACTAACTCCTGTTATGACAGTACCAATACAGACCCGCTCGTGAACCGACGTGTGGCCGGAGTAGGTTTCTTAAAGGAGGCATTTGAATGCGCCGAGGGTGCATCTTCCGACGGGCGGCAGCGGACGAGGGAGGGTAGTAACTGTTGTCGTCAGACACACTCACCATCGTTGAATCCAGCCCCAAGAGCTGAAAACTAATCGCCGCCGCCGCCACACACTCGCTCACTTGAAGAGACTCCAATGGCGATTCGAGGGTGAGCTCGCCGGATATGGATTTCAGCAAGGATTTCCCCTTTGAGTTCGCCGTTCAGTCCTATGGCTGCACCAAGTTGAATGTGATGTACACCAACGATACGGACTCGGTGAAGCTCTGCCTCGCCTCAGTCCTATGGCTGCACCAGGTTCTGGAGCATTCACCCATTTCATCGGCAGCGCCAACTGCACCTTCGCTGCGGTGGAGAGAAGGAAGAACGCGACGATTCAGCCATCTGGTGCAACAAGCTTGTCGACATCCAGAAGCAATACTCCATCTATTTCTTTTTAGTCCGCATATAAGGTTTGGTCAAAGTCAAGCATTATAGAGTTTGACTAACTTTATATTAAAAAATATAAACATTGACAATATGAAATCAATATATTCAGATGCACCATGAAACATATTTTCATACTATATAGTTTTAGAACTGTAGATGTTCTTAATTTTTTATGTAAATTTTGTCAAACTTTGTGTAGTTTGACTTTGACCAAATCTTATATGCGGAGTGTCGGATTCCGGGTTTCGGCAGACCCTTGAGGTTTGAACACTGGGGTGCACGCGAAGATCTCTCCCCTACCAGCTCACGTCTCGAAGTCTCGCAAAGATCTAAGCAAGAAAGATGAACCACTACTAGGGAAAACCCTAGCAGTAGCGCTGGTTTTGTGCTCACTAGTAGCGCGGGTAGGTGCGCTACTAATAAGGCGCTACAGCTATTGCTTAGCAAAGAACGCTGCGTTCGCACGCCGCCATCGCTAGGACAAATAGCTGCAGCGTTTGTTCACTCCCACGCTACTGCTAATGTAGCTACTGGCAGTGTGTTTTCTCTCCATCGCTACTAGTATTCTTTTTTTCTTATTATTTTTAGTGTATTTATGCGCCATCGTACATATATTGGTACAATACCAGTTATGAGGTTTACATCAATTATGTCCATAACAGTGTGTCAAATGAAGGTGGATTAGGTTCAAGTGGAGGCAATATGTAGTGCATGTCAAAAGTATACTACTAATCCAAACTTGATCTAGTTTGGACTAGTAGTACTTTCGATGTGCACCACATGTTGCCTCTACTTGAATCTAATCCGCCAGACAAGCTATTTAATCATCATCATAGTCATTACCACCAACAGTATTTATTTAATCACCACTAACACTAGCTAATAATAATCATCATAGTCATTACCACCAACAGTAGCTATTTTATCATCATAGTAATAGTGTAGCACATCATCATCCTCAAACTCATTTCTAGCTAGCTAATCACTCCTACTGCTCTCTTTTAGGTAAAATAACATAAAACATGTATAGCTCTCCTCCTTGATCAAGTTGGAGCATGCAGATGAACCTGTCTCCTAATCATTGGTAGCGCATCGGTTTGCTGCCCCCTAGTACTTCTCAGCGCTCCCCCGTCACATATTTGGTCCAGTCTTGCACTATTAAGCATCCGTCGCTAATCTTGAATGCACTAAAGTAATCTATAGGATATCTTGGCCGTAAGCTGATAATACTCATGGTACCTTTAGTCTCGATCCCATAAGGCACAACATTCATCGGGAGTCCCTGTTGTAGAACATCGTATGGTAACATACTTAGCAATGAGGTTTAGCTTCAAAAATAATGTATGGAAAATATGCACTGAGGACAAATAGTAAAAATCTTACCATCCTTCCTAAATAGATGTAACCGTAGTTCATTACGAACACTATTCGTCGCATGTTTTCAGACTAACATTTCTAAATGCAGGAAGAAAATTTGTCTTGACAAGATCGAGATCCTCAAGCCATGAAACATAATGACCGAGCTCCTCGCAGCTTGAGTTCAGCCCCAAGACAAAGATACTGGTCCTGTCTATCAAGTTACCGGACATGTTTGCTTGCACCGAAATAAGCTGACAATAAAATTAGTTGTCAACTATTTTTGAATAAACAATATCAAAGACATAAATATGGTTGAGAAACTTACATAATGGTAAAACTGGAGGCGTCTGCACATCGACCTAGATGTCGATATTACCTTCAATATCATCTTCCGGATGAATATTAAAGGTGATAACCATATCAGGCTCAAATGCATAAGTCTTGCATAGTGCTCGCCATGTTTTGCATCCAAAATAGGTGTAGTCATCTGAATTGTATAATTTTACGTTGAAAATATAACCATGCTTGGTCTTCAAGTAAAATGACTTTTCCTCCATAGTACGACTGAAACCTATATTATCCAATACAAAAACTCTTGCATGGTAGGGGATACGCTAGTAGAATAGTAAAAAAAGACTTGTCATGCTTAATGTCATGATTAAATTATAAGTTGAAGCAAATGAAGCAAATGTCATCCTTAATTACGAAAAAAGACTTATCGCAGACTTCATCAGATCCACTTCAAGTTCTCGCCCATTTTGATGTCAAGCGCCTATCATCATCTAGGAAGATTCCGTCAAGACAAAGTCAGGCCGCCGTCTTTGCAAGATTTGTAATACCAAAATCCTTTTCGTTGTCGACATTTCCTATGTTCATAGTTAAAACATTAATTGAAAATCGATCAAGACAACTACCAGGATACTCAACACACAAACCGGCACTCAATATTTCCTACATATTCGCACAAGTCATGCCAAAATTCACGGAAAAATCCGGCATGACCTTTGCTAAAATAGGACATATCGAGCGCCTGAAATTTGCCGGAATGGAAATGAATCAACACTCCGGCAAAACATAGGCCACTCAGAGGTGTAACCTGCAAACATGACCAGCCACTTAGATATTGAGCAACACAAGATATACATTTCAAAATATCTTATAGGACTCAAATTAGCATGCATTCAATAAGCAAAAGTAAATCATCTCATGCGTCCGTACATCAACGAATATTATCACCAATACATCACGAATAGTGTCATACATATAACATCACTAATACAACTAAAACCCTAGCACACGATGGGTACCGGCGCGGGCGGTGGACACCCACAGAGAAGGAACCATCACGGGATCATAGCTCCAGTGAGAGCCCTGGAAAACCTGGCAGGTATTGGAGAACCTGTGCTCCAATGCAAACAAGTAGCGACGGACGTGCTCGTCCTCCTCACTAACACGGTGACGCACCACCTCCACGGAGTCCTCGAGCCTCTGGACCATCACTGGCCCACGCAACCGCCACCAAAGAAGGTTCGGGTAAACGATAGGCTAGCTCCTCACCAACCTGCGCTCCCCGGTAGGTAGTGCCTCCCAGTACCACCCCGGCGGAGCCCAGTCCCGGACATGGCCCACCTGGTCAAGCAGGTGTCGTCCTCCACCGACTCGACGACGAGGATGCGGGATAGGCATCTTCAACGTCGAGGCGGGAAAAATTGCTTTAACTAAAAATAGCAACAAGTCTTACTAACTAGTTCTGTTAATTTAACTAGTTCTTACTAAAAATAAACTTACTATAAATAAAAATATTCTAGTACCTAATTAGTACCTAGTTCTTACTAACTAATTAGTACCGAGGAACTACTGCCCTAATTACCATCTAATTTGATGAACCTATAGGGGTGGAAAGTGGTAGCGGATATTCCAATTATCCAACTATAAAGTGAAATAAGTGGTCAAATTTTACTGCTTTTATGATTCATCTTAGAAATTTGATTCGCTTCACCCTTACATGAACCCTAACTCATTTGAGCCGCATCCGCATCTGATTTGTTTCCACTCTTACATGAACCCTAACTAATTTGATGCAACTAAAATATAAAGAAACCCTAGGCAGAGGTATGGGAGAGGGAGGAGCAGGCGTGCTCACCTCGGGTGCCTGCGATGAGGGAGGGGCAGGGAGGCGTCGAGGTCATGGTTGGGGCTCGGGCGTGCGGCGGATGGCAGCGTCGAGGTCGGGGTCGGGGGCGGCGTCCGGGGCGGCGTTGAGGTTGGGGGCGGGGGCGATGTTGAATCTGGGATCGGGGCGGCGTAGAGGGTGTGCGGACAGCGCGGGGCGGCCGACGGGGACGGCGGCGGCGAGAGTGGAGAGTTGGATTTGGGGGAAGTGGCCATGGGGAAGGAAGAACCCCGTGGTTAAGTCAGAAGTAGCAGTAGCGCGTTCCAGGAAGAATGCTGCTGCTACGTTAGCTACAACGAGTTCTGGGATACACGCTACTGCTACTCCTTTCTCTTTTTTCCCCTTTTCATTTAGTTTTCTTCACATTTTATTTTTTTCCTTTCACCTTATTCTATTTCTTTCATTTTCAATTACCTTTCTATTTTCTTTCCATATAATTTTATATCCTTTAGCAGTAGCGAGTTTAGATTAAAACGCGCTGCTACAAATAAAGTAGCGATAGCGCGGTTCGTTATAGGTCGTTACTACTATGTGTAACCTATCGGCTAAGCCATGGGAATTTTAGTAGTAACGTGTTTGGAGCAAGACGCTGCCATCGCTAGAACTTTATCAGCAGCTGTTTTCTCAAAGCGCCATCGCTACTTAGCACCAGCGTGCTTTTTTGACCCTCGCTACTGCTAAAGTTCTGTGTATAAGGTTCTCCCTAGTAGTGAACGCACAAGGGACACGAGATTTATACTGGTTCAGGCCACCATTGTGGTGTAATACCCTATTCCAGTGTGTGGTGTGGTGGATTTCCTCAGGGGCTGATGATGAACAGTACAAAGGGAGAACAGCCTCGCGAGGGGCTGTTGTTGAGCTGGTGCGATGAACTGCTTGGGTGAGTTCAGTCGCTTCTCTCTCTCTCTGGTTGATCTCCAGCTGCCTCTAGATGCGGGTGGCTAGTCCTATTTATAGGCGGAGGCCCTGGGCCTCTTCCCAAATAATGAGCGGGAAGGGCGCCAACAATTGTCCATTTTGAAGGGGAACATCTGGTACACTTATCCTTACTAAAGTTGGTCTTCGGCTGCCAAAGGTCCTGACGGTGACGCCGCCCTGGGCTCCACGATGACCTCCATCCTGCCGTTCTACTGGTCTTGGTCTTGTTGCACCGAAACGGTAATGTTTGCCTGATGCCTTGGCCTGTGCTCGCCCCCTTTGCACCGAAAGGGAAACAAGGACACTGCGCAGGCCGGCGCCCGCCTGGCGCCCGCCTGGTTCTCGATCATCATGGCTTGCGTCACGGGCCCCTCGGGAGGTGCCCTGACTTTATCTCTCCGCTAACTCGCGAGGCTGCCTGAGGAGGCTGCTCCTGAGGAAGCTCCATGTCTTCCGCGAGGGTCTTGAGCTTGAGCTGATGAAGCTGGGCTGCATTGGGCCCCCACTTGAGCCATGCCGCAGGCTGCAGGAAGGCAAATCTGGGGACCCCCGTTCCTAGAACACCGATAGTAGCCCCCGGGTCCAAGGCGCACCCGGACTTGGCTTAGCAGAGAAGCAAAGGGGCAAGTGCGAAGCACCGCGGGCCCCAACAGCCTGCGGCCTTGGGCGCCGCGTGGCGGTTGATTGGACGTGGGCGTCTCCGTTTCCGCATGATGCCTCGGCAACCACAGGACTTGACCAGTCCCTGCATGCAAAGACGGGTCATGATTACCTGCGATCGTGGAGGCCGACGGTTGGTCTCCTCCGGCTATAAGTATGAAATAGCACGAGCCGCTCCAGTTCATCTCCCTCTGCTACTCCTCCTCTTTTTCGCTCTGACTGCTCGCTATCTCCATGGCTCCGTTTCCGTGCCATGTACCCGTGTCCGAGAGTTACTTAACACGTGGAGGCTTGTAGCGGTCTTTACCTCCCAAAGTCGAGGCCTTGCCGTGCCCTTTACGTCCTGCAAGGGTTTGTCAAGAGGGGTAGCTTTTGGTTCAGTTGCGGGGGCAACCGATCCAGGTCCCGTGCTCGCGTCGCGATGCCCGTGGGGCAAGGACTGGGAGTGGTGCTCCCTTAGTGGACCCGGATAGGAGGGCTTTAGGCGACCGAGGCAGAAAACACTCGCGAGGGCACCCGCATGCCTCCCTCACGAGACTTGCACGTGGGAAAACCAAAGCAGGTAAGCAAAAAAGGAGAAAGTGTGGCTCGAGCCAGAGGCAGGGAGAGCTTCGATAAAACTCCAAATAGGAAAGAACAAGACAACTGAAGAAAGCAAATGAAAAAGCCGCGTCCGGCACCTAATCTAGTCTTCGACGTCTTCTCACCAGCGCGGTGCTAAGTGCTACCACTGGGCATGGGCGGGAGCCTTCGAGGCCCGAGGGCGGCACTCCGGAGATTCCGGGGCGTGTACAGCCCCACTCATTATTACGTGAGAGTGTCACGGGCGGCGAGCTTCACAGGCATTGGCCTTCTTCACAGGCTCCGGTCCTTCTCCAAAACGCGGTAGCTTCACAGGCGTTGGCCTTCTTCACAGGCATCGGGCCTTCTCCAAAATGTGGTAGCTTCACAAGCGTTGGCCTTCTTCACAGGCACCGGGCCTTCTCCAAAATGTGGTAGCTCCACAGGCGTTGGCCTTCTTCACAGGCACCGGGCCTTCTCAAAAATGCGGTAGCTTCACAGGCATTGGCCTTCTTCACAGGCACCGGGCCTTTTCCACAGGCATTGGGCCTTGCTCAGGGGTAGAATCTCCGTAGATGTTGAATGTTCCACGCGTTCTGGATGGGTACTCCCACTTGGGTCTCTAAGTGCGCAGAGCCGGGTCTGGAAACATGAACAACCTTGAATGGGCCCTCCCACATGGGAGAGAGCTTGTGCAACCCTTCCCTGGAGAGGACCCGCCTGAGCACGAGGTCCCCTACCTCAAGAGCCTGGGGCAGATGTTGCGGTAGTGGAACCGCCGCAGCGCCTGTTGATACCTTGCCGCTCGCAGTGCGGCCTCTCGATGTCGTTCCTCCCCCAGCACGAGATCCGTCCCCCGCATGGCATCCTGCTGCGCCTCGTCAAACGCCAGGACTCGTGCGGAATGACTCCTGACCTCGTGAGGAAGGACTACCTCAGCTCCGTATACGAGGAAGAACGGAGTCTCGCCAGTTGGTTTGGCCGCGGTCGTGCGGATAGACCACAACACGGACTGGAGCTTGTCGTACCAGCCCCTGCTGCAGTCCTCCAGCTTCTTCTTGAAGGTCCTAGTTTTGAGGCCCCTCAGGACCTCTGCATTGGCTCGCTCGGCCTGACCGTTGCTCCGGGGGTGCGCTACCGAAGCGTAGCATATCCGTGTTCCAAGGTTAGCACAATATGTTTTGAAAAGGTTACTGGTGAATTGCGAACCGTTGTCGGTGATGATGCAGTTAGGCACTTCATAGCGGCTCACGAGGCCCCTGATGAACTTGACCGCGGAGCCTGCGGGGATGGTGCGGACAGCTTCAGCCTCTACCCACTTGGTGAACTTGTCCACGACGACGTAGAGATGGTGATAGCCCCCCGGCGCCCGAGGAAACAGGCCCAGGATGTCCAGCCCCCAGACTGCGAATGGCCATGAAAGGGGTATAGTCTGCAGACCCCCCGCCGGCTGATGGATCTGCTTGGCATGGAATTGGCAGGCCTCACAAGCCTTCACTAGCTCCATGGCGTCATTGAGTGTCGTGGGCTAATAGAACCCGCTGCGGAACGCCTTGCCAACGAGGGTCCGTGATGATGAGTGATGCCCACAATCTCCACCGTGTATGTCTGCCAACAGCTCCTTCCCTTGCTCTCTTGAAATGCAACGCAGGGACACATCATTGGTCGCCTCCGGTAGAGCTCTCCATCCTTGATGCAGTAGGCCGTGGCCTGCCGTGCCACATGCTCCGCTTCCTCCTCCTTCGCCGGCAAGGTCCCTTGTGTCAGGTAGTTCCTGAGCTCCGTGATCCAGCATCCTTCCTGAGGCTCCAATGCCAGGTGTAGGCGTGCTCCTGAGGCCGGGCTGCAGACCGAGGCTCCCGAGGCAGGCGGCTGGGGGAGCTCTTCCCGAGGCTGCGCCATGCTTGATAGTGATGGTGTTGCCGAGGGCTTGAAGAGTCGCTCTTCGAAGACGCCTGGCTCCTGAGGTAGCCGCCTGGATGCCCTTTTGGCGATGTCATCAGCCTCTTGATTGGTGCCGCGAGGCACATGCTGTAGCTCCAGTCCCCATAACTGCTTCTCCATCCTGCGGATCTCCGCGAGGTAGGCCTCCATGTGCTCGTCCTTCGGCTCATACACCTTGTTGGAGAAATTGACGAGGAGTTGCGAATCACCCTTGATGGTGAGGCCCTTTACCCCCAAGGCGACTGCGGCTTTCAGGCCTACTATCAGGCCTTCGTACTCTGCTATGTTGTTGGAGACCTTTTCTCCTTGCTAGAAACAGAGTTGTACGGCGTAGTAGAGTTTGTCTTGAGTGGGAGATACGAGCACCGCGCCAGCCCCCGCACCATGTCGGGAGAACGCTCTGTCGAAGTACATGACCCAGCCGTCCGGTGCCTCGCTTCCCGGGGAAAGTGATCGATCTTTGCCAGCCTCGAGGCCTGGCGCCTCTGCCCATTCCGCCACAAAGTCCGCAAGCGCAGCCCCCTTGATGACTCTGGTCATGCTAAATTCTAGCTGAAATGCTTGCAGCTCGATGTTCCACTCAGCGACTCTTCCAACCGAATTGGGGCTCTTGAGTACCCTTTCCAAGGGGTATGCTGAGACGACCTTGATGGGATGGCCTTGGAAGTAGTGCCACAGCTTGCGTCAGGCCACCAGCAGCGCGAGGATGAGTTTTTGAGGCATGGGGTACCGCGCCCTTGCGTCTCGTAGCACCGTGCTGACGAAGTACACGAGGTGCTAGACGAGGTTGAGAGCGCTGGCACTGCTTGCGTCCTTCGGAGGTTGGGGTGCCTCCTGAGACGATGGAGCCCCCCAGCGATTGATCGCTTGGAGGGGCATCTTCTATTCCGGGTGTGCTCCCCTGCTACGGCTGATCCTTTTCGGTTGCGGTCGCGGTCTCCGTGAAGCCTTCTTGGCTCTGCTTTGCTTCAACCTGGACGGTTGCTGCGGCCTTGGGCTGACGCTCCTCCATAACCGCCACCAGGGCTGCGCTGGCGGAGTAGGGGGTGACTGCAAGGTAGAGCACCAGGGGCTCTCGAGGACGCGGAGCTACCATCACCGGAGGGCTGGTTAAGTACCTCTTGAGATCCTGGAATGCCTTGTCGGCCTCTTCAGTCCATTCAAAGGGGCCCTTCTTCTTCATCAGCTTGAAGAAGGGCAGTGCTCGTTCCCCCAGCTTGGAGATGAAGCGTCCTAGCGCGGTCACACACCCGGTGAGCTTCTACATCTCTCTGAGGGTCTTCGGCGGGCTTATGTCCTCGACTGCTTTGACCTTCTCCGGGTTGGCCTCGATGCCCCTGTGAGATACGAGGAAACCCAGGAGCTTGCCCGAGGGGACTCCAAATATGCACTTCTCCGGGTTGAGCCGTAGGTCCACCTCATTGAGGCTCGCGAAGGTTTCCTCCAAGTCCTGTATCAGGGTTTTTGCCTCCCGAGACTTCACCACAATGTCATCGACATAAGCCTCAGCATTCCTCCCGAGTTGCCGACCCAAGGCAATGTGCATCAGCCGCTGAAAGGTCGCACCAGCGTTGCGCAGCCCAAATGGCATGCATGTATAGCAGTACACTCCACACGGGGTCAGGAAAGCCATTTTTTCCACGTCTTCTACTGCCATCTTGATCTGGTGATAGCCCGAGAAAGCATCCAGGAAGCATAACATGTCGCACTCAGCGGTGGAGTCGGCGATTTGGTCGATGCGAGGAAGCGGGAAAGGATACTGCGGGAAGGCCTTGTTGAGGTTGGTGAAGTCGACACACATGCGTTCCTTTCCTCCCTTCTTTGGCACGACAACCGGGTTAGCCAACCAATCTGGGTAGCGGACCTCGCGAATAACCCCTCCCGCCTCTAGCTTGCGGGTCTCTTGGATGATGAAAGCTTGCTTCTCAGTGGACTGCCGCCTCGCTTTTTGCTTCATGGGGCGCACATTGGGGCACACGTTGAGGTGATGCTCAATTACGCCCTCAGGACCCCTGATAGCTGATCAGGTTCACACGCGAACACCTTCTTGTTCGCGCGCAGGTACTTCACCAAGGCCTCCTCCTGCTCAGGTTTGAGGTTAGCGCCTATGGTGAAGGTGGCACTAGAGGACCCGTCCTCGTCGACCAGCACCTACTTGGTTTCCGCCTTGTCTTGGGTCAATAGCTGCTTCTTCTTGGGCGGTGCAGCCCCATTGGGCTCAGGGGCGTCAGAGCTGGTGGGCTGTGCCGCCGCGGCTGCCTTGAAGGCAAGCTTGTGTGCCTGCAGCGCATCCCTTGTCTCTCCTGACACGGTGAGGACGCCGCTGCTTCCAGACATCTTCACGAGGTTGTACGCCGGGTGAGTTGCTGCCATGAACCAGACCAAGGCCGGGTAGCCGAGGATGGCGTTGTAGGGGAGGCCGATGGGGGGATGTCAAAGTCGATCAGCTCTGTGCAGAAGTTGTCATAGGTGCCGAAGGTCACCGGGAGGCGGATCTGCCCTAAGGAGATAGTGGAACCGGCTTCGACACCCGAGAAGGGCCTGCTGGGCTGAAGCCGCTCGAGTGGAAAGTGGAGGAGGCTAAAGGCCTCCACTGAGAGCACGTTGAAGCCAGCTCCGCCGTCGATGAGGGTCCGTGTGACGACCACTTGGCAGATGGTGGGGGGTGCACAACATTGAGAGCGCACCCGAACCGGCGGGGTTGGAGGGGTGATCGTCCGAGTTGAAGGTCAGGTCGGCCTCGGGCGCCACCCAAACTGGGGGAGCTCCGTGGCGCTTGGAGGCGACACCGATCTGGTGGGTGAATGGCTTGACGAGACGGCTCGCGGGCGGCGCCGGCGAGCCGCCCAGCAGAGCTCTGACGATCGGGGGTGCTGGTGCGGCGTAACGGGCGAGGAAGAAGCTGCGCAGCTCCTCCCAGGAGGTCACAGAAGCCGTCGGTATGTGGAGCAGCCACATGCGCGGGATGCCGGCGAGGGAAATGGGAAACTAGTTGGCCATCACCCTGTCGTCGCCCCCAGCCTTTAGGACAGCCTCCTCGTATGCCAGTAGGAAACCGTGCCGTTGTAGCGCGGCGGCATCTCGGGCTTGAAATTGGGCGGCCACTGCGCCTGCCGCAAGGCGGGGGGCAAGGCTCAGAGCCCCCTAGTCCGAGCATCGGCGCCGGTTGTCGGAGCGGGTGGCGCTTCTGTGGGGGCGCGACGGGCGCGAGTCGACGATCCGGGCGGAGTCGACGACGGGGTGGCGGTGCAGCCATCATGTCACACCGGAGGATGCAGGGGTGAGGCCTGCTGCTCGTTCCCCGCCAGGCCGGCGGCGGTGCTGGCAGCAGGTGACGGGGAACGACGGGGGCGTCCGTCGACGGGCGCCGTCTGGGCGACGTGGGTGGCGAGAGCAGCCCGTCGCTCTGCCTGAGCTTGGTGAGCGCCAGCCATGGTCACGGTGGAAGATCGGACGCGACCAGCGGAAGGAAGATTCCGGCGCACCCCTACCTGGCACGCCAAATGTCGGATTCCGGGTTCCGGCAGACGCTTGAGGTTCGAACACTGGGGTGCGCGCGAAGATCTCTCCCCTACCAGCTCACGTCTCGAAGTCTCGCAAAGATCTAAGCAAGAAAGATGAACGCACAAGGGACACGAGATTTATACTCGTTCAGGCCACCATTGTGGTGTAATGCCCTACTCGAGTGTGTGGTGTGGTGGATTGCCTCAGGGGCTGCCTCAGTACAAAGGGAGAACAGCCTCGCGAGGGGCTGTTCTTGAGCTGGTGCGATGAACTGCTTGGGTGAGTTCAGCCGCTTCTCTCTCTCTCTCTCTCTGGTTGATCTCCAGCTGCCTCTAGATGCGCGTGCCTAGTCCTATTTATAGGCGGAGGCCCTGGGCCTCTTCCCAAATAATGAGCGGGAAGGGCACCAACAATTGGCCATTTTGAAGGGGAACATCTGGTACACCTATCCTGACTAAAGTTGGTCTTCGTCTGCCAAAGGTCCTGACGGTGAGGCCGCCCTGGGCTCCACGATGACCTCCATCCTGCCGTTCTGCTGGTCTTGGTCTTGTCGCACCCAAACGGTAACCTTTGCCTGATGCCTTAGCCTGTGCTTGCCCCCTTTGCACCGAAAGGGAAACAAGGACACTGCGCAGGCCGGCGCCCGCCTGGCGCCCGCCTGGTTCTCGATCGTCATGGCTTGCGTCACGGGCCCCTCGGGAGGTGCCCCGCCTTGATCACTCCGCCTCCTCACGAGCCTGCCTGAGGAGGCTGCTCCTGAGGAAGCTCCCTATCATCTGCCCCACGAGGCTTGGCCCCTTGTGAGGGTCTTGAGCTTGAGCTGATGAAGCTGGGCTGCATTGGGCCCCCACTTGAGCCACGCCACAGGCCGCATGCAGGCAAGTCTAGGGCCCCCGTTCCCAGAACGCCGACACGGAGTAAAAAGAAACGGAGGGAGTACAAGATCATCAGCAACGGACAGGAGAAGGACTCCGTGGTTGACCTCGTTGAGACCATCATCGACCCCTGATACACCAACATGAAAGAAGATGACCTGAACACGTGGGAGGTACCTCTGAATCTAGCCTACATAACCTAAGCGGCCAAGGACGCATACGCATGCTACGACATGTACAGGCAGATCTTGGACATGAGGGTGTGTCTGCTTCCCGTAACCGACGAGTACACGGACAACCGCAGCGTCATGATCAAGCGGGCCAGGAAGGTCTAGATGTTGTACTTTATCTGTTTATAAGAACCTTTATCACCTGAGTGTTTCATGCATTAGCCTATGTGTCGTAATTATCAGTTTGGTCCGAAATATTTCTTTTAAGAACCCATTAACCTGATTGCTTTTTTAGTGGCTATTTGCTTGTGTATGTAAACTAGTTCACTTGTCCATAAAAAACTAGTTCACTCGGCTACCGTGCTTTGAATCTCCTTCCTCCCAACATATTCCTCTCCTCACGTGGACCCAGCAGGTCTCTGAATTTTCTCCCACTTTCTTTTTCGATGTAAACTGAGTTTTCTCCCAATACTTTCCCCTAGAACCAACTCAACTGTCCCTCATCTAGCCTAAAACATAATAATACCCCACGTACTATTAACTCATCAAATTAAAATGATATTTTATCTTGTAAGTTGAAAGTTCTTACAAAATAATAATAATAATTGTTTATATATAACTTATCAAGTTAACTCCTAGTGATTGCAATCATGTGTTTATGTTTTTATAACATTTCTCCGTCTAGCCCAACATGGTATTTTCACCCAGCCCAGCAAGTCCGTGGATTTCGGGAAAAATGCAAATGGGATTTAAACGGGATGCATAGATGCTACATCATTGGTTCACCCAGCCCACCAAATGGACTAAAAAAACAAATGGACTGGCTGACATGTGGGCCAGTAGGTCGAAGCCTAAGAAGGCGTTGGATTTACGTCCAACGGCCGACATTCTTCTTCAATCTCTCGTCTTCTTCCCCAGCGCTGCCGAAACCGCCTGCTCCAGCCTTTCGGCGCCCGGTAGCGTTGTTATGCCTCAACAAACGCTACCCCACCGATGGCCAGGCCATCCCTCCACTCCGAACCTCCTGTTATTCTCTGCCGAGTGTAGGCCCACCCCGCACCCGAACCAGCCAAGTTTCCCATTCCTCTCCATCTGTGACTCCACTGCCGCGTCTTCCCAATCTCGTCGTTCCAGTCTGGGGCCTCGCTGTCGTCCACCGCCTCGGTGCGATCGGCGCGGCGTGGTCAACATACGAGAGTCATCGGAAGAGGACTATAAGTGGAGAGCCTGACGGCCGGGACCCACGAGGTCCATGTTTGCACGCAAGGAAAGTTCCTCCTTATTACGCACTATACGTGCATTGTACATGGGAAGGGCTTCTGTATTTCGCAAAAAAAAACGTTCCCCCCGCTGACAGGTCGGACCCACCAGCTATATCTTCGCACGCAAGTAAGTGCCTCCTTATTACGCACCAAAAAATTAATACCCCCTGCTAGCTGGGACCCACCATAGTGGGTGGCAGACTTGTGGGCCTACTAAGTTGACGAGGATGGAGGGCTTTGTCAACTTAGTCAATATGAACAATTCTAGCTCCTGTGACCGTACGATGTCCATCCAACGGCCATAGTGCTTCTTCAACCTCTGGTCTTCTTGCTCCAGCCGCCCAAAGCAGCGCCGGTTGTGCCGCGTGCTCCTGCCTCTCGTGGCCGGCTGTGATGCCGCGGAGGCCTCACCACCCCCTACGACTCCCACCGCTGGCCCAGGGTATCCCTCTACTCACCCACACCCCCTGTTATTCTGCGGCGACGGCAGCCTCACGCCGCAGCTGAACTAGTGAACCCTCATACTCCTCTCCGCGTGTGCATCCACTGCCGCGTCTTCCCCGGCTCTGCGTTGTCCCCTTCCTAGGCCTCGCCGTCGTCCATTGCCTTGGTGCTCTTGGCACAGCGTGGTCAATGTGGTCAACGACCGACTTCCATCGAAAGAGTATTGTACATGGAGAGGCTGACAGCTGGGTCCATGGCCACAGCCCAGTTTTTTTGTGATTTGCCAAGTAAGTCACTTTGTCAGGCCTGTTGGGCTGCAAATCTCTCAAGACGAGGAGAGCTTCATTCGGCTAGCCGAGAAAATGGCCTATCAGTAATGAGAAATGGGTTGTACATTTTTAAAACACATTAAACCGGCAATTAGTTTCAAATATCTTTTTTTCATTTCGAGATTTTAAATTACATTAATTTTTATGCGTGGAGAATTTGTTGGATTTTATATTGATATACATTTATTTTTAAAATCAGTTTGAATGTGAGTCGAAATTTCGGGATTAAAAACAGTTTGGACCGCACCGAAATATGCAAAATTTCGTATAATTTTTTGATCGTGGCCACAATATGGGATGTAATGCTAACAAAAAGAATATGGGCTCCAAAAAAACCTTAAGAATTAGCAAATGGGCTGTAAATTATTAGAAATAATGGCAGATGGGCTATATGTTGTTTTCCACATATTTGAGGCTTTCCTAAAAAAAGGTTGACACACAAGCAGTGACTATTGGATGTCCATCCAACGGCCGTCGTGCTTCTTCAATCTCTGCTCTTCCTGCTCCAGCCGCTCAAACAAGCGCCGGTGGGATTGCCTTCTCCCTTCTCCCCGCAGCCGGCTATGCTGCCGCGCCGGCCTCACCGCCCCACCGTACTCCCATCGCTGGCCTAGCCATCCGTCTACTCACCCACACCTGCTGTTATTGTCCGGCGATGGCAGACGAACCAGTAAACCCTCGTACAGTCATACTCCCCTTCGCGTGGGAAAGAACTACCGAGTCTTCCCTGCCTCCGTGTCGTTCCCTTCCTAGGCCTCGCCGTCGTCCACCGCCCTGGTGCTCTCGGCGCGGCCTGGTCAACGTGGTCAATGACCGACATGCATCTGAAGTGGACTATACGTGGAGAGGCCGATAGCTGGGTCCACGGCCGCACGCAAGGAAATGCCTCCTTATTACGCGCAAAATAATGATTCCTCCACCTGACATCAGGGACCCACCAAAAGGGCCTCTGTATTTCGCAAAAAAAACATTACCGCCGCTGACAGCTCGGACCCACCAGCCATATCTTTGCACGCAAGGAAGTGCCTCCTTATTACGCACAAAAAAATGAATACTCCCTAGTTAGCTAGGACCCACAAGGATTTTTTCTATCATACATATGACACTTCTATGACGATAATAAGGAACAGAGGGAGTACAATGAATACTCCCATGTTAGCGAGGACCCACAAGTCGTTCCATGACCACGTTCACCACGCCGCGCCGAGAGCACCAGGGCGGTGGACGACGGCGAGGCCTAGGAAGGGGATGACGCGGATCCAGGGAAGACGCAGCAGTGGATGCCCACGCGGAGAGGAGTACGAGGGTTCACTAGTTCGGCCGCGGTGTGAGGCTGCCGTCGCTGCAGGGCCTGGCTAGCGGTGGGAGTAGTAGGGGGTGGTGAGGCCTCAATGGCAGCACAACTGACCACTGGAGGGAGGTGCAGGCAGTCTCGTCGGCGCTAGCTTGGGCGGCTGGTGCAAGAAGAGCGACACTTGAAGAAGCAGCAGGACTGTTTGATTCAAATCCAACGGTTACTGCTTGTGCAATCGTTTGTTGACTAAGTTGACAAGCCCTGCGTACATGTCAACTTAGTAGGCCCACAAGTCAGCCTCCCAACCGGTTCGCCCCAGATGTCAGTGGGAGGAATCATTTTTTTCGTGTAATA
Organism: Aegilops speltoides; assembly: GCA_021437245.1. Taxonomy (NCBI): domain Eukaryota; kingdom Viridiplantae; phylum Streptophyta; class Magnoliopsida; order Poales; family Poaceae; genus Aegilops; species Aegilops speltoides. The sequence continues at coordinate 273,369,620 of CM038143.1, read as the reverse complement.
AGGAGGCAGTTGATTGCGTCCGGCTAGGCCAGCGGAGGGAGTAGGGTGGGCCGGGGAAGCCTGCTCGGCATCACAGCGGGCCACAAGAGGAGGGAGCAGGTAGTCCCGCCGGCGCTAGTTGAGGTAATTTGGAATAGGAAGATCAGAGATTGAAGAAGCACGTCGGCCGTTGGATGGACATCCAACAATCACTGTTGCCATAATCGTGTGTTGACTGACAAAGCCTTGCATAAACAAGTCAGCCTCAAAATCTGTGGCGTGTACAGCCCATCTGCTATTATTTTTATAATTTTTACTCATTTTCTAATTAATATGGAAATTATTGCAGCCTGTTTTCCATTTTTAGAATTGCTGCCCATTTTCTAGTCAGTACCAGGGTTAAAAAAATTAACTAAATATGTGATAAAATTTGAAAATTCGCAAATTTTGACTGGGGAACAAAATATTCTTAATCCAAAAATTAGTAGCCATGTTAAAAAAACTTAAAAATAAATTAGTACTATGTCATGTTAAATCCAATGAAATACTATAAAATATCAGTGAAGAACAAAAACAAAAAAAGAAACTAATATCCCATTTGCTATAATTTTTTGGAATTTTCAACCCCTTTGATATTACTTTTAACAGACACTGACCATACTCTTTGGCCAGGCCGGAATGCATCCCTCCTCGTCTTGAAAGATTTACAGCCTAGTAAGTCCAAGAAAACAAATAGGCCTAGCTTCGGTATTCTTCAAAAAGAAATATTGGGCTACCTATTTTCCCAAAGAAAAACCTGCTGGACTGGTCATGTTGTTAGACGGGCCACAGAGACCGCAAAACCCAGTTTATAGCCTGCTCCTCCGAATTACTACTCAAAAAAAAGTTGTGCAATTTTGTCGTTAATTGATGATACATTAAAAATGATGTGGTTCCCGAATATCAGTAGGGTGGATTAGAGTAAAAAAACGAGGGGTGCATCTGAGTACTAAATGAGGCGCTTGCTTGTGTTAGGGAGTGGACCTGGTGGGTCCGTACTGTCATACTCACAACTATAGTTCTCTCCCGATTCACTATGTTGATAGGGACCGTTTCGAAAAAAAACTATGTTGACAGGGCCGGACGGAGGCGCCGCGGCAAGCACACCAAGGCGGAGGATAAAGTGATGTCTCCAATGTTCTTGGCTGGGTTGGACATTCTTATTGAAAAATAAAAATGGACCGGACTATTTACGACGTTGACTATGATTTGCATGGGTCCGCTGGTTGCAGGAAGAAAATGCTGGGAGAAAGAAGATTGGTCGCTATCTTTGCCTAAGAATAATATCGACTGAATGTAACGACACTATCATGGGAAATAATATCCTCCTGTTAAATTATGAATTTAAAGAACTTGTGCATGAGCATTTAGCTTTATTTATTTATTTACTTATTTATGTTTAGGGGACCATGAGCATGTACCTAGGCCGGATTCATGTGAGAGCCTACTTTCCAGTTAATTATGGGCTCCTCTATTAGGCCTTCATCAGTGGGATGCATGTTATCAACAAGTGTAAAATGTGTTCCGTACGAAAAATAGTATGCGTTACGTACGGTACGGGGCACTAAGGATCGAACTGTGCAACGACTTCCAAAACATTGTGTTTGTCATTCTGACAACACATTTATCCAACTAACAGACAAAATATACTACTGATTGTACATTGAAAACAGCAAAGAAGAACAGGGCTGGGGTGCAATGTATAAAGAAGCAGGCCAGAAGAGTGAAGACGCAACTCTCTCTTCCAAACCAAACATCAGCCATTATTACAAAAGGGCTACCAAAAAAGAACAAGTGTAGGCATCAAACTAAATAAAGATCCTACTACACCAAGTGTACGCATCTAACTAACTGGCTCAGTTACATGTTACAATTTATTAAGCTGTGGAGATTGGCTGACGGCTTGAACCAGATGGGTGCCTGACGGGGGAAACTCCAGCCAGCAGGTCGAAGTCTGATACTTGCGACCCTCTCTCCTACTTTGGGCTGCAGAGCGTGGCGGCACATATCAGGGTATGGTGCATGCAGAGACACATGGTATGCTGTGTACACATAGTTTTGCCTGATGAACGAAACCGCGCTGCCATCATGATCCTTGCCGTCGGTTATCTCCTGGTTAATCGGATAATTCAGTCCGACAAACAGAGAGCATGTACCAAAACTACTTACCAGCCTCCAGTCAAAAATTCCTGAAGGCCTAGAGAAGCTGGGATCCTGCTCAAAGACCTTGTGGTGATTGTGATTGTATTCCGCGAAACAACACGTCTGGTACGTGCGAACGATCATCAATCGTTCGCCATCGTCTGTTCGAGCCAGGAACCACTTGCAACTGCCATGCCGCTTTTCTTTGAAAGGTTCTGGGATTAGGAAGGGTAGGGACACCATGCGGCCTACAACATCATATCAAGTTGGAGTCAAATAAAAAATGGCTCTTGATGTAGTCAATCTTAAGAATAGCATGTTATGAGCATGAATATTTTTTCAGTAAATGTTGACAGTAATATAAGCAAGCCATCATGATATCATAGGAAAGTAACATACTGCCGTAACAGCCGATTGTAGCGATGACTGGAGTAGGCCAGCAATACGTCCAGCCATAGAAGGAGTCGACAGCGTAAATGAAGCCCTTGTGTTCAATGGCATCAAAGAACCATGGAGGATGTATGATCCTGCGATGGACGTGCATATTTATCCACTTACCACACTGACCTGTCAGATAGGCGAGACCGCGGTTGAAAAACGCAATTAGCCTGAAGTCTTTATAATTCGCAGATCTTGTGGGCACTTGGCAGATTACAACCTTGAGAAAATCAAACTTGGTATCATGTTGGCTACTGTAAGATTCCGAGTATTCTGGCCGCGGTTCCAAAGTAGTGTAGTGTTAATCGAAAGAAGGGGATCAATCGCCGGGCGTAGACCTCCACGAGCATCCAGCTGCCGCGACCATCGACGAGCACCATCCAAGACGTGTTCATGCCGACCTAGTACATACCGTTAATGTAGTTGAGGGTGATGGGGATCGGATCGCTGTCAATGGGGTTGATGCTCGCAACCCTACGATAGTTATGCTGCATGACACACAGTTTCTGAAGATCAGGCGGCATCAGCAAGCAAGGAGCTGGCTTAAAAAGCTCTGGCCTGAGGGCTTTGAGTAAACGGTATAGCCCCGACGAGCACGCGGCGAGAGGCATGGTACTGAGATTGTCCACACGCGAAACAATGAGCTTGATTACCTCTGTGGGGAGCGAATTCCAGCCACTATTTCGGCGGACGCTGCTTGGTTCTGCCATTGTTAGTGCTTGGGTTTCGAACCAGGGGGGAGGTGCCTTAGCGGGGATGGAAGATTGGACGAGATTATGTGCGGACAAAGATGGAGAAGCGAATATGTGCTGTGGGAAGTGGACAGGTGATCATGACTACAACATGCCGCTTGACTTATGAGACACATACCAGCAGCGTAGGGTCATATCGATGCCAGACAACTTGCTTGAGTGATCACAGTACTGGTACTCCCTACAGTACCTACTACTAGGCCCTAACTTGCTTGAGTAGATTAGTAGAGTAGGACTCTGCTCTACTACTAGCACCGGAGGAGTAGTATATTCTAATCTAAAATAGTTACAAACTTCAATGCCTGAGCGTGGAACGACTATTAACCGTGCTCAAAGATCGTGTCTACATGGTGTTTGGAATTATATGCCAAAAAATAGCAAGATGCCCGTGCATTGCATGGCACAACATCATAACCAACTCGGTTTTTTCTCTACTCCTACTCCTATAAAAGACTCGTTTGGTGATGATGGAGGCGAGGAGGCTAGTTCAGCCGGGCGTGCAGCAGACGGCGTAGTACTATTCGATTTGTTATAAAAAAAACAAAGAAGAGTAGTAGAGATAGAGATAAGAGTAGAGATAGAGACTTAGGGAGGGGCACGAGGTTGTGGGAGATAAGGATGAACAAGGCAAGGCCTTATCTGTAAATGTGGAGAGAGGTGCGGGTATCTTTTGTAAAATTGTCATAGCTCGCTTTCTATCCGTCAGATATAGATCGGACGGTCTATATTACAAGATGGCAGGCACACCATCATTACCAACTCGGTTTTCTATAAGAGTAGATATAGATAGATAGAGACTAGGGAGTACTAGTAAGGACAGCATCTACTGCTTCGTGTGCTACTCCTACGCTCCATTCGGTGGCCACAACGTCCCCTACAGCCACTCCCTCCTGCGCTCCATTCGGCGGGCGCTGTTGAAATTTGGGGAGCACACTCTCGCGACTGCTGGCAGCCACGACTTCACCGACGACGACTTCTTACCCGACCTCGGCAACCTCTTCCTCAACGACATGGGCGACAACCTCAACGCCAACGGTGCTGCTCCCGTTGTACCGTATGTGTTTCTATCCATCCTGTTGGAAATCGTGGTAGAATTCACATTTCTACTCTGTATGCTACTACTATGCTAGTCCACATGATTAGTTTCATCTCTTTATAGCCGTCATGATTTATTTTGTGCTTATTCGGAGTAACTCTCGTAGTAACTTGCTCACATATTCAACTGGCGCAGCGTCCCCTACAGCCACTCCCATTTCATGGACGGCCTGGTTGATGCCTCCAAGGAGCCCTTGTCTACTGCTATGAGTGCTCAATGCCGTTTTGGGGCTCGCCGGCGGACATGGTGCATCACCTCACGGATGCATGCAACAGTCACTATTGGCCCTTGGCGGAGAACATCAAGTACGAGACGTGCTACCCGTTCACCATGCCAGAGTCGCTCGAGGATCACCGCCGCCTGCTAGTATCGGAGGAGGACGGCAGCGTCTTCCTCTTGATCGTGGGCCTCGGCGAGGCCCATGCAGGCCACCACCCCATCTGTGTAGTGTGCGTCGGGGGCGACGCCGCTGATGCTGACACTGACATGAGGCCGATGTACGGGTGCATGCTCACTGTTACTACCCCTCAAAGGTATGTGGGCGGCGATACCGGCTCCGTCATGCTGACTAGGACTGTGCAGAGCTGGGACCTTCCCGTTGAAGTGTACATGGAAGACACATGGTATGATTTACCCCGCAACTCGGTGCACAGGGACTCCAAGGAGGATCACCTGGACATACGCATTATCAAGTTAAATGTTGATCATTAGTCTTCACTCAATGCAATCCGTTATTTAAGCATGTGGAGACTTCCATGCATGATCTTGCTCTATTGGAGTATCGCGCATGAATAAAAGTGTATCCGTTTATGGTTTAGTCTAGAATCTTCCATGTATGAACATTTACTGTAGTACTGGTGAAAGACTTTCTATGAACCATTTCTTACATCTCCTCTACCCCTTCCAAGTCATCCTGATTTAATCCCTCCGTCTAGGTGTATAAGGGCATGGTTAATACTTAATAGTATAGCCAACGGTTGACTACAAGAAAGTGCCATGTCATCTGTAGCCAACATGTATAACAATTGATATTCAAAAACTAATTCTTAAAGCCAACGGTGCTGCTCCAGTTGCACCGTATGTGTTTCTATCCTTCCTGTTCGAAATTGTGGTAGAATTCATGTTTCTACTCTGTGTCCTACTAGATTATATTTGTTCATCTACTATGCTCGTCCACATGATTAGTTTCATCTTTGTTATAGCCGTCATGATTTATTTTGTGCTTATTTGGATTAAATCTCATAGTAACTTGCTCATATATTCAACTGGCGCAACGTCCCCTACAGCCACTCCCATTTCATGGACGGCCTAGTCGATGCCTCCAAGGAGCCCTTCGTCTACTGCTATGTGTGCCCGATACCGTTTTGGGCCTCGCCGGCGGACATGATGCATCACCTCACGGATGCGTGCAGCGGTCACTACTGGCCCTTGGCGGAGAACATCAAGTACGAGACGTGCTACCCATTCACCATGCCGGAGTCGCTGGAGGATCACTGCCGCCTGCTAGTCTTGGAGGAGGACGGCAGCGTCTTCCTCTTGATCGTGGGCACCGGCGAGGCCCGTGTAGGCTGCCGCCCTATCTCTGTAGTGTGCGTCAGGGGCGACACCGCTGACGCTGACACTGACATGAGGCCGATGTATGGGTGCGTGCTCACTGTTACTACTCCTCAAAGGTACGTGGGCAGCGACACCGACTCCATCATGCTGACTTGGGCTATGCATAGCTCGGACCTTCCCGCCGATGTGGACATGGAAGACACATGGTATGATTAACCCCACAACACGGTGCACAGGGACTCCAAGGAGGTTCACCTGGACATATGCATTACCAAGTTAATTATTGATCATTAGTCTTCGCTCAATGAAATCCGCTGTCTAAGCATGTGGAGACTTCCATGCATGATCTTGCTCTATTGGAGTATCGCGCATGAATAAAAGTGTATCCATTTATGGTTTAGTCTAGAATCTTCCATGTATGAATTTTTACTACAGTACTGGTGAAAGACTTACGATGAACCATTTCTTACATCTCCTCTGCCCCCTTCCAAGTCATCCTGATTTAATCCCTTCGTCTAGGTGTATAAGGGCATGGTTAATACTTAATAGTATAGCCAACTGTTGACTATAAGAAAGTGCCATGTCATCTTTAGCCAACTTGTATAACAATCGATACACAAAAACTAATTCTTAAAGATCATTTCTTGCAAAGCACAATGAGTGTTATTTCTTTACAAGTTTTGGATGCAGGTTGAACAGTTGAACACTTTTGTTTGCAAAAGATACCTTTTTATCTATTTCACCCAGATGTTTGTGAGCTCTAGAGATGAAATAATATCCGAAGAAACCTATTGATACCCATTACACATGAGATGACCCCCACATCCTTTGTCAAAATAAACAACTCCCCGATCAATGCATTTCACTCTTCCGTGCAACGCATGGGGACCTTACTATAGATTAGTACGACCAAAAATTGAACTAACATTATATGTAGTACGATAAATGATGATGCATGTCAAACAAAATTATATCATTGAAAACTATGTTCAAATACGAATCCAACGATATAGTTTTTGTTGACATGCACTAAAATTTTGTTAGTTAAATCTTCAGTCAAATTCAATGGGGGACTAATAAACCACGACCGATGTGGTACAAGTGTATAGGGCGGTGCTGCACGGGAGTCTCACCCCGCTTGTGGAGCGGCAGTAAAGCTGTCATATCACAAAACCCAACCACTGCCAGTAATAAGTGGCCTGGTAAAATAATCGGACAAGCAACCATCACATCCCTCCGTCTTTTTAGCATTTCATCACTCTGCATTTACTTTCTCCGTTTCATCTCGCACACTCGATCCCTAGCTACTACTCCTAGTATCCCTAGCTACTACTCCTAGGGCCAGTTCTTTTGGCGGCTTAAAAAATAAGTCGTCTCTTCCCCAGCTTTTCCCATAAGACTACTCCCTTCATTTTTATATACAAGGCCACAAACTCAAATTATAGGTACCAAGATAAAAATCAATGTGTGCTTTACAAGTCAATTTATTTTCTCGTTTACTTGCTTAACTAATAGGGTGCATGCACATTAGAAGAAATTGAGTGGCCGTGAGAGCGGAAGTAGATGAGTTTGTCATTATCATCCACTACATGCATGCTAGTAATTAAGCCATGGGTTACTAGTACGAGGAAACAACACTAATATTTGTCCCGGTTACTGTTGGTGGCCTTGTATACAAAAATGGAGGTAGTACCTCCGTCCTGGTTTATTCGTCACCATTGTAATTTGTGGTAAATTTTGACCAAAGATTTAACTGATAAAATGTTAGTGCATGTGACATCACAAACATTTCATTAGTTAATTTATGATCAAAATTTGACACAGATTACAATGGGGACTAATAAACCAGGACGGAGGTAGTAGTAAAGGGATTACTACTAATCTAGAAGCCTAAACGAACTGGCCCATGGTACTCCTACTAGTAGTACTAGTACTCTAGTTGGAATTCCAATTGCACAGCACAACTTGTTAGGCAAAAAATTCGATACAGGGTGTAGGAAGCGGTTTGGGAATTTACATGCCTTTCCGACTAGTGAGATACTCCATACAAAGTACGACAGAGAAATAACCACAGAGAAGGAAGCTAAAAGTAAACAATCAAACGAGCATTTTTGCATTTATTTTGCATTGAATCGTTTGACAAGATTGGCTTGTGCTGTTTTTCTACTTTTACAAAAACTGCATCGTAATGTTAAAACGTGCATTTGCCCGTACATAAGTATAGTAGTACTCCCTCCGTCCAGGTGTATAAAGTCTTCCCTCCTACTTGGTCACGGTGCACAACCAAAGATGAGTTATTCACCTTGACGGAGGGACTAGCATAGTCTGCAAGCATATATAGAGAGAGAGACGTGTAGTGCGATAGTATATAGTACTAAAGTTTGTGCTGTATGCACCTACTTACAAAATGCGTACGGATACACAAGGTTTCCAAACTTTCCGTCTTACATACTTAATTAAGCACGCCAATAATTCCCGAACGTTCGGGATTTATCATTTGCGTCCCAAAACTGATGAGATCACCTTACGAAACTAAATTATACTACCTACTAAAATCCACGGCACTCGCAGGAGCACTTGCGGCACGCCACAAGTGCCCTGGTGCGCGGCCGTTTCCCAGCGCGCCGACACAACGCCTCTTCCTCAGCCTTGCAACTTGCAAGGTGTTGATTGGCGGCTTGCCAGCGGGAGAGCGCGATCTCACCGGTGTGGTGATCCGGCGCCAGCAGGTACTACTCCTCGCTGGAAGTGTGCACCCGGTCCACGTACCGCCAAGCGTAGATGAGGCGCTTGGGCCCGACTGCACTGAGGGCTTTGGCACGGGCATCCTCCGCCACCCTCACGGCCCTTGCATGAGGCTTCTGCCAAAGAGCCAATTGCCTGACTCTCTCGGACGCGACATACAGCTGCCAGGCAGCTTGCCCCGTGGCACGCTTCTGTTCCTCGGCCTTCTTCTCTGCCTCTATTTTGGCATGCTCTGCCGGCGGCAAAGCCTCCCACATGGCGACATCCATTTCTTTCCAAAGCTCCTCAAGGCTGGGGGGCTCGGCGGGCGGCACGGCGTTCTCCTTGTAGCGGGGAGCCGTCGCGCATGCTGGCGAGATTGGGAACGCCGACGCGTCCACCTCGACGCGTCGCAGCGAGGAGTGGAACGCCGACGCGTCCTCCTCGACCAGTGGTGGCGAGGAACGGAACGACGACACGTGACCGTCCGGGCGGTGCAGCGAAGGGCGCTTAGGGCTTGGGAGGGGCGATGCCATGGTGGTCGACGTGAGAGGGAGCGGGAGGAGATGGCGATGAACGTGAGCATTCTTTAGAATGCCGTGGGAAGCGCAGTATTTATAGCGAGCAATAGCATACCTACGTAAGATATGGACTGAGCTGCACTGACTTAACTACAGGTCTAGTTGGATCACTGACATGTGGGCCAGACCCTAGTTGGGCCCATATGTCAGTGACCCAATGCACTTGTAGTTTAGTAACTGAAGCAGCGTCCTGGAAGATATGTTGCGTGATTAACGTAATAGCTACGTGGGCATATTTGTTGGAGTAAATTACGGGGGAGGGAAGGGGTGGAAATATTGCTAGTCACAACGGATTGGACGAGCGTCGGGGAGGAGAGTCATGCATGCAGATTTTTTCACACGGGGTGGAGTGGTGGGACCGCCGGAGGGAGAAGGAGAGTTTGGCAGGCATGTTGTTTCCACACAAGGATAGGGAAAGATTTGGAGACGAACGGGCTTCCTGTAGTTATGGGGAACGGTGCATAATAAGTCATCTTGCATGCCGGGCTAGGTATAGTCTCAAGTCATTAAAAACATACACGCCCCACACATGTTCATATTTCAAGGTGCACTAAATTATTGCATGCGATGATTAAGGCTGGCCATAATGGTGGTATCTTAGCTGGTATCATGCACACGGGAATAGCAAACATGTTGATGTGGCAAAGAATTAAAGAAGGGAGGGGGTTAGAGTAACTAGTGTTCATGCATGCATTGGTAAACACATTTTTTTGTGAAGAATGACAGCATTAGTTGAGTACTTTTGCAGACTTCGAAAACTATTCCACCGCCTCTACTATCTTGCTAAGAGTAGGTGAAATTTTTGAATCGAGCCCTTTAAACTAGAATGGAGGTAGTAGTACTCTAATTGCTAACCTTGTTGTGATGACAAGATAGGACATGGAACGCACCTGGACGGAGGAACTAGTCTGCATTGTGCATTTAAGTTTTGTCTGAAGTCAATGTACCTCTACTTTCACGGACTTATAGAAAAATGTATCAACATTCACAATGTCAAATAAATATTTTTACACTCGTTATAAAACGTAGTTCTTATACTCATTATAATCAGTATTGTAGATATTGATATTTTTAGTATAATTTGGTCAAACACTTTGCAAACGGTTGTGGGAGTAAAAGGACGGAGGAGTATCATGCATGTGGAGTAGGCAAAAAAATTGCTCATTTATAGCCGGTCAAAGTCTCAAAGGGCGTGACCGCGCAAGGTAGGCGAAGGTCGTGGGAGGCGGGCTAGTTGCTTAGTTTATTTTCAAGGGTGTGTTGTGCTGAGGCCCCAGCAGAACTATGTTTATGTTCTTTCTCGCTATTTGAACTCTTTAGTACGTACAGTAGTACTAGTACTATGTCTTACTACTATTCTTCTTGCAGTTGGTAATACTGCTCGTATCTTCGTGTTCTTAATGTACTTAATATGTTCGTACTAGTAGTATAATTTGGGTCAGTCGATTTGTGAAAGAAGTTCAACGGAGCGAAGGAAGAAGACAGGAGAAGAGGTGGAAGAAGCCCTTCTAGCCATCCATGTTGCATCAAACGGCTCACAAGAGTCGACTGACCCAAATTGCTCCTTCAGATTGCAGGATCCACGTGGCATTCAAGGTCTCGAAGGTAGATTCCACGTCCGCTTTACGGTTTTGCGGGTTCGGCCTTGCAGCGGCGGCTTCGCTGCGACAGCCACCATGAGCGCCTCCTCCGCGTGGGCGGAGACGACAATGACACGCTAGTTCCTCCTCGCCGGTGTGCTGAAGCACGCGCTCGTCCTCCTCTTTGTACGCTACGTGCATAGACGTGGCTCCACCAGTTGCTCGCGTGCTTGGCAGCGCAGCGGCATTGCGATGAGGGACTGCAGACGACGTGAGCGGGCGAGCCTTCGGCTTCATGGCACAGGGATGGCGGTGACATGGTGGTGATGGGTGAGAAATTGTTGGCTGGAGCAGGCGGGCGCCGGCATGCGCAACGGCGGCGGCGGCATATTGATGAGTGCATGTATGGGAGATTACTTTAGTTTTATATAAGGTTGGTCAAACTTAAAGGAAAACCATACTAGTACACGTAACCATTAGACTTAGGCAACGCTTTTTTTAGTTAGTACCACAACCACGATACGGAATCCTGTGCAAGCGCGTGAACCGCGGCCGCATTGATCGATCGAGCAGTGCGTCACCGTGTCGCTTCGAAGGACATCCACGAACCTTTTTTGTGTGTGAAAACAATCCCGAATATTACTCAACTTTTTTCTGGAAAAGTTCTTGACTTTGCAATATTTCCATATATTTGAATTTAGCTCGATTCGTGTTTACATGGATTTGGACGCGTTTAGGTGCGCCCTAGTTTTTTAATACTAATTTTGTGTGTGTGGTGAGAGAGAGCGTGTGTATGTGTCCATATGTGTGTTGTGGCGGAAGGGCAATGTGGAGCGGTGTGCATGTGATCTGAGACATAGAGAGGTGTGAATGTGCAAATGATCATGCATGAGTGAGACATAGACAGATGCCGATACGTTGTGTATACATGAGAGAACGGTCTTCTAGTTTACTTTTGTGTGTGTGTGTGTGTGTGTGAGAGAGAGAGAGGAGCATCCGTAACATAACAACCATCTCTCTCGATTCGTCCGTCCCTCGCACGATCGCATGTAACACAAGTATCAACGCGCACATTTTGACACCCTCACCCGGCCCCTGCCCACCTCAAGGCCCGCACAATCTCTTCGTGAATACCAATTTCTCTCCTTAGGTTTGTTTTCTCTCAATATCTGACACACACACACACACACACACACAGACAGCACAACACACACACACACCCTCCCCCGAGCACACAATTCATCCCCATCCAAGGTTATACGGCGACCACTCTCGCTTGTGCTTCTTTGCACCCCAACATGCACAACACCTCAATCTTCAAATAGGGCATCGATGAGATTGAAAACGGAAACCACACCGCGCTAGAGAATGCGGGGCCATTTGGAAGCAGGATGATGTGACGACGGCTGAATGACTCCTCTCCCACCCTCTCTCTCTCGCACAAAATTACCAATCCCTCTCTCCCCCGCACAAAATTATCAACCCCTCAACCCACGAGATCCTTCCCCTCTCGTCCATGTTTTTCAAGCTCTCTCGTCAAACATGTTGTCTCTTCTCCTTCCACGTATATAGAATCCGGATGCACATGCATCTCACGTATATTACATGTCTTCATCTTTCTCACAGACCTAACTTCTTCCTCTCTCGATCTCTCTCTCTCTGTCTCGTTAGGTTTGTCTCCTACTCTCTCATCCACATACATACAATCTTTCCCGCCCTATCTGCTCCATCTTCGCAAGCTCTCTCTACACTTTTCATTCACACATTGGGATATGTTCAAAATGTTGCTTCTATAATGGCTGATGTATGAGTTATGGTTGTTTTTTTGCATCCTACAAAGTAATAACTATGAAATGCATTTAGATTCTCATTTGACTGGGATTATGTGAGTTTGAGCATGTTGTGAAGTACTATAGACCTTGTATACATCTTGGGATTCGACAATGATTGTAACTATTGAATTGTATAGACCATTACATTCAAAGTCAATAGCCTAATATATTTATTTCACAATTTCAACAAATGATTAGTTCACTAAAAACTAAGAAAACAAATGTGTACTCCCTCCATTTTTATTGAAGTCCGCGTATTAGCATTGGTCAAAGTCAAGTTTTGTAAACTCTCAGAAAGCTTATAAGAAAAGATATTAACATATACAATAACAAATAAATACCATTAGATTCATTATTGAATGTACTTTCACATCATACATATTTGTTATGGTAAATGTTTATATTTTTCTATAAACTTGGTCAAACTTTAGGAAGTTTGACTTCGGTCAAACCTAATATGCAGAGTTTACTACTACTACTCGCTAGTTGCTTAGCCGAAACACTCAGCACGCCACACGGGGAGTTCAGTGTGCACAAAATTTTGAGGTCGGCGGGAAAATCTCCCGCGACCCTGATTCGAGCAGTGGGAAGTTACCATCATAGCCTTCGGATAGGCCAACGGATCACGCTTGGTAGGGGGTTGTTTTTGTAACTTCAGGTTCACCCTACCCAGCCAACCCCACCCCGGCACCCAGAGTAGTACACCTGAATACTCCCCATTTTCTATCCCCACCGCAAAATAGACTTCTCCACGGCACCGTAGCCTTCGTGCACCTCCCCTTTACATCGGCGCACTCGTCCACCGCAGCAAATCTGCCTTATCGACGACCTCGTACACCGCACTGGAGCCGGTCCACCGTCGTCGTCGTACACGGAGCCTCTTCCCCGGCATCGTCTTCCACGGTCTCGGATCTGCTTCCCGGAAACCGACGCCAAGCGCAGAAGCAGGACCTTCGTGGACAATGAACTGACTCCCGTTACCGATCATGACTCAAAGAGGCCGCCGCGACCATCGTTCTGCTCCTCGATTGGTAATGTGTGTATTGAATCACTTAGCAGTACATGTGCAGTTCCAATTTTGTTCATACCTACCCTTCAAATTTCCTGGGTGCTATTGTTCCCGTAAAAGTAATTGGTTATAGCCTCCATTGTCCAATAGAATATGAGCTTGTAATTGTGCGTCGCTCCTGTATCACACTGTGCTTGGGTAGGTTTTTCATCTGCAACTAGTAGTGTGGCAAATGATGGAATTTTTTTAGAACTAGCAAGATGCCCATGCGTTGCATGCATCAAGATGCATTTCTATGAGTAGTTTATCTTGTGGGAGAAAAGGATGAACAAGGGAAGGCCTTATTTGCAAATCTGGAGAGGGGTATGGGTATCTTTTTGCAAAATTCCCATTGTTTCCTTCCTATCTGTTAGATATAAATCGGACGACCAATATTGCAGGATGGCAGGCACACCATGATCACCAACTCTGTTTTTTTATAAGAAAAAAAGTATAGAGAAAAAAGTAGATAGTAGAGAAGTAGAGATAAATATTAAATATTAAATATATAATAAATATAACAGTAGACAAGAGAGTAGAGATAGCAGAGACGTCGAGAAAGGATCGTGCGCGTAGGAAAAAGCGGTCGGGCGTGCGCTAGTTTTGGCGCACGGCGTCCGACGTGCTTTATAAAATCCAATGCCCTCCTACCGCTCTGTGCCTTGACACCGATCTCTCCCCGCTCTATGCCTCGCCACCGCTCTCTCACCACTCTTTCTCGCCTCGCCGCCGCCGCGCCACCATGCCGCCGTGTCGCCGGGAAACTTGTGGATACCGCGGCGTCTGCGCGCGCCCCTCCGGCGGCTTCCCCGCTGAGATCCGGTTCCGCGGGATGCACCTCAGCCTCGGCAATTTTGACACCACCAACGAGGCTGCCCACACGTACGACACGGCGGCGTGGCGCCTCCGGTGGCCTCACACAACATTGAACTTCCCCAACATGCCGACGCGGGAGCGGGCGCAGGAGCTCGCGCCTCTGCCGTGGCTTAGCACCGACGAGGGTCGCTGCGACAACCTGAGGTGGGAGCACCGTCTCGGCATCGCCGAGATGGACGAGGAAGCCATGGCGCTGTGGCGCCAACACTTCCCGGAGGACATCATCAACGAGCACAACTTCTACGCGCAAAGGAGGGCGGAGCGAGCCGCCTATCGCGAGGACAAGTGTAGGCGAAAAGCGGACACTCAATTCAACATGAGGCTAGGAGCAGCGTCACCCTAGGAATCCAACGACGATCGGTATCTTCACGCCTACAGTCATACGTCAGAGGAGGACATCACCGAGGAGGAGTCGGACGACGAGGAGTAGTTGAATTATCTTTTTTTATCTATCTATGCTGAGAACTATCCTCTACTCTCTAGTCTCTACTCTCTATCTCTACTTCTCGATCTCAGCACTGTAAACGCTTTTTTAAAGCGCCGCGTGTTGCGATTCTGTTGGAGATACTCTAACATGGCAGACGAGTGCTTTAATGTTGCCCACAAGATGCGCGAGTATTACTACTCCCTCTCTCTCAGTTCATAGGGCGTGCGCGTACCCCTAGGTTGTCAATTTGACCAACCTAATACAAGTTATTATTTACAAAAAATATACCAATATAAACTTCAGATGTTCTATTTTCAAGCGTTATAATTTTTGTGTTATATAGTTTATATTAGTGTGATAAAATTGGCAACCTAGGTATACGCGTAGGACTTGTAAACTGAAGCGGAGGGAGTAGTAGTATATTTTTCTTGCCATGTTGAGATTTTAAAACCACGAGTACAAACATGCAGAGGAGCAATGAAGACCAAACACAGGATATTAGGGACATCTTCAAGGAGCGTGGCATTTAAAGAGGAGCTGCGCCGAACCTGTAAAACGAGCTTTGGTAAGTAACACCCTATCAATTACTTTCGTTTAGCCTCGTGTTCTTCGATGTGTATATGTTGTAGTTTCTGTTTCTCTTAAGCCTGGTGTTCTTCGATGTGTAATAAGAAGAGTCTTAATCGTCCTAATGCTTTTGTTTTTAGCTTGATGTAGGAAGTGGGTGTTCTCACCTTGTAGTCAGTTTTTATATATTTTTTCCTTTTGAATTCAGTTCTCCGAGTTCTGTTTATATGGCTTCTACTAAAAGGATCTAGGTTGCTCTGAGTATTGATCTAAAAAAGAAGTAACTTGATGTCAGGATGCAGTTCCTGCAAGGAGGGAAGTATGGTCAACCTCGAGATCATGTTTCCAAAATGAGGCTGGATTACACACAAGGAGCCAGTTCCCTAATGATGTTGGATTAGACACAAGGTGCAAATTCCCAGATGATACTGGATTACACACAAGCCAGGTGGAGTCGTCAACTGTTTGTGTCCTTGTGGCTCTAGTAAAGGCTGAAAGAAAGCGTGCAGCAGCCCTTGAGAATGTAGCTGAGTTGCTGAAGAAGCGAAAATAGCAATCGATGCTCTCTTCACCCAAGCCAAAGAAGAGATGGAAGAAGCCATAAATAAGCTAGCAGAGGCAGAGCAGGCTAGGCATCTCCTGCTATCTAAAACTGTTGTCAATACAAAGTTTCCTTCATAATAGCTAGGTTCAAATGCTTATCCAGTCATCATGCCTGTTGTGATGTCCGTGCATCTACTGATGTGGCACAAAATATATTTTTTCGGGTCTTGTAATAACAACAATTACTTTCCAAATAATAACAGACGAAGCATTGGACATGGTATAGTTCACACGCAAGCCCGACATTCCAAGTTCAACTTCCACATCAAACTCATGTTCACATATATCTGCACATTCATACATAATGTCCACAACCATGATTCAATTCAAAGCCAAGAAAATGTGAGGAGAGTTATAAATAAAGAAAAACCTCTACTAGTTCCTGCTACCATTGCGAGCACAACAAGTCAAGACCATGCGTAAAATAATTATATATTAGTCATTTTTTGTGTTCTAAAATGCCTGCCGGCTCGTGGAAGGACGTGTTCTTTGGCACTGCATGATTCAACGAAGGGCAGGCAGTCTTAAGCTGGTTGCACGCGGCGAGGAGGCGTGCTCAGCCGGGCCTGCAACGAGTGGGGCCCTCTTGGCCGGCGCGCCGGTTCAATGCCTACACTATGAGAGGTCGCTTCCGTGTCAGAGCAATCACTCCCTCCAGTCCTTTTTTGTTTGGGTATAACAAAACCTCGTTTTCCATTCACATTTTACAAGTAAAATTCGTGGACAAACTTTGACCCAAAATACGATGGGGACTACTAAACCAGAATGGAGGTAGTAGTTTTTTTTAATCAAAGAAGGGTTTCCTGTTCCGATTTTCATTACTGAAAACCAGCATCTAAATCTAAACCATAGTATTTTCCCTAGAACTACTAGGTTCAACATCTCACAACATAAATCCATACAACCATACGCCAAGGAGGTACGTAGTACTATGAATTCCATTTTCGCTCCATACCAATCATTCTAAAAACTACTTAGTACTTATAACGCGCCATTGAAAATCGGAACTCTTAGCCGCGCTAAAAAATGATATTTTAAACGTGGCTACTCGTTCTGTGGCAACTGGCAAGCCACCGCGCTCCAAGTCATTCACCTGTGGTCCCGACCATCAACTCCTACGGATCAAATTATCAGGCGAGCTGACTATTCCTACAAAGGTGCTCCACCACATACCCGGTACCCGTGAATGCAACAATCGTGCACCTAGGGTTTTAGGGTTTATTTGTTAACATTGCCTTTATGTAACACTCATGTGTGCGAGACAGTGAGAGGCCTACTGCGTGCGTGCGCCTCTTCTCTTCGTATATGTACTCCACCATTTGTCTGGTGCCCAAAAAATTATAATAACTACTAGCAATGTGCCAATGCGTTGCCACACCATCAAAGTAGATTAATACATATTCACCAATTTGATAGAAAAAAAGTCTAGTTTTGAAATACGTATATCACTAAAAATATGTTATGTTTCACTCAAAATATATTCCTTTGGCGGTTTTGATGAGATAAGGGAGGAATGTTGTTCATTTCAAGATTCGAGAAGTGGTATATGTCTAATTTCTACTCTTACTAGCAAGATGCCCGTGCATTGCACGGAACATCAAGATCTTGTGGGAGAAAAGGATGAACAAGGGAAGGCCTTATCTGCGAATGTGGTAAAGAGTGTGGGTAAATTGCCATATTTTCCTTCCTATCCGTTAGATATAAATCGGACGACCTACATTGCAGGATGGCAGGCCCACCATCATCACTAACTCTGTTTTTTATCCCTACTATTATAAAAATCATTGTCGGTGATGATCGTGTGCCTGCCATCCTGCAATATAGGCCGTCTGATCTATATCTGACGGATAGGAAGGAAACTATGGCAATTTTGCAAAAAGATACCCACACCCTTCTCCACATTTCCAAATAAGGCCTTCTCTCATACATCCTTTTTCCCCATAAGATAAACTACTCATACAAATGCATCTTGATGTTCCGTGCAACGCATGGGCATCTAGCTAGTTGTTGCAAAAAGCACATGTGTGTGTGAGAGAGAGGGAGAGTGGAGGAGGACAGAGTGCATGTGTGACAAAGACACAAGGAGTGTGTTTGCGATAGGTATCAGCCTAAAATGAGGCGATACTGTGTGTGTGCACAATCGAGAGGGCGTGTCTCAAGAAGGGAAGAAAAATCTACATAGATACAAGGAGCGGGAGAGAGACATGTATGCGATAGTGGAAGTACGAGTGTGCGGGTGTATAAACCTATCTATAGGCTAGCTGATAAATGTTTGTGAGAGAAATACGAGTCGGGGTGCGAAAGCGAGAGTTTTGTGTGTGAGAGAGAGAGACGGTAGTCGAGAAGGGGAATGGAAGCAGGGGTTGTGTGTGTGTGTGTCTGCGAGAAAGAGAGGGGGGGTTGTCTGATCGGTAAACAAATGAATAATGTCAGTCTAGGATGGAGACGAAAAGGAGACCGCAACAAATGTTGTGTCTACAGGATCGAGAGAGAGAGAGAGAGAGTAATTTTAGTGTTATGAGTCATATGTAGAGACATATAGGGTGTGTGAGAGAATCCCATAGAGAGAAAGACAAAGTGAAAGACGAGTGGAGACTGTGTGTGTGTGGCGGTGAAAAAGAAAGCTTAGGTACTGTGTGATACCATAGAACAGTAGATACGTGAGAGATAATGAAAACCGTGTAATGTATAATGATAAGGAGAGTGTGACACTTCTCAAGGGAGACGTCGAGAGACCATGTTTGCGAGGATAGGAGAAACATGAAGTGGCCGTGCGGGTGAGCTAGAGAAAAGAGAGTGATAGCTACATGAAGGAGCATGCATGCGAGAGAGATGGGCGTGAAAGGAGTGAACATAAAAGGGATTCAAATATTTGAATTCGAGATGATGATACATGTAATCCATACTCGAACCAAAATTGATCTATCAAACATGCATACTCATATGAATTCATGCACATCTATGTTATTTAATATGTAAATATTACTGATCTATACATTTTAGTAAAACATAATTTGGTTAAAAAAAATTGAATTCAACCTTAAGATTTTGAGATCATTGTATTTCTAAAACATATTATACATATAAAGGAGCAGAATTCTTTGTTGTGCTTTTGAAAGTATATATAAAAAATGATGTATATAGAATTTAATTCCAATTGAAAATGGATCCTGCCCGAAAAAATAGAATACAAACGGGATTCGAATTGAGTTGGCACGGGATAAATTGACAGCACACTAACCATTGATACTTATGAGTTCTTGATATGTAATCCAGTGGTGTCATGATGCTGCCAACTCCTTCACAATGTCATTTCCTGCCATGTCTTGACCTGAACAATACCATATTGTGTTCATGCAATTTTAAACTATGTCACTTTATTCGTTAGTAAGAAATTTGATGAGTTGTCAGCACTGATACTTTTATGTGCAAAACCTCTCATCTGTCTGCTTGTTTATCTTTCAGAGTGAGGAAGATATAAGTGTTGAACAAGCACAGTCTCATCAGCTTGCTCAGCTGCTTGGGCTACAGCTCCCCAGCATGGCTAACCTTTCTTGAACTCTATTGAAGTGCTGTCGGTTTTGTATATTATTTTGTCTGCGTGTTTATTTGCACTGGTGGCGATCTTTGATGCCCAGTGTATGTAATCTGCTGTCATCTTGTGCTTTATTATCATAGTGGTGAATTTGATGCCCAGTGGAAGTAATATGCCGTAATTTCATTATTGTATAGTCTAGGTTTTTTCTTTTTCACGATGCTACAGTTATTTTACTGTATATATATCCTGTCTTCGCAGTAAGCCGACCAAACTATAAAATTAAGGTACATAATCGGGCCATCATGCAATCATGATGTATGATCCGCATCATGGGCCCCATCATCTTTGTGCGTTAAAAGGCCAAAAGTAACTGGCCCACTAGTAGATTCTGGCCTTTAATAGGCGAGTAACCCCCGGCCCTCTTTTCGCAAGAAAACTCAATGGGCTTTCAGGAGGCTGAGAAGTAGGTTGGGCACTCAAGCGTCTTTGAATAGCTCACGGGCGGCAAAGAGTCCGAAATGGACCCCGACCCATGATTGTGCGAATCAAATCACAAGCTTTTAACAGGCCAAAATTGTCTCGGTCCTTGTTTGGCACAATCAGATATCGGCTGCGAGCAGGCCGGATGCAAACCGGGCGGTAGTTAGGCACAACTATATGACGGGATTTTAACAGGCCGAAATTAATATAGGGCCGAAATGTTAAACGGGCCCTTAACCGGCCGAAACTAATATTAGGCCGAATTACTAAACTGGCCTTTAGCAAGTGGGCCCAAAAGCATAGCGTCCAGTTGACAGGACGAATCTGATATGGGCCACAATTTAGCCCAAAGCCTCTTAAAGGGCCAGACCTGATCTGGGCCGTAATTTGGCCCAGAACGTGGTAGGCTTTTAATGGGCCGGATCTCATATGGGCCATTATTAGGCCCGAAACATGGTAGGCCATTAATGGACCGGATCAAATATGGGGCGGCATTTGGCCCAAAACATGGCAGCCAATTAATGGGCTGGCCTACTAGGGTCCTCAAAATCTTGTTGGCCTACAGCTGGGCCGGCCATTAATGTCGGCGAAATCTTGCGGGCCTTTAGCTGGGACGGCCCATTATGATCCGCAATAATCTTGTGGTCCTTTACTTGGGCCAGCCCATTATGGCACACAAACATCTTGTGGGCCTTTACCTGGGCCGGCCCATTATGGGCCGCAAAATCTTGTGGGACTTTAGCTGGGCCGGCCCATTATGGTCCACAAAATCTCATGGGCCTTTAGCTGTGCTGGCCCATTATTGTCCACAAAATCTTGTGGGCCTTTAGTTGGGCCGGCCCATTTAAACTTGATGGGCTGATCCACGTGTCAACATATCATAGGCGCGTCTCGCCCATTGGATGAGTGACACCTGTGCCAAACGCGGAGCTGACACGTGTCTACTCCAACCAATGATAATTTTACACGTGGAAAACCCCCATTGGTCGGGGCTGTTAACAGGTTATCGGATCCAAAACCCGACCCGATAGCTTAATGGCGTTCCGTTACGGTGGATGCCACGTGTCGGTCACCCTTGACGAAAGCACTTCTGTGACGCGCGATTTGTCGTCATGGAAGTGGAAACTTCCATGATGATAATTTTGGTAACGTCATGGAACACTCCTACGACAGCACAGGTATGACTATCTTGATTCTGTCATAAAATCGTCATGGATGTACATGCATGACAAAAAACACGACCTACTGTGACAAACACGTATCATCACAGAAATGTATTTTTTTGTAGGGAGTAGAGGGAGTGCCTCGTCAACACGTGCATGACCATTGACTCACTTACTGGTGGGTCCCAGTGTAACACCCAGATGTAACTTTCCATAATTATAACTCCAACTCTTGCCATTTCCGGCTATGTGCTATGTTTTTTCCTCCGTGGTTGGGTTTATGTCTTTCGTTTTGCATTTTTTCATGTCATGCATCTAATCTCATATCATCATGCGCATTGTATCTGCATGTTTTAATAAAATTTGCAGCCGCTCGTAGTTGCCGCCCCCCGCTTCTCTCCATTGCCTTCGTTGACCATTTTGAGACCAACCGTGTTTTCAATTCCCTCTTGTCAAACCCCCCTCGCGCGTGTCCGAAACTTACCCGAACCCAACCCGCTCAGTCACCACCATTGCATTCGGTTCATCCCCAAATATCTATAAAACATCTCTGTTTTCTTATTTGGACCCTCTAGCCTATTTTTCTCGACCGTCCGATTTCAATCGGACGTACCGGGTTAACCCTGCCCTAATCCCCTTGCTATATAAATATGACCAACCCTAGATTTGAGGAGTGTTGTCCCATCGTTCCCTCACCCGCCGCCACCACTCCACCAATCCCCCTCGGGATCCATCCCTCCCCAACCATCGCTCGCCACCTACAGCCTCCAGATCCCCTCGCCCTCCACCTCGCTCGATCCAGCGCCTCCCCTGTCCCTCCTCGATTCCCACCGAACCACCCAATCAATCCATCAATCCAACATCGTTGATCCCTCGATCCAGGAGCTCTTGCCCGAGGCTCCGAGCTTCTCTACCTCCACGAACACGAGCACCCATGGCCTTGTGCCCCTGCTGTCCTAGCAACAACAGCAACAACCTCGCTGGAGTCGCCACCGAGGCTTCAGCCATGCCCGTTGTCGGTGTCAAAACCGGCGGATCTCGGGTAGGGGGTCCCGATCTGTGTGTCTAAGGCTAATGGTAACAGTAGGTAGGGGACACGATGTTTTACCCAGGTTCGGGCCCTCTCGATGGAGGTAAAACCATACTTCCTGCTTGATTGATCTTGATGATATGAGTATTACAAGAGTTGATCTACCACGAGATCATAGAGGATAAACCCTGGAAGCTAGCCTATGATGATTATGATTGTTCTTGTCCTACGGACTAAACCCTCCAGTTTATATAGACACCGGAGGGGGCTAGGGTTTACACAGAGTCGGTTACAAAGAAGGAGATCTAACATCCGGATCGCCAAGCTTGTCTTCCACGCAAAGGAGAGTCCCATCCGGACACGGGACGAAGTCTTGAGTCTTGTATCTTCATGGTCCAACAATCCGGCCAAAGTATATAGTCCGGCTGTCCGGATACCCCCTAATCCAGGACTCCCTCAGTAGCCCTTGACCCAGGCTTCAATGACGATGAGTCCGGCGCGCAGTTTATCTTCAGCATTGCAAGGCGGGTTCCATCTCCGAATACTCCAAAGTAAACCTCGAACACTTAAATTGTGTCCGGCTCTGCAAGGCGATTTTCACATACCACCATAGAGAGAATGATTATTCCAAAAATATAATCTGCTGACAACATTAGATAACGTGCCATCACACCATGGTCAAGTCACTATTCGAACCGTTTTCCCACAACCAGCCACCACACATATTGCGAGGCGGCTTCCTCGGCACGTCTTGTCGAAGCAGAGATCATGTCCCCTTATCACAGGATTCTCATCAATACGGGTACGGGTAACCCCACCACGCCATCAATTGTGGCGCTTGGGAAATAAGCGATTTTCCACGGGCGAGTAGGGAGGTGCACCGTTTTCGTCGCCTCTATAAAGGGATAAGGATCCCCCATTTTTACCCACGCCTTCTTCCTCCTTTCCTTATCCATTTTCGCACCCTCGAGCTCCAGCGCCCTAGTTCACGCCTTCTCTGCACAGCCAAACATGTCCGGAGCGGGAGGCAAGTGGGTGGCCTCCACCGTCAAGGAGGAGAACATTGCGAAGCTCCGGGGCAGCCGGATACTTGGCCGCATACATTGCGCACCGGCTCCCGGACGCAGGGCAAATCATTCCGACTCCGGGACCCCACGAGAGGGTCGTGTTCCTCGCCCATTTCGTCCACGGAATGGGATTTCCACTTCATCCCTTTGTCCGCGGGCTCATGTTTTAATATGGGCTGGACTTCTATGATCTAGCTCCAAATTTCGTCCTCAACATCTCGGCGTTTATCGTTGTGTGCGAGGCCTTCTTCCACATCAAGCCCCACTTCGGCCTGTGGCTACGAATCTTCTGCGTGAAGCCAAAGATCGTGAGCGGCCAGCAAGCGGAGTGCGGAGGCGCCATGGTGGGAATGATGCCCAATGTTACCTGGCTTGACGGCTCCTTCGTGGAGACCGTGATAGGGTGGCAATCGGGGTTGTTCTACATCACTGAGCCGCGCGACGCCAACTGGGCGGCGGCCCCTGAATTCCGATCCGGATTCCCATGCGGCTCACTTCCTGGGAAAAGAAGGGCCTGGCCTGGGGTGAACCTGTGGAGCTGAGAGGACTTTAGAACTGCATTAAAAATATGATGGACAAGAAGATCAAACTTGTCAACTTGGTTGAGGTCATGCTCTTCCGCCGAATCCTTCCGTGCCAAAGACGGGCATTCAATCTGTGGGAGTTCGATCCGGCCAAACACCAGACACTTCCAGAGCTTGACGGCACGACACACAAGGACGCATGGAAGGTGCTATTCAAGGCCTCTGAAATACCTCCTCCCACATCCGAGGACCGCGGACTCCACGCCACGCGGCTCGCCCATCCGGTGAGTTTTCTAACCATCACCAGATGTACATTTCCCAGCATACTCATGAGAGGATTTTAAGTCATCGTGTGTATTTAATCAGGATTACATGGTGACAGCTGTCAGGACCCCGACTCAATGCCACATCGATCTAGCATGTAACACCTCATATCACTTTGCGGCCTCACGCACGGTATTCCCACGGTTGTCGCCTTACCTTTGCCCGGGACCGTTTGCGCCTTTTGGCACACGTATATGATAGTGTCGCTAGCATCCATATGATAAGGAGCCCGGGCTGACATGGCTAGTCGTAAACCCAAAGTGGCACAAACTTACAGGACAGCATCCATGACCCGGCATCGAGCGTGTCGGTCATCGGCCGAGTGAATCCGGTGTAGCACTGGGCTAGCAGACTCCGGTGAACCGGGCAGAAGCGGGCTAACAGGACTCGGTATTCATCGCGTGACATTTCCGAAGGACGGACACGAGAGCGAAGAAGGACATATGCCGGCCAGCCTAAGTGTTAGGAGCAGAGCAAGCTACCATGGCTCGGTGGAATCACTAGGAGACATTTCGTAAGAGAGGCTACTAAAGATAAACAACTAGATAGTCGATCCCACACATACCAAGCATTTCAATAACATACACACAATATGCTCGACATGTGCAAATACAACATGGCATCACAACATGACTCTACGACTCAAGTATTTATTCATTAGGCTCCGAGGAGCGAGATATTACAAACATGGGTCTCACGACCCAACATTCAGAGCATACAGATCAAGCACATGCGGAAGCTTAATATGTCTGAGTACAGACATCTACAAATGAAAAAGGCTTAGAAGCCTGACTATCTACCAGATCCTGCCGAGGGCACAAGATCGTAGCTGAGGTAACAAGCTAAATGTCGAAGTCCACGTGGAACTACTAGTGAGACTGAAGTCTCTCTGCAAAAACATAAAATAGGCAAACGTGAGTACAAATGTACCCAGCAAGACTTACATCGTAACTATCTACATATGCATCATTATCAACAAAGGGATGGTGGGGTTTAAGCTGCAGACAAGCCAGCTTTGACTCGGTGGCTATCTGAACTACATCGCAAGTAACTCTTTTGAGGTGGCGCACGAGTCCACATATTCACCATATCAATACACCACTATGGATCCGCCCCGTCTCCCTCACGAGCGCCATCCATAGCACTCACACTTATCTTGCGTATTTTAGAGTATCCACTTTCACTTGTCTATGAAGCTGTATAAGGGTCCCGGTTTCCATATCCGAGGAATCCGGCTATTGAATAGATAATGATAACCCTGCAGGGTGTACTTCTTCACACGCTCTCGCCACTTACCGCCATGTACACGTCATGTATCTCGGCAACCTTCAAGCGGAAGCCTGGCGAGGGTGTCGGCCACGGCCTACCTAAACACTCAAGTCTCTCGTCCAGGTTTATCGCCTATTCGGGTTCCATCCGCAAGGAGATCCGGCCGGGGTGTCGCTCACGGCCCCAAACGATGTGAGCAGGGTTCCCAAGCCCACCTCGACGGGTAGATCTACGCTTGGTACACCGTGCCACGGTGCCTAATCATCCCAAGCCCACATGCGGGTGCCACTTGGTAGACTACTAACACTACCTACAAACACCGAAACTAGTTGCAACTCCCGGACAGAGAACAAGGGTAATTAAGAAGCCGAGAGGGTCAATTAAGGATCCCAATGTGTGGTAGTAGCTGTTCATGGATCACAAACACGAACTCAGTTCTCGAGGGCGGCTGCAATGAGACAACCCACCATGTACTCCTACATGGCCTCTCACCGCTACCTTTACCAAATCGTGTTCACCCATTTAGCTCTCAACAGTAGGACATGTTCACACACCTCCAATTCATTCCCGATGAATCAGACCTGACACAACTCTAAGCAATAGCAGGCAAGACAAACAAGCATGAATGAGTAGGCACATCAGGGCTCAAACAACTCCTACTCATGCTAGTGGGTTTCATCTATTTCTTGTGGCAATGACAGTCATGCGAGAGGATAAAGGGTTCACTACCGCAGCAAGTAACAGATATGTCGTTGTTGTCCTAATGCAGTAAAAGAGAGCGGGAGCGAGAGAGTGGGATTGTATCGGAATGAACAAGGGGGTTTTGCTTGCCTGGCACTTCTGAAGATAGTATATCTCTTCATCGGTGTCATCGAACTCATCGTCGGTACCATGTCTACTGAGGGGGGAACAATTACCGGCAACAGAAAGGGAACACAATCAATGCAATGCAACTATATGATGCATGATCATGACATGATGAATGTGTTTGACCTAATGCAACTAGGAACAGAAAGGTTTGAGCTAATTTGAACCAAGGGTTCAAATTCAAACTCAAGTTATGAATTTATAACGTGCATTATCATGTTTTGGTATGAACAGCAAGGTTAAGTTGCTTTATCATGCATGAAACCAGTACCAATGGATAGATTGGATTTTTCTGATCATTTTTCATATATAATTTATTTGATTTGGAGCTACGGTTGATTTTCTATGAATTTTTGAAGTTTGCAACATTTTCTGGAATTTTCTATATAAGAATAAATCCAGAAAATAAGTTACTGCGTCAGCATGACATAGATATGACGTCAGCAGGTCAACTGGGTCGGCCAGGTCAAACCTGACCTGTGGGACCCATACGTCAGTGTCACAGGGCTGTTTAGGTCGCTGACATGTGGGACCGGTCAATGTTGACTTGACTAAGTCAAAATCGACATGTGGGGTCCTGATTAGCACTAATCTAAGCGAAAAATTAAACTAACCTAATTAGGCTCGGGGCCCACTGGCGGTGGCACTAGGGTTGGTTTAGCTGGGTCATTAGTGGTTAACGGCGTGCCACGTCACCGCCACCGGAGTTTAGCGGCGGCGATCATGGCCGACAACGGAGATGCGATGTGCTCGCCACGGAGCACCATTCGACGTGTGGTTTGCTCCTACGGGTGGTGAAGATCGCCACATCCAAGCGGGCGGCGGCAATGGTTGTGGTGAATGGAGCTTCGCCGGAAGCGAGCTCATGGCGGCGCCGGAGTTGGTGCTCCGCAGTTTAGCGTTGTAGTGCACGGGAGGGGAGCTGGTGTGTATTAGGCTCGGGTGAGGTGTGGAGCGCGTCTCCTGCTCGGGAGTGAGCTACGGTGGCTCTGGCCTCGTCGCACCATCGCCCGGCGAGGAGCTCACGGCCGGTGGGAACGGCGGTTGTAGGACGAATTAGGCGACGGGGTATGGGGGAAACGGTGCAGAGGCTCACCGCGGTTGGATCAATCCCCATTTCAAGTTAAATAAAATTTAAACATGATGCACACATGAAGCTAGCCTAGTGCAAAGCCAGAAGCTAGGGATGTGACAACAGCGGAGCGGATTGACTGTCCGGATCCACTGCCGGAAAATCCAGCAACAGCTCTCCCGACGGAGATGCTAGTCCCAGCGCCTTACATGTGCCAGAAAAGAAGGCCGAAAAGAAGGCCACAGGGACCAGGAAGGGTCTTCAGCGTAACGTCACACCAGACGCCTCGTCCGAAGACGATGAGGCACGCTCCTCCCACGAAGGGGAGGGGGAGAAGAAAAGGGCCGCCCCATCCGGGGAGGCCGAAGGGTCTAAGAGGGAGGCCCTGGGGACCAGGAAGGGTCCCCGGCGCAAGGCCGTCATAGACTTGTCGTCCGAGGACGACGAGGCAGATTCCTCCCGTAGAGGCGGGGGGAAACACGAAGGAACTCCGCCTCCCCACGTTGGGGAGGAGAACAAAAGGAAAGCCGCCCTGCAAGGGCAGGCTAGGACGCCAAAGAAGGGAAAGGCGTCCCTTCCGATCATTCCACCACGGGGGCTTACAGCGAGGAGGAGTGGCTGCAGAGGGGCAAGCCCTTGGTGAGATCGTCAGTATCCGCACTCTGTAATACTTTAGTGCGACTTCACTTCATAATTTGTTATAATGCCAAACACGTATATGCAGTCCGGCCAGGGCTCATCCCGAGGTATCCTCTTCGGATGGGTCTCTGGGCGATTCGGTGATGAATTCGCTCCCGACGGCCACCTCCCCTCGGCTCGCAGATGACACGGAGGTGTGGTCCCAAATGGTACTAGAGCAGGGGGAGGCGGCTCTGGAGACGCCCCAAGGCGAAATTCCAGACGCTGGGCACATGGGGAGTAAGATCCCCACATATTATGCTGATGAGAGCCGCAACAAGTTGGGCTCCCGGCCGGACACTGTACTAGAACCTCCAAAGGTTCCAGATTCGGGTAGGTAGCCCCTCGCTAAGGAGGGCGAGCCAGCCATGCCGTTGACTTCCGTTGCACGAGAGGCGTCGGATAGTCTGCTGGAAGTGCTTCGCGGTGCTTATATGGATGAAGAGCACCTTACTCTAATGATTGCGGTGATTCAGAAGGTTCAGTCTGCCAAAAGCGGGTTGACCGAAGCCTGCACCAGCCTCCTGACAAGTTTTGAGGTAAGTAATCAAAAGTGTGAGGAATTATCACCCAATAGATAGTAGTCCCTGATACTCTGTTTGGTGTTCGGAAAGAAAAGCCAACCGGATCGTCAATTGTAAACCGCAGGAGTCTAACAGTATGTGTCTATGTGAATAAGCAGGCAGTGCTGCTTGCCGCTGCTGCCCGCACAGTAGAGGTCACCAGACTCAAACAGGACCTGGAGCAGGCCGAAGAGGAGCTCAGTCTCACGAAGAGGCAGCTCGAAGAGAACAAAGGTGAGTGATACCCCGTTCACATATCATATAGAGGAGAAAAAATTGGTGACATTAACAATAAAGCGTCATGATTTTGTAATAGGGGCCACGACCGAAGTGGCGGCCCTGAAGAAAGCGCTATCCGAGGCCGAAGACAAGGCGGACACGGAGCGCATTGAGCGTGAAAAGCAAGATGCTATGGTGGGCGAGGTACAGCAAGAGCTCCAGGAGCTCGACAAGAAGTTCGTGTCCTTGGAGCGTGACTTCAAGATGAAAGAGTCTGAGCTTGCGAAGGCTCTTTTGAGCATGAAAGATGCCAAGGCCGAAGCCCAAAAGGCCCAGCAGGAAATCCAGGCGGCCAAGAAGATAGCGGCGGGTAAGGCATTCATTATGCAAAGCAAGCATGTGGAGGAGAGATTTCTTTTACTTACCCGAATTCGGAGCTCTCCAGGGGCATTCGCAGATCTGCCATGCAGCATATCGGATGCCACGGAGTTCTACCGCGTCAAGGCGGAGCTCAGCGGTGAAGCTGTTACGTCCCG
Source organism: Aegilops speltoides (assembly GCA_021437245.1). Lineage (NCBI taxonomy): Eukaryota > Viridiplantae > Streptophyta > Magnoliopsida > Poales > Poaceae > Aegilops > Aegilops speltoides. The sequence goes on along the minus strand of CM038143.1, from coordinate 273,340,049 downwards.
GTATCTTGGAGCCAAACACCCAATGCCTCTGAGTGACCAACTGAAGCAATTGGTTGAACTCCACAGGGCGGCCGAAGTGGCCATGAAGGATTTCATAGTCCGGATGTGGTCTGGTGAGCCCCTGCCCGCTAGCTACTTCAGCCTTATAAAGCGGATGGTAAATGCCTATCCGTGGCTTGAAGTTATCAAGCGATCCGTTTGCATTGAGGGTGCCCACCGGGCCTTTCCCGTGCGAAGATGCATTTGGCCAAGCTGGATGCAAAGAAGCTGGTGAAGGATGGACCGCCAGAGGGCAAGGTGCATCGCTACCCCGAGAAATATTATGATGGCATTATGAAAGGCGCTCGCCTCGTGGCCGATGAATGTACCAAGGACACAATTTTCGAGTGAATGTACTCATGTCCTCTTTGTAATATTAAAGCGAATTTGTTTGCACCATGTGGCGCTTTGTTGATTTAAAATATTACCTTCTGTGCGGCTGTTTATAAAATTCTGAGAGTAGGCCAGTCGTCGGCTTCCGCCCCCACGTAACTAGTACCGGCGTGTTCGTGGAAAACCTAGACACTCTATATCCAAATTTTGGTCCTTGAAGGAGGTGTTTGGCGCAGCGAACAAGGCAATCAGACTATGCGGCTTTATAACTCTCACTTAGCCATAGAAGTATACAATTTTAAATTTCGGCGAAGCCCCTAGAATTCGGAAAGCCGAATTGGGGCGCTATACACGCCTAAATCGGACAAGGCCGATTCCTCGCCTAAAGCGGAAAAGATCTTTAAGGATTTATGACCTCTCGAACAGCGACCAGCTCTTGCCGCATCATGACAGTCAGTTTCGGCTTTCTCTACTGAGGTGCTCGTCCGGAAGAACCGGGACACAATCGCAGTAGTTCTCCCTACGCTACCTTAGCCGATATAACGGAATGTAAGGTACCAAAACAAGGGAGACGGGCAAACCCAACTATTGGCCCAAGACATAATTTGGAGATGATTCATATAATGCTATAAGTTCGGGGTGTCGTACTGTCGAAAGTGTTCAGACTTATCTTGCCGTATTATGGGGCACCGTAAGAAGCCCCTGGCAAACTGAACGTACCAAAGTGTACGGATTCAATACTAAATAAACATTTATAGGGAAAATGTGAAGATAGGAATAATAAGTTGATGCTATATATTATTTCCCATTGATAAATAATACGTCCAAGCGTATGTGTACAATTAATGCATTAAGAAGAAGCAAATAGGACTATTTGACATGTCCTATCCAAGGGCGGGCCGCATGTGGGTATGTAAAACAGGTATAACGATTATTGACAGATACCACCTGGGTATTCCCTGTGTGCGTAAAGCCTTTTGCCTCCTTGGTTTTCTCTCCTGTGATCAGCCCGATGATCTGGTCTTCTGAGGGCGCTGCCCGAAAGTAGGGTCCTGAAAGAGAAGGAAGGTTATTTAAAGTATGTGGCAGTTGAACCGCACTCTGGACCGCGTCACCGTTGCACCTCCGCCTATGCCCATGGTATTTTGAGTGCGTAATTGGGTACGCGCGGCACAAATGCTGCCTGAATGGGGCTAGGGCGGAGGGCGGACTACTAGTCGTGCTCTTGGCGTGCCTGGCGATCCGTTGCAGGGTACTCCGGACTCGCTTGACGGTGTTCGGGGTTGTTGTCGCCGGATTGGTGGTTTGCCGGAGAAGGCTGCTTTGTACTTCTGTCGCGAGGGCCGCAGTGTGCTCTTCTGTACAGAGAGAGCGGTCTGTGTTTCCATTGACTGTTATAACCCGCGAGGTCCTGGCATCTTGAGCTTGAGGTATGCATAGTATGGTACCGCATTGAATCGAGCGAATGCGGTTCGTCCAAGCAGTGCATGATAGCCACTACGGAAAGGGACAATATCGAAGATTAACTCCTCGCTTTGGAAGTTATCCGGGGATCCGAAGACCACTTCCAATGTTATGGAGCCCGTACACCGGGCCTCTACTCCTGGAATTACACCTTTGAAGGTGGTTTTGGTGGGCTTGATCCTTGAAGGATCGATGCCCATTTTGCGCACTGTGTCCTAATAAAGCAGGTTCAGGCTACTTCCACCGTCCATGAGGACTCGCGTGAGGTGGAATCCGTCAATGATTGGGTCTAGGACCAATGCGGCTGAACCGCCGTGACGGATGCTGGTAGGGTGATCCCTACGATCAAAAGTGATCGGACAGGCTGACCATGGGTTGAACTTTGGGGCGACTGGCTCCATCGCATAGACGCCCCTTAATGCTCGCTTTCGTTCCCATTTGGGAATGTGGGTGGCATAGATCATATTGAACGTTTTCACCTGGGCAGGAAATTTCTTCTGTCCACCCATGTTCGGACGCCTGGGCTCCTCGTCATCGTCGTTGTGCAGCCCCTTGTCCTTGCTCTCGGCATTTATTTTGCCGGCCTGTTTGAACACCCAGCAATCTCTGTTAGTGTGGTTTGCTGGCTTTTCAGGGGTGCCGTGAATTTGGCACGAGCGATCAAGTATGCGGTCCTGACAGGACGATCCCTGATTGTTTCTTTTGAACGGCTTTTTCCGCTGACCGGATTTTGAGCCACTGAATCTGGTGTTGACGGCCGTGTCTTCGCTGTTGTCGCCATTGTTCCGACGCTTGTGTCTATTGCGCCGTGGCTTGCCGTTACTATCGCGGACATTTGAAGTGTCGGAGGATCTAGGCGTGGTGCTACTTCGAGCTTACCAGCTGTCTTCGCCCGCGAAGAAGCGGGTCATGAGTGTCGTGAGGGCTGCCATGGACTTCGGTTTTTCTTGGCCGCGGTGTCGGGCGAGCCACTCGTTGCGTATATTATGCTTAAAGGCCGCCAAGGCTTCGGCGTCCGGACAGTCAACAATTTGGTTCTTTTTAGTTAGGAACCGAGACCAGAATTTCTTGGCTGACTCTCCGGGCTATTGGGTGATGTGACTCAAGTCGTCAGCATCCGGTGGTCGCACGTAGGTGCCTTGGAAGTTGCCGAGGAACACGTCGTCCAGGTTTTCCCAACCGCCGATGTAATTTGCCGGCAGGCTATTCGGCTAGTGTCGGGCCGATCCTTTTAGTTTAAGGGGAAGATACTTGATGGCATGTAGATCGTCACCGCGGGCCATGTGAATGTGGAGAAGGAAATCTTCGATCCATACTGCGGGGTATGTTGTGCCATCGTATGATTCGATGTTTATGCGTTTAAACCCTTCTGGGAATTCATGATCCATTACTTTGTCTTTGAAGCAGAGGGGGTGTGCGGCGCCTCTATGTCGGGCTATATTGCTACGCAGTTTGAATAAGTCTGGTTGGCTATGTTCGGCCTGGCTGGACTTGCTGATAGTGTATCCGGCATGACGATCATCGTCACGTGTTGGGGCGCGCCCCCGTGATCCGTAGATCGATCTTGGCTGTCCTGCCTTGTTTTCGAGTATGTCTCGCAGGTCCTGCCTATTACCCCGGGCCGTAGTGTATTGGCGTGGGGGTGTGGGCTGGTATTTGGGCTGATACGCCGTTTTATCCCGGCCACGAGGTGGCCGATCAGCCTCGTCATGTGCTGGTAGTATAGGCTCCTCCTCGAGTTGAGGTAGCAACTTGTACTTTGGGTAACCTTTGGTGTGGCGCTCGAGTCCATATTCCTCGGCTGCCAGGATTTCAGTCCATCTATCTGTGAGCAGATCTTGATTAGATTGGAGCTGCTGCTGCTTCTTTTTCAGGCTCCTCGCAGTGGCCATAAGCCGGCGCTTGAAGCGCTCCTGCTCTACGAGATCCTCAGGCCCGCCGAATTCATCGTCGCCAAGGCTCACCTCGTCTTCGGAGGGGGGCATGTAGTTGTCCTCCTCCGGGTATCCGTCCATTGCCTGTTCGTCTGGGCTGACCTAGCCGTCTTCGTGTTCGGCCTGATCGAAGGCAGGCTGATCGGGGTTGTATTCATCTTCGGCACCATCCGGATTGTTTTCGTCTCCTGTGCCGGTATTGCTGTGGCGGGGCTTGGAGTAGTGCTGATGACGCCCATGCTTCGGCTTATTCCTTGAGGGGTTATCCTCCATTGCCTCATCGCCATTGGTTTCTTTCGGAGTGTCCACCATATATATATCATACGAGGAGGTGGCTGTCCAGCGCCCCGTGGGTGGTGGTTCCTTTTTTCTCCTGCATCGTCATCCACACCGTCGATGTCTTCAGAGTCGAAGTCAAGCATGTCAGTGAAATCATCGACAGTGGCAATGAAGTGGGTGGTGGGTGGGTAACGAATTTTCCCGTCGCCTGCTTCCCACTCGAGCCGGACATAGTTCGGCCAAGAGTCTCCTGACAGAGAGAGAGAGAGACTTTAATGAGTTCAGCATGTCGCCAAAGGGCGAGTGCTGGAAGATATCCGCCGCGGTGAACTCCATTACCGGAGCCCAACCAGATTCGGCGGGATCGGGGGCGCGCGGTCTAGAACCTACAGCCGGACACGAGTCTGGGGGCCCGGTGACACAGGATTCCTTGTGGGTGGAGTCTGTGTTTGGCTCTACCGCAGATAATTGTGCGGCCTCCAGGGCGGGGTCCATCCACCCATCCTCGGATGACGCGATCTGCCCCATAGGTCCGGAGCTCCTGCAGGTGTGATATCCCAGTATTGTCCGACAGCATGTCTAAGCCATACTCGTCGTGACTATTCGGCGCTCCTGGCATATGCCCGAATCCGTCAAAGATCAAGTCTCCGCGGATATCGGCCGTGTAGTTCAAGTTTCCGAACCTGACCTGATGGCCAGGGGCGTAGCTGTCGATCTGCTCCAGATGTCCAAGCGAATTGGCCCGCAGTGCGAAGCCGCCAAACACGAAGATCTATCCAGGGAGAAAAGTCTCATCCTGGACCGCGTTGTTGTTGATGATTGAAGGATCCATCGAGCCTTGCAGCGACGACATAGAGGAACTCTCAATGAAAGCACCAATGTCGGTGTCAAAACCGACGGATCTCGGGTAGGGGGTCCCGATCTATGTGTCTAAGGCTAATGGTAAAAGGAGGTAGGGGACACGGTGTTTTACCCAGGTTCGGGCCCTCTCGTTGGAGGTAAAACCATACTTCCTGCTTGATTGATCTTGATGATATGAGTATTACAAGAGTTGATCTACCACGAGATCGTAGAGGCTAAACCCTGGAATCTAGCCTATGATGATTATGATTGTTCTTGTCCTACGGACTAAACCCTCCGGTTTATATAGATACCGGAGGGGGCTAGGGTTTACATAGAGTCGGTTACAAAGAAGGGGATCTAACATCCGGATCGCCAAGCTTGTCTTCCACGAAAAGGAGAGTCCCATCCGGACACGGGAAGAAGTCTTGAGTCTTGTATCTTCATGGTCCAACAGTCCGGCCAATGTATATAGTCCGGCTGTTCGGATACCCCCTAATCAAGGACTCCCTCACCTGTGCCCTCCTCCACGCGCTGCTCCGTTGGACCTCTCCTGCAGCCCAAGTCCCTCGCCTCGCACACCCGTCTCCTCTTGCTGATCTTACTCACCACCGGAGCTCCTTCGCCCGAGCACCCATGGAGAGGGCCTCCCGAGCCTCCTCGCGCCATGCCAGCGAGCCCGCCCTGCCGGCGACCTCCAGGTCAGTCCCTCGCGCGCCGTCCTTCTCCTCCTTCCTTCCTTTTTTTCTTCTCTACATCCTCAAATCCCCCTCTCGACTCTCTCTATACATGAATCCATCAAGGCCGCGAGGACCTCCACCACCCGTCCGTCGCACCCAGCCTCCGTTCGCCTCCATGACGTCCCCGTCGCCAAACCCTGCCATCGTTGTCGCGCCCCTACTTCCTCTGCTTCGAAGACGAGTCAGGCGCGCCCCGTGTTGACCCACTGAATTGACCGTGCCAGCGCACGCGTCGAACCGCTACCCTGCGCGTGGCCCAGATCCGCAGGAGGCCCAGCGCGCCGGCCCCGTTGTTTCCCTACAGATCCAGCCCGCCCCACCGCTCCACCGACTGGGCTTGGCCCATGGTGAGCAATCAGCAGCCCTGCTAGCCCTTTGACCTGTTGCAGATTCGGCCCCGTTATGTTTTTTTACCGTCTGCGATTTTGTCTATTATCCAGAGAACTACAATTTTACAGAAAAACCTCAAGCATCATGCATATAATAACTCCACAACCGTGCATCGGATTAAAATATTTTAAACATGTAAAATGCTTAGAATTTCATCTAGTTTCATAATATGCACCTTTCATCCATGTTAAAAATGTTTAACTTGCTGTTTGCATTAATTTGCTAAAATGCCATGTTAAAATGATTGTTTTCATAACTAACTAACCGTAGCTCCATTTTAAATAAACTTTATATGTAAATGGGGTAGAAAAATGCCTAGTTTAACATGGTGCCTTTTATTTTCCTGTTTAAGGACAATAAAATATGGTTTAGGGCAGAACAGTAGCTAATTCAGAATTTGGACATGCGGATTTTCCGGAATTGTTGTTTGTTGTTCCTGCCTCATTTAAACTTGCCTAAATAGTTAGTTTAATTATGCTTCACCTCTTTACATTTTTAACAACATTTAATATTGTTGGGTAGCTTAAGCGAGAGCGAACAAAATAACTCGACTGTGGTGTTTCATCAATATGCAACTCGTTGCATATTGAGCTCCACTTAACTTGTAGTATTGTTTTTGCACTTTGCCATGCATGCGATTCCTCATTAAACCGGACATGCATCATACTTGGTTGGGCATAATGCCATGTTTATGCTTGTGTGTTTACCATGATGTTTGCTGCTCTCCGGTTTGCTTCTCCCGTTAGCTTCGTTTTTGATCCGGAGTTGTGAGGATTCGTTCGACTACGTCCGTTTGTCTTCTTCATGGATTCGGTCTTCTTCCTAGCAGAATCTCAGGCAAGATGACCAGAACACTCGATATCACTTCTATCCTTGCTTGCTAGTTGCTTCGTTCTATCGCTATGTTGCGCTACCTACCACTTGCTATATCATGCCTCCCATATTGCCATGTCAAGCCTCTAACCCACCTTTCCTAGCAAACCGTTGTTTGGCTATGTTACCGCTTTTGCTCAGCCCCTCTTATAGCGTTGCTAGTTGCAGGTGAAGATGAAGTTTGTTCCTTTTTGGAACATGGATATTTGGGGATATCACAATATCTCTTATTTAATTAATGCACCTATATACTTGGTAAAGGGTGGAAGGCTCGGCCTTATGCCTGGTCTTTTGTTCCACTCTTTCCGCCCTAGTTTCCGTCATACCCAACCTTTGTTTTACCATTTGCCACCTAAGCCTTTTTCCCTTGGGGTTTCGCGAGCCCGAGGGTCATCTGTATTTTAACCCCCGGGCCAGTGCTCCTCCGAGTGTTGGTCCAACCTGGGCGATGTCCGGCGCCCCCTAGGCAACTAGGGTCTATGTCAACCCGACGTCTGGCCCATCCGATGTGCCCTGAGAAGGAGATACGTGCGACTCCTATCGGGATTTGTCGCCACATCGGGCGGCTTTGCTGGTCTTGTTTTACCATTGTTGAAATGTCTTGTAACCTGGATTCCAAGACTGATCGGGTCTTCCTGGGAGAAGGAATATCCTTCATTAACCGTGAGAGCTTGTGATGGGCTAAGTGGGGACACCCCTGCAGGGTATAAACTTTCGAGAGCCGTGCCCGTGGTTATGTGGCAGATGGGAATTTGTTAATGTCCAATTGTAGAGAACTTGACACTTGACTTAATTAAAATGCATCAACCGCGTGTGTAGCCGTGATGGTCTCTTTTCGGCTGAGTCCGAAAAGTGAATACGGTTTGGGTTATGTATGAACGTAAGTAGTTTCAGGATCACTTCTTGATCACTTCTAGCTTCTCGACCAATGCGTTGCTTCTCTTCTCGCTCTTACTTGCGTATGTTAGCCACCATATATGCTTAGTGCTTGCTGCAGCTCCACCACCTTACCCTTTTCCTAACCATGAGCTTAAATAGTCCTGATCTCGCGGGTGTGAAATTGTTGAGTCCCCATGACTCACAGATTCTACCAAAATAGTTGCAGGTGTCGAGAATACCAGTGCAAGTGACGCAACCGAGCTCAAGTGGGAGTTCAACGAGGACCTTGGTCGTTACTATGTTTCATTTCTGGATGATCAGTAGTGGAGCCCAGTTGGGACGATCGGGGATCTGGCATTTGGGGTTATCTTCTTTTCATTTGGATTTGATCGTAATTGGTCTTTATGAGTATTTTAAATGATGTATGAATTTATATATGTATTGTGTGAAGTGGCAATTATAAGCCAACTCTCTTTATCCCATTCTTGTTCATTACATGGGATTGTGTGAAGATGCCCCTTCTTGCGACAAAACCTACAGTGCGGTCATGCCTCTAAGTCGTGCCTCGACACGTGAGAGATATAGCCGCATCGTGAGCGTTACAAGTTGGCAATCAGAGCCATCCCCGACTTAGGAGCCCCCCTGCTTGATCGAATCGCTAGCATTGTTGAGTCTAGAACAAAAATATTTTGAGTCTTAGGATTATATATATCGGAGAGTACGATTCTTTTTACTCCTCAGTCCCTTCGTCGCTCTGGTGAGGTCTCCTGACGTAGATGTTTTGACTTTCTTCTCCTCAGATTTCACTAAAAAAAATTTAGGATCACGTGGGTATCTTGGAATCGTTCCGATAGTCTTGTGACGAGAACATTGTTCTTGGTGCCTCCTGACATTTAGGGGTTGTGGCCGTGTCCCGGGGAGTTGAGCTCCGAGGTGTTGTCGTCACAATTTTATCGTTGCAGTTCTGGAATACCTGAGTTTCACCGACATTGGAAATCTCTTTTATGCAGCTGTTGGTGAGATAACCTCAACGCCACCCAGTACTGGGGAGTTCGGGAGTATTGCCATAGCTCGTATAACGGATGCTTTTCGAAGGTTGAGGTACACGATTTCCGAAGGGTTCTTGGTTATGTGTTGACGGATGGATATAGCTGGATGCAGAAATTGTTAGTTTGGGTGAGATATATTGCTTCCCCTGTATCTCGAACACCAGATTGCATAACCAGAAAGTTTCGGGAGTTTTCTAGGTGGGAATTCAAGTAGCTCCTAGAATATCTTTTCTACAGATGCATCATATGGGATTGGGTAAATCTCTATCATATGTATTTGTTCCGGCTAATTCTGCAAGCCAATCCTTTGTTTTGTTTTATTTGTGGTATTCGAGTTGCTTCGATGTCAAGTGTTGAATCCATACCTTTCCTAAACGTTATTGCTATGTGAATACTAATCCTTCTTGATCATCGAGATTGTCATGTCAATTCTTTCCGACCGGTGTGCTTCTCTTCAAGTGGATCAGATCATTTCAACATCCGCAAGATCAATTCTATGTTTTTCTCAACAGTATCCATTCCATCTGCCCCAAGTTGCCTTTGTTTTCCCGCCCTCCCACCCTTTTTCTTCAAGGACTCATATTTATTTATCAAGTATCCTTTTATTGATGGGAAGTCTCTCCATTCTTTTCCGTCAATGCTCTTATCCGGTGATTCTCAGGAAGATACTAACGAAGCTTCAAGTTTATTATTCTTCGTTCTCTTTTCTTCTTCAGTGGATCCAATTCAAGCTTTGTCAAGCATATCCTTTCCCCGTTTCAAACGTTTTCCCATGTCGGTGCACCTCTTAGTTGCTCACCTCTCTCTATTCGTATCCGGAGTCCTAAAGAAATCTCAGAAGAATCATGTTTCCATTCTTAATCCGTTTGAGTATTCGAGGTTTTTCTCTCATTCAAGCTATTTGATTCTACCGGTGCAATCTTTATTTCAATCAATCCTTCAACGATGGTTCTTTCGAGTGGGCCCTAACCCACAGGTCTTTTCCCAGGATCTTACCTGACTCTTCTAATTTTCTCGGAGCCATTCCCAAATTCTTTTCAAAGTTTGACGTAAGAATGAATTTCATTAGTCATATGTTTTCCAAGATCAATTTCAAATTATTTTTCATTGTTGGCTCGACTTCTTTGTTTTTTCATTCTCTCGCAGTATCTCAACAATTGATGTTGGTGCTTCTCGTCGTCATTCTCAGATTTTGAAGACCGAAGAAGAGTTCCTCTTAAATCCTTACCCGTTCTTCCAAAGATGCGTAGTTCAAGCTTGATGCCATCCTCTCATAATTGTTTTCGATTGTGAGAATTCTTTTCACCCTTCCGGAGCATTTCATGAGTTGTTTCCATTTCTTTCCTTCGAAGGCCATCATGTCATAGTTCTTCATTCTCAGCGTGTAGCTATCGTTCTCCAATCAGTTCATGATCTCTTCGTTCTCATGTATCTAAATCCCCTCAAGTATCTTCTTTCGTTTTCAAATTCTTCCCGCTGAATTGTGCTTTTGCTACTTACATTTTCAATTCTTATGGTGGTTCGTTCAAGATTTCACTTCCTTCGTTATCATATCAGTTCATTCATGGTTTGCAAATTCCACTGGTGGTTCCATCAATACCTTCTCAAATTTCCACTATATCTCTCTCAATCCTTTGTATGAGAATAAGTAGTATGCCAAATCCGTTGTTTGTCATCAATTTAAATTGCTGAAGGATACGCATATCGTAATTCTTATTATTGTTTCATCCAAGTGATCTAGTTTCTTCTTTCCAGAGTTGTTCATCATGTCACATTTCCCGGTTCGAGATGTTTCATCTTTTCTTTTCCGGAGTTTCAAGTTTTCCACTTTGTCTCTTCACGAAGCTCCATCTAAATCATCGCAAGGCTTCACCTTGTGTTTTCAACTTACCTTTCTTTTTATCATCCTTTTATTACCGGAGTTCTTCATGGAGGCTCTACATGGTGGTTCATCAAGGATCCCTTTCATTCTTCAATTGTTCTTCAAGACTTCTCTCGAAGCTAAGATCCTCCAAGCTATACTCGAAAATAAACATGGTGCCCAACACATGTTTTTTCTGAGGAGTTCAAGTATTCTTCTTCTTGCATTCCAAAGTGCAATTCTTTCTACCTTATCTTTTAAGATGGTGTTGTATCATTCTTGACAATTTCCATTCATGTTTCACGATTCACATGTTGTCAAGAATGAGGTATTTTAAATCCATTAATCTATTCGTTGGAGTTATCTTGTGTCATATTTTACCTTAAGCATTCCCTAAGGAATGTTGCTATTGTGGTGATTATCAATGGTCCAAGTTATCTCTATATCATCTTGGTGGAAGAAGTTTTTCATCTTGTTGGTGTTATCAATTATATTATTTGTTTTCGTAGTGGCAAAATTTTGCCTAAATTTTGAGAATTTTCCATAAGCCCACTACAAGCTTATTCGTTTCGTTGTTGGTTTTCCAACGACTCCATTATAACCTTCTCGGAAGGGTGCTTTCCAAGCTCATTTGTGGAAGAAGTTGGCATTTTCTCCTACATTCTGCTATTCCAATGATCTATCTTCTATTCTTTCTTCAGGAGGCATTGTGATGTTGCTCTCTTCACCCATCACCTCGTTTTGTCAAGATCATGTTATTTTCTTGCTTATCCATTTAACCGGAGTATTGTGTCATCTCTTCAAGTTCTTTTCATCTTATCAAGTCTTGCATCTCTTTTCAACCGGAGTGCTGTCCGAATTTGATCGTCCTTCTTCCTTGTTTATCTCCTTTCACCAGACTGGTACCAATTCCTTCATGTCCATTGCACTCGTCATTCATAGCTTTGCAACCTTCAAGGTTCACATGGTGTTCCTTCTTTCTATTCTCTACCACAGTGCTTTCAATTGTGTTCAACTCTGTCGTGTTCTTTCTTTCAACTTTTCAACCTCTCAAAGTTCTTTGGTTTCACTCTTTTGTCGAAGAAGCAACTTAGTCTTACCTCTTATCTTCCTCTTCCATTTCTCTCCGGTGCCATCCTAGATCTCGGGACGAGATCCTCTTGTAGTGGTGGAGTGTTGTAACACCCCATAATTATAACTCCAACTCTTGTCATTTCCGGCTATGTGTTATGTTTTTTCCTCCGTGGTTGGGTTTTTGTCTTCCGTTTTGCATTTGTTCATGTCATGCATCTCATCTCATATCATCATGCACATTGTATCTGCATGTTTTCATAAAACTTGCATCCGCTCGTAGTTGCCGCTCCTCGCTTCTCTCCATTGCATTTGTTGACCGTTCCGAGACCAACCGTGTTTTCAATTCCCTCTTGCCAAACCCCCCTCGTGCGTGTCCGAAACTTACTGGAACCCAACCCGCTCAGTCATCACCGTTGCATTCGGTTCATCCCCAAACATCTATAAAACATCTTCGTTTTCTTATTTGGACCCCCTAGCCTATTTTTCTCGACCGCCCAATTTCAACCGGACATACCGGGTTAACCCTGCCCTAATCCCCTTGCTATATAAATATGACCCAACCCTAAATTTGAGGAGAGTTGTCCCATCGTTCCCTCACCCGCCGCCACCACTCCACCAATCCCCCTCGGGATCCATCCCTCCCCAACCATTTCTCGCCACCTATAGCCTCCAGATCCCCTCGCCCTCCACCTCGCTTGATCCAGCGCCTCCCCTATCTCTCCTCGATTCCCACCGAACCACCCAATCAATCCATCGATCCAACATCGTTGATCCCTCGATCCAGGAGCTCTTGCCCGAGGCTCCAAGCTTCCCTCCTTCCTTCCTTTTTTTTCTTCTCTGCATCCTCAACTCCCTCTCTCGACTCTCTCTGTACAGGAAACCACCATGGCCGCCCAGGGTTTTCTCCTGCCTCTATTCGTCAAGGCTGCCAGATCTGGCGAGGACCTCCACCACCCGTCCGTCACACCCTGCCTCCGTTCGCCTCCATGCCGTCCGCGTTGCCAAACCCTGCCGGCGTCGTTGCGCCCCTGCTTCCTCTGCTTGAAGGACGAGTCAGGTGCGCCCCATGTTGACCCTCTGAATTGACTGTGCCAGCGCACGCGTCGAACTGCTGCCCTGCGCGTGGCCCAGATCCGCAGCAGGCCCAGCGCGCCGGCCCCGTTGCTTCCCCTACAGATCCAGCCTGCCCCACCGCTCCACCGACTAGGCTTGGCCCATGGTGAGAAATCAGCAGCCCCGCTAGCCCTTTGACCTGATGCAGATTTGGCCCTGTTATGTTTTTTTACCGTCTGCGATTTTGTCTATTTTCCAGAGAACTGCAGTTTTACAGAAAAACCCTCAAGCATCATGCATATAATAACTGCACAACCGTGCATCGTATTAAAATGTTTTAAACATGTAAAAAGCTCAGAATTTCATCTAGTTTCATAATATGCACCTTTCATCCATGTTAAAAATGTTTAACTTGCTGTTTGCATTAATTTGCTAAAATGCCATGTTAAAATGATTTATTTCATAACTAAATAACCGTAGCTCCATTTGAAATAAACTTTATATGTAAATGGGGTAGAAAAATGCCTAGTTTAACATGGTGCAGTTTATTTTCCTGTTTAACAAAAATAAAATATGGTTTAGGGCAGAACAGTAGCTAATTCAAAATTTGGACATGCAGATTTTCCAGAATTGTTGTTTGTTGTTCCGGCCTCATTTAAACTTGCCTAAATAGTTAGTTCCATTATTCTTCACCTCTTTCCATGTTTAACAACATTTAATAATTTTGGGTATCTTAAAAGAGAGCCAACAAAATAACTCAAATGTGGTGTTTCGTCAATATGCAACTCGTTGCATATTGAGCTCCACTTAACTTGTAGTATTGTTTGTGCACTTTGCCATGCATGCGATTCCGCATTAAACCGGACATGCATCATACTTGGTTGCGCATCATGCCATGTTTATGCTTGTGTGTTTACCATGATGTTTGCTTCTTTCCGGTTTGCTTCTCCCGTTAGCTTCGGTTTCGATCTGGAGTTGTGAGGATTCGTTCGACTACATCCGTTTGTCTTCTTCATGGATTCGGTCTTCTTCCTAGTGGAATCTCAGGCATGATGACCATTACCCTCGACATCACTTCTATCTTTGCTTGCTAGTTCCTTCATTTTATCGCTATGCTGCGCTATCTACCACTTGCTATATCATGCCTCCCATATTGCGATGTCAAGCCTCTAACCCACCTTTCCTAGCAAACCGTTGTTTGGCTATGTTACCGCTTTTGCTCAGCCCCTCTTATAGCATTGCTTGTTGCAGGTGAAGATGAAGTTTGTTCCTTGTTGGAACATGGATATTTTGGGATATCACAATATCTCTTATTTAATTAATGCACCAATATACTTGGTAAAGGGTGGAAGGCTCGGCCTTATGCCTGGTGTTTTGTTCCACTCTTGCCGCCCTAGTTTCCATCATACTGGTGTTATGTTCCTTGATTTTGCGTCCTTACGCGGTTGGGTGATTTATGGGACCCCCTTGATAGTTCGCTTTGAATAAAACTCCTCCAGCAAAGCCCAACCTTGGTTTTACCATTTGCCACCTAAGCCTTTTTCCCTTGGGTTTTCGCGAGCTCGAGGGTCATCTTTATTTTAACCCCCTGGCCAGTGCTCCTCCGAGTGTTGGTCCAACCTTGGCGATGTCCAGCGCCCCCTGGCAACCAGGGTCTATGCCAACCCCATGTCTGGCCCATCCGGTGTGCCCTGAGAACGAGATACGTGCGACTCATATCGGGATTTTTCGGCACATCGGGCGGCTTTGCTAGTCTTGTTTTACCATTGTCGAAATATCTTGTAAATGGGATTCCGAGACTGATCGGGTCTTCCTGGGAGAAGGAATATCCTTCGCTGACCGTGAGAGCTTGTGATGGGCTAAGTTGGTACACCCCTGCAGGGTATAAACTTTCGAGAGCCGTGCCCTCGGTTATGTGGCAGATCGGAATTTGTTAATGTTCGGTTGTAGAGAACTTGACACTTGACTTAATTAAAATGCATCAACCGCATGTGTAGCCGTGATGCTCTCTTTTCGGTGGAGTCCGAAAAGTGAACACGGTTTGGGTTATGTATGAACGTAAGTACTTTCAGGATCACTTCTTGATCACTTCTAGCTTCTCGACCGATGCGTTGCTTTTCTTCTCGCTCTTACTTGCGTATGTTAGCCACCATATATGCTTAGTGCTTGCTATAGCTCCACCACCTTACCCCTTTCCTACCCATGAGCTTAAATAGTCTTGATCTCGTGGGCGTGAGATTGTTGAGTCCCCGTGACTCACAGATTCTACCAAAATAGTTGCAGGTGCCGAGGATACCAGTGCAAGTGACGCAACCGAGCTCAAGTGGGAGTTCGACGAGGACCTTGGTCGTTACTATGTTTCGTTTCTGGATGATTAGTAGTGGAGCCCAGTTGGGACGATCGGGGATCTGGCATTTGGGGTTATCTTCTTTTCATTTGGATTTGACCGTAGTCGGTCTTTATGAGTATTTTTAATGATGTATGAATTTATTTATGTATTGTGTGAAGTGGCGATTGTAAGCCAACTCTCTTTATCCCATTCTTGTTCATTACATGGGATTGTGTGAAGATTCCCCTTCTTGCGATAAAACCTACAATGCGGTTATGCCTCTAAGTCATGCCTCGGCACGTGAGAGATATAGCCGCATCATGGGCCTTACACCCAGGTCTGCGATCTCAATCTCTCTTCTCTCCATCGTCTAACCTTTGCACGGGCTCACATGAAGAGCGGCGCTAGCTTGTCGTGGTGTTATTACAACTAAAAAAAGCTTGGAAAATAGAAGAATCGCCTAGAACAAGAGACGTTGTGGCTGATCGAGACGGAGCTAACCACATCTATCCTATGTGCCATGTTATCATGATGAAGTTGTGTGGCTAGTGCGGTGTTTTCTACCGACTAGCTGGGTCCCGAGGTCGAACCATAGGTACTACGTCTGATACAGTATATTTTTACACGCACATTTTTCCTCTGTGCCGAGACATGGCACACCCTACCGCGCGGTTTCGGGGTCCTCCCGGGTGGTGCACGCATATATTCTTCCTGACATGGGACGCCCTACGGTGCGTTTTCTGGGTCCTCCTCGGTCGTAGCGCCGAAGCAAGTAAATGAGTCGTCAAATCAGGAAAGACCACCTTTCCCACCGAGTACATTAGTGAAGCACGGTGGCTAGCTAGTTGGGCTAGTTCGGCCGATTAGCTAGGCCGCCGCCACATTTGTTTTTTCACCCCTTTTTTTATCTACTTGCCGACAGGTAAATTTAAATATCCACTGCGGCATTGCTCGGGTATTTGGGTGCGGTATGATTTTTAATTTTTTGATTGACGGGAGCAGGCGCGGCAAGATTTTTAATTTTTTGATTAACGGGAGCAGGCGCGACAGCAATTAGTCATGATGACTTCGCCTATAAAACCCACTGCTCCCTGATGTGAGAAGTCGTCGACTGGTGTTTTACCATGGTGAAAACCAAAAGATTTCCCGATCCTCAACTGGCTCCCTCCGCCTTCCCATAGATTGCATTGCCTTTCAGCCGTTTCGCCCCCTTTGCTTCCTTTCCCCATTGCTTCTACCTGGTGCCATGGTGGCGCGGCATATCGCGGAGTCCGAGGTGAGGCGCCTAACATAGGATCACCAGGCCAAGGATGCAGAGATCAGGGCCAAGGATGTGGAGCTCCGTGAGCTCAAGGAGGAGAGGAGTGCCATGCTGCTCCATTATGTGCGGGTGTTCACAAAGCTTCAAAAGCGGCAGGCGTCCATCACAAAGATGCTCGAGGCATCAGCGGTGTTGCTGCAGAAAGCGGGAGATACGATAGGCCGTCAGGGGAGCCGGCTGGAACGCGAGCGGGCCGATCGTGACAAGGTCCAGGATCGCCTCAGCCACTTGGTGAATCAAGTTGCCACGCACGTGTTGCGGCTGTGCGATGCCTACCGTCGTGCTAGTGCGACCATGCCGGCCGTCGGGCTAAACCCATTCGACCACCCGGTCGACTTCAACGAGCTGCGACTTCCTGACCTGGTCTCCTCCTTCACCTATATCTCCGAGGAGCTGAGCCGTCTCTGCGTGATGGTGGGGGCGGAGCTGGACAAGGAGGGGTTGCGGGCTGCCGTCGCCACTGTAGGGCGAATCCTTTCAGGGCTCCGTCACCAGAATCCATTCGTGCCATTGGACGCCGTCTTTGACCAGTTGCCTCCCGTTGACCGGGAGCCAGCTCTGCGGGTGGTTGCACCCTGCATCACCAACGTCATGCGCCTCAAGAAGCAGAGGGACTTCGATGGTGTTTAGGCGACCTCTGCATGGGCATGTCCATGTCTCGGTGCAACATGACCGTTGGATCAAACTCAGACGGTGCAGATCAGTTACTGTAACACAAAGTGTGTGGGTGTGTTTGTTTGCATTCTCATCTCAATATAGTTGTTTCCACTTCGTGTATTTGTGCTAACCTACTAGTGTGGACTCATGCAACCTTCATACACTCTGCCAAACACCCAAAAGTGGGTCGAGAAGGGAACTTTTGCTCCCATCCCGTGCACCCTTTATACACCCTGCCTAACACTATTCGTGCTTCATATGGTTCATGTTTCGTGGAGTATCAGAGCACTGCATTCTCCGCGGCGCCGTAGACCTAGTTCTGTTAACATTGATCTCACCGTTCATTCTCGACCGGACAGTCGACAAAGTGGTACTATGTTACTAACTTACTGTTCATATAGTTGACATGTGCACAACATCATTTGTTATCGTCATATCTTACTACACTAGCAACAAGATTATGTAGTACTGGCGTATGAACCACTGCACATGCCTAGTAGTAGGAGCACTGTGTATGTTCAAGTGGCTGCCGTGTTTCATACTCCTCCGCCGTAAGAGTGAAAACGCTTGCTGTAATCATTTTTTTTCTTCAGAAAAATAGTGGACACGCTCTACCGTGCGGATCCTCCTCCAGCCATGCACTAAATTACTCACTTTCGCCGACATGTGGGACAGCCAGCATCTGGATCCACCAGCCATGCACTAAATTACTCCGTAGTAGAGTGACGATAGACCACCCCGATCGAAGCACCGCGGTAGTGCCCAATGAGCCGTCAAATCACACAACCCCCACCTTTCCAGCAGTAAGTTGGACGGACGAAGCAACCATCATTTCACTCTTCTCTCTCAGCTTCCTCTCTTGAAGAAAAACCCCCACTCGCTTCACTTATCCCTCATCTTGTTCCTCATTTCATTCTTCTCTCTCAGCTTCCTCTCTTGGATGGACGCTGGAGCACTGGCCGACGTGATGTCTATGGCTCTGGCCAAAACCTTCTAGGCTCATGGTACAAAGAAGCGCAAGTACCCCGCCGAGACTACCGCAGACAAGCTCAAAGCCATCGCCGTGTCCAAGCCCCCGCTCCGGGATCCCTCATTAAGCAAGTCCAGGTAATATCTCTTCTTGACGATCTTTTTCTCGATCTTGATCGTGTTTTTTCATCTAACACGCAATACTAGTACTAGTAGTACAACTTTCTAGGTGATCTTGCATGTGATTTTAGTGTGTCAAATGACAGTTCTAAATTCCTCTTTTGACCAAAACATGGGAGTGGTTGACACTAATTTCTTATAGATTACTTTCAACTACTCCCTCTGTCCCAAATTTCTTGTCTTAGATTTGTCTAGATACGGATGTATCTAATACTAAAATGTGACTTGATACATTCGTATCTAGACAAATCTAAGACAAGAATTTTCGGGCGGATGGAGTACTTTATGAACATCTATGCTACCTTTGAAGAGGGTATATTTGCCTCAGTAACTTGCGTTATGCATATTGCAAGTAATCCCTCTGCTCTCATGCCTTTGAAGACATGTTCTAGTGTCTTTGTTTACTCATTTCTGTGCGTCTATGTAGTCATATATGGAGTGTAATATCGAAAATCATCTTATATTTCTGAACGGAGGTAGTATTAAAATATGGTTTCTATTTGAATTAGAACCAGGTTTGCGGTGGAGATGAAGTTCTCAAAGTCATGCCGTGTGAACTGGAAGACCTGAGGATGAGTTCTACTGCTAAACTATCCAGCTATTGTGTCCTTGTCACCACGTGTCCTGAACTAGTGTTTTCCTGTAGCATTGTTGTCAGGCGTGTTCTCGAGGCTGTACTTGACCACAACAATTTCTTGGTTGTGCCTTCGATTATGAAGGGTGTGGTTCTTGTAAACCTTCCCAACAAATCTGATGCGGCCTGTCTTCATATCATGTTTATGAGTGGAAAGTCCACTCTGTTAGGTTCTCCAAGGTTGACGAGATGGTGATGGTGGATGTAGACATCTCTCACCAAGTCCACGGCCTAGTCAGTTATGTGGGGTTCATCCCATAGGTCGGTGGCAAGAAATAGTCTACAGAGTTTAATTGGTGCAACTTTGCTTGTCCGTAGTAAGTACTATTGTTCAGTACTTGATTTGTGTTTGTGAACCCAAAATTGTTTATTAGTACTGCCGCTTTTGGTGTGTGGTCAGTCCTGAGAATGGTCTATGTTAATGTCCGTCCACTCAATTCAGTATGTATATTTTGAAGTATCCAGATCATCTTTTTTGTGAGGATGGTTTATCATTTATGGTTACACTCCAATATCTGTATGCATTGCAGGGTTTATCGCACCCACCGGGATTTCCAGTCCCATGGATGTTCGGACCATACGATTTGTCATGACCTTTGAACTGTCCTGCTTGTGGGAGTAGGCGTGGCCCCTGCATGCCACCCGTAGTTGGATGATCAATCTTTTGTTTAGTACTTCAAAATAGTGATTTCATGGTAAGGATTCACTCGTGTCACATCAAGTAAATCTTATTGACTTACTGTCTAAATATTATTGATTTAATGTCATGTTTTATTTCTTTTTCCCGCAATTTTATGATGCAGGTTTTGCCATGTGACATTCATCACAGAATAAACCGTTTGGTTTGCTCTACGATGGCTATTTTTGCAGGTTTCACTTCTTATGTCGTGTCAGTAACGAAGGCACTGTCCATCACTTATATTATTGAAAAAAATTGGATTAGTCTATTGTCTGAGTACAAGCTGAATCCCTATGATGAACTGCAGTTTGGTTTAACAAAAACGCCACAATTAGTCCTTCTCGCGTTTAAAAGAAATGAAGAAAAAAAAACTGGATCATGGTCACGGATCCTAGTCAAGTTAGAAAGCTGATCATAGCAGACTAGACACGATCGCCGCTGTCTCGCATATCGGTACCACCTTTAGCAACGGATCAAGCACCGGCAGTTGCTCTAGCACTCACAGTGGCAGCAGCTCAATCTGATCCAGCTGAGGATTGGGCACCGACCGCATCAGCGGATCAGGCTGATCTACCAAAGGATCGGGCATCGACACAGGCACCTGCTCCGACACCGGCACCTGCTCTACAAGGAGCACCATCTCCGGCAGTAGCAGCGGCTTTGGCACCTGCACCAACACTTGCACTTGCATCTGCTCCGGCCCGTGCAGTGTCAACCGAACGAGCAGGTGCACCGGCAACAGATTGGGCTGTAGTTCACACTTCATATACCAAAGTCCTTACAAAAACCGACATGTCCACCTTCTTGGTAAGCATTGTCCGCCCAAGTGCTTCGTTCTTCTTTCTTTCCATGTTGTTTCACATGATTCACTGTGTTGATGTAACTGTTTGGGTATGTCTTCTTGTTTGCAAACAGAGAATTCCTAGAGCAACGAGGGAGTCGTTCAACAATCCAGGTGACCGCGACCAAGTTTCTCTTACCATGCGCAGCCTTGGTGTGAATGAACCTGCTCAATATACCATAAGTACAAAGGATGGTCGCATGATGATTGATGCTAAAGGATGGTCAAGGTTCAAATCTAAATCATATCTTGCGGTAGGGGATGATGTCAAAATTGAACTTTCTCGGCAAGGAGATCTGGTCCAAATCAACTTTGAAATTCTTCAGTAGCAGCACGCAACTGCCAAATTGATCTATCCTTCGAGAGATTTTGATGTAATAATCTGGCATGGTGAAACAAGTGTCCTGTGTATAAGTCGTACGACAGTATTATTTATCACATGGTATATCGTTGATAGAATTGCAACTCTCATTGCTGGTTAGGAACTGTCCTTCGATTTCATTCCAACAGCTGCTGTGCTTTATTCAATTTTGTGTATTCGCCTTGTGACAACATCTAAAACCAGCGCCGTATCGATCACTTGCAATATGAAAAGCGCTGAGGTAGAACACATGGGCCCCCAAACATGTAGGGTGGGCCTGCGGCCCAATTTCCAGAACCGTGAGCCTGTTTGAGTATTATATTCTCAGCTGAACCCCCATAATGCCCGTGCGTTGCACGTAACATGAACATGCATTTGTATGAGTATTTTATCTTGTGAGAGAAAAGGATGAACGTGGGAAGGCCTAATTTGCAAATGTGGAGAGGTGTGTGGGTACCTTTTTGCAAAATTGCCATAGTTTCCTTCCTATTCATCAGATATAAATTGGCGGCCTATATTGCAGGATGGCAGGCACACCATCTTCACCAACTCGTCTATACTGTGTCAAAAACAACTCTGTTTTTTATAATTATATATGTTATATATATTCCCCTTGATTTTTCTTATGTATAAAGTTGTGATATAAAGATTTGTATATATCTTTACATGGGGAGTATCTCTCTGTCAAAAATATATTTATGTGTAACTAGTTACTCCTGTCTTTCTACTTCCTTTCGCTGATATGTGGGGCATCCGGCAACGGGGTCCATGTGCCATATGCACAAATTAGAGTGCAGAACTGCATGGTAGACACACCCTGGTCGTAGCGCCGTAGTAATGCCCAAGGAGCCATCAAATCACAACCCCTCCCCCTTTCCAGCTTTAGCAGTAAGCTGGACGGACAAAGCGGCAATATTTCACTGGGCCTGAATCCCCTTCTCCATCGTCTGCTCGTTCAGAGAAACCCCCTCTTGGCGATTGCATAGGGTTTTCTCATGGAGAACCAGGTATGAATTCTTCATCCATCCCCGATAAATCCAAGTCCCTTGGTCGCAGGTAATCCTAGGATGGCAGCTGCCAACGTTGATGCATTTTTCTTCCTACTGAATCTAGTGTGTTCCATTTGCAGTGCCAAAGTGGGAGGACCCTACAGGTTTCTGCGCCCTCGGTGAGACGCCACACTTGTTCCTTCTCATCCTAACACATGATTTTAAAACGCGCACAGTATGTTCCTAGAATCCTCTTTTCTATCCGGGAGGGTGGGGTTTTTTTTTGAACATGTTGTCGACTAATTTGGAAATTTGGATTGCTATATTTGGATAAAGGTACTACTAGTGCGATTGTCAACACTAACATGAAGGAGGAAGTTATTTCTAGATTTGGATAGGGAATACATTGTGTTCTCATATTATTTTTCTTGTAGTGCATTATTTGCTCTGCCAGAACACATGTACTCAAGATGCTCGGCCTTGCCGTAACTGAATACACCAGTTTAATTGTCACAGTGAAGACAAGCCATGGATATAAGTTCCGAGTTGGGTTCATGAACCAAGAAGATCGCTGCTTTTTTTATGGCCGAACATGGATAAACTTTCTCAACTGTTATGGTTTGAAAGTTGGCGCACGAATGCTGATGGAAATAGCAGAACCTGGTCTCATCTTCACTGCGATCTTCCACCCCGACATCGTTCCAATTGTTCATCCATGTTAGTTTTGTATCTGGTTCTTACTTGATGCCTCGATTACTTCTTAATCCACCTATTCTGCCTAACTAAACACAATTTAACTTTAGAAGTAGCAACAATCTCTCACGAAGATGCTACTTCTAACTAATATTTTCTTATAATTGGTGGCACGTGTAGGTTTTTTCAGAGTTACGCAGGCTGCTCATTTGTTATTCTGTAATAACTTGGCAGTTACTGATGGCACTGAAGTTGACTGGGACGACATCCACAAGTTCGTACACTTTATTTATCGTCTTGAGGTCTTTGTGGGGCGTTTCAATGGTGGAATGCCATGTGGCATATGTGTGCCACTACTGCACTCATTGAACAGGTCTAACTGTGTCGAGAAACTTATGGTATGAGCTGTTTTCTTTTATATATGTTGTTCATAAACTATTGCTTATACACATTTTTACAGCCGTGATCTTCTTGAAACAGAAACTGCCCAGTTCTATTGTTCCTATACAGATGCCTGACCATGGTCGGGTCAGACTTGCGCTTGGTCACAACATGATGTTTATGTCGACCTACTCCATTCCCCTTGGAGGTGAAAATATACTTATTCATGGGTGGTCTCAAATAATGAAGGCCCGTCCATCTTGGAGAATAGGACAGAAGATTATGTTCATGCTTTTCCATGGCTCTAAAGCGAATATCCTGTTTATTGACCACATTGTGAGATGAAGCCACTTTCAGAAGGTTGTGGATGCGCGGGGTGGCGCCTGGGCCTTGGCCTGGGGCTGGGCGGCCTCACCATTGGTTAACTGTAGGCAAAGTAGCACTGTTCGAGGTGTGCTCTGTATGGTTGAACCTGTATATGTACTCATACTGCTTTCAGCTTTGGTTGTTAAGTGCCCCTGCTGGTTTCAGTTAAGGTTGTTAAGTACTCCTGCTGCTTTTATCGCTCGCCATGTTTCTTGCCCTGTCTTCCTCCACCGCTAAAACTAAACCAGCCAAGGGGCCGCTTCGATTCTGCCTCCCACGGTGGTGCGCGCCAACAAGACGATCGCTACCCCACCGTCTCCATAATCGTTAACACAGACATCCGAGGCCTCGCCGCTGTCCTCCGCACGCTTTGGTGCACTCGCGGTGGCGCCGCCCTCTCGCGTTGTGAACATGGTCAACAAACAACAGGAATCGACAGAAGTACATGGAGAGGATGACAGTAGGGGCCCACCATGTCAGGGTTTGGAAAAAAAATGCTTCCTCCTAGTGTTTTCCTGACATCTGGGACCCACGACATTGTGAGCGTATATAGTCAATAGAAAAGAGAACAACACAAGATCGGCTGACACCTGGGACATAGCTGCTCGAGCAGTATTTTTTTGTTATTGTTGAGATGCACTGTGGTTTGAACGGGGTGTGGCCTGCCTAGCCTGTGCTTATATTTTATGTTCACCATGTGACCAACCCAGCTATTTTTTCTTTGTGAAAATGAGCCCAGTTTATTTTTTCTGAAGAATACCCAATCTAGGCCTACTTATTTTTCTACGCCCTGATGGGCTGCAACTCTTTTAATATGAAATGGGTTGTAAATATAAAAACAGATGACAAATTGGCAATTACTTTATAATTTCTGAATTGTTTCACATTTTCAGATTCCTATTTCACTGGGAATTAACCTAATTTAAATATATCTTTAAAGTACTTTAAATCTGGCTTGAAAATTCGGTATTAAAAATAGTTTCGAACCCACAGAAATATGCGAAATTGGCCCTGGCCAACCAAAAAACAGACTATAATAAATTGCATAAGAAGTTGCAATGAGCTATATATAAATTATTAAAAAAAGAGGGAATGGTCTGACTTGTGGGCCTGTTAAGCTGACTCGTATGCAAGATTTTTTATTTATTATATACGTTAACAAACGATTCTAGCAAAGGTAATCGTCGGATGTTAATCCAACGGTCGTCGTACTTCTTCAATCTCTGATCTTCTTGCTCCACCAAGATAAGCAGCTACCAAGGGACTGCTCGCTCTGCCTCCCGTGGCTCTCTTTGTCTTTGCCAAGCAGCCTCACCGCCCCCTACTACTCCCACGGCTGGCCAGGGCATCCCTCTACTCACCCACACCCCCTGTTATTCTGCGGCGACGGCAGCATCACACCCACCCGCAGCCAAACCAAGTGAACCTCAGACTTCTCTCCACGCTGGCTTCCACCGCCAAGATCTTCCCGGCCCGCCATCCCTTCCTAGGCCTAATCGTCGTCCACCGCCCTGGTGCTATCAGCGCGGCGTGGTCAATGTGGTCAACGACCGACTTCCATCGGAAGAGTACTGTAGGTGGAGAGGCTGACAGCTTGGTCCATGGCAGCCGCAAGGAAGTGTCTCCTTATTACGCGGAAAATAATTATTCCTCCACCTGACAGCAGGGACCCACCAGACGGGCCACCCTATTTCTCGAAAAAATGTTTCCCCCTAAGTGTTGGGACCCACTGGACGGGCCACCGTATTTCGTGAAAAAAAATGTTCCCCCCGCTGTCAGCTCGGACCCACCGGAAGTGCCTCCTTATTACGCACAAAAAATGAATACTCCCCCTGCTAGCTGGGACCCACCTTGGTGGGAGGCTGACTTGTGGGCCTACTAAGTTGACTAGGACGGAGGCCTTTGTCAATTTAGTCAATATGAACGATTCTAGCTGAAGTGACCGTACGATGTCCATCCAGCGGCCGTATTGCTTCTTCCACCTCTGGTCTTCTTGCTCCAGCCGCCCAAAGCACCGCCGGTCGTGCCACATGCTCTTGCCTCTCGTGGCCGGCTGTGATGCCGCAGAGGCCTCACCGCCCCCTACTACTCCCACCGCTGGCCAGGCTATCCTTCTACTCACCCACACCCCCTGTTATTCTGCGGTGATTGCAGCCTCACATAGCAGCCGAACCAATGAACCCTCATACTCCTCTACGCGTGGGCATCCACTGCCGCGTCTTCCCCGGCTCCGCGTCATCCCCTTCCTAGGCCTCGCCGTCGTCCACCGCCCTGGTGCTCTCGGCGCGGCGTGGTCAACATGGTCAAGGAAAGACTTCCATCGGATGTGGACTGTACATGGAGAGGCTGACAGCTGGGTCCACGGCTGCAGCAAGGAAGTGCCTCCTTATTATGAAGAAAATAATGATTCTTCCACCTGATAGCAGGGACCCACAGGATGGGCCACCGTATTTCTCGGAAAAAATGTTTCCCCCTGACTGTTGGGACCTACCAGCTACATCTTCGCACGCAAGGAAGTGCGTCCATATTACGTTCAAAAAAAAATGATTTTCCCCCTAACTGCTGCGACCCACCAGCTACATCTTCGCACGCAAGGAAGTGCATCCATAAAAAAACGATTCTCCCCCCAACTTCTGGTTCCCACCAGCTACATCTTCGCATGCAAGGAGGTGCGTCGAGTAAAAAAATGATTCGCCCCCCGACTGCTGGGACCCACCAGCTGCATCTTCGCACGCAAGGAAGTGCCTGACAATCGGGACCCACCTGGTCGAAGCGTATGTAGCATTGTCATTCTGGTCGCGAACATGTACGTACAAACTGGTCGATGTAGAGGCGCGCACGTGTCCTAGTAGAGGCGCGCACGTAGCATGTACACATACGTACAACGGCCAGTGTGCAAGAAAGAAAATACGGCCACATACGTACATACGGACGGGGTCTCGAACGCCTACTCGCGCATGCATACGGCCAGGGCTCGTGTACATGGCTGGGTCAGAGCGGAGAAACTGCGTCGTCGTCGTGTTCATGGGGAGGCAACGGAATGCGTCGTGTTCATCGGGAGGCAACGGAACACGTGGGAGCCAACCGGCTTGGACGGAACAGCCGATGGAAACGAGGCCTAGCTTACCGAAGAATGGAGGAAACGGCCTTGTGTTTGACCAGCCACGTTCAAAACGGGATCCTGTTCATCGGGAGGGGTCTGGCGTACCGCAAAATGGAGGAAACGGACTTGTGTTGGACCTCCTACAGTCAAAACGGGGTCCTTTTGATCGGGAGGGGTGTGGTGTACCGCAAAACTGAGGAAACGGACTTGTGTTGGAGCACTACGGTCAAAACAGAGGTCCTGTTCATCGGGAGGGGTGTGGCATACTAAAAGATGGGACTCCACGGGATACTGTTCATCTCCACCATCGACCTCCTCCAGCCTCCACGGGCTACTGTTCATCCACTGTCGACCTCCTCCAGCCTCCACCTACGACTGTTCATCCACGGGCTCCTGTTCATCCAGCCTCCATCGTGCGCTACTCCGCCGGCTACTATTCAACTAGCCCTCTCCATGAGCTCCTGTTCAACCACCCCTCCACGGGCTACTGTTCATCCACACCTCAATCATCTACTATTCATCCAGCCCTCCACGGGGTCGTCATGTTCATCCAGCCCTCCACGGGGTCCTGTTCATCCAGCCCCAACCGGCTCGATCGATCGAGGTCCTATTCATCCAGAGGGAACACCACAGGGTCCTATTCATCCACCCCCACCGCTCACTGTTCATCCAACGCCCCCAAAGAGCGCCATCGCTCATCCAGAGGCGATCGATCGGCTTCAGCTTAGCAGCAGATGACGGAATCGCCGATCGCCGGGTTCAAGAACGCGTAGCCCTAAAGTAATCGCGGGTTCGATTAAGCGACGCCACTCGGGTTCAGTTAGAGGCCAATGCCTTAAACACATGCGCGTATGTGTACGAGAGAAACGCGCATCGCTCGGCCCCCGACCACCCACCGTAACCGGGAACTCCCTGAAATTTTCCTCACCCTCGCTTCTACCACGGGTTTTTCCGTCATGGATGGGCCAATGAATGTCATGCAGCTGCGTCTCCGGCCCGCCCAGGACGAAAAGCCCATTTTCTGTCATGATTTATTTTCATAGAAGTAGGATCCCACCACATCTATTATGATACCGGGTTTTGTCACAATTATCGTCATAGAAGTGTCATAAGTATGACAAAAAAATTCGTTCGGCCCAAAATGTCACGAATGTGTCTTTTTTTGTAGTGTAAGAGACAGTTGGCTGAGCCGCCAGTTCTTGCAGCACCTATCTACAAGGAGCCATTGCTTTTATATGTGGCTGCAAATGACAGAGCTGTCAGTGTGGCAGTTGTGGTTCAAAGGAAGGAGTCAGGCAAGGAATATCCGGTTCAATGCTGGCTTATTATGTCAGTGAGGTGCTCATTGAGTCTAAGCAGAGATACCCACATTGGCAAAAATTGGTTTACGGCGTGTTCATGGCCAGTCGCAAGTTGAAGCAATATTTCCTTGGTCATCCCATCATTGTGGTTAGTTCTTCTCCCTTGGGGGATATTATTCAAAACAGAGAAGCCACGGGTCGGGTAGCTAAGTGGGCTATTTAGCTTGGACCCCATGGCTTGAAGTATGTGCCTCGGACGGTTATAAAATCTCAGGCACTTGTGGACTTCATCCATGATTGGACAGAGCTGCAGATGCCTGAGGATAAGCCGGATAATACATATTAGACTATTCATTTTGATGGTCCAGATAATTGGAAGGCTCGGCGGCTGGGGTTATATTAACTTCCCCACGAGGTGATAAATTTTGTTATGTTTTAAGGTTGATGTTCCCTTGTACTAACAATGCAACTGAGTATGAAGCCTTACTACATGGCCTTCGGATGGCTAAAGTTATAAATCTAAGCCGGGTAAGGTTCTTTGGTGACTCAGATTTGGTGACTCAGCAAGTGTCAGGAACTTGGGATTCAAAGAATCAACTCATAGCGGCTTATCGCCGAGAGGTTGATGCTATTGCTGGTCATTTCAAAGGTTGTCAAGTGGAGCATGTTGATCGCAGGAAAAATAAAGCTGCTGGTCTTCAAGCTGGCTAGGGTCTCAGCGTAAGTCGGTACCCCCTAATGTTTTCCTTGATGTTTTGCATAACCCATCAGTTAAGTTCCCTACCTTGGAAGATTTGGTAGTTCCTGACCCGGAGGCATAGTTGGTGGCGGCTCTTCATGCTATCCCTGATTGGACTGTTCCGTATTTGGCATATATGACCCGGGGCGAGTTACCTGAGGATGAAACCTTGGCCAAACAAATAACCCATAGGTCTAAATTGATGACTATTGTCAATGGTGAGTTGCACAGATGCAGTGTTACAAGAGTGTTTCAATGATGCATTTCTCCTGAAGAGAGCCATGATATTCTAAGGAAGATCCATGAAGTAGATAACGGTCATCATGCCGGCTCTAAGTCTGTGATTGCTAAATCTTTTCGTCATGGGTTTTATTGGCTGACGGCTCATGCTAATGCGGAAGATCTGGTCAGTAAATGTGATGGCTGTCAGAAATTTTCACGACGAGCTCATGTGCCGGCTCAAGAATTGATGATGATTCCAATTAATTGGCCATTTGCAGTCTGGGGGTAGATATGGTTGGGCCGTTTAAAAGGTCAAAGGATAAAAAGACTCATCTCCTGGTAGTTGTTGACAAGTTTACAAAGTGGGTTGAAGCTGAGCCGGTCAGCAAATGCGATGCAGCCACGGCGGTTCAATTCATCAAAAAAGTGATCTTTCATTTTGGATACCATCATAGTATCATTACTGATAATGGTACTAATATGTCTAAGGGTGCAATGAAAGAGTTTTGTCAACAAGAGCATATCCGGCTTGAAGTATCATTAATGGCTCACCCCAAGTGTAATGGTCAAGCTGAAAGAGCTAATCAAGAAATCTTGAGAGGTATCAAACCCCATCTTATGGTCCCTTTGCAAAGGACACCGGGTTGTTGGGTGGAAGAGTTGCCCTCAGTGCTATGGAGTATCAATACCACCCCAAAAGATCTACGAGTTACACGCCTTTCTTCATGGTTTACGGAGAAGAGGCAGTTCACCCTAGTGACATACATCACGACTCGCCCCGTGTGGCAGCTTATGTTGAAGCTGATAATGAGAAAGCACGTCAGGATGCTATTGAACTGTTGGATGAGGAGTGTGACCTTGCAGCGGCACATTTGGTGATTTACCAGCAAGATCTGCGTCATTATCATAGCCTCCGGGTTAAACCAAAACCTTTCAAGAAGGAGATTTGGTGCTCTGGATCATCCAGGATCAAACTGACATGCATAAGTTATCCCCACCTTGCAAAGGACCCTTTGTGGTCAGCAAATATCTGAACAATGGGTCATATTACCTTATCGATGTTCGAGACCACAAGGACTCACGCACGTCGGAGGAGGAGACCCATCGGTCGTGGAATATTGCTCATCTTCGACCTTATTGCACCTGAGCCACTGGCTCTTGTGATGTACATATTTTCACCAATGTATATATTATGATTAGTATAATAAAGCCGGCATCCCTGATGATTCAGGGCCTCTGTCGTTCCATTTCTGAGCATATGAGTCTTTATTGTTACTTCATAAGGTCACTTCGGGGCTTCCTGCTTATTGAGCATAGCTATGATTTCCTTTTGATCTGGCTTGTACGCCTTGATTGCAAATTCTTGGGGGCTTCCTGCTCATTTAGCATAGCTATGACTACCCAACTGGTCCGCCTTGAACGCCTGGATCAAAAATATTACTTGGGGGCTTCTTGTTAAACGAACAGGAGATTTGTTGTCCTTCGTAATAGGCTTGGATGCCAGGTGTATTCACCAAAAAATCTGAGTTATCCTACCTTTGTATGCTTGCCACTCCGACCAGGTAATCCTGGAATGACTCGCCATACTCTTGACAGTCAATCTTGCAAAGACCTTGAACATGTCAAAGTTAACACGGCGATTGGTCATGTGAGGCCCGGCTTACAGGTTTGAATTAAGGAGTAACTCAGTGGATGTGCAACCCTTGAATAGCAATTGATGTTGAGGCTTGGCAACCTTTGAATGCCTTGATTTTCTAATTTCTTTTGCCTTTGGCTCTTTTTTGGTGATTTCTGTTTTGTACCATATTGATATATGGTGGAAATTTGATTCAGGCCATGATGCCTTAATCTTTGTTTAATAATATCCGATGTTTTGTTAACCCGGCCTGGCTTTGGAAGTTAACTCGCGAGTGTATGATGATCATATGTGTGGAGTTTTGTGCTGTAAATATTTGGGATGCTATCCTTTGCTGTCTCTCGCATTGTAAGCCGGCAGTATGAATAAATTGCACAGAGTGTTGTGCTCTGGGACTAGGTTGTAACCCTTACTTCATAGGGCATGGTAAGCCTCCAATATACATAAATATCACATGTATGATATTTATTTCTGTTATGATTCTATAAGGTTTTGGTAAACCGGCCCTGGTCATGTATATCAGAGTCACCAGTGGTTTGTTATATGGGGCATTTTGACCCTCCTTGTGGTAAACCACCAAGGTACTTGTGCTCTGTTTGTATGCAGGGTTTGTGACAACGTGCTTCATCAAAGTTGATAATGAGTATGATCATAAACAGCCGATCGTCAAGGAAGATTAAAACGGTTCACAAGTGTTTTGCAGATCAACATGCGTGATGGCATGATAGGTAATTGTTTTCGAGCTAGCATATTACAAGGCAACTGACGGCATAAAAGAATAAGTGTTTTTGCAAAATATTGCAATTGGCAGATGCTAAGCCGGCATGCGGCTTACTGGTCTTGGCCTTGGCGAGTTGAGGGTTGTGGG
Organism: Aegilops speltoides; assembly: GCA_021437245.1. NCBI lineage: Eukaryota > Viridiplantae > Streptophyta > Magnoliopsida > Poales > Poaceae > Aegilops > Aegilops speltoides. The sequence continues at coordinate 273,308,972 of CM038143.1, read as the reverse complement.
TCATCTAGCACCGGTTCATCCTCCTCTTCACCCATTGGCTGGAAGTCAGAGGTTGCCCAGCTGATCCCAGTCAAAGCTTTGAATACAGCCTCATCACTAATAAGTGTGGTCGAGTCAATGTCAGGGGCAAAAGTATGCTTATGAATTGGAGGAGTAAGGTTTTCGGATTCATGGATCGACGCCTTGACCTTCTTGCTGTCAGCATCTTAGACCGCCTGATAATGGGACAGGTCGGTATCTTCAGCTAACTTGCTTGCTAAAGGACGCATATCTCTTGCTATTGAAGCAAAGTCATCTGCGCTGAAGGGAGACCTGTCCTCTTTCACGCTAGGGCAGCCGTTAGCCAAATCTTCCAGGTTAAGATCTGCTTGCCATGCTTTAGTCTGGGTTAGAGCGGTGAGTGCTCCGACTCTTGTAGCTGATTTCTTAAGTTTCTCGATCCGTTGGGGCAGCACAGATAGCTTCTCCAGTGTGTCCTTGATGAGGGTTGGTGATTGTTTCTTATGCACGACTGTGGAAATGGCTTGTTGTGCGCCAGTATACAATTGCTCTATGAGGGTGTAGGCAGCTTTCAGCTTCTTGTGCATGTCTGAGCCAAGATGAGAAATTCTGGATCCTGCATTAACAAGTACATCTATAACCCAGATGAAAGATTCTTGCAATACTTTCATAGTGTCAAATTAAGATGAAGTTGCTTACCGAAGACGGCAGCAGTCATAGCATTTACTTGATGTTTTAAACCGGCAAGCTCTTCAGCCACCGGTTTAAGAGCTGCTTCTACCTCATCCACTCTCTTCAATAGAGCTGATTTCTCTGTCTCACAGCTTGCTTGGTCAGCCTTGAAGTCTTTCTTCAGCTTTTCTATCTCTGCCAAGGAGGTGGTCAATTCAGTTTTGGCCTTCAAAGTTTCAGATTGCTGAGACTTTATTTTTCTTGAAGAATAGAAAGTTGGGATTCTTTGACAGTAAGTTCAGCCTACAGAATATACACAATAGGCGGGGTTAAAGTCATCTTATTTAAAAGTCCCAAGCACAATACAAGTATTTCACTTGGCACTTGGGGGCTAATGCACATTGCTCTTTTTTGAAGACAACTTTATGATGACCCTGTTACATTATGGTGACTATAGCTGATTCATGGGGGCCATATGCTTAGATTTTTATGGACTAATATGGTAATGAGACCCGGCTTATCTTGATAGATTAAGCCGGCCCTTGGGGGCTACAGGTGCGAAATTGAATGATTGCTATTTAAAAGTCCCGGCTCATCTTGACAGATTAAGCCGACCCTTGGGGGCTGTATGTGTCAAAACCGGCGGATCTCGGGTAGGGGGTCCCGATCTGTGCGTCTTAGGCTAATGGTAATAGGAGGCAAGGGACACAATGTTTACCCAGGTTCGGGCCCTCTTGATGGAGGTAAAACCCTACTTCCTGCTTGATTGATATTTATGATATGGGTGTTACAAGAGTTGATCTACCACGAGATCGTAGAGGCTAAACCCTAGAAGCTAGCCTATGATGATTATGATTCTCTCTGTAAGGACTAAACTCTCCAGTTTATATAGACACCGGAGAGGGCTAGGGTTTACATGGAGTTGGTAAAGAAGGAAATATAATATCCGGATCACCAAGCTTGTCTTCCACGCAAAGGAGAGTCCCATCCGGACATGGGACAAAGTCTTGAGTATTGTATCTTCATGCTCCTATAGTCCGGCCAAAGTATATAGTCTGGCTGTCAGGATACCCCCTAATCCAGGACTCCCTCAGTAGCCCCTAAACCAAGCTTCAATGACGAAGAGTCTGGCGCGCAGTTTTGTCTTCGGCATTGCAAGGCGGGTTCCATCTTCGAATACTCCAAAGTACCTGTTGCAACAAACAGTGTACGGCTTCTCATCAATGTTGTACTCTTCGGCTTCTGTGCTTCAATAATGACCATCTCCACGTGTCGAGCGAATACGAGGAGCCGAGGAATTTTTGCATTTTCCACCTCCAGTCCGGCAGGCAAATCGTCTATTTGAAGACTCGGGGATTCTCAAATCCAAACCTCACCTTCTTCCCTCGAGCAAGCATCCCACAGAGCGCTCCGGAAAAAACCATTCCAACATGGCCGGTCACCGCAGCTCTTCCTCTCGTTCCCCTTGCTCCAAGCCAGGCGACTGGGAAGAGTGTTCAGTCCCTCAAAGTCGTTTGATAAAGTTATAGACCCAAGGGTTCCTTCCCCCGGCGTTCATGGTCCCCGTCCGAGCCGGACTAGCCACCTATAATTGCGGGCAGCAAGCGGAGAGATCTCCTAATCCATCCCCGGGGGAGCGAGTATGCCTTATCCCGCATCTGCTAAGAGGCGTCGGGTTTCCAATCCACCCATTCCTTCGCGGGCTCCTGGAGTTCTATGGCCTCCAGTTGCACAACTTCACCCCTGCCCCCGTGCTGCGTGTAGCAGGATACGTTGCCCTTTGTGAACTATTTCTAGGCCACGAGGCTCACTTTGGATTATAGAAGAAGTTGTTCTGTCTTGTCCCTCGCAACCAGGGGGAATCCCTATGTCAAATGGGCGGAGCCGAAGTATGTCGCACCGCCGAGACTGGATACCTATCCGGTACTCCCAAGAAGGCACCGGAGAACTAGCCTTCGGAGTGGTTTTATGTAGACAATTTTCCCCTTCCGGATCTAGTCCGGAAAGTTCTCCCTGAGTTCAGTAATGCTCCGCCGAAGGCACGTCGAAGCTGGCGCCCTCGGGGCCCCTAAGAGGAGGATACAAGAGAAATACACTTCCTAATGAGCAGGATAAAGTTACTGGCCAAATCCGGGCTGACGATAGTCAATGTTATGGCAATATGAGTAATGCGGGGAGTGCAGCCGCTTCAATATCGGGGGAAGCCCATGTGGCACTACAACGGGAAGATGATGCCACCCGCTGTGGCCGTAAGGGTCCGGACTCCGCCACTGCTCTGGCGAGGATATTGTCCGATCTGTATAAAGGAGGAGAAGAAGAATTCCTTCATATTAAACCGCGGGATGGGTTTTCTATGTACAACCCCCCAAGCTGGGTGAGTCATCACTCTTTTCACCCGCTTCATTCATCCTGGCGTCCTTCATCAAGATTATTTACCTCAGTATTTCTGAGCAGGAACTGAGGAGGGCCGTAGAAGGGTTCAACAGCCCCTCCCCGTAGCCAGAGGACCCCGGAAGGGTCTTCGATGCCGGACTTGAAGAAGATCTGGATATTACTATAGAGCTTGTCAACGGGACATTTTATCAGGCCAGCTGAGATGGTGCCTTGGTGGCTATTGTCGCTGACTATCTCGGACTGCTTCCTTCATCGCGTGTAAGCAAGGCCAAAACCCTATCGTTCGAAGAGGACTCCTTTCTGATGTCATGCCTGAAATATCGTATTTTTTGTAGAGACGACCGTCGGAACACGGCGCCGAGCCCCTGGGGGCTCGTCGGCAAAGGGCATCCAGATCGGGCAGGCTTAAGAGGAAGGCAGTTAGGGTCGAAATGCCGCTACAAAGGTATGGTAAAAACCCGCTCTGTGGTTATTGTGTTTTGAAATGTAACATCGTCCTTCGTGTCCTGGCAGAAAGAGGAGTAGCCGGACTATATCTGGAGATCCTGCCAATCATGCCTCCACCAGCCGGATTCCAGAACTGGCTTTGAGAGAGGAAACGGACGCGGGGCCGATGCCGAATTGTCCTCCGGCAGAGGATGCGGATATGCTCTCCGCCACGAATTCCCAAGTAGAGAGCGCCATGAATCACCGGCGCCGACGGGCCGTACTTCGCAACAACATCTTTTCCGAAGAGGCATTTAATGCTTTTAATTCGGGGGATGCATACATCCGAGCTGCTCAAGGTGGGCTTGCCCGAGCGACGGACCAGTATGCCAAAGATATACGGGTAAGAAAATTTAATAAGCATGTATAGCAATAGCCCCTGAGACGTGAAACGGTTGCAGCAACTGTTTTAAGGACCAATTTACGCATAGGTCCTTGTAGATAAGAATGCCCAATTGTCTCGAGAGCTGGAGGAGTGCAAGACCCAGCTGAGGGCCATGGTTGCCAAGTTAGAGGAATCCCAGAAGGCCTCATCTGGTAACATTTGTCTCAATTGTATGGAAATGTACCAGTTAGTAAGTGGCTTGAATGATAAGTCTAACAGAAAATTCTGCAGACAATCCCGGGGTGAATCGGGAGGTCGTGAGAGATAACAAGTCACATCTCCAAAGGCACCTAAAAGCTGGCGAGCATGTTCTCACGCAAGTTAGGAAGGAGAAGAACAATCTTCAAGATGCCAATGTCCAGCTGGGCGTCGAATTGAAAGATGTTCGCGCTTAGCTGGCGGACTCCGAAAAGGAGAACGGAAGGCTTCGTTGCGGAATTTATGGTGAGTGCCTAGACGAACTGTAGTACATCTCGGCGAGGAAGCCTATTGAAAAAGTTTATGTCTGTAGGTATGTTGAAGGGCCGCCCTGAAGAGGAGATTCCCGCGTCCGCAGGTGATATGCTGCAAGACCTCTCATAGCTGCACGAGCGAGCTCGGCAGGTGATGCAGGGTATTGCCCAGGCCTTGTGCCCATCCACCTCCCTGCCAAAAGGCATGGGGGAGCTCGTGGATGTGTTCCAAGGCGCACGGCGGTGCTTCCGATTGTGGAAGATATCATCCTGCCGACAAGGTGCAAGAGAAGCCAGGGCCATGGCGAAGACGCGCTACACCAAGCTTGACCCAAACCATATGGCCGAAGTTGGACCGGCAGGGCCAGATGGGCAAGAAATTCCGCTAATCTGTGTACGCACTGGTAGCATTAGTCAAGAAGTATTCCCAATAGGATTGCAAGCTATATATCCTATTGGACGGTAGAGAGGAAGAATATAGTCAGTCCAAGTGACTATGTAATTCAATGGACATATGTAGTCCCTAGCCGGATTAAAAATCATTTGTCATGGCAGACCTTTTTGCTTCAGCCCCTGGATCTGATAGTCCGGGGTGTATCCGAATACCCGCCGATTATGCGTAAACGGGTATGCATGGAAACCAAGCGTAGGGGTCATAAGTGCTTGAACAGACAAGTACCCAACTAGCTATGTTATATTACATGGATAGTAAGAAACATCTTCCAGGGAGAATAGTTCCGTTAGTGGTTCCTTTCCCTGGGTACGCATGCGTCGATGTACATGTCCGGACTGCGAACAGAGGCGCAAGATACAAAGCTTCTGGGGGTTTATGTTGTAATAAACGAAAGGAACATCTTTTCTTCACCGACCAAATATTCCCTTAAGAATTCTAGCTTTCGGCTTCACCCAGTCTGAGGTACACATCTGGCTGAACCGGCAGTAACAATCGCAGAGGTGCTCCCCTTATGCCCTAGCCGAATTAACGGGATCATAGGGCATAAACACAAGAGCCAAGCAAACCAGCATGGCCACATCTTAAGTCATATCGATGCATATAATGGTGAATAAAAGGCACATATGGAAAAATAACGCATATGTGATAGGCAAAAAAGACATTAAAGAAATTATATTTAGCTTCCGTATAGGAAGCCCCCAGGTATGGCTTACACACATAGTGCGGCCGGAGTGATCCGGGCGTCCATACTGTATTGAGTACTTTGTGTGAAGAAGGAAAAAGGTTGAGAAAGGAAAAAGGAGGGAACATGATTAAAAAGGAGGGGGTAAGGAGACGAACACTGAGTTCGGCGCTAGGCATTGAATCTCCGGAGTCTGGCCGTGTTCCATGGGTTCAGCTCGAGTCTGTTATCGGATGACGCTCCTCCGGTGAGAACTTTATCAATAATGAAGGGACCCTCCCACTTAGGTTTGAGCTTGTCCTTCTTCTCCGGTAGGCGTAGAACGAGTTCGCCAATATTATAAGTTTTCGCCCGCACTTCTCTGCTTTGGTACCGTCGAGCCTACTGCTGATAGAATGCGGTACGGGCTTTTGCGACATCGTGCTCCTCCTCTAGGGCATCTAAGTTGTCCTGTCGATCTAACCCGGCTTCCTTCTCTTCGTACATGCGCACGCGAGGCGAATCATGTATTATGTCGCAGGGTAGTACTGCTTCTGCGCCGTACACCATGAAAAATGGTGTGTATCCGGGGGTGCGATTCGGCGTGGTCCGCAGCCCCCAGAGTATGGAGTCAAGCTCCTCGACCCAGTGTGTGTCTGATTCTGTCAAGGATCGCACTAGTCTGGGTTTGATGCCGCTCATGATGAGACCGTTTGCACGTTCGACCTGGCCATTTGTTTGGGGATGGTAGACGGAGGCGTAATCGAGCTTAATGCCCATGTTGCCGCACCAAGTTTTTACTTCATCGGCTGTGAAGTTTGAGCCATTGTCAGTGATGATGCTGTGGGGGACGCCGTATTGGTGTACAACCTCGGATATGAAGTCTATCATTGGTCCCTATTCGGCCGTTTTGACTGGTTTGGCTTCTATCCATTTGGTGAACTTGTCTACCATGACCAATAAGTATCTTTTCTTATGGCTTCCCCCCTTAAGGGGTCCGACCATATCCAGCCCCCAGACCGCGAAGGGCCAAGTGATGGGGATTGTTTGGAGAGCGGTAGGGGGCATGTGGCTCTGATTGGCAAAGAGCTGGCAACCGATGCAGTGTTGGACGAGGTCCTGTGCGTCTGCTCGAGCTATAGGCCAATAAAAGCCTGTGCGGAAGGCCTTGCTGACAAGGGCCCGAGCCGCAATGTGGTGTCCGCCAAGTCCGGCATGGATTTCAGCCAAGAGCTGCCGCCCTTCCTCTTCGAGGATGCACCTTTGGATCACTCCGGTCGCACTTTTCTTATAGAGTTCCCCTTCATGGACTTTGTAAGCCTTAGAACGCCGCATGATGCAACGTGCTTCATTTTGGTCCTCGGGGAGCTCTTTCCTATTTAGGTAGGCCATGAAAGGCTCAGTCCACGAGGCGATTATAGCCATGATTTTGTGGGCCGAAGGTGTTATTTCGGTGGCGGAGCCTCTGATTATTTTTGATGGTTCGGAATCTGGGGGTGTATTCGGATCCGTGCTAGTGTTGCCGGACTCCCCTTCCCATACCATGGATGGCTTGAACAACCTTTCCAGGAGTATGTTAGGTGGGACATGGTCACGTTTAACGCCGATGTGGGCAAGGATATCCGCCGCTAGATTGTTTTCTCGAGCCACATGGTGGAATTCGAGCCCCTCGAACCGAGCTGACATTTTGAGGACGGCATTACGGTAGGCCGCCATTTTCGGATCCTTGGCATCAAAGTCTCCGTTTATTTGTGATATTGCAAGGTTTGAATCCCCACGCACCTCTAGGCGTTGAATGCCCATAGAGACTGCCATCCGAAGACCGTGCAACAGAGCCTCGTATTCGGCTGTGTTATTGGAGTCTGTGTATAATATTTAGAGTACGTATTGGACCGTGTCTCTGGTGGGAGACGTCAGGACTACACCTGCTCCCAATACGGCCAGCATTTCAGAGCCGTCGAAGTGCATGATCCAGTTAGAGTAAGCGCCGTACTCTTTAGGGAGTTCGGCTTCTGTCCATTCGGCGACAAAGTCAGCCAGTACTTGCGATTTGATTGCCCGCCGTGGCTTGTATGTTATGTTGAACAGAAGGAGCTCGATCGCCCATTTAGCAATCTGGCCCGTAGTGTCGCGGTTATTTATTATGTCATTGAGTGGTAATTCGGAGGCCACTGTAATCGAACACTCTTGAAAGTAGTGTCGTAGCTTCCGGGATGCCATGAAGACCGCGTATGCTATCTTTTGATAGTGTGGGTATCGGGATTTGCATGGGGTGAGGACCGTGGATACGTAATATACCGGCTGCTGGAGCGGGAATTTGTATCCGTCAGCCTATCGTTCGATGACGAGCACTGCGCTTACAACTTGATGTGTTGCAGCTGTGTACAATAGCATAGGTTTGCCAGTATTTGCCGCTGTTAGGACTGGACTACTGGTCAATAAGGTGTTTATTTTGTCCAGTCCGGCCGCGGCCGCATCCGTCCACGAAGTGGCGTGTTGGCATACCAAGAAGGCAAGAAGAGGTAATGCCTTTTCTCCTAACCAGGAGATAAAGCGGCTTAAGGCGGCCATGCATCCTGCTAGTTTATGGATATGCTTGAGGTCTGTTGGTATAGCCAACTGCGACAGAGCTCGGATTTTTGCCGGATTCGCTTCAATTCCCCTATTGGAAATAATGAAGCCGAGCAACTTCCCAGAGGGCACGCCAAAAACACATTTTTCCGGGTTTTAGCTTGATGTCGTATGTTCGGAGGTTATCGAACGTAAGCCTCAAGTTGTCTATTAGGGTTTCGATGTGTCTTGTTTTTATGACCACGTCCTCCACATATGCCTCCACTGTTTTGCCGATTTGCTTTTCCAGGCATGTTTGAATCATGCGTTGATAGGTTGCGCCGGCATTTTTAAGCCCGAAAGGCATAGTGTTGAAGCAGAAAGGACCATATGGCGTTATGAAAGACGTTGCCGCTTGGTCGGACTCTGCCATGTTTATTTGATGGTATCGAGAGTATGCGTCCAGAAAACACAGTGATTCGTGTCCTGCGGTGGCGTCGGTGATTTGGTCGATCCGAGGGAGGGGGAAGGGATTGAGGGAGTCCTGTACTAGGGAGTATCCGGACAGCCGGACTATCATCGTCCGCCGGACTCCAAGACTACGAAGATACAAGATTGAAGACTCTGTCCCGTGTCCGGATGGGACTTTCCTTGGCGTGGAAGGCAAGCTTGGCAATACGGATATGTAGATCTCCTACCATTGTAACCGACTGTGTCCCTAGCCTCCTCCGTGTCTATATAAACCGGAGGGCTTTAGTCCGTAGGACAACATACATTACAACAATCATACTATAGGCTAGCTTTAGGGTTTAGCCTCCTTGATCTCGTGGTAGATCCACTCTTGTACTACCCATATCATCAATATTAATCAAGCAGGACGTAGGGTTTTACCTCCATCGAGAGGGCCCGAACCTAGGTAAAACATCGTGTCCTTCGTCTCTTGTTACCATCCGCCTAGACGCATAGTTCGAGACCCCCTACCCGAGATCCGCCGGTTTTGACACCGACATTGGTGCTTTCATTGAGAGTTCCTGTGTGTCGTCACCGATAGGCCCGATGGCATCTTCAACCAACAACGCTGTCCGGGATGAGACTTTTGTCCCCGGACAGATCTTCGTATTCGGCGGCTTCGCACTGCGGGCTAATTCGCTTGGCCATCTGGAGCAGATCGAAAGCTCCGCCCCTGGCCGTCAGGTCAGATTCAGAAGTTTAAACTTCACGGCCGATGTCCGTGGAGACTTGATCTTCGACGGGCTCGAGCCACAGCCAAGCGCGGCCCACTGTTACGATGGGCATGACCTAGCTCTGCCGCCAAACATTGCCTTGGTGGCCGCACGCGAATCCGCTCCGGCCTTTAGTCCGGAGCCGATCACCCAGATCGAGGATCGGTGGATGGACACCACCTCGGGGGCTTCAACTTCCACGGCGATGGAGCTGAACGCTAATCTTGTCCCTCGCGAAATTCGTGATTCCGAGGTGCCGACTCCTTCCCCGACCAACCTCCCACGCCCTACCAATCAATTCGGATTAGGCGTCGGTTATGGAATTCACCGCCATGACATCTTCCAACACTCGCCTTTGGCGACATCCTAAATTCGCTAAAGCATCTCTCGTTATCGGGAGAGTCCTGGCCGGACTATGGCCAGGATGGTTGGGATACGGACAACGAAGAAATTCAGAGCCCACCCACCACCCACTTTGTAGCCACTGTCGACGATCTAACCGACATGCTAGACTATGACTCTGAAGACATCAACGGAATAGACGACGATGCCGGAGACAAACAAGAACCAACGCCTACAGGGCATGGGAGGACCACCTCGTCATATAACATATATATGGTGGATACCCCAAAAGAGAGCGATAACGAGGACCAACGGGCCACGGCAGAAGATAACCCTGCCGATAAAGAACCAAAACGGCGGCGCAGATGCCGCCCTAAGTCCCGCCTCGACAACAACAACACTCCTAAGGACCCTTCAATACAGCAGGGCACACAAGTGGACGACGAACATGCAGATAAGCAACCGTCCGAACAGGACGAGTCAGATAATCAGTCCAAGCCCGCCGAAAACGACAGTCCGGACGATCTCATGCCGGACACGCCGCCGGAGAATAAAAACCTTCGGAAAAGACTCGTCAACACTGCAAGAAGCTTGAAGAAGGAAAAGCGGAAGCTCAAAACAGCGGAAGACACACTCAGGATGAGGTGGAGCAAAGTGCTCAAAACCGCGGATAAATACGGCAATGGGCACTAATCAAAGAGCTACCCGACAAGCGCAAGCTGCTACCAGAATTCGACGAGGAGGCCACAGAGCCCCCACAGTCAAAAAATAAAGAGGCTACCTGGTTGGATAGACGGCCGGATGATAGGCCAAATTCTGAAAGCGGCGCCACACATAAACCAACCAATAAAGCTGGAAAGACAGATGTCCCAGCCAGGTCCATTTATGGGCCAAAGAAGAAGGCCCCAGGGAACAGGGCAACACGTCAAGTGTCCGAAAATAATGGCACACCCAAATATAGGGGCGCCGCACACCCACTATGTTTCACCGATGAGGTGCTGGACCATGAATTCCCAGCAGGATTTAAACCCATAAACATAGAGGCCTACGATGGAACAACAGACTCGAGTCCGGATAGAAGATTATATACTACATATACACATGGCGGAGGAGATGATCTCCACGCCATAAAATACCTACCCCTCAAGCTCAAAGGGCCAGCCCGTCATTCGCTTAAAAGCCTCCCAGAAAACACTGTGGGAAGTTGGGAAGGGCTCGAGGATGCGTTTAGAGCAAATTTTCAAGGGACTTATGTCCGCTCTCCGGATGCAGATGATCTAAGTCATATAACTCAACAGCCCGGAGAGTCAACGCGCAAGTTCTGGAATAGGTTCCTCACCAAAAAGAACCAGATAGTCGACTGTCTGGACGCCGAAGCCTTAGCAGCTTTTAAATATAATGTCCGAGACGAATGGCTTGCCAGACATCTCGGCCAAGAGAAACCGAGGACAATGTCCGCTCTAACAAGCCTCATGACCCGCTTCTGTGCGGGAGAGGATAGCTGGCTAGCAAGATGCAGCACCAGCGACCCAAGTACATCCGAGATAAGAGATGGAAACGGAAAATCACGGCGCAGAAAAGAGCAGCGCCGGAATAAAGAGAAAAGCCCAAAGAGCACGGCAGTTAACGTCGGATTCAAAAGGTCGCGGCCAAACAACAAAACACCGCCTCTCAAGGATGACAGCGATGAGTTGTCCAACTTAAATAAGATTTTGGGTCGGGTATGTCAAATCCACAAGACTTTAAGGCTCGCGAACCATACCCATCGAGATTGTTGGGTTTTCAAACAGTCCGCCGACTAAACGCCGAACACAAGGGGCTTGACGTCAGCTTAAGACGATAAACCCCACCAGCAGAGCACCGGAAAGCAAAAGACCTTCCCACAAGAGGTCAAAGCAGTAAACTTACTCCACGTGATAATACGGACAAATAGTGCGGCACCTTCGAAAAGGAGCCTCGAACGGTCCAACCCAGCAGACCATAGAGATTGGATATCAAAACCAATCACTTTCGACCACCTGGATTATTCCAGAAGCGTTCGAAACGCAGGACGGACTGCCCTGATATTGAATCCCATAATCGACGGACTACAGTTTACTAAAGTCCTGATGGACGGTGGCAGCGACTTAAACTTGCTGTACTCAAGCACAATCCGCAAGTTGGGGATAGACCCTACTAAAATTCGACACAGCCGCACTTCCTTTAAAGGAGTGACGCCAGGCCCTTACGCCAAGTGCACGGGCTCTCTATTACTAGAAGTTGTGTTCCGATCACCGAACAACTTTCGGTGCGAAAAACTAATCTTTCATGTCGTCCCATTCAAAAGTGGATATCAAGCACTCTTGGGACGAAAGGCTTTTGTCCGTTTCAATGCCATACCGCATTACGCGTCTCTTACACTCAAGATGCCCGGTCCACGTGGCATCATTTCAAAGGCGAGGGTCACTTTAAAGACCCGGACTCGGATAGACGAGTCCGGCCAAGAGGCTAGGGTTCCCTAGCCGCACACCTCTTCGCTGGGGCTGCGCAAGACAAACAACCGCAGTTCATACAAACCCCGCTTTATTCATTTATATTTCTTCTTTCACACATACCTTTTTCGCACGAATTGTTTTCAAACTAAACGTTCCTCTCTTTTTACAGATGAACAACATGCGTACCCGTCCAGGATAATGGCACAACGGAGACACAAAGCAGCAGACGCAAGTAGGGACCCGCTATGCGAGGATTCTTTTCAGATTAAGACCCTGCGTAAACCTTTTTTACTATCTCTTGTTGTTATTCTCCCTTGGTTTCTTCCTATAACCAAAGCGGAACCTGACGTTTTGGCATTGGCCGCGTCAGAGGACCATGCCCGTACCTGGACACTAGGGGCTTAGGGCATTGTTCTGCCCATTATTATAAAGACCGAACACCTTAGGGAGTGTTCGCGCCTCGAGTTAGGCATTATATGCATCAGCTCAATCATGTCTATGGTCAAATGTTGGGTTTGCCGCCCCCGTGTTTTGCTGCCTTACGCTCAGATCATCGGCTAACGCGCACTAGGAGAACTATGTGATTGTGCCCCAGTCGGCCGGGCGAAAGCACCTCAAGAGAGAAAGCCGAAATCGTCATGATATAGCGAGACTGGTCAACCACTCGATCGACTACCGAATGTTTAGAATTTCGCTGACGAAGGACCGCTTTCCGGTCAGCACACACGCGCCCGAACTCGGAGAAGTGCGGTGCCCTCAGGCTATATCGTAGCCCCACCCTCGAACTCCACCGCTAAGTGAAAGTGATAAAGCATTATAGTCCGGATTGCCTCGCTTGCTACGCTACCACCTCCTTAACAGACCGAGACGCCGGATTAAGTGTGAAAATGTGCTATTTTTATAACACCCCGCACCTTGTGCGTGGGGGCTGAAGTCAAGACCGCAATCTTTCAAAGTTATACAAATGTATACGTAAACGGTCAAGATAGGAGAAGTTTTACTACTTGGGACGCACAAGTATAAAAAGCAGTTATAGCATAATCATCGTTTTACAAGCTAAAACGTTCATTTGAACGTGACATTTTTTTAGCACTACGACTCTATTACACGAGCGCCACGCATAACTTCCCTGAAATAGTGCTCGGCGGGGAGCCGGCTTTCACTCGAACCTTGGGCGGCAACAGCGGTGGCATCCATCTCTGTCCAATGCGTCTTCACACGGGCAAGAGCCATCCGCGCGCCTTCGATGCAGGCCGACCGCTTCATCTCCTTGATATGCGGCACCGCTCCAAGAAATTGCTGCAGTAAGTCGAAGTAGCTCGTCGCTCTGGCCTCTCTCGCCATACATGAGCCACGATGTCGGCCATGGCAAGTCCGGACAATCTATTTAGCTCGCCCATTCGCCAGCCGGTCGGTCAACGGAAGTGAGCGATCCGGACTATGGAATTGAGACCAAAATAGCTCTTCCGCCTTGTGATCCTTCCGCTCCGGAAGTGCTCAACTAAGATCAGCCGCACTTGCCGCTAAGTCCATATACGGATCCTCCGGACTCCACACCTGGCCAAATTGAGCATACTTTTGATCCATAAACCGGCGACGCAGGTAAAAGGCTTGCCACCACGATATCTCCGGCCGGTGCAGCTCCTCCTTCATGGCTCGCATTGCGTAACGGGCATCCTTGGCCTCGGCGGTGGCCTTCCCCAGTCTTCCCGCCCAATAAGCGCCTTTTCAAGGGCCTCATTGCGGTCGGCAGATCTTTTAATTTCACGGCCAATTCGCCATCTCTTCCTCGCTAGGGCAAGTGCAGCCTTTTTCGCTTTCAACTCCTTGGTCAGCCTCGAGGCAGCAGGCTCACTCCTTCGGGCTTGCTCCTTAGCTTGAGAAAGTTCGCCGAAGCCTCTCCACAAAGAAGCAAGACCGCTCAGATCACATCATATAATTTATCGAGGAGGGCTTTGAACCCCTTAATAAAGCGATCGCAGAGAACTTATTTACCTTGCGACTCGTCAAGTCGCCGGTTGACAAGTGCGATGTCCGTGATCCGCCACGCCAAGTTGCCGCATTAACTCGAAACTCCACTAGTCCGCTAGCCCTCGGACTATCCGCCACCTGCATAGGAACGGGACATTCATTACTATGATTTTGATCCTCGAAGACGCTGTCGCTTTCGACAACCCACCGAGTCTCGTGGGCTACTATCTATACAGGCGCACTTTTATGTGCAAAGCTGTCAAAAAGGGTGCGCCATTCTCGCGTACCTCAAATCCCGCCAGAAAACTTGTAGCGGCACTACGCAATCCGCTCTCGGCGGATGAAATCCTTCCAATCACCATACGCCAACGCACGGTGATCTTCTCGAGATGGACGCCCTAAAGCAGATTCTTCGATTCTCCGCCGGATACTAGCGGGTGCCGAACTCTCCGCCCTCCGACTCGGGATACCCTCCGTGACGATACTTCAGTGCTCGCTCGCTTTATCTCGACGGCGCGCAGCAGACGGAGGCGTTGCTTCCATCATCTTCGAAGAAGGTCCTCAAGATGAACTCATCTCGAGAAGGCTGCAGATCCGAACTGCAAGATAGAAATTTCGGTTACCCACAGAAGCACAAATGGAGGTATTTCCTTACTAATGAACTCCCCTTTTCATACTCACGGCTCGCTGGAGGGCTGATCCTTTGGCAATGATTGTACGTCCGGATTCTCCCCGGACGCCGGACCCCCCGGTGAAGATCTCTTCCCTCGTTTAGGGGCTTTGGCCTCCGGATCTTCGGAGGTGGTCCTCTTCTCCCCCTGGAAGGAGGGGTTTTTGATTCCCCACTCTTTAGACGCCCCTTTGGGAGAAGTAATAGCTCCTCTATTTTCCCCATCGCTCCCTTCTACGGGCGCGACCTCCAACATTCTGACCAGCACTGGCTCCAGTGTGGTCTCTGGGAGGGGAGCCGGGCACCTTATCAGCTTCGATCGCGCTACCAACTCCTGTAAAGAGTAATGGGTTAGGAGGCGAACTGTAGAAAAGCAGATAAACAGAACGTCCGGACTCCAAGATATTTACCTGAGTATCCGGGCGATTGCAGCTTAGGCCTGCGTCCTCGGTCAATTCCGACACGCTACTGCGGGTCCGAAGAACAACTTGTACATCTCCACGGTGTCGCACCCATGAAGTGTTGGAGAATCCGAGGTCCTCCGGTTGAACTCCCATAGACAGAGAGAACGGCGTTTGCAGGCGTAAGACGCTGATTAGCATAACTCTGCATCAAGACGACCAGATTGATCTCCCTCGCCGAGGTCTCGAATCCGCCTCGCAATGAGGGCACGCCTTCTTGACGGCCCCAATTGATCCTTGGTCGACCCACGACATCGGTCGGCGTGGAGGTCCTGGGCGGAATGAAGGTGGCGGCTTTTGCTTGCTGCCCTTCGGAGCAGTGATATAGAACCACTCCTGCTGCCACAGTCCGAGTTCCTCTTGGAAGGAACCCTCGGGCCACGGGGCATCGGCCCTTCTGCTTATGGCTGCCCCGCCACACTTTGCTTGACGCCCCCCGATCATCTTCGGCTCCACATTAAAGGTCTTCAGACACAGGCCAAACTTGGGAGTGACGCAGAGGAAGGCTTCGCAGACGATGATGAATGCGGAGATATGGAGGATGGACTCCGTAGCCAAGTCGTGAAAATCCAGCCCATAGTAGAACATGAGCCCTCTCACGAAGGGGTCCGTCGGGAAGCCTAAACCCCGACGGCGGTGGGATACGAAGACGACGTACTCACCAGGCTCGAGGGCGGGCACGGCCTGCCCTTGGGCGGCAACCCAGCGAAATCTCAGTGGATGTGTACTTGGCCTCGCGCAGCTTAAACACGTCCTCCTCCGTGACGGAGGAGGGCATCCATCGGCCCTGGAGGTCGGAGCCGGACATTTTTGAGAATCTGAAGCGCTCGAATTTGAGGATCTGAGTGTTGTAACTAGGGGCGAGGAGGAGATCCGATGCGAGATTGAAGAAAAAGAACGAATCTTGGTCCTCTTATAAAGGGGAAGAATACCGAGGGTCGTGTCCGTGACCGTTCGGGATTCACCTTCGATAGAGGAGGCGTGGCGACGGGCACGGTTGGGTTACCCACGCGCGTATTGATGTGAATCCCGGAATAAGGGGAACACGATCTCTGCTTCGACAAGACGCGTGCTGAAACCGCTTCGCTAAATGTGCTGAGGTGGTATAGTAAAAACGATTCAAACAAAGGCTTGGTAGCGGTGTGATGTCACGCCGCATAATACGCCGCCAGATTGGACTGGTGTACATTTTATTCTCTCTACGGTGGAATGTGGAATTTATTTTGCGAGCCGGACACTATCCCGGTGTTCATGATCTTCTCTGGATTATTGAAGGAGGAACCCGCCTTGCAATGCCGAACATTATGCGCGCGGACTTATCGTCATTGAAGCCTGGTTCAGGGCTACCGAGGAGTCTGGACTAGGGGTGTCCGGACAGCCGACTATCATCGTCCACGGACTCCAAGACTACGAAGATACAAGATTGAAGACTCTGTCCCGTGTCCGGATGGGACTTTCCTTGGCGTGGAAGGAAAGCTTGGCAATACGGATATGTAGATCTCCTACCATTGTAACCGACTCTATGTAACCCTAGCCTCCTCCGGTGTCTATATAAACCGGAGGGCTTTAGTCCGTAGGACAACATACATTACAACAATCATACCATAGGCTAGCTTTAGGGTTTAGCCTCCTTGATCTCATGGTAGATCCACTCTTGTACTATCCATATCATCAATATTAATCAAGCAGGACGTAGGGTTTTACCTCCATTGAGAGGGCCCAAACCTGGGTAAAACATCGTGTCCTTCGTCTCCTGTTACCATCCGCCTAGACGCACAGTTCGGGACCCCCTACCCGAGATCCGCCGGTTTTGACACCGACAGGGATCCTTGGGGCAAGCCTTGTTGAGGTCTTTGAAGTCGACGAATAGGCGCCAGGATTTGTCCTTCTTTGGTACCATTACCAGATTTGCCAGCCAATCCGGATGCTTGATATCTCTGATGAATCCGGCCTCGAGTAGCTTGGCAAGCTCTTCCCCCACGGCCTGCCGCTTGGGCTCTGAGAAGCACCTAAGAGTCTGTTTGACAGGCTTGTATCCTTTCAATATATTGAGGCTGTGTTTGGCTAATCTGCATGGGATGTCTGGCATGTCCGAAGGGTGCCAGGCAAAGATGTCCCAATTCTCGCGTAGGAATTCTCATAGTGCGGCGTCCATTGTGGGGCTCAACTGTGTCCCAATGGAAGTTGTCTTCGTGGGGTCCATTGGGTGGACCTGGAATTTGACTATCTCGTCTGCGGGTTTGAATGAGGTGGACTTGGGTCGCTTGTCGAGTATTACGTCGTCTCTGTCCACGGTGGCACGCAGCGTTGTTAGTCCTTGATAATGCTTCCAGGGCTAGTGCTGCGGTTTTGTTTTCAGCGTGAAGTGCGACGTCCGGATCACTGGCTAGAGTGATGATTCCATTGGGTCCGGGCATTTTAAGCTTCATGTACCCATAATGGGGTATAGCTTGAAAGCTTGTGAACGCGTCCCGCCCTAAAAGGGCGTGGTATCCGCTGCTGAAAGGAGCCACTTGGAATGTGATTTCTTTGGACCTGTAATTATCTGGAGTGTCGAATACCACATCGAGTGTGATTTTTCCCGCACACCGTGCTTCCCGACTAGGGATGATTCCCCTGAAGGTTGTGCCTCTTTGCTCAATGCGGCTTTTATCAATTTCCATCTTGTTGAGTGTTTCTTTGTAGATCAAGTTTAATCCGCTTCCGCCGTCCATGAGTACTTTAGTGAGCCGAAAGCAGTCCACGATTGGGCTAAGGACCAAAGCGGCTGGTGCTCGGACTGTCTGGAATTGAGGTTCATCACTAGCACTAAAAGTTATAGAAGTGTCGATCCACGGATTTATTTTTTCCATGTGGAAGATTTCAGCGGAGTTTCGATGAGCTCGCTTGCGCCTATTGTTTGAGGTGAAAGTCTCGAAGACTGTTAGTACCGTATTGTTTTCTTTGGCGGGATGTTGTTCTGCTTTATGGCTTACAAGAAGATCCTCGCCACTTTTTGCTACCTGCCGAAGTATCCAACATGCTCTAAGGCTATGTGTTGGTGTAGTGTCCGGTGTCCTGTGGAGTTTACATGGCCCATTGAGCCATTCTTCCAATACGGTTCCATGCACTGGGGTGGGCTTTGGTTTCCTGGGGATTGGGTCGGCTGACTTACGAGAGTTCGCCTGTTTAGCTCAGACAAAGGTTCTAGTGAGAGCCGGACTATCCCAAAATTCTGTTTGGGTTTTCGAGGCACTTTCCATTGCACAGTACTTCTGTACAATGGTTGCTAAGTCAGCAAAGTGTACTATGTCACGGCGACTTATAGCATTAAGGATTCCTTTGTTCGTGCAGTTTTTGCAGAAAAGTGAGACCCCGTCGTCCTCACGACAATCCTTGACCTTGTTTAGCAGAAGGAGGAATCTCGCCAAGTAGCGATGTACGGTCTCTTGGGGCTCTTGTCTGATATGGGGGAGAAGGTTTAAGTCCAGGTGGGTGGGTGTAGCTGAATCTGGATTCTGATCCGATCTAACGCCCTGGGGCAGGGGAGCTTCCGGGCTTGACAGCTCGGGATTCGGGGCGCTGCCCAATTTTTCCGGCCCAATACCCGATTCTAAGTCTGGGGTCTGGGTCATGTCTTCCCTTGAGTGGGTGTCCGGCTCAGGGAGCTCGGTGATCCGGACATAGTTCCTCCTCACAATAGAGGGATAATCCGTATGTGGCTCCTCCACTACCGCTATCTCGCGGGTGACCGACGGGGATTTAATATCCCTTTGGTCGGGTTTAAGCCCAATCCGGTCATAGTCTGTGGCGACTCCCAAAGCAATGATGCGATCCAAGAGCTCATTAAGGGAGGAGAGCTCCATTGGATCCATCTGTTCGGCGAGTTCCGAATTGACGTGGAGGCTATTCATGATGACCCGAGAGGTCATCGTCGGTGCAACAACCGATTGGGCTGCCATGAAGAAGCCTCCTAGTCGGAGAGTTTGGCCTACAACCAGCGCTCCCCTAGAGGTGATGTTGTCCTTGACAACAAGACATGCCATCGAGCCTTGCAGCAATGACACGGAGGAACTCTCAATGAAAGCACCAATGTCGCTGTCAAAACCGGCGGATCTCGGGTAGGGGGTCCCGATCTGTGCATCTTAGGCTAATGGTAACAGGAGGCAAGGGACACAATGTTTACCCAGGTTTGGGCCCTCTTGATGGAGGTAAAACCCTACATCCTGCTTGATTGATATTGATGATATGGGTGTTACAAGAGTAGATCTACCACGAGATCATAGAGGCTAAACCCTAGAAGCTAGCCGATGATGATTATGATTCTGTCTCTAAGGACTAAACTCTCCGGTTTATATAGACACCGGAGAGGGCTAGGGTTTACATGGAGTCGGTAAAGAAGGAAATATAATATCCGGATCACCAAGCTTGTCTTCCACCCAAAAGAGAGTCCCATCCGGATACGGGACGAAGTCTTGAGTCTTGTATCTTCATGCTCCTATAGTCCGGCCAAAGTATATAGTCTAGCTGTCCGGATACCCCCTAATCCAGGAATCCCTCAGGGGCTACTAGATTTGATCTACAAAACTATTTAAAGTCTACAACACATTCCATTCTATCATGTCCAGTAAACTTGGAGGCTAATGGAAGCATATTCATATGAAGAGAGCTGTACTGTTTACCTCAAAGCGCTCCTTCATCAAATTCACTAAGCCGGCTTCAAAATCATGGCTTGTGTGCAGGTGGTCCAAATACCCAGAGTGGATCTCTTGGGTGCTAAATTGGGCATAACTCTCCAAGTTGACTGACCATTTGTTTTTATCAGCAACAGAAACTTCTTCCTTTGCACTATGCTTTTCCAAGACAGTGGGGTTGCCTGGCGCCGTATAACCATGCCCAGTGATGGTAACATCATCAGCCTTTTCTTCATTAGGCTTGATGGGGCTTGGCGGCTTAATGGGACTTGGCGGCTTGGTGGTGGGTGGATCAATGTCCCTCTGGTCCATATCAACATTGTGCTCAACCAGTGGAGGTTCATCGGTTGTGGCTTCAGGGGCATGGTGGGAGGTCTCTGTTGACTGCTACTCCAGCTCAGAAGGATTTTCAGTGGTTTTTGTGATCCTCATTTTCTTGCTGGGTTTTGCCATAGCTGTGCAAATGATACATAAGATGAGGTTAGCACAATGATTGAACATATAATTGACAGTAGAAACTTAGCAATCTTACCCAGGCACAGGTTTGAAGGCTGGGACATGAGTTCCCGTTGAGTCGCAGAGTAGGACTGAAATGTTCCCTGGCAATTTGAATTGGAGGGATTAAGGGGTTGTCAAAAAATACCAGCCTTGGGACGATGCTTGCGGGGAGCTGGAGTGTTCGGTAAGCCGGAGGAAAGGACTCCACTTCTACTGTTCCGGGTTGTGCGGCGAGCTTCGTGTTGATGCTTCTTCAAAATAAAGTTGGGATCGAAATAAGCCAAAGGATGAGAAAACCTTACTTTCCGGCTTGCTTGGCGAGTTTTCTGTTTTGGCAGAGATTCTGAGCTGGAGGAAAGAACAATTACCTCTTCGTCACCCGCACGGCTGGCTCCAGCTTCATCCTGATAATAGTAATCATCAATGAGATGTAAAAAATGAGCCAAGAGAATCAAGTTCTATCTCCGACTCATCACCATCACCATCATCATCCAAGTTCAGTAACTCGGAAGGATCGGTCTTCTTCTTGGCAGGCTTTTTGGTGAACCTAGTCTTGGTCCGGGTTGGCTTGGCCGGCTTGTCTTGCAACTTCTTCATCCAAAAAGGGGAATCGACCTATGGAGGTCAGATGATCATAAGTGAACAGTGTTAATGAAAACATGATTCAAATTGGAAACATGATGTGCAACACTTACAGCTGGCGGCTGGTTGGAAGTGCAGAAAGGACTATATCCGGTTTTACTGCATTCTTCCTAGCTTTCATTCAACAAAGCTTTGGTCGCTTCATTGACTTCAGTGTCAGACAATTGGATTTTGCAATGGCGTTGGTGGTATTTCAAGTTGCCGGTGTACTCGCACATTAAACCGGGGCGGGGGCTTAAGGGCATGATCCTCCAGGAGACCCAACACCGAACAAGGTCAATGCCGGTTAAGCCGTTAGCCATGAAGGCTCTGATCTTTGAAAAGGTGGGCACATACTTGGCTTGTTCCTTTGTGTTGATCTGCTATGGGAGGGGATGTGTGTTGCTGAGCTGGTATTCATGATAACCAGGCTTGGCAATAGAACCAAGTATGGTTCCAGTTTCTGAATTGAAACCCCGCCTAGTTCCAAGATGGGCCCGTCGGTGAAGTCCGTCTACCAGTTCAGATAATAAGATTCCCTGAACAGTTTGACAGTAGGTTCCTCTTGAAGATAAGCTTCACAAAAGACTTGGAAGTTGCAAATATTCCACACAGAATTGGGCCCAATGTATTGAGGACGAAGTTGGAAAAACTGTAACACGTCTCGGAAGAACTTTGAGTTAGGCGGGCTAAAGCCCCGAATCATGTGATCAGTAAAAGCAGTTACTTCTCCTTCCTTGGGCCCAGGAGGATTTTCGGTGCCTGGGACACTCTAGTGGATGTCCTCTTTCTTGGCTAAGACGCCAGTTGCAACAAAGTTGTTCAAATCTTCCTCGGTACCCGGGATGATGCCCAGTTGCATGCAGTGAATGTCTTAGTTATTTTTTATGGCGATCTAAAAAGAAAATTTTGCCGGTTTAAGATTATGTTTTTAACCCGGCTGCAGGTTCAAGGATGAGAACCATAAACATGCAGTGTATTAAGCTGGAGGATAGTGTTGAAGTTATGCAAGACAACATAATGGCGGCTTAAGAGGGGACTAATGGTGCCTGGTGGGTTATGGTTTATAAGTTAAGCCACCCACACTACTATCAAATTTCAGATCTATGAGTGGAAAAATTGCTAAGTGTTGGATAAACAGCTTTCACAGATCGGTGCTATAATTTTGGATCTACGACAGTTCATATAAAGAAGAAAATTCTAAACCTAAGTGGTGACAATGGAGCAGTTCGGGAAATTTCTATAAAATAAAGCTACCACCATGCTCAAAAAAGATATAAGTGAAGCACAAGAGCAAATTGCCTAGCTCAAAAGATATAAGTGAAGCACATATAGTATTCTAAGAAATCATGATTCATGTGTGTCCCTCTAAAAAGGTGTGCACAGCAAGGATGATTGTCGCAAAGTAAAAAGCAAAGACTCATATCATACAGCACGCTCCAAGCAAACACATATCATGTGGTCAATATAACCTCAAGTAAACTTACCGGTGGATTGAAGACGAAAGAGGGGATGCCATCAGGGGCATCCCCAAGCTTAGATGCTTGGTTGGCCTTGAATATTACCTTGGGGTGCCTTGGGCATCCCCAAGCTTAGGCTCTTGCCACTCCTTATTACATAATCCATCAAATCTCTACCAAAACTTGAAAACTTCACAACACAAAACTCAAAGGAAAACTCATGAGATCCGTTAGTACAAGAAAATAAATCACCGCTTTTTGGTACTTTTGTGAGATCATTCTTTATTTATATTGGTGTAATATCTACTGTATTCCAACTTTTCCACGGTTCATAACACCCGATACTACCCATAGATTCATCAAAATTAGAAAATAACACATAGGAAACAAAATTTGTCAAAAACAGAACAGTCTATAGAAATCTAGAAACTTCGTATACTTTTGTAACTCCAAAAACACTAAAAAATAGGAAAATTGAGGCAATTCATAGATCAATCTTATGTAAAACATTCAAGAATTTATCACATTCCAGAAGCTCAGATCATTTCTGTTTTTCAGCATGATCAAATCAATGATATACCAAAGTATCCCAAAGGTCTTATTTGGCTCACACACAAATTAAAACACCAAAACACAATTACTAAGAGGTAATAAATTGTATTCTCATAAAAACAGGATGGAAAAATATTGGGTTGTCTCCGAACAAGCACTTTTCTTTAAAGCCTTTTAGTTAGGCGTTGATAATTTTAATGATGCTCACATGAAAGATAGAAAATGAAACACGAAGAGAGTATCATGTAGCATGTGAAAAACAAGTTTAAATCTAACATACTTCCTATGCATAGGGATTTTATAGCCAAAAGATTTATCAAGACAAGCAAAAACTAGCATATGCAAGGAAGAAGAAAGAAACAATAGCAATTTCAACATAATGAGAGGTAATCTAGTAACACGAAAATTTCTACAACCATATTTTCCTATCTCATAATAATTACATTTAGGATCATAATCAAATTCAGCAATATAACTATCACATAAAATTTTCTCTACGTGATCCATATGCATGCAAAGTTGACACTCTTCCAAAATAGTGGGATTATCACCAAATAAAGTCATGACCTCACCAAGCCCACTTTTATCAAAAATTTCATCAGATTGATCATTCTCCAAAGTAGTGGCATCATCATTACCTAGAGCTGACACTCTTCCAAACCCACTTTCAATATTATTGCAAACATGTTTATCATGAGGCTTAAATAAATTTTTAAGATCATAAGAAGAATCACCCCAATCATGATCATTGCAATAAGTAGCGGACGTAGCAAAACTAGCATCCCCAAGCTTGGTGTTTTGCATATTATTAGAAAAACTGACATTAATATAATTTATAATAACATCATTGCAATCATGCTTTTGATTCAAGGAATTATCAAGTATGGGTGCAAGAGCAATAATCTCATGTTTAACATAACGAACTATAGCAAATTCATCTCCATAAATATTGGCATCATGGCCATAAGAATAGCAAGCATCATGTTTATCAAGGGATATTTCAATCCAATCAACGGAATCCTAACTATCTATAGATTCATGCATATCATTATTTTCTTCCTAACCAACAATCATTCTCTCAAAAATTCCTTAACATTGGCATTATGAGCATAGTTTTCATAGCAATATTTAAGTATGTCAAAAATTTTAGATTTATATAGAGTAATATCATACTTTTAAATGAAAGAAGCAACTTCATAAGCACCCTCAAAAGCAACAAATTCTTCAATTTGTTCGATATCATAGTGACTGTAAACACCCTTTTCATAGGAAGATAAGATTTCAATATCATTAAACTCACATAGGCAGGGAAGGTTTTTTTAGAGTTCTTAGAGCAACAAGTAAATCACAAAGTTCACAATGATTCCAAACATAACATAGCAAAAAATTTATTTGATTCCATAAGAGTCTCCCTTTTTCAAACAAACGATGACGCACAAAATGAGCATGCTCATCTAAAGATTTTTCCCTCAACTAAACTAGTTGGGGTTTCAGTACGAGCACATATGGATGAAGATGATCCAAGTAGAAAACTTTAAGTGGATCCATAAACCTTATTGTTTCTGACTTTCAATAAATACACAATTATACCAAGCGAATGAGCAAACAAACCAAGTAACACATAAGGGCAAACGAAAAGACGAACAAAAGAAGGCGATAAAACGGGAAATATTTTTGTGTTTTTGGGAAAACGTTCTAGAAGTGGGGGAGAGGAAAATGGCAAACAGTGTAATGCAAGAGATGAGAGTTTATGGGGGGTACTTGGTAGGCTTGATGTAGAACCTCCCCGGCAACGCCGGCAGAAATTGGCAAGTTGACGGCAGGCAAATCTTGACTTGGTGTGAATCCTCCCCGGCAACGGCGCCAAAAATTCTTCCTACTACTTCTTGAGCTTGCGTTGGTTTTTCCCTTAAAGAGGAAAGGTGATGCAACAAAGTATAGATAAGTATTTCCCTCCGTTTGAGAACCAAGGTATCAATCCAGTAGGAGGTACACGCAAGTCTCCAATCTATGCACCTGCACAAACAATCAAACACTTGCACCCAACGCGATAAATGGGTTGTCAATCCCTTCACGGTCACTTGCAAGGATGAGATCTGATAGAGATAGATATAAAAGGTTACTAAAACGTACAAGAAAGTAAAAAACAAATAAATTGCAGCAAGATATTTTGGGGTTTTTTTGGTTTATAAAACTAAAAGTATATGATGGAAAATAGACCCGGGGCCATAGGTTTCACTAGAGACTTCTCTCTTGAAAGAAAGCATACGGTGGGTGAACAAATTACTGTCGAGCAATTCATGGAAAAGTGCAAAGTTATGATGATATCTAAGGCCATGATTATGAATATAGGCATCACATCTGTATCAAGTAGACCGACTACTACATACATCTACTACTATTACTCCACACATTGACCTCTATCCATGATGCATCTAGAGTATTAAGTTCATAAGAACGGAGTAACGCCTTAAGTAATATGACATGATGTAGAGGGATAAACTCAAGCAATATGACGAAAACCCCATCTTTTATCCTTGATGGCAACAATACAAATACATGCCTCGCTACCCCTACTTTGTCACTGGGTGAGGACACCGCAAGATTGAACCCAAAACTAAGCACCTCTCCCATTGGAAGAAGAACCAATCTAGTTGGCCAAACCAAACCGATAATTTGAACAGAAATACAAAGATATCAAATCATGCATATAAGAATTCAGAAAAGACTCAAATAATATTCATAGGTAATCTTATCATAAATCCACAATTTATCGGATCTCGACAAACACCTCAAAAGAATATTACATCGGATAGATCTCCAATAACATCGAGGAGAACATTGTATTAAAGATCAAAGAGAGAGAAGAAGCCATCTAGCTACTAGCTATGGACCCATAGGACTACGGTAAACTAGTCACGCTTCATCGGAAGTGCAATATGGTTCATGTAGAAGCCCTCCGCGATCGAATCCCCCGTCGGCAGGGTGCCGGAAAAGGCCCCAAGATGGGATCTCACAGGAACAGAAGCTTACGGTGGCGGAAAAGTATTTTGGTGGACGTTTTGGTGGTTTGGGAGTATTTGGGAATTTATAGAGCTGGTTTTAGGGTTAGGGGACTCCCGAGGAGCCCACAAGCCCTTAGGGTGCCCCCCTAGGGCGCACCCCTAAGGCTTGTGGCCTCCTCGGGGGTCTCCTGGCCCTCTCTCCATGTTACGTGGGTGTCTTCTGGTCCAAGAAAAATCATCATGAAAGTTTTATTCTATTTGAACTCCATTTGATAATCCTTTTCTGTAAAACTCAAAAACAAGGAAAAAACAAAAACTGGCACTGGGCTCTAGGTTCATAAGTTAGTCCCAAAAATAATATAAAATAGAATATTAATGCATATATGTTGGTGGGAAACGACATCTATGGGATCACTGGGATCCCTTCTACGGTTGCGGGGCGCGGGGATCGTGAGAAGAGCAGGACTAGTAGACAACACAAAGGGATTTACCCAGGTTTGGGCCGCAAAGATGCGTATAACCCTACGATCCTGCTTTAGTGAATGTATTTAGAGTTCTTGGGATCTTGAACTAGCTCCGGGTGCTGTGTGGTTCCAAAGAGCCGAATCCTTTCCTGGTGTGCCATGGGCCTCCTTTTATAGGCGAAAGGGGCTGCCACAGTGGCACACAGGAGGTGGAAAGTGCTACAGCGTTGCGAGCTTATCACTCATATTACAGTACAAGGCGCATTTAATGCGCGGCTTAGGTGTCCTCTCGCTTTATTGGGGACGGGGGCGAGGCCCGCCCCGTCCGTCGCCGCTCCTCCTTGCTTCGACATGCGCCCTGGCCAGCGATGCATGCGGTGCCATGTAGGCAGGCAGGCAGCTGAGGTGGCGTGGTGGTGGAGCCTCCACGAAGGATTGCATGCCGCCACGCAGGTGCCTGCCTAGATGGTTGGGTCGGCAGCTACATGCGAACGGCGGTGAAGACTTGGCTGGCGCGGGCCTGGCAGTGGCCGTGCCAACGCGCTTGGCGAGGGTCTTGCCAGGTGGCCCGACAAGGATCTTGCCGTGGCGCAGGCGTCCCCGACAAGGATCCTGCCGGGGGTCTTGTGGGTTTCTTCGGTGAGGATGGTTGCCTCCCTATTTTCATTTGATCTTGAGCATTCTATGTCTTCACAAAGATCTGCATGCCACCGCAGAGGTCCCTCCCTGAAAGTGCAACTATCCCTAGGTGGTTTGGTAATTCATAACAACATATAGCTCATTGAGCTAATGCTATTCCAAGACTATTATTTCAGGAAAGCTCAATGAATAGCATGGCATGGATGATGAAAGTGGATCCCTCTAAATACTAAAGACAAAGTATTGGCTCAAGCTCAAAAGCTCAAGACTCTTCATTTTACGCTTTAGTGATCCAAGATCACATTGAGTCTATAGGAAAAGCCAATACTATCAAGGAGGGATGAGGTGTTGCTTGATGAGCCTCTTGCTTCATGTGCTTAGTGATATGCTCCAAAACCCTCAGCTACTTTCTCATGTCCACAAATGACCTAAACCTAAAGCCAAAATCGGTCACACCGATTCTTCCTATCTGGCGCCACCGATTCCAAAAGTCATAGCCACTGCCACAAACCCTAAGAAAATCGGTCTTACCGATAGGGATCTCAGTCTCACCAAGATGGGATTGTAATCTCTCTGTTTCCCTTCGTAACATTTCGGTCTAACCGAAGTGAGCGATCGGTCCCACCGAGATTGCAATGTAAACTCTCTGTTTCCCTTTTGAAACATTTCGGTCTCACCGAAAAGAGCAAATCGGTCCCACCGAGTTTACCTGACCAACTCTCTGGAAAGCTTATTACTAAAATCGGTCTCACCGAGTTTGTGTAATCGGTCTTACCGAGATTATGTTATGCCCTAACTCTAACCGAATCGGTCTCACCGAGTTGCATGTCAGTCCCACCGAAAATCACTAACGGTCACTAGGTTTACTAAATCGGTCCGACCGAGTCTGTTGAATCGGTCCCACCGAGTTTGGTAAATTGTGTGTAACGGTTAGATTTTGTGTGGAGGCTATATATACCCCTCCACCTCCTCTTCATTCGTGGAGAGAGCCATCAAACTAAACCTACACTTCCAACTTACCATTTCTGAGAGAGAACTACCTACTCATGTGTTGAGGCCAAGATATTCCATTCCTACCATATGAATCTTGATCTCTAGCCTTCCCCAAGTTGCTTTCCACTCAAATCTTCTTTCCACCAGATCCAAAACCTATGAGAGAGAGTTGAGTGTTGGGGAGACTATCATTTGAAACACAAGAGCAAGGAGTTCATCATCAACGCACCATTTGTTACTTCTTGGAGAGTGGTGTCTCCTAGATTGGCTAGGTGTCACTTGGGAGCCTCTGACAAGATTGTGGAGTTGAACCAATGAGTTTGTAAGGGCAAGGAGATCGCCTACTTCGTGAAGATCTACCGCTAGTGAGGCAAGTCCTTCATGGGCGACGGCCATGGTGGGATAGACAAGGTTGCTTCTTCATGGACCCTTCATGGGTGGAGCCCTCCGTGGACTCGCGCAACCGTTACCCTTCGTGGGTTGAAGTCTCCATCAATGTGGATGTACGATAGCACCACCTATCAGAACCACGCCAAAACATCCGTGTCTTTAATTGCGTTTGAATCCTCCAAACCCTTCCCTTTACATTCTTGCAAGTTGCATGCTTTAATTTCCGCTGCCTATATACTCTTTGCATGCTTGCTTGAATAGTGTGATGATTGCTTGACTTGTTCTAAAGTAGCTAAAATCTGCTAAACTCTAAAATTGGGAAAAGGTTAAGTTTTTAATTGGTCAAGTAGTCTAATCACCCCCCTCTAGACATACTTCAAGGTCCTACAAGTGGTATCAGAGCTTTGGTCTCCAATTGCTTTGATTTCCATTGCTTTTTGTGGTCATAGCCTTGGTTTCACAACCTAGGAGAGTATGGCGTCTAGCGAGGGAAATTATCATCGTAGAGGTCCTTACTTTGATGGTACTAATTTTGCTAGTTGGAAGCATAAGATGAAAATGCATATTCTCGGACATAACCCCACCGTTTGGGTCATTATTTGTATTGGCTTGCAAGGTGAATTCTTTAATGGGAGAGAGCCGAACCGTGAAGCTAATGCGGAAGAATTGAAGATGCTGCAATACAACGCTCAAGCTTGTGATATCATCTTCAACCGATTGTGCCCCGAAGAATTCAACAAAATCAGCCGTCTTGAGAATGCAAAGGAAATTTGGGATACTTTGATTGATATGCATGAAGGTACTGAATCCGTAAAGGAATCCAAGTTAGATGTGATCCAAAGTCAGCTTGACAAGTTCAAAATGAAGGATGGTGAAGGTGTCGCTGAAATGTACTCTAGGCTTGCTCTTATCACAAATGAGATTTCCGGCTTAGGGAGTGAAGTGATGACCGACAAATTCATCATCGAGAATATCCTAAGAGCATTGGATGGAAAGTATGATGCCGTGTGCACATTGATCCAAATGATGCCAAACTACAAAGATCTCAAGCCAACGGAAGTCATTGGAAGAATTGTTGCTCATGAAATGTCACTCAAGGATAAGGAGGAACTTCACAACAAGTCAAGTGGTGCTTACAAAGCCTCAAGTGAAGCCCCCACATCATCAAGTGAGAAACAAACGTTCAATGAAGAATTGAGCTTAATGGTGAAGAACTTCAACAAATTCTACAAGAGTAGAAGCAAAGAAAGAAGCTCCAAGTCCAGGTCTTACAATGACAAAAGATCTTCTAGTCGAGAGTGCAATTGCTATAATTGTGGGAGACCCGGACACTATTCCAATGAGTGTACGACACCCTACAAAAGAAGAGAAGATTCTCCAAGAAGAAGAAGCAAAAGAGAAGAATCACCACCAAGAGAGAGGAGGAGTAGAGATGATCGTTATGAATGAAGACCCTCACGGAGAAGCAAGGATTCGGAAAGGAAGGACAAGTCATCAAGGAGCTACACAAAACGAAGACATCAAGCTCATGTTGGTGAATGGGTATCCGGCTCCGACTCCGAAAATCACTCCGAGAGAAGCTATCACTCCGACTCCGAATATACTCAAGATGAAGGTGTTGCTGGTCTAGCACTTGTGTCAACCAACTCCTATGACATATTTGATTCACCAAATGAAGGAATTGGAAGATGCTTCATGGCCAAAGGTCCAAAGGTAAGACATCCTGAGTATGTTGATTTCAATAGTGATGAAGATGACTTTCTTGTGGATGATGATTTACTTGTTGACAACTCTAGTGATGAATACTATGATGAAACGTCAATTAATCATGCTAATCAAGATAAAACGAATGACAACGATAAGGAGAAGATTGAGCTTCTAACTAAAGAACTAAACACTCTTAAGTTGTCTCATGAAACTATCTTCGAAGATCATCGAGAACTTTTAAGGGCTCATGAGAAGTTACGCTTTGAAAAGCTCAGTCTTGAGCAAGAGCATGAGTTCTTAATGATGATCTCCGTAAGAAAAGTTCTTCTTACATTGCCGAGCGTTTACTCTTATCTACTTACATGCCTCAAGTCAAGTCTAGTAACAAGTACAAGAAAGATACTTCCTCTAGTAGTAACAATAATAATGTCAAATCCAATATTGTTGCTTCTAGTAGTTCTCTTGATTCCACTAATGATTCTCTTAGCCAAGTTACACTTGAGCAATAAAATAGCTTATTGAAGGGAATTATAGAGAAAGGTGTTTACAAGAGCCTTGCGGGAGTAAGCAATTCGAGGAAATTGTACATAAGCAAGGAAGGCACGGAAGAATCAAGGTGTTGGTTTTGAACGAAAGTTCAATGCCAATGGAGTTGAGTGGGAAGAAGATCAATACCCCACGACGAAGTTTGTTCCTCAACAAGAGAAGTATGATCCTACTTCCTTCAAGGGAACACAAGCTCAAGATGATCTTCCACCACAAGACCACAAGAACAAAGGCAAGGACAAGCTTCAAGAAGAGATTGATGCATTTGAAGAAGCACCTAAAGCCTCGTTCAAGTGGGTTCCCAAGACTACGTCAAGTTCTACTTCATCAAGTACAACTACAACTCCAAGGATTCCCATCAAGATGATGTGGATCCCGAAGAAGAAGAACTAGAGAGTTCTTGAGGGTGACTGAGGGAGTCCTGGACTAGGGGTGTTCGGACAGCCGGACTATCATTATCCGCTGGACTCCAAGACTACGAAGATACAAGATTGAAGACTCCGGCCCGTGTCCAGATGAGACTTTCCTTGGCGTAGAAGGCAAGCTTGGCAATACGGATATATAGATCTCCTACCATTGTAACCGACTCTGTGTAACCCTAGCCTCCTCCGATGTCTATATAAACCGGAGAGCTTTAGTCCGTCGGACAACATACATTACAACAATCATGCCATAGGCTAGCTTCTAGGGTTTAGCCTCCTTGATCTCGTGGTAGATCCACTCTTGTACTACCCATATCATCAATATTAATCAAGCAGGACGTAGGGTTTTACCTCCATCGAGAGGCCGAACCTGGGTAAAACATCGTGTCCCTTGTCTCCTGTTACCATCCGCCTAGACGCACAGTTTGGGACCCCCTACCCGAGATCCGCCGGTTTTGACACCGACATTGGTGCTTTCATTGAGAGTTCCTCTGTGTCGTCGCCGATAGAGCGGATGCCTCCACCCGTCTTCAAAGACAGTGTTTTCGCCGAAGGGGCCTTGGCCGCCGGCCAAACTATCCGGCTTGGTGGTTTTCTTATGACCGCCTGTCCGGCCGCCGCTTCGATAATGACCTCGCAAGTCGTCAGAAGCAATTTTTGCGTCAGCCCTAAAGCTGCCGAATAGTTGGACCCGATAGAGCTCTCGTCTGTTAACGAGCTCTTGGATCGCATCTCTGCCCTGGGAGTCGCTACGGACTACAACCAGATTGGGCTTAAAACCGATCTGAGAGAGATTAACTCTCCCCAGGCCACCCACCGCATCACAGTGGTGGAAGAGCAATGCGGCAACTCTTTGCCTATGTTGATGTCCGGATTCCCGAACCCTCCACGCCGGATTCCCGCGGAGGGACGGACTTCGATCGAGCATTGAACTTAAAATCATGCATCGCTCCGGACTTGCTGGATTGTGTCCAGCAAACCAAGCTTCCGAATTCAGAAACCCCTCGGCCTTTGAGCCCCAAGATGGGCAGGGATCCGGATTTTAGTCTACCCACCCGCCCAGACATATGCGACTTATCTCAAATACGGCAAGAGCCTTCTGAAATAGTACAACATTACTGGGCCAGATTCCTCCTGGTTATGGACAGGATAAAGGACTGCCGAGAGGAAAACGCAATCTCAATCTTCTACAATAACTGCACGGACAAGGGAATCCTAAACGCCATTGATCGTCGCAGAATTACGCGCTTCACCGATCTGGCGTCCATAGTACTGAAAGTCTTGTCGCGATGGAAAGTTTCCGGAAAACTGAAAATCAATTTTGGGATAATCCGGCCCCAAACCCAGTCCGTAGTAAAAGGGCGCCTTACACTCAGGCCCCAGATGCAAAACCGAAAAAACAGAAACCCAATAAGGGAAAGCATAACCGTCTTTGGGGGATGGCTCAATGGACCTGTAAACTTCATAGTGCGTGAGGGAGCCGTCCCAACACATAGCCTTCGAGCATGTTGGATATTACGGCGGTGGCAAAAGTGGCGAGGAACTTCTAGCTCCGGAAACCACTCCAACAATACCAAAGCCACGGTATCAACGGTCTTGAGACCTTCGATCAAACAATATGCAAAGCGAACAATCCATGAGACTCGCGAAGTCTACCAAGTAGCAACAACAAATCCATGGAGTGACATAGCTATTACCTTCAACGCCCACGACGAGCCTAAATTCGAACAACGAGCACCGGCTGCCTTTGGTACTTAGTCCCATAGTGGGCGGACTTTCGGTCGACAAAAGTCCTCATGGATGGCGGCGCGGACTAAACCTCATTTAAGAGGAAACTCTGCGAAAAATGGAAATCGATTGGAGCCGATTGAGCGAAGCAAAGACAACCTTTAGAGGAATAATCCCTAGCCGAAGAGCGCTGACTGGAAAAATCACACTCGATGTGGTGTTCGGCTCTCCGGACAATTACATATCCGAAGAAATCACGCCTCGGTGGCCCTGTTCAGCAGCGGGTATCCGCCATATTAGGGCGAGAGGCATTCACAATTTTTCAAGCAGTACCTCATTACGGGTACATGAAGCTCAAAATGCCTGGGCCCAGCGGAATAATCACTCGCTAGTGATCCGGACATAGCACTCTGCGCGAAAACAAGACAGCCGCACAAGCCCCGAGGCACTATCCGAAGCCTTAGCGGCAGAAGAACTCACCGCGCTGCGCTCTCACGGTGAACAGGGGCGATGTGATACTCGATAAAAGATCCAAGTCCACCTCCTTCAAACCAGCAGATGAAATAATAAAATTCCAGGTCCATCCAACAGGACCCAACAAAGACGGCCTCCATTGGGGCACAATTGAACCCGAAGTAGACGCCGATCGCGAATTCCTTCGGAAAATGGATATCTTCGCTTGGCATCCTTCGGACATGCCCGGAATCCCACGCAGGTTGGCAGAACACAGCCTAAACATCCTAAAAGGATTTAAGCCAATCAAACAGGCTCTTCGGCGATTTTCCGTACCCAAAAGACAGGCAATGGGAGAAGAGCTAGCCAAACTATTGGAAGCCGGATTCATTAGAGATATCAAACATCCGGACTGGCTAGCAAATCTGGTGATGGTACCAAAGAAGGATAAATCCTGGCGCCTCTGTGTCGATTTTAAAGACCTTAATAAGGCTTGCCCAAAGGATCCCTCCCCTCTCCCCCGGATCGATCAAATTATCGATGCCACAGCGAGGCACGATTCGTTGTGCTTCACGGACGATACTCGCTATCATCAAATCAAGATGGCGAAGCGAATCAAGCCGCAACGGCATTCATCACTCCATATGGACCATTCGCTTCAACACGATGCCCTTCGGACTTAAAAATGCGGCGCAACATATCGGCGCATGATTCAAAGATGTCCGCCACCCGGATCGGAAAAACAGTCGAGGCATACGTGACGACGAGTCGTCAAAACAAAACACGCCGAAACTCTAGTAGACGATTTGAGGCTCACATTCGAAAACCTCGAGCATATGACATCAAGCTAAATCCGAAAATCGTTTTGGCGCATCAGCCGGAAAGTCTTTGGGCTTCATTGTATCCGGCTGAGGAATTGAAGCAAATCCGGCCAAAATCCGAGCTTTGTCACAGTTGGATATTCCAAAAGACCTCAAACAAATACAAAAATTAACAGGATGCGTGGCAGCCTTAAGCCGCTTTATCTCCCGTCTAGGAGAAAAGGCGTTGTTCTTTATCGCCTCCACAGCGCACGAACACTTTGAGTGGGCGGATGCTGCCTTCGCGGACTCGAAGAAATAAAGGCCATACTGGCAACAAATCCGGTCCTGGCTGCGCCCACTCTGGGCGAACCAATGTTGTTATACATCGCAGCAACACATCAAGTTGTAAGCGCGGTCCTCGTCGTCGAACGAGCAACAGAAGGGCATAAATTCCCTCTTCAAAAACCAGTGTATTATGTATCCACTGTGTTAACCCCCTGCAAATCCCGTTACCCGCACTATCAGAAGATAGCCTATGCGGTGTTCATGGCGTCTCGGAAGCTCCGACACTACTTTCAAGAGTGTTTGATAACAGTGGCCTCTGAAGTACCACTCAATGACATTATAAATAACCGCAACGCAACGGGCAGGATTGCAAAATGGGCCATTGAGCTCTTAGCATTCGACATAACTTACAAACCTCGACGAGCTATAAAGTCACAAGTTTTGGCTGACTTCGTCGCCGAATGGACTGAAGCCGAACTCCCTAAAGAGCACGACGCATACTCTAATTGGACTATGCATTTTGACGGCTCCAAAATGTTGGCCGGACTGGGGACTGGCATCGTACTGACGTCCCCAACCGGAGATACAGTCCAGTATGTACTTCAAATAATGTACACGGACTCTAACAATGCAGCCGAATACGAGGCCCTGTTACATGGTCTCCGGATGGCGGTCTCCATGGGCATTCAATGCCTAGAGGTACACGGGGATTCAAACCTTGCAATATCCCAAATAAACGGAGACTTTGACGCCAAGGATCCAAAAATGGCAGCATATCGCAACGCTGTCCTAAAAATGTCAGCTCGGTTTGAAGGACTTGAATTCCATCACATAGCCCGAGATAATAACCAAGCGGCGACGTCCCGCACGATCGGTGCGTAAACGTGATGCTGTCCCTCCAAATATCTTTCCGAACGGCTCTTCAAGCCATCCGTATTATGGGAAGAGGAGCCCGGTAGCGATAAACCGGAAAAACCGCATCAATCGATGATTCAGCGACGACATAACACCTTCAGCCCACGTTATAATGGCGATGTCGCGGCGTGGATAGAACCTTTCCTAGCCTACTTGCTTAGGCAGGAACTTCCCGAAGACCAAAACGATGCCCGCTGCATAGTCCGGCGATCAAAAGCCTACAAGGTCCATGAGGGAGAACATTATAAGAAAAGTACAACCGGAGTTCTTCAGAGGTGTATCTCCGAAGAGGAAGGGCGAAACCTCCTGGCTGAAATTCATGCCGGACTAGGCGGACACCACGCAGCAGCCCAGGCCCTTGTAGGAAAGGCATTCCGTACAGGATTTTATTGGCCGACGGCTCGGGCAGATGCGCAGGACTTGGTCCAGCGATGCGTTGGTTGTCAGCTCTTTGCTAATCAGAGCCATATGCCACGCACCGCCCTCAAAACCATACCCATTACCTGGCCGTTCGCGGTCTGGGGGCTTGACATGGTTGGACCCCTTAAAGGGGGAACCCACAAGCAAAGGTACCTATTGGTCATGGTGGATAAATTCACCAAATGGATAGAGGCCAAACCGGTCAAAACGGCAGAGTCCGGACCAGTGATAGACTTTATATCAGGGGTGGTACACCGTTACGTAGTCCCCCACAGCATCATCACCGACAACGGCACGAACTTCACAGCCGACGAGGTTAAGTCATGGTGCAAAAATATGGGCATCAAGCTCGACTACGCTTCAGTCTATCACCCTCAAACCAACGGTCAAGTGGAAAGAGCAAATGGTCTAATAATGAGCGGCATTAAACCTAGACTAGTAAGGTCACTTACTAAATCCGACACACAATGGGTCGAGGAGCTCGACTCCGTACTCTGGGGGTTGCGGACAACGCCTAACCGTACTACCGTATTCACACCATTTTTTATGGTATACGGCGCAGAGGCAGTTTTGCCCTGTGACATTATTCATGACTCACCTCGAGTGCGCATGTATGAGGAAAGAGAAGCCGAGCTCGATCGGCAGGACATCTTGGACACATTGGAGGAAGAACGTGACGTCGTGAAGGCTCGTTCCGCATTCTATCAGCAGCAGGCCCGAAGATATCAAAGCGGAGAAGTATGGGCCAAGACTTACAACGTTGGTGAACTAGTTCTACGCCTGCCGGTCAATAAAAAGGACAAGCTCAAGCCCAAATGGGAGGGCCCCTTCATTATCGATCAAGTACTGACCGGCGGAGCATACCGTCTACGAAATGCGTTGGATAACCGACTCGAGCCGAACCCATGGAACGCAGCCCGCCTCCGACGATTCTATGCCTAGCGCCGGACTAAGAGTTCATCCCCTTCCCCCGTCCAAACTTTTACACTTCGGCTGTCTTTTGTTTCTCTTTTTATCCTTTTTATTTGAAAGCCCTTACGGGCCTATTTCCGCATTCTTTGCATACGCATGATGTGCCATCCGCACTCATTATTCTTGGGGGCTTCTTTTACAGAAGCTCAATTATACGGGTTTCACACCCAGCACATGTGTCAAGCTTCCACATGTACCTTTTACTCGCCATTATATGCATCGATATGACTTAAGTTTTGGCCAAGCTGGGTTGCCTGGCTCCTGTGCTTACCCCTACGTTCCCGATTGTTCGGCTAGGAGGTAAAGGGAGCACCTCTGCGATTGTTACTGCCGGGTCAGCCGGATGTGTACCTCAGACTGGGTGAAGCCGAAAGCTAGCGTTCTTAAGGGAATATTCGGTCGGTGATTTAACAGATGACTTTTTAACTATTTATCTATCTGCCCCCAGATGTTTTACTGCTTTCTTTGCAGTCCGGACATGCACTTTAGGGCATGCCTCCCAGCGAAAGGAACCCTTAACGGAACTATTCTCTCTGGAAGATGTTTCTTACTAACCATGTAATATAACATAACTAGTTGGGCACTTGTCTAATAAAGCACTAATGACCCCTACGCCTGGTCTCCATGCATACCACGGTTGTGTCTCAACCAAAGAGGTATTCGGACACACTCCGGACTCTAGGGTCCCGAGGTTGAAGCGAAAAGGTCGGCAAAGACAAACGGTCTACAATCCGGCTAGAAGGCATTTCACATGTCACTTTAAAGGATAACATACATTGTCAAATTTACTGATTGTATTCCTCCTCAATCCCTTGTAACAGGCTGTCTAGTTTATAGTCCCATTGGGAAAATTTAGCAGCCAACTCTACTTGGCTGTACACTAAATTCACAGGGATCTCCTTCCCATCGGGCCCCACCGGTCCAACTTCGGCCATGTGGTTGGGATCCGCCTTCTTGTACCGCGTCTTCACCATGGCCCAAGCCTCCCTGGCACCTTGACGGCAAGCCGAAATCTTCCACAAACGGAAGCGCTGCCGCACTCCCTGCAGCTTCTCCGCAAGCTCCCCGAGGCTCTCGGGTAGGGTGAGGGCTGGCCATAAAGCCTGAACGACGCCGCTCATTGCCTGCCGAACTCGTTCAAGTAGCTGCAACAGTTCGGGAAGTTGATCACCCGTTGATATGGGCATCTCCTCTGTAGGACGACCCGTGAGTATTCCTACAAGACAAATCATGTCAAAATACTTCCTCGCCGAAATCTTCTTTTCAAAAGAGTCCGCTCAAGCACTTACTATAAATGCCGTGACGAAGACGCTGATTCTCCTTAACGGAGCTGGACAGCTTGGCCTGAACGCCTTTCAGCTCTTCTCCGAGCTTGGTGTTGGCATCCTGGAGCTTGTTCCTTTCCTGCTGAACCCTATTCAGCACACTCTCGCTGGCGTTTAGCTGGTGCAGCAATGCTTGCCTGTCCGGATCTTGTCCGGCGGTACCTGCAATGTCATTATTAGACTTGCGCGCACGCCGCACAGCGCTTATGTTTATTAATAAAAATGTGTTACCGGAGGGTCTTTGCATCTCCTCTGCGGCAGCAAGTCTTGACCTCAAGTTGGGCCTTGCAATCTTGCAGCTCCCGAGATAGCTGGGCGTTCTTCTCGGAAGAGCTCGTTTTCAAATGATCCTTAAATCAGTTAGCATAACTACTTTAAGTCTCGGGGGCTACTGGTATATACAACCATTGAAATTCCCTTACTCGTGTGTCTTTCACATACTGCTCCGTGGCTCTGGTAAAACCATCTTAAGCGGCACGGAGGTGCGCGTCCCCTGCGTTAAAGGCATTCAATGCCTTAGGAGAAAAGCACGCCTCACGAAATACTGTCCGGCGGCGCCTATGGTTCATGGCGCTCTCCACCTCAAAATTGGTGGCGGACAGTCGGTCAGTGTCCTCCGTTGGAGAAAGACCCGGCCCGCGTCTTGTGCTTCCCTCCCGCTCCAGGCCGGGCGCGGGAGCCTGGCCGGTATAGGTTGGATCGGCAACTTCTGCGCCCGCAGTCCGGCGGGCGCTTTTTCTCCTACAAAGATTATGAGCACTCAGGTGTTTTCTCGGAAACGTTGCTCTGAAAATTCAAATACGAGCTATACCCTTGCGGTGACGTTCCCGCTCGCACCGCGCTCCTTTTCCGCCTGCTGGTCCGGACTGGCCTCTGTTGGTCAGCCACCGCGGGCTCTGCTTCCTGCCGTAAAGGCGCTTCCTGCAAAATACCATCGTTCGCGAAGGTTAGAAATGGGCAGGGAAGAGATAATGGTGTCCAGGCTTCGGTCGCGGTCACCTGGGAAGCCGAACTTAGTCCGGGGTAGTCCGCCATAATGGCGACCAAAGCATTGTCTATGCTGAGCTGGTGAAACACCCCATCGATCAGCTCCACCTCGATGTCCGGGTCCTCTTCGGAGGCCGGGTCCAGGGATCTTTCTGGATCCTCAGGTTGCGGAGCAGGACTCACCATGTCCTCCACAGTCTAGCGTAGATCCTGCGCCGAAGACATAATGTAAGAAGCTTAAACTTCGAAAGCACGGGTTGAGCCCTTCAAGGTGTTCACTTACCCATCCCCTAGGGTTGGTCATGGAAAACCCATTCAAAGGGTTAGTCCGAAGGAAGTCCTCCTTCTCACCCTTGTACAGGCTGGACAGGATCTCCACAAGATCCTCGGTCGAATCTGGCCCTTTGCGGCCATGCCGGGTGGCATCGTCCTCCCCGTTGAAATCCCACATGGGGTGGCCTCTGCCCGCTTGATGCATGTCGCCTTAACTCTGATCATGGTCAAGCCCGAATGGGCCAATAATCTTATTCGGCCCATCAAGTAATGGACACTCTTGTCTTCCTCCAATCAGGGGCTCCGCATGCGCCAGCTGAGGCGTTTCTTCAAGGGAGCAGCACTAAACTTCGGGAGGCCGATCCGGACTGGGTCTGGTAGCGGAGCGTCTCCTATATAAAACCAATCCGAGGGCCAGTCTTCGGACGCCTTCTTGGGAGTACCGGATAGGTATCCGGTCCCGGCGATGCGCCATATTTCGGCACCGCCTACTTGATATATAGACCCCTCATGAGAGCGGGGTACGAGGCAGAACAACCTCTTCCACAATGCGAAATGGGGCTCGATGCCCAGGAATAGCTCACAAAGAGCTACGTAGCCCGCGATATGCAGGACAGAGGCGGGCGTAAGGTGGTGGAGCTAGAGTCCGTAGAACTCCAGGAGCCCGCGGAGGAACGGATGTATTGGGAATCCGAGTCCCCTTATCAGGTAGGGGATGAAGCATACACGCTCCCCCTTATTGAGGCTTGGAGTGTCCTCCGCCTGCCTCCCACCTTGATAAGTAACCAGTCCGGCCCGGACTGGGACCATGAAGGCCGGAGGGAGAAATCCCCCCGTTTGGAGCTTCACTAGCTCGTTGTGCGAAACAGAGCACCTCCTCCAATTCCCCGGCGGTGGGCTGGGAGCGCGTGAAGAAGAACCGCGTCGACGATCCATGGTGGAATGGATTTTTAGGTCAAAGGCGCTTCAATGGAGTATTCGCGGGAGGAAGACGGTGCGGTTTGGATCTGGATTCTTGCCTCTTTTATGGGCAGACGACTCGCACAACTAGGGGGTGGAATGTAAAAAACACCCTGGCTTTTCGCATTCATGCGACGTGTGAAAGAGGGCCATTATTTGGCATAGAAGCCGAGGAACACAGTATTCAAGAAGCCGGACACTGTTCGGCAGGTACATGGAATTTGAAGGGAGAACCCGCCTTGCAACGCCGAAGACTATAAACGCGCTGGACTTATCGTCATTGAAGCCTGGTTCGGGGGCTACTGAGGGAGTCCTGGACTAGGGGGTGTCCGGACAGCCGGACTATCATTATCCGCCGGACTCCAAGACTACGAAGATACAAGATTGAAGACTCCGGCCCGTGTCCGGATGGGACTTTCCTTGGCGTAGAAGGCAAGCTTGGCAATACGGATATATAGATCTCCTACCATTGTAACCGACTCTGTGTAACCCTAGCCTCCTCCGGTGTCTATATAAACCGGAGGGCTTTAGTCCGTAGGACAACATACATTACAACAATCATACCATAGGCTAGCTTCTAGGGTTTAGCCTCCTTGATCTCGTGGTAGATCCACTCTTGTACTACCCATATCATCAATATTAATCAAGCAGGACATAGGGTTTTACCTCCATCGAGAGGGCCCGAACCTGGGTAAAACATCGTGTCCCTTGTCTCCTGTTACCATCCGCCTAGACGCACAGTTCGGGACCCCCTACCCGAGATCCGCCGGTTTTGACACCGATAGTGACTCTGCCAACACTCTTCACTCATATCATTATGGAAAGAACAAGTGCAATCAACTTCCACATCTTGCTCTAGTTCAAGGAGTCACAAACCCTCATGTTGGTAAGGCAAGGGACAAGGTATCATAATGATTTCATGGACATCATCTTGTGTGTGCTTCACTCTATGTCTATGGATATTCTTGTTTGTTCCTTGTGGGACTAACCCATGTAGGTAAATTGAAAGTGCAACTTACTCCAAAGGATTGCTCCGAATGATCTACATCAACATTGAGCATCCACATCTTCAACACCTACATGAAGTCATCATCGACAAAACCCAAGGTTAGTTCATCCCTCTAAGGGGGGATCTCACATATAGGGGGGAGCTTAACTCTAAGAATTGAGTCAAAGCAACTCTAATGGTGTGAACACATCAATGCATTATGTAAAAGTGGTAACCCCACTTAAGCTTAAATGATGAGTATGACCTATGATCAAATGTTCCCATTTGACTCCTAAGTCAATATACTCATATATAGATGACCTAGTCATCGCCAATTGTTTGATAGATGCTAGAATTGGTTGTGCATGCTTTGCCACATATTTCATTTGCCATCTTATTGTGTGAGCATGTTGGTGCATATTTTACTCATTCAAGGACATCCACTTGTTGTTTTGTTTGTTTGGTTTCTTTTCTTTTTGCCAAGTGGATGAACAAGAATGCCTAAGAACCTTCTCTAGATATCTATGCTTTTCTCGTCTCAAACTCTATTCATGCTACGTCACAAAATTTGATCAAGTCAGATTCGAACCACTCTGTGTGAGGAGCACTCGGAGTCCCCGATTCGTCATAGACTTAAACTTCCAAAACCTCTTTGTGACTCTCGGTCTGACCGATTCCTCCATTTCGGTCCTACCGAGATTATTAAGTTGATCTAAGTTTTCAATCTCGGTGCAACCGATTTGAACTTTTCGGTCACACAGAGTTGATGTAACTGTACACAGTTATGCATCTCGGTGCCACCGAGTTGTTCCACTCGGTCACACCGACAGGGTCGGGCTATATATAGTCACGGGTAAAATTTTGGAAATTTCTCCAAACCCTTTCGCCCCAGCAATAGCTCGCTCTACCCTCGAAGGTCTCCGTATCGTCTCCTCGTCGCCAGCCGCCTCCAGTCGCTGGTCTCCGCCGCCTTCAATGGATTTCGCCCCCGCCGTTGCCACCGTAGCGTGTTCATCGCCAAGCTAGGGTATGGACTCAATCACTGTGCTATCCTCGTCCGATTCCTAGCACGTTGTGTTCTTATTGAATCTTGCCATGATTGAAACATTCCTATCCAGTCAATGTAGTCCGTCGATTATATGAGATTCAAAATTTTAGGGCTAGGTTTCCGCCGAAACCATCTCGGACCCACCGAGTTGAAAAACTCGGTCCCACCGATTTGGCTCATGCCATTGGACTAGTGACTCTCGGTCTGACCGAGAATTACTAATCGGTGCAACCGATTTTAGGACTTTGTGAAACCCTAGCAGTCTCGGTGCCACCGAACTGAGACTCGGTCCAACTGAGTTCATCAGTTTAGGTTCCAAAACTGCTTCGGTATCATCGAGTTTGAAAATCGGTTGATCAGAAATGCTTTTTGTGGAAAACTAAAACTGAATTTTTGAATCATTCTTTTGCAAAAATCTCTGCATTTTGTGATGCTCATCTATTCTATCTCATCTATAACTTTTCACAGGGTCAGCAGTCAGCTTTTGCAGCATGTCAGACCAGAGTGACAGCCAGAACAAGTCAGAAGAGCAGATGCACATGAGTGAGGGCACTAGTCCATCAAGTACATCAGATGAAGGGAGCAGAAGCACCCCTAGCAACCTGCCTAAGGCTGCTACCAGGCAAAGGAGGAAGAGAACTTCAGACTCAGAGGATGAGGACTATGTGGCAGCTGAAGATGAGGCTACTTCCAAGAAAGTAGTGCTCAAAAAGGAATATGGCTCAGCAAAGAATACTAAGCCTGGACTGAACAAGAAAGTTCCTGCCATGAGGACACCAATGCCCAAGGCCAGAAGGTCCACTCAAGTGCCAGAACAGACTGAACCCAAAGAGGCACCTGAAAAGAAAGTCACATCTTCCAAACCCAAGAAAGTTCCTACTGGAGAAACTATGAAGTTCACCATAGAATCAGAGGATGAAGGTGCTCAGGACAAGAAGAAGAAGAGAGCAAGAACCACAACTGCCCAGGTTCTTAGAAAGCCCTCTATGAGAAGAGATTCTGAAGAGGCAGAAGAGGTTGCTGCACCAGCACCTAAGGCACCAAAGCTTATGGGTGTTGCAATTAGATCAGGGGCTACAACATCTAAGCCCAAGGAAGCACCAAAAGCTGCCCCCAAGGCCAAGCTTGCACCTAAGAGGAATACCAGGAGTATTCCAGCTGCTGAGAAGAACAAGGCCCCAGTGCCTAATGTTGCTAAAGTGGAAGATGAAGAAGGATAGGTCCTAAGGAAGCTCAAGCCCAAGATACCAGACCACAATGATGCTCATCCTGTGGCTGAGGACATGAGGATCAGGAAGGACTCAGGGTTGAGGATATGGAGGATGTAAGATCCATATGCCTCAAGGAGAAGAACTGCTATTGATTACAGGTTCCATACAAAGGAACAGCAGGACTTCTATGAGACAATCTTGTTGGACAAGAAGTCCATAGTTTTATATGATGTGGGTCGACTGGACCTACATCAAGGAAAATGAAGAGCACTATCCTGGAGTGCAAGACAGCTTTATTGCTTGTGGAGTTTCTGATTTTGTTGGGCAAAAGCTCACCCACTGGAATGATGAACTTATCATGCAATTCTACTCCACAGCACACTTCTATCCAGATGGAATAATTGTATGGATGTCTGAAGGTACAAGGTACCAATCCACTGTTGAGGAACGGGCAAGTCTGATCAATGCCCCAAAGGAAAATGAGGATGACCTGGACATTTATGCCAAGAAGAAGATGGATCACAATTCCATGGCACACATGTACAAGGAGATCCCGGATAAGGCTGTTGGGACACATAAGTTTGGATCAATCCACTTTCTGCTGTCAGGGCTGCCAACTATCAACTGGATTCTAAGGCACACTCTATTGCCTAAGTCTGGTGACCATAACATGATCAGAGGGCATGACATCAACATGTTGCATGTGTTTGACGTGCCACAAAAGTTCAAAGTCATGAGCCTTATGATTGAAACCATTAAGTGGATTGCAGCAGATCAGAAGAGGAGCTGTGGATATGCACCTCAGATTCAGGAGTTGATAAACTCAAAGATGGGCACAGGGAAATATCAATTGGATAAGGAACTCTTTCCACTTTATCCATACTTTGAGGACAATGAGGTTGTCATGAATGAGAATGATCCATCATCAGTTCAAGCTCAAGAGAAGAAGGAGAAGGCAAGGAAGGAGAAGGATGCCAGGATGCCAACCCAAGAGGAGGCATCTGAATATTTCTTGAAGAACAAGCAGGAGCAGCTTGGTTACTTGATAGCATCAACACTGAGGATTGAGAAGGGATTGGCCACCCTCACTCAAAATCAGGAGAGCTTGGAAAGAATCATGGAACTCAAATTCCATGACCTTGATGTCAAAGTAACTGAGATTCAGTTAGTTGTGGAGCAGCTGCAGGATGACATGCAGGAGAGGCGGGGCAAGACTACCACAAATGTGTTTGCCAGAGTGCGTAGAGCCCAGAGGTCAGTTGCACTACCTGTGACAGACACTAGAGCAACATCATCCGCACTACCTGCCCCTTCAGCTCCAAAGGCAACCAGCTCCAGCATCAACTCCAGCACCCTCTACTTCAACTGAAGCCTTCGTCCTTGGAGTTATCCGGACTCCACCACCT
Organism: Aegilops speltoides; assembly: GCA_021437245.1. Taxonomy (NCBI): domain Eukaryota; kingdom Viridiplantae; phylum Streptophyta; class Magnoliopsida; order Poales; family Poaceae; genus Aegilops; species Aegilops speltoides. The sequence continues at coordinate 273,264,033 of CM038143.1, read as the reverse complement.
GAAGATCAAGCCTGAGAGACTATCTAGCACTATGCATTTTCTATGAACTTTTTGCTAACTTGTTGCCAAAGGGGGAGAAAAATGTATAGATCATAGGCTTCGAGAGAGAGTGTGTTGCTTTTGTTCTCTCTTGCTTTATTTGGTGGTTAAACTTGTTGCTTTTGATTGCTTAAGATACTATGCTTGTGAGACATTGATGATCATGTGTTTGATCATAAGCTTCTCTGCATACTTCGCACCGCCAGCTCAAACAGTGGGTGCGGGAAAGTTAATGCAGCAGAACCATCAGTTGAGTCATGCAAGCCTCTGAAGTGGTCCAACACGCCTATCATCTTTGATGTTGAGGATCACCCTGATCGCATAACTGTGGTTGGGTGCTTCCCGATGTTGGTCTCACCAACCATCCGCAACCTCAAGGTTACAAAGATGCTAGTTGACGGCGGGGCCGGCTTGAATCTGATCTCCTCATCGGTACTCCAGAAGCTCTAGATCCCCGACAGCGAGCTCGAAGAGACTGGCACATTCCAAGGAATCAACCCGGGAAGAAGCAAGCCAAAGGGGAAGATCACGTTGCCGGTAACATTCGGCAGCGAGCTAAACTTCAGGACTGAGAGGGTCACTTTTGACGTTGCCGATTTTCCATTACCCTACAATGGAATACTTGGTCGTCCAGCACTCGCCAAGTTCATGGCAGCCTCTCACTATGCATACAACATACTGAAGATGCCGGGTCCGATAAGTATCATCTCTGTCCCTGGCGACAAGAAGGATGCCCTTATCTGCACCGACAAGATCTACCGGGAAGTAGCAGCCGCAGCAGAACGCAATCCACTTGACGCTGAAGCTCCCGGGGGGGAAGAAGAAGACCAAGTCCAGCAAGAGCTCTGATGCCCACTCCGGCAAGCGCGCCTCTTCGGAGTGCTGCGCTACCGTTGAGGACGCACCATCGAGCTCCACCGGCAAGTGTAAGAAGGCAAAGGCAGCTCCGCCAGAAACCAAGAAGGTGCCCGCCAAGGAGGATGGCACTGGTGGTACTTTCACCATCAGTGCCACGCTTGACCCTAGATAGGAAAGCGCGCTCGTTGCTTTCCTACGGGCGAATGTCGACGTGTTTGCATGGAAACCGTCTGACATCCCCGGTGTTCCCAGGAAAGTAATTGAGCTCCACCTCGCCGTCTGTCCCCACGCGCGGCCCGTCAAGCAGAAAGTTAGGAAACAGGCAGTGGAGCGCCAAGAATTCATTGCAGAAGAAATCAAGAAATTGGAAGCAGCAGGCCTTGTCATAGGAGTGCTCCATCCTACGTGGCTTGCCAATCCCGTAGTCGTGCACAAGGCAAACTGGAAATGGAGGCTTTGTATTGACTTTACTGATGTTAATAAAGCTTGTCCCAAAGACCCATTTCCCTTGCCGCGCATTGACCAGATTGTTGAATCCACGGCTGGATGTGATCTGCTTTCATTTCTTGGCGATATTCGAGGATATCATCGATCTTCATGGCGAAGAGGATGAGGAGAAACCGCATTCATTACTCCATATGGCACGTACTGTTTTGTACGGATGCCTTTCGGAATAAAGAATGCTGTTTCAACATTTGCAAGGGTAGTTCACGAAGCTTTTGAGCCACAGTTGCACAGAAATGTGGAAGCATACATGGATGACATAGTGGTCAAGAGCAAGGACAAGGCAACCCTGATCCAAGATTTAGATGAGACTTTTGCAAATCTGCGCAAGATCAATCTCAAGTTGAACCCCGAGAAGTGTGTGTTTGGAGTCCCCTCCGGCAAGCTTCTCGGGTTCTTCGTGTCTCAGCGGGGAATTGAAGCCAACCCCGACAAGATCAAAGCCATCGAGCAGATCGAAGCACCGAAGCGCGTCAAGGATGTACGAAGGCTTGCCGGTTGCGTTGCTGCTCTCAGCAGGTTTATCTCTAAGTCTCTTGAAGGGGCCTGCCATTTTCAAAACTTTGAAAAGGCAGGTCAATGAAATGGACTCGAAGCGGAGGCTGCGCTGCAGACTTGAAGAGATACTTGTCCTCCACTCCAATACTTATCGCACTTTGAGCCACAAGAGAAGTTCTTGCTGTATCTAGCGGCAACCAATCAAGTAGTTAGTGCTGTGTTAGTAGCGGAGAGAGTATGATGAGCGGCAACCACGTCGAGCGCATCCAACGACAAGCGGGGGCTTCCCGACAAGCTCGATTCCGACAAGGATGGATCTGCTTGAACCACGGGAAGAGAGCAGTAAATGGTGCAGCGCCCAGTTTACTTTGTCAGCTCCCTTCTACAGGGGGCTAGGTCAAGGTACTCTGGTGTGCAGAAGTTGCTTTTCGGCCTTCTTATGGCCTCGAGAAAGCTGCGCCATTACTTTCAAGCACATGAGATAACAGTGGTCACTCGCTTTCCGTTGAAGAGAATTCTGCAGAATCTAGAAGCAACAGGCAGGATTGTCAAGTGGGCACTGGAGCTGTCAAGCTTTGGCCTCAAGTTTGAGAGCACCTCAACTATCCAGAGCCGAGCATTGGCAGAATTCATAGCAGAGTGGATGCCAACACCTGATGAAGAAATTCCAGAAACGAGCATTCCCGTCAAGGAAGCAAGCAAAGAGTGGATCGTGTACTTTGATGGTGCCTTCTCGCTGCAAGGCGCCGGTGCGGGCGTGCTACTTGTCGCACCCACCGGAGAGCACCTCAAGTACGTGGTCCAAATGCACTTTCCCAAGGAGCAACCGACAAACAATACTGCAGAGTATGAAGGTTCGCTTGCCGGCCTCAGGGTCGCAGCAGACCTTGGGATCAAGAAGCTCATTGTCAGGGGTGACTCGCAGCTTGTCGTCCGCCAAGTGAACAAGGATTATCAGAGCCCGTTGATGGAAGCCTATGTTGATGAAGTGAGAAAGTTAGAAGAGCACTTTGACGGCCTGCAGATGGAACATGTTCCGAGAGCCCAAAACGACATTGCCGATGGCCTGTCGAAGTGCGCTGCACTTAGGCTACCTGTGGAACCAGGGATCTTTGTGCTCAAACTGACTCAACCGTGTGTAACACCATCAACTGGACAGAGCAAGAAGAGGAAATTGATTTCTGGTGACTATTTTCCGGCAGAGCTCCCCGGAGCCGCCGCCAAGAAGGTCTCCAGGGTCAACATCAATGATGCTGAGGAGCAGTCTGCTCCGGCAAGCCTTAGGGTTTGTTCCGTTGAAGCAGACGCTCCCGACAAGTTTTGCTCCGGCAAGCTTGCCGGGGAACATCAAGCTCCGACTGAGCCGCAGGCCCTTGCTGTAGAAGCGGATGTTCCCGCAGCAGCGTATGTGCCTTTAGTCCTTGTTGTCGAGCCGCAAGCTCTAGCATGGGCGCAGCAGATTGTCCATTTCCTTCAGACAGGAGAGCTTCCCGAAGAGCAAGAAGAAGCGGAAAGAGTAGCCCGGCAGTCAAGTATGTACCAGTTTGTCGACGACATACTGTACAGAAGAAGACTCAACGGTGTGAAATTGAAGTGTACTTCCCAGGAAGACGGACAAGAGCTGTTGGCGGAGATACATGGAGGCATATGTGGTCATCACATTGGCGCAAGAGCACTTGCCGGCAAGGCGTTCCGGCAAGGTTTCTTTTGGCCGACGACCCTCCAGGATGCAACTGCACAAGTAACCAAGTGTGAAGCGTGCCAGTTCCATTCCAAGCAGATACATCAGCCAACTCAAGATCTCCAGACGATCCCTTTATCCTGGCCATTTTTGGTCTGGGGGCTCGATATCCTCGGCCCCTTTCCCCGAGCTGTCGGTGGCTTTGAGTACTTGTACGTTGCAATCGACAAGTTCACAAAGTGGCCGGAAGTGGAAGCAGTGAGGAAGGTGACAGCACAGTCAGTAGTCAAATTCTTCAGGTCCATTGTTTGCCGTTTCGGGGTACCTAACAGGATCATCACCGACAACGGCACGCAATTCACGAGCCGCACCTTCATGCAGTACGTCCAAGATCTTGGCGCCAAAGTCGCCGCTTACATTGCTCACCGAGGAGCAGCGGTCAGCGGAAGGGCAAATCTTTGAAGTGCTCTTGCGGGCTCAAGACCAGGACTTTCGACAGGCTGCACAAGTGCGGAAAGAAGCTGGATCGAGGAGCTGCCGGTGGTTCTTTGGTCGATCAGAACAACGCCAAATCGAGCCACTGGCCAAACACCTTTCGCTCTTGTCTATGGAGCGGAGGCAGTTCTCCCCACGGAACTCGTATACGGGTCGCCTCGAGTGCTCGCTTATGATGAGCTTGAGCAAGAGTAGCTGCGACAAGATGACGCGCAGCTCCTTGAGGAGGACCGTCTTCAGGCTGCTGTACGAGCTGCTCGATACCAGCAAGCTGTGCGCCGCTACCATAGCCACAAAATTAATGCCAGAAGTCTCGAGGAAGCCAACCTTGTTCTTCGGCGCGCTCAATCCGCCAAGAATTCCAACAAGTTGACGCCGAAGTGGGAAGGCCCTTATCGAGTGAAACGAGTCACTAGGCCAGTATTTGTCATGCCTTGAGACCGAAGATGGCTTTCCGGTGAGCAACTCCTGGAACATTGAGCATCTTCGTAAGTTTTACCCGTAAGGCGCGGTCGCCGGAACCTATTCCGGAAACCACCTTTTGTACAAGACATGCCGCTGTTGCATGTAACCCTTTGTACAAAGCCGGGCGCAAACCCCATGCATAAATAAAGCTCGTGTGCCCCGCACATCTCGTCGATTTCATGCTTTTTTATTTTGCATGTATTATCTGACACTTTGTGCAGCACCGGCCCCCGGTAAGCAATAACTAGCCATAAGGCTCCGTATATTTATTTTCTCTTCTTTCTTTTTCTCAAAAGAAGGGAAAGATTCCCTCGCGCACAAGTTTGCCGCTGGGGAGGAGAAGATAATGGTATGGACCAGGCGTCGTTCAAACAAGTATCGTCTTGCCGGGAAGCAAAAGACATAAAAGCTAAGTGCCAAAATTTAGGCAATTAGTTTTAAAAAATTTAAAGTTATCTTCCTTGAACGACCGTGCTTTGTATGGAAAACCTGTGCGCGGAGGAACCAACTCGTAGCTAGTTGCGCCCTTATTTTGTTTCGAGTCCGCTCAACAACTTAAGTGTGCTGCGACTAGTTGCGACAAGGTTTCTTGCCGGTAGCGGCACTGCCAGCAGGCTGCTGATGTTCCGCACTCAGCGCTCGCGGCAAGGGTGCCTGCGCCGGCAATTTCCCTAAAAGCATAGGGTAAAAACATACAAGGGAAGGAATCAAGTAAAGGAAATAACGTAGCAGTAGATACCCAAAATAAAGTTTTATTACAAGACAACTTGTCGCGGCTCTAATGGGTTGTTTCCGCAACATGAACAACAGCGACAAGGGAATAAGAAAATGGGCGGCTTAATCTGCGCGGCCACCGTCAACCCTCTTGACCTCATGCACCTTGTCCACAATGGGTGCGACAAGGGCTTTGAGCTCTTCCAGATCAGCACCTGCCGGCAGCTTCTTGAGGATGTTGGTGAGGTTGAGGCCTGGGTTGCGGAAGGCCACCTTCACCAACACCTTCTCCAGAACTCTGGCGCAGATCGTGCGCGACTCGTCGGCCAGCTGCATTGGGATCTTCTCTCAAAGCCGCTGGAGCGCCGTCACCACGCCCTTGAAGAATAGAGTGAGCTTGGCGCTGGGCTGGAGGTTCTCGTCGGAGGAGTACCCGAGATCCTCCACCCCCAGCTGCACCAGCTCCTCGTCGATGACTGCAGCAATGTTCATGAGGCCCTCCGTCCAGAGCTCCACCGTTTCCCTGAAGGTGTTCTGGGTTTCGGCGGCCCTCGTCAGCAGCGCTTCGTTGCCCTTGATCTCCTCCTTCAGGGCCGCCTCCCGCTCCTTGGCGCTGTCCATCGTCTCGGTCAGGGTGGCCAGCTTCAACTCCAGATTGGCATTGGAGTCCTTGGCGGCGCTCAACTCCTTGCCCTTCTCGGCGAGTTGGCCCTGCAGTTCACCATGGGTGAGGGCGTCCTTCTCGCGCTCGCGTTGGAGCGCAGCAAGCTCTTCGTCCTTCTTCTTGAGATCGCCCTCCAGCCGCGCCACCTTCATCTCCAGCACCTTCTTGGCGGCCTCGGCAGCTGCGGCAGCGTCCTTTGCTTCCTTGAGGGCCCCGCCAAGTGTTTGCTCGCGTGCGGCAAGCTCCTCCTCGTAGCTGTCCAGATTGACTTTCCGCTGCGTCAGCTCACCTTCCCGCGTGGACAGCTCCTCGGCGACAAGCCGCTGTTGCTCTTCGGCTTCAGCCTTCTCGAGAAGGAAGGCTTTCCACACCTCGACGAGCTGCGCCCGCTCCTCCGCAATGGATCGGAGAGCTTCCTGATTGCGTTCCCGTAGCTCCTCCCCACGCTTCTCAATACCTGCTCCCGCCTGCGCGACAAGTGCTTCCTGGGATTCTACCTTGGCTTGTCGGGCGCGGTAGAGCAACACCAGCTTCTGGAGCAGCTGCTCCTCCTCAGACTCGCCGCCGCTGCTGCTTGGTGCGTCGACTAACGTCAGCCCCGCAGAGGCGAGCACCTCCCCGTCAAAAGTCTCTCCTTCAACCGGCGTCCTGGAGCCTGAAGCCCAGGGAAGCTTGATGAAGACACCGTCGCCGGCCTTCAAGTAGACGCCGGGCTGGGGCTCTTCGGAGCCTGGCATTGCGTCAGCGGCGGAGGGATCGACGGTCGGCGTAGCGCCTTGCGCTCCTGCGGCCCCAGGGTCATCAGTGCGATCGCCGGACCCCTCGCCAGCTCCTGCGCCAGGAGCTTTGGCGGCCTCTTCGCCGACGGGATCATCAGCGCCGGCTTCTTTTTCGGTAGCGGCGGCATCGTCAGTGTTGCCGCGCGTGGCCTCGGTCTCCATTGGCTCCGTGGAAGGTGGATCTGAAAGGCCGGAAGAGGGAGAAAAGTCAAGCGAATCTCCAGAAAGAAAATCAGAAGAAGAATCCAAGGGAAGTTTCGGGCAAGGAGGATTACCTGTGCTGGGATCCACAGTCATGGGCTCCGCCAACGGGGGATCGCTAGTGCTGCCCCTTGCCGGAGATTCCTCCCTTGCCAGAGACTCCTCCCTTGCCGGGGGCTTCTCCCTTGCCGGAGAGCGCTCCCTTGCCGGGGAATCCTCCCTTGGCGGTGTAGTTGAAGCGAGGCAGCACGTCGAGGCAGTTTTCGAGCCCTCCTGGTGAAGCTGTTCTGCTCCTACACAAACAAACCAATATACAGATGTCAGCAAATAAAGAGCACCCACGCGCACATAACAGCAAAAAGTAAACCATATACTTACGTTGTGGGCTGCGCTCGGGGCTGCTTTGGGGAAGGGTTGCCGGGTCCGGCAAGGTGGTGTCAGGCGCGCCTCCTGCTGTCGTGGTGGGATCGTCCTCAATGATAACCACCAGAACCTTGGCCCTCTTCGCCGCTCTCTGGGACAGGGTCCTGAAAAAGAACAAGCTTTAGAGTGAAGAGGATCAGATACAAGACAGAAACAGCAAGGATTAAAGAACTACAAGTACAGTGAACAGTCTTACTCTTCTTCCTCCTCGCTGGAGCTGAGCGCGGAGAGGTCGAAGTCCGGCCCTCTTCGGCCTTGACGGCGCAGAGTAAACTCCCTCGACCGCTTGGTGGGGCAGCGGCGGGGACGAAGCGGTGGTCGGGGCGACCAGCTCCGATTCTTTGCTGCTTGGTATGGCGCTCAGCAGCAACATTACTTGTCGCGGCAGAGCGCGTCACGCGGCGCGACGGCTGCTGTCCCGTCTGCCGCTCTGCTGCTTCCCCGGTCTTGCGGAGGCGCCTTCTTGGTGGAGCTGGGGGCTGCACTGGAGGCTGCGCTGGGGGCTCCGTTTGCTGCAAACCACCTGGAGACGGCGGGCCACTTGCACCTTCAGCGGGCTCGCCCGACTCAGCGTCAGGCGCGGCAAGCTCTTCTTCCCCGTCAAGCCATTCTCGCTCGACAAGGCTTGCCGCCTCTGCTGCCTCTGCCTCCTCCACGGTGAACCCGAACTCGCCCGCGGCAGCAGAAGTCGCTGCCTCTTCCGCCCTGGGGGCGATGCGCTGCATCTCATCATCGGTGGTGTCGCGGGTGAGCAGCTTCTGCTCGTCGGCGTGGACCACCACCTCCACCAGGCCGTCGAAGAACTGCTGCACAACGTCGTCCGCAGGCTCCTGCCAAGTGGGGACGATCCCATGGGAGTCGCACTGCGGCATCATTCTTGCGGATGCGATCCGGTGAGAGTTGTTGCCTGGCGGAATGGCGCTGCCGGCAACCTGAACCACTCGGGATGCTGAGGATCGTGCTTGAACAGCTCCTTGAGCATCGCATCCAGTTCCAGCACGGTGAAATTGAAATTGAGGCCAGGACGCAGCCTCATGATGTCCGCCGGACCCCCAAATTCCCAGGCGGGTCTCTTCCTCTCTTGCAGAGGGGCGATGTGGCGGCGAAGAAAGTCTCTGCCAATGGCGCCTACAGTGAGCCCGGCAAGCCTAAGGCGCAAGATCCGGGTGGTGGCGATCTTCAGATTGTCGTCGTCCGCGGCAAGGGCGCTCCAATCACCGCCGTGCACTACTGGGGCTTAGCGCAGGGCAGTAAACGGCTGCGGGTTCTCCTCGACGATCCAGCACCACTCCGCTCTCCACTCCTCCCATTTGCTGCGGAGCTCCCCTTCCAGATACGCCTCCTTCTTGCCGGTTCTTGAGATCCAGGCGATCCCGTCGGATAAGGGCTCTCCTCTCTCGACCCGGGGCATGAAGTAGTGGTGGAAAAGGGCTACATTTGGGTGGACTCCGACAAAGTTTTCGCGAGAGATCTTGAAAACTGCCATAATCGAAGCAGCGTTGGGGGTGAAATCAAGGAGGTGGAACCCGTAGGTGTTCATGATGTCACAAAAGAATTCGGAGAAGGGCGGGCAGAGCCCGCAGTAGAAGAACAACACGAAGAAGGGGTATCCGCTTCGAGCCCGTTTCGAAGCGGCGGCGGAGAGTACCTTCGTCTTGTGGATCGCCGCGTCTCCATCGACCGTAAAAGATAATACCACTCCCTCAGCGCGCGGCTTCGGAGGAAGGTGGCCCGCTCCTTCTCTGACGCCTCGAGCATGGCGCCTCGGCCGACTTCACGCCCTTCCCAGTCTTTGGAGCCATGGCGGAGGTGGCAGGGAGAGATCGACGGTGTTGGTGGCGACGGCGGCAATGGGGGGCCGGAGCGCTGCTCTCTTTCGTATTTGGAAGAAGAGGAGGGCGACGGCGATTTCCAAGATTGCAACAGCAAATGGCGAAGGTGGGGGACGTTACGCTTTCTCCAAATAAAGAATCACCCACGATCTCTCCCACGATGCCGCGCACGACGCGTGCCGTTAAGGGAGAGCGTGGTGGATACAGAGTCAGATTCGGTGTGCCCTAGGCCGCGCGTGCCCGTGCCCTGTTTTGGGCCTGGCCCAACAGCGCTCGGCACCGTGTATGGCCCAGGCCCGGGGCTCCTATCGGTGTAGTAAAGTAGGGGTACCTTAGTATCCCGAACTTGTGCACGGGCAGTCGCAGCACCCCGCGGCAAGGCTTGCCGGATGACCGCCAAGGTCCTCTATTGGTTCCTTTAGAGCCATTCAAGAACAAAGTGTTCAAGCCGAGAAGACAAGGCCCCGGCAAGAGGAGCTTGCCGGGGAGGACAAGACCTCGGCAAGAGGAGCTTGCCGGGAAGGCTAGCCAAGGCATTCCAAGCAACTTGCCGCGACGCGCCTCGCGTCCCGGCAAGGCCCGGTAAGCGACAAGCTTCCGGACGTGACAAGACAATGACCGCGGCAAGGAACTTGCCGCGGCGAAGCTACCACTTTGCACCCGTGCTCCAGCGCATCCACCAACGTGTCGCCTCGGGGCCTTTCCAGGCGCGCGTGGCAAGAAGCTGTGAAGCTAGTGGTGCGAGGTGGCAAGCGGAGATGACGAGAAGGCCATCGTGGCAAGCGGTGGCGCCCCTAACGGTCACTTTTTTGCACTGTTTGGGCGACTCAGACGGGCATTAAATGTTTTTGTCCCCTGCCGTCAGAGTTAGGTAGGGGGCACTGTACAAGTAGCTGTACCAACCACTCTTTTCACGTTTTTGCCCTCGCCTACGTTGCCACCTGTCGGTGACCCCTTTAGCGTATAAAAGGAGGCCCATGCGCAACGTAGAGGAGGTTCGGATCATTCCAAGCTAGAACACCCTCGCTCTCGAGCAAGAACAGAATACAATCACAAAGCAGCAGTAGGAGTTTTATCTCTCCGGAGAGCTCCAAAGCTGGGTAAAAATCGCTCGCGTGCTTCGCCTCGATCCGCTCTTCGTGCGATCCCCGCTCCCTGCCGGACCGAAAAGGGGCCCTGCCCCATAGGTGTTCGTTCTCACGACACACCGGAAAAAGGCGGGTCCTGCAGCGGACCACCTCCGGCGAGCCGGTCTGCCTCGACCAGGTCGTGCAGCTGTGACAAGCCCAGGAAGCGTCCGTGCGCCAGACGAGGGCGGTGGTGATGAAGAAAACGACGAAAGCCGTGGCGTCAAAGAAGAGGACATCTGCTTCTTCATCGTCCAAGCGCGCTCGGACGCCATCGCCTCCCCCTCGCCAGCAAACATAGGCGCGGGGATTGGGGTGACTTGTTTGACTTCGGGCCTCTCAGCCCGGAGAGGGAGCTCGGGCCTCTCAGCACGGAGCGGAAGAGGAAAGCAACAGAGGAGGAGGAGGAAGAGAATGAAGAGTAAGCCTCTGCTTTCGTTCCTCATTTCTCACAGCTCCCCTGGTGGTATTGCTCATTTGTCTGCATCTTGCAGGGATGTGGAGACGCTAGCCCAAAGGATCAAGAGGGCCAGGACTTCGGCGAGTGGCCAGCCCCCGGCAGGCACCTCCAGTACGCCACAGGTGGTGTCGAGCAGCCCGGACAGTAGCCCCTAGCGTGAGTCCATCACCCAGCCTCTATCAACGTGCGTCGAGCATGATGCTTTAGTATTAACCGTGACGTGGATGCAGTTGAGGAACATCACCAAAGTGAGCCACAGAGGGCTTCTCTTATCGTGCCGCCTCCATCAACTACACCAAGCATCGGGGCCGTGCATATGGAGGAGGAGGAGAACGCAGGCACTGGTGGCTTTGCTTCGACGCCAGATCTTGGTGGAGAAGGGGCTTCCGGCACGGGTAAGCTACTCGCTCTCCACTTTCTGCTTACATTCTTCTTGTTCTCTTTTCCTTATTGGCCTTCGATCTTGGCTTCGCCCTGTCTCTTTCTTGGTGTCCAGACCCCTCCTCAGAGGACGTCGACACCACCATCAAGGACGTCGCCGCGCATGCCGCGGCAGAGGCGGAGAAAATTGCTGCAGAGGAGAGCGCCAGGGGTGCCACCGAGGATGCCGCCAAGGGGCCCGCCGAAGAGCCCGGCAAGGGGCCCGCCGAGGGGGCCGGCAAGGCCACTACCGAGGAGGTGGCGGTCGACAACTTGCCCTCCTCCTCTGCTACGTTTGGCTTTGGCAGGTACCTGAGGGTGAGCGACGACCTCTTCGTTCATCTCCTTGGCGAGTAGAGCACCAGGGCCCCTTTTGAGGGAGAGGTGTTCGATGAGGAGGTGCTTGCTGCCTTGAGGTCGTTGACGAGCCCGGTGTTGGTGGCGCCGGCTCCCAGGAGGAGCAGCTGCTCCACTGCGCCCATCTGGACAAGGCCAAGTCTAGGACGGCGATGGTGGAGAAGGCGGAGGCGGACTTTGAAGGGCGCGTCGCCGAGGCGCAAGACTGGTTCCGCCAGGCTTAGGTCGAGCTGAAGGCCGCCTTGGGCGAGCTGGCCAACCGTGAGGTGGAGCTCGCCCTGAAGCTGGCCGACATCGAGAAGGTCCAGGAGACGGCGAAGAAGTTGGCCGACGAAGCCGAAGCCGTCCGGTCCCAGCATGAGCCTGCCCTGAAGACCCAGGAGGAGGACCTTGCCGAGCGCGAGGAGAAGCTTGCCGCCATGCTCCACGACAAGGACAAAGAGGTGGACAAGCTCGCCCTGCAGCGGACCCAAGAGCTAGAGCGGAGGCATCAGGAGGCACTTCATGCCCTGGTTTAGGCCCATGCTGGCAAGGTGAAGGAGATGGAGGAGCAAGCTCTGAAGCTGGCCCAGGAGAAGCACACACTCAATGGTGCTCTGACGGTGGCGCAGGGCGAGGTCATCAGCAAGTTTGGAGAGCTCTCCGAGGCCAACATCTCCATCAAAGATCTCAAGCTGAAGCTGGGAGAGCTCGAGGAGACGCTGTCGGGGGCCTTGACCCTGGAGGGGCTCCTAACCAAGGAGCTAGAGACGGAGAAGCAGCTGCTGAGGAACGAGACCGCCAACCTCAACGACTACAAGGCGGGCGAGAAACGCTAGCTTGGGCGCCTTGCCGCCATTGCAAACTAGGCCACCGATCAGCTGGCCATTATGGGGATGCCGGAGATGGGGTACGCCCCTGAAGCGAGCCTGAGCCCCAACACCAACCTGACCATATACTTCAAGAAGGTCGTCGGTGCCCTGAAGCGGCTTCACTCCAACCGGGCGGCCTCCCTGGCCGAGGAATCCCGAATACTCTGCCGGGGGAACATGACCAGGTTGCTCACCAACATCGCACACTAGCACCCCGACCTCGACTTTGGAGTTGTGCTGAAGAGCTTGCCGGAGGATGCCGAAATTGCGGCGCTCAATGAGCGTATCCAGCCCATCCTCAGCTGCATCGACAAAATCAAGAGGGTGGAGGGCCAGCGCCGGGACTAGGCATCCCGTTCTCCATCACCGCTCCAGGTTCATGACCAAGACAATGCTATCTTTAGTTAGATCCACGGAGGCAATTTGTGTAACATAACTCTGTCGTGCTCCTGAAACTATGCATGTTATTTTCCTGTTCGATTCTCCTTTGTATGTCCACCCCACGTCAACTGGGTAAGCTTGCCGGCACGTAAACCCAGGGCGGCGCTTTGAGGACGGATCCTCATTAGCCTGCCGGGTGTGCTTGTTGTCGGGCAAAGCACCTTACCGCCCTTGGCGCAGCTGCTCGATATGTCGAGCTTGACTCGAGTCAGAACCGAGAGTGTTGCTGACGGCGAAAGGCTACCCTGCCGCTCTTGACATGGCCACTTGAACTATTGAGCGGACTCCAAATAGGACAAGGGCATTGCCGATCGCAGGAGGGCCCCTCTACGTACAGGCTTCCCATACATAGGCCGAACCGTCGAGGATAATAACCTTATATTTAAGGAGACAAACTCAAAATTCAGCATGACTTAGCTCTCTCGCCGCCGCCTCGGCATCCTTCATGCCAACGGGCAGTGTTGCCTTCTTGGTCGCCTTCCCTGCAGGAGCCGTGGCGATGGAGAACCGCTAGGTCGACTGCTAGGCCAGATCCTCACGATTGCGCTACCCTACCTAGCGCGCCAAAGATGTCGGTGGGAAACGACACCTATGGGATCACTGGGATCCCTTCTACAGTTGTGGGGCGTGGGGATCGTGAGAAGAGCGGGACTAGTAGACAACACAAAGGGATTTACCCAGGTTCAGGCCGCAAAGATGCGTAAAACCCTACGATCCTGCTTTGGTGGATGTATTTAGTGTTCTTGAGCTCTTGAACTAGCTCTGGCTGATGTGTGGTTCCAAAGAGCCGAATCATTTCCTAGTGTGCCATGGCCTCCTTTTATAGGCGAAAGGGGCTGCCAAAGTGGCACACAAGAGGTGGAAAGTGCTACAGTGTTGCAAGCTTATCACTCGTATTACAGGACAAGGCGCATTTAATGTGCGGCTTAGGTGTCCTCTCGCTTTATTGGGGACGGAGGCGAGGCCCGTCCCGTCCATCGCCGCTCCTCCTTGCTTCGACACGCGCCCTGGGCAGCGATGCATGCGGTGCCATGTAGGCAGGCAGGCAGCGGAGGTGGCACGGTGGTGGAACCTCCACGAAGGATTGCATGCTGCCACGCAGGTGCCTGCCTAGCTGGTTGGGTCGGCAGTTGCATGCGAACGGTGGTGAAGACTTGGCTGGCGCCGGCCTGGCAGTGGCCCTGTCGGTGCGCTTGGCGAGGGCCTTGCCGGGTGGCCCGGCAAGGGCCTTGCCGTGACGCGTAGGTGTCCCCGGCAAGGATCCTACCGGGGGTCTTGTGGGTTTCTTCGGTGAGGCTGGTTGCCTCCCTATCCTCATTTGATCTTGAGCATTCTATGTCTTCACAAAGATCTGCATGCCACCACGGAGGAGCCTCCCGAGCCCTGTCCCAATGCATTTGTTTAGCGTTGGTGGGCTCAAAGGTGGCTCGCTCGGTTGGTGGGGGTGGGCTCACCCGGCAAGGGTCTTGCCGGGGCCGCTGAGGCTCCCCCGGCAATAGTCCTTGCCGGGGAAACCTGCTCCGTCCATCTGATCTTCGTGGCCTTGGTTCTTGTCGTTGCTTTGTTTTCCTTGTGGCTTCGGCTTCTCTCCAGCTTCCCTTTCCTATCCTGTTATGCGTGGCCATGGCGGGGTCAAAAGCAGAGCCCCTAGTTTTGTACACCGACAAAATAAACATCCAAAACAGATAATATAATAGCATGAAACAATAAAAAAGTATAGATACGTTGGAGACATATCAATGATCAACAAAGGGTTTAGCATCAGGTTCCATATTAATATTGTCCTGGCAGAGAGTGGGACTAATGCCCTTAAGATCATCAAGAGTATATCCAATGGCTACACGGTGCTTCTTCAGAATTTTCAATATTTTTTCTTCTTCAGAATTTTTCAATATCTTTTTCTCATCGAGATAAGCATATTTCAAAGTGTCAGGCAATATTTTCAATTTGAACATAGGATCACCTTTAGGGGGACGAGGACCTCCTAAAGTTTCAATAGGCAAATTGTGTTTGAGCAGAGCTCTTTATTCAAAGAAAATCTTATTTATTTCATGTCTTTCATGCATATGCATATCATTTTCATGGTCTAGCAAATATGGTTCTAGTGGATCAGTAGGAGGCACAACAATAGAAGCAAGACCAATTATTTCATACTTACTAGGTAATTCTTTCTTATGAGGTTGTCTATTAAACTTGGGGAAATAAAATTCATGAGATTCATCACCAAAGCGAACGCTGGAAGTTTTTTTTACGACAATCTATAGTAGCATTGACAGTTTTCAAGAAAGGTCTACCAAATATAATGGGACAAAATTCATCTTGTGGGGAACCAAGAACTACAAAATCTGTAGGGTATTTCATTTTCCCACACAAGACTTCAACATTTCTAACAATCCAAAGTGGTGTGATGGTGTCTCTAGTAGCAAGTTTAATAGTAACTTCTATGTCTTCTATTTCAGTGGGTGTTGTGTCATTCATAATTTCTTAGTATAAAGTAAAAGGAATAGCACCCATGCTAGCACCTAAATCACATAAACTATGGTAACAATGATCTCCTATTTTAAGTGAGACAATAGGCATTCCAACAATAGGTCTATATTTATCTTTTTCATCGGGTTTGGCAATTCTAGCAGCTTCATCACAGAATTAAATAACATGCCCATCAATGTTTTCTACCAGGAGATCTTTTTTTGCATTTTTACCAGGAGATATTTAACCATAGCAACACTAGGTTCTACTTTAATTTGTTTAGCAGGTTTAGGTGCTCTAATATTACTTTTGCGAACCACAGTTTAGGTCTGTGCAAATTCCTTTATCCTAACAGGGAAAGGTGGTTTTTCAATATAAGAAGTAGGCACAACTGGATCAACATTGTAAATAATAGTTTCATATTTAACTATGACCGGTCCTTTGATTTATTCTTTAATAGGGGATGATATTTAAACCTCTTCCCCTTAGGGAGATCAACATGAGTAGCAAAAGATTCACAAAAAGAGGCTACTATTTCGGAGTCAAGTCCATATATTTAGTGCTAAACTTGTCAAAAGCATCGGTATTCATAAAAGATTTAACACAATCAAACTCAAGCTTAATACCTGACTCTTTACCTTCGCCAAGTTCCCAATATTCATAGTTGCGTTTAATTCTTTCTAAAATATCCCACCTGAATTCAATAGTCTTCTTCATAAAATAACCAGTACAAGAAGTATCGAGCATGGATCGATCATCATCAGAAAGACGAGCATAAAATTCTGGATGATAATTTCTCTAGAGAGCTCATGATTGGGGCATGAATATAACATTGAATTAAGCCTCCCCCAAGCTAGAGCAATACTTTCTCCTTCACGAGGCTAAAAATTATATTTATAATTCCGATCACGATGAACTAGATGCATATTATAAATTTTTTGGTGAAATTGCAATTTCAACCCATTCCAGTTCCAAGATCCAATATGATCGCATAGCCTATACCATGTCAATTATTTTCCCTTCAAAGATAAAGGGAAAACCTTCTGCTTAGCTTCATCTCCAGATAAACCTACAAGGTTAAATAATCCACAAATTTCATCCACATATATCAAGTGCATATTAGCATGTTTAGTTCCATCTCCTACATAAGGATTAGCTAGCAGTCGTTCTATCATACCCGAAGGAATTTCATAACCAATATTTTCAGTAGGTGGAGTATGCTAAGGGGAAACTAATTGTGGTTCCAATCGAGGTGAAGATACCACAAACAAACCCCTCAAAGGATGGTTCTCCATAGTAACAAGTGACAATAAATTTCATCACGTGGTAATAATTTTTCCTTACCAATTTATACTTACCAAGAGTGCTTCACTCCCCGGCAACGACACTAGAAAAGAGTCTTGATGACCCACAAGTATAGGGGATCAATTGTAATCCTTTCAATAAGAGTGTCGAACCCAACAAGGAGTAGAAGGAAATGACAAGTGGTTTTCAGCAAGGTGTTTTATGAAAGCACTAAAATAGTCGGTAACATGTAGTTTGGTAACAAGATAATTTGTAACGAACAAGTAACGGTAATGATAAGTAAAGTGCAGCAAGATAGTTCAATCCTTTTGTGCAAAGGACAGGCCAAAATGGTCTCTTATGATAAGCAAAGCATTCTTGAGGGTACACGGGAATTTCACCATGTCACTTTCATCATGTTGGTCTGATCGTGTTCGCTACTTTGATAATTTGAAATGTGGGCGGACCGGTGCTTAGGTGCTGTTCTTACTTGAATAAACTCCTACTTATGGTTAACCCCGTCGCAAGCATCAGCAACTACGAGAAAATTATTAAGATAAAATCTAATCATAGCATTAAACTTTTGGATCCAAATTGGTCCCTTATGAAGTAGCGCATAAACTAGGGTTTAAGCTTCTGTCACTCTAGCAACCCATCATCTAATAACTACACAATGCATTCCCTTAGGCCCAAATATGGTGAAGTGCCATGTAGTCGATGTTCACATGACACCACTAAGGGAATCACAACATACATATCATCAAAATACTGAACACACATCAAGTTCACATGATTACTTGCAACATGACTTCTCCCGTGACCTCAAGAACAAAACTAACTACTCACAAATGATAATCATGCTCAAGATTAGAGGGGTATTTAAATAGCATAATGGATCTGAACATATAATCTTCCACCAAATAAACCATATAGTAATCAGCTACAAGATGTAATCAACACAAGTAGTCACCCGCGGGTACCAATCTGAGGTTCCGGTACAAAGATTGAACACAAAAGATGAAGTACGGTTTGAGAGGAGATGGTGTTGTTCAATACGTTGATGGAGATTGACCTCCCAAAGATGAGAGGGTTGTTGGTGACGAGGATGGCGATTATTTCCCCCTCCGGGAAGAAGTTCCCTCGGTGGAATAGCTCCGCCGGAGAGCAATAGTGCTCCTGCCCAAGTTCCGCCTCAAGATTGCGGAGGTTCATCCCTAAGGTCCCCCATTTATTTTTTCTAGGTCAAACTGACCTATATACTACAAGATGGGCACCGGAGGTGGGCCGAGGAGGGCACAACCCACCCGGGCGCGCCTGGGGGGCAAGGCGCGCCCTCGAGTCTTCTGCTCACTAGGGGGGCCCTCCGATAGTTATTTGCTCTAGTGTTTATTATATATTCCAAAACAATTTGCCGTAAATTTTCAGCTCATTTGGAAATGTGCAGAATAGGTAACTCTGATGTAGCTTTTTCAGGTCCAGAATTGCAGCTGCTGGCATTCTCCCTCTTTGTGTAAACCTTTTATATTATGAGAGAAAAAGCATTAGAATTAGTCCATAAAGCATTATTATGCATAAAAACATTATAAATAACAGCAGGAAAACATGATGCAAAATGGACATAGCAGTGCCCTCTGGTAAAGAGGGAATATTTGGGTGTTTATGGAGCTGAGATTAGGGTTAAAGATGCCACAGTGGGCCCACAAGCACGGGGGGCGCCCCCCATTGCATGTGGTGAGCTTGTGGCACATCCGTGGATCTTCTGGCCTCCTCCTGAAGCTTGCTAGGGGTCTTATGTTCCAAGAAAAATCGTCAAAAGTTTCATTCCATTTGGACTCCGTTTGGTATTGATTTTCTGTAAAAGAAAAAAACAAGGAAAAAACAACAACTCGAGATGGGCACTAGGTTAATAGGTTAGTCCCAAAAAATGATATAAAATGGCATAATAATGCATATAAAACGTGTGACAACCTGTTTTTGGCCCTTTTCTTTTCCTTTTGTTTTTCTGAGGTTTTGCCTGAGTTTTGTTTTTCGTGGCTATGTGGTCTGGAAATTGAAGAAGATGACCTCTTCTTTCTTTCCAGAGTGGCTTGTCATACCCAAATCCTTCCCTAGACCTTTCCATTTCCACCCTAGACACAATCCCAATATTCTTTTTATTGAAAATATTCCTTTTCTAATAAAGGAATAACTCAATTTGCCCTAGGTTGTGAAGCAACCTATATTTCCCTCACTCCTAAAATTCCCAAATAATTCTCCTAAATTGGTTGGGACATATCTTCCTCAAATGTGGCAAAATATTTCACTTGCCATGTTTCCCATCATCCTCAAATAATTCATTTCCTATTTTTCCCTTAATGGCACATTGTGAAGCAAGTGTTATTTTCCTTTGCCCAATTCACCTCAAACCTCATTGCACATCTTTTCCTGTCCATATCATTGCCACATGCCAAAATGCAACCTCATTTGCCTAGTGATTATTTATTAATGATTTTCCAAAGTTCCTGTCCAGAAAGCTTTGTGAAGGAGGTACAAGCTAGGCATATCCAAATGAGTTGCAATTTTGCATGGCCCTTCATATCATCATATCATAGCCCTTCACCAAAGTTGAGCTCATGTCATGCCTCCATGTGAGCTTATCTTCAATTCTTTGATTCTGTCCAAAATTTTAGTTTGTGAAGCAAGTGTATTTTATCTTGATCCATTATGGCTGCAAATTTTTCTAGCCCTTATATTATCCATATAACCTATATCCACCCAATTTGGTCATATTCCATCTAGCCATTGTTCCTCTAGAATTTTTGCAAGTTTCTGGTCAGTGGAGATGCCTGTGAAGCAAGTACCATTTTGGATTGTCCATTTGGTATGAAACCATTTTCAGCATCTTCACATGACCAAATAACTCTGCCTTGCCCAAGTTGAGCTCAAGTTCACACTCCTAGTGAGTGCTTCTTCCTCATTTCCAAATCTGGCCAACAAGGCAATTTCTACAGCAAGTGCTATCTAAACTCCTCTTATTGAGCTGAAACCTTGCCATCCTAATCACCTTAGTGGGTGATCAACCCCAGTCAAAGCTCAGCCGTGATGGACAAGATTGTGAGTCACAGCAAGATACAAACACCTTGCTGTTCAATTGAAACACTGCAAGACCTATCTACTGGACATGGTCGGCTGGACATGGTCGACTGACCAGGGCGCAACCGCGTGCGCCAGCTTAGGCAGTGACCACGAGTCATGCCAACCAAACGCGCGCTCTGGCGCCTCTGTCTCCTCCTCCCCGTCTGTGCACTCGTCCCTCATTGCCTGACAATGTCTAGCGTGTTCCCCGCGTCGTCGTCGTCCTCCTAGAGCCATCCCCCCTCAAGAAGTCTCCTCGCTGCCGCTCGTCACTGTGCGCCCACGAACGCGCTGTAGCCGGCCGTCGTTTCCTCCTCTGTCTGCTTCCTCCCTGTGCTCCTCGACCTCTTCTACCCCTTGAGCCTACTCTCCTGCACCTCCGTGAGCCCTCTGGACACTGCTCCCTACTCTACGAGTAGCCTCGACGTGCCAGCTCACCGTCACACGCGTCGCCATGGCCGTGTGTCTCGGCCTCCCCCGCTCGGTTATAAATAACCCATCCCCGAGCCCTCCGAGCACTCCAGTGCCTCCACCTTACTCCCAGGATCTCACCTAGCCACTCATTCAAGCTCCTGGAGTCCTCCTTGCCCTCCATTGCCAACATGGCCGCCATGGTTCTCCGGCTAAATTCAGTCAAGCCGATGCCTCCCCCTCCCTCTCTTCACCACCACCAGCTCTCCCATGCTCCGGCAAGTCTTCTCTACCCATTCCCTCATATCCAAAGCCCTCGAGGCCGCGTCTTCCCCAAGTTGGTCGCCTCCCTTGTCGTATGTCTCTGCGTGGTGTCGCGGCCACGCTCCTCCCCGGCACTTGCTGCTGCTCCAGGTGGGAGCAGCACCTCCTCCCGTGCCCAGTGGTGGCTTTGCCCTAGCCGGAGATGGCCAGAGCCGCCGGAAGCCGTCGCCGGCCGCCGCTCCTCTACTCCCCTCCCCTGTTTCAATCGGGGGCAGGGTGAGGAAGGAGACAACCTCGTCCCCAGCCGGCTAGTGGCCCTGCGGGCCCGGCAGGTCATTCTAATGGGGGTTTGACCCCGGTCCCGCTGACGTGTTAGGTGAAGGCGCAATCTGTGTAGTTTCTCTACATTTTCTTTTAATGAAAGCGTAGTTTCTCTCTGTTTCAGCCATAATATGTTTCCCTGAAGCAAAGGCGTAATTTCAGAGAACGCGCTTTCTCTTTTTCCAGCCGCTGGCCCCGAAACCCTTAGTTTGTGAACGTTTGTCCGTTAGCAGTAGAAAAGAATATTTTTTATTTATTTTTCTGCCTAACGAATGAACGACTGTAACTTTTCAACCACAACTCTGAATGAGGTGAATCAACTGCCCATGTCTTCATCTCGTCGAGCCCGTTCTGTTCCCGTCATTTTCACTGTGCTTTGACATTCTGAAAATGACCTTTTTGACCTTGCATGTAAACAGCCCCCTCTGGGAGAGAACAGTTTCCGGCAAATCTTTCTGCGATCATTCCGCACTTCTTCTCGGAGCCTTCTTCACCCCTAGGAAAGCTACAACATCCATTTGCATGATGGACATGCAGTAGCCATGGTTTTCAACTTGAACATTTAATAACTGTCTGTTTGTTTTGCTACTGCTATCGTCGTTTCGGTTATGCGATGGATCGGTGTTTACTTTCATGCTATGTTCTCATACCTACCAAAGGCATGTATTCTTGCTAGTATTGCTTTGCATGCCATGCTTGGTAGTAGTACATGCTAATGTTGGCGATGGTCTTCGGTGCATCACTATTGTTTGTTTCGAGTCTCATTGCTGTACATGTTCCTTTCCATCCAGTTGGTTAAATGCTTGCATGTAGTATTATAGTTATGTAATTGCATGGTATTTACTTCTGATGCTAGTGGTTATGCTATGCTTATGAGTAGTGTTATGCTTGTGATAATCATACTCGTTAGTATGCCATGCTCATCTGGATAAATGATTCACTGTGTTATGCTTAAGGGTTATGTTGCATCCATATTTATGTTGGTATCATGCATTATTAATGCATCATGTTATTTTCGTATGACTCAGCTTATTGCATTCAAGTTTAACCGGACTTAATTGAACTTGATCAAATGTGGGCTGAGTCATGGTGCCACCATATCGAGATGACCAATGCAACCACATTTTCTGGTATGGGACGGTCCTAACTGGGTTTATTGTCATGCCTCTCGCCGGTGCCTCCAATGAGGGAAGGTTATGCGCGGGCGCTACCTTGGCCGGGTAGGATGGCATAAGCCTTGTGTGCCTGTAGTTGTTATAGCCGGCTTGTCCTCGTTTGGGACCGTTTATTTTGCCATGACGGTGGCTGTTGATGCCTTTGGTAGGCATGAGGCCACCCATGACTTAGCCTAGAGGGGAGTTGGTCGGAGTGGCCTGGAGAGTGTCATGGGCAATAGATCGGTTTTGTCGGAACGCCGTTGGTCCACCCGAATGGGAGTGCGAGGCTATGGGTTCCATGGTGTGGGTAAAGTGTGCTACCCTCTTCAGAGTGTGTGTTAAAATCTATCGATAGCCGTGCCCACGGATAAGGGTCCAGTTCGTAGTTGGTCACACTATGGGTCAACCGTAATAATAATGATGTGCTTAATAGGAACCCTGGTTCGATAATGAAAGAAGTTGGTTGATCTTTATGTGATCGTGCGAGGATCACCGTGGTATTGAGGATACCGAGTTGTTGAATACTTGTGATGTTGTGTGAGAATCATGGGTAAACATCAAGCTCCTTGTGGTCATGAATGATTACTACGGTATTGCTTATACCAAGCTTGATTTGATCCTGAGATGATCGTGTGATGTCAGTGATGGTAAGTGATGCATGTGATGGTTACGAGGTAACACGAGCAGAGTAAGTGGTGCATGATAGTGTTAACCTGTTGCATGTAGTATCATCTGGTTTATATGTTAATGCCATGCTCATATTGTGCTAGCAGTATCGCGTTGTTCATGCTATGTTGTTCTGATGAGATCGTGTTAATCCTTGTTAACCTATAATTTCCATGCTGTCGTTTGTCTTGATTGCTCTTGGTTGCTGCGAGCTTGCAAGTACATTCAATGTACTAACCTGGCATGTCATGCCAGTTTGCAGGTCATGCCAGATATGATTGCTTGTTTGCCATGGATTCCCTGTTTGCGAGCTAGGATAACCATTCCAGTTAGAGTCCCTGCGGAGTGGAGTCCATCACCATCGTCGTTGTCCCGCTGCCATTATTTATTCTGCTACTTCGAGTTATTCTGCTGCTTGCATAGAGCAACCGTGGCAGGCGTAGTGTTGCCATGCCGATGTAATCCCTTGTAACAATATAGACTGTAGTAAAGAGCTGATTTGTTCTATGCTAAGCAGTGTCGTATTCTAGAAGAATTCTCCTTGATCTCTGGGCTGGAATACGGGGCGTTCCGGTTTCTCTGAGCTGGGGTGCCACAAAACATCCAAGATGGATAATATAATAGCATGGAACAATAAAAAATTATAGATACATTGGAGACATATCAACACTATATGTTCATATCCAGGAGCATGTAAAATGTTTGCATCAAATCCTTCATGAGCAGTCTGTTCAATAGACACTTCAGGCTCAAGAACAACATGAGCTTGCATGTTTGCACTGGAAACTTGATTACACACATTAGGTTCAGTCAGTTCAGTATTGATTAGGGGAGTTATAAAATAAGAAGAAATTGGTTTCATTTTCTTATAGATTCCCTAAATACAAGTAGTTTTACAACACCATCAGCTTAACTATTGGCGAGAAATTGAATAGTTAAATTAGATATAATCAGGGACATGATGTACCTGCTCATTGCGCATGCTGCTCTTGCAAACTGCGACTGTTCATTTGCGCAAGCTCGATGCCATGCCCGTGATGCCGCCGCTACCTCCCACGCAGGCTACACCCAAGGTTGGATCTTCATATTCTTGTCCTTCCATTCGCTTGAAGCCCGACAACCGGCGTCCAATGAGGGCATGAGGAAGAGCTCTATCGGTCTATCCAGCAGCGGCTAGGTTATAGGAGCGAACCAGGCTGGAGGCTGGAGCGAACGAATTGGAGATTTTTCCTGTTCTCGATCGATATGGGAGGCGCTCGTTTGGGCCGCAAGCCTTCTATTGGGCCTGCCTTGCACTAACATTATTGACCCATCCAAATTCAAATGTTTTTTCTCATTTTTTACATTGCCCGCTCGTGCGCTCGGATGAACAAAACTAGCCTAGGCCAACCTGGATGATGAAAACTAGGTGCGCACTTTCCAGCCACGCGAGGCGGCCGCCCATACCAGCACCTATGGTGGTGCTGCCCCTTTTTGTGTGTATGATTGGGGTAGTGAAAAATATTCCAGTGGCGCTTATTTACCCACAGAATGGTTGAATTGCTTGTTTCTATGAACTAAGTGTTGCGTGTGTGTCTAAATTCATATCTAAATGGGAGTACACTATATGTTGTGTGTGTTATACATGTTACACTTGAGTGGCACATAAAGTGGTTTAATATATTTGAATTCACCTTAAATAGGATTCTACCTTCTGAATTTGAGTATCGGCATTTGTAAATCATATTCATATATGATAGGGGAATACATCTTTTTGTGCTTTTGAAGATATATAAAAAACATAGAATGATTTAAAAAGATTTGTATATGAATATAAAATGGATTCGAGTTTAGTTGCCAGGGTAAATGTGAATGCATATTGTCCCAAAATTTGAAGAAGCAGCAAAACATCCAGTCCCACGTAGGCTGCCCGAAACTAGTGTTTGCGAGATGGAAATTATAGTATACCCCTTACACAAACAACCTATCGACCTGATTTCCACTGCTCTCAATAGGGGTAGGTTAGTAACTTCAATCAGATGTGACATGACCGCCTCTCAGCCCATTCAGACACGATGGGCTCCAAACAGGGGCGGCAAAACACATTTGATTCAAGCTCGTCCGAAAGACCCCTATCTCTCCCTGCATTTCCCCATTCATCCACGGTGGGCGGCAAAACATACTCTCCTCGGCCGAAATCGATGTAGGCAAATATTTTAAATAGGGGCAGGTTTATAACTTCACTCATACGTGACACAACTGCCCCACCTGTCAGCCCCATTCATACACCGTGGGTGCCCAAACACCCTCTCCTTGCCTGGAATCGATCTGGGCAAATATTGGGGAGATGCGAGATTACCTTCCTATCCCCAATCAACGAGATGTCCAAATTTTAAATGGGGGCTAAGTTCGTAACTTTTCTATATTTTAGACAGGCGCGTCCCAGAGACATGGTTCCCCATACCTCTCGCTCCATTTTCCCATTCATACATCGTCGGTGCTAGAACACCATCCCCACACCAGCCTCCCTCGTCGGCCACCCCATCCATCACCACCGTCCTCCACCATACTGGAGCGCCTAACAAGACCGCGTTGTGCACTACTAGAGATGGACATTTCTCATCCATGACAATGGACCAGGAGCCTTGCATCGCGTCCTCTTGCTTCATCGGCACCGTCGTCCTTCTCGTCCACTACAACGGGACTTATCCCCCAATGCCTTCGTCTATCGTCACAGATCTGCTTCCATGCCACGGTTAGCCATCGCACCCCCGATGCCTACACGGCACCGCAAGAAAGGTGGTACTACTTCATATCTGCTCAACTTTCTGATCTCCACCAGAAAATAGATTGTAACTTGGTTACTGTACTTTCTTTTAGCTCTTAGAATCTTAGCTCTTAGTTCAAAACAAACAATGGTTGCTAAGTAGCATTTCTGTGGTTTGCAGCTTCAAATCTGCCATGGCATAGACATAATAGGTTTAATCGATCATGCTTAGGGTTTCCCCTTTCATGATCACTATACGACCAGCCTACATGCTTCGTGTCATAATAACACTACTCCACCCATCAAGCTAAACATCCTTACTTATTGAAATATGAATCTGATATGATGTTGATATTATTAAAACAAAGTCATTTAATTGGTCAGCTAAATGTTCTTAATTTATTTTTGAAATGCATGTACGCCGCTGCGGCGGATCTATTGGGTGGCCATGATGGGTCGCGGCCCACCCTGGGATTTTGGGTCGGCCTAGACCCCGATTCCCCTTTGTTCTGTTGCGCTTCCGATCCCTACTCACCCCCAGCCGCCTGCCTCGCTGGTGACTTGTCGTCCTTGGACGTTGACTTTAGGAGCATACGCGGGACTAACATGAGGTCAGGAGCCGCTCTCCCACCATTGCCCGGGTGTGCCACCGTGCCTACCTTCCGAGTCCGTTCAAGGCTCAGGCATGGAGCACCAACTCAGCCAACCCGATTTATCCTAGGATACATCCTAAACACTCAGCAGCCACTCCCCATCACCCACTTTCTAATTGATTCATTACTCAATTGGCAGGACTGTCATTAGGAATTGTTGTGTACTTAGTGCTACCTACACTTAATGGTTCAGATATTTCAGTAATCTTTAGTACCTCTGAAGTTCACAGGGTTTCAAAATTCCTGGCCTAGGAACAAACACTAGTCATGTTGGATTGTTGGTCATAGTGACATTGACCCAGATTACTACTACAGGCCAGGTTTGCTGACAATTCTACTTGTGTTTTTTACTCATTCGATATGATATACAATTATTCACTTTGATTAGTTGCAAATAATAAGTGCTAGACCAACTTCTTGATTTAGATTTTGGGCGGTCTCTTACTACAGTTAGGATTTTGCATACTTGTCCTAGTGAGCTCACAAGTAATGATTGATTCACTACCTCTATGCTTGCCTTGTCATATTTGTTGTCAATATTATTTTAGGGTGGACCACCCTATTTCAAAATACTGGAACTACTGCCATGAGTGAATTGTATTTCTCTGTGTGATCTCTTCCATCATGTGTGGGCAACGAACACTACACTATATAGAAAGAAAAGTGTCGTATCCACCTTTTACATAGACTACGATCTTTTACACGGGATACAATTTGCCTACTTGCTTTGTGTCGCACTACCAGCACTTCACCCTTGAAGCTAAACATTATGTCACTCATAATTCCAAAGTTTATTTGTTCAAATATGAATTTGATATGGTTCTAATGTTCCTGCTTTAGTTTTGAAATGTGTGTCTGCTCCTTATAGAGACATAAGAGGTTTGTATTTCTGTGTGTGGTATGGTCGGCATGGTTGGGGGATGAAGTTTGTATACGGAGAGGTTTGTAGGGAGACACTATTCGAGTAGAATCCGCAGTGCATTCCGTAGATAATCTGACTACTTTTTAAGTTTTCATGAATCTTAGATACTGAACATCACCATAATGATTATGAGATTGCGTGCATGAAAAGAATAAAGCAGAACAATGCCATGGCTATCAAACTTGGCATTAAGGGACTAAGATCTAGTATGGATGCAATGCAATGCACACACTCTCCACCTACAGATTCGTGTTCGGAATATGATCCTAATAATGATTCCGAGCTAGAGGGAGACCTAAGTCAATGTAGCTCCCTAGTGGAGGAGTCAGAGGCAGATGCCCTATCTTATTCACCCATCAACGTGCTTGCTCTAACTTTGCAAGGTTTTATTGGTCGCACATATCTTGCAAAGGATGCTTTGCATTGCTTCTACTTTGTTGCACTGTCATTTGCTTAGTTTACACATCGTCTATGTGAACACGTCCTGCCTATCCATTTTTAGTACATATTCCCTCTATCATCATTCCATATTTCTCCATTCAAATGTTGCAGTTGTGTATGAAACGTTCAAAAGGAAGAGGGCGGTTGCTGATCATGAAGGAGCATGAACAATGTATTTGGAAAAGGTAGTGACACCTGATAAATCAAATAGCCCATTAGGTGTAGTGGCAATATCATTAGACCCACAAAACACGACCCCACTCTAGCAAACTCTAGCCCTACAACATGGGCCCTCTTTGATGCCCCAACTGAGCATACCCCAACTACAACAAACAGTATGATGATGCCAGTTAACATAGCACCAGCTCTACGATGCAAAACCCCCATTCCAGCAAAGAGTACACCAAATCCAGTTGCCAAATCCCTTTTCAAATGAGAGAGAGCCCCAATTGTAGCAAATAGGACCCATGTTCCACTTCTTCCCAGTTTAGAAGACGAAGCTTATATTGTTGTCAGGAACTTTATGCGCATCTTTCCTTCACGGAAATATTATACCACAGACAAAGAACAATGTCCAATCTTCCTCCGCAACTTACGTGTAAGTGCTAATGTTATTCATGGTAATTAGTGCATATGTTTCTGCTGACAGAAGACAACAGATTTCATTCTATTAAATAGGCAAGGACCAAACTGGATAGTCAAGACGACCAAGGCTTGGTTGCGCTTTTCAAGCATGCATTGATGAAGTATCGTTGACTCCTGAGCCAAGCGCACTTCGATGGAAAGCCTCTAAACGAAATTTTTGTAAAGTCTTCGGTGCTACATTTAGTAGACAATGACTAGAATAATCTTGTTACACATTGGTCTCGTCTACAGCATAATGTACTATCTACAATACCACATCACAATATGAACTACATTTCTGCATGTGCCTTACCGTCTCACTTGTACGAAAACTGTTTGCAGGAGAATATACCACAGAATCTCGCAACTATACTACACACTGCATTGCTCTTGCGAGTACCTCTTGCCCTTTATCACCATACTTACTTTCATAGTTGGTTGATTATGTAGCATTACTGCACATGTTAATATCCTTATCCTCCATCTAGTGGACATTATAAGATCCGTATTGACTCTTACATAAATTTAGAATCAACCCAATGCTTTTGAAGAGGTTTAGCTCTGCAGTCCTCTTATAAGGACCGAACGTCTTGTATCACTGTACTTACATTAACAGGTACTCCCTCTGTCCCATAATATAAGAGCCTTCTGTATAGTACACCGGTGTACAAAACACACTTATATTATGGGAAGGGGGATTTGTTCATTGTGTAGCATTAATCTACTCTTATCTCCCTCGCCCACCATTTACTAAAAAAATATTATATCTATATTTAATCTTACCAAAAAGTTGAATACACAATCAATGCCAGTTCAGAAGTGTAGTCCATTCCTCCTATCACTATATTTTGTCCTGTAACACTTGTACTTACATGGATAGGTAGTTGATTATGTAGCATCTATCTTCATCTTATCTTCATTATCCTCTATCCCTTCCAGTATTATCATATCTATAATTACTCTCTACAAAATGTAGAGTATAGGCAATGCTTATGAAGAAGATTATCTGCTGAAATTCTTGAGTTATCCTTCCGTTGACATGGAGAAGGGCATTATAGAGCCTGTGTTAACTGTTAATGTAAGTCGGTCCTTCAAAAGCCTTTAACCTCAACCGTTGTTGAATTTTCTCATGCTGCCTATCGTCAATTGCTCTTTAGTTTGCTATTTCTATCAAAATGCATGTTCACAAAAATTGGAAGTTCCAAGTTTTAGTTGTAAAACCAAATTCCTTATTCATACCATGCAAATTACTTAATACAGATCCAATGATTTTCTTTAGCCCTAGATGTATGCTTGTTTTTGTTGATCTATAATCCAGTGTGTGGTGAAGCAGCCCACATTTGCACCTTGTCATTTCTTGCTTTATCTTACTGATGTGGCTGATGATATGAACAACATGCCATGCATATTAACCAAAATAGATACGATGATTGTCTTTTGCACTGTATCTATGCTTGTTTCATTGATATGGTAATCAGTATTGTGGTGAATCTCCCCGCGTTAAGAACAATGCTAAGTTATGCTATTGACATTTTTAAACTGTCTCTTTATTTTCTAATTTGAAATTAGATGGAATTGACAACACCGCTACCTGCTACTTCTTGAGCTTGCGTTGGTTTTTCGCCTGAAGAGGAAAGTATTTCCCTCGGTTAGAGAACCAAGGTATCAATCCAGTAGGATACAACGCACAAATCACCAATACCTGCACAAACAATCAAACAACTTGCACCCAACGCGATAAAGGGTTGTCAATCCCTTCACGGTCACTTGCAAAAGTGAGATCTGATAGACATAGGTAAAACTAGACAAAAGATAAAGTAAATATTTTTTGGGTTTTTCAGTTTATAGATCGGAAATTAAAAGCTTGCAAAATAGTAGATCGGAAACTTATTTGATGGAAAATAGACCCGGGGGCCATAGGTTTCACTAGAGGCTTCTCTAAAGATAGAAAATAATATGGTGGGTGAATAATTAATGTCAAGCAATTGATAGAAAAGCGCAAAGTTATGGTTATATCCAAGGCAATTATTGTGAAATATAGGCATCACAGCCGTGTCAAGTAGACCGACTCCTGCCTGCATCTACTACTATTACTCCACACATCGACTGACTCCTACCTACATCTAGAGTACTAAGTTCACGAAGGACAGAGTAATGCATTAAGTAAGATGACATGATGTAGATGCATAAACTCGAGAAATATGACATAAACCCCATCTTTTTATCCTCAGTGGCGACAATACAATACGTGCCTTGTTTCCCCTACTGTCACTGGGAAAGGACACCGCAAGATTGAACCCAAAGCTAAGCACTTCTCCCATTGCAAAAAAAGCCAAATCTAGTTGGCCAAACTAAATTGATAGTTCGAAGAGAATTACAAAGATACCAAATCATGCATATAATAATTCAGAGAAGATTCAAATAATATTCATAGATAAGATGATCATAAATCCACAATGTATCAGATCTTGACAAACACACCGCAAAAGAAGATTACATCGGATAGATCTCCAAGAACATCGAGGAGAACATGGTATTGAGAATCAAAGAGAGAGAAGAAGCCATCTAGCTACTAGCTATGGACCCGTAGGTCTGCGGTAAACTACTCACGCTTCATCGTAAGGGCAATAGAGTTGATGTAGAGCCCTCCATGATCAAATCCCCCTCCGGCAGGATGCTGGAAAAAGCCCCGAGATGGGGTCTCATGGGAACAGAAGGTTGCAGCGGTGGAAAAGGGTTTTCATGGATGCTTCTGGAGGTTTGGTAATATATGTGAATATATAGGATGAAGAATTAGGTCAGGGGGTGTTGGAGTAGGCCACAAGCCAGGGGGCGTGCCCACCCCCTAGGGCGCCCCCTTGTGGCTTGTCGTTTACTCCAAGGTCTTCCGACTTGGAGTCCAAGTCCAACAGGTGTCTTCCGGTCCAAGAATAATCATCGCAAGGGCTTTATTCCGTTTGGACTCTGTTTGGTATTCCTTTTCTTCGAAGCTCCAAAACAAGGAAAAACATAAACTGGCACTAGGCTCTAGGTTAATAGGTTAGTCCTAAAAATAATATAAAATAGCATATTAATGCATATAAAACATCCAAAATAGATAATATAATAGCATGGAACAATAAAAAATTATAGATACGTTGGAGATGTATCAAGCATCCCCAAGCTCAATTCCTGCTCGTCCTCGAGTAGGTAAATGATAAAAACAGAATTTTTAATGTGGAATGCTACCTAACATATTTATCCATGTAATTTTTCTTTATTGTGGCATGAATGTTCAGATCCATAAGATTAAAAACAAAAGTTTAATATTGACATAAAAACAATAATACTTCATGCATACTAACAAGGCAATTATGTCTTCTCAAAATAACATGACCAAAGAAAGTTTATCCCTACAAAATCATATAGACTGGCTATGCTCCATCTTCATCACACAAAATATTCAAATCATGCACAACCCCGATGACAAGCCAAGCAATTGTTTCATACTTTTGGTGTTCTCAAACCTTTTCAACTTTCACGCAATACATGAGCGTGAGCCATGGACATAGCACTATGGGTGGAATAGAAAATGGTGGCTGTGGATAAGAGAAAATAGGGAGATAGTCTCACATCAACTAGGCGTATTAATGGGCTATGGAGATGCCCATCAATAGATATCAATGTGAGTGAGTAGGGACTGCCATGCAACGGATCACTAGAGCTATAAGTTTATGAAAGCTCAAAAGAAAACTAAGTGGGTGTGCATCCAACTTTCTTGCTCATGAAGACCTAGGGCAATTTGAGGAAGCCCATCATTAGAATATAGAAGCCAAGTTCTATAATGAAAAATTCCCACTAGTATATGAAAGTGACAACATAGGAGACTCTCTATCATGAAGATCGCGGTGCTACTTTGAAGCACAAGTGTGGAAAAAAAAGGATAGTAGCATTGCCCCTTCTCTCTTTTCTCTCATTTTTTGTGGGATTATTTGGCCTCTTTTTCTATATTTTTCATCCAGAGTCTCATCTCGACTTGTGGGGGAATCATAGTCTCCATCATCCTTTCCTCACATGGGACAATCCTCTAATAATGATGATCATCACAATTTTATTTACTTACAACTCAAGAATTACAACTCGATACTTAGAACAAAATAAGAATCTATATGAAAGCCTCCGCGGAGTACCGGGATGTGCAATGACTCAATAATGACATGTATGGCAGAATTATGAAAGGTGGCTTTGCTACAAATATGATGTCAACTACATGATCATGCAAAGCAATATGACAATGATGGAACGTGTCATAAAAAATGGAACTGTGGAAAGTTGCATGGAAATATATCTCGGAATGGCTATGGAAATGCCATAATAGGTAGGTATGGTGGCTGTTTTGAGGAAGGTATATAGTGGGTGTATGGTACCGGTGAAACTTGCGCGGCACTAGAGAGGCTAGCAATGGTGGAAGGGTGAGAGTGCCTATAATCCATGGACTCAACATTAGTCATAAAGAAATCACATACTTATTGCAAAAATCTATTATTTATCAAAACAAGTACTATACGCATGATTCTAGGGGGATAGATCAGTAGGAAAATACCATCGCTCATCCCCAACTGCCACTCATAAGGAAGACAATCAATAAATAAATCATGCTCCGACTTCATCACATAACGGTTCACCATACGTGCATGCTACGGGAATCACAAAGCTTAACACAAGTATTTATCCAATTCACAATTACTCACTAGCATGACTCTAATATCACCATCTTTATATCTCAAAACAATGATAAGGAATCAAACTTCTCATAGTATTCAATGCACTTTATATGAAAGTTTTTATTATATCCCTCTTGGATGCCTATCATATTAGGACTAAATTTATAACCAAAGCAAATTACCATGCTGTTTAAAAAGACACTCAAATGAATATAAGTAAAGCATGAGAGTTCAAAAATTTCTAGAAAATAAAACCACCGTCGTGCTCTAAGAAGATATAAGTGAAGCACTGGAGCAAAATTGCCTAGCACAAAAGATATAAGTGATGCACATAGAGTATTCTAATAAATCAGTATTCATGTGTGTCCCTCTCAAAAGGTGTGTACAGCATGGATGATTGTGGCAAACTAAAAATTAAAGACTCATATCACACAAGACGCTCCAAGCAAAACACATACCATGTGGTGAATAAAAATATAGCCACAAGTAAAGTTACCGATAGACGAAGATGAAAGAGGGGATACCTTCCGGGGCATCCCCAAGCTTAGGCTCTTGGTTGTCCTTTAATATTACCTTGGGGTGCCTTGGACATCCCCAAGCTTAGGCTCTTGCCACTCCTTATTCCATAGTCCATCAAATCCTTACCCAAAACTTGAAAACTTCACAACACAAAACTCAACAGAAAATCTTATGTGATCCGTTAGTATAAGAAAATAAATCACCACTTTCGGTACTGTTGTGAACTCATTATTTATTTATATTGGTGTAATATCTACTGTACTCCAATATTTACATGGTTCATAACCCCCGATACTACCCATAGATTCATCAAAATAAGCAAACAACACATGGAAAACAGAATCTGTCAAAAACAGAATAGTCTGTAGCAATCAGAGAACTTCGAATACTTCTGTAACTCAAAAATTTCTTAAAAATTAGGAAAACCTGGGAAATTTGTATACCAATCTTGTGTAAAAAATTCAGATCAAAATCACACTTCTGTGAATTATGAAAATTATTTTGCTGGGTGCAAAAGTTTCTGTTTTTCAGCAAGATCAAATCAACTATCACCGCAAGCCATACCAAAGGTCTTACTTGGCACAAACACTAAATAAAACACAAAAACACATCTAACCAGAGGCTAGATGAATTATTTATTGAAAAATAGACCCAAAAAGCAAAGAACAAAAATAAAATTGGGTTGCCTCCCAACAAGCGCTATCGTTTAACGCCCTTAGCTAGGCATCAAAACACATAGATAGATCTAGGTATTGTCATCTTTGGTATGCAATTCTTTTATCATTAAATCCTCCAAAACACTTCTTAACAAATCTATCCTTTCCTGTATTTCCTTTCTAGTGGACGAACTTAAATCATGAAAAGGACTTTGACTAGTGATTTTGACATTCATAAGCCCGTAATCAGGATCATCATACAGAACACATATCTCATTTCTAACGGGTTCTTTCATCATCTTATTCAACCAATCCTTATAAATCCTACATAAATTCCCTTTGTAATCCAATCAAATTCCTCGTAGGTCTCAAGGTTCAAAGCTTGAGAGATTTCTGAACAAGGAACTCTCCTCCTAAGATTCTGGCAATAAGATTGATAATACCTAGATTCCAAACTATGCATAGTTTCTTTATCATGGAGGATATCTTTAATCGGAGGGTGTGCAACATCTTTATTATAGAAAGCAAAAATATCCCTAGCTTCTTGTATTATAAAATCTAATTCTCGCATAAGGATGATGGTGGCAATCTTTTTAGCTATAGGGTGATTAATATTGATGAGTTTGTAAAACACCTTTTGCAAAGCAGGATGGATGTGCACAAATTTTCTTTCTAATGTCAGGACCCCGATCCTAAGTCACACAGATCTAGCATGTAACACATCATATAACTTTGTGGCCTCACGCACGGTATTCCCACGGGTGCCACCTTACCTAGTCCGGGACCGTTTCCGCCTTTTGGCTCACGTATATGATAGTGACGCTAGCATCCATATGAAAAAGAACCCGGGCCGACATGACTAGTCGTAAACCCAAGGTGGCGCTAACCTACAGGGACTTGCATACATGACCAAGCAACGAACGTGTCGATCAGCAACGTATGAACCCAAGTCGTAGCAAGCTACAAGGACTTAAAGGAACAACGCGTGACATTTCCTCAAAGGGACAGACACATGAACGAAGAAGGACACATGCCGGCCAGCCTAAGTGTTCTAGAGCAGTAGCAAGCTACCATGGCTCAGTGAAAACACAAGGAGACGTTTCCCGGTAAGAGAGGCTACTAAGAATAAACAACTTGGTTGTCATATCCCACACATAACAAGCATTTCAATAAACATACACACAATATGCTCGATATGTGCAAATACAACATGGCAGCAAAACAAAACTCTATGAATCGAAGTATTTATTCAATAGGCTCTGAGGAGCCAAGTATTACAAACATGGGTCGCATGACCAAACATACAGAGCATACAGTTAACGGAAGCATAACGTGTCTGAGTACAGACAACTACAAATGAAAAGGGCTGAGAAGCCTGACTATCTACAAGATCCACCCAAGGGTACAAGATTGTAGCTAAGGTAACAAGCTAAATGTCAAAGTCCATGCGGTACTACTAGCGAGACTGAAGTCTCTCTGCAAAAACATAAATTAAGCAAACTTGAGTACAAATGTACCCAGCAAGGCTTACATTAGAACTAGCTACATATGCAACAGTATCAACAAAAGTGGTGGTGGAGGTTAACTGTAGAAAGCCAGCTTTGACTCGGTGGCTATCCTGAACTACGACTGCAAGTAACTCTTTTGAGGTGGCGCACACGAGTCCACATATTCACCATATCTATACACCACTATGGATCCGCTCCCGTCTCCCTATGAGAGGGCCATCCACAGCACTCACGCTTATATTGCGCATTTTAGAGTATCCCCTTTCACTTGTCTATGAACTATATAGGCAACCCAGAGGTGCTTTACCGCGGACGCGGCTATTCGAATAGATTATGTTAACCCTGCAGGGGTGTACTTCTCACACACGCTCTCGCCACTTACCGCCATGTTCACATCATGTATCTCGGCAACCTTCAAGCGGCAGCCTGGCGAGGGAGTCGGCCACGACCTGACTAACCACACAAGACTCTAGTCCAGGTTTATCGCCAATTCAGGTTCCATCCGAAGGGAGTTCGGCCGAGGTTTCCACATACGGCCCCGAACAATGTGAGCAGGGTTCCCGAGGCACCAAACGGGCATCGCGGTACAACGTGCCACGTGCCTACCGCATCACAGCCCACCCCTCGGTTCATCGCTACGCAGGGTCTCCAGCATACTACAAACATCAGAAACTACTTGCAACTCCTGGACAGAAGACAGGGCGGTTACTAAGTCAAGAGAGTCAATTAAGGAGCCCAATGCGTGGTAGTAGCTATTCTTGATCACAAACACAAAACTCAGTTTCTGAGGACGGCTTCAACGAGACAACCCACCATGTACTCCTACATGGCCTCTCACCGCTGCCTTTACCAAATTGTGTTCACACGCTTAGCTCCCAATAGTAGGACATGTTCACACCATTCTGATTCGTCCCTGATGAATCAGACTTGACACAACTCTAAGCATAGCAGGCATGAGAAACAAGCATGAATGAGTAGGCGCATCAAGGCTCAAACAAATCCTACTCATGCTAGTGGGTTTCATCTATTTACTGTGGCAATGACAGGTCATGCAGAGGAAAAGGGGTTCAACAACACAGCATGTAATAGTTAAATTGTTGTCGTCCTAATGCAGTAAAAGAGAGTAGGAGCGAGAGAGTGGGATTGTATCGGAATGAACAAGGGGATTTTGCTTGCCAGGCACTTCAGAAGATAGTATAGCTCTTCATCGGTGTCATCGAACTCGTCCTCGGAAAACGTCTATCGAGAGGGAACAACCACCGGCAAACACAAGAGGGAACAACATTCACTATAATGCACAATCAAATGAATGACATGTCATGTTAAGGAACTGAATTGACCTAATGCAGTAATAAACCAAGTTAATTGAAGTGGAATTCAAACAGGGTTAAACTCCAACTCCAAATGCTAGTTCATAAATTGCCCTAATCATGATTTATCCTGTTCAGTAAGGTTAACTTGTTCAAACATGCATGAAAGTACCATAAATACATTCTTTGGATTTTTCTGATCATTTTTCATATATAACTTATTTCATTTGGAGTTACGGTTGAATTTATATGAATTTTAGAAGTTTAAAACATTTTCGGCAATTTTCAGATTTGCTTCTAAATAAGAAAATACCAGGAAATGTGTTGATGACGTCAGCATTGCGTCAAGCTAGTGTCAGCAAGTCAACATTGTCAACTACAGAGACTGACCAGCGGGGCCAGGTCAAAGCTGACTGGGCAGCTCAAACCTTATAGCCTGGGCCCACGAGATTTAAACTAATCCTAACCAGAAATAAAACCTATGGTTAATTAACATGGCGGGGTCCACTATCAGTGACTGTGATGGGTAATTAGTGGGTGGATTAGGCCCTAATCTAATCTCGCCACGTCACCATCGCCAGATCAAGTCGCCTGCGACCTTATAGGACGGTGGTGGCTCATCGGAATTTCTATTCTGGCGACCATTCGCACGGCAGAGGGCATCAACGCATTGCGAGTGCTCGGCCGCATCCACCTATGCAAGCGGGAGGGGCTGAGGTCAGCTGAGCTCGCCAAAATCAAGCTCATGGCGGCGGCCGGAGTTCGGACCTCGACGAGAACAAAGCTACGATGGACAGGAGGACGACGGATGCTTGTTCTAGGCTCCTGGGACCACGCTGAGCACAGCCACGCGCTCAAATGCGGGCGGCAGCAACTGTGGCCGCGGTGGCTACGTGGCCAGTGGAGCAAAGATCTTGGCCGCGACGGCGAAGCTAGCTGGAGGAAGGAATTAACACGGGGAGTAGATGGGAATGACGACGGGGCTCACTTCGAAGTCGAAGAGAAGGTCGGCGGCTCGGGGGAGGCTCTGGAGTCGACGGGCCGGCGGTCGCGATCTCCGGCGTCGGGAGGTTGAAGATGATGTCGATGGCGGTGATACAACACATCCCCGGTTGATTGTCTAGTCGAGGACGTAGAAGATGTCGTTGCGGAGCTCTCGGGCATGGGGAGAGGTCGAGGTGGGGGCGGTGGCTACGGCTATGGTGAACGGCGGCGTCGGCAGCGCTCGGGTGTGGAGTCCAGAGGCGAGGGAGAAAGCGAGCGGGAGATTGAGCGGGTCAGGCAGATCGGGACGACACCGAGGAGGTCTCTCACGTCCTTGCGCTGGCCTGGGGAGGCAGGCAGGCGCCCTGGTGGCGTGGCGCGCCGGGCATGTGTCACACCCTGCATTTTGTAACATTTCATTTTTATCAATAAAGCATGAAAATTTGGACCAACAAAAACTTTTGCATTATTTGGCTTTTATTTGGAGTTGGTTTTCTCTCTGTGTTTCTTTTCAAGTGCTTCTTGAAGTCAACTACTCTACCCTCTATACTTCATCTCCCTACCCCAAGCTCCTGACCAATGACCATGCCATGTGAATAGTGCTATATGGGATTTTCCTACAAAAATAATTTGGCAGAAAGTATTTTCTAAAATTAGTTTTCCAAAAACCCTGAATTGAGGTTTGCTTTGCAAGTACTTGATTAAGGGCAGTAAAAATCTTTCCAAAAATATATTTGACTCCTATTAGATATAGGATGCCCGGGAACCACAAAAGTATAATTTTAAAAGTTCTGTTCTATTTTATTTAAAGGCTTTTCTTAAGGCCAGAATAGTCTTTAATAGGAAATAATTATTTTCTGTTTCAAAAATATTTGACAAAATTTAGAGAAGCTCATAGGACATATATTGTCCATATATAAGAGTTTCAACACATGGTCATGTTCAAAATATTGGTCAAACCCTCTAAAACCCTTTCTCGGATATTTCAAGCTTTTGAAATATTTACAAAGGAAATATTCTCCAAAAATTCCAAGAAAATTCTATCATGTCACATATGACATATCTGTTGATCTTGCCAAGTCTCATGACTTGGAGAACAAGATAACACCATCAAAACCCTCAAAACCATTTCTGTCCAATCTAAAGTTTGATCAACTTTACATTGCCAAGTATGTCCAAATGTGCTCAAACTTGGTGGACATGCTTCATTGGTCTAATTATGCAACTGGACCAAATGGCACAGGTTGGAGAAGAGGAAATCTTGGTCAAAGTGCCTCAAAACCCTCTCTGACCAAAATCAAGTTTGAACCACTTTGCACTACCAACTTTTTCTCCAAGACCCCAACTTTGGTGAACCTGATCATGTGACCAAATAAGGCTACCACACCAAGTGGCACATCAAGGAGAAATGATTTAGTCCACTGGATCTACTCAAACCCATTTCTGCCCATTTCTAGGGTTTGCAAAAGCTGCATTGGCAACTTTGTCCAAATGAGCTCAAAATGGGTGGAAGGCCCTAAATATATGTGACATTTCACCCCTTGGAGTATCTTGGCCAGTGAGGATCATTAACTTAACCAAAACTCCATCAAACACCTTCTGGCAAAATACTAAAAGGCCTCTTTTTGCCACTTTCACTAATCTCCATGAGTTAATCTCCTTGCCACAACCCCTCCTCACTTCCCTCTGTCACCTAGACACTTTTCTACCCGAAGAAACAATGTGGAGGAAGGGGGGAATCAAGTTTGTCCTCTCTGGACAACATCTTCTCTCCTCTCTCCCAGCTTCTCTCTCTCCCTTCTGCACCCCAGGGCATCCCAGGCCTTTCTCTGGTCGTGTCCCCTGCTGCTGTAGCTTCCAGACCTTAAAGGAGGGCAAGGCTGCTGAAAAACCGCGGATGCCGGCCAAAGTCGCGCTCTGGGCGCGCCAGAGCGCCGACCGCTGACGCCGTGCCTCCCGACCGCTTCGTGCCATCCCATCGCGCCGGTGATGTGCCTCGGCGTCTGCACACGCCGCCGTGCCGCCCCTCTGTCTCCCCTCTCTCTCCCCTCCTGCAGCAGCGTGCCGACGCCGCCGGCTCGGCCAATGGCTGGCTCACACGCGCGGACGCAGTGGCCCTCCTCGCTCTCTCTCCTTCTCCTGGCGCCCTACTCCACTCCCACGAGCGCCGTGGACAGCTCCAATCTCTCCCCAATGGCCCCAGGCAGATCCCTGGTGCCAGAGGCCACGCCCACGGTGAACCATGGCCGGCCTATTTAAAGCGTTCCGAGCCCTCCTCTTCCTCCTGTCGCCCCTCCACGCTCAATCCACCCTCAGATCCTCCCATTTCGCTCCAGAGCCGCCCGAGCTCGAGATCGAGCTCGAGCTCCGCCGCCTGGTCGCCGTCGATCCATGCGGGCACAGAGACCCCTCCGCCTCGTTTCTCCCTCGATTCGGCCTCCTCACCTCACCGATGCCTTCCCTCGCTTTCCCCTCGTTTTGCAGCTGGGAACGGCCGGAGCCACCGGCGCCAAGCACCTCCGCCGCGGGACCTCGTCGCCCGTGGCAGGCCACCCGGCGACCATCTCCACCACCACCGGATCCGCGACTCCTCCTGAATCCAACGGTAGTCTCCGCTCCACTTCCGTGCCTGTGCCGCGCCCGGCGAAGCTCGCGCGTCGCCTCTGGCGGAGGTAGACGACGGCCGCCGTGGGCCGGCTGTCGACCTCACGCCCGACGGGTGGGATCCACCGTCGAGTTTAAACGTCACACAAGACAAACCCGCCGTCGGCCGAAGGCGTATTCGGCCTTTACGCCTTCGACGTGGCGGCCGCGTGGGCTGGGGTTTCCCCCTGGGCCTGCTGCTGCTGTGGCCTCTCTGGCCCAGTGGCACAGCGCCGTTCCCCTTTTTCTTTTTCTGTGAAACTTCCAAAAATTCCACAGGGCAGAATAATAGTCCAAATGCTTTGATTCCAATTTCTAAATTCCTAGAATATTGCAATCTATTTATTGGTGCAACTTTCACTCAGATCCAATCACCTTTTCCTTTCTGTAAATATTTAAATGTTATTTTTAGCATTTAAATGAACCTTTGAAAATCCATAACTCCTATTTTGCTACTCCAGAACCAAAACCAAAAGTTGCCCCCTTCCTAGTTTTCCTCCTAGTATTTTACAAAATTAAGTTGACATTTTTCAGAGCACTTTGACTTTTCTGTTTTTATTATTGCCTTATTTTTCCGTTGTTTTCTTGCAACGATAGATCCCGTATTTGACGAGGTAGCTGAGGAAGAAGGAGGAGCAGTGCCGGAAGACTTTGAAGACCAAGCCAACCAAGGCAAGCAGCCCTTTGACCATGACTATGATGCCCCTTTTACATGCATGTCATTTTAGCTCTTTATCGATGATGCCTCGGAATCATGACGAGATGGTGAACCACATGGGTGGTTGCCACGATTACAATTCCTCGTTGGTACTTGCATTTGTGCATGGCCCTACCTTCTTATGAGGGTTATGCCGGTGGGAGTAGATAGGATGCTAAAGTAGATGCTATGCAAAAGGGATGGGGATATGCATGGTGAAGGAAGCAAAGTGATTTCAAAAGTATTTTGAAAACCCGTCGGGTGCCACTCATGCCCGAGGGAGATGAAGAGATGGGTGACCACTTGATGACGAAGTGGTGTGCCAAGCAAAGGGTGTGTGGTTTTCAAACGGATTGGTCGGAGTTGCACCGTTATTCCAACCTTACATGCGCAACCACTCTACCCTTATATGGGAAAGGGCATTGTTGAGTACCTAGACCGATACTAGCTTGGAGCCCGCATTACTAGTGACGGGGAGAGTTGGTGCTCTCTCTTGGGACGGGTCGTGCTGTAGGGCGGCCATGACTGTTTTCACAGTGGCACCGGACACACCGCTGGTACCCGTGCTTGTGGTATGTGATGAATATGGGAGCGAGGCTCGCGACTTTATGATGTGAAATGTTTTGCACGGGGTTACTACTAATCGAGTGGACTCCATGTTAGTGTCGTCTAGGGAAAGGTAATGATCGGTGCTTACCCGGTACTTGAGGTACCATGGTCGTGGTTTGACACGGAAGTTCCCGGATCTAGTGGGTAAAGTGTGCAACCTCTGCAGAGTGTAAAACTATTCGAATAGCCGTGTCCACGGTCATGGACAGTTGGGTAACCGCTCTTGGGCTACGTCCACTTGTTTTCAAACCCGGTGTGTGTGAGATGATGGTGTTGGCATAGATCAAGTCCAGGACTTGACACGATGGAGATGGGTTGGTGCCCACTCCGTTTATGATAAATGGGTTGGTGCCCAATTCTATTTATGTTGATATCTGTGACCAGTTCTCATGGTTACTGGAATTCTCTTGATGCATGCTTTATAGGATGTTGAACATGTCCTGCACTCAAAACTAGCTTTATGCAAAACTTTACCTATGTCATGCATTACCGCACCTTGAACTAAATCATGGGTTGCTTGTAGTACATTCAAAGTACTCATTGGCTTGCCCTTGGTTATTTAATTGACCTGCATGGAAGAACCGGAGTTCAAGAAGAGTTCTTTGGAGACGATCATGCGAACTAGGATGTTTCCCAGTCAGAATGCCTGTAGGGTTAAGGCAGATGGCATGGGTTCTACTTATCGATGATGTTTCCGCTGCTATGTTTCATTTGATGTTCAGCCCTTAAGGCTTTATCGATGTAAGACTTGACCGTGATGGTCACTATTTGTGTAAGACGGTATGTATGGATGTAAGACTCTTGTCATTCAGCTTCGTGTGTTCGAGTGAGCATTGATCTCGGGATCCTTGACACGCAGCATTCGGTGATCACGACTTGCAAGTCGGGGTCCCCACAGAGCTGGTACCAGAGCCATCCTGACTGTAGGAAGCCTTAGTTAGCATGGACGTTAGTTAGAGCGAGACTATCCCCTAGATTATCCATATACCTATGTTTTATGTTAGCATCCCAAACACAGGACACATTCCTTTATTGATCCTTCCCCTTTCACTTTTTGTAGATGGTCGCGTGCATTCGAGGACTTCGACCTTTGGGTTTCCGTGCTTCTTGAGGATAGCCTCGGGAAGTGCCAGTTCACTCGAGTCCCCACCTTCTCCTACCACGAGCCTCGGGTCGACAAAGACCAAGAAGG
This sequence comes from Aegilops speltoides, assembly GCA_021437245.1. NCBI lineage: Eukaryota > Viridiplantae > Streptophyta > Magnoliopsida > Poales > Poaceae > Aegilops > Aegilops speltoides. Next base: position 273,221,331 of record CM038143.1, on the reverse strand, counting down.
AGTATCACGTGGAGGTAGTCGTGAGGCGAATGACGCCCGACGAGCTGGTTCTTTGAGGGACCCCAGATGGCGACACTGCTTCTCGCCGTGGAGCTGCTGCCCTCAAGGCACCGACTTCGCCTCCCGGATCTCCTGCCAGAGATGGCAAGAGAGCCAGCCACTCGTTACCTGCCTTATCGTAAGGAAGGTGACGACGAGAGCAGCGCACCAGCACCACCCTTGGACGAGGGACTTCCTCTCCGCCTGGACCTACTTCAGCTTGTGTGCCGAGCGATCAGCCCGCACACACTGCCTCGAGTCGACGGAGCTTCGGAAGGAACTCCGCGAAACCAAGGAGCTCCTCCGCGTAGTTCAGACGAAGGCGGACAGGATCAAGAAGGATGGAGCACCCCCTGGACAGCCCGCGGTAGCTTACCGAGGCGGGCGACCCCCACAGGTCGCAGCTGCCGAGGGAGCACCTTAGCCACGCCGTATGACGGCAAAGGAGTACCGCAACCTCTTCAAGACGCCACCAGCAAAGCAGCGCCGTGTTCAGCTCCTTTACTCCTCCACTTCCTCGAGCGATGAGGAGACTGAGACAGATGATGATGAGGAGGAAGACCCAGAGGAGCCAGAATACCCGACCGAGCATTCCACCACTTAGACTCCGTTCAGGACTAGGATAGGCTAGCTCGTAGCCTATGGTAGGATAGGTCGTGTACCCCCTTTTGCGAAGTCGAGTCTTTGTAATGGTTCTTATGAAACCATGTTATGTTGTGTTTGCCTTCAACTTGCTTTGATGAAGTCGTACTTTCCTTGGGAACTTGTAAACCACTACATTTCCCTTTGGTTTAATGCATGAGTTTGGCCCTTGGCCTTTGCTTTACTTAAATTGTGTCACACCACCCCTTACTAGGCATTCCATCTCTCTCGCTTTCCCTCATTGTTGTTCCCTATCATGAGACCTTGACCACTCCAACAGGATGCCTGTTGTAACACGTACTGGTACCTCTACCCAGCCGCAAGAAGCCGGAGGTTCTGCTGAGGCCGGAGCCAGCCAGGACCAAGCCCAAGGACAGACACCACCACCACCACCTCCTCCAAGCATGGATATGGCTCAGCTTCTCCAAGCTTTTCGAGAGGAGCGCCAAGCCAACACTGCAGCCCTCCAGATGATTGCTCAGGCTGTCAACCGCCAGCCGGCGGGGCACGGCCATGGACGTTCCACACTGGTGGAGTTCAAGAAGCATGCACCACCCACTTTCATCGAGGCTGCTGAACCCTCGGATGCGCACGATCGGGTCCGCACCATTGAGGATCTGCTGGCACTAGTCGGATGCACCGAGGACCGTGACAAAGTGGCGATGCTGCCCTTGTCTCGGGAACTGCCAGAGCTTGGTGGGATGGATTCAAGGCTATGCATGTTGAGCAAGATATCACTTGGAGCACCTTCAAGACGGAATTCGCAAGGCCCACATCCCTACGGACTCATGGCCATCAAGAAGCGTGAGTTCCGAGCATGAAGCAAGGTAGCAGCACCGTCAAGGAGTACATGCAGAAGTTCGGTGTTCTCTCAAGGTATGCCTCGAAGATGTCAAGACTCGATGTCGCCAAGCGGAGCGCTTCATGGAAGGCCTTAACCGGACTCTGCAGTACTCGCTTGTTGTGTGTGATCGCCCGACCTTTCTGATCTGGTGAACAAGGCGCTCATGCTTGAGGACAAGCGACGTGCCTTGGATGACACTCGAAGCGCAAGATGATCAGCAAGGGAAGCTCCAAGAACGAAGCCTCGTCCGTGGCAGCCAGCCCGGTCAAGCCAACCTATCGGCAGCCAAGAGCTCCCGCACCTCGCACCAACTATCCACCTCAGAAGATGCCAACCCCTGTGCCAGCTTACAACAACCCCAATAACAATCTTGGCAAGGGCGTCGTCCCCAATCAAGTCACTTGTTTGGATGTGGACAGCCAGGCACTACTCCAAGAATTGCCCCAACAAGAAGCCCGACGCCCCGCGCCCCAATGCGCAGAACCCAGGACAAGGCCGTGGTATGCCACCGAGGAACCAAGCTCCCCGCAACTTGCCCAACAATGGCAGGGGTCGTGTGAACCATGTCACAGCGGAAGAAGCCCAGGAAGACCCGGACGTCGTGCTGGGTACGTTCCTTGTCAATTCAGCACCCGCAACTATTTTGTTTGATTCTGGAGCCACGCATTCTTTTGTCACCCAAAGTTTTGCATTAAAGAGTGGCATGACCCCTACACCCCTAAACAACCCTATGGTTGTACAAACCCCCGGAGCAGAGATGAGAGCCAAGATAGGATGTAAAGGAGTCGGGATTACCATTAACGGGGTAGACTTCCTAGCAGACCTTATCATCCTAAAATCACAAGGCTTGGATGTGATCTTGGGAATGGATTGGCTCAGCAAGCACCAAGGCTTGATTGATTGCGCCAACCGGGCGGTCACTATGACCAATGACCGAGGAGTCGAAGTCAAATTTGCCTCCAACCCTCTTCTCGCTCAAGCCAACCAAGTCAACTGTCTGAAGTTGGATTGGAACAAGTGCCGTAGTATGCGAGTATCCCGATGTTTTTCCCGATGAGCTACCAGAATGCCTCTGATCGGGACATTGAGTTCATCATCGAGCTCATACTCGAGCAGGACCCATCTATAAGAAGCCTTATAGAATGGGATCGGAGGAGTTAGCGAATTGAAAAAGCATTTGGAAGAGCAGTTGAGGAAGGATTTATCCGCCCTAGTGCCTCCCCTTGGGGATCGCCTGCTACATTTGTGGCAAAGAAGGACGGTACCATCCGCTTATGCATTGACTACCGCTTCCTCAATGAGGTTACAATCAAGAACAAGTACCCACTTCCCAAGATTGAAGATCTGTTTGATCAACTCAATGGGGCCAAGGTGTTCTCCAAGATCGACCTCAGATCTGGGTACTACCAATCAAGATCAGACCCCAAGATATTCAAGACGGCATTCAGAATCAGATATGGCTCAGATGAATGCACGGTCATGTCCTTTGATTGACCAATGCCCCACTTACTTCATGTATCTCATGAATAAGGTCTTCATGGAATATTTGGACAAGTTCGTCGTTGTCTTCATTGATGACATTCTTGTCTTCTCGAAGTCGGAAGAAGAGCACGAGCAACACTTGAGGATGGTCCTAGACAAGCTTCGAGAGCACCAACTGTATGCCAAGTTCAGCAAGTGTGAATTCGGCTGCGTGAAGTTGGATTCTGGGTCATGTTCTAACCGAAGAGGGATTGTCATCGACCCGCTAAGATTGAAGCCGTGGTGAATGGCAATCCCGAGCAATGTGAAGGAAGTCGAAGCTTCCTCGGACTCGCGGGATACTACCGCAAGTTCGTTGAAGGATTCTCAAGCATTGCCCGACCCATGACCCAGCTCTTGAAGAAGGACAAGAAGTTGAATGGACGCCAAGCGCGAAGAGAGCTTCCAGAGCTGAAGAAGAAGCTAACCACCGCTCGATTCGCCACACCGGATATACACAAGGAGTTTGTGATATATTGTGATGCGCCAAGAATCGGATGGGAGGTGTTACGATGCAAGAAGGCAGAGTCGTGGCCTACCTTTCAAGGCAACTACGACCTCACGAAGAGAACTACGCTACTCATGACCTTGAGCTAGCAGCAGTGGTTCATGCCCTGAAAACTTGGCGACATTACCTTTTGGGGAAGCGATGTGAAATATACACGGATCACAAAAGTCTGAAGTATATTTTCACTCAGAGGGAATTGAACATGAGGCAGAGAAGATGGTTGGAGTTGATAAAAGATTATGACCTCAGTGTTCAATACCACCCTGGGAAGGCTAATGTGGTAGCAGATGCGTTGAGCAGGAAGGCTTGCTCCTTGAATGCTATGCTGAAGCACAAGCTACCCGCCATGTATGAGGAACTTGAAAGCTTCGGGTTGGAACTGGTTGCACCAGGATTCTTGGCCAACCTCGAAGTTAAGCCTACCTTGATGGATGATATCAAGAAAGCTCAGAAGGGGCATGAGAGTATTGAAGGCATCAAGAGGAAGATCAAGGCAGGCAAGGCCTCAGGATTCACAGAGGATGAGGAAGGAATTGTGTGGTTTGGGAATCGCATCTGCGTGCCCAACAAGGTTGAGCTCAAGAACCTGATCTTGCAAGAAGCTCATGACAGCCCCTATTCCATCCACCCAGGAGGCACCAAGATGTATCAAGACCTGAAGGAAAGATTTTGGTGGCACGGGATGAAAAGGGAGATTGCCACCTATGTTGCAAAATGTGACGTATGCCAGAGGGTCAAGGTTGAACATCAGCGACCTGCTGGATTACTCCAACCACTCAAGGTTCCCGAGTGGAAATGGGATAAAGTCGAATGGATTTCATCTTTGGACTACCTAGGTCAAACAAGGGACATGACTCCATCCGGGTCATAGTTGACCATTTGACCAAGGTGGCCCACTTCATTCTGTCAAGACAACCTACAAGGGGAACCAGTTAGCCGCCTCTACATCAACCGAGTCGTGAGCCTTCATGGTGTTCCCAAGGAGATTGTGTCGATCGAGGAACCCAGTTCACCTCAAGGTTTTGGAAGAAATTCCAGAGGCCATGGGGACCAAGTTGTCCTTCAAAGATCGCTTCCACCCACAGCATCGGAGGTCGACCGAACGAGTGAATCAAATACTCAAGATATGCTCCGAGCCGTGTCTTAGCTTATGGAGCTAAGTGGGAAGATTGCCTCCTTTCGCCGAAGTTCTCTTACAACAACAGTTATCAGGCCAGCCTCCAGATGGCACCATTTGAAGTGTTATACGGGCGGAAGTGCCGTACACCTCTCAACTGGTCGGAGGCCGGAGAAGGACTTGTCTTTGGGCCCGATATCCTTCGTGAAGCAGAAGAGCAAGTCCAGCTTGTCCGAGAGCGTCTGAAGTCTGCCAAGTCAAGGCAGAAGAGCTATGCAGACTCACGTCGCAGAGACATAAACTTCCGAGTTGGAGACCATGTCTATCTCCGGGTCACCCCTCTCAAAGGAGCCCAGCGCTTTCATGTCAAAGGAAAGCTCGCACCGAGATACATTGGCCCCTTCAAGATCACTGAGCGACGAGGAGAAGTGGCTTACCAGTTGGAACTTCCACCTGAACTTTCTGATGTGCACAACGTGTTCCACGTGTCACAACTCCGGAAGTGTCTCCAAGTTCCGCATAAGCCCGACCTCTACAAAGACGTCAATCACCAAGCCATTGATCTTCAACCTGATTTGACGTATCGTGAGCGGCCCATCTGCATTCTGGATGAGGCTGAACGACACACTCGAAGCCGCACCATCAAGTACTTCAAAGTCCAATGGAGCAATCATACCGAAGCAGAAGCAACTTGGGAGCGTGAAGACTACCTTAGATCCGAATTTCCGTACCTCTTTCAAGCCTAGTTTAGGAATCTCGGGGACGAGATTCTTGTAAGGGGGGTAGGTCTGTCACACCCTGCATTTTGTAACATTTCATTTTTATCAATAAAGCATGAAAATTTGGACCAACAAAAACTTTTGCATTATTTGGCTTTTATTTGGAGTTGGTTTTCTCTCTGTGTTTCTTTTCAAGTGCTTCTTGAAGTCAACTACTCTACCCTCTATACTTCATCTCCCTACCCCAAGCTCCTGACCAATGACCATGCCATGTGAATAGTGCTATATGGGATTTTCCTACAAAAATAATTTGGCCAGAAAGTATTTTCTAAAATTAGTTTTCCAAAAACCCCTGAATTGAGGTTTGCACTGCAAGTACTTGATTAAGGGCAGTAAAAATCTTTCCAAAAATATATTTGACTCCTATTAGATATAGGATGCTTGGGAACCACAAAAGTATAATTTTAAAAGTTACTGTTCTATTTTATTTAAAGGCTTTTTCTTAAGGCCAGGAATGGTCTTTAATAGGAAATAATTATTTTTCTGTTTCAAAAATATTTGACAAAATTTAGAGAAGCTCATAGGACATATATTGTCCATATATAAGAGTTTCAACACATGGTCATGTTCAAAATATTGGTCAAACCCCTCTAAAACCCTTTCTGGATATTTCAAGCTTTTGAAATATTTACAAAGGAAATATTCTCCAAAAATTCCAGGAAAATTCTATCATGTCACATATGACATATCTGTTGATCTTGCCAAGTCTCATGACTTGGAGAACAAGATAACACCATCAAAACCCCTCAAAACCATTTCTGTCCAATCTAAAGTTTGATCAACTTTACATTGCCAAGTATGTCCAAATGTGCTCAAACTTGGTGGACATGCTTCATTGGTCTAATTATGCAACTGGACCAAATGGCACAGGTTGGAGAAGAGGAAATCTTGGTCAAAGTGCCTCAAAACCCTCTCTGACCAAAATCAAGTTTGAACCACTTTGCACTACCAACTTTTTCTCCAAGACCCCAACTTTGGTGAACCTGATCATGTGACCAAATAAGGCTACCACACCAAGTGGCACATCAAGGAGAAATGATTTAGTCCACTGGATCTACTCAAACCCATTTCTGCCCATTTCTAGGGTTTGCAAAAGTTGCATTGGCAACTTTGTCCAAATGAGCTCAAAATGGGTGGAAGGCCCTAAATATATGTGACATTTCACCCTTGGAGTATCTTGGCCAGTGAGGATCATTAACTTAACCAAAACTCCATCAAACACCTTCTGGCAAAATACTAAAAGGCCTCTTTTTGCCACTTTCACTAATCTCCATGAGTTAATCTCCTTGCCACAACCCCTCCTCACTTCCCTCTGTCACCTAGACACTTTTCTATCCGAAGAAACAATGTGGAGGAAGGGGGGAATCAAGTTTGTCCTCTCTGGACAACATCTTCTCTCCTCTCTCCCAGCTTCTCTCTCTCCCTTCTGCACCCCAGGGCATCCCAGGCCTTTCTCTGGTCGTGTCCCCTGCTGCTGTAGCTTCCAGACGCAAAAGGACGCCTTGGCCATGAAAACCGCGGATGCCGGCCAAAGTCGCGCTCTGAGCGCCGCCAGAGCGCCGACCGTTGGCCGCGCCTCCCGACCGCTTCGTGCCATCCCATCGCACGGTGATGTGCCTCGGCGTCTGCTACACGCCGCCGTGCCGCCCCTCTGTCTCCCCTCTCTCTCCCCTCCTGCAGCAGCGTGCGACGCCGCCCGGCTCGGCCAATGGCTGGCCTCACACGCGGACGCCAGGCCCTCCCTCGCTCTCTCTCCTTCTCCCTGGCGCCCTACTCCACTCCCACGAGCGCCGTGGACAGCTCCAATCTCTCCCCAATGGCCCCCAGAGCAGATCCCGCGGGTGCCCGTAGGCCACGCCCACGGTGAACCATGGCCGGCCTATTTAAGGCGTTCCCGAGCCCTCCTCTTCCTCCCTGTCGCCCCTCCACGCGCTCAATCCACCCCTGTATCCTCCCATTTCGCTCCAGAGCCGCCCGAGCTCGAGATCGAGCTCGAGCTCCGCCGCCTCGGGTCGCCGTCGATCCGCGGGTACAGACCCCCTCCGCCTCGTTTCTCCCTCGATTCGGCCTCCCCTCACCTCACTGATGCCTTCCCCTCGCTTTCCCCCTCGTTTTGCAGCTGGGAACGGCCGGAGCCACCGGCGCCCGAAGCACCTCCGCCGCGGGACCTCATCGCCGGCGAAGCAGGCCACCCCGGCGACCATCTCCACCACCACTGGATCCGCGACTCCCTCCTGAATCCAACGGTAGTCTCCGCTCCACTTCCCGTGCCCTGTATCGCCGCCGGCGAGCTCGCCGTCGCCTCTGGCCGGAGGTAGACGACGGCCGCCGTGGGGCCGGCCTGTCAGCCTCACGCCCTGACGGGTGGGATCCACCCGTCAGGTTTAAAACGTGCGCGCGCGCGCGCACAAACCCGCCGTCGGCCGAAGGCGTATTCGGCCTTTACGCCTTCGACGTGGCGGCCGCGTGGGCTGGGGTTTCCCCCTGGGCCTGCTGCTTTGTGGCCTCTCGGCCAAAGGCACGCATTGCCGTTCCTTTTTCTTTTTCTGTGAAACTTCCAAAAATTCCACAGGGCAGAATAATAGTCCAAATGCTTTGATTCCAATTTCTAAATTCCTAGAATATTGCAATCTATTTATTGGTGCAACTTTCACTCAGATCCAATCACCTTTTCCTTTACGTAAATATTTAAATGTTATTTTAGCATTTAAATGAACCTTTGAAAATCCATAACTCCTATTTTGCTACTCAGAACCAAAACCAAAAGTTGCCCCTTCCTAGTTTTCCTCCTAGTATTTTACAAAATTAAGTTGACATTTTTGAGCACTTTGACTTTTCTGCTTTTATTATTGCCTTATTTTTCCGTTGTTTTCTTGCAACGATAGATCCCGTATTTGACGAGGTAGCTGAGGAAGAAGGAGGAGCAGTGCCGGAAGAACTTTGAAGACCAAGCCAACCAAGGCAAGCAGCCCTTGGACCATGACTATGATGCCCTTTTACATGCATGTCATTTTAGCTCTTTATCGATGATGCCTCGGAATCATGACGAGATGGTGAACCACATGGGTGGTTGCCACGATTACAATTCCTCGTTGGTACTTGCATTTGTGCATGGCCCTACCTTCTTATGAGGGTTATGCCGGTGGGAGTAGATAGGATGCTAAAGTAGATGCTATGCAAAAGGGATGGGGATATGCATGGTGAAGGAAGCAAAGTGATTTCAAAAGTATTTTCGAAAACCCCGTCGGGTGCCACTCATGCCCGAGGGAGATGAAGAGATGGGTGACCACTTGATGACGAAGTGGTGTGCCAAGCAAAGGGTGTGTGGTTTTCAAAACGGATTGGTCGGAGTTGCGACCGTTATTCCAACCTTACATGCGCAACCACTCTACCCTTATATGGGAAAGGGCATTGTTGAGTACCTAGACCGATACTAGCTTGGAGCCCGCATTACTAGTGACGGGGGAGAGTTGGTGCTCTCTCTTGGGACGGGTCGTGCCATGTAGGGCGGCCATGACTGTTTTTTCTGAGGCACCGGACACACCGTTGGTACCCGTGCTTGTGGTATGTGATGAATATGGGAGCGAGGCTCCGCGACTTTATGATGTGAAATGTTTTGGCACGGGGGTTACTACCAATCGAGTGGACTCCATGTTAGTGTCGTCTAGGGAAAGGTAATGATCGGGTGCTTACCCGGTACTTGAGGTACCGCATGGTCGTGGTTTGACACGGAAGTTCCCCGGATCTAGTGGGTAAAGTGTGCAACCTCTGCAGAGTGTAAAACTATTCGAATAGCCGTGTCCACGGTCATGGACAGTTGGGTAACCGCTCTTGGGCTACGTCCACTTGTTTTCAAACCCGGTGTGTGTGAGATGATGGTGTTGACATAGATCAAGTCCAGGACTTGACACGATGGAGATGGGTTGGTGCCCACTCCGTTTATGATAAATGGGTTGGTGCCCAATTCTATTTATGTTGATATCTGTGACCAGTTCTCATGGTTACTGGAATTCTCTTGATGCATGCTTTATAGGATGTTGAACATGTCCTGCACTCAAAACTAGCTTTATGCAAAACTATACCTATGTCATGCATTACCGTACCTTGAACCAAATCATGGGTTGCTTGCGAGTACATTCAAAGTACTCATTGGCTTGCCACTGGTTATTTAATTGACCAGGCATGGAAGAACCGGAGTTCGAAGAAGAGTTCTTTGGAGACGATCATGCGAACTAGGATGTTTCCCAGTCAGAATGCCTGTAGGGTTAAGGCAGATGGCATGGGTTCTACTTATCGATGATGTTTCCGCTGCTATGTTTCATTTGATGTTCAGCCCTTAAGGCTTTATCGATGTAAGACTTGACCGTGATGGTCACTATTTGTGTAAGACGGTATGTATGGATGTAAGACTCTTGTCATTCAGCTTCTGTGTGTTCAGTGAGCATTGATCTCTGGGATCACTGTACACGTGCATTCGGTGATCACGACTTGCAAGTCAGGGTCCCCACAGCATGCGCGTGCGTCAGCCACGCGCCTGGCCGACTGGCGCCGGGAGGACGACGGCGCCTACCGGGCCGGCTTAGTTGGCTCTGGTAAGTTAGGTACGGTTCTGTCCTTTCCTTTTCCTCCTGGTTTTTTTTGTTTTCTATCTATTTTCTTCTATTTTGTCTTCTCCACATCTTGCATGCCATCTTGATCTGGTGGTAGCCTGAGAAGGCGTCCAAGAAGCACAACAGGTCGCACTCGGCGGTGGAGTCCACTATCTGGTCAATGCGAGGAAGTAGAAGGGATCTTGAGGGCAGGCCTTGTTGAGGTTGGTGAAGTCGACACACATGCGCTCCTTCCCTCCTTTCTTGGGGACGACGATGGGGTTCACCACCCACTCCGGGTATCTTACTTCCCTGATGACCCCTGTGTCTTGGAGCTTGCGGGTTTCTTGGACGATGAACGCCTGCTTCTCGGTGGGCTGACGGTGAGCCTTCTGCTTCACTGGCTACATGTTTGGGCATACCTTCAGGTGGTGCTCGATTATTCCCCTCGGGACCCCAGCCAGGTCTTTGGGCTCCCAAGCGAACACATCCTTGTTGGCACGCAAGAAGTCGACCAACGCTTTCTCTTGGTCCTGAGGGAGGCCAGCTCCTATGGTGAAGGTGGCGCTGGTTGTCCCCTCCTCACTAAACAGCGCTTGCTTTGTCTCGGCTCGGTCTTGGGAGAACAGCTGCTTCTTCTTGGCCGGCGCCGCTTCCGGGGCCCCAAGGACCCCCTTCTCATTAGGCAGCGCAGATGCCAGTGACCTGAAGGCGAGCTTGAGGGCCTAGAGCGCATCTTTGGTTTCCCCTGCCACCGTGAGGACACCGTTGCTGCGAGGCATCTTCATGAGGTTGTAAGCTAGGTGAGTCACCGCCATGAACGTGGCCAAGGCCGGGTACCCCAGGATGGCGTTGTAATGCAGGTCGATGCTGGCAATGTCGAAGTCGATGAGCTTCGTGCGGTAGTTTTCGCAAGTCCCGAAGGTGGCAAGGAGGTGGATCTGCCCCAGGGGGCTGGTGGAGCCACCGCCGACCCCGGAGAAGGGCTTGGTGGGGCGTAGCCGGCCGGGGAGCTCATGCAGCAGGCCGAATGTCTCCACAGAGAGCTAATTGAGGCTGGCTCCACCGTCGATGAGGGTCTTGGTGACCGCCACGTTGCAGATGGTGGGGGTACAAAGCATTGGGAGCGCGCCTGCTCCTGTCGTGGCGGCCGGATGATCCTCAGTGCCAAAGGTGAGGTCAGCCTTGGGTGCCGCCCAGCCCGGGGGAGCCCCTGGGCCGGCCTGGGTGGCACTTAGTTGTTGGTAGAACTGCTTGATGTGGCGGTCGGAGGGTGGTGCCTGCGAGCCACCTAGGAGAGCTGTGACGACGGGGGGCGCCGGAGCCGTGAAGCATGTAACAAACTGGGCGCGCAGCTCCTCCCAGGAGGCTACAGAGGACTCCGGCAGGTTGAGCAACCAGGCGCGCGTTGTGCCTATGAGGGCCATGGGGAACCAGTTGGCCTTCACCTTGTCGTCTCCGCCGACCGCCCAAATTGCTTCTTCGTACGCATGGAGGAAAGCGGTCGGATCCGCCGCACCGTCGTAGCGCACCGGCATCTCCGGTCTGAACTTGGGTGGCCACTCCACCCACCGTAGGGAGAGGGTGAAACAACGCAGCCCCGGCGCTCCTTCGAAGGTGCGCGCCAGCCGATTCGATGGAGAAGCGCCCGCCATTGAAGTCGACGACGCGGTCTGGTGTATAGGGCAGAAGATCTCCAACGCACCCCTACCTGCGTGCCAAATATCAGATTACGAGATCCGCAAACCCTTGAAAGGTTCGAACTCTGGGGTGCGTGCTGAGATCTCAACCTACACAGCCTGCCTACTCGCGATTCCCCTAAGCCTAGAACGACGAGCTCGAACAGATAAAGAGACACAGTAGTTTATCCTGGTTCGGGCCACCTTGCGGTGTAATACCCTACTCTAGCGTTTTGGTGGATTGCCTTGAAGGGCTGAGGATGAACTAGTACAGTGGATGAACTGGCCTCAGGAGGAGAGGTGTTCTTGAGCTCAAGAGAGCTGGTGAGGTGGTCGGGTGAGAATGGATCCATCCTCTCTATGGTGGTGGCTAAGTCCTATTTATAGTGGCCTTGGTCCTCTTCCCAAATGTTGGCGGGAAGGGATCCCATAACGACCGGATTTGAAAGGGGACAAGTAGTACAATTTATCCAGACAAAAGTGGTCTTCGCCTGCGAAAAGCCCATGGTCGTGACGCTGCAGTGGGCTCGGTGATGACCTCCGTCCTACCGTCCTGGAGGTCTTGGTCTTGTTGCACCAGAATGGAAACCTTTGGCTGATTCCTCGAACTCCGTGCCTATGGCTTGCCTCCCTAGCACCAAAGAGGAAACTGGTGCCCTGCGCCTGCTGGCGCCCGCGTGGCCTTGGTCGTCACGGCTCATGTCAGCTGAGCCTCGTGAGGAGCACCTTGCATAGAACTCTTCGCCCCTCAGGAGCCAGCCTAAAGAGGCTGATCCCCTCGGGGGTCTTGGCGTTGTCCGCCTAGCGAGGCTTGGCCCCTCGCGAGGGTCTTGAGCTGTTGATGTCGAAGCTGGGCCGTACCAAGCCGTCAATGGAGCCACATGGTGGGCCAGAGGCAGACAGGTCTAGAAACCCCCATATACAGAACGCTAACAAGTAACTCTATAGGAATCAATCCCCTCAAAGATCGAGCAACTCAGACTCAACTCATGGAGTGAGACGTTGAACATCTCTTGAGCTAAGACTTTCAAACACACATCGGGAGGGTTGGAAGAACATATGATGAAGGTTCACTTGGTAAACAACAATTCCACGTTCGAGTAGGATGGTGCACTACTTCCAGAGTAGCGAGGAGATAAATTGTCGTGATTCCATAACGGGGCACCTTCGAGGAGGTGACTCGTGGAATTAATCCCTTAAGTGGCAAAAAGAATTACTTTTGATTCCGAGATCATTGAAATTTTTTATACCAGCCTAAGGCAAATCACTATCGATCGTTTGAAGGAGTTCAATAGAATGGCATACTCGGACTAGGATGGATGATGTGGACTACCTTGTTGAAGAGAACACCAATGGATGATTTTTTGCTTATCATCTAGAATGGGAGGGACCCATGGTAGGTCCACTTTTGAAGATGATCCTGGATAAAAATTACTAAGAAGGCAGACCATAATAAAATGGCACAAAGGTGATGCAAGCTAGGAACAAAATGCAAATGCTGGGAATGATTCTAGTAACTGGGGAGAAGCTCAACAGACGAGAGTGCGTCCACTGTTTGAAAGGTTATTGCATAATCGAAGAAACAGAGAGCAAATCCAAATTAATGCCGATGATAAAACCTAGTGCTTGCGCGTGCTCTCAAGAACTTGAGCATTTCCATATTCATCAAGTTTTTTACCAACATCCGTGTCAAGCATACTGGCAACATAACATACCACCATGATAAATAGTGATTGACAATGCAGATGGAAAGGAAGATAACACCTTCTTAGGTTTCACCTTAGCGAGGTCGAGGAAACAAAATTTGGATGATCGACCGAGAGACATTTAGCACTCCGCTTCTAATGTTCTCCTTGATGTACTAGCGTAACCCACTTATAGATATGGTTTGCTATTTTGAACATCAAGTAAAAGGTCGGACTTCGGGAGCTCAAAAATCCATAAGGAATAACTGTTGGAGTAAATCCTACGAAATCCATATGGGGAGGTGGCGAACTTTCTCAATCAAGATACTACAGTAATAGGTCTTCCGGCTGTTGTGTTGGCCACGACATCCACTTTACGGGTTACAGAGAGACCAATATTATACTTCTTGGGAAATGTTCCAACCATCATATCTGCCTGAGATTCAGATTTGGTTGGGGTCAGAACATTCCAGACTCGTCGAGTCTAGAAAGAAAAATGAAAGTTTGTAACAAAAATTGATGAGATGGCGTTGCGAGATTCTCGGGGAATGAACTATGATAGCAAGCTCCAAAACATGAGCTGGTTATGCTACACACCTGTGAACACGTTGTCCCAGACAGGTATGACCACGCGGTAGTCTTATAAAAAAACACTACCAAGTTCAGGTGGGGAACCATCAACAAGGATATCGAAGTCCTTGCATAAGTCTTGCTCTTAAGAAGAGACTTCTTCTCCTAGAACAAATCAATCAGTGGCTTGGTGTGCTAGGGATACGTATAGAATGAAGATGATCAATCTATCAGACCATAGAATACTTCGCACGTACATGACTGACCTGGTATAATTCCAAAGGAAACAAAAACAATCTTTCTCGAACTCATGGCGGAAACTTGCACCAAATGCTCGTGAATCATAGGAAGTCACTTCTTTCATTCAACATATGCTTCATGAACGGGACATGAAGATAATGCTTATAGAAGCTTCCAATACTAGCTGGATGTTCGACACGAATCATGGAGGAGGAAAAATGCTGCCGATGGGCTCAACAACAAGTGATCGAGATTTCCATATAAATGGAATTCCACAATTATGGTAATAAGGTGATAGCATTGGACAGACCAAAAGATATAATGGTAGATGCTCGAGGGGTCAACCACGAGTAAGACAACATTATGAACATCCTTGGTTCTGATTTGATTTGACAATAGCCCATACTCAAATCAAGGTTTGGACAAGACAATAGATCTAATCACTGATCACGAGGACCAATTGATGAGGATATCATCTTTCTTCAACACACACACACACACAAAAGATATCCCTTAGGGATGAACTATGTCAGGTAAGCTTTTATCTTCCAACTCTCCAAGTTGTTGTTTAGCTTAACCAACTAGCTCAGGGCATCCGACACAGATTCTTGGAGAAAGGGTGGTTTACAAAAAAACCAACTTGATCACGAACTCAACATAGTGGTCAGGTGACAACCTAGTGATACTTCCGAGAAGATATTCGGAAAATCACGAACCACCGATATGTTACTAAGCTCGAGAACAATCTTGCTTTTCAGGTCAAGATGATATGATCAAAAGAGCGAGGGATTGACACAACCCAAACTCATTGATCGGAGAGTACACCGGAAATAAGGTTTAGGTAGCATAATTGGTGTTATAATGAGGATTCAATAACCAACACGCTAAGAACGAAATTATTGCCACTTAACTACCAAGCAATGGAGTTGCTAGGAGTATAGATTTCACACATCACAATTCACTTATCGGCATTCCGGTTGCGACAATACGGAACTGAGGAATGAATAATGATGGCGAGAAGTATCACTACATCAAGAATTCACAAGAGCTGGTGCAATTCTCATGAAAATCCTGACATAAAGGGGGTAATACTCCAGGGTAGAACAGAATCAAAAGCTGGATTGGCATTTGATTTGCGGATTATAACTGCTTTGACACAATCCTGGATATGGATGAGGTGCTAGAGTTTTTTTCTCCTAGTCATTCTAAAATAGAACGGCTTGAAGAACCACAAGAATAATAGGCATCGTTGAACATGAATGCACACATCCTCTTGACTGTCAATTGATAGACGAAGGTCAGAAATCAACTAAAGAGGGACAACTCTAAGGAACATATAACTTTCTGAGTTGTGGATGCATAGATTATCATGTCAAACGAGTTCAACATATTTCCTTCGAATAACCCATGCAGAAAGGTAGGGCTGGCAGAGTCACATCATGGAATCGAGAACTCATCAAGAGCACTCTTGTTGTGACCTTTTGGTTCAATGAGGAACATCTGCCATAAACAATTCATGGTATTTGGATGAAGGAAATACCACGGGCCTCGAGGCTATCGCAAGGTTACTAGTATTCTAAAGGGACTAGCAAACACTATCAACATGAAGTAGAGTGAATCTCGGGTTCAAAACCTCAGGATAAAATACCTACTCCTAAATGGCATCACGGGATGCTTTCGAGAATGATGGCCAGAATCATCACACTGTGACACATAACATGGATGGATTACTAGGTGATCCTCTACGACACCTAGGGTCACAATAATAATTCCAACATATATGTCGAGGTAATAGAATACCTCAACACACCAATTTGTGTGCTTAATTTGGCCCAAAAGGACATCGGTAACATGGAGGAAAGATTTGCAAGTGCATCAGACTATTTAGAAACATGGGATGACTCAGACGGCATAACGGCTGTAAATGCTCAGAAAGATTTGAGACATCCTGCAAAATGGTGGCATAACCGCTTAATCATCACAATATCAAAGTTTCGAGATCAACTATCAACACAAGGAAGTAGTAGGAACTGAACTAGGCTTGAATCCATCAATCTTATAAGTCTACAGATTAGTAACACGTGATCCTGATATGAGAAGAGAAAGAGCCTAGTTACTTAACCCCGTAGAAAAGCTAAGATACTCGGATTAGAAGGGCATAAGGTAAAGGAGTAAAAAGAGCCTTACATTCCTTTCCACAATCAATTCCCGTATATAACTAAAGAATTTCTAGACTCAACTTCGACCAGTTTGGCTTGGTAATCCTACAGGCAGTTAGGCTTTGATACCAAAGCTAGTAGGATCCCGATCCTAAGTCACACCGATCTAGCATGTAACACATCATATCACTTTGTGGCCTCACGCACGGTATTCCCACGGGTGCCACCTTACCTGGTCTGAGACCATTTGTGCCTTTTGGCTCATGTATATGACAGTGCCGCTAGCATCCATATGAAAAAGAACCTGGGCTGACATGACTAGTCATAAACCCAAAGTGGCGCTAACTTACAGGGACAGGCATACATGACCCAGCAACGAACGTGTCGATCAGCAACGTATGAACCCAAGTCGTCACTACTAGGGAAAAGCCTAGTAGCAGCGCGGGTTCTAGGTATATCAGTAGCGCGGGACACAGCACTACTAATAAGGCGCTATAGCTAACCCGTAGCAGTAGCGCATGCGCACCTGTGCTACTGTGTAGGACCTTGAAGTATGTCTAGAGGGGAGGTGATTAGACTACTTGACCAATTAAAAACTTAACCTTTTCCCAATTTTAGAGTTTGGCAGATTTTAGCTATCTTTGGACAAGTCAAGCAATCATCACACAATTCAAGCAAGCATGCAAAGAGTATGTGAGCAGCGGAAATTAAAGCATGCAACTTGCAAGAAAGTAAAGGGAAGGGTTTGGAGGATTCAAACGCAATTGGAGACACGGATGTTTTTGGCGTGGTTTCAATAGGTGGTGTTATCGTACATCCACGTTGATGGAGACTTCAACCCACGAAGGGTAATGGTTGCGCGAGTCCACGGAGGGCTCCACCCACGAATGGTCCACGAAGAAGAAACCTTGTCTATCCCACCATGGCCGTCGCCCACGAAGGACTTGCCTCACTAGCGGTAGATCTTCACGAAGTAGGCGATCTCCTTGCCCTTACAAACTCCTTGGTTCAACTCCACAATCTTGTCGGAGGCTCCCAAGTGACACCTAGCCAATCTAGGAGACACCACTCTCCAAGAAGTAACAAATGGTGCGTTGATGATGAACTCCTTGCTCTTGTGCTTCAAATTATAGTCTCCCCAACACTCAAATCTCTCTCATAGGTTTTGGATCTGGTGGAAAGAAGATTTGAGTGGAAAGCAACTTGGGGAAGGCTAGAGATCAAGATTCATATGGTAGGAATGGAATATCTTAGCCTCAACACATGAGTAGGTGGTTCTCTCTCAGAAATGGTAAGTTGCAAGTGTAGGTTTGTTCTGATGGCTCTCTCCATGAATGAAGAGGAGGTGGAGGGGTATATATAGCCTCCACACAAAATCTACCCGTTACACACAATTTACCAAACTCGGTGGGACCGATTCAATAGACTCGGTCAGACCGATTTAGTAAACCTAGTGACCGTTAGGATTTTCAGTGGGACCGACATGCAACTCGGTAGGACCGATATGATTAGGGTTAGGGCATAACGTAATCTTGGTAAGACTGATTACACAAACTCGGTGAGACCGATTTTGGTAATAAGCTTTCCAGAGAGTTGGTCAGGTAAACTCGGTGGGACCGATTCGCTCTTTTCGGTGAGAACGAAATGTTATGAAAAGGAAACAGGGAGTTTACATTGCAATCTCGGTGGGACCGATCGCTCACTTCAGTTAGACCGAAACGTTATGAAGGGAAACAGATAGATTACAATCCCATCTCGGTGAGACCGAGATCCCGATCGGTAGGACAGATTTGCCTATGGTTTGTGGCAGTGGCTATGACACTTGAACTCGGTGGAGCCGGATAGAAAGAATCGGTGGGACCAATCTTGACTTTGGGTTTAGGTCATATGTGGATGTGAGAAAGTAGTTGAGGGTATTTGGAGCATATCACTTAGCACATGAAGCAAGAGGCTCATTAAGTAACACCTCATCCCTCGTTGATAGTATTGGCTTTTCCTATAGACTCAATGTGATCTTGTATCACTAAAATATAAAAATGAAGAGCTTGAGCTTTTCAGCTTGAGCCAATCCTTTGTCCTTGATATTTTGAGGGATCCACTTTCATCATCCATGCCATGCCATTCATTGAGCTTTCCTGAAATAATATTCTTGGAATAACATTAGCTCAATGAGCTATATGTTGTTATGAATTACCAAAACCACCTAGGGATAGTTGCACTTTCAATCTCCCCCTTTTTGGTAATTGATGACAACATATAGATCAAAGCTTCGACAAATGATAATAAGATTGGAAAACATCGTCGCTTTGAGAAGTATGTGATAAGCAAGAGCTCCCCCTAAATTTGTGCATAGTTTAAAATTTGATTTGGACTGCAAATGCACAAGGAATTAGGCTCATGGGTTACTCTTCCATGTCACATACATCTTGGTGGAGCGCACAAAACAATAAGAATTGAATACATGCACTCATCACCAAGCAAAGTGAATGATCACATAAGGATAGGTAAGATAATATCATCAAACATGCATAAGTGTAGCTTATGATCAAACACATGATTATCAATGTCACACAGATAATAGCGTAGAATCTCAAGCAATCAAAAGCAAACAAAGTTTAACCACCAAAGCAAGAGAGAACAAAAGCAACACTCTCTCTCTCTCGAAGCCTATGATCTATACATTTTCTCCCCTTTGGCAACAAGTTACCAAAAGTTCATAGAAAATGCATAGTGCTAGATCGACTCTCGTGCTTGATCTTCGGAGGTGGTGTAGAGATGGCTCCTTGGACGAAGGCTTGATTGATGTGGTTGGAGCTGGAGGAGTTGGTCTTTGGAGCTGGTTGCTTTGGAGCTATAGGAGCTGTAGGTGGTGCAGATGATGTGGCTCGAGTCTGTCACGCACCTGCGGTGACCTATGAGCTCTATGCACTCTGGCAAATGCATCAGTGGTTGTCTTGCCCTTCCTCTCCTGCATGTCATCCTGGAGCTGCTCCACAACTGACTGAATCTTAGTTACTTTGATATCTAGATCATAGAATTTTCGTTCCATGATTCTTTCCAGGCTCTCCTGGTTTTGAGTTAGGGTGGCCAACCCCTTCTCAATCATTAGTGTGGATGCTATCAAGTAACCAAGCTTCTCTTGCTTATTCTTCAAGAAGTATTCAGATGCCTCCTCTTGAGTTGGCATCTTGGCAGCCTTCTCTCTCTTTGCCTTCTCCTTCTGCTCTTGAGCTTGCACTGATGATGGTTCATTCTCATTCATGACAACCTGATTGTCCTCAAAGTCTGGATAGATAGCAAAATGTTCCTTATCCAGCAAGTAAGTTCATGTGCCCATCTTTGAGTTAATCAACTCCTGAATCTGTGGGGCATACCCACAACTCCTCTTCTGATCTGCCGTTGTCCTCTTAATGGTCTCAACAATGAGGCTCATGACCTTGAATTTTTGTGGCACGTCAAACAAGTGCAGCAAGTTGATAGCATGCCCTCTAATCATGTTGTGGTCACCTGACTTGGGAAACAGAGTGTGCCTAAGAATCCAATTGATTGTTGGCAGCCCTGACAGAAGAAAGTGGACTGACCAAACTTGATAGTCTCAAGAGCTTTGTTTGGGATCTCCTTGTACATATGAGACATGGTATTGTGGTCCATCTTCTTCTTGGCATAGACATCCAAGTCATTTTCACTCTCCTTTGGGGCATTGATCAGACTGGCCCATTCCTCAATTGTTGACTGGTACCTTGTACCTTCAGACATCCAAACTATCCTGCCATCTGGATAAAAGTGTGCTGTGGAGTAGAATTGCATAATGAGCTCATCATTCCACTTTGTGAGCTTCTGCCCAACAAAGTCTGCAACTCCACAAGCAACAAAGTTGTCTTGCACTCCAGGATAGTGTTCCTCATTTTCCTTCATGTAGGTCCAGTCGACCCACCTCATATCACATACTATGGGCTTCTTGTCCAACAACACTGTCTCATAGAAGTCCTGTTGTTCCTTAGTGTGGAACCTGTAATCAATAGCAGTTCTTCTCCTGGTGGCATATGGATCTGTCAGCCTCCACAATCTGAGTCCTGCATCCTTTCTCAACTTCATATTCTCAGCCACAGGATGAGCATCATTGTGGTCTGAAATCTTGGGCTTTAGCTTCCTCAGGACTTGTCCTTCTTCATCTTCCTCGTCAGCAACTTCAGGCACCGGGGCCTTGTTCTTCTCAGCAGCTGGAATACTCCTGGTATTCCTCTTTGGTGCAAGCTTTGGCTAGGGGGCAGCTTTGGGTGCTTCCTTGGGCTTTGATGTTGCAGCCCCTGACTTAATAGCATCACCCATTAGCTTTTGTGCCTTGGGTGCTGGTGCAGCAACCTCTTCTTACTCATTAGAATCTCTCCTCATAGAGGGATTTCCAAGAACCTGAGCAGTAGTGGTTCTGGCTCTCTTCTTCTTCTTATCTTGTCCATCAGCTTCATCTTCTGATTCCATGGTAAATTTCATAGTTTCTTCAGTGGGAACTTTCTTGGGTTTGGAAGTTGTGACTCTTCTTGCAGGTGCCTCTTTGGGTTCAGACTTTTCAGGCACTTGAGTTGATCCTCTGACCTCAAAGATAGGTGTCCTCTTGGCAGGAACCTTCCTATTGAGTCCGTGCTTTGTGTTCTTTGGTTGAGGCATACTCCTTTTTAGCACTACCTTCTTGGAGGTAGCCTCATCTTCTTCTGCCAAGTAATCCTCATCTTCAGATTCTGAGGTTCTCTTCTTCCTTGTCCTGGTGGCAGCTTTAGGCAGATTACTTGGGGTGCTCCTGCTACCATCATCTGAAGTGCTAGAGGGACTAGTGCCCTCACTCATGTGATTGTGCTCTTCTGACTTGTTCTGACTATCTCTTTGGTCTGACATGCTGAAAATCACTGACTGCTGACCCTGTGAATAGTTATAGATGAGATAGAATGGATGGGCATCACAAAATGCAGAGATTTTTGCAAAAGAATGATTCAAAAATTCAGTTTTAGTCTTCCACAGAAAGCATTTCGGATCAACCAATTTTCAAACTCGGTGATACCGAAGCCGTTTCGGAACCTAAACTGGTGAACTCGGTAGGACCGAGTCACAGTTCGATGGCACCAAGACTGCTAGGGTTTCACAGAGTCCTAAAATCAGTCACACCCATTAGCAATTCTCGGTCAGACCAAGAGTTACTAGTGCAATGGCGTTAGCCAAATCGGTGGTACTGAGTTTTTCAACTCGGCGGGTCCGAGATGGTTTCGGCGGAAATCTAACCCTAAATTTTCAAATCCCATCTAATCTAAGGATTGTATTGACTGGATAGGAGTGTCTAAATCGTGGCAAGAACCATAATGAACACAATGTGCTAGGAATCGGACGAGGATAGCACTGTGATCGAGTCCATACCCTAGCTTGGCGATGAACTCGCTACAGCGGCAACGGTGGGTGTGAAATCCGTTGACGGCGGCGGAGACCAGCGACAGGAGGCGGCTGGCAACGAGGAGCCGATCCGGAGACCCTGGAGGCAGAGCGAGCTATTTCGCGGGTGAAGAGGTTCGGAGAAATTTCCAAATTTTTGCCCGTGAATATATATAGCCCGACCCTGTCGGTGTGACCGAGTGTAACAACTCGGTGGCACCGAGATGCATAACTGTATAGATTTACTGCAACTCGGTGTGACCGAAAAGTTCAAATCGGTTGCACCGAGATTGAAAACCTAGATCGACTTAGTGATTTCGGTAGGACCGAAATGGAGGAATCGGTCAGACCGAGAATCACAAAGAAGTTTTGGAATTTTAAGTCTATGACAAATCAGGGACTCCAAGTGCTCCTCACACAGAGTGGTTCGAATCTGACTTGATCAAATTTTGTGATGTAGCATGAATAGAGTTTGAGACGAGAAAAGCATAGATAGCTAGAGAAGGTTCTTAGGCATTCTTGTCCATCCATTTGGCAAAAAGAAAAAGAACCCAAACAATCAAAGCAACAAGTGGATTTCCTTGAATGAGTAAAATATGCAACCAACATGCTCACACACAAAAAGAATGGCAAATGAAATATGTGAAAAAGCATGCACAACCAATTCTAGCATCTATCAAACAATGGGCGATGACTAGGTCATCTATTTATGAGTACATTGACTTAGGAGTCAAATGAGAACATTTGATCATAGGTCATACTCATCATTTAAGCTCAAGTGGGGTTACCACTTTTACATAATGCATTGATGTGTTCACACCATTAGAGTTGCTTTGACTCAATTCTTAGAGTTAAGCTCCCCCTAGATGTGAGATCCCATTTCAGAGGGATGAACTAACCTTGGGTTTTGTCGATGATGACTTCATGTAGGTGTTGAAGATGTGGGTGCTCAATGTTGATGTAGATCATTTGGAGCAATCCTTTGGAGTGAGTTGCACTTTCAACATACCTACATGGGTTAGTCCCACAAGGAACAAACAAAAATATCCATAGACATAGAGTGATGCACACACAAGATGATGTCCATGAAATCATTAGGTTACCTTGTCCCTTGCCTTACCAACATGAGGGTTTGTGACTCCTTGAACTACTGCAAGATGTGGAAGTTGATTGCACTTGTCCTTGCCATAATGATATGAGTGAAAAATGTTGGCGGAGTCACCCTCAAGAACTCTCTAGTTCTTCTTCTTCGGGATCCACATCATCTTGATGGGAATCCTTGGAGTTGTAGTTGTACTTGATGAAGTAGAACTTGATGTAGTCTTGAGAACCCACTTGACCGAGGCCTTAGGTGCTTCTTCAAATGCATCAATCTCCTCTTGAAGCTTGTCCTTGCCTTTGTTCTTGTGGTCTTGTGGTGGAAGATCATCTTGTGCTTGTGTTCCCTTGAAGGAAGTAGGATCATACTTCTCTTGTTGAGGAACAAACTTCGTCTTGGGGTATTGATCTTCTTCCCACTCAACTCCATTGGCATTGAACTTTCGTTCAAAACCAACACCTTGATTCTTCTGGTGCCTCCCTTGCTTGCGTACAATTTCCTCGAATTGCTTACTCCTAGCAAGGCTCTTGTAAACACCTTTCTCTATAATTCCCTTCAATAAGATATTTTCTTGCTCAAGTGTAACTTGGCTAAGAGAATCATTAGTGGAATCAAGAGAACTACTAGAAGTGACAATATTGGATTTGGCATTATTATTGTTACTACTAGAGGAAGGATCTTTCTTGTACTTGTTACTAGACTTGACTTGAGGCATGTAAGTAGATAAGAGTAAACGCTTGGCAATGTAAGAAGAACTTTTCTTCGGAGATCATCATTGATTGCTTTTAAGAACTCATGCTCTTGCTCAAGATTGAGCTTTTCAAAGCGTAACTTCTCATGAGCCCTTAAAAGTTCTCGATGATCTTCGAAGATAGTTTCATGAGCTAACTTAAGAGTGTTTAGTTCTTTAGTTAGAAGCTCAATCTTCTCCTTATCATTGTCATTCGTTTTATCTTGATTAGCATGATTAATTGACGTTTCATCATAGTATTCATCACTAGAGTTGTCAAGTAAATCATCATCAACTAGCAAGTCATCTTCATCACTATCGAAATCAACATACTCGGGATGTGTTACCTTTGGACCTTTGGCCATGAAGCATCTTCCAATTCCTTCATTTGGTGAGTCAAATATGTCATAGGAGTTGGTTGACACAAGTGCTAGACCGGCAACACCTTCATCTTGAGCATATTTGGAGTCGGAGTGATAGCTTCTCTCGGAGTGATTGTCGGAATCGGAGCCGGATACCCATTCACCAACATGAGATTGATGTCTTCGTTTTGTGTAGCTCCTTGATGACTTGTCCTTCCTTTCCGAATCCTTGCTTCTCCATGAGGGTCTTCGTTCATAACGATCATCTCTACTCCTCCTCTCTCTTGGTGGTGATTCTTCTCTTTTGCTTCTTCTTCTTGGAGAATCTTCTCTTCTTTTGTAGGGTGCCGTACACTCATTGGAATAGTGTCCAAGTCTCCCACAATTGTAGCAATTTCGCTCTCGACTACAAGATATTTTGTCATTGTAGGATCTTGACTTAGAGCTTCTTTCTTTGCTTCTACTCTTGTAGAATTTGTTGAAGTTCTTCACCATTTAGCTCACTTCTTCATTGAAGGTTTGTTTCTCACTTGATGATGTGGGGGCTTCACATGAGGCTTTGTAAGCACCACTTGACTTGTTGTGAAGTTCCTCCATATCCTTGAGTGACATCTCATGAGCAACAATTCTTCCAATGGCTTCCGTTGTCTTGAGATCTTTGTAGTTTGGCATCATTTGGATCAATGTGCACACGGTATCATACTTTCCATCCAATGCTCTTAGGATCTTCTTAATGATGAATCTGTCGGTCATCTCTTCACTCCCTAAGCTGGCAATCTCATTTGTGATAACTGCAAGCCTAGAGTACATTTCAGCGACACCTTCACCATCCTTCATTTTGAACTTGTCAAGCTGACTTTGAAGCACATCCAACTTGCATTCCTTGACGGAGTCGGTACCTTCATGCATATCAATCTAAGTATCCCAAATTTCCTTTGCGTTCTCAAGACGGCTGATTTTGTTGAAATCTTTGGGGCACAAGCCATTGAAGAGGATATCGCAAGCTTGAGCGTTGTATTGCAGCATCTTCAATTCTTCCACGCTAGCTTCACGGTTTGGCTCTCTCCCATCAAAGAATTCACCTTGCAGGCCAATACACACAATAGCCCAAACTGCGGGGTTATGTCCAAGAATATGCATTTTCATCTTATGCTTCCAACTAGCAAAATTAGTACCATCAAAGTAAGGACCTCTACGGTGATAATTTCCCTCGCTAGATGCCATACTCTCCTAGGTTGTGAAACCAAGGCTATGACCACCACAAGCAATGGAAATCAAAGCAAATGGAGACCAAAGCTCTGATACCACTTGTAGGACCTTGAAGTATGTCTAGAGGGGGGGGGTGATTAGACTACTTGACCAATTAAAAACTTGACCTTGTCCCAATTTTAGAGTTCGGAAGATTTTAGCTATCTTTGGACATGTCAAGCAATCATCACACAATTCAAGCAAGCATGCAAAGAGTACATGAGCAGCGGAAATTAAAGCATGCAACTTGCAAGAAAGTAAAGGGAAGGGTTTGGAGGATTCAAGCACAATTTGAGACACAGATGTTTTTCGCGTGGTTCCGATAGGTGGTGCTATCGTACATCCACGTTGATGGAGACTTCAACCCATGAAGGGTAATGGTTGCGCGAGTCCACGGAGGGCTCCACCCACGAAGGGTCCACGAAGAAGCAACCTTGTCTATCCCACCATGGCCGTCGCCCACTGTCAGTGTCAAAACCGGCGGATCTCGGGTAGGGGGTCCCGAACTGTGCGTCTAGGCGGATGGTAACAGGAGACAAGGGACACGATGTTTTACCAAGGTTCGGGCCCTCTTGATGGAGGTAAAACCCTACGTCCTGCTTGACTAATATTGATGATGTGTATTACAAGAGTGGATCTACCACGGGATCAAGGAGGCTAAACCCTAGAAGCTAGCCTATGGTATGATTGTTGTAATGGTTGTTGTGTCCTACAGACTAAAGCCCTCCGGTTTATATAGACACCAGAGAGGGCTAGGGTTACACAGAGTCGGTTACAATGGTAGGAGATCTACATATCCGTATCGTCAAGCTTGCCTTCCACGCCAAGGAAAGTCATCCGGACATGGGACGAAGTCTTCAATCTTGTATCTTCATAGTTTTGGAGTCTGACTGACGATGACAGTCCGGCTGTCCGGACACCCCCTAGTCCAGGACTCCCTCAGTAGCCCCCGAACCAGGCTTCAATGATGATAAGTCCAGCGCGTATGTAGTCTTTGGTGTTGCAAGGCGGTTTCTCCTTTAAGTTCCACGTACCTGCCGAACAGTGTCCGGCTTTCTTATTAATAGCGCGCTTCTTGGCTTCCAGGCCCAATAATGGCCTTCTTCCACGCGTCGCACGAATGCGAAAAGCCAGGGTATTTTTTATGTTTTACCCCCTAGCTGCGCAAATAATCTGCCTATAAGAGAGGCAAGAATCCAGATCCAAATCACACCATCTTCCTTCCGCGAGTACTCATCGGAGCACTTCTGACCAAGAATCCATTCCATCATGGACCGTCGACGCGGCTCCTCTTCTCGCGCTCCCAGCCCTCTGCCAGGAGATTGGAGGAGATGCTCTGTTCCGCACAACGAGCTGGTGAAGCACCAAGCGGAGGGATATCTCCCTCCGGCCTTCATGGTTCCGGTTCGAGCTGGGCTGGCCACCTACAAAGGTGGGAAGCAAGCGGAGGCTACCCCAAGTCCCAACAAAGGGGAGCGGGTATGCTTCGTCCCCTATCTGATAAGGGGCTTGATTTCAGACATCTGTTCCTCCGCGGGCTCCTAGAGTTCTACGGACTCCAGCTCCATCACCTCACGCCTGCCTCTATCCTGCATATTGCGGGTTACGTAGCTCTTTGCAAGCTATTTCTGGGCGTCGAGCCCCATTTCGCACTGTGGAAGAGGTTGTTCTGCCTCGTACCTCGTTCTCACGAGGGGTCCATATATCAAGTGGGCGGCGTCGAAATATGGCGCATTGCCGGGACCGGATATCCATCCGGAACCCCTAAGAAGGCGTCCGAAGACTGGCCTTCGGAATGGTTTTACGTAGAAGACGCTCCGCTGCCGGACCTTGTTCGGATCAGCGTCCCGGAGTTCAGTAATGCTCCTTTGAAGAAACGCCTCAGCTGGCGCCCACGGAGCCCCCAGCTGGAGGAAGACAAGAGCTTCCATTATTTGATGGGCTGGATAAGGTTACTAGCCCATTCCGGGTTTACCATGATTGGAGTCATGGCAACATGCATTATGCGGGGGGTGCAGCCGCTGCATTACAGGGGCCACCCTATGTGGGATTTCAACGGGGAGGACGATGCGACCCGTCATGGCTGCAAAGGGCCGGGTTCGGCCGAAGACCTGGTGAAGATCCTGTCCGGCCTGTACAAGGGGGAGAAGGAGGATTTCCACCGGACGAACCCGTTGAATGGGTTCTCCATGAATAATCCCCGGCCTTGGGTAAGCGAACACTCTGCGTGTCCGACCCATGCTTTCGAAGTTTAAGTTTCTTATATTGTGTTTTCGACGCAGGAGCTGCGTCGGGTCGTGGATGGCATGCTTAGTCCAGCTCCACAACCCGAGGATCCGGAGAGATCCCAGGATCCGGCCTCCGAAGAGGATCCGGACATAAAGGTGGAGCTAATCGACGGGGTGTTCCACCAGATAAGCATGGATAATGCTTTAGTCGCCATTACGGCTGACTACCCCGGACTATATCCGGCTTCCCAGGTGATTGTGACCGAAGTCCTGACACCGTTATTTCTTCCTTGCTCATTTCTGACCACTGTATACGATGGCGCTTTGTAGGAGGCGCCTTCAAGGCGGGAAGCCGAGCCCGCGGCGGCTGACCAACAGGGGTCAGTTCGGCCCACTAGGCGGAAGAGGAGCGCGGCGCGGATTGAAACGTCGCCGCAAAGGTATAGCTCATGGTCCGTTATTTTAGAGCAACGTTCCTAGGAAACGTTTGAATACTCATATCTTTTGTAGGAGAAAAAGCGCCTGCCGGACTGCGGGCTTAGAGGTTGCCGATCCAACCTCTACCAGCCGAGCTCCAAAGACCTGGTGCGAGGGGAGGCGGCGAAGGCGCGAGCCGGACACTCCTCGAACGGAGGATGCCGACAGACTGTCCGCCACCAAGTCTGAGGTGGAGAGCGCCATGAACCACGGGCGTCGCCGGACAATATTTCGTGACGGGTGCTTCTCCCCTGAGGCGTTGAATGCCTTTAACACGGGGGGCGCGCACCTCCGTGCTTCTCAAGATGGTTTTACCAGAGCCACGGAGCAGTATGTAAAAGACATACGGGTAAGAGAATTTAATAGTTGTATATGCTAGTAGCCCCCAAGACTTAAAGTAGTTATATTAACTGATTTAAGGATCATTTGAAATGCAAGGTCTTGTAGAGAAGAATACCCACCTGTCTCAGGAGCTGCAAGAGTGCAAGGCCCAACTCGAGGCCGCACTTGCTGTCGCAGGAGGAAACACGGAGACCCCTCCTGGTAACACATTATTTTTAAAAATATAAGCGGTGTGCGACGTACGCGCAAGTCTAATAATGACATTGCTGGTGCTGCCGGACAAGATCCGGACAGGCAAGGACTACTGCACCAGCTGAAGGCCGGCGAGAGGGTGCTGAATAAAGTGCAGCAAGAAAGGAACAAGCTCCAGGATGCCCACGCCCAGCTCGGAGAAGAGCTGAAAGGTGTTCGGGCCGAGCTGTCTGGCTCCGTTAAGGAGAATCAGCGGCTTCGTCGTGGCATCTATAGTAAGTGCTTGAGCGAACTCCTTTGAAAAGAAGAGTTCGGCGAGGAAGTCGATTGACAAAATGTGTCTCAGAGGTATACTCACTGTGTCGCCCTGGAGGAGATGCCCAGACGACGGGTGATCAACTTCCGAACTGTTGCGGCTGCTGCTCGGCGAGTTCGGGCAGCAATGAGCGGCGTCGTCCAGGCTTTATGGCCGGCCCTCTCCCTGCCCGAGGGCCTTGGGGAGCTTGCGGAGAAGCATGAGGGAGTGCGGCAGCGCTTCCGTTTATGGAAGATTTCAGCCTGCTGCCAAGGTGCCCGGGAGGCCTGGGCCATGGTGAAGATGCGGTACAAGAAGGCGGACCCCAACCATATGGCCAAGGTCGGACCTGTGGGGCCCGACGGGAAGGAGATCCCTGTGAGTTTAGTATACGGCCAAGTAGAGTTGGCCGCTAAATTTTCCCAATGGGACTGTAAATTGGACAGCCTGTTAGACGGGATTGAGGATGAATACAGTCAGTCAATTTGACAATGTATTTTAAAATGACAAGTAAAATGCCTTCTAGCCGGATTGTAGATCATTTGTCTTTGCCGACCTTTTCGCTTCAATCTCGGGGCCCTAGAGTCTGAGTGTGTCCGAATACCTTCTCGGTTAAAAAACAACCAGGGCATGCATGGAGACTAGGCGTAGGGGTCATTAGTGCTTTATCAGACAAGTGCCCAACTAGTTATGTTATATTACATGGTTAGTAAGAAACATCTTCCAGGGAGAATAGTTCCGTTAAGGGTTCCTTTCTCGAGGCATGCCCTAAAGTGCATGTTCGGACTGCGAAAAGAGCAGGAAAACATCCGGGGCAGATAAATAAGTAGGTAAAAATCATCTTTCAAGTCACCGACCGAATATTCCCTTAAGAACGCTTAGCTTTCGGCTTCACCCACCGAGGTACACATCCGCCGACCGGCAAGAATAATCGCAGAGGTGCTCCTTTACCTCCTAGCCGAACAATCGGGAACGTAGGGGTAAGCACAGGAGCCAGGCAACCCAGCTTGGCCAAAACTTAAGTCATATCGATGCATATAATGGTGAATAAAAGGTACATGTGGAAGCTTGACACATGTGCTGGGCATGAAGCCCTTGTAATTAAGCTTCTGGTAAAGAAGCCCCCAGGTATAATGAGTGCGGATGGCACATCAAGTATGTGCGAACAATGCGCGAGTAGGCCCTTAAGGGCTTTTTAGGAAAAGAGTTAAGAGAAGAAAGAGAAATAAAGGACAGCTGAAGTGAAAAAATTTGGACGGGGGAAGGGGATGAACTCTTAGTTCGGCGCTAGGCATAGAATCTTCGGAGGCGGGCTGCGTTCCATGGGTTCGGCTCGAGTCGGTTGTCCAACGCATTTTGTAGACGGTACGCTCCGCCGGTTAGGACTTGATCGATAATGAAGGGGCCCTCCCATTTGGGCTTGAGCTTGTCCTTTTTCTTGTCCGGCAGGCGTAGAACTAGTTCGCCAACGTTGTAAGTCTTGGCCCGTACTTCTCTGCTTTGATATCGTCGAGCCTGCTGCTGATAGTATGCGGAACGAGCCTTGGCGACGTCGCGTTCTTCCTCCAATGCGTCCAAGCTGTCCTGCCGATCCAACTCGGCTTCTCTTTCTTCGTACATGCGCACTCGAGGTGAGTCATGAATGAAGTCGCAGGCGAACCGCCTCGCGCCGATACCATAAAAATGGTGTGAATCCGTTAGTACGGTTGGGCGTTGTCCGCAGCCCCGAGTACGGAGTCGAGCTCCTCTACCCAAAGGCGTGTCGATTTCGTAAGTGACACACTAGTCCGGGTTTGATGCCGCCATTATTAGACCATTTGCTCGCTCCACTTGACCGCTGGTTTGAGGATGATAGATCAAGCGTAATCGAGCTTAATGCCCATATTTTTGCACCATGATTTAACCTCGTGGGCCGTGAAATTCGTGCCGTTATCGGTGATGATGCTGTGGGGGACACCATAATGGTGTACTATCCCGGAGATAAAGTCTATCACTGGTGGGACTCTGCCGCTTTGACCGGCTTGGCCTCTATCCATTTGGTGAATTTGTCCACCATGACCAATAGGTACCTTTGCTTGTGGGTTCCTCCTTTAAGGGTCCAACCATGTCAAGCCCCTGCACCATGAACGCCAGGTAATGGGTATAGTTTTGAGGGTGGTGGGTGGCATATGGCTCGATTAGCAAAGAGCTGACAACCGACGATCTTTGGACTAAGTCCGAAAGATCCGCCCGGGCCGTCGGCCAATAAAATCCTGTATGGAATGCCTTTCCTACAAGGGACCGAGCTGCGGCATGGTGTCCGCCTAGTCTGGCATGAATTTCAGCCAGAAGATTTCGCCCTTCTTCTTCGGAGATACACCTTTGAAGGACTCGGTTGTGCTTTTCTTATAAAGTTCTCCTCATGGACCTTGTATGCTTTAGATCACGGACAATGCAGCGGGCCTCATTTTGGTCTTCGGAAGTTCCCGCCTAAGCAAGTAGGCTAGGAATGGTTACATCCACGGGCGATTCGCCATTATGTCGTAATGAAGGTGTTATGTCATCACTGAATCGCCGGTTGTGTCGATTGCTCTGCGCTGCTTGGTGCGGCTGTTTCCGGTTTGTTATTTCCGACTCCTCTTCCCACCGCACGGATGGCTTAAAGAGCCGCTCGTGAAGATGTTTGAGGACAGCGTCATGTTTTGCGCTGATGCGTGCCAGTACGTCGGCTGCTTGGTTATTATCCCGGGCTACGTGATGGAATTCAAGTCCTTCAAACCAAGTTGACATTTTTAGGACAGCGTTGCGATATGCTACCATTTTCGGATCCTTGGCATCAAAGTATCCATTTATTTGGGATATTGCAAGGTTTGAATCCCCGCGCACCTCTAGGCGTTGAATGCCCATGGAGATTGCCATCCGGAGACCATGTAAAAGGGCCTCGTATTCGGCCGCGTTGTTGGAGTCCGTGTACATAATCGGAAGTACATATTGGACTGTGTCCCCGGTTTGGGACGTCAATACGACGCCAGCGCCCAATCCGGCCAACATCTTAGAGCCGTCGAAGTGCATAATCCAATTGGAGTATGCGCCGTACTCTTTAGGGAGTTTGGCTTCGTTCCATTCAGCGACAAAGTCCGCCAAAACTTGTGACTTGATAGCTCGCCGAGGTTTGTAAGTTATATCGAATGGTAGGAGCTCAATGGCCCATTTTGCAATCCTGCCCGTCGCATCGCGGTTGTTTATAATGTCGTTGAGTGGTACTTCGGAGGCCACTGTTATCGAACACTCTTGAAAGTAGTGTCGGAGCTTCCGGGATGCCATGAACACCGCATATGCTATCTTTTGATAGTGTGGGTAACGGGACTTGCAGGGGGTTAACACAGTGGATAGGTAGTACACTGGTTTTTTAAGAGGGAATTTATGCCCTTCTGTCTCTCGTTCGACGACGAGTACCGCGCTTACAACTTGATGTGTTGCCGTGATGTATAACAACATTGGTTCGCCCAGGTTGGGCGCAGCCAGGACCGGATTTGTTGCCAATATGGCTTTTATTTCTCCGAGTCCCAAGAAGGGCAGCATCCGTCCACTCGAAGTGTTCGTGCGCCTAAGGAGGCGATAGAGGGGCAATGCCTTTTCTCCTAGACGGGAGATAAAGCGGCTTAGAGCCGCCACGCATCCAGTAGATTTTTGTATTTGTTTGAGGTCTTTTGGAATATCTAGCTGTGACAGGGCTCGGATTTTAGCTGGGTTTGCTTCAATTCCTCTACCGGATACAATGAAGCCCAGGAGCTTTCCGGCTGGTACGCCGAAAATGCACTTTTCCGGATTCAGCTTGATGTCATATGCTCTGAGGTTGCCGAATGTGAGCCTCAAGTCGTCTACTAGAGTTTCGACGAGTTTATTTTGACGACACGTCGTCTACGTATGCCTCTACTGTTTTGCCGATCTGGGTGGCCAGACATGTCTGAATCATGCGCTGATATGTTGCACCGGCGTTTTTGAGTCTGAGGGAGTCCTGGACTAGGGGGTGTCCGGACAGCCGGACTATCATTATCCGCCGGACTCCAAGACTACGAAGATACAAGATTGAAGACTCCGGCTCGTGTCCGGATGGGACTTTCCTTGGCGTGGAAGGCAAGCTTGGCAATACGGATATGTAGATCTCCTACCATTGTAACCGACTCTGTGTAACCCTAGCCTCCTCCGTGTCTATATAAACCGGAGGACTTTAGTCCAGAGGGACAACATACATTACAACAATCATACCATAGGCTAGCTTCTAGGGTTTAGCCTCCTTGATCTCGTGGTAGATCCACTCTTGTACTACCCATATCATCAATATTAATCAAGCAGACGAGGGTTTTACCTCCATCGAGAGGGCCCGAACCTGGGTAAAACATCGTGTCCCTTGTCTCCTCGTTACCATCCGCCTAGACGCACAGTTCGGGACCCCTACCCGAGATCCGCCGGTTTTGACACCGACATTGGTGCTTTCATTGAGAGTTCCTCCGTGTCGCCACCGATAGGCTTGATGGCATCTTCAACCAACAACGCTGTCCAGGTGAGACTTTTCTCCTGGACAGATCTTCAGATTCGGCGGTTGCGCCGCGGGCCAATTCACTTGGCCATCCGAGCAAATCGAAGCTACGCCCTGGCCGTCAGTCGATTCGAAGCTTAAACTTCACGGCCGATGTCCGCGGAAACTTGATCTTCGACGGACTCAAGCCACAGCCAAGCGCGCCGCACTGTGACGACGGGCATGATCTAGCTCTGCCACGGAACAGTGCCCTGGTGGCCGCACACGGATCCGCTTCGGCCGTTAGCCCGGAGCCGATCGCCCAGATCAAGGGCCGGTGGATAGACGCCGCCCCGGGGGCTTCAACATCCACGGCGATGGAGCCGAACACTGGTCTTGTCCCCTGCGAAACTTGTGATTCCGAGGCGCCGGACTCCTCGTCGGACTCAGAACCTCCTGCGCCGCTACCAATCGATCCGGATTGGGCGCCGGTTATGGAATTCACCGCCGCGGACATCTTCCAATACTCGCCTTTTGGCGATAGCCTGAATTCACTAAAGCACCTCTCGTTATCAGGAAAGTCCGGGCCGAACTATGGCCAGGATGGCTGGGGTACGGACGACGAAGAAATTCAGAGCCCACCCACCACCCACTTTGTAGACACTGTCGATGATCTAACCGACATGCTAGACTACGACTCCGACGACATCGACGCTATGGACGCATTTATGCCGAGATTTAACAGAACCAGCGCCACAGGCATCGAAGACCACCTCGTCATACGACATATATATGGTGGACACCCCAAAAGACGGGATGGCGAAGAAGCGCGGAGGCGACTCTCTAAAGAAACAGCCCAAACGCCGACGTCGCCGCGCGCTCTAAATCCCGCCACAGAAGAATGGAGATTCCGCACAGAGATAATAATACTCCGAGAGTGTCAAGACAATCCCTCCAAAGAAGACTCAAGACCGAGGATGCGAAGCAAGCCCTCATGAGAGGGCGGCATTTAAGAGGTTGAGGATCATAACTATATGCCTCCCTCGAAGACGGCAAGCCTCAACGAGGATGAATTCGCTCGCACGAGGATCCCGTCGAACAAGAGCGCTTCAAGCGCAGGCTTATCGCCACAGCAAACAGCCTAAAGACAAAGCAGCAACAGCTCCAAGCTGATCAAGACCTGCTGGCCGATCGATGGACCGAGGTCCTCGCGGCCGAGGAGTATAAACTCGAACGCACCTCCAAAAGTTACCCAAGACGCAAGCTACTCCCCCGATTAGAGGAGGAAGCATACATACCTCCATCACCAGCAAGACGATATGGCTGACCGACCGCCCGTGGTCGTGACAGAGAGGCATCCAGTGCCCCCAGCCAAGACCGCACCCAGCATCGCTCCAAAAGTACGGCCAAGAGGGAACGCGCCGGACTTGCGAGACATATTGGAGGACAAGGCAAGGCAATCCAGATCCATCTACGGATCACGTGGGCGCCCTCGACCCACGCATTTAATACCGTCGCACGGATACAATAACCCCGGCCGGGCCGAACACAGCAGACAGCGCTCTCTCGAGCTACGTCGCGATATCGCTCAATACAGAGGTGCTGCACACCCTCTATGCTTCATTGACGAAGTAATGGATCACCAGATCCCCGAAGGGTTTAAACCCGTAAACATCGAATCTTACGATGGCACAACAGACCCCGCGGTTTGGATCGAAGACTATCTTCTCCACATCTATATGGCCCGCGGCGATGATCTCCATGCCATCAAGTATCTCCCACTCAAGCTTAAAGGACCAGCTCGGCATTGGCTAAACAGCTTGCCCGCAGAGTCAATTGGGTCTTTGGGAAGACACGGAAGCCGCACTCGACAACTTCCGTGGCACGATAATGCGACTACCGACGCCGATGACCTAAGCCACATTATTCAGCAGCCAGACGAATCGCCGATAATTCTCGACACGGTTCTTGACAAAGAAAACCAAATCGCCGACTATCCGGATGCAGAGGCCCTTGCAGCCTTCAAACATAACATCCGGGACGAATGGCTAGCCCGCACAGGGGCAGGAAAAGCCAAATCCATGGCAGCCCTCACATCGTTAATGACCCGCTTATGCTGGAGAGGACAGCTGGCTAGCCCGTAGCAACAACCTCCGTAAAAATTCTGGTAGTCCGGATACAAAGGACAACAACGGCAGGTCACGTCGAAACAAAAACAGGCGCCGCATTAACGGCGACGATAAGGAGGATACGGCAGTCAATGCCGGATTCCGAGGCTCTAAACCGGTCACGGAAGAAGCCATTCAAAAGAACCACTCCGGTCCGCCCAATCTGGACCGAATACTCGACCGCTATGCGGATACATGGCACCTCTGAAAAGCCAGCTAACCACACCAATAGAGATTGCTGGGTGTTCAAGCAGGCCGCAAGTTAATTGCGTCAAAACAATGACAAGGGGCTAAACAGCGACGATGAGGAAGAGACCCGACCACGAACAACAATGACGTAAGGTTTCCCCACAAGTGTGGACAGTGAATATGATATACGCGACCCACATACCCAAGAGGGAGAGGAAACGCGCACTTAGGGACGTCTATGTGATGGAGCCAGTCGCCCCAAAGTTCAATCCATGGTCCTCTTGTCCGATCACTTTCGGTCGAAGAGACCATCCAACTAGCATATGCCATGGCGGATTCGCCGCATTGGTCTTAGACCCAATTGTCGATGGATTTCACCTCACGAGAGTCCTGATGGATGGCGGTAGTAGCCTGAACCTGCTTTATCAGGATACAGTGTGCAAAATGGGCATAGACCCATCAAGGATTAAACCTACAAAGACAACCTTTAAAGGTGTCATCCCGAGTGGAAGCCAACTGCATGCAGGCTCACCACACGGAAGTGGTCTTCGGATCCCCGGATAATTTCCGGAGCAAAGAGTTAATCTTCGACATAGTCCCGTTTCACAGCAGCTATCACGCTCTTCTCGGACGAACCACGTTTGCAAAATTCAACGCGGTGCCGCATTATGCATACCTAAAGCTCAAGATGCCAGGCCCTCGTGGAGTCATCACGGTCAATGGGAATACGGAACGCTCCCTCCAAACGGAGGAACATACAGCGGCTCTCGCGGCAGAAGTACAGAGCAGCCTCTTAAGGCAATTCTCGAGCCCGGC
This sequence comes from Aegilops speltoides, assembly GCA_021437245.1. NCBI lineage: Eukaryota > Viridiplantae > Streptophyta > Magnoliopsida > Poales > Poaceae > Aegilops > Aegilops speltoides. The sequence continues at coordinate 273,184,900 of CM038143.1, read as the reverse complement.
CATTAAAAGGCCGGATACAGCGAAACGCGCCCGGTGCAATGCTAATCAAGACCACCTGGCGCGATCAGAGCATGCGTAGAAATGCGGCCCCAACCCTCGCCAGCGCATGACCGCAAAAATAACCCTCCGCGTACATCATTACGCTTTGGAGATACACCATGGGAGCAGGGAAAGGGGCACGGTCACAATGGACCTAGAGTGCGGCTCGACCACACCAGGGGCTCGCAAGTGTGCCTCCCTTCTTTTCTTTTTTCACTTTACTACTTTGTGTACACAGGACTCCGTTAAGTAGAAGCCCTGTCCGGTGGCGAACCCGCCGAACTCATGATGCAACAAATCGGGGACTAAAGAAGGCCGCGATTTAACATTGTGTGGTCTCAATTATGAGCATTAAATTCGATTATATACACCAAGTCTGTAGCTCATCCCTGGAGGGGGACATGTTTATGTAGTCCAAATCCCTTGCTTACCGCACTATTTGTATCAGTCCTCTTTACTAGCAGACCCTCTTTCATAAATAATGCAGCACCTTTTTATTGCAATTGCATTATCTTTTATATATATATTCATTACATGACATCTTGCACCCGTATATTTTGGTACGGCCGAATACGCCAGGGGCTTCTGTTCCCCTAATTATGGTGTGATAAAGTCCTAACACTTTCACAAGTGCGGCACCCCGAACTTATAGCATTATATGAATCGCCTCTGAATCATGTCTTGGGTCAATAGTTGGGTTTGCCCGGCCCACGCTTTTGGTGCCTTACGCCCGCTCGTCGGCTAAGGTGGCGCTGGAGAACCACTGCGATTGCGCCCGGCTGAGCCAGGCGAGCGCCTCAAAGGAGAAAGCTAAAACCGATCGGCATGATAAGGCGAGAGACTGGTCGCTGTTTGAGGGTTTTTTTGGGTCCTAAAGACTCACGCCGCTTCGAGCGAAGTTCGGATAATGTCCGGCGAAGGCGTGGATAGCGCCCGGATTCGGTCTTCCGAATACTGGGGGCTTCACCAAATTTAAAATTATAGAATTCTATGGCTAAGTGAGAGTGTTCAAGCATTATAAGTCCGGTTGCCTTGTTCGTCGTGTTGAGCGCCTCCCTAGATGGACCCCAAAATGGGAACAAGAGTGCTCAAGTTTATCCCGAACACCCCAGCACTTGTGGCTTGGGGGCTGAAGCCAACGACTTACCATCTCTCAGATTTTACAAACAGCCGCACAGAAGGTAATATTTTAAATTAAACAAGCGTTGCTCATGGCGCATATGAACGAAGTTTTCAGCGCACAGGATAAATACATAGCGAGTTCACTCAAAGATTACATTTCGAGGGCACTCATCTGCAATATCGCAGGCTCCCTTCAGGACAATTTTATAATACTTCTCCGGCGTGCGATACTCCTTGCCCGGCGGCGGTCGGTTCGTGAGAAGCTTCTCCGCATCCAACTTGCCCCATTGCACCTTTGTGCGGGCAAGGGCCCGACGAGCGCCTTCAATACAGGCGGAGCACTTGATTACATCCAGCCAGGGGCATGCATCCACCAGCCGCCGCACGAGGCCAAAGTAGCTCCCAGGCATGGCCTGTCCAGGCCATAGCCGGACTATAAGACCCTTCATGGCCTCTTCAGCTACCTTGTGGAGTTCGACCAGCTGCTTCAGTTGCTCTCTTGGGGGCACCGGGTGTCCAGCCTCAGCATACTGAGACTAGAAGACTTTTTCCGTCGAGCTCCCCTCCTCGCCACGATAGAATGCGGCGGCATCAGATGCACTACGCGGCAGATCTGCAAACGCCCCTGGAGAGCTCCGAACGCGGGTAAGTATCAGGTATTTTACATTAACATGCTTGCTCTGCATGAAAAATGCCTTACCCGCCGCTATTTTCTTTATATCTTCAACCTCCTGAAGGGCCTTATGGGCCTCGGCCTTGGCGGACTTGGCACTTTCGAGAGCCGAGGCAAGCTCGGACTCTCGAGTCTTAGAGTCACACTCCAAACTCTCATGCTTTTCCATGAGAGCCTGGAGCTCTTGCCGAACTTCCGCCACCCGTGCCTCTTGCTTTTCTCTCAGTTGTTCAGCGGCCGCATCGCATTCGTCGCGGACACAGCATCCTTCAGGGCTGCCACCTCGTTAGTGGCCCCTGCAATACACATATTATCCTTCTTAATTTTATTTGCAACCAAAATCTTTTTCCTCGAGCTGCTTCTTTGCATGGCCGAGCTCTTGCTCGGACCGCTCGAGATCCTTCTTCAGCACATCGACCTCCGCCGTTAGTGCGGCAGAGGTCAGCAGCGCACTCTACAAACCCATATTGACATATTTTAGGCAACCCTGCGTATATCTTGTTAGATCCTTAGTCCGCTTTTCTTTCCGAACACCGAACTAAGCATCGAGGGCTACTTGTCTATGCGGTATTACATTACATAATTTTAACTTCTTACCTCAAAGCTCGTTAGAAGGCTGCTGCGAAGCTTCGGTCAGCCCGCTCTTAGCGAGCTGAATCTTCTCAATCACCGCACTCATGATAGTGCGGTGTTCTTCCTCGATGGAAGCGCCTTTAAGCGCCTCCAACAGGTTATCTGGCGCCTCCGGTTGGACGGAGGCCGCCGGTGCACGGTCCTGCCCTTCTTTCGAAGGGGCCGCTTGCCGGACTCTGGAACAACTGCGGGTTCCGATGTAGAGTCCGGCACAAAGTCCGGGAGGCTGCCTGACGGCGCCTCCGGAGCCTCCTCCTGATGGGTCCCTCTCTGGGATCCCACCTCGGCGTCCTCATCGGCGCGTGGGGTAGAGGCAGTCGGGATGGAATTCACATCCGAAGAGGCCAATGACCCGCTTGATGAAGCGGGAAGATCATCATCGGCCGGACTACGGACAGAACGCGGCATTAGAGGGACACTACGCAACATAAAAGAAATTACACATCAAGGATCCGGATATTTACGATCTTGCTCGACGCCTCGCCCTTGGAGGCCACTCATCCTCGCCAACGCTGGTGTTGGCAAACTGTCCGGGATGGTTCGCCCCTCTTGACCCTTCGCCTCCCGATTGGGGAAGCCTTCCTCTTCTTCTCTCCTCCTCCGGAGAGAATACCTCCTCCTCATTTTCGGGAGGAGTCGCGTCGTCATCGACGCCGATGATGGAACTCTTTCGAGTCCCCGCGCCACCTTCTTAGCCTTCTTCTCGGCACCACATGCGGTGCCGAACCAGCTCTTCTGTTAGGCGGGCGCCCACTGGTCTTCGGCATGGGAGCCGGGCTGATAAGCAGCTTGGCCTTCTCCATCCATTCCTGTCAAAGGAAGAGGCAGAATGAAACCCCACTAAAAGTTAATTTAATTGTCACAAGTGTCCTGTGATGGGGTTGAATCACTTACCTCATTAGTTGGATACTGCGAGCTGAATCCGCGATCTTCCGTCGCGGATGCGGGGGCTTCGGCGCCCTTGAACAGCACCCTCCAGCGCCTTCAGTATGTTGTATCGAAGAGCCCGCTTAGCGCCTGGTGCTGTTCCGGATTGAACTCCCACAAATTGAATGCCCGTTCTTGGCATGGGGGAATCCGCCGGATGAGCATGACTTGGACCACGTCGACCAGCCTGACCTTATTGCTCACCATCTTCTTGATGAAGGCTTAGAGTCCCGTCACCTCCACCGGATTGCCCCACTGCAAGCCCTTCTCTTTCCAGGAGGTGAGCTGCGTGGGGATGCCAGATCTAAACTCGGGGGCCGCCGCCCATGTGGGCTTGCGCGGCTCGGTGATGTAGAACCACCCCGATTGCCACCCCTTGACGGAGTCCACAAAGGCCCCTTCGAGCAAAGGGACGTTAGGCAATTTGCCCAACATGGCGCCTCCGCATTCCGCTTGCGTGCCCTTCACAACCTTCGGCTTGACGTTGAAGGTCTTGAGCCATAGGCCGAAGTGGGGCCGGATGCAGAGGAAGGCCTCACACACGACGATAAACGCCGATGTTGAGGATGAAGTTCGGCGCCAGATCGTGGAAATCCAGGCCGTAGTAAAACATGAGCCCCCGGACGAATGGATGGAGCGGAAAGCCCAGTCCGCGAAGGAAGTGGGGGAGGAAGACGACCCTCTCATGAGGCCCAGGGGTAGCGATGAGCTGCCCCTCGTCGGGCAGCCAATGCGCGATATCGCTGGAAAGGTATCCGGCGTTGTGCAGCTTGGTGATGTCCTCCTCCTTAGTGGTGGAGGCTAACCATTTACCTCCCGCTCCGGACATATTCAGAGAAGGTCGAGGCGAGATGCACAAGCTTGGGCGTTGGAGCTTGAGTGCGCGGAGATGGATAAGCAAAGGAGGAAGAAGGCATAGGTGAGAAGGTGAATCCTTATCCCTTATATATAGGCGGACGAAAACAATGAGTCCCCCACCGGCCTGGTAAAACTCGCTTATCTCCCAAGCGCCACCATCAATGGCGCGGTTGGGTTACCCACGTCCGTATTGATGAGGATCCCGGAATAAGGGGAACACAATCTCTGCTTCGACAAGACGTGCCAAGGAAACCACTTCGCTAAACGTGCTGAGGTGGTATAGTAAAAAACGATTCAAACAAAGGCTTGGTTGCGGTGTGATGTCACGCTGCATAATACGTCAGCAGATAGAGCTAGTGTATATTTTATTCTCATTACGGTGGAATGTGGAAATTATTTTTGCAGAGCCGGACACTATCCTGGTGTTCATGATCTTCTTTGGATTATTCAAGGGAGGAACCCGCCTTGCAATGCCGAACATTATGCGCGCCGGACTTATCGTCATTGAAGACTGGTTCAGGGGCTACTGAGGGAGTCCTGGACTAGGAGGTGTATGGACAGCCGGACTATCATTATCCGCCGGACTCCAAGACTACGAAGAAACAAGATTGAAGACTCCGGCTCGTGTCCGGATGGGACTTTCCTTGGCGTGGAAGGCAAGCTTGGCAATACGGATATGTAGATCTCCTACCATTGTAACCGACTCTGTGTAACCCTAGCCTCCTCCGGTGTCTATATAAACCAGAGGGCTTTAGTCCGTAGGACAACATACATTACAACAATCATACCATAGGCTAGCTTATAGGGTTTAGCCTCCTTGATCTCGTGGTAGATCCACTCTTGTACTACCCATATCATCAATATTAATCAAGCAGGACGTAGGGTTTTACCTCCATCGAGAGGGCCCGAACCTGGGTAAAACATCGTGTCCCTTGTCTCCTGTTACCATCCGCCTAGACGCACAGTCCGGGACCCCCTACCCGAGATCTGCCGGTTTTGACACCGACAGAGTCCGAAGGGCATTGTGTTGAAGCAGAATGGTCCATATGGAGTAATGAATGCCGTTGCGGCTTGGTCTGCTTCCGCCATCTTGATTTGATGGTAACCGGAGTATGCGTCCAAGAAGCACAATGAATCGTGCCCTGCGGTAGCATCGATTATTTGGTCGATGCGGGGGAGGGGGAAGGGGACCTTTGGGCAGGCCTTGTTGAGGTCTTTGAAATCGACACATAGGCGCCAGGATTTGTCCTTCTTTAGTACCATTACCAGGTTTGCTAGCCAATCCGGATGTTTGATATATCTGATGAATCCGGCTTCCAATAGTTTGGCTAGCTCTTCTCCCATTGCTTGTCTTTTGGGTTCGGAAAATCGTCGAAGAGCCTGTTTGACCGGCTTAAACCCTTTTAGGATATTTAGGCTATGCTCTGCCAATCTGCGTGGGATTCCCGGCATATCTGAAGGGTGCCAGGCGAAAATGTCCCAATTTTCGTGAAGGAATTCTCGCAGTGCGGCATCTACATCAGGGTTCAATTGTGCCCCGATGGAGGCCGTCTTTGTCGGGTCTGTTGGATGGACCTGGCATTTTACTATTTCATCCACTGGTTTAAAGGAGGTGGACTTGGATCTCTTATCGAGTATCACATCGTCCCTATTCACCGTAGAGCGCAGCAAAGTAAGTTCTTCTGCCGCTAAGGCTTCGGATAGTGCCTCTAGGGCTAATGCGGCTGTCTTGTTTTCGGCGCGGAGTGCTATGTCCGGATCACTAACGAGAGTGATTATTCCACCGGGCCCAGGCATTTTGAGCTTCATTTACCCGTAATGGGGTACGGCATGAAAAATTGTGAATGCCTCTCGTCCTAATATAGTGTGGTATCCGTTGTTGAACGGGGCCACTTGGAACGTGACTTCTTCAGACATGTAATTGTCCGGCGAGCCGAACACCACATCGAGTGTGATTTTTCCGGTGCAGCGTGCTTCTCGGCTAGGGATTATTCCTCTGAAAGTTGTGCTGCTTCGCTCAATGCGGCTCCAGTCTATTTCCATTTTTTGAAGAGTTTCCTCGTAGATGAGGTTTAATCCGCTGCTGCCATCCATGAGGACCTTTGTAAGTCGAAAGCCGTCCACTATCGGACTAAGTACCAGTGCGGCTGGTGCTCGGGCTGTTCGGAATTTAGGTTTGTCGCTGGCGTTGAAGGTGATGGCTGTGTCGCTCCACGGATTTGTTGTTGCTACTTGGTAGACTTCGGTGAAGCTGCGGATTGTTTGCTTCCGCATATTATTTGATGCGAAAGTCTCGAAGACTGTTGATACCGTACCGGTATTGTTGGAGAGGTTTTCCGGGGCTAGAAGCTCCTCGCCACTTTTGGCCACCTGCCGTAATATCCAACATGCTCGGAGGCTATGTGTTGGGATGGCGCCCTCTGTACTGTGAATTTTACAGGGTCCGCCAAGCCATCCCTCCAGTACGGTTTCGTGCCCTTTATGGGGTTTTTGCTTTTTGGTTTTTATACCTGGTGCCTGATTGTGGTGCACCCTTTTGTTGCTGACTGGGGTTGTATTCGGGGCCGGATTGTCCGAAAACTTATTTTCGGTTTTCCGGAAACTCTCCATCGCACAGTACTTTCGTACTATGGATGCGAGGTCGGCGAAGCGTGTAATTTCACGACGGCTGACGGCGTTCAAGATTCCCTCGTCCGTGCAATTATTGCAAAAAATTTATATTGCGTTTTCCTCTCGGCAGTCCTTTATCCTGTCGTGGCCCAGTAGTGATGTACTGCTTCAGCGGGCTCTTGCCGGATTAGAGATAGATCGCATATGTCTGGGCGGGCGGGTGGAATTAAGTCCGGAACCCTACCCATCTCAAGGCTCAAAGGTCGAGAAGTTTCCAAATTTGGAAGCTTGGATTGCTGGACATTGTCCAACGAGTCCGGTCCGATGCCTGACTTTAAGTTCAGTGCTTGATCGAAGTCCGTCCCTCCGCGGGAATCCGGCATGGAGGGTTCGGGAGCCTGGACATGACTAGTTTTCAATACAGGAGAAGAGTCACCGCATTGTTCCTCTACCACTGCAACGTGGTGGGTGACCTGGGGATAGCTAATCTCTCTCAGATCGGTTTTAAGCCCAATCTGATTGTAGTCTGTAGTGACTCCCAGGGCGGCGATGCGATCCAAGAGCTCGTTGATGAAGGAAATATGCCCTAGAGGCAATAATAAAGTTATTATTTATTTCCTCATATCATGATAAATGTTTATTATTCATGCTAGAATTGTATTAACCGGAAACATGATACATGTGTGAATACATAGACAAACATATAGTCACTAGTATGCCTCTACTTGACTAGCTCATAAATCAAAGATGGTTATGTTTCCTAACCATAGACATGTGTTGTCATTTGATTAATGGGATCACATCATTAGGAGAATGATGTGATTGACATGACCCATCCCATTAGCTTAGCACTTGATCGTTTAGTATTCTGCTATTGCTTTCTTCATGACTTATACATGTTCCTGTAACTATGAGAATTATGCAACTCCCGTTTACCGGAGGAACACTTTGGGTACTACCAAACGTCACAACGTAACTGGGTGATTATAAAGGAATACTACAGGTGTCTCCAAAGGTACATGTTGAGTTGGCATATTTTGAGATTAGGTTTTGTCACTCCGATTGTTGGAGAGGTATCTCTGGGCCCTCTCAGTAATACTCATCACTTAAGCCTTGCAAGCATTATAACTAATGAGTTAGTTATGACATGACGCATTGCAGAACAAGTAAAGAGACTTGCCGGTAACGAGATTGAACTAGGTATTGGATATCGACGATCAAATCTCGGGCAGGTAACATACCGATGACAAAGGGAACAACGTATGTTGTTATGCGGTTTGACCGATAAAGATCTTCGTAGAATATGTAGGAACCAATATGGGCATCCAGGTGCCGCTATTGGTTATTGACCGAGAATGGTTTTAGGTCATGTCTACATAGTTCTCAAACCCATAGGGTCCGCATGCTTAACGTTTCGATGACAGTTTTATTATGAGTTTATAAGTTTTGATGTACCGAAGTTTGTTCGGAGTCCCGGATGTGATCATAGACATGACGAGGAGTCTCAGAATGGTCGAGACATAAAGATTGATATATTGGAAGCCTTTGTTTGGACATCGGAATGGTTCCGGGTGAAATCGGCATTTTACCGGAGTACTGGGAGGTTACCGGAACCCCGGGGTTAATAGGCCTACATGGGCCAAGAGGAGAAGAGGAAGGAGCCAGGGAGGCGCGCGCCTCCCTCCTAGTCCGAATAGGACAAGGGAAGGGGCGGCGCCCCCCTTTCCTTCCCCTCTTCCTCCTCTTTCCCCCCTTCTCCTACTCCTACTTGGAAAGAGGGAGTCCTACACCCGGTGGGAGTAGGACTCCCCCCTTGGCGCGCCCTTTAGGCCGGCCGCCTCCTCCCCTTGGCTCCTTTATATACGGGACGGGGGGCCCAAACACAAAAAAGTTGATCTACGGATCGTTCCTTAGCCGTCTGCGGTGCCCCCTTCCACCATATTCCACCTCGGTCATATCGTCGCGGAGTTTAGGCGAAGCCCTGCGCCGGTAGAACGTCATCATCGTCACCACGCCGTCGTGCTGACGGAACTCATCTCCAGAGCCTTTGCTGGATCGGAGGGCCGGAGGTCGTCATCGAGCTGAACGTGTGCTGAACTCGGAGGCCCCGTACATTCGGTGCTTGGATCGGTCGGATCGTGAAGACGTACGACTACACCAACCGCGTTGTGCGAACGCTTCCACTTACGGTCTACGAGGGTACGTGGACAAACACTCTCCCCTCTCGTTGCTATATCATCACCATGATCTTGCGTGTGCGTAGGAAATTCTTTGAAATTACTACGTTCCCCAACAGTGGCATCCGAGCCTAGGTTTTATGTGTTGATGTTATATGCACGAGTAGAACACAAGTGAGTTGTGGGCGATACAAGTCATACTGCTTACCAGCATGTCATACTTTGGTTCGGCGGTATTGTGAGATGAAGTGGCCCAGACCGACATTACAGCGTCGCATATGCGAGACTGGTTTCACTGTTACGAGCACTCGTGCTTAAAGGTGGTGGCGGTGTCTGTCTCTCTCACTTTAGCTGAATCGAGTGTGGCTACGCCCGTCCTTGCGAAGGTTAAAACAGCACCAACTTGACGAACTATCGTTGTGGTTTTTGATGCGTAGGTAAGAACGGTTCTTGCTAAGCCCGTAGCAGCCACGTAAAATTTGCAACAACAAAGTAGAGGACGTCTAACTTGTTTTTGCAGGGCATGTTGTGATGTGATATGGTCAAGACGTGATGCTATATTTTATTGTATGAGATGATCATGTTTTGTAACCGGTTATCGGCAATGGCAGGAGCCATATGGTTGTCGCTTTATTGTATGAAATGCAAACGCCCTGTAATTGCTTTACTTTATCACTAAGCGGTAGCGATAGTCGTAGAAGCAATAGATGGCGTGACGACAACGATGCTACGATGGAGATCAAGGTGACACGCCGGTAACGATGGTGATCATGACGGTGCTTCGAAGATGGAGATCACAAGAACAAGATGATGATGGCCATATCATATCACTTATATTGATTGCATGTGATGTTTATCCTTTATGCATCTTATCTTGCTTTGACTGACGGTAGCATTTTAAGATGATCTCTCACTAATTATCAAGAACTGTTCTCCCGAGTATGCACCGCTGCGAAAGTTCTTCGTCTTTGAGACACCACGTGATGATCGGGTGTGATAGGCTCTATGTTCAAATACAACGGTGCAAAACAGTTGCACACGCGAATACTCGAGTTATACTTGACGAGCCTAGCATATACAGATATGGCCTCGGAACACGGAGACCGAAAGGTCGAGCGTGAATCATATAGTAGGTATGATCAACATAGCGATGTTCACCATTGAAACTACTCCATCTCACGTGATGATCGGACATGGTTTAGTTGATTTGGATCACGTGATCACTTAGATAACTAGAGAGATGTCTGTCTAAGTGGGAGTTCTTAAGTAATATGATTAATTGAACTTAAATTTATCATGAACTTAGTACCTGATAGTATCTTGCTTGTCTATGTTTGTTTGTATATAGATGGCTCGTGTTGTTGTTCCGTTGAATTTTAATGCGTTCCTTGAGAAAGCAAAGTTGAAAGATGATGGTAGCAATTACACGGATCGGGTCCGTAACTCGAGGATTATCCTCATTGTTGCCTGTAAAAGTTACGTCCCGAAGCACCGCTGGGTGCCGAACTGCTTGCTTGATGCAACCGACGGCGTTAAGAACGTCTGGCAGAGCAAAGCTGATGACTACTCTATCGTTCAGTGTGCCATGCTTTACGGCTTAGAACCGGGCCTTCAACGACGTTTTGAACGTCATGGAGCATATGAGATGTTCCAGGAGTTGAAGTTAATATTTCAAGCAAATGCCCGGATTGAGAGATATGAATTCTCCAATAAGTTCTATAGCTGCAAGATGGAGGAGAATAGTTCTGTCAGTGAACACATACTCAAAATGTCTGGGTATAATAATCACTTGATTCAACTGGGAGTTAATCTTCCTGATGATAGTGTCATTGACAGAATTCTCCAATCACTTCCACCAAGCTACAAGAGCTTCGTGATGAACTATAATATGCAAGGGATGAACAAGACTATTCCCGAGCTTTTTGCAATGCTAAAAGCTGCGGAGGTAGAAATCAAGAAGGAGCATCAAGTGTTGATGGTCAACAAGACCACTAGTTTCAAGAAGAAGGGCAAAGGGAAGAAGAAGGGGTACTTCAAAAAGAATGGCAAACAAGTTGCTGCTCAAGAGAAGAAACCAAGTTTGGACCTAAGCCTGAAACTGAGTGCTTCTATCGCAAGCGATCGACCTTTGGAAGCGGAACTGCCCCAAGTATTTGGCGGATAAGAAGGATGGCAAAGTGAACAAAGGTATATGTGATATACATGTTATTGATGTGTACCTTACTAATGCTCACAGAGCACACTGGTATTTGATCTTTGGTTACATTGCTAATATTTGCAACTCAAACAGGACTACGAATTGCTTAAGATTACCTAAGGACGAGGTGATGATGCACGTGGGAAATGGTTCCAAAGTCGATGTGATCGCGGTCGGCACGCTACCTCTACATCTACCATCGGGATTAGTATTAGACCTAAATAATTATTATTTGGTGCCAGCGTTGAGCATGAACATTATATCTGGATCTTGTTTGATGCGAGACGGTTATTCATTTAAATCAGAGAATAATGGTTGTTCTATTTATATGAGTAATATCTTTTATAGTCATGCACCCTTGAAGAGTGGTCTATTTTTATTGAATCTCGATAGTAGTGATACACATATTCATAGTGTTAAATCCAAAATATGCAGAGTTGATAATGATAGTGCAACTTATTTGTGGCACTGCCGTTTGGGTCATATCAGTGTAAAGCGCATGAAGAAACTCCATACTGATGGGCTTTTGGAATCACTTGATTATAAATCACTTGGTACTTGCGAACCGTGCCTTATGGGCAAGATGACTAAAACGCTGTTCTCCGGTACTATGGAGAGAGCAACAGATTTGTTGGGAATCATACATACAGATGTATGTGGTCCAATGAATGTTGAGGCTCATGGCGGATATCGTTATTTTCTCACCTTCACAGATGATTTAAGCAGATATGGGTATATCTACTTAATGAAACACAAGTCTGAAACATTTGAAAAGTTCAAAGAATTTCAGAGTGAAGTAGAAAATCATCGTAACAAGAAAATAAAGTTTCTACGATCTGATCGTGGAGGAGAATATTTGAGTTACGAGTTTGTTCTACACTTGAAACAATGCGGGATAGTCTCACAACTCACGCCACCTGGAACACCACAACGAAATGGTGTGTCCGAACATCGTAATCGTACTTTACTTGATATGGTGCGATCTATGATGTCTCTTACTGATTTACCGGTATCATTTTGGGGTTATGCTTTAGAGACGACCGCATTCACGTTAAATAGGGCACCATCAAAATCCGTTGAGACGACGCCTTATGAACTGTGGTTTGGCAAGAAACCAAAGTTGTCGTTTCTTAAAGTTTGGGGTTGCGATGCTTATGTGAAGAAACTTCAACCAGATAAGCTCGAACCCAAATCGGAGAAATGTGTCTTCATAGGATACCCAAAGGAGACTATTGGGTACACCTTCTATCACAGATCTGAGGGCAAGATTTTCGTTGGTAAATTCGGATCCTTTCTAGAGAAGGAGTTTCTCTCAAAAGAGTGAGTGGGAGGAAAGTAGAACTTGACGAGATAACTGTATCTACTCCCTTATTGGAAAGTAGTTCATCACAAGATTCGGTTCCTGTGACAACTACACCAATCAGTGAGGAAGCTAATGATATTGATCATGAAACTTCAGATCAAGTTTCTACAGAACCTCGTAGGTCTACCAGAGTAAGATCCGCACCAGAATGGTACGGTAATCCTATTCTGGAAGTCATGTTACTTGACCATGATGAACCTACGTATGAGGAAGCGATGATGAGCCCAGATTCCACAAAATGGCTAGAGGCCATGAAATCTGAGATGGGATCCATGTATGAAAACAAAGTATGGACTTTGGTTGACTTGCCCAATGATCGGCAAGCTATTGAGAATAAATGGATCTTTAAGAAGAAGACTGACGCTAATGGTAATGTAACTGTCTATAAAGCTCGACTTGTTGCAAAAGGTTTTCGACAAGTTCAAGGGGTTGACTACGATGAGACTTTCTCACCCGTAGCGATGCTTAAGTCTGTCCGAATCATGTTAGCTATTGCTGCATTTCATGATTATGAAATTTGGCAAATGGATGTCAAGACTGCATTCTTGAATGGATTTCTAGAAGAAGAGTTGTATATGATGCAGCCGAAAGGTTTTGTTGATCCAAAAGGTGCTAACAAAGTGTGCAAGCTCCAGCGTTCCATTTATGGACTGGTGCAAGCATCTCGGAGTTGGAATAAACGCTTTGATAGTGTGATCAAAGCATATGGTTTTATCTGAGACTTTTGGAGAAGCTTGTATTTACAAGAAAGTGAGTGGGAGCTCAGAGCATTTCTAGTTTTATATGTAGATGACATATTATTAATTGGAAATGATATAGAATTTCTGGATAGCATAAAGGGATACTTGAATAAAAGTTTTTCAATGAAAGACCTCGGTGAAGCTGCTTATATATTGGGCATCAAGATCTATAGAGATAGATCAAGACGCTTAATAGGACTTTCACAAAGCACATACCTTGACAAAATTTTGAAAAAGTTCAAAATGGATCGAGCAAAGAAAGGATTCTGCCTGTGCTACAAGGTGTGAAGTTGAGTCAAACTCAATGCCCGACCACAAGCAGAAGATAGAGAGAAAATGAAAGATGTTCCTATGGTTCAGCCATAGGCTCTATCATGTATGCAATTGTGTACCGGACACGACGATGCTTATCAATTAGCTTGGCAGGAAGGTACCAAAGTAATCCAGGAGTGGATCACTGGATAGCGGTCAAGAACATCCTGAAATACCTGAAAAGGACTAAGGATATGTTTCTCGTATATGGAGGTGACAAAGAGCTAGTTGTAAAAGGTTACGTCGATGCAAGCTTTGACACTGATCCGAACGATTCTAAATCGCAAACCGGATACGTGTTTATATTAAACGGTGGAGCTGCAAGTTGGTGCAGTTCTAAACAAATCGCCGTGGAAGGATCTACATGTGAAGCGGAGTACATAGCTGCTTTTGAAGCAGCGAATGAAGGAGTCTTGATGAAGGAGTTCATTTCCGATCTAGGTGTCATACCTAGTGCATCGGGACCAATGAAGATCTTCTGTGACAATACTGGTGTAATTGCCTTGGCAAAGGAATCTAGATTTCACAAGAGGACCAAGCACATCAAGAGATGCTTCAATTCCATTCAGGACCAAGTCCAAGTGGGAGACATAGAGATTTGCAAGATACATACGGATCTGAATGTTGCAGACCTGCTGACTAAGCCTCTCTCACGAGCAAAACATGATCAGCACCAAGACTCCATGGGTGTTAGAATCATTACTATGTAATCTAGATTATTGACTCTAGTGGAAGTGGGAGACTGAAGGAAATATGCCCTAGAGGCAATAATAAAGTTATTATTTATTTCCTCATATCATGATAAATGTTTATTATTCATGCTAGAATTGTATTAACTGGAAACATGATACATGTGTGAATACATAGACAAACATATAGTCACTAGTATGCCTCTACTTGACTAGCTCATAAATCAAAGATGGTTATGTTTCCTAACCATAGACATGTGTTGTCATTTGATTAATGGGATCACATCATTAGGTGAATGATGTGATTGACATGACCCATCCCGTTAGCTTAGCACTTGATCGTTTAGTATTCTGCTATTGCTTTCTTCATGACTTATACATGTTCTCTGTAACTATGAGAATTATGCAACTCCGTTTACGGAGGAACACTTTGGTACTACCAAACGTCACAACGAATCGGGTGATTATAAAGGAGTACTACAGGTGTCTCCAAAGGTACATGTTGAGTTGGCATATTTCGAGATTAGGTTTTGTCACTCCGATTGTCGGAGAGGTATCTCTGGGCCCTCTCGGTAATACTCATCACTTAAGCCTTGCAAGCATTATAATTAATGAGTTAGTTATGAGATGACGTATTGCAGAACGAGTAAAGAGACTTGCCGGTAACGAGATTGAACTAGGTATTGGATACCGACGATCAAATCTCGGGCAAGTAACTTACCGATGACAAAGGGAACAACGTATGTTGTTATGCGGTTTGACCGATAAAGATCTTTGTAGAATATGTAGGAACCAATATGGGCATCCAAGTCCCGCTATTGGTTATTGACCGAGAATGGTTTTAGGTCATGTCTACATAGTTCTCGAACCCGTAGGGTCCGCACGCTTAACGTTTCGATGACAGTTTTATTATGAGTTTATAAGTTTTGATGTACCGAAGTTTGTTCAGTGTCCCGGATGTGATCACGGACATGACGAGGAGTCTCAGAATGGTCAAGACATAAAGATTGATATATTGGAAGCCTATGTTTGGACATCGGAATGGTTCCGGGTGAAATCGGCATTTTACCGGAGTACCGGGAGGTTACCGGAACCCCCCGAGGGGTTAATAGGCCTACATGGGCTAAGAGGGAGAAGAGGGAAGGAGCCAGGAGGGGGCCGCGTGCCCCTCCCCCTCCTAGTCCAAATAGGACAAGGGAAGGGGGCGGCGCCCCCCCTTTCCTTCCCCTCTTCCTCCTCTTTCCCCCTTCTCCTACTCCTACTTGGAAAGAGGGAGTCCTACTCCCGGTGGGAGTAGGACTCCCCCCCTTGGCGCGCCCTCTAGGCCGGCCGCCTCCTCCCCCTTGGCTCCTTTATATACGGGGGTGGGGGGGGGCACCCCAAACACAAAAAAGTTGATCTACGGATCGTTCCTTAGCCGTGTGCGGTGCCTCCTTCCACCATATTCCACCTCGGTCATATCGTCGCGGAGTTTAGGCGAAGCCCTGTGCCGGTAGAACATCATCATCTTCACCACACCGTCGTGCTGATGGAACACATCTCCGGAGCCTTTGCTGGATCGGAGGGCCGGAGATCGTCATCGAGCTGAACATGTGTTGAACTCGGAGGCCCGTACGTTCGGTGCTTGGATCGGTTCGATCGTGAAGACGTACGACTACATCAACCGCGTTGTGCTAACGATTCCGCTTACGGTCTACGAGGGTACGTGGACAAACACTCTCCCCTCTCGTTGCTATATCATCACCATGATCTTGTGTGTGCGTAGGAAATTTTTTGAAATTACTACGTTCCCCAATAGTTGACAGACGAGAGCTCTATTGGATCCAGCCGCTCGGCAAATTCCGAGCTGATGTGAAGTTTGCTTTTGACAACTTGAGAAGTCATTGTCGAAGCGGTGGCCGGACAAGCGGTCATAAGAAAACCACCTAGCCGGATAGTTTGGCCGGCGGCCAAGGCTCCTTTGGCAAAAATACCGGCCTTGAAGACGGGAGGAGGCATCCTTCCTATCGGTGACGGCACAGAGGAACTCTCAATGAAAGCACCAATGTCGGTGTCAAAACCGGCGGATCTCGGGTAGGGGGTCCCGAACTGTGCGTCTAGGCGGATGGTAACAGGAGACAAGGGACACGATGTTTTACCCAGGTTCGGGCCCTCTTGATGGAGGTAAAACCCACGCCCTGCTTGATTAATATTGATGATGTGTATTACAAGAGTGGATCTACCACGAGATCAAGGAGGCTAAACCCTAGAAGCTAGCCTATGGTATGATTGTTGTAATGGTTGTTGTGTCCTACGGACTAAAGCCCTCCGGTTTATATAGGCACCGGAGAGGGCTAGGGTTACACAGAGTCAGTTACAATGGTAGGAGATCTACATAGCCGTATCGCCAAGCTTGCCTTCCACGCCAAGGAAATTCCCATCCGGACACGGGACGAAGACTTCAATCTTGTCTCTTCATAGTTTTGGAGTCCAGCTGACGATGACAGTCCGGCTGTCCGAACACCCCCTAGTCCAGGACTCCCTCACCCACGAAGGACTTGTCTCACTAGCGGTAGATCTTCACGAAGTACGCGATCTCCTTGCCCTTACAAACTCCTTGGTTCAACTCCACAATCTTGTCGGAGGCTCCCAAGTGACACCTAGCCAATCTAGGAGACACCACTCTCCAAGAAGTAACAAATGGTGCGTTGATGATGAACTCCTTGCTCTTGTGCTTCAAATGATAGTCTCCCTAACACTCAACTCTCTCTCATAGGTTTTGGATCTGGTGGAAAGAAGATTTGAGTGGAAGGCAACTTGGGGAAGGCTAGAGATCAAGATTCATATGGTAGGAATGGAATATCTTGGCCTCAACACATGAGTAGGTGGTTCTCTCTCAGAAATGGTAAGTTGGAAGTGTAGGTTTGTTCTGATGGCTCTCTCCATGAATGAAGAGGAGGTGGAGGGGTATATATAGCCTCCACACAAAATCTAACCGTTACACACAATTTACCAAACTCGGTGGGACCGATTCAACAGACTCGGTCAGACCGATTTAGTAAACCTAGTGACCGTTAGGATTTCCGGTGGGACCGACATGCAACTCGGTAGGACCGATATGATTAGGGTTAGGGCATAACGTAATCTCGGTTAGACCGATTACTCAAACTCGGTGAGACCGATTTTGGTAATAGCTTTCCAGAGAGTTGGTCAGGTAAACTCGGTGGGACCGATTCGCTCTTTTCGGTGAGACCGAAATGTTACAAAAAGGAAACAGGGAGTTTACATTGCAATCTCGGTGGGACCGATCACTCACTTCAGTTAGACCGAAACGTTACGAAGGGAAACAGAGAGATTACAATCCCATCTCGATGAGACCGAGAATCCCGATCGGTAGGACCGATTTGCCTAGGGTTTGTGGCAGTGGCTATGACATTTGAACTCAGTGGCGCCGGATAGAAAGAATCGGTGGGACCGATTTTGACTTTGGGTTTAGGTCATATGTGGATGTGAGAAAGTAGTTGAGGGTATTTGGAGCATATCACTAAGCACATGAAGCAAGAGGCTCATTAAGCAACACCTCATCCCTCCTTGATAGTATTGGCTTTACCTATAGACTCAATGTGATCTTGGATCACAAAAATATAAAAATGAAGAGCCTTGAGCTTTTGAGCTTGAGCCAATCCTTTGTCCTTGATATTTTGAGGGATCCACTTTCATTATCCATGCCATGCCATTCATTGAGCTTTCCTGAAATAATATTCTGGGAATAGCATTATCTCAATGAGCTATATGTTGTTATGAATTACCAAAACCACCTAGGGATAGTTGCACTTTCATACTGCTATACAAGTGTAGCAGCAGCGTTCTTCCCGGGAGCTCGCTACTGCTATAGCTATAGCGCGCTTCTCCTGTGCGCACTACTGCTACTATCGCCCTGCTGCTAACTTTTCTCCACTTGCTACTGCTAATTTTAGTAGTTTTTGTTTTTTCTGCATATTTGTTTTGTATTTGAATAGGCTTTATAGTAGAATCTTTAGCACATACAAATGTCATCATGATACACATACAAATGGCTGCGAGACCACAAATGTAATCATAGCAGATACATACAAATAGTCTCATCATAATCATCATCCAACACAGTGGTATCTTGTCATCATCTCGAAAATAGCGATACATGCAAGTCTCGAATACTTGCAACTACAACATCATCCATCTAAACAAAGGTATACATGAGAAGAGCTATCACTATAAGGGAGAGCGAAACTATGCAGTACGTGAGGCGGCGGTTACGATTCCTCTCTCTTGCTAGCATGAACCTCAAGTAACTAGCATCTCCTTCTTGTCTGCTTTTGAAGCCTTTATGGCTGGCGCCCGAGAACGCATTCACTTGCGCCTGACACTCAGGCCACTCGTTGTACACCCCCGGAACCCTCCCTTTGTACACGACATAGCACTGCCATCTCGCCATCAAGAAGCTAGGTACCTGTTAGAGATGCATCTTCGTCAAGAGGACGTACAATCATATGCAACAAAATATACTAGAGCAACACGAAAAAGAAAGGGTTAGCAACTAGATGCAACATACAGTATGCAAACTAATTAACTAGAGGTATGCAGGTCATCGTACCCAAACTAACAAAGTAGCGTTACGCAAGTTCGGCAGGGACCATGGACATCACAAAGTTTCATCGCTACAGAAAGTATACAAGTTCAACCGACACATATCATCATCATCGGCATCGTAAATCACTAGAAGTTCCATCCTTCCATATCATCCAGGATGGACCCTAGCATCTTGAACGGCGTGAGGTGATGACATTGCATGCCTATGCGAGTTGGGACGTTAGCTCGTGATATAAGGCCGTGGTGGAACATCCCCTTCTCATAGACGACTTCTTTCATGATGATCGTCGCAATGTCCCTTTGGATGCGAAAGAATTCATCTCTTCTGAGTATTTAATCTGCTTGCCCATGAGATTCTACCCACTTGTGGATATGATCATCATTTCTTCCTGTAATGCGAAGCTTTTGGTTATCCGTGCTGAACTCAATCATGAGTTGGAGGATGTAGAATCCATCTTTCTTGCTTGGTTTTGGGACTTGGATGCAGCAGAAGTTAGTTTTATGCATGAAACCCATCTTCTTGTTCCTTTGTTTCCTGATCTGCATGTGGCCACCTCTAATGTTGAAGCCTTGGAGAGCATCATCTAGAATATTCATTATGTGGGTGTAATCCTTCTTCTCGTAGTCTCTGGAAGGGTCGAAATACAGGGCGTGGGAGACTCGCGAGAAAAGAACGATAAGGACGGCGCACCTGTTGCTGCGGGGAAAAGACACATCAAATTATTCTCCATATGAGCGAGAAGGAATGATTGAAATGTACGAAAGGGTTTTCCGAAATTGACTTACTTTGGATGATAAGGCAGGAGGATAATTTCCTGGTCCTTATTCTGTACCATGAAGTTTTGGAGGTTGTCCCTAGCAGTTTCACGCTCAAAGTCGCCGAGACTCAAGAAAGACTCGTGCATGTAGTATGGATCCGCCACACAGATTTGCGAGACTTCTTCTCTCTTCATGATGAAGCTCATATGTAGTGCAAAAAGGCAGCCGATTGTATAATCGAGCCGCCTTGTCAGCAACATATCAAAGATATGGTCAAACCGCAGGAAGAACACCTCCGCAGGTTGTGTGTCGACGTAGCACTTCCCCTCAGGCACACGAGCCGCGTATGTTAGATATCATGGATCCTTCGAGGCTAGTAGGCTTTTCTCAGTCGACAGCACATGGTCGTGCAGTCTCCTGAGATCCCCTGATAGTGTCTCCAGTGGTTTCGGCGGTAGCATCGGCTCGCCCGTGAGATGGAACATGGACGCACCTTTCACGGGTACACGCTCTTCAGAATCTATCGTCTGGCTGCTATGTGCTTCGGCTTGTTTGGAGGCAGTTATCTTCCCCGATCTCTTCCTCTCCTTTTTCTTGGGCACACCTTCCAAACCCTTCCTTAACCCCTGCACTAGTGTTGCTGGGCTAAGTACTCTACAACCCCCGGCTAGTTGAGCCTGTGTTGAGGTGGCATCGTCAGGCGTGTCCTGTGAGGATTTCGTGAAGAGAGACTTCTTGCAATCCCTACTATGACCTTCCTACCCTGGCAGATCATCCATATCCTCATTAGCATGCTGATAGCCCGATTCGTCATATGGTTGACTCATCATATCTATGTCACAATCATACGCGTTTGTATTGAGGAAACCCATTGGGTCGGCCTCCGTCTCATCATCCATTCTCTGTTCTGCAGGACCGATTACATCAGCTAGTACTATTGCACCCCCTTCATCATGTTGTCCGCCACTCTCACCCGACACTACAGGAGCTGGTAATTCCGTAGGCGGGGTGGTGGTCTCCGCACATGCTTGTTGATGTGTGGTTATTGGTGTGCTCTCGGTCGGCTCTAGACGAATAAAATTCTTCGGCCATAGCAGCACCCAACCCTTGCAGCTTCCAATCCGCGGCGGGGTTTTGTCGTCCTCACCCACATGCTGTACTGGAGGAGGCAAATCCTCGTGCCCCGATTTCACACTGGAAAAGTTAACCCTGAAGTGCCCAGCGGGGATCGGCTGGTTGTGGAACGTGGGTTGCAAGGGGTTCATTATCATCCCATTTCCCATGTCCACCTTCTGGCCTTTGATCAAGTAGAGTATGGTGCACGGGGTTTCTTCGGCCTGCAAACACATGTTTGTGGCGTAAAACATCCGAAAGGCAACGGAGATGGAATATTCTATATATATATATATATATATATATATATATATATATATATATGTTGGTGCCACATGTAATTACCGTGAGGGCGTCGAGCTCAGCCAAAGACGAAGGCCCACCTAGCGCGCCAGAGACTGAGGACGGGCTGCTATGAGCGGGATCGAGAGGAGGCCCGGTTGCGTGAGCAGGTGGGGGTGCGGTGGTGTTGATGTTCACGGAGTTGCTCCCGACGAAACTTGGCAACGAGGAATCATGTACCGTCTTGTCTGGATTTTCCTTCGTCCAGTTGATGATAGCTGGAACCAAGTTAGTAGCGAAATCAATTCTGCAGGCAGTTACAACTGCATTGACTGCCTGCTGTAGCAACTCATTTTTCTCCTCTGCTGTTTTTTTCGCTTCCTCAGCTGCTTTTTTTCTCGACTGCAAGCTTCACCATCTCGTTGATGTCCGCCTGACTAAACTTCTTTTTCTGCTTCTTGGCCTCCGGGCCCTAGTTGTAAAACACCTTCCACGTGGCACCGTCTCCAGCGCCGTGCACACGACCATATTGCGGCCGTTGGTCCAAAGGGAGTCCCTTAGGTTCGTTCAAGGCCCGGTTGAGAGGGGTGCCCCACTTGGGCCTCATCGGAGAAGTAGGGCTTTCGGCTGCAAGCTGATGTTGCTTCTCCTGCAGAAGGAGCGTGTATCGTTTAGGAATGTGTATTCGACTAGATCTGGAGCTAAATGTAAGGTGGTAAAAGAATATTTACTAGTAGTCTGATCAATTTCCTTGTGATCCGGTCCGTGTAAAAAACCTTGTTTTCCTTGTCCCACTTGTAGCAGGCCCTGATGAAGTAACGCTCCAAGGGGTTGGGAACTTCGCGAAGGGGTCTGGGAGACCCACGGCTTCATGTTCCGCGTCCTCCTTATCCTTATGGGCCTTTTACCGAGGTAGCCACGGCTTCTGAGGCGATGCTTCCCCGTGTTCCTTTGCTGAAGGCTCTTGAATTTTGCAGCCTCTGCCTTGGCTGCCTCGGTAGCGCAAGTGTCCTTGAACTTTTCGAACTCCTCTTTCGTAAGTGTCGGATTTTCCTCCAGAATCTTGGACAGGGGTTCCTCAGCCTCAATATCTCTTTTCACCCTCCCTTTCCAGGAGGCCAAATCATTGCTGAACATGCCCATGGCGTGATTGTTAATCTTTTTCATCTTCGGATCATCCCATGGTTGTTCTATGTTATCATCCCGGTCAGGGAACTTGAATCTCTTGTGCAACTTCGTCAGAGCAAGCTGCGTCAAATGTTCTTTACTCCTTAAGTCATAAATCGTTGATGCTCGCGCATTCCCGTAGGATGCATCCTACTTGGTTCCCATAGCACTTGCGAGGTTCTTCCGGCTCTAATGGCTCAAACTTTCCAGGTGCCATCTTTGTGATCACCAGTCGTCCAATCGCTAGTTTGTTAGGTTTTTGTATCCTCTGCTTCTTCTGCTTCTTTTCGATAGCGGCATCGGCGCCGGTACCTTCCCCGCCGGTATCTTCCCTGCCGGTACCTTCCCCGCCGGTCTCGGTGCCGCCATCGGTCTCGGCTCCGCCATCGGTGCCGACGCCATCGGTGTCGATGTCGGCGTCAGTACCATCATCGAGGCCGACCTGCAAACCTTGACTTTGCTTAGCAGTCAAATAGTCGAGGTACTCTTGTTCACCCTCATAATCCATCTCGTCTGCATCTTGGTCAGAAGGCCCAGTTTCTTCGTTGTTAGACATGTTTCCTATGATTAAGTCTCCTCGTTTAATTCTAAAACTATGAAAAAAAATGAGAAATTACATAAAAATAAATTTATGTTTGCTGGAATGTCGTTTCCCTGCAAATCCCAGAACTCGATAAGCCTACCATCTAGCACAAATCATGCCAAAATTCACGGAAAATTTCGGGATATCCTTTGCTAAAAAATGGACATGTCGATCGCCTGAAATTCACCGGAACGGAAATGAATCAACATTCCTGCGTAACATAGGCCACTTGGATCATTTACCCTGCACATAATCATCATGTCCAAATGACATGTCCAAATTTCAAATATGACATGTCCAAAACATCACATGTCCACATATTACATCTCCACTTCAAATTTGCATATAAAAGGAAGAAAAATGTATAACTTGAAGAAAAAACCTAGCTAAATTCATAACTAAATATATAACCAAATTAACCATCTGCCCTAACTAAAACCTAAGTAAATTAACCAAAGAACCCTAGCTAACAGAGAGAGGAGGTGTGGTGGGGGGCTTACAGAGGGTGCAGGCCCGACGACAGCCAAGGTTGGGAGAGGGTCGGGTCGAGGCCGGGGCCGAGCTGGGTTGGTCGGGCCGGGCCGTGGGCGAAGGCTGAGGTCGGGCCGGGCCGGGCGCCAGGTCGGGTCGAGTCGAGGCGAGTGTGAGGCCATGGCGAGCACAGGGCGCAGCGAGGGCAGTGGTGTGGCGAGGGCAGCGGCGCGCGAGGGCAGGGCTCCGGCGGCGCGACAGGGGAAGAGAGAGTGGGGATTTGGGGGAAAAGAGGCAGGACAAAGAGAGGAGTGGGGATTTTGGGGTTTAAGTGGGAATAGCAGTAGCGCGTTTATGAGAAATGCGCTATAGCTACTACAGGTAGCTATAGCGGTTTTCTTAGAAACCGCTACTTCTATCTTGACTAGCTGTAGCTCTTTTCTCACAAAAGCGTTGCTGCTATAACTAGTACCTATATAACAGTTTTCCTGTTTGTTTCCTTCTATTTTCTTTTCCTTTATTTTCTCTCACTTTTCTATTCTGAGAGCAGTGAATGAAGGGAAGGCGATATATATTGCATCATTTGACGGCTATGTATGTATATAAAATAGGAACATATATATTACATCATTGGACCCATGCATAATAATGGCTAAGTAGGTATACAAAATAGGAACATATATATTACATCATTTGACCGATAACATACAGTTCCTCAGCGTTGACATTTTCGTTTTTGAGTCAGCTTCTTTCCCTTCTTGTTTGTTGAAGAATAATTGAGCCCCTCGTTGTGACTTTGCCTTTTCCATGGAGTACGATTTTTCTTAGGTAATGTAGTATTGATTCTTCTTTTGACATATACTTCATCATCATCATCATCTTCCCTCATTGGGTTTCCATACTGATCGTAGTCTTCCTCGTTGGCGACTTCATCCATTCCAATGATGTTCCTTTTGCCTCTCCTCACGACAACACGGCTAGGATTGCGTGGGTCCGTTAGGAAGATGCATTGTGTCACGTGCTTAGCGTGTACCCATGGCTCATTTTTGCGATAGCATTCACGGTAGCGCTCTTGGCGTCGGGTATAGTCATGGTAGTGAAATTCCTGTTTTCTCTTTCGACATTCTTTGCCCATCTGACACGGAACATTGTCGTGTTGTGCAGTCCAGACTAGTCAAGCTCCCAGATCTCCTTGACCCTTCCATAAAATCTTTCAGTTGCACCATTGTCGCTGCCGGTCATGCATTCCATCATCACCCCTGCGTTCTGATCATCACTGTCCATATCTTTGGCCTCCGTGTAGAACGTGTATCCGTTGATATCGTATGCCTGATAGGTTACGAGGTTGGGTGAGGGGCCGTGTGCTAAGGCGTATATGAGCAATTCGTCCTTAGAGCCCTCCTCCAGGGGATTAGCAATAATACGCTCTTTGAACCAATCTAGGAAAGTGGAGTTCTGCTCTCTAGTAACTTCGGCGTCCGTCCTGCATACCCCCCGGTCACGATACTTCTTTGTGATAATTTCTTTGTGCAGTGCCACAAAAGGATATACCTCATCTAGGTGTTGTAGCACTACCAAGTTGGCTCTGTCAAAGTCGCTGCGTCGATCTGAGTATGCCACATGTAGTTCCCTACGACCGTTGGAGTGAAATTCTCCTTCGAGTCTCCCATCGTGCTTGTTAACGGGCAAACCAACACTAACACCAGGCGGCTGGTTTGCACCATATAGAAAATCCTCGCAGAAAGAGATGCACTCTTGTGTCACATAGCCCTGGACGATGCTTCCATCCGGACGGGACATGTTATGAACGAATCCTTTGATGATCCCATTCATCCTCTCAAACGGCATCATGATGTGCAGGAATGACGGCCCCAGGTCTATTATGTCATCCACAATATGGACACACAGATGCACCATCACGTCAAAGAAAGTGGGAGGGAATTACAACTCAAGCCCATTCAGTATCACAATGATCTCTTCCTGTAGCCTTCGGAGCTGCTTCACACTGATCAACTTTCAAGAGATGACGTCGAAAAAGTTGCAGATACCAATAAGCGTGTGACGGACGTGCTTGTCCATTATCCCTCTAAGGGCAACAGGTAGTATTTGCGTCATCATCACATGACAGTCAAGGGACTTCATCCCACTGAACCTTTTCTTGTCCGTGTCTAGATATCTGCTTATCTTGCCACAGTAACCGGAACTAACTTTGACTCCAGTAAGGCACTTAAAGAATAGATCGATCTCAGCCTGACTTAGGGTGAAGCAAGAAGGAGGCAATAATCCTATTTCTTTATTTTCTTGCCCTACTTCTCCCATTCCTCTGTCTCCGTCTCTATCTCGTCTAACTTTCTACGGGGCAGCATGTGCAGATCTTCCCTGATATTCAAATCTTGCAAGTCTTTTCCTGCCTTTGGCCCATGGTTGGTCTTATTCGGCATGTTCATTAGTGTCACGAGCAAGCTCTCAAGGACATTCTTACATATATGCATTTGATCAAGGCAATGAGGTGTATCGAGTTTGTGCAAGTACTCCAAGTCCCAGAACACAGACCTCATCTTACATACCTTCAGCAGCGGCTCCGGCGCCTTTTTCATCGTCTTTCTCGGCGCATGGCACTCCTTCCAGTTTTTCAACAGCTCATCGATTTGGCGCCACCCCGCTTACGTGGAGGTCCACGATGCTCAGCGTGACCATTGAATAGATCTCCACGGTTTCTCCATGGGTCGTCCTATTCGAGCCATCTTCGATGCCCCATGTACATGATTTTCCCAGACCCGCCATCTTTCATTGACGTTAGCTGCTAAGACCTTGTATCATCCATGCACGGCGTGCATCCACAATATCCATGGCACACCTGGCCTACGACATATCCATAACCGAGATAGTCGTGCACCGTCATGATCAGCACGGCTCTCATGTAGAAATACTTGCCTTTGCTGGCGTCCCATGTCTTGGCCAGTGTTTTCCATAACGAGTCTAACTCCTCTTGAAGTAGCCCGAGATACACATTAATATTATTTCCTGGTTGTTTCGGCCCTTGAATCAACATGCTCATCTGAATGTACTTCAACTTCATTCACAACCAGGGGGAGGTTGTACATCCATACAAACACGGGCCATGTGCTATGGTTGGTGTGCTGGTTGCCAAATGGATTCATGCCATCGGTACACGCGCTGAGCATGAGGTTCCTTGCATCGCATTCAAAATACCGATAGAACCAGTTCAGTGCTCTCCACTGGCTTCTATCCTTGACATGTCTCAGCTTCGGATCATATCCATCGCCGGGCTTCTTCCTCTCCATGTGCCAGTGCATAAGCTTTGCTTCCTTGGGTCCTATGAAATACCGCTGGAGACGGGGAGTGATCGGTAAGTACCATACAGCTTTCTGGGGATATTTCTTCCCAGCCTTCATGTGTCGAGAAGTATTGCACACCGGACAGCTTGTTTTTTCCGCGTGCTCCATCCGATAAATTATGCAATCATTGATGCATGCATGGTATGTAATGTGCGGCAGATCAAGAGGGCACATGATCTTCTTGGCCTCATCAACACTAGTAGGACACAGATTCCCTGAGGGAAGAACATCTTTTAGGTACTTGAGATGCTCATCGAGGCTAGTGTCGGTCCATTTGTTTTTAGCCTTTGTCTTCAGGAGTTGGAGCATGAAACTCAAGCGGGTCACCTTAGGATTGCAACCATCATACAATGGAGTGTTTGAGTCTACCACCAGTTGCTCCAGCTTAGCCTCCTCTCCTGAAGCAGCTCTCTCAGTACTCGTCTCCTTGCAAAGAAGTGCTTGAATATGAGGGTCCCGCACGATTGAAATTAGTACCGACGAAATCTACTGCATGGAGTCCACGTTCTCTCCGCCACCATGTCCGGCCTCTTCCCCGCTACCATTATCGATCATCTCTTTGTCTTGCCCCGTGTTGTCATTGCCTGCCCCGTCGGTGTCCTCAACATCGTCATCCTCATCTTCATTTATCCACCGAGTATAGCCATCATGAAACCAGTCATGAGAAGGTGCGCTTTGACACAACCATCATCATGGGGGTCGAGCCAAACTATTCCTTTGCATTTTCGACACGGACATAAAACCTCTATTCGGTTATTTTCTTTCATGTCCTGCACCGCCGACCGCAACCACCTGTCCACCATCGTTTCACTCACCATCGTGAACGTCTGCACAGTAATAATAAACAAATTGATTATAAAAATGCGTGCATGCATCAAAGTCATACAAAAATTCGGCATGACCTTCCCTAAAAATAGGACATATATAGATCTAGAGTTTGCCTGGAATTCGCCGAAACGGAAATAAATCGACATTTCGACAAAACATAGTCAACTCAAAAGCTAATTTTGGCGTCAACTCATGCCACACACACAATTTCCATCATATCTCCCAATTATCATATCACACACACATAAACATATTTCCATTTTGCAAAAGCATGAAATTTTAATCACCTCTATCTCGAGATCGAGCGCACGGTGGAGATGATGATGTAGGGAGATCAAAAGTGCACAAAGCTCTTCTTGACAAAGATAGATCTAGTTAGGGGGCAAATAGGTCACTTAACTAAATGCTACATCTACCTAGCTAGCTAATTTGGGAGGAGACAACTTCAACTAGTGGAGGGGGAAGGAAAAAGAGAAAGGAGATGCATTAATGGAGGTGGTGTAGTTAGCTAGGAGTAATGAAGAGAGAGAAAGGTAGGTAGAAGAGGGAGAGTAATGGGGGGAGAAGTATTGAGGAAGAAGAAGAGTGAGAGAGGGAGGATGTGGGAGGTAGGGGAAAGGGAAGAGAGGAGATGGGGGAGGGGAGGACGGGTGGAGAAAGGTGGTGGTGTGTTGCGGCTTAACAGTAGTGCGGGATGTAAAATGCGCTGCTGATAAGAGCGTAGCAGCAGCGCACTTTCCCCACATGCGCTACTGCTAAGCGGTGCCAATAGTGTGCCGAATTTCAAAATTAGCAGCAGCGACCTAAGTAAAAAGCGCGCTACTACTACTGCATTAGCAGTAGCGCGTGTCGTGACACCGTGCTGCTGCCAAACTTAGGTTGGTGGGTACTGTCGGTCGTTATTTGTAGCAGCGCAGGTTATGCTGCACGCGCTACTGCTAAATATGTATCAGTGGCGAGTTTTGCTTACCCATGCTACTGCTAATTAGCAGTAGCGCTTCTTTTCGAGCCGCGCTGCTGCTAAGATTCTGTGTGTAAGGTTTTCCCTAGTAGTGTGTAGAAAGCTACAAGGACTTAAGGAACAACATGTGACATTTCCCCGAAGGGACAGACACAGGAACGAAGAAGGACACATGTCAGCCAGCCTAAGTGTTCCGGAGCAGTGGCAAGCTACCATGGCTCAGTGGAAACACTAGGAGACATTTCCCGGTAAGAGAGGCTACCAAGAATAAACAACTAGGTTGTCGGATGCTACACATACCAAGTGATTCAATAAACAGACACACAATATGCTCGATATGTGGGAAATACAACATGGCATCACAACAAAACTCTATGACTTGAAGTATTTATTCAATAGGATCTGAGGAGCCAAGTATTACAAACATGGGTCGCATGACCCAACATACAAAGCATGCTGGCAATGGAAGCATAACGTGTCTGAGTACAGACAACTACAAATGAAAAGGGCTGAGAAGCCTCACTATCTACAAGATTCTCCCAAGGGTACAAGATCGTAGCTGATGTTAAAAGCTAAACGTCGAAGTCTATACGGTACTACTAGCGAGACTGAAGTCTCTCTGCAAAAACATAAATTAAGCAAAGGTGAGTACAATTGTACCCGGCAAGACTTACATCAGAACTAGCTACATATGCAACAGTATCAACAAAAGGGGTGGTGGAGGTGAACTGCGGCAAGCCAGCTTTGACTCGGTGGATGTCCTGAACTACGATTGCAAGTAACTCTTTTGAGGTGGCGCACACAAGTCCACATATTCACCATATCAATACACCACTATGGATCCGCTCCTGTCTCCCTACGAGAAGGCCATCCATAGCACTCAAGCTTATCTTGCACATTTTAGAGTATCCACTTTCACTTGTCTATGAACTGTATAGGCAACCCAGAGGTCCTTTACCGCGGATGCGGCTATTCGAATAGATGATGTTAACCCTGCAGGGCTGTACTTCTTCAGACACGCTCTCACCACTTACCGCCTTGTACATGTCATGTATCTCGGCAACCTTCAAGTGGAAGCCTGGCGAGGGTGTCTGCCATAACCTGACTAACCACACAAGTCTCTAGTCCAGGTTTATCACCTATTTAGGTTCCATCCGCATGGAGGCCGGCCGAGGTTTCCACATACGGCTCCGAACAATGTGAGAAGGGTTCCTGAGGCACCAAACGGGCGTCCCGGTACACCGTCCCACATACCTGCCACATCATAGCCCACCCCTCGAGTCAGTGTTGTGCACGGCCTCCAACATACTACAAACACCAGAAACTACTTGCAACTCCTGGATAGAGGACAGGGGTGGTTAGTAAGTCGAGAGAGTCAATTAAGGATCCCAATGCGTGGTAGTAGTTGTTCATGGATCACAAAAACATAACTCAGTTCACACGCTTCAGTGAGACAACCCACCATGTACTCCTACATGGCTTCTCACCACTACCTTTACCAAAACATGTTCACACGCTTAGCTCCCAACAGTAGGACATGTTCACACCATTCCGACTCACCCCTGATGAATCAGACCTGACACAACTCTAAGCATAGCAGGCATGACAAACAAGCATGAATGCATAGGCACGTCAAGGCTCAAACAAATCCTACTCATGTTAGTGGGTTTCATCTCTTTATTGTGGCAATGATAGGTCATGCAGAGGAAAAGGGGTTCAACTACCGCAGCATGTAACAGTTGAATCGCCGTTGTCCTAATGCAGTAAAAGAGAGCAGGAGCGAGAGAGTGGGATTGTATCAGAATGAATAAGGGGGTTTTGCTTGCCTGCCACTTCAGAAGGTAGTATAGCTCTTCATCGGTGTCACCGAACTCATCGTCGGAAAACGTCTATTGAGAGGGAACAACCACCGGCAAACACAAGAGGGAACAACATTCACTACAATGCATAATCAAATGAATGAAGTGTCAGGTTAAGGAACTGAATTGACCTAATGCATTAATAAACCAAGTTAATTGAAGTGGAATTCAAACAGGGTTAAACTCCAACTCCAAATGCTAGTTCATAATTTGACCTAATCATGATTTATCCTATTCAGTAAGGTTAACTTGTTCAAACATACATGAAAATGCCATAAAAAGATTATTTGGATTTTTCTGATCATTTTTCATATATAACTTTTTTCATTTGGAGTCACGGCTGAATTTATCTGAATTTTAGAAGTTTTAAACATTTTCTGGAATTTCCAGATTTGTCTCTAAATAAGAAAATGCCAGGAAATGTGTTTATGACGTCAGCACTGCATCAGGCTTGCATTGGCAAGTCAACATTGTCAACACAGAGACTAACCAGTGGGGCCAGGTCAAAGCTGACTAGGTAGGTCAAACCTGATAGCCTGGGCCCACGGGATTTAAACTAATCCTAACCAAAAATAAAACCTGTGGTTAATTAACATGGCGGGGTCCACTGTGAGTGACTGTGATGGGTAATTAATGGGTAGATTAGGCCCTAATCTAATTCCACCACATCAGCGTCGCCGGATAAAGTCGCCGGCGACCTTACATGACGGCGGCGGTTCGTCGGAATTTCCATTCTGGCGACCATTCACACGGCGGAGGGCATCTACGCGTTGCGGGTGCTCGGCCGCATCCATCTACGCAAACGGGAGGGGCTGAGGTTAGCTGAGCTCGTCGGAATCAAGCTCATGGCGGTGACCGGAATTCGGACCTTGACGGGAACAAAGCTACGGTGGACAGGGGGATGAATGGATGCTTGTTCTGGGCTCCTGGAACCAATCTGAGCACGGCCACGCACTCAAACGCAGGCGGCAGCAACTATGGCCGCGGCGGCTTCGTGGCCGGCGGAGCAAAGCTCTCGGCCGCAATTGCGAATCTAGCTGGAGGAAGGAATTGACATGGGGAGTAGAGGGGAACGACGGCGGGGCTCACTACGAAGTCGAAGAGAAGGTCGGCGGCTCAGGGGAGGCTCCGGAGTCGACGGGCTGGCGGTCGCGATATCCGGCGTCGGGAGGTTAAAGATGATGTCGATGGCGGTGATACAACGCGTCCCTCGTTGCTTGGCTAGTCGAGGACGTAGAAGACATCGTTGCGGAGCTCTCGGGCACGGGGAGAGGTTGCGGGGGAGGCAGTGACTGCGGCTATGGCGAATGGCGGCGTCGGCAGTGCTCGGGTGTGGAGTCCAAAGGCGAGGGAGAAAGCGAGGAGGTGAGTGAGCGGGTCGGTCTGATCGGGACGGCACTGAGGAGGTCTCTCACATCGTCGCGCTGGCCTAGGGAGGCAGGTGCAGCGCCACGGTGGCGTGGCGCGCCCGGCGTGCTGCGGCGTTGCCACCCCAATAGCCAATCGCCCCAAAGGACGATGCGCTGTGGGCTGCACAGTAGCGGGCCGGCTAAGTGGGCTCTCGTAAGTTAGGTAGCGTTCTGTCCTTTCCTTTTCCTCCTCGCTTTTTTTTCTATTTATTTTCTTCTGTTTTGTATTTAATTATAAACAAAAACACCTTGGTTAATTCTATAAATTCTCGTGGGGCATATTTGAATTATTTTCAAGCCACACAACAAATTTCAGAATATTTGGAGCAATCAATAGTTAATGGTAAATTTTAAACTCCAACTCAAGTACAAATATGATTTAAATTCAGTGCCCAAATTATTCCATAAAAATGTTCATTATTTTTGGTATGGATCAAAACCATTGCCAAAAATATCAAACACCAATGAGGAGCATTTTGGGTTCATTGAATGCATTTTTTTTGCTGGACCTATTTGAAACTTAAGTGTTAGGGTTCAATCACCCCATTTCATATTCATTTGAATTTAATCATGATGCATGGATGATTATGCAATGACAGGCAAGACTAAGCTAGGGCTGTGACATCTAATTTCTCAATGAGCATAACAATGGCATCTGCATAGCAATTTGTATCGAGAAGAATAGATCTTTTACTAATAGGCATAGATCCCGTACGATCAAAGAATTCTTGAATAACAGTTTTTCCGATAATATTACCATCCCCCACGCGGATTTTTTTTTGTAATTAGGAGGGGTTTCAGTTTCATGATCCAAAGAACAAGATCCAAGTTTTTCGTCAAGATTTTCAACAATAACCTCCCCAGATTCGGACATAGTGACAACAAACCAATCTAGCATGCAGGCAAACAAAAAACAAACGAAAAGACGGACGAAAGAAGGGCGGAGAAAAGAGCGAATCTTTTTGAAAATCATTTCAGAAGTGGGGGAGAGGAAAACGAGAGGCAAATGGCGAATAATGTAATGCAAGAGATGAGAGTTTTATGATGGGTGATACATCTCCGTCGTATCTACTTTTCCTAATGCTTTTCCTGTTGTTTTGGACCCTAATTTACATGATTTGAATGAAACTAGCCGGACTGCTACTGTTTTCAGCTGAACTACCATAGTGTTGTTTTTGTGCAGAAATAAAAGTTCTCGGAATGGAACGAAACTTTACGAGGATTTTTTATACAATAAAAGATAATTTCTGGAGCCAAGAACCACCGGAGGGGGGCACCTGGGTGGACACAACCCACCAGGGCGCGCCACCCACTCCAGGCGCGCCCAGGTGGGTTGTCTCCACCTGGTGTCCCCGCAGACCCTGAAACCAACGCTATAAAATCCTATTTTTCCAGAAAAAATTAGGGAGAAAGAATTATCGCGTTTCACGAGATGGAGCCGCCGCCATGTCCTGTTCTTCATTGGGAGGCCAGACATGGAGTCCGTTTGGGGCTCCTGAGAGGGGGATCTTCGATCTTCATCATCACCAACCCTTCTCCATCGCCAATTCCATGATGCTCCCCACTGGGAGTGAGTAATTCCTTCATAGGCTCGCTGGTCGATGAGGAGTTGGATTAGATTCATCATGTAATCGAGTTAGTTTTGTTAGAGCTTGATGCCTAGTATCCATTATGTTCTAAGATTGATGTTGCTATGACTTTGCCATGCTTAATGCTTGTCACTTTGGGCCCGAGTGCCATGATTTCAGATCTGAACCATTTATGTTATCATCATTATATCCATGTTCTAGATTCGATCTTGCAAGTTATAGTCACCTACTACGTGTTAATTCCGGCAACCCCGGAGTGACAATAGTCGGGACCACTACCGGTGATGACCGTAGTTTGAGGAGTTCATGTATTCACCGTGTGCTAATGCTTTGTTTCAGTTCTCTATTAAAAGGAGGCCTTAATATCCCTTAGTTTCCAATAGGACCCCGCAGCCACAGGAGGGTAGGACAAAAGATGTCATGCAAGTTCTTTCCATAAGCACTTATGACTATTTACGGATCACATGCCTACATTATATTTATGAACTGGAGCTAGTGTCGTATCGCCCTAGGTTATGACTGTCTCATGATGAATATCATCCAACGAATCGTCGATCCAATGCCTACGATTTTCCTACATATTGTTCTTGCTAAGTTACTATATCTACTATCACTATTGCACTTGCTACAAAGTCACTGCTATCATTGTTACCGTTACTATTGCTGTTGCCAGTACTATCCACACTATCATACAACTTTTCTACTGATCACTTTGCTACAGATAATTAATCTCTAGGTGTGGTTGAATTGACAACTCAGCTGCTAATACTTGCAAATATTCTTTGGATCCCCTTGTGTCGAATCTGTAAATTTGGGTTGAATACTCTACCCTCAAAAACTGCTATGATCCCATATACTTGTGGGTTATCAAGACCTTTGTTGGCGCCATTACCGGGGAGCATAGCTATATTTGTTGAGTCACTTGGGATTATTATCAAATTATCACTATGAAGAATCTGAAGGACGCTAAGACTAAGATTTTCCCTCTAAGACGAGGGGAGGTAAGGAACTGCCATCTAGCTCCGCTTTAGATTCACCTTTTGTTATAAGTAAACTTGCAACACCACATGCTATTAATTCTGATATGTCGCAAGTTATTGATGATGCTACTTCTACTATGAATGCTACTCATGATGATGCTAGTACCTTGCTTGATGATAATGTGCCACTAGTTGAAGTTCTTGATGAACAAATACCTAGAGTAAGACAACATGATATTGTTTAAACTGGTGATGAGCTTGAAACTAAAAATCATGAAATACCTACTAGAACTAGCCCTCCTAGATATGAATTGCCAAAGGTACCGAAAGGTTATGCTATGAGTGAGGAGGCAACTAGAGATATTCTTGCTTGTAAGGACAGAGATGATCTAGAAAAATTGGTATGCAAGTATAAAGAAAGATCTTTGAATGCTAAAATGAAATGTGATCCTAAGTTCGCTACTTCACCTATCATTATAGATGATAAGGATTATGAATTCTCTGTCAACCCAGAGTTAATTACTTTGGTTGAATCTGATCCTTTCCATGGTTATGAAACTAAAACTGTTGTGGCACATCTTACTAAGTAGAATGACATAGCCACCCTTTTTGCTCATGATGAGAAGATTTGCTATTACTATATCTTCAAATTATTTTCGTCCTCATTCAAGGGTGATGCTAAAGCTTGGTACAATACTCTTGCTACTGGTTGTGTGCGTAGTCCCAAGTATATGATTTATTACTTCTTTGAAAAATATTTCCCTCCTCATAAGAAACAATCTGCCTTGCAGGAAATATTTAACTTTGTGCAAATTGAAGAAGAGAGTCTCGCACAAGCTTGGGGGAGGCTTCTTCAATTGCTTAATGCTTTGCCCGATCATCCTCTTAAGAAAAATGAAATACTTGATATCTTCTATAATGGACTGACCAATGCTTCTAGGGATTTCCTAGATAGTTGTGCTGGTTGTATTTTCAGGGAACGAACTATTGAGGAAGCTGAAGAATTATTGAATAACATATTGAAAAATTATGATGATTGGACTCCTCCTAAAACACTGCTTAAACCCACTCCGAAGAAGAGGGGTATCTTATATCTCATTCCTGAGGATATGCAAGAGGCAAAGAAATCTATGAAGGAAAAAGGTATTAAAGCAGAGGATGTTAAAAAATTACCACCTATTGAAGAAATACATGGGCTAGATACACCACCACCACCTAAGGTGGTAGAGGTAAGTTCTCTAATGAAATTCAATGATAGTGATAACTCTCATAATAAACATCCTAGCCAATGCCTTTATGAGTTTGATAATTACATTAGAAAGCAAGATCACTTCAATGCAAATGTTATGAAACAATTGATATACAACTCTGATATGATTGCTCGCTTAAGTGACTTGCTATTTAGAATCTCAAATGATGTTAGAGGTGTAGGAAAGCATGCCTCTATGGTTCAAACTCAATTAGAACAAGTTGTTAAATCTCAAAGAGAGTTACTTGATGAAATGAATAATAATATAAGTGACTTTGTTGTTAGAGTAGCAACTAGAAGAGGTAAGATGACTTAGGAACCACTTTATCCAGAGGGACACTCAAAGAATTAACACTGATGCACCTAGTCCTTCTAAAAAGAAAAAGAAGAAGAAAACTAGTAGGACTTTGTGTGCCTCTAGTGATCCTGAAGTAGAAAAACCTCCTGATAATGATAATGAAGTTTCTATCTATGATGCTGAAACTCAATCTGGTAGTGAACACTCACCTTCTGATAATGAAAAAGATAATGATGAGGTTCATGAAGACACTCAAACAAATAACAAAGAACCAGACAATGATGTTGAGATACAACCAGTTGATGATCTTGATAACCCACAACCCAAGAATAAAAGATATAATAAAGGAGACTGTGGTGCTAGAAAACACGGTAAGGAAAGATAACCATGGGTTCAAAAACCTATGCCCTTAACACCTAAGCCAACTAAAAAGAAAGATGATGAAGAATTTGAACGCTTTGCTGAAATGCTGAGGCTAGACTTTTTGCGTACTCGCTTGACTGATATCTTAAAAATGCCTCCTTATGCAAAGTACATGAAAGACATCATCACCAATAAAATAATAATACCGGAAGCTGAAATCTCTAATATGCTTGCTAACTATACTTTTAAAGATGGAGTACCTAAAAAACTTGGAGATCTGGGAATACCTACTATACCTTGCTCCAACAAAAGAAATTATGTGAAAATTGCTTTATATGATTTGAGAGTTGGTGTTAGTGTTATGCCTTTCTCTTTATATGAAATACTTGATTTGAATAAACTCACACCTATTGAAATATGTTTGCAAATGTCTAACAAATCAACTGCCATACGTATCGATATTTGTGAGGATGTGCCCGTTGTTGCTGATAATGTTACTATTCTGACTGACTTTGTTATACTTGAGATGCCCGAGGATAACAATATGTCGATTATCCTTGGTAGACCCTTCTTGAATACCGCAGGGGCTGTTATTGATTGCAATAAAACCAATATCACTTTTCATATCAATGGTAATGAGCATACGGTGCACTTTCCGAAGAAACAATTCCAAGTGAATGGTATTAATGTTATTGAAAAATCTCTGACAATCACTATTGGAAGTTTTCAGCTACCTCTACCTACTGTTAAAAAGAAATATTAAATGCTTATCATTGGGGACATTCATATCCCCATTGAGGTAACTTAGTGATTTACGAAAGTTCTTCGGTTTCATGCTAATCGAAAGTGGTTGTTAATAAGACTTGATCAACCTTGTTAATGGATCATTTTTTAGAGGTATGAAGTTGATGAATTTAGTGAGCAGTACCTTCTGTCCCTACCTTTTGTTTTTTGTTTTTATTAGTTAAATAAAATAAAATGCCATGTGTCTGTCTGTTTTTTGAGTTTTTCGTGCAACAAAAAAATGACCCAAAAATAAAAGTTCTCAGAATGCTCTGAAAATCTAATACGATTTTTTTCTGAATATTTAAGAATTTTTGGTGCAAATAACATCAGAGTGAGGTGCACCAGGTGGGAACAACCCACCTGGGCGCGCCAGGACCCCAGGCGCGCTCTGGTGGGTTGTGCTCCCCATGTGAGTCCCCCTCACATGCCTCTTCTTCCCACATCGCCACAATCCTCCAGAAAAAATCAACATTGCTCTCTCTCTCTCTCTCTCTCTCTCTCGTGTTCTTGCTCCCGAAACCACAGATTTCGATCTCTTTGCTCGAAGCTCCGTTTTCGAAATTGTTTCGGGGAATTGTTGCTTGGTATGTGACTCCTCCATTTGTCCAATTAGTTTTTGCTTTAGTGGTTTATATTTTGAATAATTAGTTACTCTTGGTGCTGATGTAGATGAGCTTGCATGTTGAATTCTTAGAGTTCTAAGTAGTTTGAATGCTTGCTATTGCCTCTATACATCCCTATGAGTAGTTGCTACCAATCTTGTGAGGTTTTGTTAACACATTTTTGTGACCCAAAATTTTTCAGAAAACTGTACACATATATTATGAACTTCTTTGGAAGTAGTTCTTCGAGCAGGAGATCCTCGGAGGCATCTTCTAGTAGCAGCTCCACTTGTCGGTCTTATGTTGAACCGAGTGAAAGTTCCATACGAGATGCCGCCACCAAAGCATGCTTATGGCCATGCAATGATTATATGGTGAGTGTGTGCATTAAGGAGGAATTTGAGCAATATGTTCACAATGCCGATCTCGGTCCCTACATTTCAGATAAGTGCAACCAACACCTCACTCTCACTGAATCATTTGTCAAAAGATTTAAATTCCACCCCCGGTAGTCTAGGGTGTCATTTAAATTGTATGAAAAATCCATTTAGCATATCTTTAGAGAGATTCACTCACCACTGCAAAATATCATTCTGGGGTTCGCTCGATAAACCGCCAAGGTCTGAGTTTGAGATATTCTTGACTAGTCTTTGTTATTGTGAGACTAGGGGAGTGATGCAAGGTAGAATAAAGAGCATTCATTTTCCCGCAATCCAGTACTTTGCATTATTTAATGGAAAATGTATTGTAGGAAAACAAGATTGCAGTACACTTTGTGCTCCATACTTGAGCCTCATACGCACCGCTCTCACCGGTGACAAAAGTTATAATCTTGGAGCGATCGTTGCACATAGGTTGCAGCACAACACTGGTAGTGGTTAATTTTATGGTGGAATTTATGTCACACGCTTAGCAAGAGAGCTGGATGTTTCACCTTTGTCCTATGATCCTATTTTAGCCACGCAGTACCTAGACTGTGATGCTATGAAACATCATAAGATCCTTAGAGGTGAACCCCATAATTTCACTTATAAATTGTTGTTTAATAAGGACATCGTGGTGGACACATATTTTCCTGCACCTGCTCTCTCTAATGTTCACAACAGGAGAAGATATTTTGTTCTTGAGAGAGAGGCCCAAGCCCATAGCGCAGCGGTTGTGGCTGCACGGCGGGCTGAGGCATCCGCACCGAGAGCCTCCATGAGCTACCACTTCGACCATTACGCAGGCTACTGACTGATTACCAAGTTAGGCCAAAAGCCTAAACTTGGGGGAGTATGTATTTCCACCGACATTACATTTATGTTCACACATTTCATTCCAGTAGTTGGTGTTCACACTTTTTCATTGTATCATCCATGCTAGATTTATTTTCTCGCTTTCTTCTTGTGTATTTGAATAACTTTGAGAAAACCCAAAAACATATCTCTTTCTTCTTTTTTATTTTTCTTCCTAGTTTAAATTGTTGTAGCACTAAAAAGAAAACCCAAAAAGATTACCTTGTTCTTCTTTTACTTGTTAGGAGCTTTCCCGTGTAAATAGTTTTTCTCGTTTTTGCTTTTCGCTTTTTATTTGCTTGTTTACGAAAAACCAAAAACTCCAAAAATATTTCAGTGTGTTTCTCTGAATTTATTTTCTTTTTATTTGAGTCATACCGAGGAGAAGACCACAATGAAAATGTTGAGTGGCTATCATTTGCATCATTGTTGATATAACGAAGAGCCCATATTACCTTGTCTTCTCCTTTTTGAATAAAATGTTGCAGATTCTAGCTTAGTCCATGGCACTCTTGCACTATTATTATTTTCAAATCGTTTGGTCGTGCAAGTGAAAGGCAATAATGACGATATTCGATGAACTGGTCGTGGCAGAGAGAAACGGGTATTAACTCGACTTGTTCTGTTTTTGTAAATATGTTTAACCTAGTATCCATGATTCAGCCTATTATGATCAAACATGTTTGCAATGAAAATTAGAGATTATAGTTTCTCATGCCATGCATAAGTATCTAGGAGTGGATAATGATTTACCCTGGATGTCAACATTGCGTTAAAATGATTGTGATGTAGTATGATGATATGGTATCATCCTATGAATGTTCGAGTGGCTTGACCTGGCACACGTTCATGCATGTAGTTGAAT
The DNA here is from genome assembly GCA_021437245.1 of Aegilops speltoides. Lineage (NCBI taxonomy): Eukaryota > Viridiplantae > Streptophyta > Magnoliopsida > Poales > Poaceae > Aegilops > Aegilops speltoides. The sequence continues at coordinate 273,145,152 of CM038143.1, read as the reverse complement.
CAAAACCAACATAGCCACTATGATATTTATGTTCATGGTGTTCATATCCTACTCATGCTAGTATCCAATGTTACTTATGCATAATGCATGTTCATGACTGTTGTTGCTCTCTAGCTGGCCGCTTCTCAACCTATTTGCTAGCCTTCGCCTATACCAAGTGGGAATTATGCTCGTACATCAAAAAGCTAAAACCCAAGTTATTCCAGATGAGTCCACCATACCTACCTATATGCGGTATTACCCTGCCGTCCTAAGTAAATTTCCATGTGCCACCTCTAAAAACTTCAAGTAATTATCCTTTTTGTGTGCCTGGTGTCACAGCCCTAGAAATCCTCTTGTAATTAGTGGCATTGCATCCATGCATCATTTTCATTTTCATTTAAACTTGAAATGGGGATGCTTAAACCCTAGCACCAAAAGAATTCAACTAGGGTCAAAATAGAATCTTTTTCATTGAACTCAAAATGCCCTCTAAAAATGTACAACATTCCTGGTTTGAGGTGGAAGCATCTACCAAAAATGGTTTATATTTTTGCAGGACATATTGGGCTCTGAAATAAATCATACTCTATTTGCATTTGGGCATTTAAATGCTATACAATATTTTAAATGCTCAAATAATCATAAACTAAAATGTTTTTGTTGTTGGTTATATTGCAAAGAGTGGCATTGAGCAGTTTCATGATTTCTGGATCTGTTGAAGTATTTTTAATAAAGCCCTGAAGTTACAGAATAATAGAAAAACAAAAACAATTAGAAGAGAGGGAGAGAAGGACTTACCTGACGCCAGCAACCGGCCCAGCTCCTGTGCTGGCCCACCTGTGGCCCAGCCCACCACCAGCCTCCCTGTCGTCTTCCTCCCTGCCAGGAGGACAGGCGTGTGGCCGGCGCGCGAAGCCATGCGCCGCGCCACCTCCTGCTTCCCACCGCTTCCTCGACGCGGTTGTGAATGCCACAACACCCCCGGACCCTCTGCACCTCTCCCCTCTCTCGCTGGACCTCCTCCCCTCCTCTGGCTCTCTCCCTCGCACCACCCGGATGCGCCCGCCGCCGCCGACGTGCACCACCGTGGCCACCGCCTCCCCGTCGCTTCCCTGACTGGCTCAAGAGCTCCGCCTCGTCGCCCTCATCCTCTCAGCCGAGCCACGCGGCACCGGACGCCCCCGAACATTGTCACCGCGGTCGTCTTCTACCTCGGGCAACCGAGATCGCCGGCGCCCATCCGTCGTCCACGGTGCCTCCCCGAGCCTGCTGATCCCTCCATTGGAATCCATGTGAGCTCCGCCGCCTTTCCTCCTTCTCCCCGTGCTCTATTTCCCTCTCTAGCCGCCGTTCCCATCGAGCCTGAGAGCTCGGCTCTGCCGGCCATGTCGCCGCCGTGGCCACTGTCACTTAGAGCTGCAACCGAGCACATAACCATGCTCAGCGCAACGCCAGAAGCCCAAAACCCCCTCCAGCTGCTCCTGCCGTGCTTTGCAACACCTAAACCGCCGAGACCCGAACTCCGGCCGCCGCATTCGTGCTCGCCGCCATCGACTCAGACCACCCCAGCTCCTCCCGCTTGGCCTACCAGATGCGCGCGAGCCCCAGCAACGCGTAGGACCAAACCGCGGTCGATTTGGTCGACCGTGGGCAAATTCCGACCCCCTCCGCCATCTCGGGCTGCACCGGCGACGAGCCGTGGACCAAGTCCGGCGGGTTTGACCCTGCTTGACCGGGGTTTGACTTCCCCCCTGACCCACTGACATGTGGGCCACCCTTGTTAGCACTAATTAACCTAGATTAATGCTTAACCTAACACTAACTAACTCTGTTATGTTAGTTATGACACTGACACGCGGGACCCATTGTCAGGTTTGACCTGGACCGCGCTTTGTTGACCCGACATCACGGTGGACGCATTCTCGACGCGAGAATTGTTTCTGGATTTAAAATAATTCAGGAAATTCCAGAAAATGATCCAAACTTCTAAAATTCATAGAAATTCAACCTTAACTCCAAATTAAATAATTTATATATGAAAAATGATCAGAAAAAACCAATCTATCCATCTGTATCATTTTCATGCATGTTAGAACAACTTATAGCTGCTGTTTAGCACAAGTCATATAAATGGCATTTAAACCTTCACATATGGAGTTTGATTTTGAATCTTGGATTCAAACCAACTCCATTTAACCCGCTGCTAGTTGCATTAGTTCAAACCACATCATATTGCCATGTCATGATCATGCATCATATTGTGCATTGCATTGATTGTGTTATTCCTTGTTTGTCGGTGTTTGTCCCCTCTCGATAGACGTGACTCCGACGATGAGATCGATGACACCAATGAAGAACTATATTATCTTCAGAAGTGTCAGGCAAGCAAAACCCCCTTGTTCATTCCGATACAATCATACTCTCTGCTCTTGCTCTCTTTTACTGCATTAGGACAACAACGACTCATCTGTTACTTGCTGCGGTAGCTGAACCCCTTTATGCTTTGCATGACCTTTCATTCCACAGTAAATAGATGAAACCCACTAGCATGAGTAGGAGTTGTTTGAGCCCTGTTGTGCCTACTCATTCATGCTTGTTTGTCATGCCTGCTACTGCTTAGAGTTGAGTCAGGTCTGATTCATCGAGGATGAATTAGAGGTGTGTGAACATGTCCTACTATTGAGAGCTAAGTGTGTGAACACGATTTGGTAAAGGTAGCGGTGAGAGGCCATGTAGGAGTACATGGTGGGTTATCTCACTGAAACCGTCCTCTGGAACTGAGTTCTGTGTTTGTGATCCATGATTCAGCTACTACCATGCATTGGGCCCGAAACCAATGGACCCTCTCGTCTTCTTAATCACCCTTGTCCTCTGTCCAGGAGTTGCAAGTAGTTTCTGGTGTTTGTAGTATGTTGGAGGCCGTGTGCAGCGCTGACCGGAGGGGTGGGCACGTGGTCGGGTATACCGGGCGCCCGTTTGGTGTCACGGAACCCTATACACATCGTTCGGGGCCGTATGTGGAAACCTCGGCCGGACTCCCTGCGGATGGAACCTGAATAGGCGATAAACCTGGACTAGAGACTTGAGTGTTTAGGTAGGTCGTGGCCGACACCCTAGTTGGGCTTCCGCTTGAAGGTTGCCGAGTACATGTCGTGTAAACGGCGGTAAGTGGTGAGAGCGTGTGTGAAGAAGTACACCCCTACAGGGTTAACATCATCTATTCAAATAGCCGTGTCCGCGGTAAAGGACTTCTGGGTTGCCTGTACAGTTCATAGACAAGTGAAAGTGCATACTCTAAAATACGCAAGATAATCGTGAGTGCTATGGATGGCGTTCTCGTAGGGACACGGGAGCAGATCCCTAGTGGTGTATTGATATTGTGAATATGTGGACTCGTGTGCGCCACCTCAAAAGAGTTACTTGCAGTCGTAGTTTAGGATAGCCACTGAGTCAAAGCTGGCTTTCTGCAGTTAAACCCCACCATCCCCTTTGTTGATAATGATGCATATGTAGTTAGTTATGATGTAAGTCTTGCTGGGTACATTTGTACTCACGTTTGCCTATTTTATGTTTTTGCAGAGAGACTTCAGTCTCGCTAGTAGTTCCACGTGGACTTCGACGTTTAGGTGGTTACCTCAGCTACGATCTTGTGCCCTCAGCAGGATCTGGTAGATAGTCAGGCTTTTCAGCCTTTTTCATTTGTAGATGTCTGTACTCAGACATGATAAGCTTCCGCATGTGCTTGATCTATATGCTATGAATGTTGGATCTATATGCCCTTCTCAAATAAGCGCCAGAACCTGAGAGCACTGCTAGCATGCTGATGCATTGTGTGTAGCTAATATTGGGTGCATCATGACTGGATCTTTTCTCATGAATTACAATGTTTAGTCGCTTCTTAAACTTTGGAGGTGCTTTGCATTTATGTTTTTCGGTCCAGAAAGGGGTAGTGAGATACCACTATTGTCATATTGTATCATTGTTGTTTTAACAGCGTGTTGCTATTTGAGATATCTTATTATTGCTCGCTAGTTGATTATGTCGTTCATATGATTTAATATAATTTTTAACAGTTATTGTCGACATGGTTAGTTATAATCTTTGATGAAAACCTGGGTGTTGTTTAAGCTTATTTATGGAAACAAGAGCAAAAGAGTTCATAAAAGTTTTTCTTTTTCACTTTCAGTTTATCAACTTAATTGCTTGAGGACAAGCAAAGGTTTAAGCATGGGGTAGTTGATACATCGCCGTCGTATCTACTTTTCCTAAAGCTTTTCCTCTTGTTTTGGACTCTAATTTGCATGATTTGAATTAAATAACCCGGAATGGCATTGTTTTCAGCAAAACTACCATGTTGTTGTTTTTGTGCAGAAATAAATGTTCTCAGAATGGAACGAAACTTTGCGAGGATTTTTTATACAATGAAAGAGAATTTCTGGAGCCAAGAACCACTAGAGGGGGTACCTGGGTGGGCACAACCCACTAGGGCATGCCACCCCCTCCAGGCACGTCTCCTGTTCGTCATCACCAACCCTTCTCCATCGCAAATTCCATGATGCTCCCCACCGGGAGTGAGTAATTCCTTCGAAGGCTCGCTGGTCGGTGAGGAGTTGGATGAGATTCATCATGTAATTGAGTTAGTTTTGTTAGGGCTTGATCCCTAGCATCCATTATGTTCCGAGATTGATGTTGCTATGACTTTGCCATGCTTAATGCTTGTCACTTTGGGCCCGGGTGCCATGATTTTAGATCTAAACCATTTATGTTATCACCATTATATCCATGTTCTAGATCCAATATACAAGTTATAGTCACCTACTACCTATTATGATCCGGTAACCCCGGAGTGACAATAGTCGGGACCACTCTTGGTGATGACCGTAGTTTGAGGAGTTCACGTATTCACCGTGTGCTAATGCTTTCTTCCGGTCCTCTATTAAAAGGAGGCCTTAATAGCCCTTAGTTTCCAATAGGACCCCGCTGCCATGGGAGGGTAGGACAAAAGATGCCATGCAAGTTCTTTCCATAAGCACGTATGACTATTTAGAGAATACATGCCTACATTATATTTATGAACTGGAGCTAGTGTCGTATTGCCCCAGGTTATGACTATCTCATGATGAATATCATCCAACGAATTGTCAATCCAATGCCTACAATTTTCCTACATATTGATCTTGCTAAGTTACTATTGCTACTATCACTATTGCACTTGCTACAAAATCACTGTTATCGTTACTATTGTTGTTGCCACTACTATCAAAACTATCATACTACTTTGCTACTGATCACTTTGCTACAGATAATTAATCTCCAAGTGTGGTTGAATTGACAACTCAGCTGCTAATACTTGCAAATATTTTTTGCTCCCCTTGTGTCGAATCTATAAGTTTGGGTTGAATAATCTACCCTCGAAAACTATTGTGCACCCATATGCTTGTGGGTTATCAATAGGTACTTGATATGTCTTGACTTGGCGTAGATCTCCCAGGCAATGGCGCCAGAAATTATTCCTGCTACTTCCTGAGCTTGCATTGGATTTTTTGTTTAAGAGTAAAGGATGATGCAACAAAGTAGAGATAAGTATTTCTGTCAGTTAGAGAACCAAGGTATCAGTCTAGTAGGAGACAACGCACAAATCACCAATACCTGAACAAACAATCAAACAACTTGCACCCCACGCGATAAAGGGGTTGTCAATCCCTTCATGGTCACTTGTAAAAGTGAGATCTGATAGAGATAGATAAAACTAAACAAAAGATAAAGTAAATATTTTTGGGTTTTTTGGTTTATAGATCGAAAAGTAAAAGATTGCAAAATAGTAGATCGAAAACTTACATGTTGGAAAATATACCCGGGGGCCATAGGTTTCACTAGAGGCTTCTCTCAAGATAGAGAATAATACGGTGGGTAAAGAAATTACTGTCGAGCAATTGATAGAAAAGCGCAAAGTTATGACGATATCAGAGGCAATGATTATGAAATATAGGCATCACGTCCGTGTCAAGTAGACCGACTCCTGCCTGCATCTAGAGTATTAAATTCATGAAGAATAGAGTAACGCATTTTGTAAGATGACATGATGTAGAGGAATAAACTCAAGCAATATGACGTAAACCCCATCTATTTATCCTCGATGGCAACAATACAATATGTGCCTTGCTACCCCTACTCCCACTGCAAGAAATACCAGTCTAGTTGGCCAAACTAAACCGATAGTTCGAAGAGAATTACAAAGATATCATATCATGCATATAAGAATTCGGAGAAGATTCAAATAATATTCATAGATAAGCTGATCATAAATCCACAATTCATCGGATCTCGATGAACACACCACAAAAGAAGATTACATCGGATTGGTCTCCAAGAACATCGAGGAGAACATGGTATTGAGAATCAAAGAGAGAGAAGAAGCGATCTAGCTACTAGCTATGGACCCGTAGGTCTGTGGTAAACTACTCAGGCTTCATCGGAAGGGCAATAGAGTTGATGTAGAAGCCCTCTGTTATCGAATTCCCCTCCGACAGGATGTCGGAAAAGGACCCAAGATGGGATCTCATGGGAAGAGAAGGTTGTGGCGGTGGAGAAGTGTTTTCATGGATGCTTCTGGAGGTTTGGGAATATATGTGAATATATAGGACGAAGAATTAGGTGAGGGGGTGTTGGAGTAGGCCACAAGCCAGGGGGCGCACCCTCCCCCCTAGGGCGCGCCCCTATGGCTTGTTGTCTACTCCAAGGTCTTCTGACTTGGAGTCAAAGTCCGACAGGTGTCTTCTGGTCCAAGAAAAATCATCACAAAGGTTTTATTACATTTGGACTCCGTTTGGTATTCCTTTTCTGCAAAGCTCAAAAATAAGGAAAAAACAGAAACTGGCAGTAGGCTCTAGGTTAATAGGTTAGTCCCAAAAATAATATAAAATAGCATATTAAAGCATATAAAATATCCAAAACGGATAATATAATAGCATGGAACAATCAAGAATTATAGATATATTGGAGACCTATCACTACCACATTTGTTTATATACTTGCAAAATCTGTCATCTCTCTTCTTGTTTCAGGATGATATGCCTAATGACATGCACAAGTCTGTTGAAGGCTGTGAGACAAAGCCAACATATATTGCAGCAATGAAGGCACAACATCTTGAAGATAGCGAGACAACCCCAAAGTCACGTCTTGATGCAGTGTTCAAGTTACTCGAGGCTAGCAGTCACACAAGCTCACAGAATTCGCTTCCTGGATCAGTTTGACTTCTTCAGTCTCAACTTCAGGTAGAAAGGCATTCTGCAACTCAACTTCGACTTGAAGTCCAATCTCTAAGGAAGATCGCAGAGACCTCCAATGAGAACCTCATTGTTAAATAGCTACAACTAGAAGCTATGACCGCCATGATAGGCCGGTCGCACAGCCTTGCTCAGCTGCTTGCGCAGCAGCTCCCGCGCAAGGCTAACCTTTCTTGAATTATCTTGGAAGTGGTCTTGGTTCAGTATTATTTTGTTATGCTGCAATGGCGCCTAGTTTTTGTAGTCTTCTTCTTCATTGCGATTTATGATCACTGGTGGCGAACTTTGATGCCTAGTGGATGTAATATACCATAAATCCTTTTTTGTATAGTGTAGGTTTATTCTAAGTTACTATGTCGTACTTTCTTTGTTGTATAGAGTAGGTTTGTTCTTAATTACTAGTTACCGTATATGCCATCATTTGCTATCTAAAAAAAGGGCGAAAATCTGATGTAGGCGACCGGACCGAAACATTTGCCTCTAATGGGCCTGCATTTCAGAGGGCCACAATTGGGCCGGCCCGCAACTTTCTTGGGCCTGTGATGACCGGCCATTTGGGACCTTTATGGACACTGCACGCCAGGCCCATAACTTACATGGGCCTTCATTGGGCCCAACGTTTAGTTGGGCCTTTAGTGGATCTAACACTTAGTTGGGCCTTAGGTTGATCCAACCTTTAGTTACGGCCTAGAAGATACCATGGGCCTTTAGCAGGCCGAAATGCATGTTGGGCCTTAATTTTCAATGGTCGACCACGGGCCTTTAGCAGGCTGAAATGTACACCAGACAATTATTGGCCCAGTTATATGACGGGCCGTTAGCAGGCCGAAACATATCTCGGGCCTTGGTTGGCCCACTGATATCATGGACCTTTAAGAGGTTGCAAGCTTAGTAGTGGCATCAAAGGGCCGAATTATACGATAGGCCTTTAATAGGCCCAAAGTCAGGTTGGGTTGAAGTGTTGCCACTGTGATCACGAGCCGTTAGAGGGTTGGATGTCGCGTCGGACCAAATATGGCCCATGGGCAACACGGGACATTACCGAGCCGACAGACACACCGGGCTGAAATGGGCCCATGTCTACATCGGGCCTCTAACAGGCTGAAAACTCACTGGGCCGTAATTGGGCCCAAAGACTAAGCGAAAAATTAACGGGCCAGATCTAGCGATGGGCCGTAAATGGGCAATGTTTAAGCAGACCTTTAGTGGGCCAACCCACTAGTACTTGAGTAAATCATATGGGCCTTTGACTGGGTCGGCCTTTTTAACCTATATGGGCCTCTATTGGGCCATGCCACATGTCGACGTATCATAGGCACATCTCCTGCATTGGATGGATGACATCTGGCCCATCGCGGGGCCGACACGTGTTTCCTCCGGCCAATGAGAATTTTACACGTGGAAAATCGCCATTCGTCGTTGTTGTTAACGGGTTATCTGATCCAAAACCAAACCCGATAGCTTAACGGCGACCCATTATGGTGGATGCCACATGTCGGTTACCCTTGCCGAAAGCACTTTCATGATGCGTCATTTATCGTCATGGAAGTGGACACTTCTGTGATGATAATTTAAGTACTTTCATGGAACACTTGTACGACAGCACATGTATGACTATCTTGATTCTGCCATAAAATTGTCATGGATGTACATGCATGACAAAAAACGTGACCTCTCTGACATACATGTATCATCACGAAGTGTGTTTTTGTAGTGCCCTCTGGCACTCCACCCCCTGGACCACATCGACGATGATGAGCTATGCAGTAGGGAGTGCAAACACTTAGACGCATTGTCCCACATCCTGGCTACACACCCTGGGCCAGTCAGACGCCTTGCTATCAGTAAGTTTGGTTCCAACTGCAACGCCGAACCCAGGTTTCACGACTGGTTCCTATCCCCAACCATAGATCGGCTCGAGGAGCTTAGCTTTCATGCTGGACATCCGCACTCCGCCTCGCGCCTACGTTGTGCCGCGCTACATTCAGGCGGTGCCTTTTTTCACGAGATTGATGTCGTGCGTGCTGTTCATATCCCTAAACTAAAGCACCTCGAGCTCATGGGCCTCCACATCTTGAAGGAGGAACTGGAGCACCTGCATGGCGGCTATACAACACTCGAGTACCTTCGTTGTCTGGTTATGGATGGGTTCATTAGCCTCCACATCTCCTCGACGAATGTCCATATGATTTATGTGCATTGCTGGTGCCGCAACAAGCTATCACTTGAGGTGTTTCATGATATGCTCATGCACCTTTCCTCAAGAGATTGTATGTACTTGATAAAGTAGGACCAACGAAAATCAGGGTCATTCACGCACCGAAATTGATAGTGTTGGGCTATTCGTGTGTTGAATTCTCTGAGCTTGTTACTGGATCATTATCTGTAGCATTCCACATCAAAAATTCTGTTTTTATCATTTACCTACTCAAGGACAAGCAGGAATTAAGCTTGGGGATGCTTGATACGTCTCCAACGTATTTATAATTTTTTATTGTTCCATGCTATTTTATTATCCATCTTGGTGTTTTATATGCATTATTATGCTATATTATATCATTTTTTGGGACTAGCTTAGTAACCTAGTGCCCGGTGCCAGTTGTTTTTTTTTTCTTGTTTTTTTCTTTTACGAAAAATCAATACCAAATGGAGTCCAAATGGAATGACACTTTTTGATGATTTTTCTTATACCAGAAGAACCCAGGACGCCTCGGGAGGAGGCCAGAAGAGCCATGAGTGGGCCACAAGCTTGGAGGCCGCGCCCTAGGGGGGGCGCCTCCCAAGCTTGGGCTCCCTCGTGGCTCCTCTAACCTTAATTCCAGCTCCATAAATACCCAAATATTTCCCGTATACCAGAGGACACGCCAAAAATACTTTTTCGCCGCTGCAGGTTTCTGTCCTCATGAAATCCCATCTGCAGACCTATTCCGGTACTCTGCCGGAGGGGGATTCGATCACGGAAGGCCTCTACATCAACCTTGCTGCCTTCCGATGATGTGTGATTAGTTTACCACAAACCTACAGGTCCATAGCTAGATGGTTTCTTCTCTCTCTTTGATCATTAATACAATGTTCTCCTCAATGTTCTTGGAGTTCTATTCGATGTAATCTTCTTTTGCGGTGCATTTGTTGAGATCCGATGTATTGTGGATTTATGATTAAATTATCTATGAATATTATTTTAGTATTCTCTGAACTCTTTTATGCATGATTAGCTTTGTATTTCTCTCCGATCTATTAATTTGATTTGGCCAACTAGGTTGATTTATCTTGCAATGGGAGAGGTGCTTTATTTTGGGTTCAATCTTCAGGTGTCCTCACCCAGTGACAAAAGGGGTAGCAAGGCACGTATTTGTATTGTTACCATTAAGGATAAAAAGATGGGGTTTATACCATATTGATTGGATCTATCCCTTTACATAATGTCATCTTGCTTAAGGCGTTACTCCGCTCTTGTTAACTTAATACACTAGATACATGTTGGATAGTGGTCGATGTGTGGAGTAATAGCAGTAGATGTAGGCAGGAGTCGGTCTACTTGTCACGGACGTGATGCCTATATTCATGATCATTGCCTTAGATATCGTCATAACTTTGCGCTTTATTATCAGTTGCTCAACAGTAATTTGTTTACCCACCGTATGTGTTCTTTTAAGAGAGAGACCTCTAGTGAAAACTATCACTACAAAAAAAGACACATCCGTGACATTTTGGGCCGAACGATTTTTTTTCTGTCATACATATGACACTTCTAGGACGATAATTGTGACAAAACCCGGTATCATCATAGATGTGGTGGGCTCCTACTTCTATGACAAAAAATCATGACAGAAAATGGGCTTTTCATCCTGAGCGGGCTGGAGACGCTGCTGCATGACATTCTTTGGGCCATCCATGACGGAAAAAATCATGGTAGAAGCGAGGGGGAGGAAAATTTCGGGGAGTTGCCGGTTACGGTTGGAGATCAGGGGCCGAGCGATGCGCGTTTCTCTCGTACACGTAAACGCGTGTGTGCGAGGCGTAGGCTCTAACTGAACCCGAGCGAGGCGTTGGGCTCTAACTGAACCCGAGCGATTGCACTATAGGCTACACGTTACTGAACCCGAGCGATCGATCGATGGCTGTTAACTGAACCCGATCGAGCGATTCCTTTGCTACTGCTGCTAACTAAAGACGGTCGATTAGATGAACAGTGAGCGTTGCGGGGGGGTTTGGATGAATAGTGAGCGGTGGCGTTGCCTCTGGATGAACAGGACCCCGTGGTGTGGAGGGCTGGATGAACAGTAGACGGTGGAGGGGTGCCCGTGGAGGGGTGGTTGAACAGTAGCCGGTGGAGTAGCGCGCGGTGGAGGCTGGATGAACAGGAGCCCATGGAGGCTGGAGGAGGTCGACGGTAGCCCGTGGAGGCTGGAGGAGGTTGACGGTAGCCCGTGGAGGCTGGAGGAGGTCGACAGTAGCCCGTGGATGGCTGGAGGAGGTCGACGATGGAGATGAATAGTATCCCGTGGAGTCCCGTTTTGCAGTACGCCACACCCCACCCGATGAATAGGACCCCTGTTTCGACTGTAGGAGGTCCGTTTCGTCCGTTTTGGGGTACGCCACACCCCTCCCGATGAACAGGACCTCCGTTTCGACCGTAGGAGGTCCGTTTCGTCCGTTTTGTGGTACTCCACACCCCTCCCAATCAACAGGACCCCCGTTCCGACTGTAGGAGGTCCATTTCCTCCGTTTTGCGGTACGCCACACCCCTCTCGATCAACAGGACCCCGTTCCGGACGTAAGAGGTCTTTTTCCTCCGTTGTGCGGTACGCCAGGCCTCATTTCCATCGCATGTTCCGTCCAAGCCCTCCCGATGAACACGACCACGCATTCCGTTCCGACCCAGCCGGTTGGCTCCCATGCGTTCCGTTGCCTCCCGATGAGCACGATGCATTCCGTTGCCTCCCGATGAACACGACGACGACGATGTTGTTTCTCCGTTCCGACCCAGCCATGTACACGAGGCCTGGCCATATGTACACATACGTGGCCATATTTTCTTTCTTGCACCCTGGCCGATGTACGTACGTGTACATGCTACGTGCGCGCCTCTACTACGACACGTACGCGCCTCTACTACGACACGTGCGCGCCTCTACATCGACCAGTATATATGTACATACACGTTCACGACCAGAATGACAACTCTACATACGCTTCGACCAGGTGGGTCCCGACTGTCAGGCACTTTCTTGCCTGCGAAGATGTAGCTGGTGGGTCCCAGCAGTCAGGGGGCGAATCGTTTTGGGTTTTTTTTTGCCCGGATGCACTTCCTTGCGTGCGAAGATGTAGCTAGTGGGTCCCAGCAGTCAGGGGGCCAAATCATTTTTTTGCTCGGACGCACTTCCTAGCGTGCGAAGGTGTAGTTGGTGGGTCCCAGTAGTCAGGGGGGCGAATCGTTTTTTTTTGCCCGGACGCACTTCCTTGTGTGCGAAGATGTAGCTGGTGGGTCCCAGCAGTCAGGGGGAAACATTTTTTTCGCGAAATACGGTGGCCCGTCCGGTGGGTCCCCGCTATCAGGTGGAGGAATAATTATTTTCCGCGTAATAAGGACGAACTTCCTTGATGCGGCCGTGGACCCAGCTGTCAGCCTCTCCAGTAAAGTCCACGTCCGATGGAAATCGTTCCTTGACCACGTTGACCATGCCGCGCTGAGAGCACCAGGGCGGTGGACGACGGCGAGGCCTAGGGAGGGGACGGCGTGGAGCCGGGGAAGACGCGGTAGTGGAAGCCTGCACGGAGAGGAGTACGAGGGTTCACTGGTTCGGCTGCGGTGTGAGGCTGCCGTCACTGCAGGGCCTGGCCAGAGGTAGGAATAGTAGGGGGCGGTGAGGCCTCCACGGCAGCACATCCGGCCACGGGAGGCAGGAGCATGCGGCACGACCGGTGCTGCTTTGGGAAGCTGGAGCAAGAAGACCAGAGGTTGAAGAAGCACTACGGCCGTTGGATGGACATCGTACGGTCACTCGAGCTAGAAGCGTTTATATTGACTAAGTTGACAAAGCCCTCCGTCCCCGTCAACTTAGTAGGCCCACAAGTCAACCTCCCACCAAGGTGGGTCCCAGCTAGCAGGGGGTATTCATTTTTTTGTGCGTAATAAGGAGGCACTTCCGGTGGGTCCGAGCTGACAGCAGGGGGAACGTTTTTTTTCACGAAATACGGTGGCCCATCGGGTGGGTCCCAGCAGTCAGGGGCAAATGTTTTTTTCGCGAAATACTGGTGGCCCGTCCGGTGGGTCCCTGCTGTGAGGTGGAGGAATAATTATTTTCCGCGTAATAAGGAGGCACTTCCTTGCGGCTGCGGTGGACCCAATTGTCGGCCTCTCCACGTCTGAGATTCTTCCGATGGAATTGATCGTTGACCACATTGACCACGCCGCGCCGAGAGCACCACGGCGGTGGACGACGGCGAGGCCTAGGAAGGGACGACGGATCCGGGGAACGCGGCGGTGGATGCCCACGGAGAGGAGTACGAGGTTCATTGGTTCGGCGCTTGGCGTGCCGCCGCTTGAATAACGGGGGTGTGGGTGAGTGGAGTGGAGGGATGGCCTGGCCAGCGGTGGGAGTAGTATTGGGGCGGTGAGGCCTCCGCGGCAGCACAACCGACCACGGAAGGCAGGAGCAGGCGGCACGACCGGCGCTGCTTTGGGCGGCTGGAGCAAAAAGACCTTAGGTTGAAGAAGCACTACGGCCGTTGGATTGACATCGTACGGTCAGTCGAGCTAGAATCGTGCATATTGACTAAGTTGACAAAGCCCTTTGTCCCCGTCAACTTAGTAGGCCCACTATACTGGGTCCCAGCTAGCAGGGGGTATTCATTTTTTTGTGCGTAATAAGGAGGCACTTCCTTGCGTGCGAAGATATAGCTGGTGGGTCCGAGCTGTCAGCGGTGGTAACGTTTTTTTCATGAAATACAGAGGCCCTTTCGGTGGGTCCCAGATGTCAAGTGGAGGAATCATTATTTTGTGCGTAATAAGGAGGCATTTCCTTGCGTGCGGCCATGGACCCAGATGTCGGCCTCTCCACGTATAGTCCACTTCAGATGCATGTCGGTCATTGACCACATTGACCAGGCCGCGCCGAGAGCACCAGGGCGGTGGAAGACGACGAGGCCTAGGAAGGGAACGACACGGAGGCAGGGAAGACTCGGCAGTTGTTTCCCACGCGGAGGGGAGTACGACTGTAGGAGGGTTTACTGGTTCGTCTGCCGTCGCCGGAGAATAACAGCAGGTGTGGGACTGTGGGTGAGTAGAGGGATGGCTACGCCAGCAATGGGAGTACGGTGGGGTGGTGAGGCCTGCGCGGCAGCACATCCGGCCGCGGGGAGGAGCGAGCAGGCAATCCCGCCGGTGCTTGTTTGAGCGGCTGGAGCAGGAAGAGCAGAGATTGAAGAAGCACGACGGCCGTTGGATGGACATCCAACAGTATACAGGCCATCTGTGGAAAGCCTCAAATCTGTGGAAAACTGCATACGGCCCATCTTCCATTATTTCAAATAATTTACGGCCCATTTGCTAATTCTTACGGGTTTTTTTGGAGCCCATATGCTTTTTGTTAGCATTACAGCCCATATTGTGGCCACAGTTAAAAAATTATACAAAATTTTGCATATGTCGGTGCGGTCTGAACTGTTTTTAATCCCAAAATTTCAAGTCACATTCAGACTGGTTTTAAAAATAAATGTATATCAATATAAAATCCAATAAATTGACTACATTGACAATGGCATGGGACCCAGATGTCAGAAATCCACTAGGAGGAGCCATTTTTTATTGGCTTGAAATAAGGAGGCACTTGCTTGCGTACTGCCATACCTTGGCGGGTCCCTGCTGTCATCCTCTCCACATACAATCATCTCCTGATTGTGTACGCGTCAACTTGCTAGGCCCACAATTCAGCCTCTAAACCCGTGGAGGACAAATA
Organism: Aegilops speltoides; assembly: GCA_021437245.1. Classification (NCBI taxonomy): domain Eukaryota; kingdom Viridiplantae; phylum Streptophyta; class Magnoliopsida; order Poales; family Poaceae; genus Aegilops; species Aegilops speltoides. The sequence continues at coordinate 273,129,920 of CM038143.1, read as the reverse complement.
CAACCCATTTAAAAAAATAACAGCCCATTCCATACGTTCAAACGGAAAGTTCAACATTTGAGCAAAGTAATGTGTCCGATCCACATATAGCGTCATTGAACTTCCACGTTGACAACCATCATAGCCAAGTTAACTATCTACTACCACTAATACTCTAGTAGCGTACAAGTACTAACTTACTTTAGCTAACTAGACAATGCCGGCCGCCATCGTGGTACACGCTAAGCGCCGCACCGGCGTCTGCGCCCACCCGGACTTGCTGCCGAGGTGCGATAGGGCGCGTTTGCTGCGTTGGCCCTTTCCATGCCGGGCGTGGTCCACCGGCCGGCTTCAAGCGGAAACCCACTTGACGAGCTGGTAGTAAAATCGGCGCCGCAAACGCTGCGTGCGTGCTCGACAGCCTGAGGGCTATTTGTCGGGTGCCGGCCTCCACGTAGTCGGCCCAGTTGCGGGCGCTCTGCTCGCGACTCAGAGCATCGGTGCACTGCTGCTCCATGTCCCGCTGGCGGCGCAAATCGGTGATACGCTGCTCCTCCGCCAAGTGGTCGCGCTCCAACAACTCCTGCTCCTCCGCCAAGCGGTCATGCTACAACAACTCCTCGATCTGCGCATTGCCATCTAAAGACAGATAGAATGCATCCTACCTCCGTCTGCCTTCCGGTGAAAAACCAAACACTAGTTTCGGCGGTGACCGCCTCCGGCGTCGCCTACAGCGGACGGGAGGGGGCATGGCGGACGTGGCGAGCAACGTCGGGCCAGTGGGGGCTTATGAGGATATGGCGAGTTGGGTCACGGTGGCACCGGAGAAGGCCGGGAAACAGTACTTATAGGGGGAAGGTAGCGCGACTGTGGGGACCCCGACTCATAAGTCGTGATCACCGAATGCACGTGTACAGTGATCCCAGAGATCAATTCTCACTGAACACACAGAAGCTGAATAACAAGAGTCTTCATCCTTACATACCGTATTACACAAGTAGGACCATTATGGTCAAGTCTTGAGTACAACATCGCAGCGGAAATCTTCGTCGATAACTTGGACCCATGCCATCTGCCTTAACCCTACAGGCATTCTGACTGGGAAGCGTCCTAGCTCGCATGTTTGTCACTGAAGAGTTCTTCATCACATCTTGTTCTTTCATGCCTGGTCAATAAAATAACCAGTGGCAAGCCAATGATTACTTTGAATGTACTCGCAAGCAACCCATGTTTTGGTTCAAGATACAACAATCCATGATATAGGTAAATTTTTGCGAAAGCTAGTTTTGAGTGCAATGATATGTTCAACAACTTTGTAAGGCATGCATCAAGAGAATTCAAGTAACCATGAGGACAGGTTGCAGATATCAACATAAATAGAGTGGGCACCAACCCATCTAACATAAATAGAGTGGGCACCAACCCATCTCAATCATGTCAAGTCCCTTGACTTGACCCAAGTCATTTTATCAACACACACGCTTGGTTTGTAAACAAGTGGACGTAGCCCAAGAGCGGTTACCCAACTGTCCTTGACCGTGGACACGGCTATTCAATAGTTTTACACTCGCAGAGGTTGCACTCGCACTCCACAAGATCCGGGAACTTCCGTGTCATCCACGACCCGCGATACCTCAAGTACCCGGGGTAAGCACCCGATCACCACCTTTCCCTAGACGATACTAACATGGAGTCCACTCGATTGGCAGTAACCCCCGTGGCCAACATTTCACATAACACTTTCTTGGAGCCTCGCTCCCATACTTATCACATACCACTGGCACGGGGTACCAACGGTGTGTCCGGTGCCCTGTGAAAACAGTCATGGCCGCCCTACCTGGCACGACCCCGTCCCAAGAGAGAGCACCAACTCTCCCCCGTCACTAGTAATGCGGGCTCCAAGCTAGTATCGGTGCCCTTTCCCATATAAGGGTAGAGTGGTTGCGCATGTAAGGTTGGAATAATGGTCGCAACTTCGACCAATCCGTTTTTGAAAACAACACACACACTTGCCTCGGTACACCACTTCGTCATCAAGTGGTTACCCATCTCATCATCTCCCTCGGGCATAAGTGGCACCCGACGGGGTTTTCGAAAAGACTTTTGAAATCACTTCGCCCCATCACCATGCATATCCCGTCCCTTTTGCGTAGCAACTACTTTAGCATCCTATCTACTCCCACCGGCATAGCGCTCATAAGAAGGTAGGGCCATGCACAATGCAAGTATCAACGAGGAAGTAACAGAGGCAACCAACCTACGTGGTTCACCATCTCACCACGATTCCGATGCAACAATAATAAAGAGCTATATATGACATGCATAAAAAGGGTTTCATAGACATGGTCAAAGGGCTGCTTGCCTGTTTTAACAAAGTCTTCGAGGTCTTCAAATATCTCTGGTCCATCTCCGAGCATTTCGTCTACTTCGTCAACTATCGCCGAAAGCAACCATAATAAGCAACACAACAAGGCAGAAAATAAAAGTGCTCTAAAAATGTGAAGTTGACTTTTATTGGATACCTCTGGTCATATGAGGGATGACCAAAGTGGTTTCATTGGTACTTGATCAATGGACATCTCTGAACATTTCAATATGATGGAGTCAAGGGATTTTTGGGTTTGCAAGAAGTGTGCAGAAATATATTTTTGAAAAATGAGAAAAGGCCCCATTTAACAAAGGATGATTTTAGAAGCATCTAGGAATTGGTTTCACTGGATTTGGAGTTCAAATGAATTTCCTATGATTTTGCAAAGTTGATAAATATGAAGAAATGGCTCAATAATTTATGTGGTACAGAAAGTATTAATAAAAATGTTCATAAACTAAATTATGAACTTAGAAACATCTAGGATTTTGAATCATGGGATTTGGATCAAGAATGGGCTCTCTGTGATTTTCTAAAGTTCATCACAAAAATAGGAAAATGGGGATTTGATAAATATTTGTGAAGGAAATGATTCTGGAAAAATGTGCAAATAGCACCATGTGATAGGGAATGATTTTATAAACTACTAGAAATTTGAATCATTGGATTTGGAGCCCATTTGAATTGTTTATGGATTTTATAAGTTTTACAGGAAAAGAAAAAGGAAAGGGAAAGGGTTTTACCCTTATCCAGCGCTCTGGGCGCAGTTTAGCAGTGGGCCGCCCAGCAGCTCAGCAGCATGCGGGAAAGCGCCACGTCGAAGGCGCCAAGTCAGAGTACGCCTTCGCTGCGGGGACGCGGGAGACAGCGAACCCGCCTCCACTTAAACCGCGGGGCCGGCCGGGTGGGTCGCTGACCTGCGGGCCTGTCGGGTTCATCCCCCTCCTCCTGCTCGAACAGAGCAGATGTAAGGGTGACCCCCGTCGGCGATTGCCGGGGTTACAGGGCGTCCTCGGCGTCGCTCTACCCACCGGCGCACTCAGGAGGCGATGCCGCGCCCATCCATGGGTGGCACGACCGTCGAGGAGCTCAGGGTCGAGCACGGCGTTGGCCGCGGCAGAGGACGTCGGCGGCGGCGGTTACGGTGCTATGGCCACCGATAGGGGTAGATGGAGTGCGGGGGCGCTTCGTGGGGGTGGTGGAGATGTAAGGAGGCCCCACTAAGGAGAGGAAGAGGTCGGTGTGCGGTGTATTTTGGCTGAGGCGGGCGGCGGCACTCCGGCCATTGCGGTGGAGGGAAGGCGAGAGAGGGAGAGGGGGCTGTCCGATGAGCATCCTGGGAGGGAGAGGAGATGACCAGAGGGTGTTTGATAATGGTTTGGGCAAGAAGATGACTTCCATTTGTCATGAGGCTCCACAGGGTGAAATGGCACACATAATTAGGGCCTTCCACCCATTTTGAGCTCATTTGGGCAAAGTTGCCAATGCAACATTTGTAAACCCTAGAAATCAGCAGAAATGGACTTTTCAAGATTTAGCCATGCAAATCTATTCTCCTTGATGCACCACTTGGTGTAGTGTCATCATTTGGGGTTCTGAACATGCCCACAAAAGTTGAGATCAAAAGAAGAAAGTTGCCAATGTAGAGATGTTCAAATTTGGTTCTGGATAGGAAGGGTTTTGGGGCACTTTGATCAAGTTAACTTGTTCTCCAACTTGTGCCATTTGGTCTAGATGAATTATTAGACCATTTGAGAATGTGCACAAGTTTGAGAGCATTTGGACATGTTTGGCAATGTAAAGTTGCTCAAACTTCAAAATGGACAGAAATTGTTTTGAGAGGATTTGGTGATGTTATCTTGTTCTCCAAGTCATGAGACTTGGCAAGATCATCTAATATGTCATATGTGACATGATAGGATTTTCTTGGAATTTTTGGAGAATATTTCCTTTGTAAATTTTCAAAAGCTTGAAATATCCAGAGAAGGTTTTTGAGGTATTTGACCAATATTTTGAACATGACCATGTGTTTAAACTCTTATATATGGACTATATATGTCCACTGAGTTTCCCTAATTTTTGTCAAATATTTTTGAAACAATAAAATAATTTTTCCCTATTAAAGACCATTTCTGGCCTTAAGGAAAAGCTTTTAAATAAAATAGGAAAATAACTTTTAAAATTATATTTTTGTGGTTTCTGGGTATCCTATATCTAATAGGAGTCAAATATATTTTTATAAAGATTTTTACTGCCCTTAATTAAGTACTTGCAGTGCAAATCTCAATTCAGGGGTTTTTGGAAAACTAGTTTTTGAAAATACTTTTTGGCCAAATTATTTTTGTAAGAAAATACTATATTGCTTTGTACACATGGCATGATCATTGGGAAAAGGTTTTGGATCAAGGAGATGAAGTATAGGAGTTGGAGGATTTATTTTACTTTTAGAGCACTTGCAAACAGCAGTCAAAAATCAAATCAAGCAAGGACCAAAACACACAAAAGTTTTTGTCAAACCATATTTTATCATGATATATCAGCTTAAGTGTTGTGCCATGAAAACCAGGGTGTGACAGCGACGGTCATCGGAATTCAATGCATAATGGCTTTGCGTGCCAGCTTGCCGTGGAAAACTAGGGAAACTGAAATTATGACTGTGTCGTCCCGTCCCGTCTGGGTCGCACGCCGGTATGGCGGTCAAACGAGTGCCCTCGAATCATCTCCCTCCTTGTCAATAATGATTCCACTGATTTAAAAAGCCTGCAACAATTAAAGCGTATCTTTTTCGCATCAGTTAGCTGCCTTAATTACGGCCGGCTGGATGCACGCACTAAGAATCGCTCGCAAGCAGTACGCGAAGCAGCATGCAACGAGTCGCAGCCGAGGGCACGCATGCAGCCACTTAAATCACTGGAATTAATTAGGCTTAAACTTCTGCATGCCGTTAATTATTGTCATGCCTTGGTCTTGCTGCTTTGCTCACGGGACTAATAAACCCGGACGGAGGGAGTAACCTGGTTGGTGAGAGGTTTGAATTAAGCCCTGCAAACCGAAAAGGAGGTACTAGTAATGTTGGTTTTTTGTGTAGGATTATCCTATCCTTTCAGTACTGTAATGTCGGTGATTACGTGTCTTGTAACTGGATCTTTATGTTATGAATGAGAAATGTATTACCTCGCAAAAAAAGGAAAGGAGGTACTAGTACGTGCATGATCCGCTATTTATTCATGTAGGATCGACTAGGTCGTTTCTTGAATTGAGCCCTGCAAACCAGAAAGGAGGTAGTACGTGCGTGATCCGCTATTTATCCGTGTAGGATCGATAGTGTAGCTTGTAAGTTTCTTTAGAGGTAGGCATTTTTATCCGTGTAGGATCGATAGTGTAGCTTGTCAGTTTCTTCAGAGGTAGGCATTTTTATTCAAAAAAATGCCACTTCGCATCTTGCGTCGCAAATAAAACTGCCAGGAGCGCATTTTAGGCTAGCTAGTGATCGATCAGTAACTTGCAAACACTGAGACAGAAATAAGTAACTGTTAATGCATCTCAATGATTCACAGATCATATACAAATATGTAGCTCCAAAAGCAAAGATCTAGAAAAAACAACTGTTCTTCCTACAAACATGGATGCTTCTCTTGGCCAACATTCAAGATGGATCGATGATAAATTTGTTTGTGAAGTCTACAATTCCTCTTGCAAACGTAAGTGGTTTCACCAACAGCTGGAACCATGAGAATGAACCACACATGATGGAGGAACATCCACTACAATATGATTTGGTCTTCTCTCGATCACACCGCGAGACTATTTTTGGAATACAAACTTTAACTTAGGGAAAATGATGCCCATTGTATAATCAGACCAAAGCAATGAAGGACCTAGTGTTGGCCAGTAAATAGTACAGTACCACTTTTCTGCAGTCCATGAAGTGACTATCCAATCTTTGTGTCTATTTTCAAATGGCACTGCATGCAGTGACTATACTATTCTCTTGTGCAGTTCAACCAAAATTGCGGACACTTTGTTTGTTTGCCAAATAGCAACGGGCAGACATCTCTATCTGCACAAATATCAAGCAGCTAGTAAACATATACCACACCATGTTCGAAGTGGTGGAGGAGGTGAAATTGATACAACTGAAATTGAGCATCCAATCATTGAATCATGTCCTGCACCTCCAATGTAGGTCCACCCTGCCAATAAATTCACATGCAAACCACTAGTATTATTATCTAATGACAGTACAAAAAGAGTAGCAAGATAGTAGCAAACCATGTACCTTCGTAATGAACAGCTCATAGTGCCACCAATTGGATATTAAGGTTTGGAAAAAACATGCTCCTAATGTTGAACCAGTTGGACTTTTTGTACAGTTCCACTAAAATCAAGCATCCCTATTTGCATAGATATTGAAAGTGTGATTACTATAAAAGTGGCACTAGTTGAAGCATAGACTCACAAATATAAGCATTCCAATTTCTTAATGGGAAAAGTTAGCAAGAATGTTTCTAACCACCTGTTTGAAGGAATAAATAAAGCAACAGAGGCTGATGTCAGGAAGGCATACATAGTTTTTTCTAAAAAACTGAGCCATTCCTGACCTTTCCTCTTCTTTTAAGCAAATTTTGTCTAGTTCTACTAAAATAAAATGCCATCACCACCTTGACAATTCAGTGACACTGTACAAAAGGAAATGATTAACATTACATCATGATGTCGGGTATGTAGTCGACAGGCATTAGAGACAAACATACAGACCTCCACCGATAACATAATGAACATTAATTTTAACAAAGGTGTGACTAGCTTTACCGGGATAATTTGAGTGTACTCTACACCCTCTGTTCCTTAATATAAGATGTTTTCGCGGTTCAATTTAAAGTACCCAAACGTCTAGTATTTAGAAAAACAGGTAGTAGTTTTCTTGAGCACATATCTTGGAAAGCTTGCCGCACTTTATTTATGTCCATACGCTAATGCAACACCATTTGAATACTACAAATATACACTAATCCAAAGGGCTAGTGCAACAAGAGAGTAGTTAGTTTATTACAGGTACAAGACAATGGTTTTAGTGACAGATTTCAATAAACTCTAGCAATCGAAGGTTTCTATTAGAATTAACAATACAAAATGTAAAGGTAACAAGTTTCAAAGATTAGTATACTAGTTGTGCATGAGCATTAAACCAAATCTGTAAGTCTGAAGGTAACTAGCATTATTAACTAATGACAAGATAAAAAATTGCAAACCATGTACCTCCAAGGTAAATGTCATTTCAACTCGGGGGGACCTTAAAAATTGCTATCCCAATCTTGATAATCGATCAAACATAAAAACTTGATCGAACGAATCAAGAGAATAGCCGGAGGAGGAGGTGCCCACTCTTGACCTTTCCTCTTGTCTTCATAATTGTCTGTGCAGTTTAACGAAAATAAAATGACATCAGCGCCTTGGCATTTTGGTGGCACTATACAAAAAAATTAACTTATATCATGAAAGTAAGGTATGTAATCTATAAGCATTAACAGTGCAAAAATCTGAAGGTAGTAACAAGTTTCATCGTTGGTATACTAGCTGTGTAATAGCATTAGAATGCCTTAGCTGAAAAATCTTTAATACATCCACAATCAACAGCTAACCCTGAAATAAACCAGTGACAATATATGGCATTGCTTAAATTTATCGGTGGCATTAGACTGAGAGTGGCATTAGTTAAATGTGGCATCACTTTAGCAGTAGCATTGCTTGACTTGACTTCTGGCGTTATACTAACAAAGAAAAAGTGGCTATAAGAGCATGGGAGGCCCATTCGACAAGAGGAGCACCAGTACGATGTACCTCCACGGACGCAGAGTGGTGAGGTAGGTATGGTTGCCCAGAGCAAGAAATATCCAGGCAGCATATGTGGATTACGTCCCATTTTAGTTCTCTTTAGCCACCTTTTTCCTATGTGAGGACAACAAACCGATCGACCTGGCCATTCTCTATTGCGTTGTCATGCCTTTCTACCCTTCTTCAACTAAGAGACACGAGACTCATTCCTTAGCTACTGATTTTCCCCTTTTCAACCTAGATGCGGGTTCGATGCCTACTCTCTTGGACAAAGATCTCCTTCCTTTCCTTATTCAACCCGCATATGGATTAGTCTGCATGAAGTAGGGTTTCCTTTAATACTGCAAATTATGGTTTTCGTCTGCGTGGCCAGTAGAGCAGAGGATAGCAAATTGGGAAGATGGTGGAGTGGAAAAAGATCCACATGTAACGACGTGCCAGATGGGGCAATAGAACAAGGGTATGGTTCGAAAATAGGTAGCATACCTGAGGGTCGGCGGGAAGTGGCTTCGCTCGTGGTCGTTGTCCTCCGCACACACTACAGCAACGAGCTTGGGAACAGAGGCCATCCCGCACGGGCGCTAGGTCTGAGAGGACGGCCTTGTTGTCGGTGTGTGACCTCATTCGCCGATGACGAGTGCGTCAACGTTGCACGTCCTTTTCTTCCCCGGCGGATCTGTGACCACCGGTGAGGAGGGAGAGAGGGCCGTCTTTTTTAGATCTGGAGAGAGGGTGGTAGTGTGAGAAGCAAGTGGGCAGCCCTTGGCAAGAAAGCGTTGAAGCTCCAGCCTATATATCTTTTTTATACTACTAGTAATGGAGGTGGAGTAGTGGTAGAGTAGTTTATATTTTCTCTGCGTACAGTACCAGTTAGTCGTGCTTCAAAACTGAATGGCATGCCATTAAAAAAACAAAGGTCGATAACTAATGCGGCACCTCGGGCCAACGCAGCCAGATCGCATTTTGCACGAGAAATTACACACCATGTTTCGTTGACATGTGGTCCTGTTCCAACATATCAGTGAGACGACAGCGAGTAGTAGGAGTATTTCTGAACCGACGTGTAGGTCGGGGCGCCCTTCGTGAACTGTGGCAAACTGGCAACCGTCCATCGACTCTTCACCTTTCCCTCTCGATTTGGAACTGCTGTCGCACGCTCTTCCTCTCCCTCCTCCATTTACCTTCAGCCCTTCACCCTTTCTTATGCCATTGTTCGATCGTCTTCTCCATGGAGGGAACAGGACGGAAACAACCCCGTTATTCTTGCCCCGATCTGAAAGATGACGTGGTGGAGGAACTCATTGATCGGTGCGACGTCATCACCTCGGCTAGCGTGGCAGGTTCGTTCAAGCCCATTCTCGACTCAACTAATAACATCATTACAAGGAACCCAAGAGTAAGCGAGCGGTTTGATCTCCCCTATCTTCTTTGCCGTGACCCTGATGACTGGCGCCGTCATGACGGAGGCCTCGCCCTGTGCAAGTTGATGCCGCTTGATAATGATACGTATGATGTTAAGATGCCATCGCTTGAGGGCAAGGCTTCGGTAGGCGCAAATGGAGATTGGGTTGTTTACATTGGGTCCAACTGCAAGTGGGAATTTGTGAATGTGTACACTCTTGACTGGGTTCCACTTCCAAAAATCTCAGCAGACTGCCCAGAGGTTGAGCACACTGGTATTGTACGCATGTTCAAATACAATCATGGTGACTGTCTTCTACAGAAGATTGCAATTTCTCGAGTTCCCAACCGCTCTTGGAATTACAACAACTATGAAGTTGTTGCTATCTTCGACAAGCTTGTTGCCTTCCTTGCTGGTTTGACTTGATGGACATTGCTCAAAAATCAGTTTCTGTACACGGATGAGTACTGTGATGCAATTCAATACGAGGGCCTTGTGTTTGTTTCCACCACTCGTGGCACTGTTTTTGCATGGAATCATTGTTTCAGTATGTTTGTCTTCCACCGTAATTATAATTGTTTCATCCACATGCATGCGGGTTAGCAAGTTTCCCTTTACTATTTAACCTTCTTCTTGTGTTTCCAAGGTCCTGTGAACATTCCACCACCTATACTTGAAGATTTTTATAACCAAGGGGGAGATGACAATGGTGATGATCACGAGCATGAGGACGAGCAGCGCCCATATACTATTTGGCGCCTGGCAACTAATTCTGATGGATGACCTCTTCTCGTGTGTATACAGCCCACTGATGATGTTACTGCTAAGGAAGCAGGTGTAGTCTCCCATGGTCGCACTCTCCGGACCTATTCCAACACCCATTGCATGGTATTCGGGATGGATACTAGTGTGCTAGAGCCAACTCCTTCTCCCTGGTACAGAATTGATAGTCTTGGAGAAAACTCGCTCTTCCTTGGACAAAACTATCCAATGATGGTGAAAGGCGATCCAACTACTGTTGACACAGCGTTACTATCATTTATGAGAAGCAACTGTGTCTATACCTCAGACATTTGGGTGGTTCCCTACCCTGGTACTGATATAGTAGGCCGCTTCAGCCTAGATGATCAGTCCTGCGTTGGTCTCCAGATCAACAATGGAAGGCCCATCCCAGAGAATCACTTGTGGTTCAAAGCAAGTGTTTCCAACACCGAGGAATGGTTGAGTTGAAGTTCATTTCATTGCTTGTTATTTGGTGTGTGGTGAAAACTTTAGTATTTATAATGTATCCTCATTGTCGATGTGGGTTGATGACCTGTTGTATGTAATAAAATGATATGCCTGTGATAAACTTACTAAATTTATGAATGGCTTTCGAGTCGCTTCTGTGAGTGAGTTGTGCGACGAGGCAAATAAATATTTTCCGAATACATAATTCTACGTGCATTGCAACAGGTTATCGGATGAGGCCAATCAACAATAGTAGTACACTATTTGTACTAGTTTCACATGCTTCGCGCGTCGTGCGGGTGTTTTTACTGTAGCCATATTGTACGTAACCAGCACCTCGAATCCTTGATACTAGTAGTACTATATAGTACGTAGTAGGCGTAGGAGGGTGGCATGGGCCAGAACAAGCATTCACGTCTAGGAGTACGGCACACACCACCAGCACGACTTCCATCTGACACCATATTTCTTGGAGTTCGTGCTAGAGCAATCTCTTCAACCTCATCGTTTCTCTAACTCAGCCATCACACGACGGGCGAGGTGGGGGTTTGCCGATAGTCGGTTTCCTTAACTGCGGTCCCACTTCTAAGGCCAACTGCAACGCACGACCCCAAACGGACCTCCGTTTTGCACGAACTCCAATGATAATTTTGACTAGAAAAGCAAGACCAAAGAAAACAAGAACCACAAGAATACATTTTACTACTCCTGTAAGTTGGATTAGTGCCTTCTCGATGCATTCATTGTTGATCTACAGAGGCTCGATCTTGCGTGCTTCTTTCTTCCTCAAGTGTAAATAAGTAGACATTGCTTCCTCGCATCTAGTCTCATGTCTAGCCTCTATTCTAGTACTCCCTCCGGTCCATTTTTCTCTGCATCTAAGCAGCAACACGCATACCAAGTAGGAGTATCAACAAGTGCACTAATCTCATCTATAGCCTCTGTGCTAGCTAAAAGTGATAGAACATCTACTAAATTGCGCTCTATCAACATATGGATGTACTCTTCTTCCCAATACAAAAACTTGCATCCATTCTACTCCCTCCGTTGCACAATACATGCCTTCTATTTGTCAAAATATATATGTATCTAGACATGTCTTAGTATATAGGTACATCCATTTTTGGACAAATGGAAGTCAAGTATTTTGGAACGGAGGGAGTACACAATAAAAATTTAAAGTTAGCACAACTAGTCTAATCTGAGAGCACAACTGAAGATTTTGTCGGGTTCTTCCTCCTTTTGGCGACACATGGGACATCCAGCATCCAGGTCGTGTCATGAAAGAAAATAGAGTGGTAGTTGAAGCCACGAGATGTGCATCTTGGGTTAAACTGTAAATATAATCTTACTACTCTTGAGTAACTCCAAAAGTGGCCACCGAAGATCTTTCTTCGATTTGTTTTTCATCACCAGCACGTCGAGGTGAAAGATGTGCAGGTTCAGTGGGTCTGCTTGCATTTTCACAGACATGTGGGACCGCATGTGAGCAAACAGACAATGGGCTCCACGCGTCCGCTGGCTGGCTGAGAAGAGAGATAGAGGAGGGCTGCACACGGACTGCAGGAAATTTGTTCTACGTACCTCGATATAGGCTTGATATAGTGGGGTGGCATGGGCCATAACTAGCATTCACGTCTAGCAGTACGGCACATGCAACCCACATGAGTCCCATCTGACCCCAATTTTCTCGGAATCCGTGCTACAACCATCTCTTCTCCCTCCTGTTTTCTCAGCCATCGCGCGGTGGGCGGGGTGGGGGTTTGCCGATAGTCGATTAGATCAACTGTGGTCCCATTTGTAAGTGAAAATGCAACACCGCACGCATTCCCGCTTGAGCGGCCTGCCGGACAAACTGTGTGGGGGTGCGACGCGAACACGGCAGGCTTTTCCTTTTGAACTCGTAACTTGTAAAATTTGGTTCTGCTCCATGGCGCGATCGATAGATAGAAAATAATGATTTTGCCTAGAGTAATGAGAAGTTTGGTTCGCGCCGCTCATGCATGGAGTACGCATTGAAAATTATGAAGTTGATGCGAAAGGTAAGATAATTACTGTAGTATCATATACTACTACATGGATTTGATGAAAGATAAAAATACATACGGATCCATCAACGACATCCTCACACCCTAGTGCGCCGGTCACCAACCCACGGTGAGGAGCAGCGGCATGGCGGCAAGCTCAACGTGCTTCAACAAAGGCCGCCCAAGGTTGCCCGTGGTCCAAGAAGGTCAGCGTCCTATCGTCCTCCTCTTGCATGTAGTAGTCCTTGTGGATGATTTGCGCGTAGACGTGGGTGATTATGTCAATGGTGTCTTGCTGCGCCATGCTGCGCGGCGAGCGCGACCTCGAGGTGGACATTCTCCGGCGCGACGGCGGGCAGTCGCAGGGCCACCAGTGTGTCGAAGAGGCTGTTACCATAGTGGCCGTTGAGGGTGCCGGGCATCGCAGAGCCTGGGCACGTCGGCTGGAGGCTTACATCAAAGTCGTCCGCGAGCTTCTTGACAATGGTGAACTTGTCGAGGAAACCAACGAGGACCTCGTCGAACAAGGAGACGAAGCTGTCGTCCAAGCGGCCCCTCGCCCTGGCGGCCTCAAGCAATACTACCTGGAGACGTTCCTCGTTGCCAGGCCGCAAGCCGGCGTCGTGGACCATCTGGCACAGCCGGCTGATGCTCGCGCTCATCGCCTCCATGGGTCTAGCTTAGCTTCTAGTCAACTGATCTTGCGATTCGAGTGATCACTCTTGCCCTTGGTTAGCGTGCGTAGGTGCGTAGGATTTCGTACTACTCCTCGACCCTCTACTGCACCTACCTTTGGCTGTATGATAGGTGGGCCAGCCACCCCCTGGACCCACGTGTCATTCACCCAAAGGTAGTTGACGTAAGTCAATGAAGCTACATCCCTCGCGTTGGCAAAGATAGTCATCTCACCGACCTCTAGTTGGGGCCAAACGAGAGAAGTTTGATGTTTACTGGTTTATTGGTCCCCTTTGCATTTTGCTCCAAGTTTTGACCTTTGATTTAACTAATAAAATGTTAATGCATGTAAACAAAAATGTTCTATAAGTCACATTACGAAAACCAAATAATCCCAAAACACTTAGGCACGGTGCATTAACTCCCTCCTTATTTCGTGACATATCAACCAATGAGAGATGTGGGCCGTGCATGCTTTCAATGACTTGAGACTACCAAACATGACATGCAGTGTTTAGTTCATTGAATGTAATCCTATTAGTACTCTAGTTAGCAAAAAAACATTAAGTTCTCTCGTCGATAGGAATAAAACACCATGTATTTATTTACAGAGGGAGTAGTACATTTTTTGTGACATGCATTACTAGATATTGCTAGTCAAATACTAAAATCCAGATGGACGTGGTAGTACTGCTAAATCCAGACGGTGGTGCTACTAGTACTAGTATTAGTACTACCAATGTAGTAGTAGGAGTACTAGCACTGTACAACCCGTTGGTCAAATTATTACGTGCTCCTCCTCACAGTGAAGTGACAAGACCCTACGCCGAAGAAGACACCTGAGTATAGGCGCCGTGTTCGGCATACCATAGCCAACCTCACCATCTGCAGTCACTATCATCATGGCTGTAGAGCTAGCCTGCTTACAACTAGCCCCGTTCGACATAATTTCCCGTGCGTAGATGCCCGTGCATTGCACGGAACACCAAGATTGGGGGTGGACAGCTCGGGCAGCGGCCATCACGCCAGATTTTTCCACGGCATTCTAGATGTGGTGGGGAGGAGATAAGGCTGATTTGTGAGAGATAAGGAGTTGTTTGTAAATAGGGAACAAGTGCGGGCATCTTTTTGCAAAAATGGAGAAGCTTGGTTTGTATGCGTCAGATCTAGATCCGACGGCTATTGGTGAAAGATGGGAGGCACAACATCATCACCAACCCAGGACCTGATTGACTCGCAGGATTTTGAAAACGCAGGAATAGGACATGGCAATATTACAAGTTTCAAACTGATATTACAAATGTTAGGAGTAATGCTGCACCTAGGAAGAGGGAATTACTAGGAAGTTTACGTAAGAACTTTCGTTACTTTAGGTGGACGCAGAATTATCGTACAAACTAAAATCCACCGCCCTGACAAGTCACTAATGGGCAAATAAGTTTTCGAGTCTCTGGCCACTTGATGTTTCAAAAGCAAATTCAGCTTCTGCAGAGACTTTGTCATTTAGGCTTAGACACGTGCGGTGATCAACACGCCATTCATTGTTGCGCCAGGGAACGCCAAACCTCATTACCTTGAGCACACTTGCCTCCAGAACAAAGAACCTGGCCAATTTAATCTCAAATGTGCTGCCTCGGTAGTCGATCAAATCTATTTCTGTAAGATGGAGATCAACGCATACGATGAGATTGTTATAGTGCAGCACATTTTTCACTTTCGGGTCTTTTTTTATCTGCAAAAGAAGAGAACATATTAGAGCAGCTGGTTGCATAAGATTGTCGTGTCATCAAGAGGTACCAATATCATTCGCTCATACGATAGGGTTGGCTGGCTAGTGATATTCTCTCTCTCTCTCTCTCTCTCTCTCTCTCTCTCTCTCTCTTTCCTCTCATTTAACTAGGAGCACGTGAAGAGCTTGGGCATTTGTTGCCTACCACTATGTGGTCGATGCCATATTTCGCAAAAGTATGCCACATAATACGCATCGACGTCAAATCAAAAGATTTTGGCACCGCTCTCGCGATGTGAGAGAGTTGGCACCGCTGTGCACACAGACCCACATGTATAAACAAATCAATCAAACCAACTACACCAGCCTCTCACTCTCCCAAACAAGTGTTTTTTTATTGCCTCAGTCCTCTCTCTCTCCCACGCAGTGTTTTATCATTGTGTGAGTTAATTTTGCACCGGAGCAAAGTAGGTGATCCAGATTGGAGCACCAGGTGAGCAATGGAGGGGCATCGGTGCCAAATGCATCACAAGTGAATTTGGCACATGTTTTGGCCTGCATAGCCCACTTTTGTACTCCCTCCGTTCCAAAATTCTTGTCTTAAATTAAGACAAGAATTTTGGGACGGAGGGAATACTACCTCGTATTTAGTATAAAATTTTGACCATAGATTTACCTAAGAAAATGCCAATGCATGTCACTAAAAATTACACCATTTGAAATTATGGTCAAATATGAATCCAATGATATAGTTCTTAGTGACATGCATTAACATTTTGTCAGTTAAATCTATGGTCAAATTTTGGTACTACAAAATTGGAAGAGTAAACCAGGACGGAGGTAGTACTTGCTCTTAGGGTAACCATAGAGTTACTTTCCACTATGACTAGCCTAGGCTACTATAGTAGTACAGCATAAAAACGATGTAGGTGATCACATGAGAAAAAAATACTAAAAACATTCCTTTCGGTGCAGTGCGTAGATGCAGTTTTGAACACTACACTTGTCACCGTAATTTAGGAAAATTACTAAAAAAAATTGACCTACGTTGTGATTACCGTTACCTATAGGAAAGAAGTTTCACCTAGATGAGTAGCTTCTCCATGCATGAAAAGCATGTAAGGAATCCAACAACTTGATCCAGATTGGGGCCGATAGATTTTAGTGCTAAGATCTTCACTGTGCGCATGGACTGGTCAAGCTTGTGGGAATCATTTTCTGGAAGATGGTCATAAATACATCAAGAAGAAATTTAAAAATGTGAATTTCAAGAAGACGGAGAAGAAGATGAGTGTTGTACCTGAACGATTACGGATCCAATAAAGAGTTCAGAGAATTTGGCAGACGAGTACACCAATGCTCTCAATGTCGGCACATCAATGACCCTGATTTTTGTTGGACCTTCTAGATCCGATACAAGCAATCTCTCAAGGAAAGGCGCATTCTCAATGACCATAACGTGGAATAGCTGGAGTGATCTCTTCCCAATTGATGTCTTGTTGCGGGGCCAGCAAGACACATAAATCCATCGGACATTCGTCGAGGCGATGTGGAGGCTAATGAACCCGTGGATCTGCTCAAGACGAAGGTACTCGAGCGCAAAGATAGCATGGAGCATGTGCTCCATAGCCTTCTTCGAGATGACAACGTCAAAGAGGTCGAGCTGCTTGAGTTGAGGGAGAAGAAGGGCGGGCGCGACATTAATCTGGGGAAGATAGCAGGAGCTGAAGCTGGCGCGGCGCAGCGTTGGCGTGAGGCAGAGCGCGGACGGCGGCAGAGAGTGACATCGTCCAGCTCAAAGCTGAGGTCCTCGAGCTGATCTAGGGCGGGGGATAAGAACCACTCGTCAAACTTGGGTTGGACCTTGCAGTTGGTACTGAACATGCGGATGTCAAGGTGTCTGGCTGGCCCAGGGTGCGATGAAAGGATCTTGGAGACTGCGGCCATGCGTTCGCAATCCCCGTCGCAGAGGCAGCTGTCGACGGTGAGGTTGAGGGGGACGCAGTGCCATAGGGGGCGCCACTGCCGGGAGAGCAGGGCGGTCCGCACGGCAGATTTGGTGGGGAGGAGGCCGGTGATGACGAGTAGCATGTCGCCGGGGAGGTTGCTGATGAAGTCCAGGCTCGCTGGATGCGGTTTTGGCTTGAGCCGCCTCCGCTTGTTGGCTGCCTTGCCGTCCATCTCAACCAGCGGCGACGCCGGTGTACACGTGTGCTGGTGTGTGTTGTGTGCTGGGTGTGCGCGAAGTCGCCCTTCAGGCATGCCGCCCCAAAGGTGAATTGTGCGTGAGTGCGTCCTTCACGCGCAAGAAGTTTGTCCTCAATGCGCCCTCAATTTACTAGCATGCGGGGTGCTACCCCGAGTGGTTTCAACTTTGTTTACTTCAATGCATGTTAGATGGGCCTCTAGTTTACTTATTTTCACCCACTGCCACATGGGCCAGCACACCAAGATACAGAACACGAGCTGACAACGCAGCATGTGGATTCGTTGACCGGTCAACTAAACAATATACGGAGCTATACGCTGACACAATGAGCGTATAATCCGTCGGTATAGAGAGTTCGAGTGAGAGGGGAGGCCCGTGAGAGATAGCAGAGAGAGAAAGAGAGAAAGAGCTACTCCCTCCGTTCGATAATGTAGTTCCAACATTTTTCTAAGTCAAACTTTTGAAACTTTGACCAAGTTAATAAAGAAATTACTTATATCTACAATACCAAAGATAAATGATAGTATGAAGTAAGTGCATGTTGTGATGAATCTAATGATCGTTCCAGATGTAAATGTTTTTCTCCACATATACCTGGTCAAACTTTTCTGAGGTTTGACTTTTCAAAACATCCATATGCTTATGGACGTGACAGAGTCCCTAACGAGAGAGAGAGAGAGAGAGAGAGAGAGAGAAAAGTGTGTGTGCGTGTGTGAAAGAGACATGGACAACACACGATAAAAGTAGAGAAAAAGCGTGCGTGTCTTATGCAAACATATCACACATGCATCTTCGACAACGGAGGCAAGGTGAGGAGATAGTGTGTGGTTGTTTGGAACCGAGAGAGGAAGACCCCTAGCACGTGGCCAAGAGGGGTCTGACAAACAAGGGAGAGAGGTCGAGAGAGACGTACGAAGAAAATGCAGACATGGGGAGGAGAGGGTGTATGTTTGTCATAGAGAGATCCCCTGGAGATCGTGATGGGACTACATGGGTGGGAGATCGAGTGACAAGGTGTGTGCGCAATAGAAGATGCCCCGAGAGATATCGAGATAGACGTATGGATGGAAGGAGACAATATGTGTGTTCCTGATGGCTAGTAAGAGATAATTATACTTAGGAGGGGGGAAGTGCTTGCGCCAATGGCCCTGTTTGGATACTCTAACTCAGTTAGAGGTTAGAGTTAGATTCTAACCCTGAACTAACTCTAAGTAAAGAGGTGTTTGGATGGCAGGGTTAGATGGAGCGCGGATACGGCAAGGCACCTTCACGGGCGGTGTGAGAGGGAGGGAGGGAGAGGACAAGAAGCTTCGTGGAAGTGGGGAGGGATCTGCTGCGGGGAGAGCGAGAGAAAAAAGTGTTTATTAGTGTTCCCGAGAAGAACTAACCGAAATAAGCACCTCTTGGATGGGTTAGTTTTTTTGGATGGGTTAGATGCATCTAACCCAAACTAACCCTCATGTTTGGATCTTTTTGGGTTAGTTGACTCCAAACTAACCCAAACTAACTCTAACCCATGGATCCAAATAGAGCCTATGATGGAGTGAGGGATTATGGTACTTAGGGGGGTGCGTGTCCCATGAAGAGAGAACAAGGGCGGAGAGTATTGGATGGGTCTATATGTATAGCGCGAGCGAGACATGTGTATGTGTGAACTAGGGAGATATATGGCTAGTTTGGCTTGCGTCCTGAGCATCTTTTGTGTGGCCTGGGGTTGTGGCTGGATTTCATGCATGCCTGTTTGGTTGCTACCCTGTGAAAAAGTAAGCCCGCCTGGGCTGGGTTCCCTTGCACTTTAATTAGCGTGGCTGAACTCCAGACACTACAAGTAGCCTGGCCCAAGCGACCAATTCCGAACGCCTGGTCGTGCCTGGTCGTGCGGCCACAAGGGTAACAGCAACATGGATGGATATTAGTATTAAATAATTGATGCATGGATTGATTGATGGGACGTTGATGCTTTGCTCGCCTGCATGAACCAAACGCTTCAAACACCACACAAGCCCGGCCAGTAGAAATATTTTACATCTCACGCCCACACCTGTAGTACCGCCATCAAGGCATGAGGGTCAGTCACGAACCAAACTGACCAATAAAGTTTGAGAGAGATCGAGAGCCCCGATAAGGCTGAGTGGTGCGTCGCCGATAGCTGAGAGGGGAAAGAGATATTCCATCCGCCGATAATGCAAAGGTATGTAAATTTTTAGAAGTCAAACTTTGGAAACTTTGATCAGGTTTATGCAAATGTTATTTATATCTACAATACCAAAGATACATCATACAAAACAACATCTCATGGTGAATCTAATGGTATATGTTGGTCGTACTAGATGTAATTCTTTTTATCCATGTACATGGTCAAACTTTGTGATGTTTGACTTTTCAATAAATCTATATGCTATGGATGGAGGAGAGTGCCTCAGTCGAGACAGATCAAGTGCGTATGAAGGAGAATGAGTAAGTGTGCAAAAAGAGTATGTGTGTGAAAGAGAAAGTGACAACAAATGATAATTTAGAGAGAGTGTGTGTTTTTTCGTTTCTTATGCGAACATATCCCGCATGCATCTTCGAGATGGAAAAGCGAGGCGAGGAGATACACGAAGATAGCTAGTGTGCGATTGTTTGCAACAGAGAGAGACACCCCTATAGCACATGTCCAATAGAGGTCTGCCAACAAGGAAAAAAGGTCGGGAGGGACACATGGATGGCATGGACGCATGGGGAGGGAGAGAGGGTGTGTTTGTGATAGAGAGATCCCCTCGAGATCGTGAGGGGACTATATGGGTGGGAGATCGAGGAGGCGTCTTGCGATAGAAAGATGCCCCGAGAGAAATCGAGATAGACCATGCACATGTTTGTGATGGAGACTAAGATTAGCTAGTCATATACATATAGGGGGGACTGCGTGTGCCTCCAATTGAGTGAGAGACCATCATACTTGGCTAGCTGGGCATGAGATTGTGTGTGTGTGCGTGTGAGATGGAGAGAGAACGAGGGAGAGAGATAGAGTTTTAGATGGGCCTATCGAGTGCGAGTGAGATATGCATGTGCATGTGTGACCCAGGCGGATGGAGAGTTTGAGAGAGGGGGGAAGAGCTCGGAGACAACATAGTGGTGCGTGAGAGAGTTACGGGAAAGAGCCAAGGAATTTGTGTGTGTACGATGAGTGCACCCAGGATATCTAGCTTGGACTAGCTAGAGTATCATGCATAGTGTGCGAGAGAGACCTCTAGATGGTGTATATGTGAATGCGAACTAGAAAGACCCCCCCACACACACACACAAAGAGAGAGAGAGAGAGAGAGAGAGAGAGAGAGAGAGAGAGAGAGAGAGAGAGAGAGAGAGAGAGAGAAAGGGAGAGGGACCAACAAGGTTTTTAGGTTGGATGCGCAATGCATGTAATTGAAGATTGTCGACGAGAGAGAGTGAGAGAAAGAGAGAGAGAGAACAGGAGTCCGGGAGAGGGGGAGGTCGCGTTTTATGCATCAAAGACTGATATAAACCATGTTTTGATATAAACTTGCATTCAAATATTTAAATTGGAGAACATGTTGTCTGCAATCCACACATGAACGGGTATACGCGTATATCAAACAAGTTCATTAATTTGACTTTCAACATGTTCATGGAGCACTATAATACTGTACAACATGCTACTCGATTGAGGTGTTCAATTTTGGATTTAGTTCACTATTTTGACCTACTGAACGAGCTAGTTCATTGAATCGAGATATTTCATTTTGGGTTTGATTCGCGTTTTTGAGTGGGTCAACTATTTGTCATATAGTAAATCACTAGCAACGAGCATGTAAAAACACATTACTCCCGAGCATCATCTCTCCATCTAAAAAATAAGTGGCAAATTAATATTTCAAAATTTGATTCGAATCGACTTGGTAAGGTAGACATGGATGCTCGTTCTCCCAAAATTTGAACGAACCGTTAAACATCCTCTTTGCTCGGTGGAATTCGCCCGAGCAAATAAATGGGAGACGCGAAATTACCGTCCTATGTGGGACATGCATCCATTGGCCCGTTGTACATTGAGGGTAGGTTCGAAACTTCATCCAAGCGCGCCTTCTCCTCGGCCGAAATGACATGTGCCGAATAATTCATAAACCATGGTCGGCAAAACATGCTCTCCTTGCCCGAAATAGCTCGCGCCCACTATTTCAAAACACGCTCTCCTCGCCCGAAATCGCTCGCGCCCACTATAGTTCAAAACATGCCCTCCTCGCCCGAAATCGCTCCCGCCCACTATTTGGGGAGAAGCAAAGTTACTCTATTATCCCCGACCCTTAGTACACAGACCCAAGCCGAGAAGCCTATAGGCAAGGGTAGAACTGTGACTCCCCCTCACATTTCAAACAAATGCGTCCGTAAGACATGGTTCCACTCCCCTCCCAATTCCCCGCCGCCCACCCCCATTCATACCTCGTGGGCGCCAAATCACCTTCTCCCCGGGAAGCTCCCTTCTCCCGAGCTGCAAAACATCAGCCCCACCTCCATGGCGCCCCCCACTGCACCAATTTCACAGCCGCCCTCCTCCCTAATGCCGGAGACGCTATCCAATTGCTGTCGTGCACTAGGCCGTGTGCCTCTTACTCCGTGCTGCTGGTGCTGCCTCGACGACGGCCGCGGAACTGCATCGAGCCGATTCAACCCCGCCAAGTTGTTCATGGCGCCGAGCTGCTCCAACTTCGATCCGCCCGTAGTCTCCGGCGCTGCTTCCGCATAGCCGTCGACCGTCGTGACATTGCTCTTTCCCTGCCGCCGGTCGCCACTGCAACCGTGCTGGCTTCACCGACTCGGCAGCTTCTCACGCCCAATATGCGACCCTATCCTAAAGGAACTCGAAGGTCCCACTAAGGATAGAAGCGCATATTGGAGACGCTTTTGCAAGGTGGATATCATTACATCGTACCATTACATAATAGATGGGGATACATACAAGAGGTATAGAATGCCACACGAATACAACAACATCATATATAAGAGCACCATCCGACTACGGATGAAACACAAACAGTAAACTCTAACGACATCCACCCCGCTAGCCCAGGCTGCCGACCGAACCTATCCCCGATCGAGAAGAAGCGTAAGAAGAACTCCAAAACAAGCAAACATCGCTCTCGCCTCATGATCATCACAGAAACCTATACCTACAACTGTTGTTGTAGTAATCTATGAGCCACGAGGACTCAAAGAATCCCATTACCATGGGTATCAAGACTAGCAAAGCGTAAAGGGTATGGAAGGATAAGTGGTGAGGTTGAAGTAGCGACTAAGCATGATATGGTGGCTAACATACGCAAACAAGAGCAAGAAGAGAAGCAACAAAACGGTCGTGAAGCTAGCAACGATGAAGAGGTGGTCCTGAACTCCTACTTACGCCAAACATAACCCAAAACCGTGTTCACTTCCGGACTCCTCCAAAAGAGACCAACACGGCTACACACGCGTTGATGTGTTTTAATTCGGATCCGTGTCAAGTTATCTACAACCGACATTAACAAATTCCCATCTCGCCACATAACCATGCACGGCTCGAAAAGTTTATACCCGCAGGGTGTCCCAACTTAGCCCATCACAAGCTCTCACGGTCAACGAAGGATATTCCTTCTCCTGTGAAGACCCGATCAGTCTCGTAATCCCGGTTTACAAGACATTTCGACAATGGTAAAACAAAACCAGCAAAGCCGCCCGATGTGCTGCTAATCCCGATAGGAGCTGCACATATCTCGTTCTCGTGGCAACACCGAATGAGACTAGCTACGAGTAAAACCAGCCTCAAGTTTCTCGAGGTGGCCCTCACAGTAGCTTGGTTCGACCAGCACTTAGAGAAGCACTTGCCCGGGGACTAAAATAAAGATGACCTCGGGTTGGCCAACCCAAGGGAAAGGTATAGGTGGTGGTGAGGCAAATGGTAAAACCAAGGTTGGGCCTTGCTAGAGGAGTTTTATTCAAAGCGAACTGTCAAGGGCGCCCCATAAATCACCCAACCGCTGTAAGGAACGCAAAATCAAGGAACATAACATCGGTATGACGGAAATTAGGCGGCAAGAGTGGAACAAAACACCTGCATAAGGCCGAAGTCTTCCACCCTTTACCAAGTATATAGATGCATTAATTAAATAAGAGATATTGTGATATCCCAACATAATCTCGTCCGAGCAATCTTCAACTTCACCGCAACTAACAACGCTTATAAGAGGGGCTGAGCAAAGCGGTAACATAGCCAAACAACGGTTTGCTAGGAATGGTGAAAAGTTAGAGGTTGACATGGCAGTTTGGGAGGCCTGAGGAGCAAATGATAGGTAGCACACCAAAGCGACAGAACGAAGCAACTAGCATAGCAATGATAGTAGTGAGATCCAAGGTGACGGTCATCTTGCCTGAAATCCCGCTTGGAAGAAGAACGAGTCCATGAAGAAGATGAAGCCACGAAGACAAATCAAGCGTAGATGAACGAATCCTCACGATCGCAACGAAACAGGAACTAACGAGAAGGAGCACAACCAGAAAGAAGCAAACAGCAAGGTAAACACACAACACATAGACATGACACGATGCACAATCAAACATGATGCATGACAAGGTTAAATGTTGTTAACATGGCAAGAGGTGAAGCCTAAGTAAATTAACTAATTAGGCAAGTTTAAATGAGGCCGGAACTGTTAAACAACAATTTCGGAAAATCCCCATATGCATATTTCGAATTTGGTACTGTTCTGCCAAAAAAATATTTTAATGTTGTTAAACATGGAAATAAAGTGCACCAAGTTAATCTATGCATTTTTCTACCCCATTTACATATAAAGTTTATTAAATTTGGAGCTACGGTTATTTAGTTATGAATTAAACCATTTTAACATGTCCTTTGTGAACATTTAAACAAACAGCCTTTTAAACATTTCAAACATGGATGAAAGTAGCAGATTATGAAACTAGATGAAAAACTAAGCATTTTACATATATAAATTATTCACATATGATGCAAGGTTCATGAGTTATTATATGCATGAACTCTAGGGGTAATCAGAATGTGCAGTTTCGATAATAGGCAAATTCGCAGACGCTTAAAAACACGGCATGGGCCGAACCGGCTGGCCCGATAGGTGGAAAAACAAGAGGAGGGGCCTGGGTGTGGTTTCACCCATGGGCTTCGCCACCGAAAGGAGGAGGCCCAAGCAGCGCAGATCTGGGCCTCGGGCGATTGGCACGGTCAATGCGGCAGGGACGAGTGGAAGCAGAGGAGCGGTCAACGCGGACAGCGGTTGACGTTTTGTACGGTAAGCAGGATCGACGGCCGGGCGCGGTTATTGCTACCTCCAGATCAAGCGAGGACCGGGTCACGCGCGCGATGCAGGCCGGCAAGGCCGCAAGGATGAAGTGGCGTGACGCGGAGCATGCATGAGCGACGGGATGGGGACTTGACGGACGAATTCGGCGAGGAGGCGTCGGAGATGGCCGGATCCGGGCCAGCTCGGGTCAGGGAGGCGAGGAAGCAGGGCCAACTGGAAGGAGCGACGGCGCTTGCTGCTGGTTCGGTCGATGAACGGCGGCGAGGACGGCAGGAGGAGGCGCCGGTCGAGCTCGGGACTTTGCTGCGAGGACGAGGGCAAGGACGGCTCTCAAGCGCCAATGGCGTGCTCCTCGCTAAAAGAAAGAGATAGGAAGGAGGTGAGAGAGAGAGAGAAACGGAGGAGCGCTGGAAGATGAAGAAGGGGCGCTGGCGCCATCTCCTGCAAAGCTTGCCGGGGTGAAGTAGCACAAGGCGAAGGGGATCAGTGAAGTGGCGCAAGAGGAGGAGCTCGGGGCTGCCTGGGCGCTACGTTGCTTGGGTGGCCGACGGGGCGACAGGAGGAGGATTTGGTGGTGGCTAGTGGAACTGGATCTCGTGGGGATTGGCGGCTAGGGAAAACGAGGAAGGAGGGAGGCGAGGTTGGTGGATCGGGAGGGATCCCATGGAGAGAGTGGCGGTGGTGGATGGGTAGGCGGGTGAGATCCCGAGGAAGGAGGAGAGAATGGACAGGGGTTGTGGCGGCTAGGAGGATTTTTAGGGAGTTGGTCTAGGGTTTGTCCAAATAGACATGTGGGTGGACTATATATAGGGAAGGGGGAGACTTTGGACCTTCCGATCAAACACCGACGGACGAGAATAAATAGGCTAGGGAGTTCAATAAAGAAAACGGAGATGTTTTAGAGATGATTAGGGATGATCCGGACTCATCGGTAACGACAGCCCGGTTCGGGTTCAGAGCAATTTACGGACGCGCGCGAGGGAGCTGCGAGCTGGCAAGAGAGGTTAGGTGGTCACGGTCAAGAGGGAAGCGAAAACCCGATTGGTCTCGGAATGGTCAACGAAGGCAAGGGGGGACGCGACAACTATGAACGGGTGAAATTTTTTATGAAAACATGCAGATGCAATGCACATGATGCCATGAGATGAGATGCATGACATGAACAAAATGCAAAACAAAATACAAAACCCAACCACGAAGGAAATATCATATCGCATCTCCGTAAAAGGCAAGAGTTGAGTTACTTAATGTGGAAAGTTGTATCCGGGCGTTACAACACTCCACCACTACGAGAGGATCTCGCCCCTAGATCTAGGATGGCACCGAGGGAAAACGGAAGAGGAAGAGAAGAGGTAAAACTAAGTTGCTTCTTCGACAAACGAGTGAAACCATGAACATTGAGAGGTTGAAAAGTTGAAAGAAAGAACATAACAGAGTTGAACAAAATTGAGAGCATTGCAGAGAAAAGAGAGGCAAAACTTGATAAGATGAAAGTACTTGAAAAGAGAACACCACACTCGGTTAAATGGATTAGCAAGGAAAAGAACATGATCTTGACAAAACGAGATGATGAGTCAAGAGAGCAACATTACCATGCCTCCGGAAGAAAAATAGAAGATAGATCATTGGAATAAAAGAATGGAGAAGAAAATTCCAACTTCTCGCCACAAATGATCTTGGAAAGCACCTTCCAAGAAGGTTAGAACGGAGTTGTTGGAAAACCAACAACGAAAATAACAAGTTTGTTGTGGGCTTACTAACACATCTCAAAATTATGAGGTGACAACCCACCACTAACGGAAACAGTTGATTGGCTTGGGATCAACAAGAAGATGAAAAATTCTTCCACCAAGAGGATAAAGAGCAAGCTTGGGTCATGCATAATCACCACAAATAGCAACAACACTTAAGGAAAGGCTTTAGGTGAAATCTTACACAAGATAACTCCAACGAAGAAGTTGATTGGTCGAAAAGATCTCTTGAACAAGGAGAAAATGATGGATTTAAAATACCTCGTTCTTGACAACATATGAATCATGAAACATGAAGGAAATTGTCAAGAGTGACATAACACCACCTCAAAAGATAAGGTAGAAAGAATTGCACTTTGGAATGCAAGATGAAGAATACTTGAGCTCCTCAAAACAAAACATGTGTTGAGCACCATGTTTATTTTAGAGTATAGCTTGGCGGGTCATAACTTCAAGAGAAATCTTGAAGAACAATTGAAGAATGAAAATAATCCTTGACGAACCACTATGTTGAGCCTTCGTGAGAACTCCGTAATAAAATCAAAGGATGATAACAAAGAAAGAGAAGTTGAGAACACAAGGTGAAGCCTTGCGATGATTTAGATGGAGCTTCGCGACGAGATAATGCGTAAAACTTGGAACTCCGGAAAAGAAAAGATGAAGCATCTCGAACCGAGAAATGTGACATGATGAACAACTCTGGAAAGAAGAAACTAGATCACTTGGATGTAACAAAATAAGAATTATGTTATGCGTATCCTTCACCAATTTAAATTGATGACAAGCAACGGATTTGGCATACTACTTATTCTTCTTGAGGGATTGAAAAGAGATATAGCGCCAACTTGAAGTAGTTATTGATGGGACCACCGGTGGGATTGGAAACAACGATGAAATGATACGGTAGCAAAGGAAGAGGAGTCTCAAATGAACCACCGAAGTAGCAAAGGCACAATTCAATAGGAAGAATTGGAAAACGAATGAAGATACTTGAGGGGATTTAGATACATGAGAACGAAGAGGCCATGAACTGATTAGAGGTTATTTGAACAATGCACCGGTAAGATTTGGAGAATGAGATCTGAAACTGAGAATGAATAATACCGAGATGATGGGCTCGAGAATCAAAATGAAAAGACTCCTTAATTGCTTCGGATGGGTGACAAGAATTCTCGCAATCAAAAAACTTATGAGAGGATGGCATCAAGCTAGAACCATGAATCTTCAAGAGAATGAACAGATTTAAGGAAACTCTTCTTTGGCCTTCAAAATCCGAGAATGACGACGAGAAACCACCATGAATTGTTGAGATACTCCGGATGAAAATTAGAAAGGTTGAACCAACGATGAAAAGAATTTGGAAGATCTTGGACAAAGGTATATGACTGATGAAATTCATTCTTACGTCAAACTTCGAAAAGAATTTGGGAATAGCTTCGGGAAAATTAGAAGAGTCAGGTAGGATCCTGGGAAAAGACCTGTGGGTTAGGGCCCACTCGAAAGAAACATCGTTGAAGGATTGCTTGAAATAAAGATTGCACCGGTAGAATTAAATGGCTTGAATGAGATAACAATCTCGAGATATCTTGAACGGATTGAAAATGGAAACACAAGTATTGTGAGATATCTTCAGCACTCCAAAACAAATGAATAGGAAGAAGTGAATGATTAAGAGGTGGATCGGCATGAGAAAGAATTAGAAACGAGGAAAGGAATATGATGAATATCGAAAGCTTGAATTGGATCCACCGGAGAAGAAAAATCATGAAGAATGATAAACTCAAAGCTCCGTTAGTATCTTCCTGAGAATCATTGGATAAGAACATTGACGGGAAAAGAATGGAGAAACTTCACATCCATAAGATGGATACTTGATTAAGATATCTGAGTCCTTGAAGAAAAGGGTGGGAGGGCAGGAAAACAAAGGCAACTTGGGGAAGATGGAATGAACACCGTCGAGAAAACTTAGAATTGATCTTATGGATGTTGAAAATGATCGGATCCACTTGAAGAGAAGCACACCGTTGGGAAAATAATTAACATGACGACCTCGATGATCAAGAAGGATTAGTATTCACATAGCAATATGAGAACACCGTTTAGGAAAGGTATGGATTCAACATTTGACTTCGAAGCAACTCGAATACCACAAATAAAACAAAACAAAGGATTTGGCTTGCAGAATAAGCCGGAAACAAACATATGATAGAGATTTACCCAATCCCATATCATGCATCTGTTGAAAAGATATTCTAGGAGCTACTTGAATTCCCACCTATAAACTCCCTAAACTCTCCGATTATGCAATCTGGTATTGGGGATACAGGGGAAGCAATATATCTCACCCAAACTAACAATCCCTACATCCAGTTGTATCCATCCGTCAACACATAACCAAGAAAACTCAGGAAATCATGTACCTCAACCTTCGAAAAGCATCCGTTATACGAGCTATGGCAATACTCCCAAACTCCCCAATACTGGGTGGCGTTGAGGTTATGTCACCAACAACTGCATAAAAGAGATTTTCGATGTCGGCAAAACTCAGGTATTCCAGAACCGCAACGATAAAATTGTGACGACAACACCTCGGAGCCTTGTCACGCCTAATATGCGACCCTATCCTAAAGGAACTCGAAGGTCCCACTAAGGATAGAAGCGCATATTGGAGACGCTTTTGCAAGGTGGATATCATTACATCGTACCATTACATAATAGATGGGGATACATACAAGAGGTATAGAATGCCACACGAATACAACAACATCATATATAAGAGCACCATCCGACTACGGATGAAACACAAACAGAAACTCTAACGACATCCACCCTGCTAGCCCAGGCTGCCGACCTGGAACCTATCCCCTGATCGTAGAAGAAGCAGAAGAAGAACTCCAAAACAAGCAAACATCGCTCTCGCCTCATGATCATCGCGTAACCTATACCTACAACTGTTGTTGTAGTAATCTATGAGCCACGAGGACTCAGCAATCCCATTACCATGGGTATCAAGACTAGCAAAGCGTAAAGGGTATGGAAGGATAAGTGGTGAGGTTGAAGTAGCGACTAAGCATGATATGGTGGCTAACATACGCAAACAAGAGCAAGAAGAGAAGCAACAAAACGGTCGTGAAGCTAGCAACGATGAAGAGGTGGTCCTGAACTCCTACTTACGTCAAACATAACCCAAAACCGTGTTCACTTCCCGGACTCCTCCAAAAAGAGACCAACACGGCTACACACGCGGTTGATGTGTTTTAATTCGGATCTGGTGTCAAGTTATCTACAACCAGACATTAACAAATTCCCATCTGCCACATAACCGCGGGCACGGCTCTCGAAAGTTTATACCCTGCAGGGGTGTCCCAACTTAGCCCATCACAAGCTCTCACGGTCAACGAAGGATATTCCTTCTCCCAGGAAGACCCGATCAGTCTCAGAATCCCGGTTTACAAGACATTTCGACAATGGTAAAACAAAACCAGCAAAGCCGCCCGATGTGCTGCCAATCCCGATAGGAGCTGCACATATCTCGTTCTCAGGGCAACACCGAATGAGACTAGCTACGAGTAAAACCAGCCCTCAAGTTTCCCTGAGGTGGCCCCGCAGGCAGCTTGGTTCGGACCAGCACTTAGAGAAGCACTTGCCCGGGGGACTAAAATAAAGATGACCCTCGGGTTGGCCAACCCAAGGGAAAGGTATAGGTGGTGGTGAGGCAAATGGTAAAACCAAGGTTGGGCCTTGCTAGAGGAGTTTTATTCAAAGCGAACTGTCAAGGGCGTCCCATAAATCACCCAACCGCGTAAGGAACGCAAAATCAAGGAACATAACATCGGTATGACGGAAATTAGGGCGGCAAGAGTGGAACAAAACACCAGGCATAAGGCCGAGTCTTCCACCCTTTACCAAGTATATAGATGCATTAATTAAATAAGAGATATTGTGATATCCCAACATAATCCTGTCCGGAGCAATCTTCAACTTCACCTGCAACTAACAACGCTATAAGAGGGGCTGAGCAAAGCGGTAACATAGCCAAACAACGGTTTGCTAGGAATGGTGAAAAAGTTAGAGGTTGACATGGCAGTTTGGGAGGCCTGAGGAGCAAATGATAGGTAGCACACCAAAGCGACAGAACGAAGCAACTAGCATAGCAATGATAGTAGTGAGATCCAAGGTGACGGTCATCTTGCCTGAAATCCCGCTTGGAAGAAGAACGAGTCCATGAAGAAGATGAAGCCACGAAGACAAATCAAGCGTAGATGAACGAATCCTCACGATCGCAACGAAACAGGAACTAACGAGAAGGAGCACAACCAGAAAGAAGCAAACAGCAAGGTAAACACACAACACATAGACATGACACGATGCACAATCAAACATGATGCATGACAAGGTTAAATGTTGTTAACATGGCAAGAGGTGAAGCCTAAGTAAATTAACTAATTAGGCAAGTTTAAATGAGGCCGGAACTGTTAAACAACAATTTCGGAAAATCCCCATATGCATATTTCGAATTTGGTACTGTTCTGCCAAAAAAATATTTTAATGTTGTTAAACATGGAAATAAAGTGCACCAAGTTAATCTATGCATTTTTCTACCCCATTTACATATAAAGTTTATTAAATTTGGAGCTACGGTTATTTAGTTATGAATTAAACCATTTTAACATGTCCTTTGTGAACATTTAAACAAACAGCCTTTTAAACATTTCAAACATGGATGAAAGTAGCAGATTATGAAACTAGATGAAAAACTAAGCATTTTACATATATAAATTATTCACATATGATGCAAGGTTCATGAGTTATTATATGCATGAACTCTAGGGGGTAATCTGTAAATGTGCAGTTTTCTGGATAATAGGCAAATTCGCAGACGCTAAAAAACACGGCATGGGCCGAAACTGGCTGGCCTGATAGGTGGAAAAAAACAAGAGGAGGGGCCCTGGGGTGTGGCCTCACCCATGGGCTTCGCCCAGCTGGAAAGGAGGAGGCCCAAGCAGCGCAGATCTGGGCCTCGGGCGATTGGCACGGTCAATGCGGCAGGGACGAGTGGAAGCAGAGGAGCGGTCAACGCGGACAGCGGTTGACGTTCTTGTACGAAGCAGGGGATCGACGGCTGGCGATGCGGTTGGCTGCTACCTCCAGATCGAAGCGAGGACCGGGGTCAATGCGCGCGATGCAGAGGCCGGGCGTCGCAAGGATGAAGCAGGGCGTGACGCGGAGCATGCATGAGCGACGGGGATGGGGACTTGACGGACGAATTCGGCGAGGAGGCGTCGGAGATGGCCGGATCCGGGCCAGCTCGGGTCAGGGAGGCGAGGAAGCAGGGCCAACTGGAAGGAGCGACGGCGCTTGCTGCTGGTTCGGTCGATGAACGGCGGCGAGGACGAAGCAGAGGAGGCGCCGCGGTCGAGCTCGGGACTTGCTGCGAGGACGAGGGCAAGGACGGCTCCTGGCGTCAATGGCAGGCTCCCTGCTAAAAGAAAGAGATAGGAAGGGAGGTGAGAGAGAGAGAGAGAAACGGGAGGAGCGCGGGAAGATGAAGAAGGGGGCGTCGGCGCTCATCTCCTGCAAAGCTTGCCGGCGGTGAAGTAGCACAAGGCGAAGGGGATCAGTGAAGTGGCGCAAGAGGAGGAGCTCGGGGCTGCTCGGGCGCTACGCTGCTTCTTGGGTGGCCGACGGGGGCGACAGGAGGAGGATTTGGTGGTGGCTAGTGGAACTGGATCTGGTGGGGATTGGCCGGCTAGGGAAAACGAGGAAGGAGGGAGGCGCAGGTTGGTGGATCGGGAGGGATCCCGATGGAGAGAGTGGCGGCTGGTGGATGGGTAGGCGGGTGAGATCCCGAGGAAGGAGGAGAGAATGGACAGGGGTTGTGGCGGCTAGGAGGATTTTTAGGGAGTTGGTCTAGGGTTTGTCCAAATAGACATGTGGGTGGACTATATATAGGGAAGGGGGAGACTTTGGACCTTCCGATCAAACACCGACGGACGAGAATAAATAGGCTAGGGAGTTCAATAAAGAAAACGGAGATGTTTTAGAGATGATTAGGGATGATCCGGACTCATCGGTAACGACAGCCCGGTTCGGGTTCAGAGCAATTTACGGACGCGCGCGAGGGAGCTGCGAGCTGGCAAGAGAGGTTAGGTGGTCACGGTCAAGAGGGAAGCGAAAACCCGATTGGTCTCGGAATGGTCAACGAAGGCAAGGGGGGACGCGACAACTATGAACGGGTGAAATTTTTTATGAAAACATGCAGATGCAATGCACATGATGCCATGAGATGAGATGCATGACATGAACAAAATGCAAAACAAAATACAAAACCCAACCACGAAGGAAATATCATATCGCATCTCCAGAAAAGGCAAGAGTTGGAGTTACGAATGTGGAAAGTTGTATCCGGGGCGTTACAACACTCCACCACTACGAGAGGATCTCGTCCCTAGATCTAGGATGGCACCGGAGGGAAAACGGAAGAGGAAGAGAAGAGGTAAAACTAAGTTGCTTCTTCGACAAACGAGTGAAACCATGAACATTGAGAGGTTGAAAAGTTGAAAGAAAGAACATAACAGAGTTGAACAAAATTGAGAGCATTGCAGTAGAAAAGAGAGGCAAAACTTGATAAGATGAAAGTACTTGAAAAGAGAACACCACACTCCGGTTAAATGGATTAGCAAGGAAAAGAACATGATCTTGACAAAACGAGATGAT
Organism: Aegilops speltoides; assembly: GCA_021437245.1. Taxonomy (NCBI): domain Eukaryota; kingdom Viridiplantae; phylum Streptophyta; class Magnoliopsida; order Poales; family Poaceae; genus Aegilops; species Aegilops speltoides. Next base: position 273,096,694 of record CM038143.1, on the reverse strand, counting down.
GAGTCGAAGAGAGCAACATTACCATGCCTCCGGAAGAAAAATAGAAGATAGATCATTGGAATAAAAGAATGGAGAAGAAAATTCCAACTTCTGCCACAAATGATCTTGGAAAGCACCCTTCCAAGAAGGTTAGAACGGAGTTGTTGGAAAACCAACAACGAAAATAACAAGTTTGTTGTGGGCTTACGGAACACATCTCAAAATTATGAGGTGACAACCCACCACTAACGGAAACAGTTGATTGGCTTGGGATCAACAAGAAGATGAAAAATTCTTCCACCAAGAGGATAAAGAGCAAGCTTGGGTCATGCATAATCACCACAAATAGCAACAACACTTAAGGAAAGGCTTTAGGTGAAATCTTACACAAGATAACTCCAACGAAGAAGTTGATTGGTCGAAAAGATCTCTTGAACAAGGAGAAAATGATGGATTTAAAATACCTCGTTCTTGACAACATATGAATCATGAAACATGAAGGAAATTGTCAAGAGTGACATAACACCACCTCAAAAGATAAGGTAGAAAGAATTGCACTTTGGAATGCAAGATGAAGAATACTTGAGCTCCTCAAAACAAAACATGTGTTGAGCACCATGTTTATTTTAGAGTATAGCTTGGCGGGTCATAACTTCAAGAGAAATCTTGAAGAACAATTGAAGAATGAAAATAATCCTTGACGAACCACCATGTTGAGCCTTCGTGAGAACTCCGGTAATAAAATCAAAGGATGATAACAAAGAAAGAGAAGTTGAGAACACAAGGTGAAGCCTTGCGATGATTTAGATGGAGCTTCGCGACGAGATAATGCGTAAAACTTGGAACTCCGGAAAAGAAAAGATGAAGCATCTCGAACCGAGAAATGTGACATGATGAACAACTCTGGAAAGAAGAAACTAGATCACTTGGATGTAACAAAATAAGAATTATGTTATGCGTATCCTTCACCAATTTAAATTGATGACAAGCAACGGATTTGGCATACTACTTATTCTTCTTGAGGGATTGAAAAGAGATATAGCGCCAACTTGAAGTAGTTATTGATGGGACCACCGGTGGGATTGGAAACAACGATGAAATGATACGGTAGCAAAGGAAGAGGAGTCTCAAATGAACCACCGAAGTAGCAAAGGCACAATTCAATAGGAAGAATTGGAAAACGAATGAAGATACTTGAGGGGATTTAGATACATGAGAACGAAGAGGCCATGAACTGATTAGAGGTTATTTGAACAATGCACCGGTAAGATTTGGAGAATGAGATCTGAAACTGAGAATGAATAATACTGAGATGATGGGCTCTGGAGAATCAAAATGAAAAGACTCCTTAATTGCTTCGGATGGGTGACAAGAATTCTCGCAATCAAAAAAACTTATGAGAGGATGGCATCAAGCTAGAACCATGAATCTTCAAGAGAATGAACAGGATTTAAGGGAAACTCTTCTTTGGCCTTCAAAATCCGAGAATGACGACGAGAAACCACCATGAATTGTTGAGATACTCCGGGATGAAAATTAGAAAGGTTGAACCAACGATGAAAAGAATTTGGAAGATCTTGGACAAAGGTATATGACTGATGAAATTCATTCTTACGTCAAACTTCGAAAAGAATTTGGGAATAGCTTCGGGAAAATTAGAAGAGTCAGGTAGGATCCTGGGAAAAGACCTGTGGGTTAGGGCCCACTCGAAAGAAACATCGTTGAAGGATTGCTTGAAATAAAGATTGCACCGGTAGAATTAAATGGCTTGAATGAGATAACAATCTCGAGATATCTTGAACGGATTGAAAATGGAAACACAAGTATTGTGAGATATCTTCAGCACTCCAAAACAAATGAATAGGAAGAAGTGAATGATTAAGAGGTGGATCGGCATGAGAAAGAATTAGAAACGAGGAAAGGAATATGATGAATATCGAAAGCTTGAATTGGATCCACCGGAGAAGAAAAATCATGAAGAATGATAAACTCAAAGCTCCGTTAGTATCTTCCTGAGAATCATTGGATAAGAACATTGACGGGAAAAGAATGGAGAAACTTCACATCCATAAGATGGATACTTGATTAAGATATCTGAGTCCTTGAAGAAAAGGGTGGGAGGGCAGGAAAACAAAGGCAACTTGGGGAAGATGGAATGAACACCGTCGAGAAAACTTAGAATTGATCTTGCGGATGTTGAAAATGATCGGATCCACTTGAAGAGAAGCACACCGGTTGGGAAAATAATTAACATGACGACCTCGATGATCAAGAAGGATTAGTATTCACATAGCAATATGAGAACACCGTTTAGGAAAGGTATGGATTCAACATTTGACTTCGAAGCAACTCGAATACCACAAATAAAACAAAACAAAGGATTTGGCTTGCAGAATAAGCCGGAAACAAACATATGATAGAGATTTACCCAATCCCATATCATGCATCTGTTGAAAAGATATTCTAGGAGCTACTTGAATTCCCACCTATAAACTCCCTAAACTCTCCGATTATGCAATCGGTATTGGGGATACAGGGAAGCAATATATCTCACCCAAACTAACAATCCCTACATCCAGTTGTATCCATCCGTCAACACATAACCAAGAAAACTCAGGAAATCATGTACCTCAACCTTCGAAAAGCATCCGTTATACGAGCTATGGCAATACTCCCAAACTCCCCAATACTGGGTGGCGTTGAGGTTATGTCACCAACAACTGCATAAAAGAGATTTTCGATGTCGGCAAAACTCAGGTATTCCAGAACTGCAACGATAAAATTGTGACGACAACACCTCGGAGCTCAACTCCCCAGGACACTGCCACAACCCCTAAATGTCAGGAGGCACCAAGAACAATGTTCTCGTCACAAGACTATCGGAACGATCCCAAGATACTAGCGTCATCCTAAAAAAATTCGTGAAATTTGAGGAGAGGAAAGACAACACATCTACATCAGGAGGCCTCACCAGAGCGACGAAGGGGGCTGAGGAGTAAAAAGAATCCTACTCTCCGATATATATAATCCTAAGACTCAAAATAGTTTTCTTCTAGACTCAAAAACGGGCAACAATCAAGGGGGCTCCTATGGTCGGTCGAGGTTCTGATACCAACTTGTCACGCCCAATATGCGACCCCATCCTAAAGGAACTCGAAGTTTCCACTAAGGATAGAAGCGCATATTGGAGACGCTTTTGCAAGGTGGATATCATTACATCGTACCATTACATAATAGATGGGGATACATACAAGAGGCATAGAATGCCACACAAATACAAGAACATCATACATAAGAGCACCATGCGACTATGGATGAAACACAAATAGAAACTCAAACGACATCCACCCTGCTAGCCCAAGCTGCCGACCTGGAACCTATCCCCTGATCGAAGAAGAAGCAGAAGAAGAACTCCAAAAGAAGCAAACATCACTCTCGCGTCATGATCATCGCGTAACCTGTACCTGCAACTGTTGTTGTAGTAATCTGTGAGCCACGAGGACTCTGCAATCCTATTACCATGGGTATCAAGACTAGCAAAGCGTAAAGGGTATGGAAGGATAAGTGGTGAGGTTGCAGCAGCGACTAAGCATGATATGGTGGCTAACATACGCAAATAAGAGCGAGAAGAGAAGCAACAAAACAGTCATGAAGCTAGCAATGATCAAGAGGTGATCCTAAACTCCTACTTACGTCAAACATAACCCAAAACCGTGTTCACTTCCCAGACTCTGCCGAAAAGAGACCATCACGGCTACACACGCGGTTGATGCGTTTTAATTCGGATCTGGTGTCAAGTTATCTACAACCGGACATTAACAAATTCCCATCTGCCACATAACCGCGGGCACGGCTCTCGAAAGTTATACCCTATAGGGGTGTCCCAACTTAGCCCATCACAAGCTCTCACGGTCAACGAAGGATATTCCTTCTCCCAGGAAGACCCGATCAGTCTCGGAATCCCGGTTTAAAAGACATTTCGACAATGGTAAAACAAAACTAGCAAAGCCGCCCGATGTGCCGACAATCTCGATAGGAGCTGCACATATCTCGTTCTCAGGGCAACACCGAATGAGACTAGCTACGAGTAAAACCAGCCCTCAAGTTTCCCCGAGGTGGCCCCACAGGTAGCTCGGTTCGGACTAGCACTTAGAGAAGCACTGGCCCGGGGGGAATAAAATAAAGATGACCCTCGGGTTGGCCGACCCAAGGGAAAGGTATAGGTGGTGGTGAGGCAAATGGTAAAACCAAGGTTGGGCCTTGCTGGAGGAGTTTTATTCAAAGCGAACTGTCAAGGGGGTCCCATAAGTCACCCAACCGCATAAGGAACGCAAAATCAAGGAACATAACACCGGTATGACAGAAACTAGGGTGTCAAGAGTGGAACAAAACACCAGGCATAAGGTCGAGTCTTCCACCCTTTACCAAGTATATAGATGCATTAATTAAATAAGAGATATTGTGATATCCAAACATAATCCTGTCCGGAGCAACCTTCAACTTCACCTGCAACTAACAACGCTATAAGAGGGGCTAAGCAAAGTGTTAACATAGCCAAACAAGGTTTGCTAGGAAGGGTGAAAAAGTTAGAGGTTGACATGGCAGTTTGGGAGGCTTGAGGAGCAACTGATAGGTAGCACAACAAAGCGATAGAACAAAGCAACTAGCATAGCAATGATAGTAGTGAGATCCAAGGTGACGGTCATCTTGCCTGAAATCTCGCTAGGAAGAAGAACGAGTCCATGAAGAAGATGAAGCCATGAAGACAAACCAAGCATAGACGAACGTATCCTCACGATCGCAACGAAACAGGAACTAACGAGAAGGAGCACAACCGGAAAGACGCAAACAACAAGGTAAACACACAACACATAGACATAACACGATGCACAATCAAACATGATGCATGACAAGGTTAAATGTTGTTAACATGACAAGAGGTGAAGCATAAGTAAACTAACTAATTAAGCAAGTTTAAATGAGGCTGGAACTATCAAACAACAATTCTGGAAAATCCCCATATGCATATTTCAAATTTGGTACTGTTCTGCCTAAACAATATTTTAATGTTGTTAAACATGGAAATAAAGTGCACCAAGTTAATCTATGCATTTTTCTACCCCATTTACATATAAAGTTTATTAAATTTGGAGCTACGGTTATTTAGTTATGAATTAAACCATTTTAACATGTCATTTGAGCACATTTAAACAAACAACATCTTAAACATTTCAAACATGGATGAAAGTAGCAAATTATGAAACCAGATGAAAAACTAAGCATTTTACATATATAAATTATTTACATATGATGCATGGTTCATGAGTTATTATATGCATGAACTCTAGGGGGTAATCTGTAAATGTGCAGTTTTCTGGATAATAGGCAAATTCGCAGATGCTAAAAACACGGCATGGGCCGAAACTGGCTGGCTTGATAGGTGGAAAAAACAAGAGGAGGGGCGCTGGGGTGTGGCCTCACCCATGGGCTTTGCCCAGCTGGAGAGGAGGACGCCCAAGCGGCGCAGATCTGGGCCTTGGGCGATTGGCGCGGTCAATGCGGCAGGGACGAGCGGAAGCAGAGGCGCGGTCAACGTGGACGGTGATTGACGTTCTTGTACAAAGCAGGGGATCGACGACTGGCGATGCGGTTGGCTGCTACCTCCAGATCGAAGCGAGGACCAGGGTCAATGCGCGCGATGCAGAGGCTGGGCGTCGCAAGGATGAAGCAGGGCGTGACGCGGAGCACGCATGAGCGACGAGATGGGGACTTGATGGACGAATTCGGCGAGGAGGCGTCGGAGATGGCCGGATCCGGGCCAGCTCGGGTCGGGGAGGCGAGGAAGCGGAGCCAACTGGAAGGAGAGACGGCGCTTGCTGTTGGTTCGGTCGATGAACGGCGGCGGGGATGAAGCAGAGGAGGTGACAGGGTCGAGCTCGGGACTTGCTACGAGGACAAGGGCGAGGACGGCTCCTGGCGTCAATGGCGGGCTCCCTACTAAAAGAAAGAGATAGGAAGGGAGGTGAGAGAGAGAGAGAGAGAAACGGGAGGAGCACGGGAAGATGAAGAAGGGGGCGTCAGCGCTCATCTCCTGCGAAGCTTGCCGGCGGTGAAGTGGCACAAGGCGAAGGGGATCAGTGAAGTGGCGCAAGAGGAGGAGCTCGGGGATGCTCGGGCGCTACGCTGCTTCTTGGGTGGCCGACGGGGGCGACAGGAGGAGGATTTGGTGGTGGCTAGTGGAACTGGATCTGGTGGGGATTGGCCGGCTAGGGAAAACGAGGAAGGAGGGAGGCGCAGGTTGGTGGATCGGGAGGGATCCCGATGGAGAGAGTGGCGGCTGGTGGATTGGTAGGCGGGTGAGATCCCGAGGAAGGAGGAGAGAATGGACAGGGGTGGCGGTGGCTAGGAGGATTTTTAGGGAGTTGGTCTAGGGTTTGTCCAAATAGACATGTGGGTGGACTATATATAGGGAAGGGGGAGAGTTTGGACCTTCCGATCGAAAACCGACGGACAAGAATAAATAGGCTAGGGAGTTCAATAAAGAAAACGGAGATGTTTTAGAGATGATTGGGGATGATCCAGACTCATCGGTAACGACAGCCCGGTTCGGGTTCGGAGTAGTTTACGAACGCGCGCGTGGGGGCTGCGAGCTGGCAAGAGAGGTTAGGTGGTCACGGTCAAGAGGGAATCGAAAACCCGATTGGTCTCGGAATGGTCAACGAAGGCAACGGGGGACGTGAGAACTACGAACGGGTGAAAGTTTTATGAAAACATGTAGATGCAATGCACATGATGCCATGAGATGAGATGCATGACATGAACAAAATGCAAAACAAAAGACAAAACCCAACCACGAAGGAAATATCATATCGCATCTCCGGAAAAGGCAAGAGTTGGAGTTACAAATGTGGAAAGTTGTATCCGGGGCGTTACACAGCTGGACCTGCCTACTTCACCATGCCGCCAGATAGGTCGCACCCTCATCTCAAATCACTTTACTTAGGCGTTAGTTGTCTGAATTTTTATTCTGGGCCAATCGATTCCCAATGGGAAGCAGCACCCCTCGAGGCGGCGGAGCTCCTAGGCTGCCGGTTGGCTGGTGTCTAACGTAAGGGTACGGGGCCGCAAGTTCGCCGCGGAAGCAGCACTTAGATGGCTATCTTTTAGAGTTGCGTGGGTTGAAGGTACTACTGCCGGCAGATCTGGATGACAGGGAGTCTTTGTGGATTGGCCCGGGGGCGGCGCAACCACGGCAGTGCGGTGGGGCGGGGAGCGGGGTTTTGGCCGGGGCCATGACGGCGGAGGCAGGCTGCCCTGCCGTTGGTCGCTGGCTCTTCGGGGAAGATTCCGAACAGTGTCAGTCGGGAGGCACAATACGGCCATCAAGCCATCCGGCGTAGATCGGACAGTCCAAAATAAAATAAAATCGTGTGACCCTAATTTAGTCTTCAGTCAACAGACGTGTGACCGCTCTCGTACCTTCCTGTTGATCTCTTAGTGTATTTCATCAAATCAAAGAGATATGTCGTTCTTAACATTATGCGTTATGTGCATCTTCAGACACACCGTCTTCCGACTCACCGCAGCTGCTCCAACATGGTAAGCATACACTAGAAGGGAGCTACAGTCCCCACTCAACAGTTCCCTGCATCGAATGTGCGTGCCCGACATGGACAGCCACAACAACTGCACGGCCATCGACAACTCAGCACATGATGCTCACTCCTATGGATGGCAGCCAGATAGGTTGTACCCTCATCTTACTTGTGTGCAAAATTTATGGCTTTGTTATTCATCTAAGCATGGAAAATAGATCATCACATTTCACTGAATATTCATGCTGATCTCTTACGGGTCTTGTTCAGGAGTTCACGCTGTTCCATAGTTCTGCTAAGATACTTGTTTTTTAGGTAACGTTGTTCCATAGTTATCATCCATCCGCCAATGCTATCCCACAGGCTGGTGATTATAGTATTATACCACTTCTAGTATTACCTATGTTGTTCTTTAATACTTTTGTGTGCCATCTAGTTAATCTCGAGTACAAACGATACATATTACGTAGCTTTCATCTATGTTCTCCTTTAGTTTATGAGACTGTTGCTGCTAGTTAACCCCAGTCCTACTATTTATGTCGTCTCCTCTGTGCACTCATTACATAAATCTAACTACTTGTTGTCTTCCATGCATGTCGATATAATTGCACACACTGATATATCCACAAGAACCTCACGGAGCAAGGTAAAGGCCAATAAACTTGATGTCAATGATACCCAATATGATGGAACATGTAAAGGCAGTTCTTTAGAAGACATGCAGAAAGATGATGAATCCTCTTCACCCCACAAGGTCCTTGCTCTAACTTGGCCTGTGATATGGGTACAAGATGCATATAATGTCCTGGAGTGTATCTACTCTGTTGCAATGCCATGTGCTTAGCATGCTGATCATGCATGTAAATATGTCATGCCTTCCTGTTTTTCAGTACCTATTCCATTCATGATAACATGTTTTCAAATTCATGTATTGTCATTCTACTCTATCGCAATGCCATCTGCTTAATTTGGACATCTTGCTTCTGAATATCTTATGCATTGTTATTCATCAATATGTACTTCATCTGTCTGCCATACCATGTTTTTTTTTACATTGAAGTGTTGTTCTAGTGCTCTTTTGCAATGCAATCTTATTTTCCCAATCATACACGTGTATGTTGCCTTAGTTATTTCTGTACGTATTCCGCTAGCATATAGTTTTACATTCAGCTAGTGTTTTTTTGCTGTGTTGTCCTGTCGTATCCCTAGCTCTTACACCATACTCCCTCCGTCCGGATTACATGTTGCCGAAATGGATAAAAAAAGATGTATCTAGAACTAAAATACGCCTAGACCCATCCATTTTTTTCCGGATGGAGGGAATACATGTCAATATGTCATGCCTTTCTATTCTTCAGTACCTATTCTATCTCTTTGCTGTCGCATGTTTTATAATTAAAGCACCATTCTTCTATATAAGGCATGCAAGGGGAAGACGACTATGTTAGAATCTGAAGGGTTACAAACAAGGCCTTTGCAAATGATCCAAACGCCAGGAGATAATAAACCAACTCCAGTTTTTATAGATACTGCTCCAGCACAGAGAGACCCAACTCCTACTGATAATAAGCAGATTCCAATGGCCAAAGAACTAGTCCGCTCCAGTCCAGCAAAATTATGTCAACTCAATTCTAAGAAGTGTGTGCGTATCCTTGCATCATGAAATTTTATAGCATGCTGATCATATTTTCTACATGTTTCTTACCCATCTCTCTTTTAGAAAATAAGCTTAACAGATAGAATAATTTCTGCAATGGTATCGTTTATGAGGAAAGATTCTTGCAGGAATTCTCTGTGCTCCAATGTAGATGTAAGTACTGTTGTATATCACTATATTTTTACATCAGCATGTATTTTGTTAATCGGCGTGAATCCAACCTTTATCGATCTAAATTTAGTTGTAGCAATATGTATGATTAAAGGCCACAATGTTGATTTTTGTAAGGAAAACTGCACGTAGTTTTGCATCTGTCTTTGCATGAGTGTACTATCTCATATCGATGGGTTTGAATACTTTGGTTACGCAATGGGTTTTTCGATTGCTTTTTTCTTTGTGTTGTCCTGTCATATCCCTAGCTCTTACATCATACTCCCTCCGTCCGGATTAAATGCCGCAGAAATGGATAAAACTGGATGTATCTAGAACTGAAATAAGCCGAGACCCATCCATTTATTTCCAGATGGAGGGAATACATGTCAATATGTCATGCCTTTCTATTCTTCAGTACCTATTCCATCTCTGTTGTAGCATGTTTTATAACTGAATCACCATTCTTCTATATAAGCATGCAAGGGGAAGACGGCTATGTTAGAATCTGAAGGCTTACAAACCAGGTATTTGCAAAAGATCCAAACGCCAGGAGATAATAAACCAACTCCATTTTTCATAGATCTTGCTCCAAAGACAGAGAAACCCAACTCCCAATCGATAATAAGCGATTCTTGTGGCCAAAGAACTAGTCCGCTCCATCCGGCAAAAGAATGTCAACTCCATTCTAAGAAGCGCAGCGTATCCTCGCATCATGAAATTTTATAGCATTCTCATCATATTTTCTACATGTTTCTTACCCATCTCTCTTTTAAAAATAAGGTTAAGCGATAGAAGACTTCCTCCATTGGGATCGATTCGAGGAAAATATCTATGGAAATTCTCGTGCTCCAATCTTTGATGTAAGTACTGTTGTATATCACTATATTTTTACATCAACATGTATTTTGTTAATCGGCGTGAATCTAACCTTTATCTGATCTAAAATTAGTTGTAGCAAAATGTTAAAGGCACCAATGTTGATTTTTGTAAGGAAAACTGCCTGGTAGTTTTGCATACTGAGTTGCATGAATGTACTATCTCATATCATGCACATTACTGAATTGTAGTGCTTCTCTGGTTGCCCATTCATTCATTGTGTCAATGTTGCTTTCATACTACCTTACCTGGCTGATGATAGTTGTGCCATATTGTGTTAATTTCATGTAGGCTAGTTGCCCAAACGTTCGTTGTGTCAATGTTGCTTTCCTATTATTTGACTTGGCCAATGATAGCAATGCTAGTGTGTTAATTTTGTGCAGGCTGCTGAAAATAAGAAGACAAACTCTAAAATCAGGAAGGCAGCCCCATTGTTGCTTTCCAGTAAATCTAGGCTAGGTAATATGGCAATAACTCATGATTAATCTGTTTGGTTCCCGTCCTAATTTATGTTATGATGCAATGGTCGAGACACTCTCCACTATCAATAATACAAGCCTGCCAAAATCGCCATCTGAACCTGTTCAGTATCCTCTGTCTCGAATGCAACGGAATAAATGTATGTTTGTGAATCAATTAATGGCTAAAGCAATGATGTAAATGGTGGATGAATCAGAGGTGCAGAGTCGTGCGACACAACAACTGATCAATGTTTTCAGAGACAGTGTAGCAAAGCAGCAAGAACTTTCCCACATTCTTATGGGCGTCATCTGTGCTAAGGTTGCAGATTGTGACGTTGTAGATGGTTAGGTTCTGCTCATTTATTTGCACTAGCATCAATCTTAGATTGCCTAGTGGATGTAATTTCATGTAATATATGCTGGATGTGCAACGTTATTCCCTGTATGCCATACCTTTGCTTGATCAGTTTTAGTCCTGTGCATAATTGCTCGTCGTAATGGGCTCAAATTATCTAATTTGGCCTAAAGACATGTACGAACTTTAGTGGGCCCATTAAGTTAATGGGCTGTTACTAGGCCTAAAGTTAATGGTCGGCCCTCTTACCTCCCGGGTCGTTAACAAGCCGACATCGAAGAGGGCAACAGGTGGCCCCAATTTATTTCACGGGCAGTTAAACAGGTCGTTACTAAGTTTCTGCTACATATGGCCCAACTATACTGTAGGCCTTTCGCAGGCCGAAAGAGACAACGGGCTTGTACTGGACCATGAAGACCATGGGCCGCTAAGAGGCCAAAAGTCAGGTCGTATTGTAAATGGCCCAACTGTGTTGTGGGCTTTTAGTAGGCCGAAAGAGAAACCGGGCTGGTATTGGACCATGAAGGGCATGGGCTGTTAAAAGGCCAAAACTAAGGTCCGACTACAAATGGCCCAACTCATTTATGGTCTGTTAACAGGCCGAAAGGCACACAGGGACAGGAATTGGCCCAACACTTAAATGGGTCGCTAAAAGGCCAAAACTCATGTCCGACTACAAATGGCCCAACTGATTTATGGGCCGTCAACAGGCTAAAAGTTACACCGGGCCAGAAATTGGCCCAACACTTAAATGGGCCGCTAAAAGGCCGAAACTCAGGTCCGACAACAAATAACCCATCAGAATTATGGGCCGTCAACAGGCTGAAAGACACACCGGGCCGGAAATTAGCCCAACATTTAGATGGGTCGCTAAAAGGCCGAAAGATGTACATCCTGAAAATTGGCCCATATATTAAATGGGCCATTAACAGGCCGAAATCTCATCGGGCCAATATTGAGCCCAAATATATAGCAGGCTGTTAATGGGCTCGAACTGACGATGGGCTGCAATGGTGTCCAATCTTTAACGGGCCGTTGACGGGCCGAATTGGCACATCTCGTATGGGCCGTGGGCTTAAATGGACCTGACACAAGTAGGCCTTATATGGGCTGGCCTGCTAATTTTTACTGGGCCGGCCTTTTTCACCGGAATGGACCACTGTTGGGCCGTGTCACATGTCGACCTATCATAGGCGCCTCCTGTCCAATGAGTGGATGACATCTGTCCCAACGGTGAGGCAACACGTGTTTCCTGCGGCCAATGATGATTTTACACGTGGAAAATCCCTATTGGTCCGGCTGTTAATGGGTTATCGGATCCAAAACCGGACCCGATAGCTTAACGGCGTTCCGTTATGGTGGATGTCACGTGTCGGTCACCCTTGACGAAAGCACTTCTGGGACGCGCGATTTATTGTCATGGAAGTGGACACTTCAATGATGATAATTTTGGTAATGTCATGGAACACTTCTACGACAGCACATGTATGACTATCTTGATTCTGTCATAAAGTCGTCATGGATATACATGCATGACAAAAAATGCGACCTACTGTGACAAACACATATCATCACGGAAGTGTATTTTTTTGTAGTGTATGGCCCCCGGGTCTATCTTTTACCATATTATTTTCAGATCTATAAAACCAAAAACCCAAAAATACCTTGCTACATTCTATTTATCTTTACTTTAATTTGCACTTTTATTTATATTTTATACCTATCTCTATGAGATCTCATCCTTGCAAGTAACCGTGAAGGCATTGACAACCCCTTTATCGCGTTGGGTGCAAGTATTTGTTTGTTTGTGTAGGTGCTATCATTGGAGACTTTTGTTTTCCTCCTACAGGATTGATACCTTGATTCTCAAGCTGAGGGCAGTACTTATCTCTACTTTGTTGCATCACCCGCTCCTCTTCAAGGGAAAAACCAACGCAAGCTCAAGAAGTAGCATGACACTTCAGCAACGTGCCAGCATCCTCACCAACAAACAAGTCCTCATACTCATCCTCTTATTGAACACCTGTTTCTACCATCTCTTTCCGCCTCTTCTCTTCATATTGTCTTCTCATCTTTTTTGTCTCAGCATAAATATGAAGGTCGTCATCATTAGTGCAGTTGGCAGCACTGTACTCGTCATGTGAAAGCAAATGAAAACAATCTTGGCAATTAGCTTGAATTAACTAAATATCTTCCTCTATAGTTGGACCATCAAGAAACCCTGACTAGTATTCGTGACCATCAACCACAACCTGAACCTGCATAGGATCAACATCACTTGCAACATGATCATCAATAATTGCAGCATTGTCAACAACACCTACCCCATGGTCAGCGACAGCTGGTCCATCCTCAACAACAGCTACTCCATGTTGAGTAGCAATTGGAGCTTGAGAAACAACTGCTCCATGCTTAGCCAAAACAACTCCATGCTGAGCAACAACTAGAGTTGGTTCTGTAATATAATTAGGTTTCCTGTAACAATGCAATTCAATAGTTTCCCATGAATTGCATTCTACAACCATGTTAGCTACTGTATTTTGATCTGCCAATTCAATCATTTTCATCCTCATGCCAACTTGGTCATACATGTCCAGTAAACCTAATCATTCCCCGGGCCAGGTCGGGTTCAGGCCGGGCTTGGCAAAGCCCGATGAAAAAATCCCAAGCCCGAGCCTGGCCTGCAGCACATGAACAGTGTCGTTTTTAATTAAATTAATCATATTCGGGACATTATATTAGTTTATTATACCTATATTTAAATATATATATATAGTCATTTCGGGATTATTTCGGGCTTTCGGGCTGGGCCTCGGGCGAGAAACTGGAGCCCAAGCCCGGCCCAAATGTCGGGCTTCTGGTTCGGGCCTTCAGGTCGGGTTGTCCATGAACATGTTAACTGCCCAGCCAGCTTCTATAGCAGATAAAATTATCTCTGCTTAACCCTAGCTGCACCAATTCCCCTTCAAATTATAAATAGTAACTATGTCTGGACGCCAAGGAAAAGGACGAGGTTGAACAACATATTTTGTGTGCACAACGAACCTAAGTAGCAGCCACTGATCCATCTGTAAGAGACAAAATTCCCTCCGATGAAACTTGAGAGAAGTAATTGAACTCTTCAAAGACATATAAATGAACTTTTTGGACACCTTAAGTGAACATGGACATGACTAAACTTTATTGACACATGTCTTAGTGCTGCAATCATGAACCCTAACTTTAGATCTATCACAAATCATTTTGTTTGTACAAACAAACCTTATACTCACTTCAGATATATCAATAAGACACATAAACAACTCTTCAAAGTCATGCCAATAACTGAACTTTTCTGACCACTCTAACCAATTTTGACCTATAACTAAACATAGACATAACTGGACTTTCTTGACAAGAGGTTAGTGCTTTAGTCCTGAAGAAAGCCATGCCTTTTGGTCGTGTCAACATTCCTTAAAACCCTATCTTTGAAGTCATGCCTTTTTCAGTGCTAAGACCATATCTTCAGCAATTAGTACACAAATATGTAGTAGATGGAGAATAGAAGAAGATAACGGCATGGACATGGAGCAGATCCATCACATGGAGATGGATCCAGCACCACGACATTGACATGCATTACAAGTAACACAACAGAGGCAGAGCTAATCAGTACATGGAGGAGATGGACATGGACATGGAGGAAAGCTTACCACCGGCGGTAGCACATGCTTCGTCCAACGCAACGTCGCCTTGATCGCCATGACTGCACCGTTGACAAGAAATGAAAGAAGGGAGAGTGGGAGGACAGAGAAGGGGTGGCGAGAGAAACAAACCCGAGAAAGGAAAGATGGGGTCATGGCGCTCTGTCCACCACACGAGCTGGCGGGCACGGCTAGCAATTGGCGTGACAACTACCTGGTGCAACCAGACCAGCTCGGCGTGGCCAGCCTTGGGTGCGCGCACTCACCCGCCGGTTCGCTATCCTCACAAAAACTGGTCAAAGTGTGTGAAAAAACAGAAGCAAAACAAATGAAATTTGAAAAACCGACAACGTGCCATGCCAAATCAATACCAAATCGGGATGAACAGTTAAAATGGGGGTAATTTGTGTCAATGGTAAAATGTGGAAGGAATGTTTAAATTAGGTGTCAAATTTGAAAGATTCTTGATTTAGTATGTTCTTTGTCATAAGTGTCAATTTTAGGGTAAAAAATAGAATTAAGTCAAAAATATATGAAGTTGCATACCGTTTGTGTTTGCTTTGGGATAGCACTAATCGTTTGCTGAATCGTGTCTCTTGGTCTGGCATCCGTCTGACCGTGTGGACGTCTCCACCTCTGGGTTTTTTTGAGTGAAACGTCCCCACCTCTGTGTTTCCATACGTGGACCGCCTGCGAACAAGGGACTACCATCCACCAACGATTCAGGCGGCGGTCGGCGTTGTAGCACCACCGTCGACGGCCAATCTGCCCGGGTTAGTTGTGATTTTTGCCGACCTACGTGCCTGCCAGCTGTGTCTTCTTCTCTCCTCGGAAGAAATATCAGTTATCTCTTCCGTTTGGCCACGATGAACTGAACAGCCAATACGTTGTGTTTCAAAGCTTCACGAAACGCGTCAACCTTTGGTTTGTTGTGCGCGTGTTAGACTGGAGAGTAATTAAATTAACACGTCCGGCCTAGCCGCTAGGAATCCTCGTCTGTTCACGTCGCAGTCACGAGCGTATTTTAACCGGGACGGACCAAGCTAATATGAATGATATCGCCGCGCCAACCACATCGACTACTACTAACTACCCAGTCATGTCACAAATAAGCTGCTAAGTCGTGCCGTGTCAGGATTTTTGCACGTATGAATAGTGTTGTGGTTTTCCTTGGCTACGCAGCTTCACTCGGCCTGACACTTACCACAAGGACACTTCCATTTTTCCAGCGAAAAGAAAAATGACACTCCCATTTGTGCATGTGTGTTCATAATTACGTTCAAAAAAGGCAGACCTACTTGCTACTATCAACGGGATGACCCTATGTCCTCCGCCACACAAGATGAGCGGTCTTCCCGTTGTTTGCACACGAACACGTCATCGTGTACCCTCGACGCCGGGGATGGTGCACCGTAGCTCACGTCGAAGGAGACCCGCCGGAAGCGCGGTACGCAAGACAATCCGGCGGGCGCTTTTGTAGACCCGAAACCCCACACGCCCGGGACGGACCCCATGAGGGCGCGCGGCGGCTATGGGCTGCCCTAGGTCGACCTGATCGCCCCTATGGCCTCGAGGTTCGCCGCCCTGCAACAAGAAGAACAGACGAAGAACGAGGAAGAAGAAGAACTAGGGTTAAGGAGAAAAGATAAAAGATAAAAAGTGGTAGATGAATTGATCGATTG
Organism: Aegilops speltoides; assembly: GCA_021437245.1. Lineage (NCBI taxonomy): Eukaryota > Viridiplantae > Streptophyta > Magnoliopsida > Poales > Poaceae > Aegilops > Aegilops speltoides. Next base: position 273,080,253 of record CM038143.1, on the reverse strand, counting down.
TGTGTTGTTCAATCGGCCATCACCTCTCAGGTATATAAGAGGCGGCTGGACTTCCCGTGCAAGGAAAAGGCTTGGATTCACGTCCAAAACCCTAGTCAAATTCGGATTGGTTTTGTCCGAACTTTCCAAAACTGTTCGGTTTAAACTGGCTGCACCTTGCGGGTAACTTTTGAGGTGGTAAACTACCTCGGATGGAAACGAGCCCAAAAGCAATCTTGACCATTTCGATGAGTCGAACAACTTTTATGTTGAACGTTTTTTAATTAGAGTTCATCTTGAGGGTCAAATCGCTCGTGCAACACAGGCTGTTATTCGCGCTACCCATCAGACAGGGTGTCTGGTGGGGCGCGCCACTTTTGGCTCGTGATAGTGCTGAATTAGGATGGCTCTAATTTTTGCATACGAACTCGGATTGAAACGATTCTTATATCAAAATCGATCGTTGCGACGAGACGAAGACAATCCATGTAGATCAGTTTTCCATACGAGGCAGTCTTGGGGGCGTAATGTGCCGAATAGTGTTCTGAATACAAAATCTCAGTATTTCAAACACAACTTCGGCCTTCGAGATGAGATCAGATGGCGATGGCCCAAACTTCAAAGATGTTCGTATCGACAATACGAAACTTTTTCATGTAGAACACTTCTCCATTTGAGGCCATTTTAAATAAGTTCTTGATCGTGCCTAAATCTGGTGTCGACACATGCCCCCTGTTTTTAAGCAAAGCATGTGTGCGAAAAATAACTTGCACATAGCTTGCTCTAAGGACGATGTCAACACTCCATCGGCCATTTTGGCATATTCTTAGGATGATAAGTTTATATCGGCCATTGCTTGTGTGAATATTTTGACGCAAGCTTGGGTGAAACTTTCTCAACTTCCTTAACAATCCGATGATAAGGTCCCATAGATATGTATCTCAAGGTCATCCTCGGAACCATATTATTCACCCTTTTGCTAGGATTTTGCTGATAATCAATAATAAACTTTCTCCAATCCTTATTTTACCTGTATAAGAAAAAAATCATTAGTGGTCAAGCGGTGGACTTGGTTCGCCTTACCTATTACGACGAGACTAAGCATCGGCTATTGATAGAAATGCAACACACCATGATTAACATAGTAGCCGGATGCTTGCTGTGCCAACTCTTTCAAGTTGTCATGTCTAGAAATATGAACAATTTTATAGCAACCCAAGGTAATTTTGCATCTAGACATACCTTAAGATAAACTATAAGTGACTCGTCAAAACATTGATAACCCTTGGATATTTGTTGCACTACTTATACGAATCACTGAAAGCCTCAATCTGTATAGCACCTATAGCAACCAAAAGCTCCAAACCGAATAAATTTCATATTCGGCTTTGATTATTGTGTAAAAATATTTTAAGTGGCATAAGGCTTGTTTTGGTCTCCAATTGAACTAATGACGATGTTAGGATACTACACCCGCCATGCTTTGACATATTTTTAGGGCAATAGATAAATATCAGCCATTAACATGAGGTCCATATAGAATTCACCCACCAAAGTATGTATAGCCGAAATAAACAAATAAAATAGGAATAAAATATTTCGGCCCTTTGTATTAGCAACAATGTAACTAACCAAATGTATGGTAATTTGGTAACACTCTCTCATGATATAGAAAATGGGAAAATTTTGTTTTTGCCACTCTAGATTTTGCCAATTTTCCTTATGCCACTCTAGATTTCGACATCTCACTTTTGCCACTCTTAAATTTTGACAACTATCACAAACGCCATTCTGTTAGGCATCCGTGAGTTGACCGTTTATCTTAGCAAGTTGACCAAACAATGTGCTGTCAGTATTTGCTAAAAAGACTGGTTGCCCCTGCTGACTTGTGGGCCCATGTTGGAAGTGACCCAAACCTGTCCTAATTAAGCTAACCCAATTTCCCTTCTAAAGAGAACACCCCCCCCACACACACACACACCACACCACGCCCGACCCCATCCCGCACCCAACCCATCGCCACACGCGGCTCCCATGGCCGCCGCCACCCAGCCCTCCGGCCGCCGCGTTCCCGTCCCGCCGGTCACCGCAAGGTGACGCACCCTCTGGCCTCCCCGACGACCTCTCTAGCCTCCTCGACGCCCACCTCCTCGACCCCCGCCTCCAATGGCCGCCACTACCTAGGGTTCCGGCCGCCGCCATCCAGGGTTTCTGCCGCTGCCATCTAAGGTTCCGGCGTCCTCGAGGCCCCCTCCGGCCTCCCCGACGCAGCCTTCCCGACCCCCGCCTCCAATGGCCGCCGCGAGCTAGGGTTCTGGCCTCCCCGACGCTCGTCGCCACCTAGGTCTCTGACCCCGACTCCCCTTTGCGACTCCTCCAGAGGTTCCTTCTCCAGCCTCCCTAGGCAACGCTCTCCCGCGGGATGGAGGGAGCCGCAACTTCGGCCATAGCGGCAGGAGCGGCCCATTTGCTCGTTCCTCTCTCTGATGGGCAAGTTCTTCCTGCTTCCTCAACTTGCTGATGTTCCCTTTGTAGCTTAATTCTGTGATTGCTTTTGTGCTTAATTGTGTGGATGCTCTATGTGCAAAATTGCTGTAATTTGTGATTACAGTTGAGATAATTGTGTGCATTCATGCTCTATTTAGCAGTGTAGTGGACCGTGATAGTCTTGTTTGATTGAGCTAGCTACACAGGTTAAGACATTATACATATTGTTCTGAGCTAGCTACTATGGTGGTGGCTTACTCAAACAATGCAAACCTGCCACTATTCTATATTTATTTTCTGAACTAGCTACACAGGTTAAGACATTATACATATTTTTCATGGCAATTGTAACAATAATCACAGAGAGAAAAAGAAAAAGCATGGCTTTTTTATGTGATCATAGACTGAAACTAATTTGTATCATACTAATATAGTAGTGTAGTTGCATAGCTAGACCATTTCCATAGGTCGCATTGACTCATGTCCAATTTGTGTTAATGCAGGTCAAATTCGCCTCCTTATAAGCTGATTGTGACATATGGGGCGCGCTCTTACAAGAATTACAAGGCTGAACTGTGCACCGTGTCTTCTTGGAGTTGGGATATCCATGTAGAGAGGCAGACTACTTACAATCAACTTTTGGGTCTCCTGCAAAATAAATATCCTTGGGGAAATGATGAGGGTGTTGTGCTTTCAAGCTGGAATAGTAGCAGGAAATATTTTGTGCTAGTTCGCAACGATGAAGATGTGGTGAATATGTATGATGGCAATGAGATGAATTGCTGCTTTCTGGAGCACAATGCATATGTGAACCCTGTTGTTTTGTTGTTGCATTGTACTATGTAGACTTGTAAAGGCCTTGCTTTTGGGTAGTCTGTATGCATATGTGAACCTATGCAGCTACATGTTGCTTTTGGGTGGTCAGTATGCATATGTGAACATTGCTGTGTAGTTGATGCAACTACATATGAACCTTGCTGTGTAGTTGATGCAACTACATGTGAACCTTGCTGTTAAGTTTAGATGATGGATGTGTACTTCTATGAATTAATTTCCGATTATTATGAACCATGTTGCTAGTAATGATTCCATTACTGTCAAGGCTTGTGTGAAAAAATTGTGTAATTATCTGTGATGTCATATTTTCAAATAGGCCATGCCAATTTTTTTAACAGCATTGGCCAATAATATATTTGGCAAAAACAATATTATTTAACATAAGATGTGTGATGTCAGATTTTCAAATAGGTCATGCTAAAATACTGTGTAACATTAGATGTTACTCGGTGGCAAAAGCAATATTTGGCGGCGGAGTGTCAAAAGCAAAAGAAATATTAGAGGGCAATATGGTCTTTTCGCTGCTCCGTTTGGTCAAAACGTCCATTGACCTAACAGAATCGCGTTTGTGATAGTTGTCAAAATTTAAGAGTGGAAAAAGTGAGATGTTGAAATCTAGAGTGGCATAAGGAAAATTGGCAAAATCTGTAGTGGCAAAAACAAAATTTTCCCATAGAAAATTATGTTGCATCCATGGATCAAAATAAATCAATGGAGGGTAATTGATCATACCTAGGGATGAATTCCATGGCAAAGGCATCAACGACATGGTTGAAGAAAATGGATGATGTGCTAACCGAAGATTTTGATGTTGTGATGCGCACCTTCGGCTTAATTGTTTGTTGCTTTCATTATTTTCCTTCTTCACTTTTATTGCACTTGTTGCAACAGAAGCATGCACATCATTTTTGTGTTGATTGATCTTCTTGGGAACCCATGCCATGTTCTTCTTTTTCAGCTCTTGTGCACTAAGATTTTGTAATTTTTTCTTTTGCCAATATGACAAACCGAGTGGGCATCTCGGTTGTGATTTTTTTTCAACCAATGGCAACTCCTTTTGGGCCTTGTGCACCCTCAACTTCTTTTCTTCAGATTTTGCACTCTGATTTTTATCAGTTGATTGCTTCACTTCTTTGCCTTTTGTAGCCAATGTCAACACTTTAATTGGCTCTTTGTTATTTGAGATCAAATCTGAAGCAGCACACTTACGATCATCTCTTTTCACGCGGTAAACTTGCTTTACCACCTCTTTCTTCTTTCTTGAGCTCTGGACCGATTCCTTATGGTTGAAACGGTCTTTGACACGTGATTGTTCAAATGTTGATCTCCTTGGAGCTGCATAGTATTGGTGAGATGGTCTAGAATAAGATGGAGAATGTACCCTTGTATCATACCTGTCCCATGATGAATATGTATCTATATGAGCATAGGGAGGTATCCACGGCATTGGCATCATGGCCCAAAATAAGGATATGAATATGTTGCATTAAAATTATCACTTTGCCAATCTGATCCTCATATTTGCGCCTTTGGGGTGATCTTGGTTTCTTTGCATGATTTGGCGATAAGCATTCTTCTCTTCACTCTTCTTTTGATATTTATCCAATAGTTCAGCAAAGGTGATTTTGATCTCTTACACTTGCGCTTATTCCGCCTTTGTTTTCTTTTGGTTTGCTTTCATCGATCATTAGATTTGCTTGCTGCCCCCAGTCCTTGGCGTCTCCATTGTAGCCGATGGAACTCCCGCCCTCAAGATTATGCTCGTTATGCTCTTCAACAACTTCTTTACTTGAAAGCTTGATCCCATCACCTGCAGCTTTTACATTCTTTTTAAATGGATCGGCTTGAAGCAGCCAATGTAAAAACTTTTTGTCATCGGGACCAATCGGAATAGACTGGTCATCTCTTGGTGTTTCAACAAACTTCAATCGTCCTTTTTCAATGGCCGATTTAACTATTTGACGAAACATGTTGCAATCCTCAAAATTATGCTTGGACGAATCATGCAACTTACAATACATTCGTCCTTGGATTGATGGCTTAACATGGTGATCAAGAATTGTAATGTAATTATTTTTCAGCAACAAATCAAATATTTTATCATGCTTGAATTGAAAGTATACTTCTTGTTTCCTAGCCGATCTTACTGTTTGCACGGCTTTGGAGATAAGCAAACGAATGGTTCAGATTTGGAATCTCCCCATTCGGCTATGCATTGTGTCTTCCACTCTATCTCCGATGTCTTTGGATATGATATTATATTAGCATCGGTTTTCTCAATAAAATTTAACCTTGGCTTTAAATTTCTGAAACGAAGATATTTAGAACATACATGTCTCAGTTGAGACCAAGTGTAAACCAAGTAAGAAATAAGCAAAGCTACCCAACTAGATATGAACTTTAGAGAAAGCAACGGGAAAAGCTTTGGTTGTAACAATAAGTCATTATCGGTCTTTATAAATGGTGCAATGGGTTGACCGATATGTTCCATAACAATTTTACTGCTATCAAGTAAATTACCCTTCCTCATTGGTCTTTCAAAATTACTTATGAGAATATTTCTTATAGATGCATCAATAATGAAGTTGCGACCAAATCTGAAAATAGGTAAATTACTCGCTATGCATACCTCTTCAAATATGTTGGGAGAGCATGATAGTGGTGCCATTTGAAGAACATATTGCTCCGTCTTTGGATGGCTCCCCAACACCTTGTCATCATCTTTTTCTTGAATCCGTGCATGATTGCTTTGAAGATTTTTGTCGGCCGAACTTTGTTCGACTACTTGTTTTGTCCTTGAAGCTTGTCAATTTCTACGACACGGAACTCATAGGGCAGGGAGTAGGTTCCATTAACTTCAGAAAAATCAAGCACCGTTGTTTTCCTATGCTTGCCATGCCCTTTCTCAATAATGCTTGCCTCGTTGGATTTGCTGGATTCAGAATATATACTACTTGATTCGGCTTTTTCAACCGAAGCACTTTCATGTTCGAATCATCCTTCTTTTCATTGATAGTACCAATTGGCAATGCTTCTTTTATCTAAGCCAATTCTTTTTCTATTTGTTTCGACGCGACGGCAAAATTAGCTTTAAGCTTTTCTCAATTTCAGCCCACTCCGGATATGATTGCCCCCCAATGCTTTTAGATTCTTTCGGCAATGACACACGGGTGTTGCCGAAATTTTGCAATTGTGTAGGGGGTGTATAATATAAAGTAGTACTAGGTGAAGGCATATGCAGTGTTGTAATACCATATTTTTGCTCAAAATTTTTATCAATTGGCAAAGATTCATCTTCTTGCAAAACTCTAGCTTTTATTGCGGCATAATCAGGAAATAGCCCCTTTTCATGTTGTTCAAGGCAAAGAGCACCAATTCTCTTATTTTGGGCTAAACTCTTCAATGCAGCCACCATTACCTCATCTTCTAAAATGTTGGGCACAACCGCTCGTGTAAAATTTACATTCATTCGGCTGTAACCAGGAAGGTGTGAAGCCGAATTATGAGCATCTACAGTTGTGTATGGTGCCGAAGAATTACTAGCATGAGGTGTAGCATATGACGATTGAGAGTAACTGGCCAAATAGCCATTAGTAGCATGGCCAATTCTCTCATTCATCGGCATGGTTGGATTAGTATATTGCACATTAGCTACCGATGAATAAAAGGGTGAAACACTTTCTTGCATGGCATTGGAAATTCTAACTTGGGGTGTTTCAAATTGATTAATCGAACTCATCATGTTGCTCATTGGCATATGAATTTGTGGGGTTGCCGATGCATGGGAGTTGGGATACATATGTTGCATGTTGCTAAATTTATAAGAATTTGAAACATGAAGATTGTTTTGCATCGGCCCTTGCACATAATTAGATGCATGATTGATAAAACTAGGGATAGCCGATACATTATGCTCAATAGGTGATCCAGCAACAACATATGGATTATTTACAAAGGGGAATTGGGTATTCATATTACCTTTGTAGATTGCAGCAACTTGATGACGATCTCTTCATAGCAAGAAAGGGCTGGAGACCGTCAAAGCTTCGTCCCCAGCGGAGTCGCCAAAAAGTGTGTTCGCACACGAACACGTCACCGTGTACCCTCGACGCCGGGGGTGGTGCACCGCAGCTCACGTCGAAGGAGACCCGCCGGAAGCGCGGTACGCAAGACAATCTGGCGGGCGCTTTTGTAGACCCAAAACCCCACACGCCCGGGAGGGACCCCGTCAGGGCGCGTGGAGGCTATGGGCTGCCCTAGGTCGACTTGATCGCCCCTAGGGCCTCGAGATTCGCCGCCCTGCAACAAGAAGAACAGACGAAGAACGAGGGAGAAGAAGAACTAGGGTTAAGGAGAATAAATAAAAGATAAAAAGTGGTAGATGAATTGATCGATTGTGTGTTGTTCAATCGGCCATCACCTCTCAGGTATATAAGAGGCGGCTGTACTTTCCGTGCAAGGAAAAGGCTTGGATTCACGTCCAAAACCCTAGTCAAATTCGGATTGGTTTTGTCCGAACTTTCCAAAACTGTTCGGTTTAAACTGGCTGCACCTTGCGGGTAACTTTTGAGGTGGTAAACTACCTCAGATGGAAATGAGCCCAAAAGCAATCTTGACCGTTTCGACGAGATGAACAACTTTTATGTTGAACGTTTTTTGATTAGAGTTCATCTTGAGGGTCAAATCGCTCGTGCAACACAGGCTGTTATTCACGCTACCCATCAGATAGGGTGTCTGGTGGGGCGCGCCACTTTTGGCTCGTGATAGTGTTGTATTCGGATGGCTCTAACTTTTGCATACGGACACGGATTGGAACAATTCTTATATCAAAACCGATCGTTTCGACGAGACGAAGACAATCCATGTAGATCAGTTTTCCATACGAGGCAGTCTTGGGGGCGTAATGTGCCGAATAGTGTTCTGAATACAAAATCTCAGTATTTCGAACACAACTTCGGCCTTCGAGATGAGATCAGATGGCGATGGCCCAAACTTCAAAGATGTTCGTCTCGATAATAGGAAACTTTTTCATGTAGAACACTTCTCCATTTGAGGCCATTTTAAATAAGTTCTTGACTGTGTCAAAATCTGGTGTCAACACCCGGTCACGATTTTCTCATCCAACTTGACCTGGCAAATCTTGCCCAAATCGCCCGGACTGGCGGGTAACCCCCATATGCAACCAATAGGTGTGACCTATCTGGGGACACTCAGACACGTTCGCTATGTCGAGCTGATCACAAGGACCCACGAGAAAACCCATCAGTCCATAGGGCGCCTCCTTTGTTTTCGGTTAGGGCATTCATGGCATCGTGTGGCGCCACTCCAGTGCGCCGCCCGAGGGACCAAGTCCGTCTATTTAAGCCGGATGACGGCAGCCTAGCCCTAGCCTGTCCTATTTCTTCCTTTTTCCTCCCCTTTGTGCCGTCATGTTCCAAAATCTGGTCATCGTCAGCTGATAGCCATGGCCTGACAGAGGATAATCACTTACGCCATGCTCACTTCGGAGTGGCGGCTGCAGCTGCTGGAGGAGATCTGGGCCAAGCGCGAAGCTCAATTCGCAATCGACCTGCCTTCGTATTTGCTGGAGCCGGAGGAGGAGGAGGAGGAGGAGAAGCAAGAGTACACGTCCATGGAGGACGTGGAGCTGGAGGAGGAGGAAGAGGTAGAGCGCGAGGCTAATCTGATGCCTCCAGTTGCGGGCTTCGTCATGGCCTACACGCTAGAGGAGTTCGAGGGGGCCCAAGTAGAGGAGGCGGCCGAGTAGCAGGCCATCCTTGACTCCGTCCAGTCGGAGGCGGAGGTGGAAGCCAACCGCCGCATCCTCTGCCAGGCGGACGCGGAGCTCGACGAGATGTTCGCTGACAAGGACGAGGAGGAGGCAGATGTCTCCCGGCTACCAATGACCACGAGGCCGAGGGCTCTAGCAAGAACTTCATCAACATCTCCGACGAGAAGGACGAGTAGTGTAGTTCGTATGTAGATCATGTTAATGCAAATCGTGAAATGGGTACTATGGTTGTGGGAGGCCAAATAAGGGGTATGATTGGTCGCCTGCCGCAGATGCGCCCAGCCGCCTTCATGGACATTTTGCAACTCAAATTAACTACATCTGGTTGTAGATGCTCTTACGGGCAGATTTGTCTAGATGGTCCCTAGTGTCAACCGGTCAACCACGAGAAAAAAAACCTCGTCGCTTCTAGGGAGACTTGGTGGCGACCCTGCCAACCCTAGAAACATTGTCGATTTCTCATCTATCTCTCGCGCCGCCACCACATGACATGCCAGGCGAAGCCCATGCTCCCGACGGGTGCGGCGATGCTCTCTCCCGTGGTGCACTTCTAGGTCATGGGCGGCGGTTCTTACAACACGTGCATCAGCGGCGGCTTGGAGGTTCGATCCATGGTAGCCTCAGCGTGGTGGCAAATCTCCGGGGCTATGAAGGGCGCGAGCGGGCTTGCCGAGTGCTGAGGTTCTCATCTTCTCACTGGCAGTGGGTGATTGGTCGCTACTATGCTGAGAGGTCGCGTGGTGGCAGCCAGATGGCCGTGGGCTCCTTCGTATGGATCTGGCTAGCCAGACATGCTAGTCCTCGATGCGGATGGATCCGTAGGTAAGGATTAAGATCGGGATAAATCCCTATCCAGCACTGGTCGATTGCGATGGCGGTGACGCCCATGAGTGTCGTTTTTTCTCCATGGAGACATTCGTTAGATCTGCTTCTACTTCCACCACATCACGTGTTTCTAGGTGAAAGTCATAACTGCGGTGGGTGGCAACGGCGCCTTCGGCGTCATTCCCTTCTTGAAGACGCCGCCTTGGGAGATAGTTTCTTGGAGGACAACATTGGGTTGGCATTAGTGGCAATCTAGATCAAGAGGTGGCGCGGTGTGGCATCTACCCCATCAGTGACAACGGGTCTCAGCAGCGTGGGTAGCGGGGTCTCGGTGTTGGATGTGTGTGGATGGATGCACGCAGGGTGGTGGTGGTGTCTGATGTCGTGGTAGCATCGACGATAGTTGGGCCTGGCAAGGTCAATGCATTGATCTCTCCTAAGTTGGGACGACAGAAGATAGCAACAACGGATTCTGGAGCATGTGCAATGGTGCGCGCTGAGGGTCTGTTGGACTGGTTGGTCCTCTCAGCTCACCGTGGGATGGCATGGTGAATCCACCGGATTAGATGGTGTGCATTGGTATGAGTTCATGGCACATCATCAAACTACTAGGTGTGGCGACATAGATCGCCAGCGAAGTTGTGGTGTTTCTTTTTGTAACAATACTTTGTTGGTTGTAAGACTGTTCCAAACTTGGTTGTCTCGAGTTGACGTATGTTTTATCTAGCTCCTACTTAAGTTCTTAATATGATGCTACCTAGCTTAAAGGGGGACATTAACCTTGTTACTTATTAGACATATGCATGGAAACTCTATAATTTTGGCATGATAGGAAAATGAGCGCTTCTGCTCATAAATGCCATGTTCCTATGTTTGGTATCGATATGCCAGAGGTTTCGGTTTTACATATGTGTCACTATATCTTTTGATAGGATCTATACTGGCATCCTTTATTTTTATTATGACACATTGCAGTTTCATCAACTTCAAATTCAACAGTTCAGATCAGTCACCCAGAATCAAGCCATCGCCATAAAAAATAGACGATGCATGGTGCTTTACAAATTCGGCATGTATAATTGAAAGATTGATATCACTATGTTATGTATACGCATGTATGTTACCATTTGCATCTTTGGATTCATGTAAAACGTGATATACATACAATTTTATATTGAACACATACTTTATATGTTTATATATTGAATGCGCAAATGTTGCCATGGCAGCAATTTTTGCTCCTGTAGCAAATTTGTTTTTCCACTAGCAAAGCATGGGCAGCGTTTACCACAATATGAATGCTACAAATTATGGAACAAGTGTGCGACAATTGATATAAGGGAACACTGCTACGAACAAATACACCGATAGCATTGTAGACGGTGAAACACTGCTAGCGTTTGTTGGACTAGTAGTGTTCGTGACTTTGAACATTGCCAACATGGTACGCACTAGCATCGCCCGCTCCGAATGCTACTAGAGACCATCTACTAGCAGCATTCCACAGGGACGCTGCTAGCAACTCGTTACTAGTAACATGGCAGTGGCAGTGTGCCGCTCAGACGCAACTAAGTGGCACCATGGAATGTTGTTAATGAGGGGGTCATCTACTTGTGAAATAAACATGTAAATGGATGACATAAATGTTAGGGTCAAGATACAAGCCGGTATCGAGCCAATGAAGGGAGACGGCATGGTGGTGATGGAGAAGGCGACACCCATGGTGATGGTAATTGTGATGGTGTCAGTGTGGTGGTGATGGAGGGCAGTGTCAGTGGAGATGGCACCAAAGCCTCCTCTTCTTCCCTTGCTCTTGTCCTTTCTTCTATGGAGGTGGAGTTGGAGCTGCAATGGAGATGGTGGTGATTGATCTTGGATGATGAGGGGAGGATAGATGTTACTCCTCGTATTTCACGTCCTCCTTATATTCTAATGTTTGGATCTTTCTGCCTCAAGATTCGTCCTAAAGATGAGGTGAAGCCTAATTTCAGAACCCCTCCAATGATGTTTGGGTTTGGACACAATGCCATGATTCAGAATTAGGTTTCTCATGTTTTATTCAGTTTGGTTTTATTTTTCGTGTGATGTTTTTGGGCCTTTCCAAAACCAAGTGTGTTCTAGCCTTTTGGGATTTTAGTGTGGCATGGGCCTTGTCCCATCCCAGTTTCATTGGAGTAACCCTATAAAGGGTTCATGGCAACTGCAGTTGTATCTCAGACTTGTTATTTTCAAGATAAAAAGAGCACATAAAAGTCTCGATGTTTGGGGCCGTATATCATTGTGTTTATTTGCTAATCTTGAAGATTTGATGTTATGCTATGCATGGGTGTTGATTTTGATTAGTTCCAACGTGAGTAATTGAAGAGAGACCAGTTTGATCTATTTCGGATTGAGTTCTATTGTTTTCTATCCTGTTTTATCTTGATCGCCATGAAAGATTGGGCCAAATACAATAGGATCTATACTTGATCCTTTTCGTCTTGGTATCATATTTTGCTGGGTTTATATTGCTGATTTTCTAGCTTCTATCTGCTGCTGAGATTTATTGTCAGAGCCTTTGGCCAAGACAATGGTTTTGTGCTTGTTCATTCTGCTGGAGGCGTTGGAGTTTTCTGCTTCGTGACGCTCGGCCATCGTTTTGTTTTCTGCTAGGCAAATTTGCGTATCCACGATCTTGTTGAGGAGTTTATTTTATTCAGATTTGGAAGGACGTGGGTCCTTATCACGGCGGCCATATCCCTCTGGAGGCACTAGCCAATCCAAATTCTGCTTCTGTTCGGTGTGGTCTCAGTCATGTACTGATACGTCTCCAACGTATCTATAATTTTTTATTGTTCCATGCTGTTATATTATCATTCTTGGATGATTTACAATCAGTTTATAGAAATTTTATATCATTTTTGGTACTGACCTATTGACATAGTGCCCAGTGCTTGTTGTTGTTTTTTGCTTGTTTTTTACATCGTAGGAAATCAATATCAAATGGAGTCCAAACGCGGTGAAACTTTTTGTTGATTTTTTTTGGACAAGAAGACATCCAATGGGCCAAAGAAGTACCGGAGAGGGAGCCCGAGGGGGGCACAAGACACCAGGGCGCGCCTGGGCCCCTAGGTGGGTTGTGCCCACCTCGGTGGCCTCCCGCACCGCCTCTTTGCTCTGTAAATACCCAAATATTACAGAAACCCTAGGAGAGTCGACGAAAATAAATTCCAGCCGCCGCAAGTTCCAGAAACACCCGATCCAATCTAGACACCATCACGGAGGGGTTCATCATGTCCATTGGTGCCTCTCCGATGATGCGTGAGTAGTTCTTTTGTAGACCTACATGTCCGTAGTTAGTAGCTAGATGGCTTCCTCTCTCTCTCTCTCTTGATTCTCAATACAATGGTCTCTTGGAGATCCATATGATGTAAGTCTTTTTGTGGTGTGTTTGTTGTGATCCGATGAACTTTGAGTTTATGATCAGATCTATGTTCTTATCCATGAAAGTTATTTGAGTCTTCTTTGATCTCTTACATGCATGATTGATTATAGCCTCATATTTCTTCTTTGATATTTGGGTTTTGTTTGGCCAACTTGACCTATTTTATCTTGCAATGGGAAGAGGTGCTTTGTGATGGGTTCGATCTTACGGTGCTTGATCCCAGTGACAGAAGGGGAAACAACACGTATGTATCATTGCTATTAAGGATAATAACATGGGGTCTATTTATACATAAATAGATCTTGTCTACATCATGTCATCATTCTTATTGCATTACTCCGTTTTTCCATGAACTTAATACACTAGATGCATGTTGGATAGCGGTCGATGTGTGGAGTAATAGTAGTAGATGCAGGCAGGAGTCGGTTTACTAATCTTCGATGTGATGCGTACATAATGATCATTGTCTGGATACCATCATGATTATTTGAAGTTCTATCAATTGCCCAACAGTAATGTTTTCCCACCGTTTGCTATTTTGCTCGAGAGAAGCCACTAGTGAAACCTACGGCCCCCAGGTCTCTTTTTATCATATTTGCCTTTGCGATCTATGTTCCTTTGCTTTTGTTTTCAGATCTATTAAACCAAAAATACAAAAATACCTTGCTGCACTTTATTTTATTTGTGCTCCATTTATCCTATCTATTACAGCTTTATCACGTCTCCGCTCCAATTTCAGGCACCGTTATCCGAAAGGGATTGACAACTCCTTTAACACGTCGGGTTGCGAGTATTTGTTATTTGTGTGCAGGGGCTATTTACGTTGTGTTGCGTGGTTCTCCTAATGGTTCAATAACCTTGGTCTCATAACTGAGGGAAATACCTACCGTCGTCGTGCTACATCATCCCTTCCTCTTTGGGGAAATACCAACGTAGTTCAAGCAGGCATGAAAAGGAATTTCTGGAGCCGCTGCTGGGGAGGATCATCAACATCAACCAGTTTCCTAAATCTCATCTCCATGCAATTTACATCATTTTCCATTTGTCTCTCGTTTTCCTCTCCCCTACTTCAGAAAAATTTGTCATTTTATTCACCCTCTTTTTCGTTCGCCGTTTTCTTGTCAGATCTATTTTTGAGTGCAATCTTGTTGCGTAGTCACCATGACTCAAGAGAACACCAAGTTGTGTGATTTGTCAAATACCAACAACAATGATTTTATTAGCACTCCGATTGCCCGTCCCGCCACTAGTACGGAGTCTTGTGATATTAATACTGCTTTGTTGAATCTTGTTATGAAAGGTCAATTTGCCGGTACTCCTAATGAGGATGTCGCATCCCATCTTAACGCATTTGTGGAATCATGCGATATGCAAAAGAAAAAAGATGTGGACAATGATATTGTGAAGTTGAAAGTATTTCCGTTTTCTTTGCAAGATCGCGAAAAAATTGGTTTTCTTCTTTGCCTCGCAATAGTATTGATTCTTGGAACAGGTGCAAGGATGCTTTTATGACTAAGTATTTTCCGCCATTTCCCTTAGAACCCAGATCATGAATTTCAAGCAACTTGAACATGAGCATGTTGCACAATCTTGGGAAAGGATGAAACTGATGCTAAGGAATTGGCCAACTCATGGGTTAAATCTTTGGATGATCGTAACAAAAATTTATGCGGGATTGAATTTTCTTTCTCGTAATCTTTTAGATTCCGCCGCGAGGGTGGGGGATTTTATGGAAATTACTTTGGGTGAAGCTCCTACTAGTAAAAAAGTCAACTTGGTAGAAGAAATAAATTGTTTGAGTGAAAAAGTTGATGCTCTTATGAAGTTGGTTGCTAATAAAAGTGATCCTATTGATTTTAATGATGTGCCTTTGTCTACTTTGATTGAGCAAAATAGTGATTCCATAGATGTGAATTTTGTCTCGCAAAATAATTTCAACAACAATGCTTATAGAGGTAATTTTAATCCTAGGCCTTTTCCTAGTAATTCCTCTAATAATTATGGTAATTCCTATGGTAATCCCACCTACAATAATAATAGAAACACCTCTGATCTCGAGAGAAATATTAAAGAATTTATCAACACGCAAAAAGCTTTCAACACTATGATAGAAGAAAAGTTAAATAGAATTGAATATTTGTCTAGAAGCGTTGATATAATTTCTCATGATGTAGAAACTCTCAAGATGAAAATTGTCATAATGCCATTGCGAATAATTTGCCATAATATTGTCTAGAAATTTAGTAGCTTCACCCATAGTAATTTCCATAAAAGTAACCCCCGCGGCGGAATCTAAAAGATTACGAGAAACAAAATTCAATCCCGCATAAAAAATTTGTATGATCATCCAAAGATTTAACCCATGAGTTGGGCAATTCCTTAGCATGAATTTCATCCTTTCCCAAGATTGTGCAACATGCTCATGTTCAAGTTGCTTGAAATTCATGATCTGGGTTCTAAGGGAAATAATTTTTGCGGGCGGAAAATACTTGATGATAAAAGCATCTTTGCACTTGTTCCAAGAATCGATACTATTGTGAGGCAAAGAAGAAAACCAAAATTTTGCGTTATCACGCAAAGAAAACGGAAATAATTTCAACTTCACAACATCATTGTCCACATATTTTTTATTTTGCATATCGCATAATTCCACGAATGTGTTAAGATGGGACGCGACATCCTCATTAGGAGTACCGGCAAATTGATCTGTCATGACTAGATTCAACAAAGCAGTATTAATATCACAAGACTCCGACTAGTGACAGGAGGAGCAATCGGAGTGCTAATAAAATCATTGTTGTTAATGTTTGAGAAATCACACAACTTGGTGTTCTCTTGAGTCATGATGACTACGCAACAAGATTGCAGTCAAAAACAGATCTGACAAGAAAACGGCGAACGAAGAAGAGGGCGAATAAAACAACAATTTTTTGTGAAGTGGGGGAGAGGAAAACGAGAGGCAAACGGAAAATAATGTTGCGAGGAGATAAGATTTGTGATTAGGAACCTCGTTGATGTTGAAGACCCTCCCCGGCAACGGCACCAGAAATTCCTTTTGATGTCTGCTAGAACTACTTCGGCATTTCCCCAAAGAGGGAGGGATGATGCAGTATAGCGACGGTAGGTATTTCCCTCAATGATGAGACCAAGGTTATCGAACTTGTAGGAGAACCTCCTCACACCACCTAAACAGGACTTGCCCACAAATAACAAATACTCGCAACCCAACGTATTAAAGGGGTTGTCAATCCCTTTCGGGTATGGCGCCTCAAGTAGGCAAATAACGTGAGGTAAAAAGTGGTAGATAGGATAAATAGATCGTGGAACAAATAAATTGCAGCAAGGTATTTTTTGAATTTTTGGTTTAATAGATCTAAAAATAAATGCAAGAGAAAATAGATCGCAAAGGCAAATATGATGAAAAGAGACCAGGGGCCCGTAGGTTTCACAAGTGGCTTCCCTCGAGAAAAATAGCAAACGGTGGGAAAACAATTATTGTTGGGCAATTGATAGAACTTCAAATAATCATGACGACATCTAGGCAATGAACATTATATAGGCATCATGTCCAAGATTAGTAGACCGACTCCTGCGTGCATCTACTACTATTACTCCACACATCGACCGCTATCCAGCATGCATCTAGTGTATTAATTTCATGAGAAAATGGAGTAATGCAATAAGAATGATGACATAATGTAGACGAGATCAATTTATCTATTGCGGCAGATATAGATCTCATATTGTTATCCTTAGTAGCAACGATACATACGTGTTGGTTCCCTTTCTGTCGCTGGGATCAAGCACCGTAAGATCAAACCCACTACAAAGCACCTCTTCCCATTGCAAGATAAATAGATCAAGTTGGCCAAACAAAACCCAAATATCGGAGAAGAAATACGAGGCTATAAGCACTCATGCATATAACAGATCAAAGAAGACACAAATAACTTTCATGGATAAAAACATAGATCTGATCATAAACTCAAAGTTCATTAGATCCCAACAAACACACCGCCAAAAGACTTACATCATATGGATCTCCAAGAGACCATCGTATTGATAATCAAGAGAGAGGAAGCCATCTAGCTACTAACTACGGACCCTTAGGTCTACAAAGAAATACTCACGCATCATAGGAGAAGCACCAATGGAAGTGGTGAACCCCTCCATGATGGTGTCTAGATTGGATCTTGGTGGTTCTGGACTCTGCGGCGGCTGGATCAATATTTCATCACCTCCCCTAGGGTTTTTGGAATATTTGGGTATTTATAGAGCAAAGAGGCGGTTGAGGAGGCACCCGAGGTGGGCACAACCCCCCAGGGCGCGCCTGGGCCTCCTAGCGCTCCTTGGTGGGTGCCGCTCGCCTCGAGCAGCCCCTCAGGTCCTTCCTTGGCCCATTGGCTTTCTTCTGGCCTAAAAAAATCCTTCAGGAGTTGCGTTGCGTTTGGACTCCGTTTGACATTGATTTCCTGCGATGGAAAAAACATGCAGAAAACAGCAACTGGCACTGGGCACTATGTCAATAGGTTGGTACCAAAAATGATATAAAATGACAATAAAATGATTGTAAAACATCCAAGAATGATAATATAACAGCATGGAACAATCAAAAATTATAGATACGTTGGAGATGTATCAGGCATCCCCTCTTTCTTCTAACAACCATTGGTATTTTACTTGGAGCTATATTTTATTCGTCACATATTATGAGTTTTTCTAGGAGCGTCTTGTATGATATGACTCTTCGCTTGTTTTGCTTTGTGTTTTAAGTCTTCAATCCTTGTTGGACACACCTTTATGAGAGAGCCAAAAATTATGCTATGCTTGCTCCTATGCTTCACTTAAATTTTTAGAGCTTCGGAATTGCTCTAGTGCTTCACTTATATCTTCTTGAGCACGGTGTGCTTTGTAAATTTTTGAAGAACTACTCTCATGCTTCACTTAGATTTATTTGGACTTAGTAAATTTTTTAATAAATTCTCTCTTGCTTCACTTAGATTATTTTGAGAGAAAGAAATATTATGCTCATCTTCTTCACTTATATTTGTTTGAGCTTATTAAAAGCAACATATGAAAATAGTCCCAAAATGATAGATATCCAAGGAGGATATAATAAAATCTTTCATGAAGATCATTGGACAAAATAAACTTGGTTCTTAGTAATGGTTTTGAGATATGACGATATGATATGTGAGTCATGTTGATGAGTAATTATGCTTTAGTAAGAATATTGGTGTTAAGGTTTGTGATTCCCTATGCAAGCACGAAAGTCAATAGTTATGCAATGAAATTTATATCCTACTTGTGGTGCATTATTCGGTGTTACTTATGCTTAATGCTTGGGTACGAGATTTTTTATTTCTTGGTTGGTCACTTCTCAATCTTTTTGCTAGCCTTCATTTTGCACCAAGTATGATCACTACTTGTGCATCCAAAACCCTTTAAACCAGTTTTGCCATATGAGTCCACTATACCTACCTATATGCGGTATTTCCATGCCATTCTAAGCAAATTTGCATGTGTCATCTCTAATTTTCAGAATAAATTTCTCTTTTATGTGCTCGTACCGCTCGCGAGGCGGTGATGGGTGGCCAATATTTTCCATGCTAGATGTGTTATCCTCACGATGAGTGTTTATTCACTTGTCATTGCACAAGAGTACGACAAAGGTATTAGGGATGCCCTGTCCAGAAATGAAAAATGAATTACTTTATGTTTTCAAATAATAAATTCCTTGGAAAGTGTTGGTATGGAGGGCACCCGTGGATACGGACAAGCAATGCAAAGTGAAAGTATGGTGGAAAAAGGAATAAACTTTATTTTCTGTTTGGGAACCGCCTATGATGTATCTAGCATGGAAAGTGTTGGGAGCTCTCAATCGTTTTGATTGGTGGAATAGTATGCCTCCCAAAATGTTTTTGTCTCTCAATTTTCGTTTTGAGCTCTGGCACATCTACAAATCCCTACATCCCTCTGTGAAGGGCCTTTCTTTTACTTTATGCAATTTTTATTTTTGAACTTGAGTCTCCATCTTCTCTTATAAAGCACCAACTAAGGGGCACTATGACCGTATTCGAGCATTCAATGTGGCTAATATTCGAGTGTATTTCATGAACGGATCAATGACTAAGCATAATGGGCTAGGGATAACTTGCTTTAGTGTTGATATTTTGAAATACATGGTTGCTTGTTGATATGCTTGAGTACTAAAATCTTCATGTCAAAACTAGACTATTGCTTTAAATCATATAAGAGTCCAAATGTCCATGCTATAAAGGAAAGAATATGTGATGAACATGTTAGGCAGCATTCCACATCAAAATTTCTGTTTTTTATCATTTACCTCCTCGAGGACGAGCAGGAATTAAGCTTCGGGATGCTGATACGTCTCCAACGTATTTATAATTTTTTATTGTTCCATGCTATTATATTATCATTCTTGGATGTTTTACAATAATTTTATAGTAATTTTATATCATTTTTGGTACTAATCTATTGACATAGTGCCCAGTGCCCAGTGCCAGTTGCTGTTTTCTGCTTGTTTTTTACATCGCAGGAAATCAATACCAAATGGAGTCCAAACGCAGCAAAACTTTTTATGGATTTTTTTGGACCAGAAGACATCCAATGGGACGAAGAAGTACCGGAGAGGGAGCCCGAGGGGAGCATAAGACACCAGGGCACGCCTGGGCCCCCAGGCGCGCCTAGGTGGGTTGTGGCCACCTCAGTGGCCTCCTGTACCGCCTCTTTGCTCTATAAATACCCCAATATTACAGAAACCCTAGGAGAGTCGACGAAAATCAGTTCCAGCAGCCGCAAGTTCCAGAAACACCAGTTCCAATCTAGACACCATCACAGAGGGGTTCATCATGTCCATTGGTGCCTCTCTGATGATGCGTGAGTAGTTCTTTGTAGACCTACGGGTCCGTAGTTAGTAGCTAGATGGCTTCCCCTCTCTCTCTTGATTCTCAATACAATGGTCTCTTGTAGATCCATATGATGTAAGTCTTTTTGTGGTGTGTTTGTTGGGATCCGATGAACTTTGAGTTTATGATCAGATCTATGTTCTTATCCATGAAAGTTATTTGAGTCTTCTTTGATCTCTTATATGGATTATTGGTTATAACGTCGTAGTTCTTCTCTGATATTTGGGTTTTGTTTGGCCAAATTGATCTATTTATCTTGCAAAGGGAAGAGGTGCTTTGTGATGGGTTTGATCTTAGAGTGCTTGATCCCAGTGACAGAAGGGGAAACGACACGTATGTACAGTTGCTACTAAGGATAACAAGATGGGGTCTATTTCTACATAAATATATCTTATCTACATCATGTCATCGTTATTATTGCATTGCTCCATTTTTCCATGAACTTAATACACTAGATGCATGCTGCATAGCGGTCCATGTGTGGAGTAATAGTAGTAGATGCAGGCAGGAGTCTGTCTACTAATCTTGGACGTGATGCCTATATAATGATCATTGCCTGGATATCATCATGATTATTTGAAGTTCTATCAATTGCCCAACAGTAATTGTTTTCCCACCATTTGCTATATTTCTCGAGAGAAGCCACTAGTGAAACCTACGGTCCCCGGGTCTCTTTTTATCATATTTTCATGTGTGATCTATTTTCCTTTGCTTTTATTTTCAGATCTATTGAACCAAAAATACAATAATACCTTGCTTCACTTTATTTTATTTGAGCTCCATTTATTCTATCTATTACAACTTTATGATGTCTCCGCGCCAATTTCAGGCACCGTCCCGAAAGGGATTGACAACCACTTTAACACGTCGGGTTGCGAGTATTTGTTATTTGTGTGCAGGGACTATTTATGTTGTGTTGTGTGGTTCTCCTACTGGTTTCATAACCTTGGTATCATCACTAAGGAAAATACCTACCGTCGCTGTGCTGCATCATCCCTTCCTCTTTGGGGAAATACCGACGTAGTTCAAGCAGTCATCATGTACTTCTTGAACTCCTGATCGTGGTGGTCTCTACTACCGCTTCAATTTAGTTGGTCTTGGACTCCGCCTTCCCCAATATCTTTCTGTGCATTGTTTCCTTGTCTACTAGACATCCTTCTGTGAAAGCACTATGATCAACTCCCTCATGCACCATAGTATTGCTGCTGACAATTTTACTGTAGCTAACCCTGCAGTTTGGAATTTCTGCTGAAACTCGATTGATGGCGAGATTTCAGTAGTTGCTGAAGCCCAACTGAAGGAGCATGTGCTTCCCACCTTTGCTGATGATTTGGCTCCTAATGTACGGGATGGCTTTGAAAGTATGTGTCCTTATATTAAGCAAAGCCATGATTCTTTGGACGCACAAATTGCCCAACTATCTTCCTGGTCCCGCTGTGATGCCATGTTGCCATGGTGTTGTTCATAGTTGCCAACTAGGGGGCCATGTACATGCTGATGATGAAGAACTTGAGGATGACAGTGATTATGCACCACAACAATGACCTTTTGATGCCCGTCTGGCAGGTGCTCATCGTTCTCTACAACCTGATCGGAATAGTGTTGGTCAGGCTATTCGTGTTCTCCTAGATGATGGTGGTATTGGGCGTGTCAAGTTGTCCATACCTCCTTTCTCTAGTGATCGTGGACCTGATAATTATTTGGAGTGGGAGATGTGTATGGATCATATTTTTTCTACCCACTATTATACTAAGGAGAAGAGACTCAAATTGTTGCGGTTGAATTCACCGGTTGTGTACTAATTTGGTGGAGTCAAATTATGTGTATGCCCACTCGTCCAATTTCATGGAGAGGTACGGAAGACCTCATGCGACATTGCTTTGTTCCTAAACATTATATGTGTGATATGTATCACAAATTGCAGTGACTCACTAAAATTAATAAATTCATGGATGACTATTATAAGGAGATAGAGTTATTGATGATACATAGAGGAACAACTGAGGACTTGGAGGCCGCTATGTCTCAATTATTTTATGGTGGTCTACTACCACATCCAAGATCTTGTGCACCAAGCTGAGCGTGCAAAGCAACAACTCAAATGACACCACGCTTCATCCACAAACACATGGCATCCTTCCCCCACCGAGGTTGCTTGTTCTAGTGCTAAGCCTACAACCTCTACACGCTCCAATGATTTTTCTCATGGTGAGACACTAAAATCTAGAGTGTCCAAAGCTGCGTCTACTCACTCCACCACTAGTATAGAGTTCTTTTACTTGTGGAGATCAAGGACACATCTGGCATGATGTCCTAATACAAACAGGGAGATGCTCACACAAGATGGATATGTTTCTACTAGTGATGATGACAAGGTTGTTGATCCATCAAGTGAGGAGTCTGAGGAACTTGAACATGTGGATGTGCATCTCGAGAATACTGCTCCTAATTGCACTAACTTGATGGTGCAACATGTGGTCGAGGATCGCATAGAAGGACAAGGGAAGTCCTGGAACATTTTTCGGACCCAATGCACAGTTCAAGACACCACATGCGAGCTGATTATTGATGGTGGAATCTGCACCAATATTGTTAGCCAGAGTTTGGTAGATTCTCTCTCATTGCCTACATGGAAGCACCCGCAACCACATTGTGTTGAGTGGTAGTATCATTCAGGGAAGCTGAAATTTACACACAAGGTGTGCCTAAAATTTTCAATAGGTCATTTTGAGGACACAGTGGTTTGCGATGTTTTGCCTATGGAATCATGTCATGTGTTGCTAGGCTGAGCATGGCAATTTGATAAGTGCTCCACTCACAAAGTCAGATCCAATGTGTATTCCTTGTGGCATAAGGGGGAGCGTCATGTGCCTGCAACCTATGCTTGACAAGGATACGAAAGTAGAGGAATTTGCAGCAAAGAAGAAGGTCCAATAGACTATGGTGAAATTGAGGACGGTTTCCTCTCAAGTTAGGGGTGATGAGGCGAGGATGGATGTTACTCCTGATATTTCACCTCCTCCTTATATTCTAAAGATTAGATATTTCTGCGTCAAGATTCCTTCTAAAGATGAGGTGAACCTAATATGAGAACAACTCTGATGATGTTCTGGTTTAGACACAATGCCATGGTTCAGAATTAGTTTTCGGTCATGTTTTACTTTTAGTTTGGTTTTATTTTCCGTGTGATGGTTTTTGGGCCTATCCAAAAACAAGTGTGTTTTAGCCTTTTGGGCTTTTAGTGTGGCGTGGGGCCTATCCAATTTCATTGGAGTCACCCTATAAAGGTTTCAGGGCAGCCATCATTGTATCTAAGACTTTATTTTTTAGATAAAGAGAGACCAGAAAATTCCCAATGTTTCGGGCGCATATCATTGTATTTATTTGCTAATCTTGAAGATATGATGTTATGATATGTGTGGGAGTTGATTTTGATTAGTTCCAATGTGAGTAATTGAAGAGAGATCAGTTTGATCTATTTTGGATTGAATTCTCTTGTTTGCTATCCTGCTATTCTTGATCACCGTCAAAGATTGGGCCAAAACCCCTGGATATCTACTTGATCCTTATCAGATGGTGGAGACTGATCTTGGATGAATGACATGGTGACGGCGATGGCTAGGGTTGGAGAGGTATTTAAAAGAGCTCTCCCCAACTGATACATCTCCAACGTATCTATAATTTTTTATTGTTCCGTGCTATTATATTATCCATCTTGGATGTTTTATATGCATTTATATGCTATTTTATATGACTTTTGGTACCAACCTATTAACCTAGTGCCTAGTGCCAGTTTTTTTCCTTGTTTTTGAGTTTTACAGAAAAGGAATACCAAACAGAGTCCAAATGACCTGAAAATTTACGGTGATTTTTTAGGACCAGAAGAAGCCCCGGAAGCGAAAGAGTTGGGCACGAGGCCTCCACAAGGGTGGAGGGCGCCCCCCTAGGGAGCGCCCCCCT
Organism: Aegilops speltoides; assembly: GCA_021437245.1. NCBI lineage: Eukaryota > Viridiplantae > Streptophyta > Magnoliopsida > Poales > Poaceae > Aegilops > Aegilops speltoides. The sequence continues at coordinate 273,056,021 of CM038143.1, read as the reverse complement.
CTCTTGTCCTTGCTTTGTGGACCCCCCTGACTTGTTCTCGATGCCAAAAATTCCTATAAATACAGAAACCCCCAAAAATAAACATTGATTGGGAGTTCCACCACCGCAAGCCTCTATAGCCACGAAAAACCTCTTGGGATCCTATTTTGGCACCCTGTCGGAGGGGGATTCCATCACCGGTGGCCATCTTCATCATCCCAGTGCTCTCCATGATGAGGAGGGAGTAGTTCACCTTAGGGCTGAGGGTATGTACTAGTAGCTATGTGTTTGATCACTCTCTCGTGTTATTGATTCGGCACGATCTTTATGTACCGCAAGCTTTGATGTTATAGTTGGATCATATGATGTTTCTCCCTCTCTACCTCGTGATGAGTTGAGTCTTTTCCTTTGAGGTTTTGTTATGTCAGATTGAATCTTTGGATGTGAGAGCACTTGATGTATGTCTTGCGATGGGATACCCGTGGTGACAATGGGATGTTCTATTGATCCACTTGATGTATGTTTTGGTTATCAACTTGCAGATTCCCGTGGTGACATTGGGGTAATCTATGCATAAGGATTGATGCACGTTTTCATATCCCTTTCTCTAGTAGAAATCTCGGGATGCTCATCAAGTTCTTTGTGTTGGATTGAATATTATGAATCTGAAGTTGTTTGATGCATATCACATAATTGACCCACGGATACTTGTGGTGACATTGGAGTATCTAGGTGACATTAGGGTTGATTGATGTGTGTCATGTGGTGTTATTTTACTACGAACTCTAGAGCTGTTTCTGACACTTATAGGAATAGCTCAAAGGATTGATCGGAAAGAATAACTTTGAGGTGGTTTCGTACCCTACAAGCAATTTCATCTTATGTTCTCCGCGATAGGAACTTTGGAGTGACTTTTGTCGCATGTTGAGGGATTGTTATATGATCTAATTATGTTATCATTGTTGAGAGAACTTGCACTAGTGAAAGTATTAACCCTAGGCCTTGTTTTCAAGCATTGCAATACCATTTTCGCTCACTTTTGTTACTTGCTACCTTGCTGTTTTTATATTTTCAGATTACAAAAACCTATATCTACCATCCATATTGCACTTGTATCACCATCTCTTCGCCGAACTAGTGCACCTATACAATTTACCATTGCATTGGGTGTGTTGGGGACACAAGAGACTCTTTATTATTTGGTTGCAGGGTTGTTTGAGAGAGACCATCTTCATCCTACGCCTCCCACGGATTGATAAACCTTAGGTCATCCACTTGAGGGAAATTTGCTACGATCCTACAAAACCTGCGTTTGGAGGCCCAACATGAGTCTACAAGAAGAAGGTTGTATAGTAGACATCTAGCTCTTTTATGGTGCCGTTGCGGGGGAGGTTAGTGCTTGAAGGTATATCTTTAGATATCGCAATCAAATCTTTTAGTTTCTTGTTTTATCACTAGTTTAGTTTATAAAAGAAAAGTACATAAAAATGGAATTGAGGTTGCCTCATATGCTTCATCTTTTTAATGTCTTTCGTGAAAATAAGGATTCCGATAATTGTGCCAAAGTGTTAGAAGAAGAATGCAATAAATTGTTTGGCACTAAATCTTTGAGTGATGAGCATGATTAAAAATTCTATGAACATCCAAAGTACTAATGATGATTGCACTAGTCATGATGAGTTGTTTCTTATAAGCATGTCAATTTTTGTGGAGTGCATAGAGTTTGTGAAGACAAGCATTATAGGGATGATAGATTTTCTAAGAAGCATAGACATGATGAAACCAATCGATGGCTTAAGGTGATAGATAAATTTGCTACAAAATTATGCTCTCTTCATCCCATTGCTTGTGAACTTTTCAATAGAGTTGGTCATATTAATTTTCAATGCATACTTTTTCATGATCGAATCATCACCGAATATTGCAATAACTTGATCACCCTTGAACTTTATAATGAACTTTGTTTATTTTTGGGGTGTGAAGAATTGTCACATAAAAATAGTTGGTTTGAAGCATTCATATTTATGGACCATGCTGAAACTACTCTTAAAGAAATCTATATGTTTTGTGTGGTAAATTGCAATGACAATGCTAATATTGCCAACTATAGAAAGATGGGAAAACCATTAGAATATAAAAGAAATACTAATGAAAGGGTAAAGCTCTTCACTTTCCCTCCTATTGTCTCTCATGATGAAACAGGTTATGAGAATGAGCTTCCTATGCAACCAATCTCATCAATAAGGAGCTCCAAAAGGTTGATTAAACCCACACATGATGTGGAGAAGAAAAAGAAAAGACGGAAAAGCAAAGGTAAAAAGGTATCCCTCCCGAATGACGTTGTTCCTATTAATGTTATGCCTCATGAGAATGAATCAAAAATAAATGTGGAAGATGATATACTTGATGATGATATTGATTCTTTGCCTTATGGTACAATGTCCAAAGAAACTATTGAGGATGATTTTGTTATGCCTATTACTCATTGTGATGATTATGATTGGGAAAATAATGATACTTCTTATAATCTTGAAAATATTTTGGGCACCAACTTAGAAAGTTGCGATGAAAATAATTGTTATACTATTGGTGCTATTCATACTATTAATGGTGAGAGTGATTATGCTTATGATATACGAAGACCCAAGCTTGGGGATGCTATGTTTGATGAGAATGATATGTTTGGGAATTTGTTTGCTGCAATTAGTGTTTGTACCAAGCTTGGGGATGCTATGTTTAATAAAGATGATATTTTTAGTCCCCCAAGTTTTTATGTGCAAATTTATTATGATTAAAGCATGCCTCCTATTTATGATGATTATATTTGATGAAAGTGGGTTTGGAAGAGTGTCAACTTTAGGAAGTAAATGTCCCATTAGAGGGTGTGGAATATTATTATAGTGATAAAAGTGGATTTGAAGAGGTCATGACTTTATTTAGTAATGATTCCACTATCTTGGAAGAGGTTTCAATTGATTATGATGAGAACAAAGTTGCTACTTATGATGATTATCGTGATGACACTTATGTTATAAAAAGTAGTAATGATTATATTTATAAAAAAATTCATGATTATGATTACTCTTTTTCTGAACATTATTATTTTAATGTGGAAACAATTTATAGTATTCGATTTTTTTATGATACTTACACTATTCCGAATGAGCAGAGTTTTGCTTATGTGGAGAGTAGAAAATTTTCTATGCATGTATATCATGAAAACAATGCTTTAGGTGGTGGTTATATTGTTTAATTCATTCATGATGCTACTGAGAATTATTATGAGGAAGGAATATATGCTTGTTGGAATTGCAATAATATCAAGTTACCTCTCTATGTGTTGAAAAAATCTTGAAGTTATGCTTGTTTTGCCTTCATATGCTAGTTGATTCTTGTTCCCATAAATTGTTTGCTCACAAGATTCTATGCATAGGAAGTGGGTTAGACTTAAATGTTCTAGTCATATTCTTCATTATGCTCTCTTTGTGTTTCAATTCTTTACTTCATGTGAGCATCATTGAAATCACCATGCCTAGCTGGAAAGGCATTCAAGAAAAGCGCTTGATTGGGAGATAACCCAACACCATTACCTACAGTTTTTGTGTGTTCACATGATTATGATACTGTATTAATCATGTTTTATAGCTTTTGTTTCAATAAAGTGCCAAGTAAAGCCTTTGGGATAGTGTGGATGATAGTTGACTTGATTCTGTGCAAAAAACAAAAACTTTTGCTCTCATTCCAGGAATTTTGAAAATTCACTGCAACGTGCTTTTGATCTGAATTTTGGACACATGATTGATATACAAATTTTATATGCTTTCGTAATTTTTCAGAATTTTTGGATTTACAGAGGTATGGAAAGTTTCCAGATTACTACAGACTGTTCTGTTTTTGACAGATTCTGTTTTCTTTGTGTTGTTTGCTTATTTTGATGAATCTATGAGTAGTATCAGAGGGTATAAACCATGGAGAAGTTGGAATGCGGTAGATATAACACCAATATGAATTTAGAATGAGTTCACAACAGTACCTAAGTGGTGATTTATTTTCTTATACTAACGGAGCACATAAGATTTTCTGTTGAGTTTTGTGTTGTGAAGTTTTCATGTTTTAGGTAAAGTTTCGATGGACTACGGAATAATGAGTGGAAAGAGCCTAATATTGGGGATGCCCAGGGCACCCCAAGGTAATATTCAAGGACAACCAAGAGCCTAAGCTTAGGGATTCCCCGTATGGCATCCCCTCTTTCGTCTTCGTTCATCGGTAACTTTACTTGGAGCTATATTTTTATTCACCACATGATATGTGTTTTGCTTGGAGCGTAATTTTATTTTATTTTGTTTTGCTTGCTGTTTGAATAATATCCAAAGATCTGAAATTCTTTTAGAGAGTCTTCACATAGTTACATAATTATTCTACTATGCATTGATCTTCACTTATATCTTTTGGAGTAGTTTGTCGTTTGCTCTAGTGCTTCACTTGTATCTTTTTAGAGCACAGTGTTGGTTTTATTTTGAAGAAATTGATGAACTCTCGTGCTTCACTTATAATATTTTGAGAGTCTTAAACAGCATGGTTATTTGCTTTGGCTATGAATTTAGTCCTAATATGATAGGCATCTAAGAGGGATATAATAAAAACTTTCATATAAAGTGCATTGAATACTATGAGAAGTTTGATTCCTTATGATTGTTTTGACATATGAGGATGGTGATATTAGAGTCATGCTAGTGAGTAATTGTGGATTGTAGAAATACCTGTGTTTAAGTTTGTGATTCTTGTAGCATGCACGTATGGTGAACCGTTATATGATGAAGTCGGAGCATGATTTATTTATCGATTGTCTTCCTTATGAGTGGCGGTCGGGGATGAGCGATGGTCTTTTCCTACCAATCTATCCCCCTAGGAGCATGCACGTAGTACTTTGTTTTGATATCTAATAGACTTTTGCAATAAGTATGTGAGTTCTTTATGACTAATGTTGAGTCCATGGATTATACGCACTCTCACCCTTCCACCATTGCTAGCCTCTCTAGTACGGCACAACTTTCACCGGTACCATACACCCACTGTCGGTGTCAAAACCGGCGGATCTCAGGTAGGGGGTCCCAAACTGTGCGTCTAGGCGGATGGTAACAGGAGACAAGGGACACGATGTTTTTACCCAGGTTCGGGCCCTCTCGATGGAGGTAAAACACTACTCCTGCTTGATTGATATTGATGATATGGGTAGTACAAGAGTGGATCTACCACGAGATCAAGGAGGCTAAACCCTAGAAGCTAGCCTATGGTATGATTGTTGTGATGGTTGTCTGTCCTATGGACTAAAACCCTTCGGTTTATATAGACACCAGAGAGGGCTAGGGTTACACCGAGTCGGTTACAATGGTAGGAGATCTACATATCCGTATCGCCAAGCTTGCCTTCCATGCCAAGGAAAGTCCCATCCGGACACGGGACGAAGTCTTCAATCTTGTATCTTCATAGTCTTGGAGTCCGGCTGACGATGATAGTCCGGCTGTCCGGACACCCCCTAGTCCAGCACTCCCTCAGTAGCCCCCGAACCAGGCTTCAATGACGTCGAGTCCAGCGCATATATAGTCATCAGCGTTGCAAGGCGGGTTCTCGTTCAAATTCCATGCGTTTGCCGGATAGTGTCCGGCTCTTTTATAAACGTTGCACTGCTTGGCTTCCACGCCCAATAATGGCCCTCTTCCACGCGTTGCACGAATGTGAAAAGCCAGGGTACCTTTTATGTTTTACCCCCTAGCTGCGCGAACAATCTGCCTATAAGAGAGGCAAGAACCCAGATCCAAATCACACCATCTTCCTTCCGCGAGTACTCATCGGAGCGCTTCTGACCAAGAATCCATTCCATCATGGACCGTCGACGCAGCTCCTCTTCTCGCGCTCCCAGCCCTCTGCCCGGAGATTGGAGGAGATGCTCTGTCCCGCACAACGAGCTGGTGATGCTCCAAGCGGAGGGATATCTTCCTCCGACCTTTATGGTCCCGGTTCGAGCCGGGCTGGCCACCTACAAAGGTGGGAAGCAAGCGGAGGCCACCCCTAGTCCCAACAAAGGGGACGGGTATGCTTCGTCCCCTATTTGATAAGGGGGCTCGGATTTCCTGTACATCCGTTCCTCTACATATCCCGGCCCCACAGCCCGAGGATCCGGAAAGATCCCTTGATCCATCCTCCGAAGAGGATCCGGACATAAAGGTGGAGCTAATTGACGGGGTGTTTCACCAGCTCGGCATGGATAATGCTCTAGTCGCCATTACTCTGACTACCCCGGCCTATCTCCGGCTCCCCAGGTGATTGTGACCGAAGTCCTGTCACCATTATTTCGTCCCTGCGCATTTCTGACCGCCGTATACAATGGTGTCTTGCAGGAGGTACCTTCAAGGCGGGAAGCCGAACACGCGTCGGCCGACCCACAGGGGTCAGTCCGGCCCCGCAGGCGGAAGAGGGGTGCGGTGCAAATCGAAACGTCACCGCAATGGTATAGCTCGCGACCACTGTTTAGGACAAAGTTCCAAGGAGGTGTTTGAATGCTCATAACTTTTGCAGGGGAAAGAGCGCTCGCTGGACTGCGAGCTGAGAGGTTGCCAACCAAGCCTCTGCCAGCTAGGCTCCAACACCTGGTCTAGAGGGGGAGGCGAGCGCAAGGCGCGAGCCGAATACTACTCCAACGGAGGACGCCGACAGACTGTCCACCACCAAGTCTGAGGTGGAGAGCGCCATGAACCATAGGCGTCGCCAGACAGTTTTTCGTGACGCGTGCTTCTCCCCTGAGGCATTGAATGCCTTTAACACGGGGGACGCGCATCTCCGTGCTGCTCAAGATGGTTTGACCAGAGCCACGGAGCAGTATGTAAAAGACATACGGGTAAGAGATTTTAATAGTTGTATATGCCAGTAGCCCCCGAGACTTAAAATAGTTAGGGTAACTGATTTAAGGATCATTTGATATACAGGATCTTACAGAGAAGAATACCCGATTGTCCCAGGAGCTGCAAGAGTGCAAGGCTCAACTTGAGGCCGCACTCGCTGCCGCAGGAGGAGACACTGAGACCCCTCCTGGTAACACATTATTTCAAAAAGATAAGCGGTGTGCGGCGTTCGTGTAAGTCTGACAATGATATTGCAGATGTTGCCGGACTGGATCCGGACAAGCAACAACTACTGCGCGAGCTGAAGGCCGGCGAGAGGGTGCTGACAAAGGTGCAGTAGGAAAGGAACAAGCTCCAGGATGCCCACGCCCAGCTTGGAGAGGAGCTGAAAGGTGTTCGGGCTGAGCTGTCTGGCTCCGTGAAGGAGAATCAGCGGCTTCGTCACGGCATCTGTAGTAAATGCTTGAGCGAACTCCTTTGAAAAGAAGAGTTCGGCGAGGAAGTCAATTGACAAAAATATCTCTGTAGGTGTGCTCACAGGTCGCCCTGCGGAGGAGATGCCCGTATCAACGGGTGATCAACTTCCCGAGCTGGTGCAATTGCTCGAACGAGTTCGGCAGGCGATGAGCAGCGTCGTACAGGCTTTATGGTCGTCCCTCTCCCTACCCGAGGGCCTTGGAGAACTTGCGGAGAAGCTTCAGGGAGCGCGGTAGCGCTTCCGTTTATGGAAGATATCGGCCTGCTGCCAAGGTGCCAGGGAGGCCTGGGCCATGGTGAAGACGCGGTACAAGAAGGCGGATCCCAACCACATGGCCGAGGTCGGACCTATGGGGCCCGATGGGAAGGAGATCCCTGTGAGTTTAGTGTACGGCCAAGTAGAGTTGGCTGCTAAATATTCCCAACGGGACTGTAAATTAGACAGCCTGTTAGACGGGATTGAGGAGGAATACATCGGTCGATTTGACAATGTATTTTAAAATGACATGTAAAATGCCTTCTAGCGGATTGTAGATCGTTTGTCTTTGCCGACCTTTTCGCTTCAACCTCGGGACCCTAGAGTCCGAGTGTGTCGAATACCTTCTCGGTTAAGAAACAACCGGGCATGCATGGAGACCAGCGTAGGGGTCATTAGTGCTTTATCAGACAAGTGCCCAACTAGTTATGTTATATTACATGGTTAGTAAGAAACATCTTCCAGGGAGAATAGTTCCGTTAAGGGTTCCTTTCCCTGGGAGGCATGCCCTAAAGTGCATGTCCGGACTGCGAAAAGAGCAGGAAAACATCTGGGGGCAGATAAATAAATAGGTAAAAAAATCATCTTTCAAGTCATCGACCGAATATTCCCTTAAGAACGCTAGCTTTCGGCTTCACCCAGTCTGAGGTACACATCCGTCTGACCCGGCAGTAACAATCGCAGAGGTGCTCCCTTTACCTCCTAGCCGAACAATCGGGAACGTAGGGGTAAGCACAGGAGCCAGGCAACCCAGCTTGGCCATAACTCAAGTCATATCAATGCATATAATGGTGAATAAAAGGTACATGTGGAAGTTTGACACATGTGCTGGGCATGAAGCCCTTATATGTAAGCTTCTGGTAAAGAAGCCCCCAGGTATAATGAGTGCGGATAGCACATCAAGTGTGTGCGAACAATGCGCAAGTAGGCCTTCAAGGGCTTTTATGAAAAGGGTGAGAGGAAAGAGAGAAAAGAAGGACAGCTGAAATGTAAAAATTTGGACGGGGGAAGGAGACGAACTCTTAGTCCGGCGCTAGGCATAGAATCGTCGGAGGCGGGCTGCATTCCATGGGTTCGGCTCGAGTCGGTTGTCCGATGCATTTCGCAGACGGTACGCTCCGCCGGTCAGGACTTGATCGATAATGAAGGGGCCCTCCCATTTGGGCTTGAGCTTGTCCTTTTTCTTGTCCGGCAGGCGTAGAACTAGTTCGCCAACATTGTAAGTCTTAGCCCATACTTCTCTGCTTTGATATCTTCGAGCCTGCTGTTGATAGAATGCGGAACGAGCCTTGGCGACGTCGCGTTCTTCCTCCAATGCGTCCAAGCTGTCCTGCCGATCCAGCTCGGCTTCTCTTTCTTCATACATGCGCACTCGAGGTGAGTCATGAATGATGTCGCAGGGCAAAACTGCCTCTGCACCGTATACCATCAAAAATGGTGTGAATCCGGTAGTACGGTTGGGCATTGTCCGCAGCCCCCAGAGTACGGAGTCGAGCTCCTCTACCCAGTGCGTGTCAGATTTCTTAAGGGACCGCACTAGTCTGGGTTTGATGCCGCTCATTATTAGACCATTTGCTCGTTCCACTTGACCGTTGGTTTGAGGATGATAGACTGAAGCGTAATTGAGCTTAATGCCCATATTTTGGCACCATAATTTAACCTTGTCGGCCGTGAAGTTCGTGCCGTTATCGGTAATGATGCTATGGGGGACACCATAACGGTGTACTACCCCGGATATGAAGTCTATCACTGGTCCGGACTCTGTCGTTTTAACCGGCTTGGCCTCTATCCATTTGGTGAATTTGTCCACCATGACCAATAGGTACCTTTGCTTGTGGGTTCCCCCTTTAAGGGGTCCAACCATGTCAAGCCCCTGCACCATGAACGGCCGGTAATGGGTATAGTTTTGAGGGTGGTGGGTGGCATATGGCTCGATTAGCAAAGAGCGACAACCGACGATCTTTGGACTAAGTCCCGAGCATCTGCCCGGCCGTCGGCCAATAAAATCCTCGCATGAATGCCTTGCCTACCAAGGCCTGGGCTGCGGCGTGGTGTCCGCCTAGTCCGGCATGAATTTCAGTCAGAAGGTTTCGCCCTTCCTCTTCGGAGATACACCTTTGAAGGACTCCGGTTGTGCTTTTCTTGTAAAGTTCCCCCTCATGGACCTTGTAGGCTTTAGACCGCCGAACTATGCAGCGAGCCTCGTTTTGGTCTTCGGGAAGCTCTTGCCTAATCAGGTAGGCTAGGAATGGTTCTGTCCACGCAGCAATTACTGCCATTATTTCGTGGGCTGAAGACGTTATTTCATCAGCTGAGTTGCCGATTATGTCAGATTGTTCTGTGTTGGGTGGTGCGGCTGCTTCCAGGTTATTATTTCCGGACTCCTCTTCCCATAGTACGGATGGCTTAAAGAGCCGTTCCAGGAAGATGTTTGGAGGGACAGCGTCGCGTTTCGCACCGATGCGGGCCAATACGTCGGCTACTTGGTTATTATCCCAGGCTACGTGGTGGAATTCATGTTCTTCGAACCGGCCTGACATTTTTAGGACAACGTTACAATAGGCTGCCATCTTCGGATCCTTGGCGTCAAAGTCTCCATTTACTTGGGATATTGCGAGGTTTGAATCCCCGCGCACCTCTAGGCGTTGAATGCCCATGGAGATTGCCATCCGGAGGCCATGTAGGAGGGCCTCATATTCGGCTGCATTGTTGGAGTCCGTGTACTTTATCTGAAGTACGTATTGGACTGTATCCCCGGTTGGGGACGTCAATACGACGCCAGCCCCCAAGCCGGCCAACATTTTGGAGCCGTCGAAATGCATAGTCCAATTGGAGTATGCGCCGTACTCTTTAGGGAGTTCGGCTTCAGTCCATTCGGCGACAAAGTCAGCCAAGACTTGTGACTTTATGGCTCGCCGAGGTTTGTAAGTTATATCGAATGGTAAGAGCTCAATGGCCCATTTTGCAATCCTGCCCGTTGCATCGCGGTTGTTTATAATGTCGTTGAGGGGCACTTCGGAGGCCACTGTTATCGAACACTCTTGAAAGTAGTGTCGGAGCTTCCAAGATGCCATGAACACTGCGTACGCTTCTTTTGATAGTGCGGGTAACGGGACTTGCAGGGAGTTAAGACAGTGGATACGTAGTACACTGGTTTTTGAAGAGGGAATTTATTCCCTTCGGTTTCTCGTTCGACAACGAGTACTGCGCTTACAACTTGATGTGTTGCCGCGATATATAACAACATTGGTTCGCCCGGGTTAGGCGCGGCCAGGACCGGATTTGTTGCCAATATGGCTTTTATTTCTTCGAGTCCGGCAATGGCAGCATCCGTCCACTCGAAGTGTTCGGTGCGCCTGAGGAGGCGATAGAGGGGCAATGCCTTTTCTCCCAGACGGGAGATAAAGCGGCTTAGAGCCGCCACACATCCAGTCAATTTTTGTATTTGTTTGAGGTCTTTTGGAATATCCAGCTGTGACAGAGCTCGGATCTTGGTTGGGTTTGCTTCAATTCCTCTACCCGATACAATGAAGCCCAGGAGCTTTCCTGCTGGTACACCGAAAACGCATTTTTCCGGATTCAGCTTAATGTCATATGCTCGGAGGTTGTCGAATGTGAGCCTCAAATCGTCTACTAGAGTTTCGACATGTATGGTTTTGACAACTACGTCGTCTACGTATGCCTCTACTATTTTGCCGATCTGGGTAGCAAGACATGTCTGAATCATGCGCTGATATGTTGCGCCGGCGTTTTTGAGTCCGAAGGGCATCGTGTTAAAGCAGAATGGTCCATATGGAGTAATGAATGCCGTTGCGGCTTGGTCCACCTCCGCCATCTTGATTTGATGGTAGCTGGAGTATGCGTCGAGGAAGCACAATGAATCGTGCCCCGCAGTAGCATCGCTTATTTGGTCGATGCGGGGAAGGGGGAAGGGATCCTTTGGGCAGGCCTTGTTGAGATCTTTAAAATTGACGCATAGGCGCCAGGATTTGTCCTTCTTTGGTACCATTACCAGGTTTGCTAGCCAGTCCGGATGTTTGATGTCTCTGATGAATCCGGCTTCCAGTAGTTTGGCTAGCTCTTCTCCCATTGCCTGTCTTTTGGGTTCAGAAAATCGCCGAAGAGCCTGTTTGACTGGCTTGAATCCTTTTAGGATGTTTAGGCTGTGTTCTGCCAATCTGCGTGGGATTCCTGGCATGTCTGAAGGGTGCCAGGCAAAGATGTCCCAATTTTCCCGAAGGAATTCTCGCAGTGCGGCATCTACATCATGGTTCAACTGTGCCCCGATGGAGGCTGTCTTTGTTGGGTCCGTTGGATGGACCTGGAATTTGACTATTTCATCTGCTGGTTTAAAAGAGGTGGACTTGGGTCTCTTATCGAGTATCACATCGTCCCTATTCACCATAGAGCGCGGCGCAGTAAGTTCCTCCGCCGCTAGGGCTTCGGATAGAGCCTCTAGGGCTAATGCGGCTGTCTTGTTTTCGGCGCGGAGTGCTATGTCCGGATCGCTAACAAGAGTGACTATTCCGCCGGGCCCAGGCATCTTAAGCTTCATGTACCCGTAATGGGGTATTGCTTGAAAAATTGTGAATGCCTCTCGTCCTAATATAGCGTGATATCCGCTGCTGAACGGGGCCACTTAGAACGTTACCTCTTCGGACCTGTAATTGTCCGGTGAGCCGAACACCACATCAAGTGTGATTTTTCCTGTGCAGCGCGCTTCCCGGCTAGGGATTATTCCTCTAAAGGTTGTGCTGCTTCGCTCAATGCGGCTCCAGTCTATTTCCATTTTTTGAAGAGTTTCCTCGTAGATGAGGTTTAGTCCGCTGCCGCCATCCATGAGTACCTTGGTAAGACGAAAGCCATCCACTATTGGACTGAGGGCCAATGCGGCTGGTGCTCGGGCTGCTCTGAACTTAGGTTCGTCGCTGGCGTTGAAGGTGATGGCCGTGTCGCTCCATGGATTTGTTGTTGCTACTTGGTAGACTTCGGCGAGGCTGCGGATTGTTCGTTTCCGCATATTATTCGATGCGAAAGTCTCGAAGACTGTTGACACCGTACTGGTATTATTGGAGTGGCTCTCCGGGGCTAGAAGCTCTTCGCCACTTTTGGCCACCTGCCGCAATATCCAACATGCTCGAAGGCTATGTGTTGGAGTGGCGCCTTCTGTATTGTGAATTTTACAGGGTCCGTTGAGCCAACCTTCCAGTACGGTTCCGTGCCCTTTATGGGGTTTTTGCTTTGTGATCCACCCTTTTACTTTGGACTAGGGTTTTATTCGGGGCCGGATTGTCCCAAAACTTAGTTTCGCTTTTCCGGAAACTCTCCATCGCACAGTACTTTTGTACTATGGACGCCAAATCGGCGAAGCGTGTAATTTTGCGATGACTGACGGCGTTCAAAATTCCCTTGTCCATGCAATTATTGCAAAAAATTGAAATTGTGTTTTCCTCACGGCAGTTCTTTATCATGTGCATAACCAGGAGGAATCTGGCCCAGTAATGATGTACTGTTTCAGCGGGCTCTTGCCGGATTTGAGATAGATCGCATATGTCTGGGTGGGTGGGTGGAATTAAGTCTGGAATCCTACCCATCTCGAGGCTCAAGGGCCGAGAAATTTCCGAATTTGGAAGCTTGGATCGTTGGGCGTTGTCCAACGAGTCCGGTCCGATGCCTGACTTTAGGTTCAGTGCTTGATCGAAGTCCGTCCCCCCGCGGGAATCCGGCATGGAGGGTTTGGAAGCCCAGACATGACTAGTTTTCAATATAGGAGAAGAGACACCATGTTGTTCCTCTACCACCGCAACATGGTAGGTAACCTGGGGAGAGTTAATCTCTCTCAGATCGATTTTAAGCCCAATCTGATTGTAGTCTATAGCGACTCCCAGGGCGGCGATGCGATCCAAGAGTTCGTTTATGGACGAGAGCTCTGTTGGATCCAGCTGCTCGGCGAATTCCGAGTTGACGTGAAGATTGCTTTTGATGACCCGAGAGCTCATCGTCGAAGCGGTGGCCGAAAAGGCGGTCGTGAGAAAACCACCCAGCCGGATAGTTTGGCCGGCGGCCAAGGCTCCTTTGGCGAAGATACCGTCTTTGAAGACGGGAAGAGGCATCCTTCCTATCGGTGACGGCACAGAGGAACTCTCAATGAAAGCAGCAATGTCGGTGTCAAAACCGGCGGATCTCGGGTAGGGGGTCCCGAACTGTGCGTCTAGGCGGATGGTAACAGGAGACAAGGGACACGATGTTTTACCTGTGTTCGGGCCCTCTCGATGGAGGTAAAACCCTACTCCTGCTTGATTGATATTGATGATATGGGTAGTACAAGAGTGGATCTACCACGAGATCAAGGAGGCTAAACCCTAGAAGCTAGCCTATGGTATGATTGTTCTGATGGTTGTCTATCCTATGGACTAAAACCCTCCGGTTTATATAGACACCGGAGAGGGCTAGGGTTACACCGAGTCGGTTACAATGGTAGGAGATCTACATATCCGTATCGCCAAGCTTGCCTTCCACGCCAAGGAAAGTCCCATACGGACACAGCACGAAGTCTTCAATCTTGTATCTTCATAGTCTTGGAGTCCGGCTGACGATGATAGTTCGGCTGTCCAGACACCCCCTAGTCAAGGACTCCCTCACCCACCATATACCTTCCTCAAAACAGCCACCATACCAACCTATTATGGCATTCCATAGCCATTCCGAGATATATTGCCATGCAACTTTCCACCATTCATTGCACATCCCGGTACACCACCAGAGGCATTCATATAGAGTCATATTTTGTTATAAGTATCGAGTTGTAATTCTTGAGTTGTAAGTAAATAAAAGTGTGATGATCTTCATCATTAGAGCATTGTCCCATGTGAGGAAAGGATGATGGAGACTATGATTCCCCCACAAGTCGTGATGAGACTCCGGAGGAAAAAATAAAAAATATATAAAAAAAGAGGCCAAAAAAGAGAAGGCCCAAAATAAAAATAAAAAATGAGAGAAAAGAGAGAAGGGGCAATGGTATTATCCTTTTACCACACTTGTGCTTCAAATTAGCACCATGATCTCCATGATGGAGAATCTCCTATGTTGTCACTTTCATATGCTAGTGGGAATTTTTCATTATAGAACTTGGCTTGTATATTCCAACGATGGGCTTCCTCAAATGCCCTAGGTCTTCATGAGCAAGCAAGTTGGATGCACACCCACTTAGTTTCTTTTTGATCTTTCATACACTTATAGCTCTAGTGCATCCGTTGCATGGCAATCCCTACTCACTCACATTGATATGTATTGATGGGCATCTCCATAGCCCGTTGATACGCCTAGTTGATGTGAGACTATCTCCCTCTTTTTGTCTTCTCCACAACCACCATATTCTCTTCCACCATAGTGCTATGTCCATGGCTCACGCTCAGGTATTGCGTGAACGTTGAAAAGGTTTGAGAAATAAAAGTATGAAACAATTGCTTGGCTTGTCACCGGGGTTGTTCATGATTTGAGTATTTTGTGTGATGAAGATGGAGCATAGACAAACTATATGATTTTGTAGGGATAAGCTTTTTTTGGCCATGTTATTTTGAGAAGACATAATTGCTATTAGTATGCTTGAAGTATTATTGTTTCTATGTCAATATTAAACTTTTGTTTTCAATCATATGGATCTGAATATTCATGCCACAATAAAGAAAATTACATGGATAAATATGTTAGGTAGCATTCCACATCAAAGATTCTGTTTTTATCATTTACCTACTCGAGGACGAGTAGGAATTAAGCTTGGGGATGCTTGATTTGTCTCCAATGTATCTATAATTTTTTATTGTTCCATGCTATTATATTATCCATCTTGGATGTTTTATATGCATTTATATGCTATTTTATACTCCCTCTGTTCCTAAATATAAGGTGTATTAGTTTTTCAAAAAGTCAACTGTTGTCTATGTTTGACCAACTTTATAGTAAAATATATAAAGATTTATAATATTAAATATATAAAATGTAAAATATAGTCCATGATGAAACTAATGATAATGATTTGGTATTCTAGATATTAATATTTTTGTCTATAAACTTGGTCAAACTTAGAGAAGTTTGACTTTTTTTAAAAAATAATACACCTTATATTGAGGAACGGAGAGAGTATGATTTTTGGGACTAATCTATTAACCTAGAGCCCAGTGCCAGTTTCTGTTTTTTCCTTGTTTTTGAGTTTACAAAAAAGGAATACCAAACGGAGTCCAAATAACATAAAAATTTATGGTGATTTTTTATGGACCAGAAGAAGCCCCCGAAGCAAAAGAGTTGGGCCAGAAGAACCAGGAGGCCTCCACAAGGGTGGAGGGCACCCCCCTAGGGCGCGCCCCCTGTCTTGTCGTTGCCTCATGGACCCCCTGACTTGTTCTCGATGCCAAAAAATCCTATAAATATTGAAACCCCTAGAAATAAACCTTGATCGAGAGTACCGCCACCGCACGCCTATGTAGCCACGAAAAACCTCTTGGGACCCTGTTCCAGCACCCTGCCGGAGGAGAAATCCATCACTGGTGGCCATCTTCATCATCCCGGCGCTCTCCATGACGAGAAGGGAGTAGTTCACCTCGGGGCTAAGGGTATGTACCAATAGCTATGTGTTCAATCTCTCTCTCTTTCTCTCTCTCTATCTCTCTCTCTCTCGCTCTCTCTCGTGTTCTTGATTCGGCACAATCTTGATATACCGCAAACTTTGTTATTATAGTTGGATCATATGATGTTTCTCCCTCTCTACCTCATGATGAATTGAGTCTTTTCCTTTGAGGTTTTGTTATGTCGGATTGAATCTTTGGATGTGAGAGCACTTGATGTATGTATTGCGATGGGATGTCTGTGGTGACAATGGGATGTTCTATTGATCCACTTGATGTATGTTTTGGTTATCAACTTGTGGATTCCCGTGGTGACATTGGGGTAATCTATGCATAAGGGTTGATGCACGTTTTCATATTCCTTTCTCTGGTAGAAATCTCAGGATGCTCATGAAGTTCTTTGTGTTGGATTGAATATTATGGATCTGAATTTGTTTGACGCATAATTGAACCACGGACACTTGTGGTGACATTGGAGTATCTAGGTGACATTAGGGTTGATGTTATTTTACTACGAACTCTATGGCTGTTTGTGACACTTATAGGAATAGCTCAATGGATTGATCGGAAAGAATAACTTTGAGGTGGTTTCGTACCCTACAAGCAATTTCATCTTATGTTCTCTGTCATAGGAACTTTGGAATGACTTTTGTCGCACGTTGAGGAATTGTTATATGATCTAATTATGTTATCATTGTTGAGAGAACTTGCACTAGTGAAAGTATGAACCCTAGGCCTTGTTTTCAAGCATTGCAATACCGTTTCCTCTCACTTTTGTTACTTGGTACCTTGCTGTTTTTATATTTTCAGATTACAAAAACCTATATCTACCATCCATATTGCACTTGTATCACCATCTCTTCGCCGAACTAGTGCACCTATACAATTTACCATTGCATTGGGTGTGTTGGGGACACAAGAGACTCTTTGTTATTTGGTTGCAGGGTTGTTCGAGAGAGACCATCATCATCCTACGCCTCCCACGGATTGATAAACCTTAGGTCATCCACTTGAGGGGAATTTGCTATTGTCCTACAAAACTCTGCACTTGGAGACACAACACGAGTCTACAAGAAGAAGGTTGCATAGTAGACATCACCAACCCTCCTCCGTACATGTAGGTTCTCTCCTTTGATCGAAGGGCTCAAGATGAGCCAAATCCTCTCCCAAACCCCTCTTTGGTTGCCAAGAATCACGTGTGAACTGTTGGAAATATGCCCTAGAGGCAATAACATTGTATTATTTGGTTCCACATTTATAGTTAACAGTTTTATTCTATACTATAACTGCTATGATCCTGGAATATGCGATTCGGTGGAAAACTCATAAACATGTGTGGAATTATAAATGGTAAAACATGATTGCTAGTCTAGCCTCTAGGACTAGCTCAAGTGTTTTTTGTGATAATGTTTTCCAGATCTTGGGATATCATTAAGTGTAACGATAGTCCCAAAACAACTTTGAGTGTATGATGTTAGAAGAACGATCATGTTGAATTGACCCAACTTGTTTGTTATACTTTGAGATACTATCATCACAAGTCAACTATTATAACACAGAGAATTAGTGTATGCTTTAGTTCCTTAGGCCATGAGAGTATCA
This sequence comes from Aegilops speltoides, assembly GCA_021437245.1. Lineage (NCBI taxonomy): Eukaryota > Viridiplantae > Streptophyta > Magnoliopsida > Poales > Poaceae > Aegilops > Aegilops speltoides. The sequence goes on along the minus strand of CM038143.1, from coordinate 273,038,187 downwards.
TAGTCACTTCATACCGTAAGATGGACTTTCGGGTTGCTCAAATGTCATTTGTAACACAGTGATCATAATGACAACTTACAGGTACATCAAAAAGTTTGACAAGGGACTAGATAGCTCAAGCCTGGGATTTGCTCCTTCGACAATGGAGAGATATTCCCAGGGCCCTCTCGATGTGAAGGTATCCGTCATGATATGGCTAGACACAGGTGACTATGTCACAGGGTTGCCAAAACATGTCAAGAAGAAAGAAGAACAAAACCAGTAACGAGGAGACCGGTATAGTGAGCACGAGAATGACTCAAGAGGATAATGATATATCTCACCTCAGGTTTTGTAAAGTATCAAGAAGCAAAGGGAATAGCACATGATGACCAAAGTTTCACTCAAATATCATTTGTGTATTCATAGGGATCAATATGGGTGTCCACGGTTCCGCTATTGGTCATTGAACAAAAGGGATTTTGTTCATGTCTATGTTTTAGCGAACCTACAAGGTCATAAGATTAAAGGAATCATGATCTGTTGAGTGTTGGAGGAGTAAGAGCTATGACAAAATATTTAGTAAGTTGTTTCGTAAATATTAGAAACAATTCGGAGAGAAGCGAGAACTGTTTCGGAGTTATCGAAAGTGTTTTGGGAAGTATTGAGAAATAATATATAGGACAAAATAGTTTACAGAGACTTGATATAAATTATAAAGGGCTCTAATATTTATTAGGAGGCCCCTGGAATTTATTTAGAGTCATTGGGCTAATATTTATTATAAAGGCCTTAGTGTAAGGGCCCATTGGTGGAGGCTCCCCCTAGGGCTTGTTGGACAAGCTAAAGGGGGGGTCGGAGGAGGACTCCTCCTCCTTGGCCGGCGTGGCAAGGGAGGGGAGCCCCCTCCCCAAGTTGGCCTCCCCCTCTCCCACGCCTATATATATGAGAGAGGGGGTGCCCCCTAGAGTATAGATCAATCCCTCGTTCCGGGTACCCCCTCCTCTCTAGTTCGTCTAGTTCTTTTTGATCTAGAATGATTCTCTCTAAATCCTCATAATAAAGAAGCACCTTGTGGTTCTCTCGTTCTCCCTCTAATTCTCCGGCAATGATTAGCTCTAGACGGTGAAGCCCTGCCAGATTGTGAAGCCTGTACGCTTGTAAACTGTTGAGAGACCGTGCTTTTGGTCTTCGGTTCGAGGGATCATTCATGAACGGTTTGAGGGACTTCAAGTATGATCCATAGCTACTCTTCTTCCGCTGTAACTCGAAGTTGGTAATGATCTGATCTAAACCTATGATGCATCTTTATAGTGTTCCTAGTTTGATCGTACAATGTTTTTTTTTCTACTGCGTTTCCCAACAAGAACAAACAGGGACAAAATCGGTGAAGAATCATGTCTATAAGGGAAACTTCCAGAACTACTGGGCCTCGTACGACTAGCAGTACGACCGTACTAGCTGTCATCAAATGCTATGAACCCTCTTGATAAAGCAGTCATAACTTCCTTGTTTGAACTCCATGTTTTATGTTGTTGTGCTTGTTGAAATCGCAAGAACGATGCCAATGCAACGATGGTATTAGATGTTGATTTGGGGCACTTTAGAAATAAAGAATCACTTTTTTGACCTCCTGAAACGCTCAAGTCTAGTGTTGGAAGTCCTCCATAACGAACCCAACCTTGGTCTTTTCATCGTGCTTGGCCCTAGGTTGCTCCAAAACACCCGTGGACACGACAAAACAAAGAAAACTAATAAAATAAAAAATAAAATCATTAATTATGCAATGCTCACAATGAAAATGGTAAAAACGGTAATCATGCATAGTGACATATATTTGGTTCAATGGAACATGATATATAGAGTGAACATGCAAAAAATGAGCTCTAAAAATGCATAAATATGTAGCCATCAGTGACCAAGTCCAGTCGGATACACCAGAGACAAAGTTGATTGGATCCAAGAAGATCCCTTGGGGACACACCTCTACATGCCTTCCACCGGTGCTAGGCACACTTACGGGTGGGGATACGACATGAAGGACAATATTCCTACACTAGGGCAACACCGCCGCTTCATCACCCCAATCAAGACATCGAGAGACCCTAAAACCACCCTAAAAAAAATGTCCACACTAGTGTACACCAAATTCGGGCATGAGGTCCAGCCCGCCGCCACTCAAGACCCCCTCTCCAGGGACCTCCAGAGTCCAGACAGGCTAAATTGCCAACGAGTGCTGCCGGGCCAGAACCATCATCGCCTACCCACACATTCACCACTACCTCTAGCACTGATCCGCCACAACTGGGCAACCCTGCCGCATAATACTCCGGCCAATTCTCGCTGCAGCACGTTGCATGACACCGCCACAAGTCAAGACCCCGTCTCGAGGGACCTCCACACACATGCAACATCACCAGCGAACACTGCGGGCCCAGAGCCATCATCGACTGGCTAGACATCCACTGCCACCAACCATGGTCCACTGGAGCTAGCCAACCTTGCCGTAACATACCCCATCAAATTTTCATCGTTACACATTGCACCGCCACCCTGTTGGCCAACCGCACCCTGATTGCCACCCCGCCATTGCCGCTCGAGATATCCGTCATGACCCCCATGACTACCTCCGAAGCTTGGACACGCATGATTATGCAGAATCTGGTCGTTCCCCACCATGTCGTCAAAAATGGTCGTTTAAGCACCACCGACATTCATAAGCGGCTCCCGGGACCGTTGCTCCATTCGGAGCTCTCGACGCTCAGGCAGTACGACCTCGCCGGAGTTGACCACCATTGCGATGTAAGAGCGGATCCGGAGATCGGATCGGGAGGAGATCTCAAAGTCGACGCTTCAGGGTTTTTGGGCACCTCGGTTAAGGCCGAGAAGCCGGTGAAGATCAGATCGCCCCGAGTGTCAGTGACGTACTCTAGGTTACCGAACCTAATCTGGTGCTTAGGGGCGAAACTATCGACCTAGTCGAGGTGACTGGTCGAGTCGGCATGCAGAATGATGTTGCCGAATGCGAAAAGCTGGCCTAGGATGAAGATGTCCCCGGTGTTGATGCCATCTCTGATGATCAGGCAAGCCATCGATCCTTTGGTGATCCAACAATGGAACTCTCAATGAAAGCACCAATGTCGATGTCAAAATTGGCGGATCTCGGGTAGGGGTCTCGAGCTGTGGATCTTGGATCAATGGGGAACAAGGGACGAAGGACACGATGTTTACCCAGGTTCGGGCCCTCTCGAAGAGGTAAAACCTACGTCTTGCTTGATTATATTGAAGTGTATAGGATGATTACTGGGCCGATCTACCATGAGATCAGATGAACTAAACCCTAGGTGAGTAGGATGATGGTTGTTCTCGCCTCTATGGCCTAAAACCCTCTGGTTTATATAGACACCAGGGGTATTAGGGTTACACATGGTCGGTTCACAAAGAGGGAATACCCACGTCGATTCTTCTTATCTTGACTTGGAGGACAGACCAAGGCACCAAAGATCTCCTCTCCGGATACAGAGTTGCTTCATAGTTCGGCCTCCTAGCAGTTGCAGTGTAGCCCACCTGTCCGACCAACAAGAGATAGGCTGGCAACCTGAGGACCCCCTAGTCTAGGACTCCCTCAATTACACTGAATAGATCTCCAAGAACATTGAGGAGAACATTGTATTGAATATCAAGAGAGAGAGAGAGAGAGAGAGAGAGAGAGAGAGAAGAAGCCATCTAGCTACTAGCTATAGACTCGAGGGTCTGTGGTAAACTACTCAGACATCATCCGAAGGGCAGCAAGGTTGATATAGAGGACCTCCGTAATCGATTCCCCTCTGGCAGAGTATTGGAAAATGCCACCAGATGCGATCTCGCAAGAACAGAAGCTTGTGGCGGCGGAAAAAGTATTTTTGGTGGCTCCCTGTTGGTTTCCCGATTTTAGAGAATTTTTAGAGTTGGAATTAGGTCAAATGGAGGAACGAAGGGCCCACGAGGCACATGGGCGCGCCTACCCCCTGGGCGCCCCCATTTGGCTCGTGTCCCACTCCTTCATCTTCTGGCCTCCTCCCGAAGCGTCTAGGGTCTCTTATGTACAATATGATCAATGTTTCGTGGCATGTGGACTTCATTTGGTACTGATTTCCTGGAAAACCAAAAATAGGCAATAAAGCAGCATTTGGGACTTGGCACTAAGTTAATAAGTTAGTCCGCAAATGATATGTAATTACATATAAAACATCCAAGATTGATACTATAATAGCATGAAACAATCAAAAATTATAGATACGTTGGAGACGTATCAGCGACAGCTGGGATAGCTGCTCCGTTCGGAGCTCTCGACACTCAGGTGGCGCCACCTCGCCAGAGTTGACCGCATCCCCCCTTCCCCGGCCTCCGATGTCCTTCGGCAGCCAAAAGCAAGCCCGACGCCCAATGAATGTCAGATCCGCCTCCAGGCTTCCCCTCATTAATCTCATGTTTCTATTGTTTTCTGAATTTTAAGGCAATTTTTTTGGGCATCTGGAAAAGCAAAAAAACTGTTACGGCTAATTTGGTACCAACGGGATCAAAACCGGCGCAACAAACCCCAGTCGGGGGAATTTTCATGGCATATGAGACCCCCTTCCACCACAGGGAGATTTCCCTAATCTCTTCTATATCATTTAGTTGTTGGGGGGCGAGGAGGTAATGCTCCACGTCACTAGGTGGACGTCGATCACGTGAGAGAAACCCATGCATGCATTTTCTCTCCATCCCCTCGAGTCGTGGATTGCTTTCCCAGGGAAACAATAGGGATCAGGCCAGAAAGTTCCCCAGTCGTCAGCGACCAAACGATGCGCTAGTTTTCCACGGGTTGACTTGCCCATGGGCTCCGAGCACTGGGTTTTGACAGGGATCCCCAAGACCCTGGACGACCAAATGAGGCCTTGGGCCACTTCCAATGCATTGGTGCTTACATTAGGTGCTAACTGCATTAGAAGTCTTACCAACTAATCTTCTGAATGCATAGGTGCTTAGCTCTTGTAGCTAAGCTTTCCTTATTGAATTGTTTAACAATTAAACTCTTTCATGCATTGATTGGTAGTCATTTTGCATAGGTCCACACGCTTAGCCCCATTTCCTCCTATTTATCTCTCCTCTTTAATTGCTTTGCCACATCGCTTTTTTTCCTATATGGCACCCGTAGAGCATCTCTAGCAGACCCCTTAAAGCGCCCCGACTTGCAAAGTAACCGCCAGTTTACGGTTTTCGGCAAAGAAAGTGTCCCGAATAGAAACCTTAAAAGCGTCCACCCATAAAAAATTGAGGGGCGCGGTAGAATCCCCCCTCTGACCCGGGAAAACACAGCCCCCCCCCCCCACCCACCCGCCCCGTCGGAGCCTTGTATCCCGCAAAATCGGTTGGCGGGAGGGACATTTCAGCGTGCGCGCTCCCCGTGTCCCCTCCCACAGCTGCCCGCTGATGACCCACAAGTATAGGGCATCAATCATAGTCCTTTCAATAAGTAGGAGTGTCAACCCACTGAGGAGCAGAAGGAAATGACAAGTGGTTTTCAGCAAGGTAATTTCTGCAAGCACTGAAATAGTCGGTAACAGGTAGTTTGATACCAAGATAATTTGTAACAAGTAACATGTAACAATAGTAACAATAAGTGCAGCAAGGTATCCCGATCCTTTTGATGGCAAAGGACAGGCCGGAGCGGTCTCAGATAATAAGTAAAGCGTTCTTGAGGGCACACGGGAATTTCATCTAGTCACTTTCATCATGTTGGTTTGATTCGCGTTCGCTACTTTGATAATTTGATATGTGGGTGGACCGGTGCTTGGGTGTTGTTCTTACTTGAACAAGCCTCCCACTTGGACCACTACGAAAGAAGAATTAAAAGATAACAATTTAATCATAGCATTAAACATGTGGATCCAAATTAGCCCCTTACGAAATAGCGCATAAACTAGGGTTTAAGCTTCTGTCACTCTGCCAACCCATCATCTAATAACTACTCCACAATGCATTCCCTTAGGCCCAAATATGGTGAAGTGTCATGTAGTCGATGTTCACATAACACCACTAAGGGAATCACAACATACATATCATCAAAATATCGAACGAATATCAAATTCACATGATTACTTGCAACATGACTTCTCTCGTGGCCTCAAGAACAGAGATAACTACTCACAAATAATATTCATGCTCAAGATCAGATGGATATTAAATAGCTCAGTGGATTTGAACATATAATCTTCCACCAAATAAACCATATAGCATCAACTACAAGATGCAATCAACACTACCAGTCAACTACAGGTACCAATCTGAGGTCTCGGTACAAAGATTGAACACAAGAGATGAACTAGGGTTTTAGATGAGATGGTGCTGGCGAAGATGTTGATGAAGATTAGCCTCCCAAAGATGACATGGTTGTTGGTGATGACGATGGCTTCGATTTCCCCCTCCGGGAGGGAAGTTCCACGGCGGAATCGCTCCACAGGAGGGCAAAAGTGCTCCCGCCCAAGTTCCGGCTCGAGACGGAGGCGCTCTATACCAAAAGTCATCTCCTTATTTTTTTTCTAGCTCAAAAGACCTTATGTACCAGAAGATGGGTGATACGTCTCCAACGTATCTATAATTTTTGATTGTTCCATGCTATTATATTACCCGTTTTGGATGTTTATGGGCTTTACTTTACACGTTTATATCATTTTTGGGACTAACCAACTAACCGGAGGCCCAGCCCGTATTGCTGTTTTTTTTTTGCCTATTTTAGTGTTTCGAAGAAAAGGAATATCAAACGGAGTCCAAACGCATTGAAACCTTCGGGAGCATGATTTTTGGAACGAACGTGATCCAGAGGACTGGGAGTGCAAGTCAAGAAGCAGACAAGGCGGCCACAAGGGTGGAGGGCGCGCCCACCCCTACAGGCGCGCCCCCTATCTCTTGGGCCCCTCGGGCGGCCACCAACCTACTTCTTCCTCCTATATATACCCACGTACCCCGAGAACATCAGAACAAGCCACGAAAACCTAATTCCACTGCCGCAACCTTCTGTATCCGCGAGATCCCATCTTGGAGCCTTCGTCGGCGCTCCGCCGGAGGGGGAATCGACCATGGAGGGCTTCTACATCAACACCATAGCCCCTCTGGTGAGTTGTGAGTAGTTTACCACAGACCTTCGGGTCCATAGTTATTAGCTAGATGGCTTCTTCTCTCTTTTTGGATCTCAATACCATGTTCTCCTCGATCTTCTTGGAGATCTATTTGATGTAACTCTTTTTGCGGTGTGTTTGTCGAGATCCGATGAATTGTGGGTTTATGTTCAAGTTTATCTATGAGAAATATTTGATTCTCCTCTGAATTCTTTTATGTGTGATTAAGTTATCTTTGCAAGTCTCTTCGAATTATCAGTTTGGTTTGGCCTACTAGATTGATCTTTCTTGCAATGGGAGAAGTGCTTACCTTTGGGTTCAATCTTGCGATGTCCTTTCCCAGTGACAGTAGGGGCAGCAAGGCACGTATTGTATTGTTGCCATCGAGGATAAAAAGATGGGTTTTATATCATATTGCATGAGTCTATCCCTCTACATCATGTCATCTTTCTTAATGCGTTACTCTGTTCTTTATGAACTTAATTCTCTAGATGCATGTTGGATAGCGGTCGATGTGTGGAGTAATAGTAGTAGATGCACGCAGGAGTCGGTCTACTTGTCACGGACGTGATGCCTATATACATGATCATGCCTAGATAATCTCATAATTATTCGCTTTTCTATCAATTGCTCGACAGTAATTTGTTCGCCCGCCGTAATACTTATGCTATCTTGAGAGAAGCCACTAGTGAAACCTATGGCCCCGGGGTCTATCTCTTATCATATAAGCTTTCAATCTACTTTTATTTGCATCTTTACTTTTCCAATCTATATCATAAAATACCAAAAATATATTTATCTTATGATACTATCTCTATCAGATCTCACTTTTGCATGTGGCCGTGCAGGGATTGACAACCCTTTATTGCATTGGTTGCGAGTTCTTTGTTTGTTTGTGTAGGTGTGTGGGACTTTTGAGGAGCCTCCTACTGGATTGATACCTTGGTTCTCAACAACTGAGGGAAATACTTATGCTACTATTGCTGCATCACCCTTTCCTTTTCAAGGAAAACCAACGCAAGCTCAAGACGAAGCAAGAAGGATTTCTGGCGCCGTTGCCGGGGAGGTCTTCGCTCAAGTCAAGACATACCAAGTACCCATCACAAACTCATCTCCCTCGCATTTACATTATTTTCCATTTGCCTCTCATTTTCCTCTCCCCCACTTCACCCTTGTTGTTTTATTTGCCCTCTCTTTCCCAATCTTCTCCTCTCTCTTTCGTTTGCCTTTTTGTTTGCTTGTGTGTTGGATTACTTGTCGCCATGGCACAAGATAATACCAAATTGTGTGATGTCTCCAATACCAATAATAATGATTTCCTTAGTACTCCGATTGCTCCTCTTAATAATATTGAGTCTTGTGAAACCAATACTGCTTTTCTGAATCTTGTTATGAAAGATCAATTCGCCGGCCTTCCTAGTGAAGATGCCGCTACCCATCTAAACAACTTTGTTAATTTGTTATGAAACAACTTTGTTAAGAAAGATACAGATAAAGATATTGTTAAATTGAAGCTATTTCCGTTTTCACTTAGAGATCGTGCTAAAGTTTGGTTTTTGTCTTTGCCTAAAAATAAAATTGATTCTTGGAACAAGTGCAAAGATGCTTTTATCTCTAAATATTTTCCTCCCGCTAAGATCATCACTCTTAGGAACGATATTATGAACTTTAAAAAAATTGATCATGAGCATGTTGCCCAATCTTGGGAAAGAATAAAATTGATGATTCGTAATTGCCCTACTCATGGTTTGAATTTATGGATGATCATACAAAATTTTTATGTTGGATTGAATTTTGCTTCTAGAAATCTTTTAGATTCGGCCGCGGGAGGCACGTTTATGGAAATCACTTTAGGAGATGCTACAAAACTTCTTGATAATATTATGGCTAATTATTCTCAATGGCACACCGAAAGATCTACCAGTAAAAAAGTGCATACTATAGAAGAAATTAATGTTTTGAGTGGGAAGATGGACGAACTTATGAAATTGTTTACTACTAAGAGTGCTCCTATTGATCCCAATGATATGCCTTTGTCTACTTTGATTTAGAATAATAATGAATCTATGGATGTGAATTTTGTTGGTAGGAATAGTTTTGGAAACAATGCTTATAGAGGAAACTTTAATCCTAGACGGTTCCCTAGTAATTCCTCTAATAATTATGGAAATTCCTATAATCTTATGGTAATTTTAATAAGATGCCCTCTGATTTTGAGAATAGTGTGAAAGAATTTATGATCTCTCAAAAGAATTTTAATTCTTTGCTTGAAGAAAAATTGCTCAAAGTTGATGATTTGGCTAGGAACGTTGATAGACTTTCGCTTGATGTTGATTCTCTTAAACTTAGATCTACTCCTCCTAAGCATGATATCAATGAGTCTCTCAAAGTTACGAGGATTTCCATTGATGAGTGCAAAGAAAGAATCGCTAGATTGTGTGCTAAGAAAGATTGCTTTGTAAAGGCGTGTTCTTCTAGTTTCCATGAAAATAATGATGAAGATCTTAAATTTATTGATGTGTCCCCTATTAGATCTTTGTTTTTCAATATCAATCTTAATGATAATGGGACTGGAGATGATTCAACTTTAGTTAAAAGGTGTCCCAATAATTCGGAGTTTTTAGATCTTGATGCTAAATTTGGTAAAAGTGGGATTGGAGAGGTCAAGACTTTAAATAGCATTGAACCCACTATCTTGGATTTCAAGGAATTTGATTATGATAATTGTTCTTTAGAAGGTTGTATTTCCTTGTTGCATTCCGTTTTGAATTCTCCTCATGCTTATAGTCAAAATAAAGCTTTTACCAAACATATTGTTGATGCCTTGATGCAATCTTTTGATGAAAAACTTAATTTGGAAGTTTCTATACCTAGAAAACTTAATGATGAGTGGGAACCTACTATAAAGATTAAAATTAAAGATCATGAGTGTTTTCCTTTATGTGATTTGGGTGCTAGTGTTTCCACGATTCCGAAAACTTTATGTGATATTCTAGGTTTCCATGATCTTGATCATTGCTCTTTAATTTTGCACCTTGCGGATTCCACCATTAAAAAGCCAATAGGGAAGGATCAATAATGTTATCATTGTTGCAAATAGAAATTTGGTGCCCGTAGATTTTATCGTTCTTGATATAGATTGCAATCTTTCTTGCCCTGTTATTCTTGGTAGACCTTTCCTTAGAACGATTGGTGCGATTATTGATATGAAGGAAGGGAATATTAGATTCCAATTTCCATTAAGGAAAGGCATGGAGCACTTTCCAAGAAAGAAAGTTAAATTACCTTATGAATCTATCATGCGAGCTACTTATGAATTGAGTGCCAAAGATGGCACTACTTAGATCTATCTTCGCTTTTATGCCTAGCTAGGGGCGTTAAACGATAGCGCTAGTTGGGAGGCAACCCAATTTTATTTGTGTTTTTTGTTTTTGTTTCTATTTAGTAATAAATTTTGAATCTACCTTTTGTTTAGATGTGTTTTTATGTTTTCATTAGTGTTTGTGCCAAGTAGAACCTATAGGATAACCTATGGTGATAGTTAATTTGATTCTGCTGAAAAACAGAAACTTTGCACGCACGAAATTAGTTTTGTTAATTCACAGAAACGTGATTTTGCGTTGATTCTTTTTGCTGTATATCAATATACAAATTTACCAGGACTTACTATTTTGGTAGGATTTTTATAGGTCCATAAGTATTCATGGGTTACAGATTGCTACAGACTGTTCTGTTTTTGACAGATCATGTTTTTCATGTGTAGTTTGCTTATTTTGATGCATCTATGGCTAGTATTAAGTGGTATGAACCATAGAGAACTTGAAATATAGTAGGTTTAACACCAATATAAATAAAGAATTAGTTCATTACAGTACCTTATGTGGTGGTTTTTCTTTCTTCCACTAACGGAGCTTATGAGATTTCCTGTTGAGTTTTGTGTTGTGAAGTTTTCAAGTTTTGGGTAAAGATTTGATGGACTATGGAATAAGGAGTGGAAAGAGTCTAAGCTTGGGGATTCCCAAGGAACCCCAAGATATTCAAGAATAGCCAAAAGCCTAAGCTTGGGGATGCCCCCGGAAGGCATCCCCTCTTTCGTCTTCGTTCATCGATAACTTTACTTGGAGGTATATTTTTATTCGCCACATGATATGTGTTTTGCTTGGAGCGTCTTGTATGATATTAGTTTTTTATTTTTAGTTAACCACAATCATCCTTGCTGTACACACCCTTTTGGAGAATCCCACTTGATTAGAATTTATTAGAATATGCTATATGCTTCACTTATATCTTTTGAGCTTGATAGTTTTTGCTCTAGTGCTTCACTTATATCTTTTAGAGCACGGAGGTGGCTTAATTTTGTAGAAATTGCTAGTTTATCATGCTTCACTTGTATTATTTTGAGAGTCTCTTAGAACAGCATGGTATTTGCTATGGTTATAAAATTGGTCCTAGAATGGTAGGCATCCAAGTTGGGTATAATAAAAACTATCATAGGAAGTGAATTGGATGCTATGATCAATTTGATACTTGATAATTTTTTGAGATATTAGAGGTGGTAATATTATAGTCATGCTAGTTGGGTGATTATGAATTTAAAGAACACTTGTGTTGAAGTTTGTGATTCCCGTAGCATGCACGTATGGTGAACCGCTTTGTGATGAAGTTGGAGCACAGTTTTACTTATTGATTGTGTTCCTTATGAGTGGCAGTCAGGGACGAGCGATAGTCTTTTCCTACCAATCTATCCCCCTAGGAGCATGTGCGTAGTGCTTTGTTTTCAATGACTTGTAGATTTTTGCAATAAGTACATGAGTTCTTTTTGACTAATGTTGAGTCCATGGATTATACGCACTCTCACCCTACCACCATTGCAGCCTCTCTTGTGCCGCCCAACTTTCGCCGGTACCATACACCCACCATATACCTTCCTCAAAACAGCCACCATACCTACCTATTATGGCATTTCCATAGCCATTCCGAGATATATTGCCATGCAACCTTCCACCGTTCCGTTTATATGACACGCATCATCATTGTCATATTGCTCTTTGCATGATCATGTAGTTGACATCGTATTTGTGGCATGGCCACCTTCATAATTTTCATACATGTCACTCTTGATTCATTGCATATCCCGGTACACCGCCGGAGGCATTCATATAGAGTCATATCTTGTTCTAAGTAGTGAGTTGTAATCTTGAGTTGTAAGTAAATAAAAGTGTGATGATCTTCATTATTAGAGCATTGTCCCAGTGAGGAAAGGATGATGGAGACTATGATTCCCCCACAAGTCGGGATGAGACTTCGGACTTTACAAAAAGAAAAAGAAAAAGAAAAAAGAGAAAGGCCAAAAAAAAGAGAAAGGCCCAAAAGAAAAAAAAAGAAAAAAAGAAAAAATAAAAATGAGAGAAAAAGAGAGAAGGGACAATGCTACTATCCTTTTTACCACACTTGTGCTTCAAAGTAGAACCATGATGTTCATGATAGAGAGTCTCCTATGTTGTCACTTTCATATACTAGTGGGAATTTTTCATTATAGAACTTGGCTTGCATATTCCAATGATGGGCTTCCTCAAAATGCCCTATGTCTTCGTAAGCAAGCGAGTTGGATACACACCCACTTAGTTTCCTTTGTTGAGCTTTCATACATTTATAGCTCTAGTGCATCCGTTGCATGGCAATCCCTACCCACTCACATTGATATCTATTAATGGTCATCTCCATAGCCTGTTGATACGCCTAGTTGATGTGAGACTATCTTCCTACTTTTTTGTCTTCTCCACAACCACCATTCTATTCCACATATAGTGCTATGTCCATGGCTCACGCTCATGTATTGCTTGAAAGTTGAAAAAGTTTGAGATTGCTAAAGTATGAAACAATTCCTTGGCTTGTCATCGGGGTTGTGCATGATTAAATACTTTGTGTGATGAAGATAGAGCAACAGCCAGACTATATGATTTTGTAGGGATAACTTTATTTAGCCATGTTATTTTGAGAAGACATGATTGCTTGATTAAGTATGCTTGAAGTATTATTATTTCTTATGTCAATATGAACTTTTATTTTGAATCATTTGGATCTGAACATTCATGCCACAATAAAGAACATTACATTGAGGAATATGCTAGGTAGCATTCCACACTGTTTTTATCATTTACCTACTCGAGGACAAGCAGGAATTAAGCTTGGGAATGCTTGATACGTCTCCAACGTATCTATAATTTTTGATTGTTCCATGCTATTATATTACCCGTTTTGGATGTTTATGGGATTTACATTACACATTTATATCATTTTTGGGACTAACCTACTAACCGGAGGCCCAGCCCGTATTGCTATTTTTTTTGCCTATTTTAGTGTTTCGAAGAAAAGGAATACTAAACGGAGTCCAAACGCAATGAAACCTTCGGGAGCGTGATTTTTGGAACGAACGTGGTCCAGAGGACTTGGAGTGCAAGTCAAGAAGCAGTCGAGGCGGCCACGAGGGTGGAGATCGCGCCCACCCCTATAGAGCGCGCCCCCTATCTCGTGGGCCCCTCGGGCGGCCACCGACCTACTTCTTCCTCCGATATATACCCACGTACCCCGAGAACATCAGAACAAGCCACGAAAACCTAATTCCATCGCTGCAACCTTCTGTATCCGCGAGATCCCATCTTGGAGCCTTCGCCGGCGCTCCGCCGGAGGGGGGATCGACCATGGAGGCCTTCTACATCAACACCATAGCCCCTCCAATGAGTTGTGAGTAGTTTACCACAGACCTTCGGGTCCATAGTTATTAGCTAGATGGCTTCTTCTCTCTTTTTGATCTCAATACCATGGTCTCCTCTATCTTCTTGGAGATCTATTCGATATAACTCTTTTTGCGGTGTGTTTGTCGAGATCCAATGAATTGTGGGTTTATGTTCAAGTTTATCTATGAGAAATATTTGAATCTCCTCTAAATTCTTTTATGTGTGATTAAGTTATCTTTGCAAGTCTCTTCGAATTATCAGTTTGGTTTGGCCTACTAGATTGATCTTTCTTGCAATGGGAGAAGTGCTTACCTTTGGGTTCAATCTTGAGGTGTCCTTTCCCGGTGGATGTGAGGGCAGCAAGGCACGTATTTTATTGTTGCCATCGAGGATAAAAAGATGGGGTTTATATCATATTGCATGAGTTTATCCCTCTACATCATGTCATCTTTCTTAATGCGTTACTCTGTTCTTTATGTACTTAATACTCTAGATGCATGCTGGATAGCGGTCGATGTGTGGAGTAATAGTAGTAGATGCAGGCAGGAGTCGGTCTACTTTTCACGGACGTGATGCCTATATACATGATCATGCCTAGATAATCTCATAATTATTCACTTTTCTATCAATTCTTGTGATGAATTTGTTCACCCACCGTAATACTTATGCTATCTTGAGAGAAGCCACTAGTGAAACCTATGGCCCCCGGGTCTATCTCTTATCATATAAGCTTTCAATCTACTTTTATTTGCATCTTTACTTTTCCAATATATATCATAAAATACCAAAAATATATTTATCTTATCATACTATCTCTATCAGATGTCACTTTTGCAAGTGGCCATGAAGGGATTGACAACCCCTTTATTGCGTTGGTTGCGAGTTCTTTGTTTGTTTGTGTAGGTGCGTGGGACTTTTGAGGAGCCTCCTACTGGATTGATACCTTGATTCTCAAAAACTGAGGGAAATACTTACGTTACTATTGCTGCATCACCCTTTCCTCTTCAAGGAAAACCAACACAAGCTCAAGACGTAGCAATGGGCACCGGAGGTGGGCCGAGGGGCCCACTACCCACCAGCGGACACCTGTGGGCTAGCGTGCCCTAGTGTCTTGTGGGCACCTAGGTGGCCCACTCTAGTAGTTATTTTATCCAATATTTATTATATATTCCAAAATAATTCTTCGTAAAATTTTAGCTCATTTGGAGATGTGCAGAATAGATATCTCTGACATAGCTTTTTCAGGTCCAGAATTCCAGTTGCCGGTATTCTCCCTCTTTGTGTAAGCCTTGCATATTATGAGAGAAAAGGCATTAGAATTACTCCATAAAGTATTATAATGCGTAAAAAAGTTATAAATAATAGTAGGAAAACATGATGCAAAATGGACGTATCACCCACCATCGTCGCCACCGTGCTACGTCTTGAGCTTGCGTTAGTTTTCCTTGAAGAAGAAAGAGTGATGCATCAATAGTAGCGTAAGTATTTCCCTCAGTTTTTGAGAACCAAGGTATCAATCCAGTAGGAGGATCCTCAAAAGTCCCACGCACCTACACAAACAAACAAGAACTCGCAACCAACGCAATAAAGGGGTTGTCAATCCCTTCACAGCCACTTGCGAAATTGAGATCTGATAGAGATAATATGATAAGATAAATATTTTTAGTATTTTTATGATATAGATTGGAAAAGTAAAAGATGCAAATAAAAGTAGATTGAAAGCTTATATTATAAGAGATAGACCCGGGGGCCATAGGTTTCACTAGTGACTTCTCTCAAGATAGCATAAGTATTACGATGGGTGAACAAATTACTGTCGAGCAATTGATAGAAAAGTGAATAATTAAGAGATTATCTAGGCATGATCATGTATATAGGCATCACGTCTGTGACAAGTAGACCGACTCCTGCCTGCATCTACTACTATTACTCCACACATTGACCGCTATCCAGCATGCATCTAGAGTATTAAGTTCATAAAGAATAGAGTAACGCATTAAGAAAGATGACATGATGTAGAGGGATAAACTCATGCATTATGATATAAACCCCATCTTTTTATCCTCGATGGCAACAATACAATATGTGCCTTTCTGCACCTGCTGTCACTGGGAAAGGACACCGCAAGATTGAACCCAAAGCTAAGCACTTCTTCCATTGCAAGAAAGATCAATCTAGTAGGCCAAACCAAACTGATAATTCGAAGAGACTTGCAAAGATAACTTAATCACATATAAAAGAATTCAGAGGAGATTCAAATATTTCTCATAGACAAACTTGATCATAAACCCACAATTCATCGGATGTCGACAAACACACCGAAAAAGAGTTACATCGAATAGGTCTCCAAGAAGATCAAGTAGAACTTTGTATTGAGATTCAAAGAGAGAGAAGAAGCCATCTAGCTAATAACTATGGACCCGAAGGTCTGTGGTAAACTACTCACAACTCATCGTAAGGGCCTTGGAGATGATGTAGAGGCCCTATGTGATCGATTCCCCCTTCGGTGGAGCGCCGGCGAAGGCTCCAAGATGGTATCTCGCAGATACAGAAGGTCACGGCGGTGCTAATAGTTTTTTGTGGTCCTCTGTGATGTTTTCACGGTACGTGGGTATATATAGGAGGAAGAAGTAGGTCGGTGGACGCTCGAGGGGCCCACGAGGGTGGGGGGTGTGCCCACCTATAGGGGGCGCGCCGGGCACCCTCGTGGCCGCCTCGCTTGTTTCTTGACTTCCACTCCAAGTCCTCTGGATCACGTTTGTTCCAAACAGATCGCTTCCAAAGGTTTCATTCCGTTTGGACTCTTTTTGATATTCCTTTTCTTCGAAACACTGAAATAGGCAAAAAAGCAGCAACTCGGGTTGGGCCTCCGGTTAGTAGGTTAGTCCCAAAAATGATATAAAAGTGTAAAGTAAAGCCGATAAACATCCAAAACGGGTAATATAATAGCATGGAACAATCAAAAATTATAGATACGTTGGAGACGTATCAAGCATCCCCAAGCTTAATTCCTGCTCGTCCTCGAGTAGGTAAATGATAAAAACAGAATTTTTGATGTGGAATGCTACCTAGCATAATTCTCAATGTTATTTTATTTATTGTGGCATGAATGTTCAGATCCAAATGATTCAAAATAAAAGTTCATATTGACATAAGAAATAGTAATACTTCAAGCATACTAATCAAGCAATCATGTCTTCTCAAAATAACATGGCTAAAGAAAGTTCATCCCTACATAATCATATAGTTAGGCTATGCTTCATTTTCGTCACACAAAAATGCTCCCATCTTGCACACCCCCGATCACAAGCCAAGCAATTGTTTCGTACTTAAATAACCTCAAACTTTTTCAACTTTCACGCAATACATGAGCGTGAGCCATGGATATAGCACTATGGGTGGAATAGAATATGATGATGGAGGTTGTGTGGAGAAGACAAAAAAGAGAAAGTCTCACATTGACGAGGATAATTAACGGGCTATAGAGATTCCCATCAATTGATGTCAACATGAGGAGTAGGGATTGCCATGCAACGGATGCACTAGAGCTATAAATATATGAAAGCTCAACAAAAGAAACTAGTGGGTGTGCATCCAACTTGCTTGCTCACGAAGACCTAGGGCATTTTGAGGAAGCCCATCATAGTAATATACAAGCCAAGTTCTATAACGAAAAATTCCCACTAGTATATGAAAGTGACAACATATGAGACTCTCTATATGAAGAACATGGTGCTACTTTGAAGCACAAGTGTGGAAAAAGATATTAACATTGCCCCCTTTTTATTTTCTTTTTTTTGGGCCTTTCTCCTTTTTTGGCCTTCCCCTTCTTTTGCCTTTCTTTTTTTTATTTGGGGACAATCCTCTAATAATGATGATCATCACACTTCTATTTATTTACAACTCATGAATTACAACTCAATACCAGAACAAGATATGACTCTATATGAATGCCTCCGGCGGTGTACCGAGATGGGCCATGAATCAAGAGTGACATGTATGAAAAATTATGCATGGTGGCTTTGCCACAAATATGATGTCAACTACGTGATCATGCAAAGCAATATGACAATGATAATGTGTGTCATGATGATGAACGGAATGGTGGAAAGTTGCATGGCAATATATCTCAGAATGGCTATGGAAATGCCATAATAGGTAAGTATGGTGGCTGTTTTGAGGAAGATATAAGGAGGTTTATGTGTGATAGAGTGCATCGTATCATGGGGTTTGGATGCACCGGCGAAGTTTGCACCAACTCTCAAGGTGAGAAAGGGCAATGCACGGTACCGAAGAGGCTAGCAATGATGGAAGGGTGAGAGTGCGTATAATCCATGGACTAAACATTAGTCATAAAGAACTCATATACTTATTGCAAAAATCTACAAGTCATGAAAAACCAAGCACTACGCGCATGCTCCTAGGGGGATAGATTGGTAGGAAAAGACCATCGCTCACCCCCGACCTCCACTCATAAGGATGCATATTCTAAGAACACCTCATGTTTCAAATTTGTTACACAACTTTCACCATACGTGCATGCTACGGGACTTGCCAACTTCAACACAAGCATTCTTTAAATTCATAATCACCCAACTAGCATGACTCTAATATCACCACCTCCATGTCTCAAAACAATTATCAAGTATCAAATTGATCATAGCATCCAATTCACTTCCTATGATAGTTTTTATTATACCCAACTTGGATGCCCATCATTCTAGGACCAATTTTATAACCATAGCAAATACCATGCTGTTCTAAGAGACTCCCAAAATAATACAAGTGAAGCATGAGAGATTAACAATTTCTACAAAATAAAGCCACCGCCGTGCTCTAAAAGATATAAGTGAAGCACTAGAGCAAAATTTATCTAGCTCAAAAGATATAAGCGAAGAACATAGAGTATTCTAATAAATTCCAATAAAGTGGGTTTCTCCCAAAAGGTGTGTACAGCAAGGATGATTGTGGTAAACTAATAAGCAAAGACTAATTTCATACAAGACGCTCCAAGCAAAACACATATCATGTGGCGAATAAAAATATAGCTCCAAGTAAAGTTACTGATAGACGAAGGCGAAAGAGGGGATGCCTTCCGGGCATCCCCAAGATTAGGCTTTTGGTTATCCTTGAATATCCTGGGGTGCCATGGGCATACCAATCTTAGGCTCTTGCCATTCCTTATTCCTTAGTCCATCAAATCTTTACCCAAAACTTGAAAACTTCACAACACAAAACTCAACAGGAAATCTTATAAGCTCCGTTAGTGCAAGAAAGAAAAACCACCACATAAGGTACTGTAATGAACTAATTCTTTATTTATATTGGTGTTAAACCTACTGTACTCCAACTGCTCTATGGTTCATACCACTTAATACTACCCATAGATGCATCAAAATAAGCAAACAACATACAAAAAACAGAATCTTTCAAAAACAGAACGGTTTAACTCTCGAATACTTCTGGAACTCTAAAAATCCTACCAAAATAGGAAGTCCTGGGCAATTTGTCTATTGATCTACATAAAAAAGAATCAATGCAAAAGCACGTTTCCGTAAATTACTAAAATTATTTTCGTGCGTGCAAAGTTTCTGTTTTTCAGCAGAATCAAATTAACTATCACCATAGGTTATCCTATAGGTTCTACTTGGCACAAACACTAATTAAAACATGAAAACACATCTAAACAGCAGGTAGATGAAATATTTATTACTAAACAGAAGCAAAAATCAAAAAAAAAATTCGGTTGCCTCCCAACTACCGCTATTGTTTAACGCCCCAAGCTAGGCATAAAAGCGAGGATATATCTAAGTAGTGCCATTTTTGGCACTCAATTCATAAGTAGCTCACATGATAGAAGGTAATTTAACTTTCTTTCTTGGAAAGTGCTCCATGCCTTTCCTTAATGGAAATTGTAATCAAATATTCCCTTCCTTCATATCAATAATCGCACCAATCGTTCTAAGGAAAGGTCTACCAAGAATAATAGGACATGAAAGATTGCAATCTATATCAAGAACGATAAAATCTATGGGCACCAAATTCCTATTTGCAACAATAAGAACATCATTGATCCTTCCCATAGGCTTTTTAATGGTGGAATCCGCAAGGTTCAAATTTAAAGAGCAATGATCAAGATCATGGAAACCTAAAATATCACATAAAGTTTTTGGAATCGTGGAAACACTAGCACCCAAATCACATAAAGCATAACACTCATGATCTTTAATTTTAATCTTTATAGTAGGTTCCCACTCATCATTAAGTATTCTAGGTATAGAAACTTCCAAATTAAGTTTTTCATCATAAGATTGCATCAAAACATCAACAATATGTTTGGTAAAAGCTTTATTTTGACTATAAGCATGCGGAGAATTCAACACGGAATGCAACAAGGAAATACAATCTACTAAAGAACAATTATCATAATTAAATTCCTTGAAATACAAGATAGTGGGTTCAATGCTATTTAAAGTCTTGACCTCTCCAATCCCACTTTTACCAAATTTAGCATCAAGATGTAAAACTCCGAATCATTGGGACGCCTTTTAACTAAAGTTGACTCATATCCAGTCCCATCATTATTAAGATTCATATTGCAAAACAAAGATTTAATAGGGGACACATCAATAACTTTTAGATCTTCATCATTATTTTCATGGAAACTAGAAGAACATGCCTTTACAAAGCAATCTTTCTTAGCACGCAATCTAGCAGTTCTTTCTTTGCACTCATGAATGGAAATTCTCATAGCCTTGAGAGACTCATTGATCATGCTTAGGAGGAGTAGATCTAAGTTTCTAAGAATTAACATCAAGCGAAAGTCTATCAACGTTCCTAGCCAAATCATTAACTTTAAGCAATTTTTCTTCAAGCAAGGTATTAAAATTCTTTTGAGAGATCATAAATTCTTTAACACTATTTTCAAAATCAGAGGGCATCTTATTAAATTACCGTAAGAATTATTGTAGGAATTTCCATAATTATTAGAGGAATTATTAGGGAACGGTCTAGGATTAAAGTTTCCTCTATAAGCATTGTTACCAAAATTATTCCTACCAACAAAATTCACATCCATAGATTCATTATTATTCTCAATCAAAGTAGACAAAGGCATATCTAAGGATCAATAGAGGCACTCTTGGTAGCAAACAATTTCATAAGTTGATCCATCTTTACACTCAAAACATTAATTTCTTCTATAGCATGAATTTTTTTACTAGTAGATCTTTCGGTGTGCCATTGAGAATAATAAGCCATAATGTTATCAAGGAGTTTAGTAGCTTCTCCTAAGGTGATTTCCATAAACATGCCTCCCGCGGCCGAATCTAAAAGATTTCTAGAAGCAAAATTCAATCCGGCATAAAAAATTTGTATGATCATCCATAAATTCAAATCATGAGTAGGGCAATTGCGAATCATCAATTTCATTCTTTCTCAAGATTGGGCAACATGCTCATGATCAAGTTGTTTAAAATTGAAACAATTCCTTATTTAACACTATCTTAAATTTCGTTTCCTTATATAACACTGAAAAACTTTTTTTCCCTATCTAACAACGAGTCTAAAATTTTATGCCCTTTATAACACTTTCATCCATTTTAAACCCAAATGGTATTTGAAAAGACTCTTTTGTCCCTCATATGATATATGTGTGTGAGGCAGTAGCATACGCACAACATCAATGGGGCAATAGCGCACACACGCATCGGCAGTAGCAAACACGCAGCAGCACATACGCACACGCACACACACTGTAGCACACATGCATGCAGCATCACACGTGCACGCATCACACACGCACAGCAGCACACACGGAGTAGCAGCACACACCCACGCAGTAGTAGCACACAAACATGCACGTACGCGCGGCAGCCAGTACACGAATAACCGAACAAGTATTTCATTGATCCCATTGTAAGAGCACATAGAGCTAGCTAGCATGGGTACGTGGGTATTTAAATATGTATATGTCCGTGCTGCAGCTGGTACACAAATACCCGAACAAATATACATACATGGCTATGTGTATTGTATACGTGCAGCATATACGTGTGGGTATTCAAAAGTGTATGCGTACACCGGCTAGAGCCATAAGCCATGTACATGCTACTGCCGTGTGCATGGCCTTCGATACATGCGTGCAATTGTACCTGGGCAATTTTGCCATGCACCATGTACAAAGCTAATGATAGACCATCTAGGGTATGCATCTACTATATCATGTATCTACACGTACATATATTCTCCCGTGGAGATCGTGCACTAAAAAAACTTAGACATTCAAAATAGATTATGTGAGCTTCATATGAAAATCCAATAAATAATAATATAATAATTATTAATAAAGATGATAAAAAATCATCAAATAGCACGCAGGCACAAACATACCACATGAGGGGCAAATGGTATTTTCAAGTGTCGTTTAGGCTCAAAATGGACAAAAGTGTCATAAAAGGCATAAAATTTAGACTCGTTGTTATATAGGGAAGAAATTATTTGTCAATGTTAAATAAGGCATAAAATTTTAATCACAATGTTAAATAAGGAATTCTCTCTTTAAAATTCATAATATCGTTCCTAAGAGAGATGATCTTAGCGGGAGGAAAATACTTAGAGATAAAAGCATCTTTGCACTTATTCCATGAGTCAATACTATTCTTAGGCAAAGACGAAAACCAAACTTTAGCACGATCTCTAAGTGAAAACGGAAATAACTTCAATTTAACAATATCATTATCTGTATCCTTCTTCTTTTGCATCTCACACAAATCAACAAAGTTGTTTAGATTGGTAGTGGCATCTTCAGTAGGAAGGTCGGAGAATTGATCTTTCATAACAAGATTCAGCAAAGCAGAATTGATTTCACAAGACTCAACATCATTAAGAGGAGCAATCGGAGCACTAAGGAAATCATTATTATTGGTATTGGAAAAGTCACATAATTTGGTATTATCTTGCACCATTGCGACAAGTAATCCAACACACAGGCAAACAAAAAGGCAAGCGAAAGAGAGAGGAGATTGGGAAAGAGAAGGCAAATAAAATGGCAAAGGTGAAGTGGAGGAGAGGAAAACGAGAGGCAAATGGCAAATAATGTAATGCGATGGAGATGAGTTTGTCATGGGTACTTGGTATGTCTTGACTTGAGAGAAGACCTCCTCGGCAACGGCGCCAGAAATCCTTGTTGCTACGTCTTGAGCTTGCGTTGGTTTTCCTTGAAGAGGAAAGGGTGATGCAGCAATAGTAGCGTAAGTATTTCCCTCAGTTTTTGAGAACCAAGGTATCAATCCAGTAGGAGGATCCTCAGAAGTCCCACGCACCTACACAAACAAACAAGAACTCGCAACCAATGCAATAAAGGGGTTCTCAATCCCTTCACGGCCACTTGCGAAAGTGAGATCTGATAGAGATAATATGATAAGATAAATATTCTTGGTATTTTTAGGATAAGGTTGGAAAAATAAAAGATGCAACTAAAATTAGATTGAAAGCTTACATGATAAGAGATATACCGGGGGCCATAGGTTTTACTAGTGACTTCTCTCAAGATAGCATAAGTATTACGGTGGGTGAACAAATTGTTGTCGAGCAATTGATAGAAAAGCGAATAATTATGAGATTATCTAGGCATGATCATGTATATAGGCATCACGTCCGTGACAAGTAGACCGACTCCTGCCTGTATCTACTACTATTACTCCACACATCGACCGCTATCCAGCATGCATCTAGAGTATTAAGTTGATAAAGAACAGAGTAACGCATTAAGAAAGATAACATGATGTAGAGGGATAAACTCATGCAATATCATATAAACCCCATCTTTTTATCCTCGATGGCAACAATACAATACGTGCCTTGCTGCCCCTGCTGTCACTGGGAAAGGACACTGCAAGATTGAACCCAAAGCTAAGTAGTTCTCCAATTGCAAGAAAGATCAATCTAGTAGGCCAAACCAAACTGATAATTCGAAGAGACTTGCAAATATAACTTAATCACACATAAAAGAATTCAGAGGAGATTCAAATATTTCTCATAGATAAACTTGATCATAAACCCACAATTCATCAGATCTTGACAAACACACCGAAAAAAGATTTACATCGAATAGATCTCCAAGAAGATCAAGAAGATCTTTGTATTGAGATTCAAAGAGAGAGAAGAAGCCATCTAGCTAATAACTATGGACCCGAAGGTCTGTGTTAAACTACTCACAACTCATCGGAAGGGCCTTGGAGATGATGTAGAGGCCCTCCATGATCGATTCCCCCTCCGGTGGAGCGCCGGCGAAGGCTCCAAGATGGGATCTCGCGGATACAGAAGGTTAAGGCGGTGGAAATAGTTTTTCGTGGTCCCTGTGATGTTTTCAGGGTACGTGGGTATATATAGGAGGAAGAAGTAGGTCAGTGGACGCTCGAGGGGCCCACGAGGGGGCACGCCCAATTGTAGGGGGGCGTCGGGCACCCTTGTGGCCGCCTCGCTTGTTTCTTGACTTCCACTCCAAGTCATCTGGATCACGTTTGTTCCAAAAAGATCGCTTCCGAAGGTTTCATTCCATTTGGACTCCGTTTGATATTCATTTTCTTCGAAACACTAAAATAGGCAAAAAAAACAACAATTCTGGCTGGGCCTCCGGTTAGTAGGTTAGTCCGAAAAATGAAAAAAAAATGTAAATTCAAGCCCATAAACATTCAAAACAGGTAATATAATAGCATGGAACAATCAAAAATTATAGATACGTTGGAGACGTATCACACCGCCCGCCGCATGTGATGCCGGCTAGTCCCGCCAGCGGAATCGCGCCGCCCGCCCTGGATCCGACGAGCCGAGCCACTGCGACGTCGTCGCCGCCCTGGATCGACCGCCTCGAGCCGGCGCACACCCCGGATTTGCCGAGCCGCCACCGGTCGCCGCCACCCAGTGAGCCTCTTTCCTTTCCCTTGTAGCTTGGCTGCAGAAATTTAGTTGATGCGAGTGTTGATACGTCTCCAACGTATCTATGGTTTTTGATTGTTCAATGTTGTTATATTATCATTCTTGGATGTTTTAGAGTCATTTTATATCATGTTTTGTACTAACCAATTGACATAGTGCCCAGTGTCAGTTGTTGTTTTCTGCTTGTTTTTTTTCATCGCAGGAAATCAATACCAAATGGAGTCCAAACGCAGCAAAACTTTTTGTCGAATTTTTCTGGACCAGAAGACACCGTATGGGCCAAGAAAGTACCTGAGGGGTGCTCCGAGGGGAGCACAACCCACCAGGACGCGCCTGGGCCCCCAAGCACGCCCAGGTGGGTTGTGCCCACCTCGGTGGCCTCCCGCACCGCCTCTTTGCTCTATAAATACCCCAATATTCTGGAAACCCTAGGTGAGTCGACAAAAATCAATTCCAGCCGCTGCAAGTTCCAGAAACACCAGATCCAATCTAGACACCATCACGGAGGGGTTCATCATGTCCATTGGTGCGTCTCCGATGATGCGTGAGTAGTTATTTGTAGACCTACTGGTCCGTAGTTAGTAGCTAGATGGCTTCCTGTCTCTCTCTTGATTCTCAATACAATGGTCTCTTGGAGATCTATATGATGTAAGTCTTTTTGCTGTGTGTTTGTTGAGATCCGTTGAACTTTGAGTTTATGATCAGATCTTTGTTTTTATCCATGAAGGTTATTTGAGTCTTCTCTGTATCTCTTATATGCATGATTGATTATAGCCTCATATTTGTTCTCCGATATTTGGGGTTTGTTTGGACAACTTGATCTATTTATCTTGCAATGGGAAGAGGTGCTTTGTAATGGGTTTGATCTCATGGTGCTTGATCCCAGTGATAGAAGGGGAAACGACACGTATGTATCATTTCTATTAAGGATAAAAAGATGGGGTCTATTTCTATATAAATAGATCTTGTCTACATCATGTCATCGTTCTTATTGCATTACTCTGTTTTTCCATGAACTTAATACACTAGATGCATGCTGGATAGTTGTCGATGTGTGGAGTAATAGTAGTAGATGCAGGCAGGAGTCGGTCTAATTATCTTGGACGTGATACCTATATAATGATCATTGCCTGGATATCATCATGAGTATTTGAAGTTCTATCAATTGCCCAACAGTAATTGTTTTCCCACCGTTTGCTATTTTTCTCGAGAGAAGCCACTAGTGAAATCTACGACCCCCAGGTCTCTTCTTATCATATTTGCCTTTGCGATCTATTTTCCTTTGCTTTTATTTTCAGTTATATTAAACCAAATATACAAAAATACCTTGCTGCACTTTATTTTATTTGCGATCTATTTATCCTATCTGTTACAACTTTATCACGTCTCCGCGCCAATTTTCTTGCATCATTACCCGAAAGGGATTGACAACCCCTTTAACACGTCGGGTTGCGAGTATTTGTTATTTGTGTGCAGGGGCTGTTTACATTGTGTTGCGTGGTTCTCCTACTGTTTCGATAACCTTGGTGCAAGGTTGTCAGAATCGTGATTTTGAATCGGATCAGAGCTCCAATGATAGGATCACAAATCATAGAATCTTCACTACCAGTATCGTAGAAACGTAGATTCTATGAAGTAAAATCGTAGAATCAGAGAGGTTAATTCAGATCATAAAATCATAGAATCGTATAATAGAATCGCGATTCTGACAACCTTGCCTTGGTGTCATCACTATGGGAAATACCTACCGTTGATGTGCTGCATCATCCTTTCCTCTTTGGGAAAATACCGACGTAGTTCTAGCAGACATCAAAAGGAATTTCTGGCGCCGTTGCCGGGGAGGATCATCAACATCAACTAGGTTCCTAATCACAAATCTCGTCTCCTTGCAATTTACATTATTTGTCTTTTGCCTATCGTTTTCCTCTCCCCCACCTCACAAAAATTTGCCGTTTCATTCGCCCTCTTTTTCGTTCGCCGTTTTCTCGTCAGATCTATTTTTGAGTGCGTTTTTGTATGCAGTCATGATGCATCAAAGAAAATATTACGATGTTCCTTACCCAAATATTTTGCTTGAAATTGAGAAAAGTACTAAGGAATATATGACTACACAATTTGAGCATAATAAATATTTTACTGAATAACTTAGGGAGCACTCTGTTGTGTTAGAGGCTATAACGAAACAACTTGATGATATTATTAGAGAAGTTTGCAATCCCCAATCTAAGTATGCTTTTGTTGAAAGTTTGCTAGGAAAAATATCCGATGCACAAGCTACTTTAGTAAATCAAATGGCCGCCAAACCAATCTCGTTAGAAGATAAAATTGATGAAGATCTTAAAATGATTGGTGTTTCCTCTATTGATTTTTTGTTTACTAAAATTAAGATTGATGAAAAAGGGACTGGAGAAGAGTCAACTTTAGCTAGAAGGCGTCCCGATAATTCAGAGGATGAAATTCTTGTTGAGAAAATTGATAAAAGTGGGTTTGAAGAGGTCAAGACTTTAACTAGTGATGTGCCCACTATTTTGGATTACAAAGACTTTAATTATGATAGTTGCTCCTTGGTTGATTGTATATCTTTGTTGCAGTCCATGATAAATTCACCCAATGCTTATGAACAAAATAAAGCTTTTACTAAACATATTGCTGATGCTATGATGAAAGCTTTTGAAGAAAAGTTGGAATTAGAAGTTTAAATTCCTAGGAAATTACATGATGAATGGGAACCTACCAACAACATTAGGATTAAAAATTACGAGTGTTTTGGTTTCTGTGACTTGGGTGCTAGTGTTTCTACAATTCTGAAATCTTTATGTGATGTGCTTGGTCTTACCGATAATGAAGAATGCTCTTTAAATTTGCACTTGGCGGATTCTACTATTAAAAAGCCTATGGGAAGAATTAATGATGTTCTTGTTCTTGCAAATAGAAATTATGTGCCCATATATTTTATTGTTCTTGATATTAATTTCAATCCGTCTTGTCCAATTATACTTGGTAGACCATTTTTACGTACTATTGGTGTCGTGATTGATATGAAAGAAGGTAATATTAAATTTCAGCTTCCACTAAGGAAGGGTATGGAACACTTGCCTAGAACAAGAATTAGCCCACCATATGAATCAATCATGAGGGCATCGTATGGATCTATAGCCAAAGATGACAATGCCTAGCTAGGGGTGTAAAACGATAGCGCTCGTTGGGAGGCAACCCAACTTGTATCTTTTTACTTTTTGGTTTTCTTGCTGTTTTCCATAAAATACACAATTATGCCTCTCATTAGATCTATTTTGTGGTTTAAATTAGTGTTTGTGGCAAGCAAGGCCTTTGGGATGATTTGGGTGAGAGTTGATTTGATCTTGCTGAAAAACAGAAACTTTTGTGCTGACGATTTTTTATTATTATTATCAGAAGAGTGATTTTGAGTTGATTATTTTTCCAGAAGATTAATAAAATAATTATTTACGTCATCCTAATTTTACAGAATTTTTGGAGTTACAGAAGCATTCTAAGTAGTCAGATTGCTACAGACTTTTCTGTTTTGGCAGATTTTATTTTCTTTGCGATGTGTGCTTGTTTTGATGACACTATGGTTTTCTTTAAAGAGTTTTTGTCATGGAAAAGTTGGAATACAGTAGATATAATGCAAAAATAAAATATGAATGGGTTTGCACCAGTACTTATAGTACTGGTTTGCTTTCTTATACTAACGGATCTCATGAAGGTTTTGTTGAGTTTTGTGTTATTGAAGTTTTCAAGTTTTGAGTGAGATTACGATGGATGAAGGAATAAGGATTAGCAAAAGGCTAAGCTTGGGGATGCCCGAGGCACCCCAAGGTAATATTCAAAGAAGTAGCAAGCAACTAAGCTTGGGGATGCCCCCGAGTGGCATCCCCTCTTTCTTCTAACGACCATCGGTATTTTGCTTTAAGCTATATTTTTATTTGTCACATATTATGAGTTTTGTTTGGATTGTCTTGTATGATATGAGTCTTTGCTTGTTTTGCTTTGTGTTTTAAGTCATCAATCCTTGCTGGACACACCTTTTTGAGAGAGCCAAAAATTATGCTATGATTGCTCTTATGCTTCATTTAAATTTTTAGAACCATGGAATGGCTCTAGTGCTTCACTTATATCCTTTTTTAGAACGGTTTGCTTTGTTATTTTTGAAGAAATGCTCTCATGCTTCACTTAGATTTATTTGGGAGTTAGTAAATTTTTTAAGAAATTCTCCCTTACTTCACTTAAATTATTTTGAGAGAAAGAAATATCATGCTCATGTTCTTCACTTATATTTGTTTGAGCTTATTAAAAGCAACATATTAAATTAGTCCCAAAGTGATAGATATCCAAGGAGGATATAATAAAAACTTTCATGAAGATCATTAGAAAAAATAAACTTGGTTCTTAGTAATGGTTTTGAGATATGACGATATGATATGTAAGACATGTTGATGAGTAATTATGCTTTAGTAAGAATATTGGTGTTAAGGTTTGTGATTCCCTATGCAAGCACGGAAGTCAATAGTTATGCAATGAAATTATATCCTGCTTGTGGTGCATTATTTGGTGTTACTTATGCTTAATGCTTGGGTACGAGATTTTTTGTTTCTTGGTTGGCCGCTTCTCAATCTTTTTGCTAGCCTTCATTTTGCACTAAGTATGATCACTACTTGTGCATCCAAAACCCTTTAAACCAGTTTTGCCATATGAGTCCACTATACCTACCTATATGCGGTATTTATGTGCCGTTCTAAGCAAATTTGTATATGCCATCTCTAATTTTCAAAATAAATTTCACTTTTGTGTGCTCGTACCGCTCGCGAGGCGGTGAGGAGAGGCCAATTTTTTCCATGCTAGATGTGTTATTCTCACGATGAGTGTCTATTCATTTGTCATTGCACGAGAGTATGGCAATGGTATTAGGGATGCCCAGTCCCGAAATGAAAAAAATGAATTTACTTTATGTTGTCAAATAATAAATTCCTTGGAAAGTGTTGGTATGGAGGGCACCCGTGGATACGGATAAGCCATGGAAAGTGAAAGTATGGTGGAAAAAGGAATAAACGCTACTTTCCGT
Source organism: Aegilops speltoides (assembly GCA_021437245.1). Taxonomy (NCBI): domain Eukaryota; kingdom Viridiplantae; phylum Streptophyta; class Magnoliopsida; order Poales; family Poaceae; genus Aegilops; species Aegilops speltoides. The sequence goes on along the minus strand of CM038143.1, from coordinate 273,008,311 downwards.
TTGGGAACCGCCTACGATGTATCTGGCATGGAAAGTGTTAGGTGCTCTAAGTCGTTTTTGTTGGTGGGAAAAGTATGCTTCCCAAAATGTTTTTATCTCTCAATTTTCGCTTTGAGCTCTGGCACCTCTAGAAATCCCTACTTCCCTCTGTGAAGGGCCTTTCTTTTACTTTATGCAATTTTTATTTTAGAATTTGAGTCTCCATCTTCTCTTATAAAGCACCAACTAAGGGGCACTATGATCGTATTTGAGCACCGGGTGTAGCTAATATTCGAGTGAGTTTCATGAATGGATTTGGTTGAGCATAATGGGCTAGGGATAACTTGCTTTAGTGTTGATATTTTGAAAGACATGGTTGCTTGTTAGTATGCTTGAGTATTAAAGTCTTCATGTCAAAACTAGACTATTGCTTTGAACCATATAAAAGTTCAAATGTCCATGCTATAAAGAAAAGAATATGTGATGAACATGTTAGGCAGCATTCCACATCAAAAATTCTATTTTTATCATTTACCTACTCGAGGACAAGCAGGAATTAAGCTTGGGGATGCTAATACGTCTCCAACGTATCTATAATTTTTGAATGTTCCATGCTTTTTCTTGGATGTTTTACAATCATTTTGTAGTCATTTTATATCATTTTTTGGTACTAACCTATTGACATAGTGCCCAGTGCCAGTTGTTGTTTTCTGCTTGTTTTTTACATTGCAGGAAATCAATACCAACCGGAGTCCAAAAGCAGCGAAACTTTTTGTGGATTTTTTCTGGACCAGAAGACACTGTATGGGCCAAGAAAGTACCTGAGGGGTGCTCCAAGGGGAGCACAACCCACCAGGGCACAACCAGGTGGGTTGTGCCCACCTCGGTGGCCTCTCGCACCGCCTTTTTGCTCTATAAATACCCCCAATATTCCAGAAACCCTAGAGGAGTCGACAAAAATCAATTCCAACCGCCACAAGTTCCAGAAACACCAGATCCAATCTAGACACCATCACGGAGGGTTTCGTCATGCCCATTGGTGCCTCTCTGATGATACGTGAGTAGTTCTTTGTAGACCTACATGTCCGTAGTTAGTAGCTAGATGGATCTCTCTCTCTCTCTCTCTCTCTCTCTCGATTCTCAATACAATGGTCTCTTGGAGATCCATATGATGTAAGTCTTTTTACGGTGTGTTTGTTGGGATCCGATGAACTTTGAGTTTATGATCAGATCTATGTTTTTATCCATGAATGTTATTTGAGTCTTCTTTGATCTCTTATATGCATGATTGATTATAGCCTCGTATTTCATCTCCGATATTTGGGTTTTGTTTGGCCAACTTGATCTATTTATCTTGCAATGGGAAAATGTGCTTTGTGATGGGTTCGATCTTAAGGTGCTTGATCCCAGAACAGAAGGGGAAACGACATGTATGTATCGTTGCTATTAAGGATAACAAGATGGGGTCTATTTCAACATTAATAGATCTTGTCTACATCATGTCATCATTCTTATTGCATTACTCCGTTTTTCCATGAACTTAATACACTCTCGATAGCGGTCGATGTGTGGAGTAATAGTAGTAGATGCAGGCAGGAGTCGGTCTACTAATCTTGGACGTGATGCTTATATAATGATAATTGCCTGGATATCGTCATGAGTATTTGAAGTTCTATCAATTGCCCAACAGTAATTGTTTTTCCACTGTTTGCTATCTTTCTCGAGAGAAGCCACTAGTGAAATCTACGGCCCTGGGGTCTCTTCTCATTATATTTGCCTTTGCAATCTATTTTCCTTTGCTTTTATTTTCATTTCTATTAAACCAAAAATACAAAAATACCTTGATGCACTTTTTTTATTTGCGATCTATTTATCCTATCTATTACAAATATATCACGTCTCCGTGCCAATTTCTGGCATCGTTACCTGAAAGGGATTGACAACCCCTTTAACACGTCAGGTTGCGAGTATTTGTTATTTGTGTGCAGGGTTGTTTACGTTGTGTTGTGTGGTTCTCCTAGAGGTTCAATAACCTTGATCTCATCACTGAGGGAAATACCTACCATTGATGTGATGCATCATCCCTTCCTCTTTGGGGAAATACGAACGTAGTTCTAGCAGTGCATTTTTTTAGATGGATTTGAGCTCGTGCGAGCAATTTTTGCTCGAGGATTCGTCCTCGTCCGATGGCTCAGACGTGGAATCAATGCTCGAGCGCCATCGTCAGCAGATAGTCGTGGCGGTCCTAGCCGTGAAGGAGGTGGAGGATCGCAACCGCAAGAGAAGGCGAGGTTCTATTGTTGCCCGTCCTTGCATCCCTCGCAACCGCCAGCTCGGGAATATGATGTTGATGCAAGACTACTTCGTGGACAATCGAACCTATCCGTCGCATCTCTTCCGCAGAAGGTATCGAATGTGCCGATCACTCTTGTAAAAATTGGGCAAGCTTATGAGGCCAATTGCCGATTTTTCACTGAAAGGAGAAACGTCGCGGGCTTGTTGGGCTTTAGTGCCTACCAAAAAATCTCCGTGGCTATGCGTGTGATTGCATATGGTATTCCGGCAGACTATGTCGATGAGTATCTTCACATTGGCGAAGATAATACAATTGAGTTAGTGCGTAGGTTTGCCAAAGTGATGATCCGAGTCTTTGGTCATGTCTATCTTCGTGCACCCAACGAGGAAGACACGATAAAGTTGACGGCAGCAAATGAGCGAGGTTGGTTCGGCATGCTAGGAAGCTTTGGTTGCATGCATTGGACTTGGAAAAACTACCCGAAGGCATGGCACGGACAGTATTGTGGTAAGTCTCGTGAGGCGAGAATTGTGCTAGAGGTCATAGCATCTGAGGATTTATGTATTTTATATTTTTTTTTGGTATGTCGGGTACTCTCAATGATATCAATGTGTTGTAACGGTGTCATTTGTTTGCTAGACTTGCTAGTGGTGATGCTCTAGCTTGCAACTTCACGGTGAATGGGCATGAGTACACAAAGGGGTACTATCTAACAGATGGTATTTACCCCTCTTGGTGTACATTTGTAAAAGCATCAAAAAGCCCAGAACTAGAAAGCATATTAAATTTACAAAGGTGCAAGAAGCTACCCGAAAAGATATAGAAAGAACCTTCGGGGTTTTGCAATCTAGATTTGCCATTGTTCGTGGTCCTGCTCGTTTTGGGACAAGAAAACCCTGAGCAACATCATGACATGTTGTGTGATTCTTCACAACATGATCATAAAAGATGAGAGGGACTTGCACTTGGAGTTCTTCTACGACAATGTCGGTAGTCGTGTGAAGCCAGCTAGAGACCCTAACCGCATACAAGCATTCCTTAAGACATACCGGCAGATTGAAGATGCAAACACCCACCACCCTCATTGAGCACCATTGGCAGAGGCATGACCAAAGGCATTGAGCATCATTGACAAAGGCACCGACCAATTTTACATTCATTTCATTAAATTCATGTGTGATCGGTGTCATTGTTGTATTCGGACTAATTGTTGTATTGAATTATTAATTTTATTTGGTGACTTGAATAATCATTGTAATTTGGATTCATAATCTTCACATTTTATGTTATTTGAATTCATATTATTGTCATATGCAAGATATGTGTCAAATTCTGGAAAACTACCCGTTTTGCGGGTTCACGCGGGCTAACCGAATATTCACTTCTGCGCAGCCCGCGTGAACCCGCACAACTCGTTTTTCGCGAACTATAAACGCGCGATCTGGGTCGGCAATTTAAGGGTCTGCTAGAGATTCTCTTAGCACTTGTACATTGTGGAGCCCTCGGAATAGCCTTACGGTATCCAAAAACTTCTCTCTTTCATCCTAATATATAAAATCATTTCTAGGGCTTCAAATTTTACATTGTCCATGAGCACATACCAGTATGAGATTCTGGGAGGATACTTGGCTCGGAGAGGTACCCCTAGCCATCCAATACCCGTCGTTGTATCGTATTGTTCAACGACGTGAGATTTTTGTTGCAATGGTATTTCAATCAATCCCCCTTAATATTCAGTTCAGACGGGCGTTAGTGGGCAATCGTTGGGAAGAATGGCTACATCTACTAAGGAGACTGATGGATGTTCAACTTTCCCAACAACCCGATAAATTACGCTGGAAGCTCACTAGGTCGGGCGAATTTACAGTTAAATCAATGTATGTTGATGTGATCAATTCAAGCTCGATTCCTAGTTCCTAACATGTGTGGGCTGTCAAAGTTCCTTTGAAAATTAAAGTGTTTATGCGGATTCTACACAAACAAGTTATTTTAACCAAGGACAACTTGACAAAGCGTAATTGGACAGGACCTACTAGGTGTAGCTTCGGTGATCAGGATGAAACGATTAAACATCTTTTTCTTGATTGCCCACTAGCTAAAGTTTTATGGAGGACAATCCATATTGCTTTTAATATTTCTCCACTGAGTTCAGTCAACACGTTATTTGGAACGTGGCTTAACGGGATAGAGCCCGGGCTAGCGCGACATATTCGTGTAGGAGTCTGCACCTTGGTGTGGGCGCTATGGTGTTAGACAAATTAGGGTTTGGGACAATGCTCGATACCCTTGGTGGGTACGGCTGTCATATATTTATAAGAGGGAACCGTACAAAATACAAGTTGTGTTACAACACGTACATCTAATATATACTTAGTCTAACACCCTCCCTCAATCTTAACTATGTCCTGAAACACTCATAAGGTTAAGATTGCGACGACATCCTTCAAAAGAAGGCAAGGGCAAGGGTTTAGTGAAAATATCAGCAAGCTGATCCTTAGAAGAAACAAACTTAATCTGAAGGAGCTTCTGAGCAACACGTTCCCTCACAAAATGATAGTCAACTTCGATGTGCTTCGCTCGGGCATGAAATATGGATTGGATGAAAGGTATGTGGCACCGATGTTATCACACCAAAGAACAAAGCGGCTGAGTTGGGGAGACCTTCAACTCTCAAGCAACGATCGCACCCACATGATCTCAAGCGTGGCATTAGCAACAGCTTTGTACTCAGCCGGTACTACTACGAGACACCGTAGCTTGCTTGCGATCTTGCCAGCGATCAAGTTAGGCCCAAAGAACACAAAGATGTCCCCCGCTGATCGCCGATCATCAGGACTACCAGCCCAATCGGCATCAGAAAATGCTGAGATCAGTCCAGAACGTGCAGGCTGAAGATGGAGACCGTATGAACCAGTGTGATGAACATAGCGCAAGATGCGCTTAACAGCTGACCAGTGAGAATCACGTGGTGTATGAATATACTGGCACACACGGTTAACTGCAAATGATATGTCTGGTCGAGTAATGAGCAAGTACTGTAGTCCACCCACAATGCTGCGGTACTCAGTGGCATCCTCAGGAGAGAGCAAGTCACCAGCAAGAGCTGTCAGTTTGTCTGTGGTAGACATGGGAGTCGTAGCAGACTTGCACTTCAACATAACTGCACGACGCAGGAGATCTTGAGAGTACTTCTTCTGAGTAAGAGTCAAGCCACTATCAGAATGAAGAACCTCTAGGCCCAGAAAATAATGCAGTCTCCCAAGATCCTTAACAGCAAACTCAGCACCAAGAGAGGACACAAGCCGATCCGTAGCAGACGCAGACAAACTGACAAGGATGATGTCATCAACATAGACCAGAATGTGCATAGTCACCTCAGGTCGCTGAAGAATAAACAGAGACGTGTCTGCTGTAGAAGGAACAAACCCATGTGCACGAAGAGCAGCGCCAAGACGGGCATGCCACGCATGCGGGGCCTGCTTCAAACCATAGAGAGCTTTGACAAGGTGACACAAATGATGTGGCTTAGCAGGATCAACAAAACCTAGCGGCTGACGCATATAAACCTCTTCTTCCAGAACTCCATGGAGAAAGGCATTCTGAATGTCAAGCTGTCGAAGCGACCATCCTCGAGTAATAGCCAAAGAGAGAACAACACGAATAGTAGTTGGTTTAATAACAGGACTGAATGTGTATTCGTAATCAATGCCATACCGTTGTTTGAATCCCTTGGCAACCAGACGTGCCTTGTACCTCCCAATGGAGCCATCAACATGTTTCTTCACCTTGAATACCCATTTAGAGTCAATGATATTGACGCCAGATGGAGGTGGAACAAGACGCCAAGTGTTGTTTCTTTGAAGGGCATGAATCTCTTGCTCCATCGCAGCACGCCAATGTGGGATGCCAAGCGCTGCTCGAAAATGTCGTGGTTCAGTCGTAGGGTCAGCCTCAGCATGCGCCACACAGGACCCAAGCCACGCAGCAGTGCCGTCAGTGCGCTTCTTCGGTTGGAAGATACCACTTTTGCTGCGAGTATGAGGACGCAGGACGACAGGCGGAGATGGCGCTGGAGCTGCCACACCAGAGGAGCCACTATCCATCAGCGGTGAGGAGGACGCACAGGCGGGCGAGTCAACAGGTGCATCCGGTGGCACGGTCAGGGTCAGCGAAGAAAGACTGGGCGTGACCGGCGTCTACGGACCAGGCGACGAAGACTCGGTGACCTGCTAGGCCTCCAGCCTAGGGGATAGCGCCACGGGTCCAGCCGGCCCGGCCGACAGCTCCGCAGGTTGGGCCGGCCCAGGCGACCGCGAGACCGCTGGCCCCGGCGACTCGGGCACCCCGTCGGATCCACGTGCATGTGACATGCACGCGTGATCGATGTCATGGTCAGGCGGGGTAGTGGCGGGGGCAGCCTCGTCAAGCACCTTCCCCAGCGTAGCAGCAGCTGGCGCGGGTGTGGCCATATCATCATCCAGAAGCTCAAGTCGAGTGCCTCATCCAGTCCCTGCACCGTGGTTAGGCAACAATATAGGAGAATATGCAGCATCCACAAATTGATCAGGCAAAACTGGAAAAGAGTGCAACTCGGTGATGGGAGTATCGGTGGGTGATGTGAGCGTGGAAAACGGGAAGACAGTCTCATCGAACACAACATCACGAGAAATGTAAACACAATTTGTCAGAATGTGAAGACACTTGTAACCTTTGTGGAGAGGACTGTACCCAAGAAACACACATTGTTTGGATCGATACTCAAGTTTATGCTTCTTGTACGGATGAAGATGTGGCCAACACACATAGCCGAACACTTTGAGGAGGGAGTAATCTAGAGTTTCATTAAACAACACTTCTAGTGGAGACTTCATGTGCAGACGTCGTGTGGGAATCCTGTTGATCAAAAAACAGGCAGTAACAAAAGCATCGCTCCAGAACCGAAACGAGACAGAGGCATGTGCAAGAAGTGTTAGGCCAGTTTCAACTATGTGACAGTTGCTTGCGCCACTGCACTGCTCGCTGATGTGTATGAGGACAAGACACATGGTGTGAGATGCCAAGCTTCTGAAAGAAGGTGTTAAGGTTACGATACTCACCCCCCAAGTCTGACTGAACATGGATAATTTTGTGCTTAAGCAATCGTTCAACATGTGCTTGAAATTGCATAAAGACATGAAACACATCAGATTTGCGCTTAATAAGATAAATCCAAGTAAAGCGATCGAAAGCATCAATGAAACCGACATAATAGTTGTGACCACTAATGTAAGTTTGGGCATAGCCCCACACGCCTGAAAACACAAGTTCAAGAGGAGCCGTGACAACACGACTTGATACGTAAAGGTAATCGATGACTCTTGCCTTGCTGGCAAGAATCACACACTAGAAACTCCTTATTACTTGACTCAATAGGAAGATGATGATGGTGAAGCACATGGCGCACAATGGGAGTAGCGGGGTGGCCAAGATGAGAGTGCCACTGCGACGATGACACCCGAACACCACTGAAAACTCGAGAGACTCGTGGCACATCAAGTGCGTATAAGCCGTCGCGAGCTCGGCCACTAAGAAGAACGCCCCTCGTGTCCCGTCCTTAACAAAAAATGGAAAAGGTGAAACTCAACAAACACATTGTTGTCACGAGTTAATTTAGGAACCGAGAGTAAACTACGTGTAACTGAAGGAACGTGAAGTACATCAAGCAGACGCAAGGTTTTAGTGGTACGTGAAAGAAGAGATGCCTGACCAACATGTGAGATGGGAATACCTGATCCATTGGCCGTGCGGACCTGATCGTGACCGGTGTAGGGCTGGCGAGTGGCCAGCTTGTCAAGCTGCCTCGTCAAATGGTCCGTAGCACCCGTGTCCATGTACCAGGCAGGATCCACCGAGTATGAAGGAGTGAACCCAGGATCCGGTGTAGCGAGAGCCGCTTGCTTCTCATTGCCCTTCCCATTGTTCCCAATGCCAAGAAAATCGCGTTTAAAGCGACGATGGCAGCAAGACGCCAAGTGCCTCTCAATGCCGCAGAGTTGGCACTCAACCCCACCACCACATGCCTCGCAGTGGAGCCGCTTGCGGCCAGCCGTCGGAGGTGGAGCGGGCGGACGGGGCTGGTTGCCCGAAGTCTGCGGCGCTTTCTGCTTGGCACCGCGGGACTGTCGGTGTACTAGAGTAGGGGTACCCTAGTATCCCGAACTTGTGCACGGGCAGTCGCAGCACCCCGCGGCAAGGCTTGCCGGGTGACCGCCAAGGTCCTCCGTGGTGCCTTTGGAGCCATTCAAGAACAAAGTATTCAAGCCAAGAAGACAAGACCCCGGCAAGAGGAGCTTGCCGGGAAGGCCAACCGAGGCATCTCAAGGAACTTGCCGCGACGCACCACGCGTCCCGGCAAGGCCCGGCGAGCGACAAGCTTCCGGACGCGACAAGACAACGACCGCGGCAAGCTACCACCCTGTACCCGCGCTCCAGCACACCCACCAACGTGTCGCCCTGGGACCTTTCCAGGCGCGCGTGGCAAGAGGCTGTGCAGCCAGCGGTACGCGCGGGCAAGCGACGCTGACAAGATTGCCATTGTGGCAAGCGGTGGCGTCCCTGACGGTCCCTTTTCACACTATTTGGGCGACGCATATGGGCATTTAATGCCTTTGTCCCCTGCCGTCAGAGTTAGGTAGGATACACTGTACAAGTAGTTGTACCAACCGCAACATCTTTCCATTTTTACCCTTGTCTACGTTGCCACCTGTCGGTGACCCCTTGAGCATATAAAAGGAGGCCCATGCGCAACGTAGAGGGGGGTTCGAAACCAGAAAACACTCACGCTCGGTCTCGTTAGCAGCTAGTGTGCATCAGAGCATCCAAAGGCTCTCGAGCAAGATCTCAATACAATCAGACATGCAGCAGTAGGAGTATTATCTCTCCGGAGAGCTCCGAAGCTGGGTAAACTGCTCGTGTGCTTCGCCTCAATCCGCTCTTCACGCGACCTCCGCCCCCCGCCGAACCGAAAGGGGCCCGGTCCGCCGGCCCCATAGGTGGCCGTGGGTCAGCCTCCACGACATCTTTGGCGCGCCAGGTAGGGGGCGTCGAGGTTGTGTGAACCTGATCCGGCGTTCACACGAGCCAGATCTTCATCTTCTTCATCGACATGCCACCGAAGAAGAAGGCTTCGGAGGTGGCTGCTCCGTCCACGTCGATCCCACCACCACCGGAGCAAACGGGTGGTGGGGTAGACGCCGGCGGAAGAACGGGCATCAACGAGGGAGCTCACGGTGCTGCCAGGTCCAAGGACAAGGCTGCGCAGACCTCGGCGTCCGTACATGCACCGCGCCCATCCCAGGAGGCGCAGGACCGACAGCATCATGGTACTCGCGGTACCGTACGTTCGTTGGACCAAGATCGAGTTGGTGGATCTCGGCGTGCTCAAGACCCGCATGCACGCCAACATGCTAGCACGAGCAAGACACGGTCGCCTGGACGGGATACTGCTCCTTCTAACATAGTTAGAAGTCCGAGCATATCCCGCTCCTCGCACCGTTCACCACTGCCACCCACCACTCCAGCAGAAGCTTTAGCGCGAGCTCAACTGCTCCTGGATTACCCTCCAACGGCGGACAAGATCGACGAATGGAGGGCCACCATTCAGAGTCTCATCGGCTTCGCCAACGGCGACACTCCACGGCAGCCGAGTACATCGCAGCCGCGGCATGACTGCCAGGCACGAGCCGATGGCGACAAAACCGGTGGGGGTGCAACCACCATGCACTCCCCAGCCCGAAGGCCAAGATCGCCGACTCGCCGGATCTACCTCGACAGCGACTCCACCGCATCATCAGATCCTCAAGCTCGTCGCGATCAGCGCCAAGTTCTTCACGAACGACAAAGAAGAAGACGCCAGACCGATCGAGCGCCAAGAGAAGTGCGGCGTCAATCGACCAGCACGCTGGGCCCTCTCGTCGACATGCATGCGCCAGGGAACCAGCGACTTGCCCACGCGTAGGTTGCCCTGCGCTCACTCGTGAGCTGCGGCAAGTCCAAAGGGCCCAAAGACGAAGAATTTCAAGCCGACGCATTCGCAGAAGTACGATGGCAAGTCGCATCCGTCGGAGTTCCTCAAGATCTACACCATCGCGTGCAAGCTGCCGGGGCGGAGGACAAGATCCTTGCCAACTACTTCCACCGGTGCTCAAGCCCAATGTCACGTCTCGCTCATGCACTTGCCGGACAACTCCATATCCTCTGGGCAGACCTATGCCATCAATTTGTCGGTGCCTTTTACAGCGCCACAAGCCTCATGGCCTAGAGAGCGACCTTCATCTCGCTCTCCCGAAGGAAGGAGAGCCCCGCGCAAGTACATTCAGAGATTCAGCCGTACAAAGACAACATCTCAGATGTCCACCCGCCGCGGTCATCGGCAAGATTCCATCGAACAAAGCGAAACCGCAGGATGCGGGGGGAGATGGCGATGTGCAAGATCAGAGACGTCAGTGAGCTATATGCCCTGGCCGACAAGTGTGCACGGGCTGAGGAAGGGAGGAAACTCCCCGGAGAGAATACAGAAGTAGGAGGATCTGACAGCGAGGATGCTGCCCCGGCAAAGAAAAACCGGCGGCGGAACAACAGGAGGAAGAAAGGCAAAGATGTGCTAGTCGTTGAGCAGTCCGGCAATGGAGGTGGCGCCAAAACTGGTAGCTCCGGCAAAGAGATTGCCGCATGCAGCAACTCCCAGGCTGTGGCGGTCGCCGACAAGCAGGACGGCACCAACAAGCAGTACTGCAAGATCCACCGCACCAAGGGCCATGACCTCCAGAGCTGCAAGAAGGTCGAGCAGCTTGTCGAGCAGCAAAACGCTGAATACGAGCGGCGCGACAAGGAGAAGGCCCAAGAAGGTACTGGAGGATCCGGCAAGAAATGCCCCGGCCGAGGAGGACGCCGCGGCAATGCCAAGCAGCGGCAAGGAGACAGACCTCCCCGCGGCCGCGACAAGGACGAAGATGACGACGATGATGAAGATATGGATGATGACGAGACCGATGAGCAGGAGTTCCAGAAAGCCACAGAGGTCCTGCGGCGCTGACGGCGGTGCTTTCAGATACCTCACACCGCCAGCTCAAGCAAAGGTGCGGAAGTCAATGCGCGTAACCACCCGCCGAGTCACGCAAGCCTCTGAAATGGTCCAACACGCCTATCATCTTTGATATTGAGGACCACCCTGATCGCATAACTACGGTCGGGTGCTTGCCGATGTTGGTTTCACCAACTATCCGCAACCTCAAGGTCACTAAGATGCTAGTTGACGGCGGTGCCGGCTTGAACCTGATCTCCTCCGCGGTACTCCAGAAACTCCAGATTCCTCGACAATGAAGCTCAAGAGACCGCACATTCCAAGGAATCAATCCGGGAAGGAGCAAGCCAGGGAAAGATCACGTTGCCGGTGACATTTGGCAGCGAGTTGAACTTCAGGACTGAGAGGGTCACTTTTGACGTTGCTGACTTTCCATTGCCTTACAATGGGATACTCGGTCGTCCAGCACTCGCCAAATTTATGGCAGCCTCTCACTATGCATACAACATGTTGAAGATGCCAGGCCCGATAAGTATCATCTCTGTCCCTGGTGACAAGAAGGATGCTCTTATCTACGCCGACAAGATCTACCGGGAAGCAGCAGCCGCAACAGATCGCAAGTCACTTGCCGTTGAAGCTCCCGGGGGAAGAAGACCAAGTCCGGCAAGAGTTCTGATGCCCACTCCGGCAAGCGCACCTCTTCGGAGTGCTGCGCTACCGTCGAAGACGCACCATCGAGCTCCATCGGCAAGTGTAAGAAGACAATGGAAGCTCCGCCAGAGACCAAGAAGGTGTCCGCCAAGGAGGACGGCACTGGTGGTACCTTCACCATCAGTGCCACTCTCGACCCTAAATAGGAAAGCGCGCTCGTTGCTTTCCTGCGGTTAAATGTTGACGTGTTTGCGCGGCAACCGTCTGACATCCCCGGTGTTCCCAGGAAAGTAATCGAGCACCATCTTGCCGTTTGTCCTCATGCGCGGCCTGTGAAGCAGAAAGTCAGGAAACAAGCAGTGGAGCGCCAAGAATTCATCGCAGAAGAAATCAAGAAATTGGAAGCGGCAGGCCTTGTCAGAGGAGTGCTCCATCCTATGTGGTTGGCCAATCCTGTAGTCGTGCGCAAGGCAAACGGGAAATGGAGGCTTTGTATCGACTTTACCGATGTTAATAAAGCTTGTCCCAAAGACCCATTTCCCTTGTCGTGCATTGACCAGATTGTTGACTCCACGGCCGGATGTGACTTGCTTTCATTTCTTGACGCATACTCAGGATACCATCAGATCTTCATGGTAGAAGAGGATGAGGAGAAGACCGCATTCATCACTCCATGTGGCACATACTGTTTCATACGGATGCCTTTCGGTTTCAAGAATGCTGGTTCAACATTTGCAAGGGTAGTCCATGATGCTTTTGAGCCACAAATGCACAGAAATGTGGAAGCCTACATGGATGACATAGTGGTCAAGAGCAAGGACAAGGCAACTCTGATTCAGGATTTAGACAAAACCTTTGCAAATCTGCACAAGATCAACCTCAAGCTTAACCCCGAGAAGTGTGTGTTTGGAGTCCCCTCCGGCAAGCTTCTCGGGTTCTTCGTGTCTCCGCGGGGAATTGAAGCCAATCCCGACAAGATCAAGGCCATTGAGCAGATCGAAGCACCAAAGCGTGTCAAGGATGTACGAAGACTTGCCAGTTGCGTGGCTGCTCTCAGCAGGTTTATCTCTAAGTCTACTGAGTGCGCCTGCCATTTTTCAAAATATTGAAAAAGGCAGGTCCAATGAAATGGACTCCGAAAGCGGAGGCTGCGCTGCAGGACTTGAAGAGATACCTGTCCTCCACTCCAACACTTGTCGCACCTAAGCCACAAGAGAAGTTGCTGCTGATATAGCGGCAACCAATCAAGTGGTTAGTGCTGCGTTAGTAGCGAGAGAGGAGGCGGATGATGAGCCAAGAACCATGGCAGATGCATCCAATGACAAGCTGTGGGGCTTCACCGACAAGCTCGTCCCGATAAAGGTGGATCTGCGCAGCGCGTGAGGAAATGCAGAAGAGAATGGTGCAGCGCCCAGTTTATTTTGTCGGTTCCCTCCGCAGGGGCTAGGTCAAGGTACTGTGTGTGCGAAATTGCTTTTCGCCTTCTCATGGCCTCGAGAAAGCTGCGCCATTACTTCCAAGCACATGAGATCACAGTTGTCACTGCTTTCCGCCGAAGAGGATACCGCAGAATCCGTATAACAGCAGGATTGTCGAGTGGGCACCGAACTGTCAAGCTTTGGCCTCAAGTTTGAAAGCACTTCAACTATCCAAAGCGAGCATTGGCAGAATTCATAGCAGAGTGGACGCCAACACCGATGAAGAAATTCCGTAAACGAGCATCCCCGCCAAGGAAGCGAGCAAAGAGTGGCTGATGTACTTTGATGGTGCCTTCTCGCTGCAAGGCGCAAAAGGGCGTATACTTGTTGCACCCACCGGAGAGCACCTCAAGTACGTAGTCCAGATGCACTTTCCCAAGGATCAAGCAACAAACAATACCGCAGAGTATGAAGGTTTGCTTGCCGGTCTCAGGATCGCAGCAGACCTTGGAATCAAGAAGCTCATTGTCAGGGTTGACTCGCAGCTTGTCGTCCACCAAGTGAACAAGAATTATCAGAGTCCGTTGATGGAAGCTTACGTTGATGAGGTGAGAAAGTTAGAAGAGCACTTTGACGGCCTACAGATGGAACATGCCCCAAGAGCTCAGAACGACATTGCCGATGGCCTGTCAAAGTGCGCCGCACTAAAGTTACCTATGGAACCAGGGATCTTTGTGCTCAAACTGACTCAACCGTCCGTAACGCCATCAACTGGACAGAGCAAGAAGAGGAAGTTGATTTATGGTGACTATTTTCTGGCAGAGCTCCCCGAAGCCGCCGCCAAGAAGGTCCACAAGATCAACACCAAGGGTGCTGAGGGGCAGTCTGCTCCGGCAAGCCCTAGGGTTTGTTCCGCTGAAGCGACGCCCCGACAAGTTTTGCTTCGCAAACTTGCCGGGAACGCAAGCTCCGGCTGAGCCGCAGGTTCTCTGCCAGAGAAGCGGTGTTCCCGCAGCAGCAGATGTGCCTTTAATCCTTGTTGTCGAGCCGCAAGCTCCAAAGATGGGCACAAGAGATTGTCCGCTTCTTCAGACAGAGAACTTCCCAAGAGCAAGAAGAAGCGGAAAGAGTAGCCCGGAAGTCAAGTATGTACCAGTTTGTCGACAAAGACACTGCATGTAAGAAGACTCAACGGTGTGAAATTGAAGTGTATTCACCGAAGAAGGACAAAAGCTGTTGGCAGAGATACATGGAGGCATATGTGGTCACCACATTGGCAAGAAGAGCACTTGCCGCAAAGAGTTCCGCAAGGTTTCTTTTGGCCAACAGCCCTCCAGATGCAATCGCACAAGTAACCAAGTGTGAAGCGTGCAAGGCCCATTCCAAGAAGATACACCAGCCAGCTCAAGCTCTCCAGCGATCCCTTTATCCCGCCATTTTCGTCCGGGGCTCGACATCCTCGCCCCTTTCCCCGAAGCTGTCGGGGCTTTGAGTACTTGTACATTGCAATCGACAAGTTCACAAAGTGGCCGGAAGTGGAAGCAGTGAGGAAGGTGATAGCACAGTCAGCAGTCAAGTTCTTCAGGTCGATTGTTTGCCGCTTCGGGATCCCTAACAGGATCATCACCGACAACGGCACGCAATTCACGAGCCGCACCTTCATGCAGTACGTCCAAGATCTTGGCGCCAAGGTCTGCTTCGCTTCTGTTGCTCATCCGAGAAGCAACGGTCAAGCGGAGAGGGCAAATGCTGAAGTGCTGCGCGGGCTCAAGACCAGACTTTCGACAAAGGCGCAAGTGTGGAAAGAACTGGATTGAGGAGCTGCCGGTGGTTCTTGGTCGATCAGACGCCGCCAAATCGAGCCACCGCCGCACACCTTTTGCTCTAATCTATGGAGCAGAGGCGTTCTCCCCACGGAAGTCGATACGGTCACCTCGAGTGCTCACTTATGATGAGTTTGAGCAAGAGCAGCTGCGACAAGATGACGACCGCTTCCTTGAGGAGGACCGCCTTCAGCTGCAGACGAGCTGCTTGATACCAGCAAGCTTTGCGCCGCTACCATAGCCGCAGTTAATGCCGAAGTCTCGAGGAAGGCGACCTTGTTCTTCGCGCATTCAGTCCGCCAAGAATTCCAACAAGTTGACGCTGAAGTGAGAAGGCCCTTACCGGTGAAACGAAGTCACTAGGGCCGGCGCTGTCCGCTTTGAGACCAAGATGGCACTCCGTGAGCAACTCCCGAACATTGAGCATCTTCGTAAGTTTTACCCAGAAGCGCGGTTGCCGGGACCTGTTCCGGCAACCACCTTTTGTACAAGTCTTGCCGATGTTGCATGTAATCCTTTGTACAAAGCCGGGCGCAGACCCCGTGCATAAGTAAAGCTCATGTGCTCCGCACATCTTGTCAATTTCATGCTTTCTATTATTTGCATGTGTTATCTGACACTTTGTGCAGTGCCTACCCCCGGTAAGCAATAACGAGCCGTAAGGCTCCATATCTTTATTTTCTCTTCTTTATCTTTCTCAAAGAAAGGAAGGTTCCCACGCCCACAAGTTTGCCGGGGGGAAAGGAGAAGATAATGGTGTGAACCAGGCGTCGTTCAAGAAAGTTTCGCCTTACCGGGACGCAAATGACAGAAAAGCTAAGTTGCCAAAGTTTGAGCAATCAGTTTTAAAATATTTAAGTTATCTTCCTTGAACGACCGTGCTTTGTATGGAAAACCTGTGCGCGGAGGAACCAACTCGTAGCTAGTTGCGCCCTTACTTTGTTTCGAGTCGACTCAACAACTTAAGTGAGCTGCGACTAGTTGCGACAAGGTTTCTTGTCAGTAGCGGCACCGCCATCAGGCTGCTGACGTCCCGCACTCAGCGCTCGCGGCTAAGGTGCCTGCGCCGACAAGTTCCCTAAAAGCGTAGGGCAAAAACATACAAAGGAAGGAATCAAGTAAAGGAAATAACATAGCAATCGATGCCCAAAATAGAGTTATATTACAAAATAGCTTGTGGCAGCTCTAACAGATTGTTCTCATAACATAACCAGCAGCGACAAGAAAAGGAGAAAACGGGCGGCCTAATCTATGCGATCGCCCTCAACCCTCTTGATCTCGCTCACCTTGTCCACGATGGGTGCGACAAGGGCCTTGAGCGCTTCCAGATCAGCATCCGGCGGCAGGGTCTTGGGGACGTTGGTGAGGTTGAGGCCTGGGTTGCGGAAGGCCACCTTCACCAACACCTTTTGAAGAGCTCCCGCGCAGATCTTGCGCGACTCGTCGGCCAGCTGCTTTGGGATCCTTTCCGAGTCGCTGGAGGGCCGCCGCCACGCCTTTGAAGAACAAGTTGAGCTTGGCGCTGGGTTGAGGTTCTCATCGGAGGAATACCCGAGATCCTCCATCCCCAACCGCGCCAACTCCCGCCGATGGCTGCGGCAATATCCACGAGACCCTCCGCCCCTGCTCCACATTCTCCCTAAAAGTGTTCGGTAGCAAGAAGACTCGCCAAAGAGCGCCTCGCTGGCCTTGATCTCCTCCTTCAAGGCCACCTCTTGCTCCTCGGGCGCCGCCCAACGCCTTGGTCAAAGTAGTCAGCTTCAACTCAAGATCTGCGTTGAGTCCTTGGCGGCGCTTAAGCTTTTTGCCCTTCTCGGCGAGACTACCTTGCAGCTCGCCAAGAGTGTAGGCGTCCTTCTCGGCCATGCTTGAGCTGCAAGCTCTTCACCGCCGCCTTTGCGATCGGCCTCCAGCCTGCGCCACCTTCGCCTCCAGCTCCTTCTTGGCGGCTCGGCAGCTGCGGCAAAGATCCTATGCTTCCTTGAGAGCCCCGCCGAATGTTTGCTTGCGCACGCAAGCTCCTCCTCATGGCTGTCAAGATTGACCTTCCACAGGCTAACTCACCTCCCCCGCAAACAGCCTCGGGCGGCAAGCCACTGCTGTTTTCAACTTCGCCTCTCGAGGAAGAAGGCTTTCCTCGGCTAGTTGCTCTCGCTTCTCGCCAGGACGGAGAGCTTCTGGTTGCACATCGAGCTCCTCCGCTCTCGATGTCTCACTCCCGCGCGCGATAAGCGCTTCTCGATTCCAGCCATTCGCCGAGCTGGAGAGCGACACCAGCTTCCGCAGCAGCCGCCTCCTCGGACTCTCCGCTGCTGCTGCTCGGCGCATCAACCAGCGTCAGCCCGGCGGAGGCGAGCACCTCTCCATCAAAGGTTTCTCCTTCGACCGGCACCCTAGAGCTTGACGCCCAGGGGAGCTTGATGAAGACGCCATTGCCGGCCTTCAAATAGGCGCTGGCCGGGCTCTCCGAGCTCGACGCTGCGGCAAGAACGGGGATCGGCGGTCGGTGAAGCGCCGACGCCTCGCGGCCTCGGGGTCGCCAAGACGATCGCTGCACTTCGCCAGCTTCTGCGGCGGCAGCTTTGGCAGCCTCTTCGCCGCAGATCTTCAGCGCCAATCGCTTCTTCGTGGCAGAACGCTCGCCGGTATTGCTGCAGCACGTTCTCATCGCCCTGCAACCTCGGTTCCATCGGCCCATGGAAGATGGATCTGATGGCCGGAAAAGGGAGAAAAGTCAAGCAAATATCCAAAAAAAGAAAATCAGAAGAAGAACCCAAGGGAAGTTTTTCAAGCAAGAGGATTACCTGTACTGGGTTCTACAGTCACGGTCTCCACCACCGGGGGGTCGCTAGTGATGTCCCTTGCCGGAGACTCCTCCCTTGCCGTTGACTTCTCCCTTACCGGAGAACGCTCCCTTGCCGGGGAGCCATCCCTTGGCGGTGTAGTCGAAGCAGATGGCACGTCGGGGGCGGCTTCCGGGTGCTTCTGGTGAGGCTGCTCTGCTCCTACACAAACCAAGAGTCAGATATCAGCAAAGAAAGAGCACCCATGTGCGCCTAACAGCGGGAAGTAAACCATATACTTACGCTGCGGGCTGCGCTGCGGGCTGCTTTGGGGAGTAGTTGCCGGGTCCGACAAGGTGGTCTCGGGCACACCCACCGTTGTCGCGGTGGGTTCGTCCTCGATGACAATCACCGGGACCTTGGCTCTCTTCGCCGCTCTCTGGGCCAGAGTCCTGAAAAGGAATGAGTTCGGAGTAAAGCAAATCAGATACAAGACAAAACAGCAAGAATTGAAGAACTACAAGTATAGCAAGGAATCTTACTCTTCTTCTTCCTCGTCGGAGCTGAGCGCGGAGAGGTCGAAGTCCAGCCCACCTTCGGCGCGACGAGGAGGAGGAGTAGGTTCCCTTAGCCACTTGGCGGGGGCAGTGGCGGTGGCCTGAGACGACCCAGCTACGGCCGCCGCCGCGGCGTGAGAAGCGGCAGGAGCAGAAGCGGCGGTCCGGAGGACCCGCCCAGATTGCCGCAGAGCGGCTTGAGGCGCCCCGCTGCAACAAAGGTGCTTGCTGCGGTGGGGCATGTCGCGCGCGCGGGCGGTTGTTGACTCGTCTCGCCGCCCGCCACGCCCCCGCCTTGCGGAGATGCCTTCTTGGTGGAGCTCGGGCTCGCCAGGCGGGCTGTTCAAGATGAGGAGGAAGAAGAGTTGGTCTCAACGAGCCGCCGCACTCGCAGGCTCGCCGACGGCTTCAGCGCGCAAGCTCTCCTCGCCGGCAAACTCTCCTCGCCGCAAGCCATTCTCGCCGCAAGGCTTGCCGCCTCTGCTGCCTCTCGCCTCCACGGTGAATCCAAACCGCTGCGGCAGCTGCCTGCCGCCGCCTCTTCCACCCTAGTGGCGATGCGCGCTGCATCTCCGTGATCGGTGGTGTCGTGGGTGAGGCTTTTCGCCATCGAACGGACCAGCACTTCTACCAAGCCGTCAAAGAACTCCCCGCACGACGCCGCTCTGCAGGCTCTGCCAAGTTGGGACAATTCCATGCGAATCACACAGCAGCATCATTGCACGGATGCGGTCGAGCGAGGAGTTGTTGCACGGCGAACGACACCCTTCGCAACCCGAACCATTCGGGATGTTGAGGGTCGGTTTGAACAGTTCCTTGAGCATCGATCCAGCCCTGTGACGTTGAAGTTGAAGTTTAGGCCCGGCGCAGCCTCATGATGTCCGCCGCACTTCAACTCCCAGCGGTCTCCTCCTCTCTTGCAGGGGGGCGATGCGGCGACGAAGAAAATCTGCGCCAACGGCGCCTACAAAGAAGCTCCGCAAGTCCGAGGCGAGGATCCGGTGACGGCAATCTTCAATTTATCATCTTCCGGGGCCACGTTGTTCAATCGCTGCCGCCGCCATCGGGCTTGGCGCTGGTGGTGAATGGCTGCGGTTCTCCTTGACAATCCAGCACCAATCTGCTTCTCCATTCCTCCCACTTGCCGTGGAGCTCTCCTCCAGATAAGCTTCCTTCTTGCCGCCTCGAGATCCAGCGATTTCGCCGGATAAGGGCTCCCTCTCTCAACCCGGCATAAAGAAGTGGCGGAAAAGGGCTACATTTGGATGGACTCCGACAAAGTTTTCGCAGAGATGTGCGAAACTGCCATGGTCAGAACGGCATTGGGGGTGAAGTCAAGGAGGTGGAACCCGTAGGTGTTCATAATGTCGCAGAAAAACTCAGAGAAAGACAGGCAGAGCCCGCAGTAGAAGAACAACGCGAAGAAGGGATATCCATTCGGAGCCCGCTCAAGCGGGCGGCGAAGAGTACCTTCATGCTGGATGCGCCGTCTCCGCCGACCGTAAGAGGTAGTAGTACTCCTCAGCTCCTTCGCGGCGAGCTTGGGGGGGAAGGTTGTCCGCTCCTTTCGCAGCGCCACGAGCCGCTGCGCCTCGGTCGACTTCACAGCCTTCCCCTTGCCGGCTTTCAGAGCCATGTCGGAGGTGGTGGGGGAGATCGACGGTGTTGGTAGTGCTGGTGGCGATGGGGGGCGGAGCGCTGCTCTCTTTCGGCTTCGGGAAGAAGGGAAGAGCGGCGGAGGATTTCGAGATCGAATTAAGAATCGGCGAGATGGGCGAATCGCCCCTGCTTTTCGCTTATAAAGAGGGAGGGGCGGACGTTCCATCTTTCCGAATAAAGAAACCACCCACGATCTCTCCCACGACGCCCCATTCAACGCGTGCCGTTCGGGGAGGGCGCGGTGGATACGGAGTGAGATACGGCGTAACCCAGGCCGCGCGTGCCCGTGCCCTGTTTTGGGCCTGGCCCAACAGCGTTCGGCACCGTGTATGGCCCAGGCTCGGGGGCTCCTGTCGGTGTACTAGAGTAGGGGTACCCTAGTATCCCGAACTTGTGCACGGGCAATCGCAGCACCCTGCGGCAAGGCTTGCCGGGTGACCGCCAAGGTCCTCCGTGGTGCCTTTGGAGCCATTCAAGAACAAAGTATTCAAGCCAAGGAGACAAGACCCCGGCAAGAGCAGCTTGCCGGAAAGGCCAACCGAAGCATCTCAAGGAACTTGCCGCGACGCACCACGTGTCCCGGCAAGGCCCGATGAGCGACAAGCTTCCGGACGCGACAAGACAACGACTGCGGCAAGGCGCTTGCCGCGGCAAGCTACCACTCAGACAAGACTCCAAAGACACCCACCAACGTGTCGCCTAGGACCTTCCAGCGCTGCGTGGCAAGAGGTCAGGCAGCCAGCGGACGCTGATGGCAAGCGACGCCGACAAGATTGCCATCGTGGCAGCGGTGGCGCCCCGACGGTCCTTTTCGCACTATTTGGGCGATGCGACGGGCATTTAATGCCTTTGTCCCCGCCGCCGAGTTAGGTAGGATACATCGTGCAAGTAGTTGTACCAACCGCAACATCTTTCCATTTTTACCCTTGTTCACATTGCACACCTGTCGGTGACCCCTTGAGCATATAAAAGGAGGCCCATGTGCAACGTAGAGGGGGGTTCGAAACCAGAAAACACTCACGCTCGGTCTCGTTAGCAGCTAGTGTGTATTGTAGCATCCAGCGCTCCCGAGCAAGAACTCAATACAATGAGACATCCAGCAGTAGGGGTATTATCTCTCCGGAGAGCTCCGAAGCTGGGTAAACTGCTCGTGTGCTTCGCCTCGATCCGCTCTTCGCGCGACCTCCGCCCCCCGCCGAACCAAAAGGGGACCGGTCCGCCGGCCCCATAGGTGGCCGTGGGTCAGCCTCCACGACAGGGAGCCCCCGCGGAGAGTAGTGTTCGCAGATGGGTCATCCGTGTAGACGCCAACGGAGCGGCGAGCAGCGAGCCTCTGTTCGGTGTTGAGGAGGCCTGCATAGAGATCGCGAGGCGGCATCGGCGTGTCACGTCCATTGATGTTTTCAACGAGAGAATCATAGTCCTCATCAAGCCCATTGAGAATGAACGAAGTAAACTCCTCGTCACGAAGAGGCTTCCCAATAGACGACAGTGTATTAGCCAGGCCTTTGACCTTGTTGAAGAAGGTCGTGACGGAGAGATCATTTTTCTTGACCTCACCCAGCTGGTTACGAATGGCAGAGAAACGGGCCAGCGACTGCGAGGAAAAGCTGGAGTCGAGCATGGCCCATGCATCCCTCGACGTCGCGGCAAAGACCACCATGCCGGCCACGGAGGGTGTGAGCGAGGACTGAATGGCACCCAGAATAGCTTGATCCTGAGCGATCCACCGACGATGAGCAGGGTTGGACACCATGACGGAGACACCAGCGGCCGAGGGCACCGCAACCATGGCCGGGGGACACAGCAGCGTACCGTCGACATACCCCTCAAGGTAGTGACTACGCATCGCCGGCAACACCTGAGCGCGCCACAGGAGGTAGTTGTCGGCAGAGAGCTTCACCGTCACCAGATGAGCGAAGTGGAACGGTCCTGGTTCAGCCACCGGTGAGGAGAGCTGCGAGTCGTACGTCGGAGGAGCACTGTACGGAATCAGCGCATCGGCCGACGGAGATGTACGGTCGTGTTGGTGATGACCGTGAGACGCCGTAGGAGGTACGCCATAGGGCTGCAGCGACGCGACGTACGGCACAGGGGCAGCGTAGGGTGCGCCATACGGCGCCTCGTAGGGCACCGCGGAGGACGAAGCATATGGCGCCGGCGCGACATACGGCGACGACGGCGCGACGTACAACGCTAGATACGGCCCGCCGTACGGCACCTAGACGGGGTTACCACGCGGGCCTGAAGCCGGCGGCGCAACGTAGGTCGCAACAGCGCCGTAAGAAGATGGCTGCGCAGGGGCGTGATCCCGATCGTGCAGGGGAGCACCGTACGCAGCGGCGCGATCCCGATCATGCAAGGGAGCACCGTAGTTGACCGCCAGGGATGCATTGCTGGGTTGCATCGCGGGATCAAGGGAGTTTAACGCGAGCACTGCATCTTGTGCGAACGAAGACGCGGGCGATCGGGGCGCTGGCGGGCGCGGCCCCAATGCGGCCGGACGGGCCCAGGCGAGCGGGGCAGACACCATGAACGGCGATTCCGTTGCCAGGGTCGACGGAGGCGACACGGCGGCGAAGGCCGACGCGGTGGCGGTAGAGGAAGCGGAAGCACGGCGCGGATCGAACGCGTCATCTGATACCATGTTAGACAAATTAGGGTTTGGAACAATGCTCGATACCCTTGGTGGGTATGGCTGTCATATATTTATAAGAGGGAACCGTACAAAATACAAGTTGTGTTACAACACGTATATCTAATATATACTTAGTCTAACATATGGAATTGCAGGAATTATTTGGTTTTTAACAGGACAACATGAATTCATTTTTTTTGCAGGTTATCTTCAGAGCTACGGCGTTGATCCATTCCTGGTCGCTACTCACTCCGACGGAGGCCAGGGAGCGTTTGGTTACCGGATCTATCCGCTGGGAGACGGTAGTTCGGGATATCTTCAACCGGTTTGGATGGCGGTCATGTAATAGGATAGGCAATTAGTTTTCCTATCTCTTTTTAGCCAGCCGGTTGTGGCATCCTTCTTTTGGCTAGTTGGTGTTTCTAGCCTTTTTTGTTCTGTGTGAGCCTTTTTTCTCTTTTTGCTTTTGGAGACTTTGAGACCTTGTTGGAACTTATTTGTTTGGTTAATAATATGGCCATATGCATCATGCTGATGTAGAGGCCGGAGAGCCCCCTTTTCGAAAAAAAGGAGCACATACCACCTCTGATCGCCTGTGGTAATTTAGGCCAAGATTGGCGCGGCAAGACCGCCGAAACTTTCGGCCGGTCCATTTATCGTTCGATTCACGTAATAATAACCGTCAGATTGCATCTCTCTTGCGCGTGGGTCAAAGCCTCCTCCATCCTCACGCATGTGCTCGTTGCCGTCGGTAGCTTGCTCGCCGGAGCCGCTGTCGAGCCGCTTCATTGAGCCGCTCGCTCGTCGTAGCCTTCGTCGGAGCCGCCGCCGGACTGCTTTCGTCGGCTTCTCGCCGAGCTGCTCGTCGAACCGCCGCCGCCTGCATGCTTTCGTCGGGCTTCGCTTTGCATGCTCGTCGGAGCTGCTTTCACGGCGCGCCATGTGCGATCGAACCGCCATGGCGTTGCAAAGAAATCACGTCGTTGGACGCAGCTTTTTGTGGCGGTTGTAGCAAAAATCACGGCCATGTGCGATGTAGCAAAATGCGACACCGGTAGTAGCAAAATACGATGCGGTTGTAGCATATTGTGATGCCAGTTGAAGCATCTAGCAAAAAAGATGTTGGTTTCAGATCCTGTGACAATGGTGGTCACATGTAGCAAAAAACATGGTGGCCATGC
The DNA here is from genome assembly GCA_021437245.1 of Aegilops speltoides. Classification (NCBI taxonomy): domain Eukaryota; kingdom Viridiplantae; phylum Streptophyta; class Magnoliopsida; order Poales; family Poaceae; genus Aegilops; species Aegilops speltoides. The sequence continues at coordinate 272,984,265 of CM038143.1, read as the reverse complement.
GATATAGCAAAAAGCAACGTTAGATGTAACTGTGTGGGACGCCGGTTGTAACAATTTGTGACAACGGTGGTAACATGCAGAAAAAACACGGGGCCGTATGATGTAGCAAATCGTGAAGCCGGTTGTAGCTGCGTGGGAAGCAGCTTGTAGCAATTTGAGACAACGGTTGTAGCATTAGGGAAACTACGATATGGGTTGGAGGTAGAAGAAGGGGAAGAGATAAGATAGAAAAGAGAGCCAGATGCGTAGGACCCGTCATGTGCGGGAGCAGTTTTGCATGCAGCAGTTTTGCGGAGAGCCAGGTGCGTAGGACCCGCCATGTGCGGGAGCAGTTTTGCATGCGGCTGCGCGTGCGGGTCGTGCTACATGTGCGGGTGTTTGGGTGTGAGCGCGAGCGGCCGGCCGAAAGTTCGGCCGGCGCGCCGTTTCGAAACATTTCCCGGTAATTTATGATTGAACAGGACGGCCGACGCAGAAGAATACGAAGATGGCATCACACTCACTCATGAGATATTTCTTCCTTCTTCAGGTGAGCTTGCATGAGATTACACCACGGGAGAAGAAGAGTGTTTTCTGGGTACAGCCGTGTCGGCATCAAGAAATTCAGGTGTGCGGCCGAGATTGGTCTCATGTGTCACTGTTTCGACGCCACCGAATGAATGGATGAGGTGAAGAGTCTCGATGAGCCATCCGACCCCCAAACGTCACCCGGGACATCACTCGGATATCCTTTGCCTTTTGACGATGGTGACAGTGACGTGTCATTTCTTTTTCAGCCGCCGTCACCGTGAAGTACTGAGTGAGGGGTTATTTTTTAATTTATTATTTTCTCTCATTTCTGTTCGTCTTTTCCCTTGGCAGTATTTTCGGGTTGGATAGCGTGACTACTGTTGCTTGCGTAAGTGGGAACCTCCACAGATTCCATGTCGTGAATAAAAAGGAACCTCCACAGATGGACAAGGACTCGGTAGTACAGTTTGCGGGCGAAATGAGACACAGATTTGTTATCCATTGCATGATGATATATCCTACCGTCTCCCACGGGCACCCGCAAACCACCAGCATCCGTTCACACCGTGCTATCCAGACCACGAAAGCCATCTAATACGGTTATGTATAGGTCTGAGGTATAGTCCGGACATGTTTTCTCCCGTCAACCGAAAACAAATGTTGGAGGTTTTGCGAGAGTCCTGACACGCGAAACGTCGACCTCTGCCCCCTCCCCCCCCCCTCCCCCCACCGGCCCACCCAAAAGGAAGGCGAAGCCCGCGCTTTTGAAGCATCCCGCATCATTTTCGCGTCAAAATCCCCCACTCTCTGCTTCCACCCCCCGCCACTCTCCGCCCAATTCCCGCTCTTTTCTCCTACCCTTGCCGCATAGAACTTGTCGGAGATGGAGTCGGGGAGGTGCTGGAGGACCCGAGCATCATGCTCGTCTGGAAGATCAGCTCGGCTACGCGGGAAAATCGCCGCGTCAAAGCGAAGGCCGCAAAGGAGGAGAAGCTCGAGAAGCGGTTGGCCGCCGGTGTGCGTGGTGGTGGCGTTGGGCCTCGAGGTCGTGGTGGACGAGGCGGTCAAGGTAGCCGTCGCGAACGCCGCCAGACGGGTGCGCCCACAATACAGACATTGTCGTGGCCGGAGCATTACAAGCCTCTGTACTACTACGCCTCCAAGCAGCTCAGAACCCCTGCAGGTACGATGCCTTGCATCGTCAGCATTAACGCGACACCGCTCTTCCCCGAGTATTCTTCGTCACAGCTCGTCCGGGCACGAATGGCGGGCGGGGCAGATGGGTGCCCACACACTGTTCGCTATAATGCCTCGAGTAGGGGAGCCGACGTACGACGACCCAGACAGGGAGATGCTCGACATCATCCACGACGGAGGCGAGGGGGGAGTAGGGCGCTATGAGGACGGGCAGGTGGAAGACTCGAATCCCACCTAGTCTGGTAACTAGCAGCAGGAGAAGTCCAACACCTAGACGGCCACGCAATAGTCCTACACCCACACTGGCGATAGCACAAAGCAACAGCAACACTTCGCCGCCGGACAATAGCAGTCAGAGGGGGAGGGGAGGAGGACGGCTAGGCCGATGATCCGGATGATACAAGTGGCAACCCGAAGAAGAAGGACAGAGGAGAAAGCTTTAACATGCGGGAGGACGAGTTGTTGTGCGATGCATGGTTGACCACTAGCATTGATCTGATCCATGGCATGGAGCAAAAGGACACAACCTTTTGGAGGAACATTCACATATGGTTCTATGAACACATCATTTCACGCCCTACTCCAATCCGGTCATAAGCAACCATGAATGGAAGTCCATCAACATCGATGCTACACCATCCAACAGGTCATGTCCAAGTATTGCGGGCACTTGAAGCATCTCATCACACGGTGACCTAGCGGTGCACAAATCACCGAGCAAGTTAGTTGATCACTAGCTGGATATGCTGAGTCTTGTTGATGACTAGCCAGACATGTTTGTTTTGTAGCTCACTAGATGGATATGCATTGTTGATAATGTTTCACTTTGTAGTTTACTCGTTCTTGTGTGGTGTACAAGAAGTTGGAGAAGAAGTCCTTCACCGTCATGCATTGTTGGTTGAAGTTGAATGGGCAACCAAAGTGGAACCTTTTCATTGCCAAGACCTCCGCCCAAGCCAACGAGGAAGAAACCGGTGACCCTATCGACTCAACCCAAGAACTGTCGAAGAAGGTTAGAAGAAATTTATGGGGAAAGAAGTGAGAGGAGGAGAGGGCGAAGCGAGAAGGTGCGGCGACCAAGCTGACGGAGATGTTCGAGAACATCTTGGCGAAGAAGGAGGAGGCATGCGTGAGGAGCTCGGACATCAAGGAGTAGAAGAAGGCGAAGAGGTTCAAACTGTTGATGAAGGCGATGGACAAGAAGCTCAAGCTCGAAGAAAGGAGGACCATGATCGAAGAGAGAAAGGCCACGCTCGAGGAAAAGAGGGTGAAGATCACCACCAATGCAAAGGAGGCCAAGATGTTGACTCTGAATGTGGACTCTTTCGATACCTACGCAAGAATCATCGTGCAATCCATCCGCTACCAGATGCTGCAGCATTAGAAAGGTCATTTGGCGGAGGCGGACGGCGAGGACGCCGCGAAAACGTACGCGGATGCGGAGGCAGAGGTTGTCTATGCGGTGGCGATGACACCACCTTGGCCAGGGAGGAGGGAACGACTGGGATTGCCGGTGCGGCGGGGCAGAAATGCACGGACTGCCAGACTGATATTCTTTTGGATTCAAGCATGTAAAAACTAAGCATACTTGCTTCTTTTTGGTTGTGATCGGGCATGCGGTCCGGCGCTGGTGTGATCTGGCGCGTTGTGTGGATCGAGCACATTTGAATTGAATTTACTGGCCGACATATACATGATAGAGTTGGATGTTGGCCTCCCGCATCTGATGCAGGGAGGAAATTTGCGGGTTGCCATTGGAGATGCCCTTAGTACTCCCTCCGTTCAGGTCTGTTGGACCCCTTCATATTTTGGTCATTTCTTGACCATCTAAATGACTAACAAAATAATAGTATGAAGTATGAAAAATGCATGAGAGCTCTCAGATGCCACACATCCCTATATGAATATAGTATAAAAACATTAGTAAAATTTTAAATAATATGAAATTTTGGGATATCAAACATGGGTGGCCATTCTACTCCCACGTTTAGTTTAGTGAGTAATGGATGCCCGTGGTATACGGTCATACGATCCATCCAAACAATTTTTTTGGTATATAGAATTTTTTTGACTTTTTTTTTATCGAGAATACCACGGGCACCATTCCTCACAGAACTAAACATGAGAGTAGAATGGGCACCCATATTTGATATTACAAAATTCTAGTTTTTTCTGAAATTTTGTGTTATTTTTTAATACCATTTTCATATTAGGGCGAGTCAGATCCGAGTCGCAAATCCTCATCCCATGAAGTATACGCTACATTATATGATTAGAGTACTAAACTAAGGTGAAGGCTGCAGTCGACGTAGAGGTGGCTCAGTAAAGCCTAGCACAACTAGGGTAAGGGCATCTCCAACGCCGAACCCGCAAAATGGACACCACATTCGTCTATGGATCGGAGAGGACCAGTCCGTGGACACAGACGCAAAAGCTGGCCATCCAAAACCGTCTGCATATATCCGGCCCCAATATATTTAAAATTCCGCACGTTCAAATAGCCGCATATATAGTCTAAAATAGTTCAGATGTTGCAGTAGTGGTTTTAATTTAAAAGGTTCAAATATTACACTCCAACATTGTTGCCCCCTTTAATCGTCCATAGATACTCAACCTGATCTTCCTTCGGTTGCTCCTGAGTTGCCTGGCGCCGAATTTTTGATGCATTTGAACAAACTCTTCAAATGTGGCGGATTCTGGTCTGGAAGTTCGAAAGGATCATCCATGTTCTCAAATTCAAGAGTTGCAGCAACATCCTCACCCTCATCCTCCACGATCATGTTGTGCATGATCACACAACAGGTCATCACCTTCCACAAGATCCCATTGTTTAGCAGGTCCACGAACAACTGTAAAACATGTCTGCAAGACTCCAAATGTCCTCTCAACATCCTTTCTAGCTGCTTCTTGTTTTTAGCATGGGCATTTCACCGAACATTGCTGGGAGGATGGGCCGTGAGACAACTCAACATAGTGCTCGTATGTACTCCATATCCGAATTCATTGCTTCAAAGAAGAAGGGACAAATTTTTTTTAGCGTGGGCATTTAACGGAACAGTTGTCGGGCATGGTGAGTATCGTAGGAGCGAATGATTCATGTACGGTGTGGAACGGCGACGGAGGAGAACCGGCGTGGAGCCCGGGTGTACCGTTTGAGGTGACAGACTCATCGAGTTCCGGCAGGGGTGTGACGGGGCGGCCGGGTGGTGGAGCGACGACGAAGGCAAGAAAGGACGACGGGAGGAGAGAAAATGGAAGGATGGAGGCATGGGTTCGGGAGTGATTTTGGTGGGGTTTTGGGTGGGCGGGGTGATGGAGTCCTAGTAGCTGTTGTCCGGACTTCCGCAAAGCCCCCTTCCAGTTTGTCTCGAGTTTACGGGAAAAAGTGCGTCTGGACCACTCGGTAGACCGATACATTTTTCGTTGGATGGCTAAACACGTTTGAAGCACGCGGTCTGAAAGGTTGCAGGCGGTTTGAGAGTCTGATTTGATGATGCCCTAAAGAGGTAATGTATGAGTGTATAGGGCAGGAGACGAGAGAGGTTGAAGATCAGAAAGCATTCCAAGTGACGAGGTCTTTCACTACATTAATAATTATAGCAGAAGCGTAACGTATCAATCACTCCAGCCTCCGTGGATGGTTCATGATTAGATAACAGCATCATGTTTGAATGTTGATGCATCAAGTGGCAGTAGGATAACTGCGCAAGGATTCATCTGCATTTAGTTTGATAGTATATCAGATATTCATCCAGTACTAGTCAGAGATTCAGGTAGCATGCGTACACCACCGTACGTTCCATAAGCATGTCCCGTTCATGGATGGGAATGAGATTGGTTGTCGAATTCCTCCACTTGAACGCAGACAAGACAGGGCAACGAATAGAGATATATAAAAGCAACTCACAACGAGCTAGTGGACGAAATGAGCAGGAAACTGAAACAAGGCAGTAGTAGAAGAGATGGTACATCCTTTAAAAATATCACAATTGGACGAGCTTTCATGGACCCCACTAGCCCAGTACCCCGGTGGGTGATTGCAAATGCCTTGCCCAGTGTTACTACTACTGCTACTATTAATATTCTTCCCTTGCACTTTGTACCTTCCAGACTTTTCTGTTCTATTCCAGTACTCCGTACATAACATGGCACAATCACTACTAAACCAATTAACATAATTGTTCTCTATCAAATTGTAAGCACGAACTAGGATCTCTCGATATAGCTATGAAATTGTTCGGACTCAGTTCGGACTCAGTTCGGAATCACAGGAATTCAAACGAGAAGAGAGGAAGATTACAGCCGATCCTTTCTAGCCAGCTATCATATCAATTCCTCGGCCGAAGCCGCCAGCCACCCGTTACAGAAACAGAGCGAGGACTATATCTAGGTAGCTCTAGCGGGCCCATTCCGGGCCGCGCAACCTTGCTGGGGCCTGGGCCTTCCTTCTGGGCCTGGCCTGCTCCGCGGATGCCGGTTCCTCCTGTAGCGTTTCAGTTGTTGTCGCTGCTTCCCCTTACTTGCTGCTGACAATCCTCCCTGGAGAGAAAACGGCTTGCCCCCAAGCCGGCGCACGCGGAAATTGTTGCTTGAGCATGTCTTGGTCCTCCCAGGTTGCCGATGAAGCTGGAGAATGGCTCCACTTGACCAGTACTTGAGCTACTGTCTTGTTCCCCGCGAAAGCAGTCGACGATCAAGGAAGCAAGACGGAACCTGCAGATGAGCTGCTGTTGAAGGGAGAACTGGCAATACCTGCTGGTCCGGTTTGATCTGACGCTTGAGCAAGGAGACATGGAAAACTGGGTGTACTCTGCAATTGTCCGGTAACTTCAGTTTGTAAGCCACTGCACCGACTCGGGCCAGAATTTCAAACGGACCAAAATATTTAAAGGCCAATTTGTGATTTGCGCGCAGGGCAATAGAAGACTGAATGTATGGCTGCATCTTGAGGAATACCGTGTCGCCCACCTCAAAACATCTCTCCGTTCGGTGTTTATCAGCCTGAACTTTCATTCGCTGCTGCGTACGCAATAAGTGTTGCTTGAATGATTCCATGACAACATGCCTGTCACGCAGCCACTGTTGAGCATCTGAACTGCTAACAGCATCCATAGGGGCTATACCAAAATAACGTGTTGGGTGTCCATAGACCAATTCAAACGGAGTACGGCCAGTCGAAGAGTGCCAGTTTGTATTATACCACAACTCACAGAGTGGGAGCCAACTGAACCAACGATGCGGATGAGCGCTGATAAAACATCTGAGATACCCTTCCACTTGTTGATTCACACGTTCAGTTTGCCCGTCCGTCTGTGGGTGTTGACCCGAGCTCATGCGCAGTTTGATACCTGTTCTGTTGCACACCTCTTTCCAGAATGAGCTGGTGAAGACCGGATCGTGATCAGAAATGAGTGATTTGGGAAGGCCATGAAGGCGATATACACGGTCCAGGAATTGCTCAGCCACTGTGGTAGCTGTATAGGGGTGCTTGAGAGCAATGAAATGCCCATACTTAGTGAGTTTGTCAACAACCACCAAGATGCAACTGTAGTGCTGTGAAACTGGCAAACCTTCGATGAAATCCATCGTCATCATTTCCCAAGGCTGAGAAGGTATAGGTAAAGGTTGTAACAGACCTGGATAGGGAACTCTGTCCGGTATAGCAAGCTGGCACACCTGACACTGTTGCACGACTGCCTTGATCATTTGCTTCATCTTTTTCCAATGAAAGAGCTGGGATATTCTTCGATAAGTAACTAGAAACCCCGAATGACCCCCAGTCGAGCTAGCATGCAAACTGTCAATTATTTTACGCTGCAGCTGTTCATTCGAGCCAATCCATAAACGTTTTTTGAAACGAAGCAAACCTCCTTGCAAGGAAAAGTTAGCAACAGCTGATGGATCAATACTTAACTTCTGTAGAATTGTTGTAACATGAGGATCTGAACTATAACTATCCATTATTTCCTGCACCCAAGCTGGATGTATCACTGACAGAGCATAACAGTCTCCTGATATATGAGGTCGTTGGGACAGAGCGTCAGCAACTTTGTTTTCTGTTCCTTTTCTGTAAATGATCTTGTAATCTAAACCAAATAATTTGGTTAGTGCTTTTTGTTGCCAAGCTGTATGCAAGTGTTGCTCTGTTAGACTGACCAATGCCTTTTGATCAGTAATAATGTTGAACTCTTTCAACTGCAGGTACGAGCGCCACTGTTCCACTGCCAGTAAAATTGCTAAGAACTCCTTTTCATAAACTGACAAAGTTTGATTCTTGGGGCCCAAGGCCTTGCTGACAAACGCTATTGGATGTCCCTCTTGTGATAATACAACACCTATTCCACAGTCACTAGCGTCTGTTTCAATAGTAAATGGCTTCTGAAAATTGGGAAGAGCCAGAACAGGAGCAGTAACTAAAGCTTGTTTCAGAGTCTGGAAAGTTGTGTCCTCGATACTGGTCCAAACAAACACAGTACCCTTGCACAGTAGATTAGTCAGGGGTTTGGCAATGACTCCAAAATGGCGAATGAATTTTCTGTAGTACCCAGCTAACCCCAGGAAACTTCTGACTTCCTTCACAGACTCAGGTTGTGGCCACTGTTCTATAGTACTGATTTTCTCAGGATTAGTGGAGACTCCATCCTTGCTGATTATGTGACCCAGATAGAGCAGCTTTTGAGAAGCAAATTCACACTTGGATAGCTTCACATACCATTTATCCCTTCTCAAAACTTGTAAGACCCTCCTGACATGTTCTAGATGTTGTTTCAGTGTTTTACTGAAAACCAGAATGTCATCAAAGAATGCAATCACAAAGTTCCTTAGCATATCAGGTTCTTCTGATAGAGACACATTAATGGCCCCTTGAAAAGTGTTTGGAGCTCCTGTCAAACCAAAACCCACCACTAGAAATTCAAAATGCCCATGGTGAGTTTGAAAAGATGTCTTATACTCCTCTCCAGGGGCTAGCCTTATTTGGTGATATCCAGCCCTGAGATCCAGTTTTGTAAACCAGTGTGCACCATGGAGTTCATCCAGTAACTCATCTATCACAGGCATAGGGTAATTTCCTTTAATTGTTAGGGCATTCAGATGCCTGTAATCCACCACCAACCTCCAGGTGTGATCCTTCTTTTTAACCAAGAGGATAGGAGAAGAAAAAGGACTGTTACTTCTTCTGATTACACCAGAATCCAACATTTCTTGAATTTGCCTTTCAACTTCATCCTTTAATTCTGGTGCCAATCTATATGGTCTGTGTAAAAAAGGCCTTGCACCTGGAATGAGAGGAATAGAGTGGTCACAAGCTCTCTCTGGTGGTAATCCAGTAGGAATAGCAAACACATCCTTGTATTCATCCAACAGTTCCTGAATTTTTGGCAACACAGTTTGAGCATTTTCATCAGTAACTACAGACAACTCTATGATGGTGTAAGCAAATTCCACAGGTGCTGCTCCTTGAATAGTTACTGTTTTTCCATGAATGGGAAAAGACATCCACTGCTGTTCCCAGTCCACAGTCATTGGGCTATGTTTAGCCAGCCAATCCATTCCTAATATTCCATCATAGCAGCTAAGAGGCAAAATCTTGAGATCATGCTCAAACTGAACACCCTATACTGACCATTTGCACTTTGGCACAAAACTGGAGCAGCTCATTACTCCCCCATTAGCTACCTTAACCTTCATTGTTGGACACGCCTGTACTCCTGTCAGTGTTTTAGCTGAAATAGTATCCAGGAAGGAGTGGGTACTGCCAGAATCCACGAGGAATGTCTTCTGCTGTCCAAGGAGTGTAACATTCAGTTGAAATGCTCTGCTATGAGCGGATCTTCCTTCATCTGCCTCCGAGATGGCCATTAGATTGACCTCCTCATCCTCGTCTGACTCAAGTTCCTCTGAATTAGTGCATTGGAAGAATTCCACCCTTTCCTGTACTACATGAAGGGACACTGTTTGTTTCCACTGGTGGTCACGGCTCCATTTCTCTCCACAAGTAAAACACAGCCCCTTGGCCTTGCGGTAAGCTCTCAGAGCTTCCCATTTATCTTCCCCTGATTTCTGTTTCTGCACATCTGCACTGCTACGTCTGTCTTTAGTGGTCTTGCCTGCAGCTGTTTTAACTGTTGCCGATGCCTGTGGAGCATAGTGGCGTCTGTTCGCTTGATGGTATTGAGGTGATGTACTGGTCAGTGATTCATGTAACAGAGCCAACTCGTACGCTGCATCCAGATCGGGTGGCTGTTGTAGTGCCACCAACACTCTGACCGCTGAGTTCAGTCCATCGATGAACTTGGTGACATAGTGCACGGATTCAGGCATGGCCTCGTAAGCAAATAAATGGTCATAAAGCTCAGCAAATTGCTCCACATATTCTTCGACAGAACCCGTTTGTGAAATGCTGTGAAATTTGCGCACTAGTGCCTGGTGCTGATTTCTCCCAAATCTGCACTGTAGCAGCCTGCAGAAATCCTCTCATCGCGCTTTCGGCGCTCGGCGCTGAACCGATTCCAACCAGCGCGCCGCAAAGCCTTCAAACATGGTTGATGTGAACTGAACCATAGCTGATGCGGTGTGCCACTCATGCTGAAATAATCTTCGCATCTCGTTTGCCAGAGCCTCGGATTTGAGCCCTCGAAGCGGGGCAGATCGATGCGCGGGCCAAATTCGTAGGTGTCAGTATTATCTCGTGGAAATTCAGCCAACCTCGAACTGAGTACAGAGCTCTGATCTGGTTTCGTACCTCTGGCTGGCGGCGGAACGTAAGGAGCGTGGTCCCTTCCCTTGATTGAAGGGGCTCTGCAGCCACCTTCCGGAGGCGCGTCGGCGTTGTTGTACACACCTTGTTCTGCCGGCGGAGGCCATGTGGTTGGAGACGCAGTCGATGCGGATGACGGCCGTTCCAGACCGGCGCGGAGTTCGTCCATGTCGACGCCGATCGACATCTTGAGGTCGTCGAGGCGCGTCGTCAGATCCCCCACGATGGAGCGCATCGACTTCGCTGCTTCCTCATCCTGACGCTTGAAGCGTGCGTCCAGAGACTCCGCCAAGTCGGCCTTGAGGAACTCGTACACCGCCTTCGTCGCCGGCGACAGGGCTTCCATCATCTCTCGGCGGCGCCGGGCCGAGAATCTCGTCGCGTGCGGGTGGTGGAGGGGAACGGGCGGCGCCAGGATCTGAGGCTCTGATACCAATTGTAAGCACAAACTAGGATCTCTCGATATAGCTATGAAATTGTTCGGACTCAGTTCGGAATCACAGGAATTCAAACGAGAAGAGAGGAAGATTACAGCCGATCCTTTCTATCCAGCTATCCTATCCATTCCTCGGCCGAAGCCGCCAGCCACCCGTTACAGAAACAGAGCGAGGACTATATTTAGGTAGCTCTAGCGGGCCCATTCCGGGCCGCGCAACCTTGCTGGGGCCTGGGCCTTCCTTCTGGGCCTGGCCTGCTCCGCGGATGCCGGTTCCTCCTCTAGCGTTTGAGTTGTTGTCGCTGCTTCCCCTTGCTTGCTGCTGACACAAATATACTATCAAGAAAGCAGATTTGATCATCTGCGATATAAGAGCAGCTCTAGTAGAGTTGTCAAAAAGTCGATCGTCAAGATCGATGCAGTGACGATCGCTAAAAAATATGCAGGCTCAAGAAGTGCGCAAAGTCAGAATCGCTAAAACACAGTCTTTATGTTTCTCTTTAGTGACGATCACTAAACCATGGTGGGCTTGTTTAGTAATAGCATGTCAAGCTTCTTTACTAATTAAACATCAAAATTACAGCTTAATTCAGCTAACAAGCATTGTTGGCCGCTCGTTGATTTTGTTCCAAGCTCCCCCACTGTCACATACTTCCTCAGTCTCAAAATAAGTGTCTCAACTTATTAACTTTAATTTAGTACAACGTTGTACTATAGTTGAGACACTTATTTTGTACTATACTTGAGACACTTATTTTGGGATGGAGGGAGTACAAGATATAACACTGTTTTGCTTATAAGCATCCTAAGATTTGAACAAATGTAAATGAAAAGGTGAAACAAATTGAGGTGCACAATAATCTTGTCATAATAGCTGAAATTTATTAAACTAACTTCCCAAATAAATATATCCATTTTTTCTGCACAGAAAACCAGTCTGGGTTCAATGAACTTGATTTTATGGTGCTATTTGCAGGGAAGCAGAGAGCCACTGGTTGGCGATGACAATGTATCTGACAGGACAAACAAATACATGTCTCAAAGTTCAAAGCCAGGGTAAGCGACAACTTTCGTTCTTAAGCCAGATAAAACAAATAAAATGCTAGAATGTATGTGGACTCACATTGATATAACATTTTTTTTATTAATAGATCCTGTTAATTTACGGTCAATAGTTCAATCATAGAGAACCCTCCATCCAGCTAACCATGAATATAATATCTCAGTGAAAGGGACGTGTGAATAATAAAATATAGTCTGTCTCAATCTTGAAAGTTGACAAAATTGGCAGAAATGCCTTGTGGTGCTAGGCCTCCATGGGCTTCATGTTTTAATGCTTCAAAAATTCTGAAACAGAATCCACAGTATCATACGGATGTATACTGTGTGTATGCAAATTTCATGAAAAAAATACGTTGACGAGCGATTTACACAAAAAACATATTGATGAGTTTGAAAAAGTGAACAGTGCACATGTAAAATCAACAATTTTCACTTTTTGTGTAGCTCAGGAATCAAGTGTATTTTCGCATGAAATTTTACACACATGTTGTGACGCCCCGAGACCGACACTTCAGAGGACTTCCAGCTATTCTGAGCTTCGTCGTGTGATTTGTTTTGTTCGTTGCATTCATCTTTGCATCATGTCATCTTGCATCCCTTTTTTTAAACTCAGCTAAATAAATTGCATGGATCTTTGATCCATTTAAATCGAGGGAATTCACATGGTGATTTCTCTTTAAAACATAAAGTCTCCTACTATTATTAGGGAGCTATTATATATATTACAATAATTTGGAGTTTACCACAACACACTTGCATTTTAAATCCCTTGGCCTATTCTTCTTCTAGTTTTGACTCTCTAACCTTGCCAATAATTCTTTGACCACTTATCGAGGCTCTTCCTAAATGTTCATCATTTTTGGAGACTTCAAAAACCTAGTCCTAGTTCAAACCCATTTGAATTTCAAATGAGTTTGAATTTAATTCCTGCAATCATGCCCACGCCATTTTTCTTGGAACAAACACATTTTTGCGAGTCCGAGAAAATTAACCCCATGCGCGTATTCTTTCCCTAACCCTCTCTTTCTCTTTCTTCTCTCTAATTCTTGTAGAGAGAGAGCAGCCTTGCAGCCCAGCAGCCAAGTCGGCCCACCAAATCCCTAGGCCCATGGCCTTGGCCCAGCCATGCCCTTGCTTAACCCTAGCCTGCCCTCTCGATCCCCTGATCTCTCCCTCGTCTCCCGTTAGAGTGCCGCCAGGGGAGAGCCCTACGCCCGAACCCCTGTCTCTCCTGCTCGATCCCCAACTCCCTCGATCCCCTCCTTCTTCCTCGCGCCGCCTTCCTCTCCTGCTGTTGCGTCGCCGGCCTCGACCTCCTCCCTCGCGTGGCTCCTTCCCTGCCTCCTCCACAAGCCCACCATGGCGCTGGTAACTCGGTGTAGCTGCTGCTATGCTTGTTGTCACCTCCCCGCCATGGCCGCTCGCAAGCTTCCTCCGTCGCCTTGCCTCGCCTGCCTCCTCCCGTCGGCCCTCTCTGCCTGCTGCCGATCTGCCATCTCTGGCCGCCTGCTGTGCTCCACCTCCTGGCCCGAGCTACATCCGTCACTGCTTTTTCCCGTTGACGTGAAGACTGCAGCTGCAGCATCCGTGGACGCCAAGTTACTCTATGACCCGTGTACGACTATGGGGATCCGCCAAGTACCTTTTGGATGCGCCAAGTTTGACTACATGGACCGCCAAGTTCCTATACCGATGACTCGAACGTCTATGAAATGTGTACCACTACCGTCGCAAGAACCGAGACCGGCAAGTCCGAAGACCCCAAGTACCACGACTACCCTCGAGGACATTGGTTCCGTCAAGTTCGACTACAACGTGTGTACAATTACCGCTGCCGTGATTTTTGACAAGATGCTGTGTACCTCTACTTCCACTACCGTCGCCGATGACCGATAGCACCACTACTTCCCACTATGGCACGAGTACAACTACTTCCACTACGACCGCTGCGAGAACGTCTACTTCCTCTACATTGCACCATACTCATTCTGCCCAAAAACGCACGCTCCGAAGGTATAACCCGAGACGACCGCGATGAGATGCCCTTGCGTGTATGAGTTGTACCATTTGTTTGCACTGTGCCCGTTTGTTTCATGTACGTCCCTCTTTTGCCATGCCACCATCACGTGGGAACCCGATATCCGGGATCACCCCACCATCCTTGCATGACACGCTCACGCCCACTTCCTTTTGCACCGGTATCTCCGTGAGCTTCCGGAACCGATATATTGCCGTGACATCATTTTCGGATTCGTTGTTGTGGCACCCGTTTCGTTCCGCCATGGTGACCAAATGTTTCATCTTGCTCATGTCAACATCTTCACAAAATTGCATAAAACATGCATATGTCATCCGCATCATGATAACAACCTTTAAAATGTCTAAAATTGTTGTTTGCGTTAAATTGCTAAATGACATGGGGATTTTCCGGAATTGCTGTTTGTTGTTTCCGGCCTCATTTAAACTTGCCTAAATAGTTAGTTTACTTATGTTTCACCTCTTGCCATGGTTAATAACATTTAATATTGTTGTGTACCTAAACGCGAGCAAACTAAATAACTCGAATATGGTGTTTCGTCAATATGCAACTCGTTGCATATTGAACTCCACTTAACTTGTAGTTTTGTTTGTTGCACTTTGCCATGACATGCCTCATTAAACCGGACATGCATCATACTTGATTTTGCATCATGCCATGCTTATGTGATGGTTGTTTACCATGTTGTTTGCTTCTTTCTGGTTGCGCTTCTCCTTGATAGTTTTGGTAATGTTGCGATTGTGAGGATCCGTTTCGACTACGTTGGTTCGTCTACTTCATGGACTCGTTCTTCTTCCTGTCGGGATTTCAGGCAAGATGACCATTACCCTCGATATCACTTCTATCTTTGCTTGCTAGTTGCTTCGTTCTATCGCTATGCTGCGCTACCTATCACTTGTTTACCATGCCTCCCATATTGCCATGTCAAGCATCTAACCCACCTTTCCTAGCAAACCGTTGTTTGGCTAAGTTACCGCTTTTGCTCAGCCCCTCTTATAGCGTTGCTAGTTGCAGTTGAAGTTGAAGATTGCTCCATGCTGGAACATGATTATGTTGGGATATCACAATATCTCTTATTTTTAAGTAAAGGGTGGAAGGCTCAGCCTTATGCCTGATGTTTTGTTTCACTCTTGCCGTCTTAGTTTCCGTCATACCGGTGTTACGTTCCTTGATTTTGCGTTCCTCACGCGGTTGGGTTTATGGGAACCCCTTGACAGTTCGCTTTGAATAAAACTCCTCCAGCAAGGCCCAACTTTGGTTTTACATTTCCCTAAGAACCTATAACTTTCCCTTGGGTTTTCGCGAGCCCGAGGGTCATCTTTATTTTAACCCCCTCGGGCCAGTGGTTCTCTAAGTGTTGGTCCGAAGCGGGCAACTTGCGGGGCCACCTCGAGGAAACTTGAGGGATGGTTTTACTCGTAGCTTACCTATCCAATGTGCGCTGAGAACGAGATATGTGCAGCACCTATCGGGATTTGTCGGCACATTCGGGCGGTCTTGTTGGTCTTGTTTTACCATTGTCGAAATGTCTTGTAACCGGGATTCCGAGACTGATCGGGTCTTTCGGGGAGAAGGAATATCCTTCGTTGATCGTGAGATCTTGTGATGGGCTAAGTTGGGACACCCCTGCAGGGTATAAACTTTCGAGAGCCGTGCCCGTGGTTATGTGGCAGATGGGAATTTGTTAATATCCGATTGTAGAGAACTTGACACTTGACTTAATCAAAATGCATCAACCGCGTGTGTAGCTGTGATGGTCTCTTTTCGGCGGAGTCCGGGAAGTGAACACGGTTTGGGTTATGATTGAACGTAAGTAGTTCAGGATCACTTCTTAATCACTTCTAGCTTCACGACCGTTGCGTAGTTTCTCATCTTCCTCTTGTACTCGTATGTTAGCCACCATATTTGCTTAGCGCTTTCTGCAACTCCACCTCATTACCACATCCTACCTGATGAGGACATGACTACCTTGGATACGACCAAAAATATTGCATACATGCAAATTTGTCAGGTGATTTCTAGTGCAAACTATTCAATAATCTATTTATGTTATCCAGAACAAAAATACTTCACACACTTTTGTGTTTTGTCTAATTCCAGGTGTATGGGACATTTGTACAATCCACATATGAAGATAAGGAAAAAGGAGAAGTTTAGGTTCTTTTCAAAAAGTCCTCTCACGTCACTTTTGGGCCAAGAGAAGATAGAGTCCAAGTCTCTCACGTTCTGGATTTAGATTCGGACTGCATAGACATACCTGACTCAAAACGCCAACAACTTTTCCATACAGACTCCGAATTGGGTGATTCTTTTTTGTTGGAAAGTAGATTTCGTGCTCTTTCCATCCCAATTGGATTCACCTTCAAATTCGTACAGAGCGTTGTGGTATCAATGAAACAATCAGATGCTGCAACAGAATCCGAGTCAAACAACAAGTCCAAAGGTGTTGCATCACCTCCACTTGGGCCCATGAGCCTTGTACGACCTAGGGTTGGTTTTAGGCTGCCTTGGGACGTTCTCCCGCCTCCTTGGCCGCCACCCCTTGCTCCTATATAAGTAGATCCATCTAGTAGCTTTTTCCTTGGGATTTGTTTAGTTAAAAGTTAGCCATTGCAACTTCGTGTACTTCGTTTGTGTCCAAGGACCAGACCAAGACCACTTTCGGATCCCCACTTTCGTCAATACTTCATCCATATTCGCAATATTCAGATTGCTTTATCATATTCTTGCTCGTTCTTCGATTGCTTGCAGGAATAGGCCTTCGTGGTCAGGTTGATCATGCTCCGGCGTGGTCAATAACCTCTCAGAGTTGGTTTAGCGATTGCTAAGGCGCAACGTCGTGCACGTTTGTAGTCGGATCGTCAAAGTCGTCTCCACCAAATCGATAGTTATCATCTCATCGAAAGATCGGACACCTCCGCCTCTATCAAGTGGTATCAGTTTTTAGGTTGCTCGGTGAGAATTGCTAGTTTTCCCTCGATTAGATTTATTTTCTTACCTTTTGTCCAAGAAAAAGCCCCAAAAAAAGTTAGATCTATTCATCCTTTGTCCAAGTTAGTTTAAGCCTTTGCAATTTTCTTTTCATTGTTTGCATTATTGAATTATCGGTTGCATTGTCGTGTCGAGTTGCTGGTCTTAGTGTCTAGTTCGTTTAGAGTTTCGAGTTCTGTTCACAGTAGTCACACTGCCGCTACGTCGTTATCCCTTCCACTGGCCACCACCCATCCATCAATTTTCATCACGTCCTACCCACCATTCATGGTCATAATCATAGTTGAGGTCGTTCACATCTTCGCTTGATTCAATCTGCATCTTATCTAGTTTGTTTTGAAAAGAGGGAGAAAAAAAGACAGAGAAAAAAAAGAGAGAAAAAAAGAGAGAAAAAAGTAAAAAAAAAGTCAGAAAAAAAGGAGAGTAAGACAAAGAAAAAGAAGTGTGAGGAAAAAAAGAGGAGAAAAAAAAATTTGAATCTATCTAGACTCAATCTCGTAGTTGAATTCGGATTGGAATCTGTTTTGTGTACTGTTCAGTAAAACAGGCATAACTTTCTCATACGAAGTCCGTTTTGGCTCCGAGAGTACTCAAATGAAAGCTAGGGACGAGCCGCATCTAAATAGTTGTAGAAGCTAGTTCGGTATTTGGCACCTCAAAATAGGCTTCTAAATAGATCTTTTTGCCCTCCGAAGTTCGCGAACACAGCTTATTCCAGTTTTTCAAGCCAATTTTAGAATTTTTTGACTCCTCATATCAAGTCGGAATTGAGTGATTCTTTTTGCATTGGAAAGCTTGAGTTAGTAGCATTCTTTGAAAAAAATTATCAGAAAATTCAAGACGAAAGTTGGAGAGAGAGTTGTGTATATCCTGCTTGGCAGTTGTTTTTCATCATTATCTCTACTGCCGTTGTGATCTTCACTTATATCTCGCTGTCTAGAGCTACTTAGTATCCTTCATTGATGCTAGTTGTGCTACGCCGTGACATCATTAGTGTTCTAGGCTCGTGTCTCTAGTCCGGTCTAGCCTAGGACCAGCACAGTACCGTTGTTGAGCGTTTATTCAACATTGCATCTTTGAATTGATTATTGCTAATTTTTTGCTACCATATATAGCCAACCCAGCTCCACATATTTCTACACCGTGTATACGTACGTTCCCCTGGCAATCGCTTTACACAATCTTTAGAGTTATTTGACACCACTTGTTGCTTGTCACCACCTGCTGCATGGTAAGAACTTGTAAGATATTCATATTTGCTATACTGTGAGCGTTTTACCACCACATCCTAGTAGTTCATAGGAACATTATTCTCGGATTTTGTTTCTTGTTTTCTACTAACTATGGCAGGTTCCGGAGTTGTTAGTTCATGGGCTTCATCGATCGTGGGAGATTTGCCATCACCTAAGAAAATACAACAACCATCACAAGAGGAGCAACAACATCAGAATGCACATGAGGTTAATGTTTCCATGCCAGCATTTACTGGTTGTTTTAGGCCTGATTTATATATTGAATGGGAGTACGAAATAAATGCTATATTTGCTTCCCACACTTTTGATGAGCATGGAAAATTTCAAGTTGCAGTTAGTACTTTCAGTAGGTTCGCTTTATTTTGGTGGAGTGAATACTGTCGGTTAAACCATGATTATATACCTACTACTTGGGATGGTTTAAAACATTTCATGAGAGATAGATTCGTCGATGTTTATTATACTCGTGGCATGACTAAAAAAGTAGAACATTTAAAACAAGGTAGTGACACTGTAACAAAATATTATGATGATTTACAAACTACCTTATTGCACTCATTTTTAGAAGAAAGTGAAGAAGATTTTATGGATAGATTTCGGGGAGGATTAAACCATGATATTCAGGAGATACTAATTCATAAAGAGTGTTATCCTATGGACCATTTTTTTCGTCTTGCTTGTAAAGCTGAACAGGAAATAAAACGACGTGTTGCCCACAAGGAGAACAAGCACACGGTGCACATTCCAACTGTTGATACAGATGTTTCTTCAACTACTGGGCGTACTATGACAACCACATCCGTTGTTGCGAGGACTACGTCATCTCCACCATGTGACATATCACCATCGAGGGTGCCTGCATCATCTGAGTTGATCATAAGAGGTAATGACAAAGGTCCGCATTTTCCACTTTCACATGAGAATGATGCATGCCTAGTTAACTTGAATACATCATGTGTTGAGTTACCTATTGATTTAAGCACACCACCTATTTTAGAGACTCGTGTTACTGTCATGAATGCGTCATGTGATCAAACAACTGAAATACCAACAATTTTGAGTGCACCCATTAAATTAACTATTGATGCAAAAGAACCAATGTTTAATCATTTTGATATGACCTCTAATCTTGGTGATGATTCTGTGTCAAATGACTTATTTCATGTTTGCTTATTTAAGCATGTTGTAGCATGTAAAATTTTATTCAAGTAAGATTTATTCACCAATGTTGGGATGGTTTAATGATGAACATTGTCAATCCTTTGATATGAATAAGAGCTTCACTTATATGTACAACTTGAGTTGCAATATTTTCATTCCTTCTAATACTTGTGACAATATTTTGGCTTTACATTTTACGAAGGATGAAAGTTACTCATGTATACATGTGTCATATGTGCAAAAATTAAGAGAAGTAAAAATGGATGACATATACATATACAACATGTACACCTTGTCTCTTTTGTTAGCCACATTTCAGATTAAGCAACGTCGAGGACGGCTTTGTTTTCAAGAAGTGGAGGATGATGAGGACATGACTACCTTGGATACGACCAAAAATATTGCATACATGCAAATTTGTCAGGTGATTTCTAGTGCAAACTATTCAATAATCTATTTATGTTATCCAGAACAAAAATACTTCACACACTTTTGTGTTTTGTCTAATTCCAGGTGTATGGGACATTTGTACAATCCACATATGAAGATAAGGAAAAAGGAGAAGTTTAGGTTCTATTCAAAAAGTCCTCTCACGTCACTTTTGGGCCAAGAGAAGATAGAGTCCAAGTCTCTCACGTTCTGGATTTAGATTCGGACTGCATAGACATACCTGACTCAAAACGCCAACAACTTTTTCATACGGACTCTGAATTGGGTGATTCTTTTTTGTTGGAAAGTAGATTTCATGCTCTTTCCAGCCCAATTGGATTCACCTTCAAATTCGTCCGGAGCGTTGAGGTATCAACGGAACAATCATACGCTGCAACAGAATCCGAGTCAAACAACAAGTCCAAAGGTGTTGCATCACCTCCACTTGGGCCCATGAGCCTTGTACGACCTAGGGTTGGTTTTAGGCTGCTTTGGGACGTTCTCCCACCTCCTTGGCCGCCACCCCTTGCTCATATATAAGTAGATCCATCTAGTAGCTTTTTCCTTGGGATTTGTTTAGTTAAAAGTTAGCCATTGTAACTTCGTGTACTTCGTTTGTGTCCAACAACTAGACCAAGACCACTTTTGGATCCCCACTTTTGCCAATACTTCATCCATATTCACAATATTCAGATTGCTTTATCATATTCTTGCTCGTTCTTCGATTGCTTGCAGGAATAGGCCTTCGTGGTCAGGTTGATCGTGCTCCGGCGTAGTCAATAACCTCTCGGAGTTGGTTTAGCGATTGCTAAGGCGCAACGTCGTGCACGTTTGTAGTCGGATCGTCAAGTCGTTTCCACCAAATCGATAGTTATCATCTCATATAAAGATCGGACACCTCCGCCTCTATCACTACCCACAAGCTTAAATAGTCTTGATCTCACGGGTTTTGAGATTGCTGAGTCCTCGTGACTCACAGATACTACCAAAGTAGTTGCAGGTACCGATGATACCAGTGCAGGTGATGCTACCGAACTCAAGTGGGAGTTCGACGAGGACCTTGGCCGTTACTACGTGTCTTTTCCCGATGATCAGTAGTGGAGCCTAGTTGGGACGATCAGGGATCTAGCATTTGGGGTTATCTTCTTTTCATTTGAATTTGTCCGTAGTCGGACTATGTGTGTACTCTGAATGATGTATGAATTATATGATCTTTGTGTGAAGTGGCGATTGTAAACCAACTCTATTTATCCCTTTCTTGTTCATTACATGGGATTGTGTGAACATGACCCTTCTTGTGACAAAACCACAATGCGGTTATGCCTTTAAGTCATGCCTTGACACGTGGGAGATATAGCCGCATCATGGGTGTTACAAGTTGGTAATCAGAGCCATCCCCGACTTAGGAGCCCCCTTCTTGATCGAATCGCTTACGTTGTTGAGTCTAGAACAAAATGTTTTGAGGCTTAAGATTATATATATTGGAGAGTAGGATTCTTTTTACTCCTCAGTCCCTTCGTCACTCTAGTGAGGTCTCCTGACGTAGACGTTTTGTCTTTCCTCTCCTCAAATTTCACTAAATTTTTTTAGGATCACGCGGGCATCTTGGGATTGTTCCAATATTCTTGTGACGAGAACATTGTTCTTGGTGCCTCCTGAGATTTAGGGGTTGTGGCAGTGTCCTGGGGAGTTGAGCTCTGAGGTGTTGTCGTCACAATTTTATCGTTGAAGTTCTGGAATACCTGAGTTTTCGCCGACATCTAAAATCTCTTTTATGCAGTTGTTGGTGAGGTAACCTCGACGCCACCCAGTACTGGGCAGGAGTTTGGGAGTATTGCCATAGCTCGTATAACGGATGCTTTTCGAAGGTTGAGGTACACGATTTCCTGAGTTTTCTTGGTTATGTGTTGACGGATGGATACAGCTGGATGTAGGGATTGTTAGTTTGCGTGAGATATATTGTTTCCCTATATCCCCAACACCGGATTGCATAACCAGAAAGTTTCGGGAGTTTATAGGTGGGAATTCAAGTAGCTCCTAGAATATCTTTCCGACAAATGCATGATATGGGATTGGGTAAATCTCTATCATATGTATTTGTTCTGGCTTATTCTGCAAGCCAATCCTTGTTTTGTTTTTGAGTTGTGGTATTCGAGTTGCTTCGATGTCAAGTGTTGATTCCATACCTTTCCTAAGCGGTGTTCTCATATTACTATGTGAATACTAATCCTTCTTGTTTATCGAGATTGTCATCCCAATTCTATTCCCAACTGGTGTGCTTCTCTTCAAGTGGATTCGATCATTTCAACATCCGCAATATCAATTCTAAGCTTTTTTCAATGGTATCCATTCCATCTGCCCCAAGTTGCCTTTGTTTTTCCGCCCTCCCACCCTTTTCTTCAAGGACTCAGATTTCTTAATCAAGTATCCTTTTATTGATGGGAAGTCTCTCCATTCTTTTCCGTCAATGTTCTTATCCGGTGATTCTCGGGAAGATACTAACGGAGCTTCAAGTTTATTATTCTTCGGCTCTTTTCTTCTCCGGTGGATTAATTTCAAGCTTCGGTGTTGATCATGTTTCACATATCTTCCCATGTGAATTTCTTATCCAAGGCTCTCTTATTTATTCACCTCTCCCAGTTCATATCCGGAGTGTTGAAGATATCTCGGAAGATTAGTGTTTCCATTCTCAATCCATTCAAGTTATTTTGAGGTGTTATCTCATTCAAGCCATTTAATTCAACCGGTGCAATCCCCCCTTTCAATGAATCGTTCAACGGTGTTTTCTTTTGAGTGGTCCCTAACCCACAGGTTTTTCCCCAGGATCTTATCTGACTCTTCTAATTATCGGGAGCGATTCTCAAATTCATTTCCAAGTTTGACGTAAGAATGAATTTTCATCAGTCAAATGTCTTCTTCAAGATCGCTTTCAAATTCTTTTGATCGTTGGTTCAAACTTTCTATTCTTCATTCCGGAGTGCCTCAACACTTCATGGTGGTTCTCATCATGTTTCTCAACATTTGAAGACCGAAGAAGGATTTCTCTTAAATCTTGCTCCATTCTCTTCAAGATTCATGGCTCTAGCTTGATGCCATCCTCTCATAATTGTTTTCGATTGTGAGAATTCCATTCAACCATCCGACGCATTTCAGGAGTTGCCTCCTTTCTCAATCATCTGAAGGTCGTCATTTCTGAATATTATTCATTCTCAGCTTTCAGCTCTCGTTCTCGAATTTTTCGGGTGCATCGTTCAAATATCCTCTAATTAGTTCACGATCTCTTTGTTCTCTTGTATCTAAATTCTCTCAAGCATCCTCATTCGTTTTCCAATTCTTCTCGGTGAATTGTGCCTTTGCTACTTTCATTTTCAATTCTTACGGTGGTTCGTTCCAGATTCCTCTCCCTTTGTTACCGTATCAATTCGTTCGTTCTTCCCAAATCCTACTGGTGGTTCGTTGAAGACCTTCCCAAGTTGAGCAATATTTCTCTTCAATCCTTTTTCAATGAGAATGAGTAGTATGCCAAATACATTGTGTGTCATCAATTTAAGTTGAGAAGGATAAACATACAATAAATCTTATTCTTGTTTTCCTCGAGGTGATTCAATTCTTTTCTTCCGGAGTTCGTTCATGATATCAATTCTCGGTTTCGAGTTGTTCATATTTCTTTTTCGGAGTTCAAAATTTCCTCATTATATCATCCTAAAGCTCCATCTAAATCATTGCAAGACTTCAACTTGTTCTTTCAACTTCTCTTTTATTTCTATCATTCTCTTTTTACCGAAGTTCTCACGAAGGCTCAACATGGTGATTCGTCAAAGATTCCTTTCATTCTCGATTTGTTCTTCAAGATTTCTCTTGAAGTTAAGATCCGCCAAGCTTTACTCTAAAATAAACATAGTGTCCAGCACATGTCTTATTTTGAGGAGTTCAAGCATTCTTCATCTTGCATCCGAAGTGCACTTCTTCCTATCTTATCTTTTGAGGTGGTGTTATATCATTCTTGACAATTTCCATTCATGTTTCGCGATTCACATGTTGTCAAGAATCAGGTATTTTAAATCCATTAATCTTTTCATTGGAGTTATCTTGTTTCATATTTCACCTAAAACCTTCCCTAAGAAATGTTGCTATTGTGGTGATTATCAATGTTCCAAGTTATCTCTCTATCATCTTGGTGGAAGAAGTTTTTTCATCTCGTTGGTGTTATCAATTATATCATTTGTTCCCGTAGTGGCAGAATTTTGCCTCAATTTTGAGAAGTTTTCCATAAGCCCACTACAAGCTTATTCGTTTCGCTGTTGGTTTTTCAACAACTCCGTTATAACCTTCTTAGAAGGGTGCTTTTCAAGTTCATTTGTGGCAGAAGTTGGCGTTTTCTTCTCCATTCTTTTATTGCAATGATATATCTTCTATTATTTCTTTCGGAGGCATTGTGATGTTGCTCTTTTCACTCATCATCTCTAATTGAGGATCGTGTCCTTTTCATGCTTATCCATTTAACAGGAGTGTTGTGTCACCTCTTCAAGTTGTCTTGCATCTCTTTTCAACCGGAGTGCTGTCTGAATTTGTTCTTCCTTGTTCCTTGTTTATCTCGTTTCAACCAGAGTGGTTCCAATTGTTGGGGAACGTAGTAATTTCAAAAAAATTCCTACGCACACGCAAGATCATGGTGATGCATAGCAACGAAAGGGGAGAGTGTTGTCTACGTACCCTCGTGAGACCAAGCGGAAGCGTTGGACGCAACGTAGAGGAAGTAGTCGTCGTCCTCCGGTCCAACCGATCCAAGCACCGTTACTCGGCACCTCCGAGTTCTTGACACACGACAGCTCGATGACGCACCCCGATCTCCGATCCAGCAGAGGCGCTGGGGAGTTCCGTCAACCTGACGGCGTGGTGACGATCTTGATGTTCTCTGTCGCGCAGGCTTCGCCTAAGCACCGCTACAATATGACCGAGGTGTAATATCGTGGAGGGGGCACGCACACAGCTAAGGAACGATCTCAATGATCAACTTGTGTGTCTAGGGTGCCCCCACCCCCATATATAAAGAGGGAGGGAGGAGGCCGGCCCAAGGGGGAGGCGCGCCCTAGGGGGGCAAACCTACTCCAAGTAGGTTTGGCCCCCCCTTTCCTATTCGGAGTAGGAGAAGGAAGGAAGTGAAGGAAATATGCCCTAGAGGCAATAATAAAGTTATTATTTATTTCCTTATTTCATGATAAATGTTTATCATTCATGCTAGAATTGTATTAACCGGAAACATGATACATGTGTGAATGCATAGACAAAACAATATGTCACTAGTATGCCTCTACAAGACTAGCTTGTTAATCAAAGATGGTTATGTTTCCTAACCATGAACAAAGAGTTGTTATTTGATTAACAAGGTCACATCATTAGTTGAATGATCGATTGACATGACCCATTCCATTAGCTTAGCACACGATCGTTTAGTATGTTGCTACCGCTTTTATCCATGACTTATACATGTTCCTATAACTATGAGATTATGCAACTCCGTTTACGGAGGAACACTTTGGTACTACCAAGCGCCACAACGAATCGGGTGATTATAAAGGAGTACTACAGGTGTCTCCAAAGGCGGATGTTGGGTTGGCGTATTTCGAGATTAGGTTTTGTCACTCCGATTGTCGGAGAGGTATCTCTGGGCCCTCTCGGTAATACACATCGTGAAGCCTTGCAAGCATTACAACTAATGAGTTAGCTGTGAGATGATGTATTACGGAACGAGTAAAGAGACTTGCCGTAACGAGATTGAACTAGGTATTGGATACCGACGATCGAATCTCGGGCAAGTAACATACCGATGACAAAGGGAACAACGTATGTTGTTATGCGGTCGACCGATAAAGATCTTGAAGAATATGTAGGAGCCAATATGGGCATCCAGGTCCCGCTATTGGTTATTGACGGAGACGTGTCTCGGTCATGTCTACATTGTTCTCGAACCGTAGGGTCCGCACGCTTAAGGTTTCGATGGCGGTTATATTATGAGTTTATGTATTTTGATGTACCGAAGAAGTTCGAGTCCCGGATGTGATCACGGACATGACGAAGAGTCTCGAAATGGTCGAGACATAAAGATTGATATATTGGAAGCCTATATTTGGAGTTCGAATGGTTCCGGGTGAAATCGGATTTTACTAGGAACACCGGGGTTACTGGAACCCTCAGGGGTTATTGGGCCTTAGTGGGCCATGAGGGAGAAGAGGAAGGGCCGGCCAGGGGCATGCGCGCCCCCTCCCCTAGTTGAATAGGACAAGGAGAGGGGGCGCCCCTTCCCTCTTCCCTCCCCCAATCCTACTCCAACTAGGAAGGGGAGTCCTACTCGGTGGGAGTAGGACTCCTCGGCCGCCTCCTCCAAGCCGGCCGCACCTCCCCCTTGCTCCTTTATATACGAGGCAGGGGGCACCCTAGAACACACAAGTTGATCTACGGAGCGTTCCTTAGCCGTGTGCGGTGCCCCCCTCCACCATATTCCACCTCGGTCATATCGTCGCAAAGCTTAGGCGAAACCCTGCGCCGGTAGAACATCAAGATCGTCACCACACTCACAGGCCGACGAAACTCTCCCTCCCAGCTCTCTTTGGATTGGAGCCCGAGGGCGTCATCGAGCTGTCGTGTGTCAAGAACGGGGCGCCGAATGTGGCGCGGGATCGATCGGATCGCGAGGAGAACGTACGACTACTTCCTCTACGTTGTGATCGCTTCCGCTTTGGTCTACGAGGGTACGTAGACAACACACTCTCCCATCTCGTTGCTATACATCACCATGATCTTGCGTGTGCGTAGGAAAATTTTGAAATTACTACGTTCCCCAGCAGTGGCATCCGAGCCTAGGTTTTTATGGTTTGATGTTTTGCACGAGTAGAACACAAGTGAGTTGTGGGCGATACAAGTCATACTACCTACCAGCATGTCATACTTTGGTTCAGCGGTATTGTGAGATGAAGCGGCCGGACCGACATTACGCCAGACGCTTACGCGAGACTGGTTTCACCGCCTCGAGCACTCGTTGCTTAAAGGTGATTGGCGGGTGTTTGTCTCTCTCACTTTAGTTGAACCGAGTGTGGCTACGCCGGTCCTTGAGAAGGTTAAAGCGGAGTCTATTTGACGAAGTATCGTTGTGGTTTTGATGCGAGGTGAGATTGGTTCTTGCTTAAGCCCGTAGCAGCCACGTAAAATTTGCAACAACAAAGTAGAGGACGTCTAACTTGTTTTTGCAGGGCATGTTGTGATGTGATATGGTCAAGGCGTGATGCTATATTTTCTTGTATGAGATGATCATGTTTTGTAACGAAGTTATCGGCAATCGGCAGGAGCCATATGGTTGTCGCTTTATTGTATGAAATGCAACGCATACTGTAATTGCTTTACTTTATCACTAAGCGGTAGCGATAGTCGTAGAAGCAATAGGTGGCGTAGACGACAACGATGCTACGATGGAGATCAAGGTGTCGCGCCGGTGACGATGGTGATCACGACGGTGCTTCGGAGATGGAGATCACAAGCACAAGATGATGATGGCCATATCATATCACTTATATTGATTTGCATGTGATGTTTATCTTTTATGCATCTTATCTTGCTTTGTTTGACGGTAGCATTTTAAGATGATCTCTCACTAAAAATTATCAAGTAGTTTTCTCCCTGAGTATGCACCGTTGCCAAAGTTCGTCGTGCCGAGACACCACGTGATGATCGGGTGTGATAAGCTCTACGTCCATCTACAACGGGTGCAAGCCAGTTTTGCACACGCAGAATACTCAGGTTATACTTGACGAGCCTAGCATATGCAGATATGGCCTCGGAACACGGAGACCGAAAGGTCGAGTGTGAATCATATAGTAGATATGATCAACATAAGATGTTCACCATTGAAAACTACTCTATCTCACGTGATGATCGGTTATGGTTTAGTTGATTTGGATCACGTGATCGCTTAGATGACTAGAGAGATGTCTGTCTAAGTGGGAGTTCTTTAGTAATATGATTAATTGAACTTAAATTTATCATGAACTTAGTACCTGATAGTATCTTGCTTGTCTATGTTTGATTGTAGATAGATGGCTCGTCTTTGTTGTTCCGTTGAATTTTAATGCGTTCCTTGAGAAAGCAAAGTTGAAAGATGATGGTAGCAATTACGGATTGGGTCCATAACACGAGGATTATCCTCATTGCTGCACAAAAGAGTTACGTCTGGATGCACCGCTAGGTGCCAGTGCTCTTCTTGATCTAACCAGCGGCGTTAAGAACGTCTGGCGAGCAAAGCTGATGACTACTCTATAGTTCGATGTGCCATGCTTTACGGCTTAGAACCGAGACTTCAACGACGTTTTGAGCGTCATGGAGCATATGAGATGTTCCAGAGTTGAAGTTGATATTCCAATGTAATGCCCAGATTGAGAGATATGAAGTCTCCAATAAGTTCTATAGCTGCAAGATGGAGGAGAATAGTTACATCGGTGAGCACATACTCAAAATGTCCGGGTATTACAATCACTTGACTCAACCGGGAGTTAATCTTCCGGATGATTGTGTCATTGATGAATTCTTCAATCACCGCCACCAAGCTACAAAGGCTTCGTGATGAACTATAATATGCAAGGGTTAGTAAAGACTATACCGAGCTCTTCGCAATGCTAAAGGCTGCGGAGGTAGAAATCAAGAAGGAGCATCAAGTGTTGATGGTCAATAAGACCACTAGTTTCAAGAAGAAAGGCAAAGGGAAGAAGAAGGAACTTCAAGAAGAACAGCAAGCAAGTTCTGCTCGGGAGAAGAAACCCAAGTGCGGACCTAAACCTGAAATCGAGTGCTTCTCGCAAGCGGTAGTCCTTCGGAAGCGGAACTGCCCCAAGTATTTGGCGGATAAGAAGTATGGCAAGGTGAACAAAGGTATATGTGATATACATGTTATTGATGTGTACCTTACTAGAGCTCGCAGAGCTTTGGTATTTGATCTTGGTTACATTGCTAATATTTGCAACTCAAGCAGGACTACTGATTGCGAACACCGCAAAGGGCGAGGTGACGATGCGCGTGGGAAATGGTTCCAAAGTCGATGTGATCGCGGTCGGCACGCTACCTCTACATCTCCTTCGGGATTAGTTTTAGACCTAAATAATTGTTATTTGGTGCTGCGTTGAGCATGAACATTATATCTGGATCTTGTTTGATGCGAGACGGTTATTCATTTAAATCGAGAGAATAATGGTTGTTCTATTTATATGAGTAATATCTTTTATGGTCATGCACCCTTGAAGAGTGGTCTATTTTGATGAATCTCGATAGTAGTGATACACATATTCATAATGTTGAAACCAAAAGATGCAGAGTTGATAATGATAGTGCAACTTATTTGTGGCCTTGCCGTTTAGGTCATATCGGTGTAAAGCGCATGAAGAAACTCCATCTTGATGGACTTTTGGAGTCACTTGATTATGAATCACTTGGCACTTATGAACCGTGCCTCATGGGCAAGATGACTAGAACCCGTTCTCGGTACTATGGAGAGAGCAACAGATTTGTTGGAAATCATACATACGGATGTATGTGGTCCGATGAATGTTGAGGCTCGTGGCGGATATCGTTATTTTCTCACCTTCACGGATGACTTAAGCAAATATGGGTATATCTACTTAATGAAACATAAGTCTGAAACATTTGAAAAGTTCAAAGAATTTCAGAGTGAAGTTGAAAATCATCGTAATAAGAAAATTAAATTTCTACGATCCGATCGTGGAGGTGAATATTTGAGTTCGAGTTTGGTCTACATTTGAAACAATGCGGAATAGTTTACGCAACTCACGCCACCGGAACACCACAACGTAATGGTGTGTCCGAACGTCATGAATCGCACTTTACTAGATATGGTGCGATCTATGATGACTCTTGCAGATTTACCGCTATCGTTTTGGGGTTATGCTCTAGAGGCGGCCGCATTCACCTGAATAGAACACCGTCAAAATCCGTTGAGATGACACCTTATGAACTATGGTTTAGCAAGAAACCAAAGTTGTCGTTTCTTAAAGTTTGGGGATGCGATGCTTATGTGAAAAAGCTTCAACTGATAAGCTCGAACCCAAATCGGAGAATGTGTCTTCATAGGATACCCAAAGGAGACAGTTGGGTACACCTTCTATCACAGATCCGAAGGCAAGACATTTGTTGCTTAGAATGGATCCTTTCTAGAGAAGGAGTTTCTCTCGAAAGAAGTGAGTGGGAGGAAAGTAGAACTTGATGAGGTAATTGTAGCTTCTCCCTTACTTGAAAGTAGTTTGTCGCAGAAACCGGTTCCTGAGACATCTACACCAAGTAATGAGGAAGTTGATGATGTTGATCATGAAACTTCAGATCAAGTCACTCTGTAACCTCGTAGATCAACAGAGTAAGATCCGCACGAGTGGTGCGGTAATCCTGTTCGGAAATCATGCTACTAGATCATGATGAACCTACGAACTATGAAGAAGCGATGGTGAGCCCATATTCCGCAAAATGGCTTGAGGCCATGAAATCTGAGATGGGATCCATGTATGAAAACAAAGTATGGACTTTGTAGAACCCATGGGAGGGGCTTGGGTACAATTCCGAATACGCTATTATATGTTTGCGCTCGTTTTTGTTGTTTTTGATGTGGAAACCGTCTTTCTATACCCTTGGGCAATGAGTTTCGACGTATTGGGTGTATCCGTTTTTATCGAAGCTTTGATTTTCGTGCTTATCTTAGTTGTTGGTTTAGTTTATGCATGCTTGACTTGCCCGAGGGTCGGCAAGCAATAGAAAACAAGTGGATCTTCAAGAAGAAGACTGACGCTGACGGTAATGTTACTGTCTACAAAGCTCGACTTGTCGCAAAGGGTTTTCGACAAGTTCAAGGGATTGACTACGATGAGACCTTCTCACCCGTAGCGATGCTTAAGTCTGTCCGAATCATGTTAGCAATTGCCGCATTTTATGATTATGAAATTTGGCAAATGGATGTAAAGCCTGCATTCTGAATGGATTTACGGAAGAAGAGTTGTATATGATGCAACCGAAGGTTTTATTGATCCAAAGGAGCTAACAAAGTGTGCAAGCTCCAGCGATCCATTTATGGACTGGTGCAAGCATCTCGGAGTTGGAATAAACGCTTTGATAGTGTGATCAAAGCATTTAGTTCATCTGAGACTTTTGGAGAAGCTTTGTATTTACAAGAAAGTGAGTGGGAGCTCAGTAGCATTTACGATATTATATGTAGATGACATATTGCTGATCGGAAATGATATAGAATTTCTGGATAGCATAAAGGGATACTTGAATAATAGTTTTTCAATGAAAGACCTCGGTGAAGCTGCTTACATATTGGGCATTAAGATCTATAGAGATAGATCAAGACGCTTAATTGGACTTTCACAAAGCACATACCTTGACAAAATTTTGAAGAAGTTCAAAATGGATCAAGCAAAGAAAGGGTTCTTGCACGTGTTACAAGGTGTGAAGTTGAGTAAGACTCAATGCCCGACCACTGCAGAAGATAGAGAGAAAATGAAAGATGTTCCTATGCTTCACCATAGGCTCTATCATGTATGCAATCTTGTGTACCGGACTGATGTGTGCCTTGCTATAAGCTTAGTAGGAAGGTACCAAAGTAATCCAGAGTGGATCATCTGGACAGCGGTCAAGAACATCTGAAATACGAAAAGGACTAAGGATATGTTTCTCGTATATGGAAGTGACAAAGAGCTCATCGTAAGCGGTTACGTTGATGCAAGCTTTGACACCGATCCGAGACGATTCTAAATCGCAGACCGGATCGTATTTACACTAAGCGGAGGAGTGTCGGTTAGTGCAGTTCTAAACAAAGCGTCGTGGCGGGATCTACATGTGAAGTGGAGTACATAGCAGCTTCGAAACAGCTAATGAAGGAGTGCGGATGAAGGAGTTCATATCCGATCTAGGTGTCATACCTAATGCATTGGGTCCAATGAAAATCTTCGTGACAATCTTGGAGCAATTGCCTTAGCAAAAGAATCCAGATTTCACAAGAGGACCAAGCACATCAAGAGATGCTTCAATTCCATCCGGATTTAGTCCGGTGGGAGACATAGAGATTTGCAAGATACATACGGATCTGAATGTAGCAGACCGTTGACTAAGCCTCTTCCACGAGCAAAACATGATCAACACCAAGACTCCATGGGTGTTAGAATCATTACTATGTAATCTAGATTATTGACTCTAGTGCAAGTGGGAGATGAAGGAAATATGCCCTAGAGGCAATAATAAAGTTATTATTTATTTCCTTATTTCATGATAAATGTTTATCATTCATGCTAGAATTGTATTAACGGAAACATGATACATGTGTGAATGCATAGACAAAACAATATGTCACTAGTATGCCTCTACAAGACTAGCTTGTTAATCAAAGATGGTTATGTTTCCTAACCATGAACAAAGAGTTGTTATTTGATTAACAAGGTCACATCATTAGTTGAATGATCGATTGACATGACCCATTCCATTAGCTTAGCACACGATCGTTTAGTATGTTGCTCTGCTTTTATCCATGACTTATACATGTTCCTATAACTATGAGATTATGCAACTCCGTTTACGGAGGAACACTTTGGGTACTACCAAGCGTCACAGCGTAAGCTGGGTGATTATAAAGGAGTACTACAGGTGTCTCCAAAGGCGGATGTTGGGTTGGCGTATTTGAGATTAGGTTTTGTCACTCCGATTGTCGGAGAGGTATCTCTGGGCCCTCTCGGTAATACACATCGGTGAAGCCTTGCAAGCATTACAACTAATGAGTTAGCTGTGAGATGATGTATTACGGAGCGAGTAAAGAGACTTGCGATAGCGAGATTGAACTAGGTATTGGATACCGACGATCGAATCTCGGGCAAGTAACATACCGATGACAAAGGAACAACGTATGTTGTTATCTTGATCGACCGATAAAGATCTTGAAGAATATGTAGGAGCCAATATGGGCATCCAGGTCCGCTATTGGTTATTGACGGAGGCGTGTCTCGGTCATGTCTACATTGTTCTCGAACCGTAGGGTCCATGCACGCTTAAGGTTTCGATGGCGGTTATATTATGAGTTTATGTATTTTGATGTACCGAAGAAGTTGAGTCCCGGATGTGATCACGGACATGAAGAGGAGTCTCGAAATGGTCGAGACATAAAGATTGATATATTGGAAGCCTATATTTGGAGTTGAATGGTTCGGGTGAAATCGATTTTTACGGAACACCGGGGTTACGGAACCCTCCCGGGGTTATTGGGCCTTAGTGGGCCATGAGGGAGAAGAGGAAGGGCGGCCGGGGCAGGCCGCGCCCCTCCCCTAGTCCTAATAGGACAAGGAGGAGGCGGCCCCCTCCCTCTTCCCTCCCCCAATCCTACTCCAACTAGGAAGGGGGAGTCCTACTCCCGGTGGGAGTAGGACTCCTCCGGCGCGCCTCCTCCAAGCCGGCCGCACCTCCCCGTGCTCCTTTATATACGGGGGCAGGGGGGCACCCTAGAACACACAAGTTGATCTACGGAGCGTTCCTTAGCCGTGTGCGGTGCCCCCCTCCACCATATTCCACCTCGGTCATATCGTCGCAAAGCTTAGGCGAAACCTGCGCGGTAGAACATCAAGATCGCCACCTGCGCCGTCGTCTTGTGAAACTCTCCTCCCAAGCTCTCACTGGATTGGAGCCCGAGGAGCGTCATCGAGCTGTACGTGTGTCAAGAACTCGGGGGCGCCGGAGTAACGGCGCCGGGATCGGTCGGATCGCGAGGAGAACGTACGACTACTTCCTCTACGTTGTGATCGCTTCCGCTTTGGTCTACGAGGGTACGTAGACAACACACTCTCCCATCTCGTTGCTATACATCACCATGATCTTGCGTGTGCGTAGGAAAATTTTGAAATTACTACGTTCCCCAGCAGGAAGAGGGGGGAGGAGAGAAGGAAAGGGGGGCCGCCCCCCTTCCCAATTCGGATTGGCTTGGGGGGGGCCCTCCCTTTCTCCTTTTCCCTCCCTTCCACTAAGGCCCAATAAGGCCCATATACTTACCGGGGTTCGGTAACCTCCGAACTCGGTATATTTCCAATCTCACCCGGAACCTTTCCGGTGTCCAAATATATCCGTCCAATATATCTATCTTTATGTCTCGACCATTTCGAGACCCCTCGTCATGTCCGTGATCACATCCGGGACTCCGAACAACCTTCGATACATCAAAAATGCATAAACTCATAATGAAACCGTCATCAAAACTTTAAGCGTGCGGACCCTACGGTTCGAGAACAATGTAGACATGACCGAGACATGTCTCCGGTCAATAACCAATAGCGGGACCTGGATGCCCATATTGGTTCCTACATATTCTACGAAGATCTTTATCGGTCAAACCGCACAACAACATACGTTGTTCCCTTTGTCATCGGTACGTTACTTGCCCGAGATTCGATCGTCGGTATCCAATACCTAGTTCAATCTCGTTACCGGCAAGTCTCTTTACTCGTTCCGTAATACATCATCTCGCAACTAACTCATTAGTTGAAATGCTTGTAAGGCTTAAGTGATGTGTATTACCGAGAGGGCCCAGAGATACCTCTCCGACATTCGGAGTGACAAATCCTAATCTCGAAATACGCCAACTCAACAAGTACCTTTGGAGACACCAGAGCACCTTTATAATCACCCGATTCGTTGTGACGTTTGGTAGCACACAAAGTGTTCCTTCGTAAACGGAGTTGCATAATCTCATAGTCATAGGAACATGTATAAGTCATGGAGAAAGCAATAGCAACATACTAAACGATCGGGTGCTAAGCTAACGGAATGGGTCATGTCAATCAGATCATTCAACTAATGATGTGATCTCATTAATCAAATAACAACTCTTTGTTCATGGTTAGGAAACATAACCATCTTTGATTAACAAGCTAGTCAAGTAGAGGCATACTAGTGACACTCTGTTTGTCTATATTTTCACACATGTATTATGTTTCCGGTTAATAAAATTCTAGCATGAATAATAAACATTTATCATGATATAAGGAAATAAATAATACTCCCTCCATTTTTGTATACAAGGCCACAAACACATATTACAGGTACCAAGGCAAAAGTAAATATGTACTTAAGCCAATATTGCAAGCTAGCTTGTCTCCTTGTTTGTTGTGTTAATTAATGCCTATTTTTCTGTTCCACCCACAATAAGCCAATGCTCTCACTCCTTTTGGTTGATTAATGAGGCGCATGCAAGCCAACTTTATCACACCCACATGCATGCAAGAGATAGTTAATGTTTCCTTTGCTAGTACGAGGCAAACATCATCAATTTTGTCTCGATTAGTGTTAGTGGCCTTGTATAGATACAAATTGTAATTTTGATAGTGGCCTTGTATATAAAAATGGAGGGAGTAACTTTATTATTGCCTCTAGGGCATATTTCCTTCAGTCTCCCACTTGCACTAGAGTCAATAATCTAGATCACATCACCATGTGATTCACATCGATAGTTCACATCATCATGTGATTAACACCCATAGTTCACATCGCCATGTGACCAACATCCAAAGGGTTTACTAGATTCAGTAATCTAGTTCACATCACTATGTGATTAACACCCAAAGAGTGCTTAGGTGTGATCATGTTTTGCTTGTGAGAGAATCTTAGTCAACGGGTCTTCCACATTCAGATCCGTTATGTATTTTGCGATTTTCTATGTCTACAATGCTCGCACGGAGCTACTCTAGCTAATTGCTCCCACTTTCAATATGTATCTAGATCAAGACTTAGAGTCATCGGATCGGTGTCAAAACTTGCATCGGCGTAACCCTTACTACGACGAACCTTTTGTCACTTCCATAATCGAGAAACATATCCTTATTCCACTAAGGATAATTTTGACCACTGTCGATGATCTACTCCTTAGATCACTATTGTACTCCTTTGCCAAACTCGGTGCAGGGTATACAATAGATCTGGTACACAAAGATGGCATACTTTATAGAACCTATGGCCAAGGCATAGGGAATGACTTTCATTCTCTTTCTATCTTCTGCCGTGGTCGGGTTTTGAGTCTTACTCAATTTCACACCTTGTAACACAGGCAAGAACTCTTTCTTTGATTGTTCCATTTTGAACTACTTCAAAATCTTGTCAAGGTATGTATTCATTGAAAAAACTTATCAACCATCTTGATCTATCTCTATAGATCTTGATGCTCAATATGTAAGCAGCTTCACCGAGGTCTTTCTTTGAAAAACTCCTTTCAAACACTCTTTTATGCTTTGCAGAATAATTCTACATTATTTCCGATCTACAATATGTCATTCACATATACTTATCAGAAATGTTGTAGTGTTCCCACTCACTTTCTAGTAAATACAGGCTTCACTGCAAGTCTGTATAAACTATATGCTTTGATCAACTTATCAAAGCGTATATTCCAACTCCGAGATGTTTGCACCAGTCCATAGATGCACATTTTGTTAACACCTTTAGGATCGACAAAACCTCTTGGTTGCATCACATACAACTCTTCTTTAATAACTCCATTAAGGAATGCAGTTTTGTTTATCCATTTGGCAGATTTCATAAAATGCGGCAATTGCTAACATGATTCGGACAGACTTTTAAGCATCGATACGAGTGAGAAAATCTCATTGTATTCAACATCTTGAACTTTGTAAAAAAAACTTTTTCGACAAGTCTAGCTTTGTAGATAGTAACACTACTATCAGCGTCCGTCTTCCTCTTGAAGATCCATTTATTTTCTATGGCTTGCCGATCATCGGGCAACTCCACCAAAGTCCACACTTTGTTCTCATACATGGATCTCATCTCAGATTTCATGGCCTCAAGCCATTTCGCGGAATCTGGGCTGATCATCGCTTCCTCATAGTTCGTAGGTTCATCATGATCTAGTTACATGACTTCCAGAACAGGATTACCGTACCATTCTGGTGCGGATCTCACTCTGGTTTACCTATGAGATTCGGTAGTAACTTGATCTGAAGTTATATGATCATCATCATTAGCTTCCTCACTAATTGGTGTAGTAGTCACAGGAACAGATTTCTGTGATGAACTACTTTCAATAAGGAGAAGGTACAATTACCTTATCAAGTTCTATTTTCCTCCCACTCACTTCTTTCGAGAGAAACTCCTTCTCTAGAAAGGATCCATTTATTAGCAACGAATGTTTTGCCTTTGGATCTGTGATAGAAGGTGTACCCAACAATTTCCTTTGGGTATTCTATGAAGACGCACTTCTCCGATTTGGGTTTGAGCTTATCAGGATGAAACTTTTTCACATAAGCATCGCAGCCCCAAACTTTAAGAAACGACAACTTTGGTTTCTTGCTAAACCACAGTTCATATAGTGTCGTCTCAACGGATTTAGATGGTGCCCTATTTAACGTGAATGCAGCTGTCTCTAATGCATGATCCCAAAACGATATTGGTAAATCGGTAAGAAACATCATAGATTGTACTATATCCAATAAAGTATGGTTATGACACTCGGACACACCATTATGATGTGGTGTTCCAGGTGGCATGAATTTGTGAAACTATTCCACATTGTTTTAATTGAAGACCAAACTCGTAACTCAAATATTTGTCTCCGCGATCAGATTGTAGAAACCTTATTTTCTTGTCACGATGATTTTTCCACTTCACTCTGAAATTCTTTTGAACCTTTCAACTATTTCAGACTTATGTTTCATCAAGTAGATATACCCATATCTGCTCAAATCATCTGTGAAGGTCAGAAAATAACGATACCGCCATGAGCCTTAACACTCATTGGATCGCATACATCAAGATGTATTATTTCCAATAAGTCAGTTGCTCACTCCATCGTTCGGAGAACGGAGTCTTAGTCATCTTGCCCATGAGGCATGGTTCGCAAGCATCAAGTGATTCATAATCAAGTGATTCCAAAATCCCATTAGCATGGAGTTTCTTCATGCGCTTTACACCATTATGACCTAAACGGCATTGCCACAAATAAGTTGCATTATCATTATTAACTTTGCATCTTTTGGTTTCAATATTATGAATATGTGTATCACTACGATCGAGAGCCAATGAACCATTTTCATTGGGTGTGTAACCATATAAGGTTTTATTCATGTAAACAGAACAACAGTTTATTCTCTTACTTAAATGAATAACTGTATTGCAATAAACATGATCAAATCATATTCATGCTCAATGCAAACACCAAATAACATTTATTTAGGTTCAACACTAATCCCGAAAGTATAGGGAGTGTGCGATGATGATCATATCAATCTTGAAACTACTTTCAACACACATTGTCACTTCACCCTTAACTAGTTTCTGTTTATTCTGCAACTCCTATTTCGAGTTACTACTCTTAGCAACTGAACCAGTGCCAAATACCGAGGGGTTGCTATAAACACTAGTAAAGTACACATCAATAACATGTATATCAAATATACCTTTGTTCACTTTGCCATCCTTCTTATCCGCCAAATACTTGGGGTAGTTCGCTTTCAAATGACCAGTCCCTTTGCGGTAGAAGCACTTAGTCTCGTGCTTAGGTCCAGACTTGGGCTTCTTCACTTGAGCAGCAACTTGCTTGTCGTTCTTCTTGAAGTTCCCTTCTATCCCTTTGCCCTTTTCTTGAAACTAGTGGTCTTGTTAACCATCAACACTTGATGTTCTTTCTTGATTTCTACCTTCATCGATTTCATCATCATGAAAAAAACTCGGGAATTGTTTTCGTCATCCCTTGCATACTATAGTTCATCACGAAGTTCTACTAATTTGGTGATGGTGACTAGAGAATTCTGTCAATCACTATCTTATCTAGAAGATTAACTCCCACTTGATTCAAGTGATTGTAGTACCCAGACAATCTGAGCACATGCTCACTAGTTGAACGATTCTCCTCCATCTTTTAGCTATAGAACTTGTTGGAGACTTCATATCTCTCAACTCGGGTATTTGCTTGAAATATTAACTTCAATTCCTGGAATATCTCATATGGTCTATGATGTTCAAAACATCTTTGAAGTCCCGATTCTAAGCCATAAAGCATGGTGCACAAAACTATCAAGTAGTCATCATATTGAGCTAGCCAAACGTTCATAACGTGCGCATACGCTCTCTGCAATAGGTCTGTCACCTAGCGGTGCATTAAGGACATAATTCTTACATGCAAGATTGAGGATAAACCTCGGATCGCGGATCCAATTCGCATCATTGCTACTAACATTTTTCAACACAATTTTCTCTAGGAACATATCAAAATAAACATATGAAAGCAACAATGCAAGCTATTGATCTTACAACATAATTTGCAAAATACTACCAGGACTAAGTTCATGATAAATTTAAGTTCAATTAATCATATTACTTAAGAACTCCCACTTAGACATGCATCTCTCTAGTCATCTAAGTGATCACGTGATCCAAATCAACTAAACCATAACCGATCATCACGTGAGATGGAGTAGTTTTCAATGGTGAACATCTTATGTTGATCATATCTACTATATGATTCACGCTCGACCTTTCGGTCTCCGTGTTCCGAGGCCATATCTGCATATGCTAGGCTCGTCAAGTTTAACCTAAGTATTCTGCGTGTGCAAAACTGGCTTGCACCCGTTGTAGATGGACGTAGAGCTTATCACACCCGATCATCACGTGGTGGCTGGGCACGACGAACTTTGGCAATGGTGCATACTCAGGGAGAACACTTCTTGATAATTTTAGTGAGAGATCATCTTAAAATGCTAGCGTCAATCAAAGCAAGATA
Organism: Aegilops speltoides; assembly: GCA_021437245.1. Lineage (NCBI taxonomy): Eukaryota > Viridiplantae > Streptophyta > Magnoliopsida > Poales > Poaceae > Aegilops > Aegilops speltoides. Next base: position 272,944,626 of record CM038143.1, on the reverse strand, counting down.
AGATGCATAAAGGATAAACATCACATGCAATCAATATAAGTGATATGATATGGCCATCATCATCTTGTGCTTGTGATCTCCATCTCCGAAGCACCATCATGACCACCATAAATCACCGCGCGACACCTTGATCTTCATCGTAGCATCATTGTCGCCACGCCATCTATTGCTTCTATGACTATCGCTACCGCTTAGTGATAAAGTAAAGCAATTATCGGGCGTTGCATTTCATACAATAAAGCGACAACCATATGGCTCTGTCGGTTGCCGATAACCGGTTACAAAACATGATCATCTCATACAATAAAATATAGCATCATGTCTTGGCCATATCACATCACAACATGCCTGCAAAAACAAGTTAGGCGTCCTCTACTTTGTTGTTGCAAGTTTTACGTGGCTGCTACGGGCTTAAGCAAGAACCAATCTCACCTACGCATCAAAACCACAATGATAGTTTGTCAAGTTGATGCTGTTTTAACCTTCGCAAGGACCGGGCGTAGCACACTCGGTTCAACTAAAGTTGGAGAAACCGACACCGCTAGTCACTGTGTGCAAAGCACGGCGGTAAAACCAGTCTCGCGTAAGCGTCGGCGTAATGTCGGTCCGGCCGCTTCATCCAACAATACCACGAAACAAAGTATGACATCTTTGGTAAGCAAGATGACTTATATCGCCCACAACTCACTTGTGTTCTACTCGTGCATATAACATCAAACCATAAAAACGTAGGCTCTGATACCACTGTTGGGGAACGTAGTAATTTCAAAAAATTTCCTACGCACACGCAAGATCATGGTGATGCATAGCAACGAAAGGGGTGAGTGTTGTCTACATACCCTCGTAGACCTAAGCGGAAGCGTTGACGCAACGTAGAGGAAGTAGTCGTACGTCCTCCCGGTCCAACCGATCCAAGCACCGTTACTCCGGCACCTCCGAGTTCTTGACACACGTACAGCTCGATAACGCACCCCCGATCTCCGATCCAGCAGAGGCGCGGGGGGAGTTCCATCAGCACGACGGCGTGGTGACGATCTTGATGTTCTCCTGTCGCAGGGCTTCGCCTAAGCACCGCTACAATATGACCGAGGTGTAATATAGTGGAGGGGGCACCGCACACGGCTAAGGAACGATCTCAATGATCAACTTGTGTGTCTAGGGTGCCCCACCCCGTGATATAAAGGAGGGAGGGGGAGGAGGCCGCCCAAGGGGGGAGGCGCCCTAGGGGGCAAACCTACTCCAAGTAGGTTTGGCCCCTTTCCTATTCGGGTAGGAGAAGGAAGGAAGAGAGGAGGAGAGAAGGAAAGGGGGGCGGCCCCTTCCCAATTCGGATTGGGCTTGGGGCGCGCCTCCCTTTCTCCTTCTCCTCCTTCCACTAAGGCCCAATAAGGCCCATATACTTACCGGGGTTCGGTAACCTCCCGAACTCCGGATATTTCAATCTCACCCGGAACCTTTCCGGTGTCCAAATATATCCGTCCAATATATCAATCTTTATGTCTCGACCATTTCGAGACTCCTCGTCATGTCCGTGATCACATCCGGGACTCCGAACAACCTTCGGTACATCAAAAATGCATAAACTCATAATGAAACCGTCATCGAAACTTTAAGCGTGCGGACCCTACGGTTCGAGAACAATGTAGACATGTGTAGGATCGAAGAAGGTGAGAGTGTCTAGAGGGGGGGTGATTAGACTACTCGACAAGATAAAAATTATGCCTTTTGACAAAGACAAGTTTTTGGCAGATTTTGCATATCACACAAGTCAAGTAGCATACTACACATGCAATTCTAGAGTATGGGCAGCGGAAAGTAAATTGCACAAGTAGTAAAGAGAAGTGGAGAAGATCAAACGCAATTTGGAGACACGGAGATTTTTTTCGTGGTTCCGATAGGTGGTGCTATCGTCAATCCACTTTGATGGAGACTTCAACCCACGGAGGGTAACGGCTGCGAGAGTCCACGGAGGGCTCCACCCACGAAGGGTCCACGAAGAAGCAACCTTGTCTATGCCATCATGGCATACGCCCACGGAGGACTAGCCTTACTCGGGTAGATCTTCACAGTAGGCGATCTCCTTGCCCTTACAAACTTCTTGGTTCAACTCCACATCTCGACGGAGGCTCCCAAGCGACACCTAACCAATCTAGGAGGCACCACACTCCAAAAGGTAATAGATGGTGTTGATGATGATGAACTCCTTGCTCTTGTGCTTCAAATGATAATCTCCCCAACACTCAACTCTCCTCACTGATTTGGCTGTGGTGGAAGAAAGGATTGAGTGGAAAGCAACTTGGGAAGGCTAGAGATCAAGCTTCATATGGTGGGAGTGGAGCAACTTGATCTCAACACAAGGGTAGGTAGTTTTCTTCTCAGAAATGTAAGGTAGGAGTGGTAGTTCTTTCTGATGGCTCTCTCCACTAATGAAGAGGGGCTGGAGGGGTATTTATAGCCTCCACACAAAATCCAACCGTTACACACATTTGACCAATCTCGGTCAGACCGAAGTTGACAACTCGGTGAGACCGAAAGTTCAAAACATGTGAGCGTTGGGATTTTCGTGGGACCGAAAATACAATCTCGGTGAGTCCGATTCGTCCAAAGACTAGGGTTTGCCAATCTCGGTGGGACCGACTTCATCATCTCGGTGACACCGATTTGATGATGAAGGTTCTGAAGCTTGGCAACACAAGTTTCGTGAGACCGAAGTTCGTAATCGGAAAATCCGAGATTTCTAGGGTTTGGCTATATGGCTGAGGTGGTTCATCTCGGTGTGGTGAGTTTAGGGAATCGGTGGGACCGAGATTACTTATGAGTGTATTATGGAAGTGAGAGTTGCTGATAGTTTAGGAGATGTATCACTAAGCACTTTGAGCAACCAGATCATTATCATAACCTCATCCCCTTTTAATAGTATTGGCTTTCCTATGGACTCAATGTGATATTGGATCACTAAACCAAAAATGGAGTCTTGAGCTTTTGCCAATGCTTGCCTTAGCATTTTAGGGGTCCACCTCTTCAGTCCTTTTGCCATGCCAATGTGATTGACTTTCCTGAAACATACTTGATAAAAGCATTAGTCCAACCACAAAGTATGTTGTCACTAATTACCAAAACCACCCAGGGAGCAAATGTGCTTTCAACATGACCGAGACATGTCTCCTGTCAATAACCAATAGCGGGACCTGGATGCCCATATTGGTTCCTACATATTCTACGAAGATCTTTATCGGTCAAATCGCACAACAACATACGTTGTTCCCTTTGTCATCGGTATGTTACTTGCCCGAGATTCGATCGTCGGTATCCAATACCTAGTTCAATCTCGTTACCGGCAAGTCTCTTTACTCGTTCTGTAATACATCATCTCGCAACTAACTCATTAGTTGAAATGCTTGCAAGGCTTAAGTGATGTGTATTACCGAGAGGGCCCAGAGATACCTCTCCGACATTCGGAGTGACAAATCCTAATCTCGAAATACGCCAACTCAACAAGTACCTTTGGAGACACCAGAGAGCACCTTTATAATCACCCGATTACGTTGTGACGTTTGGTAGCACACAAAGTGTTCCTTGATAAACGGAGTTGCATAATCTCATAGTCATAGGAACATGTATAAGTCATGGAGAAAGCAATAGCAACATACTAAATGATCGGGTGCTAAGCTAATGAGAATGGGTCATGTCAATCGATCATTCAACTAATGATGTGATCTCGTTAATCAAATAACAACTCTTTGTTCATGGTTAGGAAACATAACCATCTTTGATTAACAAGCTAGTCAAGTAGAGGCATACTAGTGACACTCTGTTTGTCTATATATTCACACATGTATTATGTTTCCGGTTAATACAATTCTAGCATGAATAATAAACATTTATCATGATATAAGGAAATAAATAATAACTTTATTATTGCCTCTAGGGCATATTTCCTTCACCAATTCCTTCTTGTCGATTGTGCTCGTCATTCATAGCTTTGCAACCTCCAAGGTTCACATGGTGTTCCTTGTTTCTATTTTCTACCGCAGTGCTCTCAATTGTGTTCAACTCCGTTGTGTTCTTTCTTTCAACTTTTCAACCTCTCAAGGTTCTTTGGTTTCACTCATTTGTCGAAGAAGCAACTTAGTTTTACCTCTTCTCTTCCTCTTCCGTTTCTCTCCGGTGCCATCCTTGGATCTCGGGTCGAGATCCTCTGTTAGTGTGGGAGAGTTGTGACGCCCCGAGACCGACGCTCCAGAAGACTTCCAGCTATCCCGGGTTTCGTCGTGTGATTTGTTTTGTTCGTTGCATTCATCTTTGCATCATGTGCATTGCATCATGTCATCTTGCACCCCTTTTTACATGGCGATTTCTCTTTAAAACATATTCAAAGTCGGTAATTGCCTTTGGCTCCTAGGTGCATATGCACCCATTGTCAAAATCGGAACAAAAACCCCGCGTGTATATTCAAAGTCTCCTACTATTATTAGGGAGCTATTATAAATATTACAATAATTTGGAGTTTACCACAACACACTTGCATGTTAAATCCCTTGGCATGTTCTTCTTCTAGTTTTGACTCTCTAACCTTGCCAATAATTCTTTTACCACTTATCGAGGCTCTTCCTAAATGTTCAACATTTTTGGACACTTCAAAAACCTAGTCCTAGTTCAAACCCATTTGAGTTTCAAATGAGTTTGAATTTAATTCCTGCAATCATGTCCACGCCATTTTTCTTGGAACAAGCGCATTTTTGCGAGTCCGTGAAAATTAACCCCATGCGCATATTCTTTCCCTAACCCTCTCTTTCTCTTTCTTCTCTCTAATTCTTTTCTGCTTAAGGGTAGAGAGAGAGCAGCCTTGCAGCCCAGCAGCCAAGTCGGCCAACCAAATCCCTAGGCCCATGGCCTTGGCCAAGCCATGCCCTTGCTTAACCCTAGCCTCCCCTCTCGATCCCCTGATCTCTCTCTCGTCTCCCGTTCGAGCGCCGCCAGGGGAGAGCCCCACGCCCGAACCCCTGTCTCTCCTGCTCTATCCTCAACTCCCTCGATCCCCTCCTTCTTCCTCGTGTCGCCTTCCTCTCCTGCTGTTGCGCCGCCGGTCTCGACCTCCTCCCTCGCGCGGCTCCTTCCCTGCCTCCACCCGAGCCCACCATGGCGCTACTACCTCAGTGTAGCTGCCGCTATGCTTGCTGTCGCCTCCCCGCCATGGCCCCTCGCAAGCTCCCTCCGTCGCCTTGCCTCGCCTGCCTCCTCCTGTCGGCCCTCTCTGTCTGCTGCCGATCTGCCATCTTCGTCCGCCTGCTGTGCTCCACCTCCTGGCCTGAGATACATCCGTCGCTGCTTTTTCCCATTGACGTGAAGACTGCAGCTCCAACACCCGTGGACGCCAAGTTCCTCTACGACCCATGTACGAGTACGGGGATCCGCCAAGTTCGACTACATGGACCGCCAAGTTCCTCTACCGATGACTCGAAATTCTACGATATGTGTACCACTACCGTCGCAAGAACCGAGACCGGCAAGTCCGAAGACCCCAAGTACCACGACTACCCTCGAGGACATTGGTTCCGTCAAGTTCGACTACAACGTGTGTACAATTACCGCTGCCATGATTTTCGACAAGATGCTGTGTACCTCTACTTCCACTACCGTCGCCGATGACCGATAGCACCACTACTTCCCACTACGGCACGAGTACAACTACTTCCACTACGACCGCTGCGAGAACGTCTACTTCCTCTACATTGCACCAAAATCGTTCTGCCCGAAAACGCACGCTTCGAAGGTATAACTCGAGACGACCGCGATGAGATGCCCTTGCATGTATGAGTTGTACCACCTGTTTGCACCGTGCCCGTTTGTTTCATGCACGTCCCTCTTTTGCCATGCCACCATCACGTGGGAACCCGGTATCCGGGATCACCCCACCATCCTTGCATGACACGCTCACGCCCACTTCCTTTTGCACCGGTATCTCCGTGAGCTTCCGGAACCGATATGTTGTCGTGACATCATTTTTGGATTCGTTGTCATGGCACCCGTTTCATTCCGCCATGGTGACCAAATGTTTCATATCTTGCTCATGTCAACATCTTCATAAAATTGCATAAAACTTGCATATGTCATCCGCATCATGATAACAACCTTTGAAATGTCTAAAATTGTTGTTTGCGTTAAATTGCTAAATGACATGGGGATTTTCCGGAATTGTTGTTTGTTGTTTCCGGCCTCATTTAAACTTGCCTAAATAGTTAGTTTACTTATGTTTCACCTCTTGCCATGTTTAATAACATTTAATATTGTTGTGTAGCTAAATGAGAGTGAACTAAATAACTCGAATGTGGTGTTTCGTCAATATTCAACTCGTTGCATATTGAACTCCACTTAGCTTGTACTCCCTCCGTTCCTAAATATTTGTCTTTATAGAAATATCAACAAGTGACTACATACGGATGTATATAGACATATTTTAGAGTGTAGATTTCCACAAGTGATTTTAGAGTGTAGATTCACTTGTGGAAATCTCTAGAAAGACAAATATTTAGGAACGGAGGGATTAGTTTTGTTTGTTGCACTTTGCCATGACATGCCTCATAAAACCGGACATGCATCATACTTGATTTTGCATCATGCCATGCTTATGTGATGGTTGTTTACCATGTTGTTTGCTTCTTTCCGGTTGCGCTTCTCCTTGATAGTTCCGGTAACGTTGCGATTGTGAGGATCCGTTTCGACTACGTTGGTTCATCTACTTCATGGACTCGTTCTTCTTCCTATTGGGATTCAGGCAAGATGACCATTACCTTCGATATCACTTCTATCTTTGCTTGCTAGTTGCTTCGTTCTATCGCTATGTTGCGCTACCTATCACTTGTTTACCATGCATCCCATATTGCCATGTCAAGCCTCTAACCCACCTTTCCTAGCAAACCATTGTTTGGCTAAGTTAACGCTTTTGCTCAACCCCTCTTATAGCGTTGCTAGTTGCAGGTGAAGTTGAAGATTGCTCCATGTTGGAACATGATTATGTTGGGATATCACAATATCTCTTATTTTTAATTAATGCATCTATATACTTGGTAAAGGGTGGAAGGCTCGGCCTTATGCCTCGTGTTTTGTTCTACTCTTGTCGTCTTAGTTTCCGTTATACCGGTGTTATGTTCCTTGATTTTGCGTTCCTCACGCGGTTGGGTTTATGGGAACCCCTTGACAGTTCGCTTTGAATAAAACTCCTCCAGCAAGGCCCAACTTTGGTTTTACATTTTCCTAACAACCTATAACTTTCCCTTGGGTTTTCGCGAGCCCGAGGGTCATCTTTATTTTAACCACCCCCCCCCCCGGGCTAGTGCTTCTCTAAGTGTTGGTCCGAATCGGGCAACCTGCGGGGCCACCTCGGGGAAACTTGAGGGCTGGTTTTACTCGTAGCTTGACCTATCCAGTGTGCCCTGAGAACGAGATATGTGCAACTCCTATCGGGATTTGTCGGCACATTCGGGCGGTCTTGCTAGTCTTGTTTTAGCATTGTCGAAATGTCTTGTAACCGGGATTCCGAGACTGATCGGGTCTTTCCGGGAGAAGGGATATCCTTCGTTGATCGTGAGAGCTTGTGATGGGCTAAGTCGGGACACCCCTGCAGAGTATAAACTTTCGAGAGCCGTGCCCGTGGTTATGTGGCAGATGGGAATTTGTTAATATCTCGGTTGTAGAGAACTTGACACTTGACTTAATCAAAATGCATCAACCGCGTGTGTAGCCGTGATGGTCTCTTTTCGGCGGAGTCCGGGAAGTGAACACGGTTTGGGTTATGATTGAACGTAAGTAGTTCAGGATCACTTCTTGATCACTTCTAGCTTCCCGACCGTTGCATAGTTTCTCATCTTACTCTTGTACTCGTATGTTTGTCACCATATTTGCTTAGCGCTTGCTGCAACTCCACCTCATTACCACATCCTACGCATAAGCTTAAATAGTCTTGATCTCGTGGGTTTTGAGATTACTGAGTCCTCGTGACTCACAGATACTATCTCGCGGGTTTCCCGATGATCAGTAGCACTACTAGGGAAAAGCCTAGCAGCAGCGCGGGTTTTGGGCCTATCAAGATGGCGGGCACAAGCGCTCTTGATAGGCGCTTCTGACTAACGCTAGCAATAGCGCTGACCGACGACGCCATCGCTAACTTGACTTACTAGCAGCGGTTCTTTAGAACATCGCTCTTTGTTAATTAATAGTAGCGCTTCCCTAACCCGCGCTACTACTACGATTTAGTATTTTATTTCTTTTCTATTTCATGTTGTATTCATACACCTTTACACAAGTTTTCATACAACAGAATTTAGAGATTGTTTTACATCATAATGAGTTATTACATCATGGGGTGAAAGAACGTGGACTAGTTTCAAGTGGATGTCCATCCACTTGAAACTAATCATGATTCTTTCACCCAATGATATAATAATATCATCATCATCATCATCATATCATTAACAACTTAGCATCATAATAGGTCATTGTCATATAACACCTCCTCAATATCATCGTTTTCATCATTGACATCACATAACACCTCCTCAAGATCATCATTATCAACTCTAACACATTACCACATAATAAACATATTGTACCTCATAGGACCTATTACATTCGATTAAGACCTACTACATTTTCTAAGGTAAAATAACAAAAACAAGATAGCCCCGACTCTCCATTATGGAGAATGGAGATTAGCTTGTCTCCCATTCTTGCCTTTCGCTGAATGTTACTTCCAAGAACCTCCTTGCGAATGTCCATACATTTCTTCCATTCTCGATGATCATGTGTTCACGGTTTTAGAAATCCGATATGCAGGTGAGCTCCCTAGATTTACTCGGCGGTATGTTCGAGGCGAGAGGCGACCATGCAGACACATCGGATGAGGCACACAATCCATCGGGAGTTTCGTTGAAAAACATAATAATAACTTTGTAGTTAGCAATGATGTACTAGTTTTAGAAGTATGAAAAAATGCACGAATGTCGTAATAGTAAAAAATCTTACGAGGTATCTCGGAGAAGTTATCGTTGTTCAACACATGCACTAGTGGCACGTATTCACCATAATTTGGAGGAGTTCGATAATAGGCATTGTAATTCTCAAGAAGAGTACAAAATGCGATCGATGATTTTTCTCCTTATATGTTAATTGGGTGCCTTGTGTAGTGGGTTTTATCTACCATCTTCCGCGGTCTTTGAAGAATCAAAATAAGTGTCAATGGAAATAAGCTATCAACTATTTTGAAATAAAGAATATAAATTAGTTAATAACTATATTTGATAAACTCACATAGCGGTACAATCGGGCGTATCAACAAGGACCCAAATGTCCATATTGTCTTCCTCGCTATCGGGATCACCAAGATCCATGGTGATAATCATACCCTCATCAAAACCATACATTTTGCAAAGTGCTTCCCAATTTTGGCAACCAAAATGGGTTACGCTCTGAGCATTATCTGATTACTTCAAAATCCATATCATGATGGGTCCTTAGGTGTATTTTCTTTGTTTCAAAATTTTCATGGTCTTCAAAACCCATCCTCTCCAAGACATAGCGTCTTGCATGGCATGGGATAAGCTAGTCGAATTGTAAAATATGAAAATTAGGCGTTGAAATAGTTGAAGTCATGCTTAATGGAGAAAAAAACTATTGTAAATGCGTTGCGCACCGTATGAACATCGCAGGTCTCCTCGAGCTTAATCTTTGAAGCGGCGATCGTCGTCGACCGAACGAACTGTCGCACATACCTCGATCGTCGTGGCACCAGCTACACTCCCCGGAGACCGTCGTCGTCCGAAAGTACGACATTTCCTACAATCATAATTCAAAGATTAAACTTGTACATATTCTAGCACAAGTCATGTCGAATTCACGACAAAATCCGGCATGACCTTTGCTAAAAAGGACATATCGGCGCTGAAATTTGCGGAGCGGAAATTAATCAACACTCCGACAAAACATAGGCCACTCGGAGATGTAAACCGAACATGAAGCGGCCACTTGGGCGACCACATATCCTATTTGAGCAACAACACAAAATATACAAGGATATTTGGTGGTCTCACCTCGATGTCGGAGAATGCGTCGGTGGCCGGGATGATGGCGGGTTTGTCGGATGGGGTCGGTGACGGGACGACGGAGGTCACTGAAACCATATAAGTTATCACTAGCAACAAAACATGTTCAACTAGTTTTATTAATTCAACTAGTTCTTACTAAATATAAACTTACTATAAATAGAAAAAAACTAGTTCTTTCTAAACATAAAGTAGTTCAACTAGTTATATTAATTATCTTACTAAAAATAGATTAGTTCATTAATTCAACTAGTTCAACTAGTTTATTAACTTACTAAACTAGTTCAACTACAACTAAAGTAGTTCAACTACCACTACTACTACTAAAAATCTAGTACTAACTAAGCTAAATTAACATCTACTACTACTAAATTAACATCTAGTACTAGCTAACCCTAAATTAACATCTACTACTAAATCTAGTACTAACTAGTGGCGGGGTGGGGCGCGGAGAGAGGTAGCTAGGGGCGAGGTCGACCGGTGGGAGGCGAGTGCCGCGGAGGAGGAGGAGGCGGTGCAGTGGATGGAGGAGGGGCGGAGGAGGAGGGAGGCGGCAGTGATGGGAGGATGATGCGAGGAGGATGGAGGAGGGACGGAAGGAGGAGTACCTCGGCGTGACGAGCAATGGCGGACATGACAGTGATTTACGATGTTGTGTGAGAGTGAGAGTGATCGAGGGCGGTCCTCCGTGGGGATAAGGTAGGGATAGTTGTGGCGTTTGGCGGCGCTTCTGACTACATAAATGTGATGGCGCTCTACATTGTAACGCTCATTGCTATAGCTATGAGGGCCAAGGTCATGGCAACTATAGCAAGATGGTTGTATTCCCAAACGCCATCGCTACTTCAAGTCGATGGAGCGTTTGGCGGAACCGCCTGCTTTGCTAAATAACGATAGCGTGGTATTTTGAAGCGCGCTGCAGATAAGATTCTGTGTATAGGCTTTTCCCTAGTAGTGAGTGAAGCCCAGTTGGGACGATCGGGTATCTAGCATTTGGGTTATCTTCTTTTCATTTTGATTTGTCCATAGTCGGACTATGTGTGTACTCTGGATGATGTATGAATTATATAATCTTTGTGTGAAGTGATAATTGTAAGTCAACTCTATTTATCCCTTTCTTGTTCATTACATGGGACTGTGTGAAGATATCCCTTCGTGCGACAAAACCACAATGCGGTTATGCCTCTAAGTCATGCCTCTACACGTGGGAGATATAGCCGCAACGTGGATGTTACACATGTAGTACACATCCATATGTCAATGTGAAAAAAAAATCAGTTTGTTTTAGTTACTGAATTTTTTAATATTCCAAAAAGAAAAAAACAGCTCCATGGAGCCGAGCGCCAAAACGCTGCACTCAAACAAAATGTGGACGCATCTCCTGACATCCAAATCATCCACCGGCCAGAATTAAGCTTTGCCAAAACAGAAGAAGTTCGAACCTCCATAAAAAATAAGTCTTAATACAAGATTAGAATCTACTGAAGGGACCCTCTAAGAAACGGAATCTAGTGAATAGGCAGTCTCATTTCACCTCCTGATGCCAGAATCCACAACAAAGTAAGCTGGCTTCTTGGAGTGTAGCAAAAGAAAAGAACACGCTATCCTCTTGTTTTACCAGCAAAATTATGAAATCTCCAACTTACTTTCCTTTACAATTTCGAGACCGAAATCACTTTCTCTATCTGTATTTACCATTTTAAAGGAATATAAAATCCATTAGCTAAATCCAAACTAAATAAAAATCTGAACACTGGCAGTATCTGCTCAGTACAACAGGGCAGATTTTCCCCATTATGCATCCATTTCATAGTCTCCATGCCTCTGTGGGTAAAGTCAAAACATCCAAAGCAACCTGTGTTATGACCGGCAATACTACAGCCCAGGCAGTTAGGGGCCTGGCCCAGTTATTTTATCGTTATTAGGGGCCTGGCCCAGTTATTTTATCGTTATTAGGGGCTTAGCCCAGTTATCGTATTCAGAGATTATATAAACTCATGTAAGGACTCGTTTGAAGTTAAGCAGAAGCAATCATATTTGCTCGGCTTTCTGAAGGGAGTCGGGAGACCTAACCCTAGCCGCCGCATCCTGCTCCCTCCCTCTCTCTCGCACACGTGACGACGGCGCCCCAGCACCGGCGACCTCGCCCAGCCCCTCGCCATCCTCCCTTCCATCCCTACAACCTAAGGGCAAGACCTGGTAGGATCCCAGATCCTATCAACCTGCTATCCCCTAAGAAAAACAAGTAATTTTGCTGATGCATGGTACCACATGTTGCGACACATGTTTAGTTTTTAATCATAATAGATAAAAATAAATTGCGACTTCCTCTCAGTAATTAGTTGCCATGATTTCTCAAGTCAGATGCAACAAAAGAAGTTGCGAACTCCACAAGTCTTCTTCAGAACTGTCCTACGTAACACGTCTTACATTTACTGCCTCGAAAAACTCTGCCCTTTCCATGTTTCACTATGCTTTTACAGAAAAGCATGTGCAGCAACACCGCAAAAGATTAAAAATCTTCAGTTCAGCTTTCCAGAACTAGGCACTTGTTTCCAGCAAGAACATAATGCCAATCGCACAACCACCAAATTTGAGCAACTTGCACAGATGAAGCTGTCAAAAAATGTAACTATTAACTTACTTCCATTTCTCTTAGCCATCCCAAGATCCAATATTAACATCACTGCAAGCCCGGTTGTCATCCTCAATCCCAGTTGCAGTTCTAGTGGGTGACCTCGCTGAATTGAATAGCCTGGCTAAAATAGACGTGAAGTCAAGCTCAGACATTGCACATAGATATAATAGATAAATTTAAACTATATGCAGACATGCACCGCATACCATAATCTGAAACTCAACAAGTTTTGCTTGTAGCCTGGAAACATGAGGATGATAACTTGTAACCTGACAGACCCTTGTGAATTTGGTATCGTCGATCATCAAAAAAACTATCTCCAGAACATTATATGATGAATCTGAACAACTTCGATTTGATTAAATTTTGTGTTAATCAATGAGCTTATTTGTTATCCTTGAAGCTGCTTGCTGCTTTGAAAGGATTTCTGCTATCAGTTGTTTTTGGCCAAAGAGTTGTGCATTTTTCAAAAGCAAGTTCCTTGATGATGAGTCCACGGAATAGCCTTGACCAGTCATCCAGTCCAAGAGGCATAACAATAGTTGCTTCTTATCGGGCTTCTGGATGTATCGCTGAATTGCTCTACCAAAGGTTTCCTGCATGTGGAATGATCACATTCACCATTGGAAGATATATGTCAGATTTAAGAATATCAAGTGTATGTATATACAAAGCTGCAACATTGAAATTTTAGTTAACTTCTATCATGTGATTTTTGGAGCATCCCCCTTGTCCTAGCCAGGTCTAAGATTTTACCAGTTTTCTGTTTCCAGCCATCCAGGGTTCAACTCCAAACTATACTTAGAAAGTACTCCCTCCGTCCCATAATGTAAGACGGTTTTTGACACTACACTAGTGTCAAAAAGTGTCTTATATTATGGGATGGAGGAAGTACCAAGTACAAAACAGTCACCTGGCTTATACGCCATCCTGAATGGTTTAGGGCTTTCATAACATCATTAATCAAATTTATGTTGCCAGAGATCATGAATTGTGTAGCAAATTTCTCCAAAGAGCGTGGAGATATCGACTCTCCATTGTCCTGTTAATTCAGCATTTTTTTTAGTGAATACACGCAAAATAAACAATAGAGATACCGGTAGTAAATGCCAAATGCATAATACCTTAATAACTATATAGGCATCCTTCAGAAGTCCTGCTGGAACTAAGATGCCTAAAACCTTCTCATGAAGAGATTTACAAACTGTTCTCTTACTATATCTCATCATATTATACACAGAAAACGCTTCAGAAGGAAAACCTGCTTCTCCTAGCTGCACCATTACCTCAGAACAAAGCTCCTGGACAAGGTTTATAGAAATTTTAGTTACTAACAGAATCGCAACAAATATGTGATGCCCCACACTCTGTTCTGCAAGCATGTCATAATTCCAATAGACCGAATTTACCAAGAATTTAACAATTGGCTTTATCCAGAATGTAGCTTAGTAAACATATACTCCCTCTGTACATAAATACAAGATGCTTTAGAGACTTGTTCCAAGATAAAAGAACCAAAATACCTCATTCAGTTGATGGCCTTTCGTATGCATATCTACAATCGTCTTGTATGCTAGGTGATAGACCTTTGCCTCGCAGAAGTACCTTATTAAGGTATTAAATGTGATATCATCAGGTGATATATTCAACTCATCCATTTTCTTCAGCATTCTCATTACACTTTCCGTATCATATGTATTGCAGTAAGCACGAAGTGATGTGTTAAGCATAACAAGATCATATGTGGCATTCTGATCCTCAAATTCTTTTGCAAGCTTTTTTGCTTCTTCACGATAACCACCTCGATGTAATGCTGAAATCATGATACTAAATGCATAGCCATCTGCAGAAACCAGAGGATAAGGTCATCAGACAAGATCAAGAAGACACAAATAGTAATAGCACCCCACTAAGAGATACAGAGAGTCAGAGTCATGCAATCAAATGAATAAGTTATAAGAGGCAGACAAAAGAAAATCAAATGCTTAAAACTGACCAACACAGTTTACTAATCAGGATCCAGGAACTGCATCGTTGCATTTAGAATGAGAAACTGATAGAGGTACTTCAGTGGGAATTCTGGTTAAATATCGTACCAGACTTGACACATTTTTCTTTCATTTCATTAAACACCATTGTTGCTTCCCATATCTTTCCTCCTTTGGCAAGTGCATCAATCAATATGCAATATGCCATCTGTACACAGCATGCAATAAAGCGTAATTACAGTCAATTTATAGGACCATACAAACTTAGATATGAGCAATGTTGTGTGTGAGACCACATGTTTTGACCTCATCCTGTGCAAAGCCTGACGCTTCCAATTCAGTTAGCAACTCCTTAGCCTTCTCAAACAGACCACCTTTAGAATATACCTTCAACAAAGTGGTCAGTATAACCTGCAAAGGAAATTTAATGAGAAGTTAGATTGACATCCGTAGCAGCACCATTTTCTTGAACATCCAAAGATAATTTCGAAATGTATAGAAGTTCAATTGCATGAGTACAGCATTCAACAGAGAATTAGATAGTAGGTACTCCCTCTGGTTCACAAAAATCTGTTATTTTGGACATAATTTTAACGTGTTTGGAACATAGGAATATAAAAAATCAGGAATGCTACTACAATGACAATACTGTAGCAGAGAAGTGATGCTATCATTACAGGAGCACAGGCTGCACATGCCTATTTCTTGGACCAAGCCCACGGCAAACAAGTTATATCACATGGTATCATTATCTCTCTTTGCCTCGGGCTTGCGCGCAAAAATGAGGTTGGACCCAATGTTTTAGTTCCTGTAAAATCAGAGGAATCCAATAGGGTTCCTCTGATCTGCTACAGTGTTCATCTGGGTAAATTCCTCTGAAGTAAATACCACTAGATCAACTCCTATGGATTGGCTGTTTCTACATTTCTCCTCTGGAAAAACTCCATTGCGAATGGGGCCTTAGTCAAACTTCAAATATCTGACTAACAATATCCTTTTAAGCATTGACATTGGATACTTGGAATGACATGTGTGGTCTTGCCTCAGTACTTCCGTAGTATCATAATCCATTGGGTTTTATGAATATAAATTAGTGGTCACAGTTACATTTTGCAGACCGTGTCACGTACAAAATAACAGCATTTTGTGGAAGGGATTGGTCGTAGAGAGGCTATATTATACTCCCTCCGTCCCATAATGTAAGACGTTTTTTGACACTACACTAGAGTCAAAAAACGTCTTACATTATGGGACGGAGGGAGTAGAAGATACATGAGCACTAGTGCCCTCACTTTTAACCGAAGCCATCAAACTAGAAACCTATTCAAAAGATCATATGGAAAGCAGCAACAGAACATTTCAGCACCTAGACAGAGTATGCCCAAGTAATTCAAGAATAGGCATTGCAAAAGTAGTGTCAGTTATGTATTTGTTATCGCGCGGATGGAGAAACACTATTCACTGATATGCTACATGATGGAAGTTGTAAGTTAGAATATAGTTGCACAAGATACCTTAACAAAGGAACATAAATGATGCAGCTGAAAAACCCAAGTTGCATAGAAGTTTAAAGCACCATGAACATGACCTCTGAAAGCTACACCCTCAAGTGTCACCTAGAATTCTCAATATCGACGCAAACCAATTGTCGAACTTGTCATAGGGATGTGTCATGTCTATTGAAAAACGGACTCAACACCGCAAGCTTAGAAATGAGACTGACAGGATCACGGACTTCAGCAGATAAGAAAGCATAGATCATAAAATGATTTAATAAGGGACAAGCAAAGAAAATAGACCTTATTTGGTGTTAAACCAGAAGACCTCAAATCTTTCATCAACAGCTCAGCTTTTTCATAATAAGAATTTACTGAATACGCGTTCAACAGGGAACTGTAGTGAAACAGATTAGGATTATGGCCTTCATCCTTCAGTTTCTTGAAGTATGCCTCAGCTTCCTTGCAGTAGTTATGAGATGCACATATTGCCAAGAGGGTACCATATATTACACTATCCATCTGAAGACCGCGTGAGTTGAGCTCGTTGATCAACTCCATTGCCTTAGCGTAGCCGTGCTTCAACTTCATGCACCCTGACAGCAGCTGGAGGGTGGATAGGAAAAAAGAATGCAAAAGCTATTCATCCAAGCGAAAAGAGGTTGTGTGAAGCCTAAAACAAATGCTAGTATGGAAAGATGGGGGTTCAATGTCCCATACAGTACTGTAGGTGAAGAGATCAGGTGATAGACCTCCTCGTATCATCTCATCATAAAGCTTGAAGGTGCTGTCGGACCTCCCGTTCTTCACCAAGCACCCGAGAAGAGAATTACAAACAGAAACATTGACTCTGGTCGACTGGTCCTGAATGGAACCGTACACTTGCAGAGCTTTCGCAGCATTACGGCTCAACCCCAGGTACTTGAAATAGCTGCTGTAAGACGCAATGTTGAGCATGTCATGCTCCTGCATCCACCCGAAGACCTGAAACAAAGTTGAGAATGACTCGTGTCTACTGACACTGGCATAATTCACGGTCGCCGATAACTACCTTAGAAAGCACATCCCATCGCCTGATTTCTCCATAGTGGCGCAAGATTATGTTGCAGTCCTGTGGCTGCAACACATCCTCGAGCCTGTAGCAGAGTTTGCAGGGTTTAGATTCAACTCTGATTAGCAGTACGCAAGTGGGATAATCCAAAGGCTACAGCAGCTGAGCTTACTGTGGGCTGTGAGGAATCACTACAAGGACAGGAAACGAACGCTGCCGGTATGTGTACCTGGTTAGGGCGGCGACGGGGTCGGGGGCGGCCTTGACCTCAGCGACGGCGTTGCGCCGGGGGGACGGCCGCTGGGCTTTGGGGACTTTACGTGCTTCCAGTGCCTGATTGGCGGCGCGGACGAAAGGGATGCTCCTCGTGCGGGAGCAGGACGCCGCAGCCGCTGGCGGGGAGAGGAAGCGGGAGGTGGCGAGCGGCAAGGACGCGGCTTCCATCTCGCCTGGGTCCGAGCGAGCCGAGCGGAGTGTCGTCTCGTTCGCCGGAGAACGGGAGGGTGGGGATGTGTCCGTCTACAACAATATCGTCTGAATTTCTCCATGGGCTCCATTCCTGGCGTGAACACTTTCGGCCCAGGAGTTTCAGTGGAATACAACTCTGAACGATGCCATCTCGGGAGCCCCTATTTGACGCTCTTTGCGTCAAATTGGCGGCTCCACGCACAGGGGGCAGCTCGACTGGGCCGGCCCATGAAGCGGGTCGAAAAATATGGCAAAAATTAGTGGCAGGCGCAGAGGGGATTCAAACTAGCGATCAATAGGTTGCGAACGTGACCACGTAGCCACTCCGGTAGAATAGTTTAGTTGGCTATAGAGCAACGCACAACTTACAGTATTAAACCTGACTTGTGTACTGTAGAGAACCCGAAATTAGTTGCTGCTTTGTTTTTTAAAGTTTAATTTCTTTTATTGCGTGTATTTTAAAAGTGCGCACATTCCTTGAATTAATGGAAAAATTTAGAGACCGGAACATATTTCGAATATGTGAACAACAAAATTGAAAATGCAGAAATTGTTTTTGAAAAACATGAACCATTTTTTGAATTTTGGAACAAGTTGGGCAGACATTTAAACCATGGAGATTTTTTGAATTCGTGAACCCATTATGAAATTCAAAACAAATATGAAAGTGTGAACATTTTTTAAATTTGTGAAAAATATTGAAAAAATGGAACAGTTCATGATATTCCAAACAAAAATTTAAAACCAGGAACATTTTTTGAATTGCTGAATAAAAAACATAAAATGGAATATTTCATGAAATTATGAACAAAAATTTGAAAGTGCGAACATTTTCTGAAATTCTTGAACTATTTTTTAATTTTTTAACTAATTTTAAAACCGTGAACATTATTTGAATTTTATAACAAATTATGAAATTCTAAAAAATATGAAAGCGTGAACATTTTTGAATTTGTGAACAAATATTTTAAATACTGAACATTTCCTGATATTCCAAACAAAAAATTGAAACACGAACATTTTTTGAAATTTGGAACTTTTTTTTGAAACTCTGAACAAAATTTGAGAATAAAAACATTTATTAATTTTCTGAACAAATATTTAAACAGGAACATTTTTTGAGACACTCGAACAATACTTCAAAACATGAAAAGTTTTCTGAATTTTTCTTAATTTTGAACAAAAATTTAAAATCCCGAACATTTTTTGAATTTAGAGAACAAAATTTTCACATTGAGAACAAAATTTGAACATAAATATTTTCTAAAAGTACGAGCATTTTTTGAATCTTGAGAACAAATTTTGAAACAAAGAACAAATTTGGACAATTTCTTAAAGCATGAACATTTTTTTAATCTTGAGAACAAATTTATGAATGAAAAGAACATTTTTTGAACAGAAATTTAAAATCCCGAACATTTTTGAATTTAGAGAACAAAATTTTCAAATTGAGAACAAAATTTAAACATAAATATTTTCTAAAAGTACGAACATTTTTTGAATCTTGAGAACAAATTTTGAAATGAAGAACAAATTTGGACAATTTCTTAAAGCATGAACTTTTTTTGAATTGTGAGAACAAATTTATGTATGAAAAGAACATTTTTTTTGAACAAACTTATTCACGAACATTTTTCTAATTTTGAACATTTTTGTAAAAGCGTGAACATTTTTTTGAAAGAGAAAACATAAACTTGAAAAACAAAAAAGAAAAAAATATAAAGTAAAAGAAACAGAAATAGAAAAAGAAAGGAAAATAAAAAACCGGTTCAGGAACCTTCTAGAAGGTTCCCAAAACCGGAAAAAACCTAGCTGGAAACCTCTAGAAGGTTGCCAAAACCTGGAGCGCTGGAGCAGTTAAGCGGGCGGCCCGTTCGTCATTGCTTTCGGTCGCTACTTTGTCGAAGTTACCGGCAGTTTGACGCAACGAGCGGCATATAGGATTTTCCTGCCATCTCCGCAGGCCTGGCTACGCCTAAAAAAGGCTATCTCAGAAATCGACTTAGAGCAACTCTAGCAGACCTGCATCTCGCCGGCCCGCAAAACGCGTTTGCAGTTCGCGCAAAACAGTTTTTGCTGGCTGGCTCGGGTTGGCACAGATGTAGACCCCCCGAATGGATCAGTAAAAAAAATATTCACGGAATATACTTTTTTACGAATTGACTTTTGAGTGCGCTCTTTCTTATTCTTGCATCCGCATATCATCAGCCCGCAAATATCAAATACAACATAATTCAACGATCGAAAACAAACTGAATTATTTTAATCAAACATAATACAATAATCATCTGCATTACAAATAATTATTTAAATAACCGTAGCAAACTTAAATAGTGCAATACAAAATTTGTCACGAATACAAATACAAATGAATACAAAAATAAGTCATTGTCCAGCCCTTTGCCAATGGTGCTCAATGAGATCTTCCTGAAGTTGAAAGTGGGTGTCTGCATTTTCAATCTCCTTGTATGTCTGAAGAAAAGCTCTAATGCGGTTTGGGTCTCTAGCTGGTTTGACACGGCTACCCACATTGTCGTAAAAGAATTTTAAGTTCAATCCTCTCTCATCTTCAAGAATCATATTGTGCATGATAACACAGCATGTCATGATATTCTTCAAGGTTTTCTTATCCCCAAAACAAGCAGGACCACGGACAATGGCAAACCTAGATTGCAAAACACCGAATGCTCTTTCAATGTCTTTTCGGGCTGCCTCTTGCATCCTTGCAAATTCACATTGTTTTTTTTTATTTTGGGTTCTTTGATGCTCTTGACAAATGTGCACCAAGGAGGGTATATACCATCTGCAAGATAGTACCCCTTTGTGTATTCATGCCCATTGATAGTGTAGTTGCAAGTAGGAGCATCACCACTAGCAAGCCTAGCAAACAAATGAGACCGTTGCAACACATTGATATCATTGAGAGTGTCCGGCATACCAAAAAAGCAATGCCAAATCCATAAATCCTCGGATGCTACGGCCACTATAACAATTGTTGCATCACGAGACTTGCCACAATACATTCCTTGCCAAGCCTTGGGGCAATTTTTCCAATTCCAATGCATACAATCAATGCTACCTAGCATGCCAGGCCAACCTCTCCTCTCATTAGATGCCATCAATTTATTTGTGTCATCTTCATTGGGTGCCCGAAGATACTCAAGACCGAAGACACAGATGATCACTTTCGCAAATCTACGCACAGACTCAGTTGTGCTATCTTCACCAATGCGAAGATACTCATCGGCATAGTCAGCCGAAACGCCATATGCAATCACCCGCATAGTTGCGGAGATTTTTTGATATGCACTAAATCCCTTTAAGCCCGTGGCATTCCTTCTTTGAGTAAAATACCGACAATTTGCCTCGCAAGCTTCAACAATTTTCACAAAGAGGGGTCGGCGCATTCGGTACCTTCTCCGGAAGAGGTGCAGAGGATATGTAGGATTCTCCGCGAAATAGTCTTGCATCAACATCTCGTTCCCAAGATGGCGATTCCGAGGAATGCACAAACGCCCGACAGTCGATCCTCGCCTTCTCTTCCGGTGCTCGTCTTCATGCTCCTTCACGGCAAGCGCCATGACTAATGTTTGCTGCCAGAAGTTCGCAAGCATGCTCTCAACATCTGAGTCGTCCGAATCGGACGAATCAGATAGCAAGAACTTCTCTCACGGGGTCAAATCCATCTACACGCACACCGGCGCGTCAATCTACTACACAGCTCGCAAAAATCACAAAAAAGGGACTAACCGGTGGCGGGTGATCCCGAGCGGCAACAAGGGGGTGCGCTCGACGGTGGTCAATCCCCGGTGGCGGCGGCGACGGGGGCGGCTCTTCTCGCCGGATCCGAAGGGGCGGTGCAGCGGCTCAGCGTGGGAGGGTGTGGGGCGGCCCCGGGGCGCGATTCCGTCCGCAGATATGGCTGAAATCACCGGCGGCGGGCGGCGGCAGAAGGAGGGGGAAAGCGCGCGGGCTGAAATGTCCCTCCCGCCAACTGCTTATCTCTGATGCAGGGCACCGCAACCGCGAGGGGGAAACCCACCTTTTCCTGGGTTGGGGTGGGGAATTTGCCGCACCCCCCAAAAAAATTTGCAGGCCGAGGCGGGATGCGGGTGTCAGTCAGGCGGGCTTTCGGCACGTACCGCATTTTAAGCGGTTATTTTATGGTCGGGGCGATCGTGGTGCGCTAGAGTTGCTCTTATTAACCTGTTAGGATTTCGGCGACTTTGCGGCGATTGTCCGATAGGGAACGTGACGGGCCTTCCCCGCTATTTTTTTCGATAAAGGGAATATATTAATATCAAGTTGATACCAATTTCATTCAGCCTCTACAACATTAAGGATGCACACAGCTGAAAAAAGAAAAGAGAAAAAAAGAAAACAAAGTCCCCGCCAAAACAATCATAGACTCACAGCAGCAAGAGCACCACTAGTACCGATGACACATGTACTCCAAAAAAGGTTCTCCAAAGCGACGCCCCTTGAAGGAAACATTGCAAAATCACCGTCGCCATCCGATCGGTCCAACTATCATACTCAGATCCTAGATTTTCACCCTGGAGAAGGTCCCGTCTCAAAACAATGCCTTCAGCAAGGGAACGACTAGAAAGTCGCCATTGTCAGGTACAACCACGAGGGTCAGCCTTAGGGATTTCACCCCGGAAAACTGAGACCTCCAAGAACGAAGTCTATCAGTGTCAACGTCACCACTCGCCAAGAACACTGCAAAAACGCTGATCATCTGATGCGTATACTCCTACTGATCCATTGCGAGGATTCTCAAGAAACTTCACTAAATCTCGACTCGACTTGAGCATGCGAGATGGAAACTCCTGAGTCAATCTGGTCTTCTTCAAACACGAATGTCATTATCCTTCCCATCAACACCTTGAAAAAGGCAGCAATGAAGGTGCCAAGGCGGACCCAAGGTGTATTGGGGTTGCCACTAGCCATAGGAAAATGAATCATCACATCACCATCAACAGCAGAGTTGTTGACCCGGTGCCTAAATCCAAGCACGAACACACACCACATAGGAAAATTTACATGCTCGTGCCTGACTGAAGCAGCCCACGACGTGGGCATGGATACCATCAAGACGCCCTGGCATCGCCTCCTTTGCCGACTACCCGCCCTCGCCATCCGCAACGGTGCCATCATGTTGGGCGGAGGGTAGATCGAACGGAGCATCTAGGCGCACAGACAGACAACCGCACCCAGAGATTCAGGACAAAGGCGGAGTCCATGCCGTGCAGCAGGGCACAGGAGCGGTCGGCCGCGTCTAGATGCGGACGACAACAGCACGACGCGTGCCTCCAGGGTGACGCGCGGACAACTGACTCTCGTGAATTGATGAACACATATCAGATCAAACTCTTTAGTAGCGACAGAGAACACTGGGGACAAAGAAGGAAGCTAAAAAGAGGGGGCATCCCACCGCCGACGGCCTCATCCGGCGGCGGCGGGATGAGCAAGGCATCATGGAGGCAGTTTTTTGGGCGGCGACTGTGTCCCTCCCTATGTGTCGGGCGAGAACAACATTGTTCGTCTGCCCCGGGGCCATTGTGCCCCCCCCACATGATCTTTTTCGAGAATACGCAAAGCTTGCATATGATTCATTAATAGAAGGAGTTAGAACGATTACAGGTAGGAGTACATTACACAACACAAACGCAAGGAGGCGTGTACATGGCACCCGAAGCAGAGAGAAATGGGATGCTCGGCCCAAGCAGAGGAATCTAAACAGCTAAACCCACAAAACTCCGAACAAGAGAAGCAAATTGAACCAACAAGACATCCAACATCGTCAAATCCAGCATCAGGGACTTCATGAGCTACAAGATCGCGCCTTCAAGAAGGAAAGCGACGCCATAGCACCACCGCCATCCGGTTCGAAGAACCGGACCTAGGGTTTTTCACGAACTTGAAGAGGGGCGTACATGAAGGCCATGGCATCACGTCCAAGAAGGAAAACGACATTCGCGAGCATCGCCGCTGCCAGCACCAGCAAGCCGAGCAGAGATTTCTCCCTGGCCTGATATTGAGCTATCCCAAAGTCGCCGGATTCGAAACCTATGATGGGGGAGCCACAGTTGGCCGGAGCCTCCAAGCCTGTAGGGAGGGGTTGGCCGCTGGAAGGTGACACCTAGCACCATCGGACACATAGCGTAGGATCGTCACTGTTGCCGATCTGTTTCCGATCAAGGGACTGGCCTAGCCAGTTGCCCGACCTTGGCAAGGAAGGAGCTTACGGCCCTCACGTGGCAGAGCAGATCACATGGCTTTCTCAATGCACCTACCAACCTAGCGAGTAGTGTCTCTGCCCAAGAGTGGACGCCTTTTACTGATCCACTCCATTCTTTTCCCCATACCACTGCATGTGATGATGGCTGTGAATTTGCCTATGAAAACGATCACGGTTTTGAACAAAATAATAAGATGTTTTCTTTGGTGTGTGCATGTGGAGGCCAGCGGGTGAAACTGCTTGGTCACGTGGTCTGTCGTGTGTGCACCTAAGTGGGCAGGGGACTTGGGATCCCGAATCTACTGTGGTTGAACATAGCGATGCAAGCAAGGTGGCCATGCCTGTAATGTGCTGATCAAACGAGATCTTGGGAAGTTCCAGATGATGGTACCTGACGTAGCTTTGCAGTTATTCCAAGCCACAATGAGAGTTACACTGGGTGATGGTCAGAACACATTATTCCGGGAAGATCACTGATTGGATGGTTTCCGCATTGAGGAGTTGGCATAGACTCTATATGCTAAGGTATCGGAAAGAATTCACCAGTTGCTGCGTGTGTGCACGGCCCTGGTTAACCATGCCTGGGCTAGAAACATAGGGCCCGATCTTGAGTTCAACGTGATATTGGAATATGTGCGATTATGGCCGAGATTGGCAGGGGTAGTACTCCAGGAGGGAGTCACCGATGAGATAGCTTGGTCTAGGGAGAGACAAGGGGACTTCTTTGTCCAATCGGCGTACACGACAAAGTTTGTCAGTCATGAGATTATGCCCATCACGGATTTTACGTGGAAATCTCGTGCACCACTACAATGTCGCTTTTTCGCATGGCTTGCGCTACGAAATGTTGGACGTCTGACACGTTGGCTAGTAAGGGCTTGCCTCATCAGGACTCTTGCCCTTCTTCCATCCGAAAGAGGAAACCATCGGCCACATCCTGCTCAGCTGTGTGTTGTCCAGAGAGGTTTGGTTCCGAGCATGTGTGGCGATGGAGGTGTGAGCATGCTACATGGGTGCCCTCCATGGAGGATACAGTTTAGGTGTGGTGCTTGAGTAAGATCAAAGAAGGGAAGCACATAAAAGACACTAGGGCCATTCTACTTTTAGTCTTATGGGATTTGTGGAAGCATCAAAACGCGGTGGTTTTTGACGGAGCCACTCCTGATACGCAAGAGGTTGTGCAACGAGTGGAGTGTGAGGGAACGGCCTGTCAATCTTTGGGACTGCTAAAGGTGATCTTGATGCGTTCCTAGGAATGCTAAACATGTGGGCGCGTCGAGAGTAGTTGTGTAGGGTTAGTTGTCAAGGTACATGTGTGGATGCCCAGTTAGTGCAACTATGTAATATGTGAAAAAGTAACATTGGCGGAGGGTTTCTTATACCCTTTTCCTCTCTTTAATGGATGATACACATGCTTTGCGTATACGAGAAAAAAAGGAAAGATGGCGTCATGGCAACATCAACGGACTGACAGATCCCTGATGAGTCCTTGCATCACATTTTACCTTTAGTTTTGTGTCGTAGTCACAAGTTTTGTCGGAATTTTACCGTGTTTTGCGCACTCTTTCTTTCGATTTGACCAGGATCTTAACCGGGGAGGTGATTTGGAGCATTAAAGAGAATGCAAGTCTATGGGTGAAAATCATGTTATTTGCCGTGATGGAAACCTGCCATAAAGATGAGCCATCAAGCAAAGTAATTTCCCAATGAAAAAGGGCATCCAATAGAGAAGACATGCTTGGTACGAGCGCACCCGCTCGTAGCAGCACTTGTACCAAGTGGTGTCGCCTCCCCTGGATCGACAATTTATCTCGGTGGCTTAAAATCATGAATGAGAGCACCAAATACACCAGAAACCTTGCCAGAACCAAGAACCCTAACCCCTGGAAGGGATCTGGAGGGGGATTCAAAGGAAAGGCTCTACTACACCATCATCTCAACCAAGGAAACTCCGGCACCAACCATCGTCATCAACATCCTCTATTCAGCTCTTTGTAATACCAAACCCTAGGCAGAAACCTACATGTATTACTTTGATCATTCATCCATGTTTACCATGATTTACCTGTAATGTTTGTCGTCTCTATGGCCAAGTAAAACCCCTAGTTCTCGGAGATATGGAGAAACCTTAGTATTTTAGGTTTTGAATGTTGATAGAATTTAACATCCTCTTTGTATGTTTATCTTAGCAATCTTCTCGGTGTTGGGTGAAGTCGTCCACTCCACATTTTCCCTTATGGACATGAAAGTTACTACTATTGATGCGATGGTGGGTTGCAGAGGTACTGCGGTGACATAAGCTATCTCCCTCCTTCCCTAAACTTTCGATGAGAGATTACCGTATACCACCTTTATGATGGAAATATGCCCTAGAGGCAATAATAAAATGGTTATTATTATATTTCCTAAATCATGATAAAGGTTTATTATTCATGCTAGAATTGTATTGACCGGAAACTTAAATACATGTGTGGATACATAAACAAATACTGTGTCCCTAATGAGCCTCTACTAGACTAGCTTGTTGATCAAAGATGGTTAAGGTTTACTAACCATAGACATGGGTTGTCATTTGATAACAGGATCACATCATGAGGATAATGATGTGATGGACAAGACCCATCCATAAGCTTAGCATTTAATCATTCAGTTTATTGCTATTGCTTTCTTAATGTCAAATACATATTCCATCGACTATGAGATTATGCAACTCCCGGATACCGGAGGAATACCTTGTGTGCTATCAAATTTCACAATGTAACTGGGTGATCATAAAGATTCTCTACAGGTATCTTCGAAGGTGTTTGTTGAGTTGGCATAGATCGATATTAGGATTTGTCACTCTGTGTATCGGAGAGGTATCTCTGGGCCCTCTCGGCAATGCACATCATAAGAAGCCTTGCAAGCAAAGTGACTGAAGAATTAGTTACAAGATGATGTATTACGGAACGAGTAAAGAGACTTACCGGTAACGAGATTGAACTAGGTATGAAGATACCGACGATCAAATCTCGGGAAAGTAACATACCGACAGACAAAGGGGAATTACGTATGTTGTCATAAGGTTTGACCGATAAAGATCTTCATAGAATATGTAGTAGCCAACATGGGCATCTAGGTTCCTCTATTGGTTATTGACGGAGAGGTGTATCGGTCATGTTTACATAGTTCTCGAACCCGTAAGGTCCGCACACATAACGTTCCTTGACGATATAGTGTTATATGAGTTATATGGAATTGGTGACCAAATGTTGTTTAGAGTCCCCGATGATATCACATACATGACGAGGAGTTATGGAATGGTCCGGAGGTAAAGATTGATATGTAGGATGATAATATTCGGACACCGGAATAGTTTCGGAGTGCATCGGGTAGTAAACGGGTCACTAGGAGGGGTTTCGGACACCCCCGGGAGGTCTACGGGCCTAATGGGCCAAGGGGAGAGACACACCAGCCCACAAGGGGGCTGGCACCCTCCTTTCTCTGGCCGCCGGCCCTAGGGAAGGAAAGGGGGAGGGCTAGCCCCTCCTGCCTTCCCCTCCACATGGGAGAAAGGGAAGGGGGGAGGCATCCTCCCCTGCCTTTCCCCGCGCACCTAGAAAGGCAAGGGGGGCGCGGCTAGGGGCAGGCCCCCAAGTGGGATTCGGCCCCACTTGGGGCGCCTCCTTGGCTACTCCTCCCTCCCCCACCTATATATATGTGGGAGGGGGCACCACACATAACCACGACAATCTCTTAGCCATGTGCGGCGCCCCCTCCACAGCTTTGTCCCTCGGTCATATTTTCGTAGTGCTTAGGCGAAGCCCTGCTGAGATAGCATCACCACCACCGTCACTATGCCGGCGTGCTGCTGGAACTCATCCACTACTTCACCGTCTTGCTGGATCAAGAAGGCGAGGACATCACCGAGCGCTTGTGCTTACGGTCTACGTGGGTACGTAGACACACTCTCCCATTCATTGCTATGCATCTCCATGGATAGATCTTGCGTGTGCATAGATTTTTTTCATGCAACGTTTCCCAACAGTGGCATCCGAGCCAGGTCTATGTGTAGATGATATGCACGAGTAGAACACAAAGAGTTGTGGGCGGTGATAGTCATACTGCTTACCACCAACGTCCTATTTTGTTTCGCTAGTATTGTGGGATGAAGCGGCCCGGACCAACCTTACATGTCCACGCACATGAGACCGGTTCCACCGACTGAAATGCAACTAGTTTTGCATAAAGGTGGCTGGCGGATGTCTGTTTCTCCTACTTTAGTTGAATCAAATTTGACTACGCCGGTCCTTGAAGAAGGTTAAAACAGCAAACTTGATAAATCACCGTTGTGGTTTTTGCATAGTTAAGAATGGTTCTTGCTAGAAGCCCATAACAGCCATGTAAAACTTGCAACAACAAAGTAGAGGATGTCTAACTTGTTTTTGCAGGGCATGTTGCGATATGATATGGTCAAGATATGATGTGATATATGTTGATGTATGAGATGATCATGTTTCGTAATATCGACAACCAGCAGGAGCCTTAGGGTTGTCTCTTAATTATTGTATGAAATGCAAGCACCATGTAATTGATTTACTTTATCGCTATGCGTTAGCAATTGTTGTAGAAGAAATAGTTGGCGATTGGACCCCGACGCAACGATGGAGATCAAGGTGTCGAGCCGGTGACAATGGAGATCATGACGATGCTTTGAAGATGGAGATCAAAAGCACAAGATGATGATGGCCATATCATGTCACATATTTTGATTGCATGTGATGTTTATCCTTTATGCATCTTATTTTGCTTAGAACGGCGGTAGCATTATAAGACGATCCCTTCACTAAATTTCAAGATAAAAGTGTACTCCCCGATTATGCACCATTGCCAAAGTTCGTCGTTTCGAAGCACCTCATGATGATCGGGTGTGATAGACTCTACGTTCACATACAACGGATGTAAGACAATTTTGCACATGCAAAATACTTGGGTTAAACTTGACGAGCCTAGCATGTACAGGCATGGTCTCGAAACACTGGAGACCAAAAGGTCGAACGTGAGTCATATAGTAGATATGATCAACATAGAGATGTTCACCATTGATGACTACCCCATCTCACATGATGATCGGACATGGGTTAGTTGATTTTAGTGGGAGTTCATTAGTAATTTGATTAATTGAACGTAATTTATCATGTATCACTTAGATAACTTGAGGGATGTTTTATTTAAGTGGGAGTTCATTAGTAATTTGATTAATTGACTGTAATTTATCATGAACTTAGTCTTAATAGTTTTGCATATCTATGTTGTAGATCAATGGCCCGTGCTACCATTCCCTTGAATTTTAATGCGTTCCTAGAGATAGCTAAGTTGAAAGATGATGGTAGCAACTACACGGACTGGGTCTGTAACTTGAGGGTTATCCTCATTGTTGCATAGAATAATTATGTCCTTGATGCACCGGTAGGTGATAGACCTGCTACAGGAGCTACTACAGATGTTATGAACGTCTGGCAGGCTCGATCTGATGACTACTCAATAGTTCGGTGTGCCATGCTTTACGGCTTAGAACCGGGACTTCAAAGACGTTTTGAACGTCATGGAGCATATGAGATGTTCCAAGAGTTGAAGTTAATATTTCAAGCAAATGCCCAGGTTGAGAGATATGAAGTCTCCAACAAGTTCTATAGCTGCAAGATGGAGGAAAACAGTTCTGTGAGTGAACACATACTCAAAATGTCCAGGTATCAAACCACTTGATCCAGTTGGGAGTTGATCTTCCAGATGATAGTGTTATTGACAAAGTTCTTCAATCACTGGCACCAAGCTACAAAGGCTTCGTGATGACTATAATATGCAAGGGATGAATAAAATGATTCATGAGCTCTTCATAATGCTTAAGGCCGCAGAGGTAGAAATCAAGAAGGAGCATCAAGTGTTGATGGTTAACAAGACCACTAGTTTCAAGAAAAAGAGCAAGGGAAAGAAAGGGAACTTCAAGAAGAATGGCAAGCAAGTTGCCACTCCCGGGAAGAAGCCCAAAGCCGGACCCAAGCCTGAAATTGAGTGCTTCTACTGCAAAGGGAATGGTCACTAGAAGCAGAACTGCCCCAAATACTTGGCGGATAAGAAGGATGGCAAAGTGAACCAAGGTATATTTGATATACATGTTATTGATGTGTACCTTACTAATGCTCGCTTGGGTATTTGATACTGGTTCGGTTGCTCATATTTGTAACTTGAAACACGAGCTGCAGAATAAACGAAGATTGGCTAAGGACGAGGTGACGATGCGCGTCGGGAATGGTTCCAAGGTCGATGTGATCGTCGTCGGCACGCTACGTCTACATCTACCTTCGGGATTAGTTTTAGACCTCAATAATAGTTATTTGGTGCCAACGTTGAGCATGAACAATAT
This sequence comes from Aegilops speltoides, assembly GCA_021437245.1. NCBI lineage: Eukaryota > Viridiplantae > Streptophyta > Magnoliopsida > Poales > Poaceae > Aegilops > Aegilops speltoides. The sequence goes on along the minus strand of CM038143.1, from coordinate 272,914,241 downwards.
ATCTGGATCTTATTTACTGCGAGACGATTATTCATTTAAATCGAAGAATAATGGTTATTTTATTTATATGAGTAATATCTTTTATGGTCATGCACCCTTGATGAATGGTCTATTCTTATTAAATCTCGATCGTAGTGATACACTGATAACCCACAAGTATAGGGGATCATTTGTAGCCTTCTTTGATAAATAAGAGTGCCGAACCCAATGAGGAGCTAAAGGTAGAACAAATATTCCCTCGAGTTCTATCGACCACCGATATAACTCTACGCACACTTGACGTTTGCTTTACCTAAACTACGAGTACTTGGCAAGAATAAAACTATGAGTAAATTGCAAGATAATAAAAGTGGATAGCTTTTGTCAACAAGAAAGTCATTTGTCCCTAGGCAATCGATAACAAGTACCTGTAATCATTCTTGTAATTGTATATGAGGGAGAGGCATGAGCTAACATACTTTCTCTACTTGGATCATATGCACTTATGAGTTATGATTGGAACTCTAGCAAGCATCCGCAACTAGTAAATATCATTAAGGTCATGAAACCCAACAATAGCATTAAGTATCAAGTCCTCATTACTCCCATACGTCATAACCCACTTATCCGTGTTTAGGCTGCTGTCATCCCCCGCAACACTGACAATAAGCAAACCATGAACACATTGCAACACCCTACAGCGGGGGCCCCTTACGTTTCGTGAGACGAAGGGCACCATAGGACAACACCATAAATAAAATATACAATCATACCAACCAAGATCATGATTAACCCACATGACAAAACGGATCTACTCAAACATCATAGGATAACCATAGATCATTGGGAAATAATATATGGAGTTGAGCACCATGTTTAAGTAGAGATTACAGTGGGGAGAAGGGGTGTTATACCGCTGCATAGAGGGGGGGAGATTTGGTGTTGACGGTAGCAAGATTGTTGATGTAGGTCGCCGTCACGATCCTTACCCTGGCGGCACTCTGGGGCCACCGGTGGAAAGGGGGAGAGAGCCCCCCTCCTTCTTCTTCTTCCTTGCCCCCCTAGATGGGAGGAGAGTCCCCCCTCTAGTCCATGGCCTCCATGGCGGCAGAGTGGCAGGAGCCCCTCCGAGATTGGATCTCCCTCTCTATCCTTTTCGGTTTCACATTCCCCAGATCTAGCCCTTCACCGTTTCTTAAATTCTCGAAGATCCGTAACTCCGATTGCGCTGAAATTTTTACACGATTTTTTTCCATAAATCATCTTTCTTGCACCAGAAGAAGGGCCCGAACCGACCTTTGAGGAGGGCACAAGATACCTGGCATGCCAAGGGGTGCCCAACGTGCCCTGGTTGGTTGTGGTCACTGTGGGCCCCTGTTTGCGTTGATTCCACCTCCTAAAAATCATAAATATTCCAAAATAATTCTCCGTAAATTTTTGTTGTGTTTGGACTTCGTTTGGTATGTGTCGTGGAATTGTCACGACAGATGTCCTAGTGTGAGGACTTAGTCGTGAGGCCAACGCATCTATGTGGTAGCTTGAGAGGGGTTGATCGGGACGAGAGACGCGAGGCGGATCAACACACAAGACAAGGATTTAGACAACTTCGGGCCCCGGGAAACATCATCCGGTAATAGCCCTACATGCTGTTTGTGGCTAGGTCTCATTATGCCCATGAGGGAGACGTCATATATCTGGCTCTCCTCTAGTTGTGTCTAGCCTTAATGATTATTTCTTGCCCTCCCCTCTTGGGGTGTCCCGCCCCTCCTTATATAAGTTGAAGGGGCGGGTTACATGTAGAGTCAAACTCGGATTAGGACTTAACCTGTTTTGACGTCTTACCATGGGCTTCTCACCATGGGCTTCTTAACGTCTTGGGCTTCTTAACGTAAGCCGGTTTAAAATCCGGCTTACAATCTAGCTTAACTGTCTGGCTTTCATGACCGTGTCTGCCGGCTTACAATGCTTGACTATGTCTGCCGGCTTACATGACTGTGTCTGCCGGCTTACAATGCTTTACTATTCCCGCCGGCTTAACCTGCTTAACTGTTCCTGCCGGCTTATAGTCTGCCGAGTCACCAATGAAACATCAAGTCCCAGCTGGGTCATATCTCCGGTCGGGTCACACTGCGGGGTATATCCCCGACATTAGCCCCCAGTTTAATTTGGATTCATCCATGTTAAACTGATCCTGTAAAACAAACACAAGAACAATTTTGACAGATTATGCTCTAGGTTAAGAATTCTTGTAAGCCGACACCTGATCATCCTTAAGTCCTTGTCATTTCCTTCTTGTGGGAAGTCCAGGTCAATATACCAGCTTCATAATCAATTTGCTGACATTGGTTTCTCACAGAAAAATATTGCGAAGAATATTGGCCTTGAAATACTCATCTGATTTTCAGCTGGCTTGAAGATGTAGATCTCCATTATATTCATATCACTTGTAGCCCCCAAGGGCCATGTCATTATGCAATAATGAGCAGGACTTTGTAAATATGATCATGTAGACTTGAGCAGCAACGTGTAGCCCCCAAGGGCCAGCTCAGTAAGATAATACTGAGCTGGGACTTCCTATATAATTCATTAATAATAACATCATATGATGTTATCTCCACCATGGGGCTTGAACCCACGTCCATAAGGTTAAGAGCTTTGTACTCTACCAATTGAGTAGTGGATCTTTCAATATAATGGGTTGAGGCTTGTGTACCTTGAATTTCTGACAGGAGCAATTGGTAGCCCCCAAGGGCCGGCTCATTACAATGGGATGAGTCGGGTCTTCAATAAGTTGATCAAAAAATGACTTTACATTAGCCCCAAGTGCCATGGTGCATGCTGGCAGTGACATGGGACTTGCATATTTGATGTAATCTCAATTTGAATAATGTATCCCCCAAGTGTCGGGTCGTAAGCCTGCAGTGACTCGGTACTATTCCCTCCATTGCAAAAATAAATCATGTCCATTGATAAAATGATAACCATTGTGCTGAAGCGACTTTGAAGACCTCCATCATAATATTGGCTATTGATAACCATAATAAAAATCCAGCCATGTTGGCTATTAAAGATTTGAATAATATAATCCGGTTTGGAAAACCGGTTCCTGTGATATTGAATTGTACTGCTGGTTTAGGATACTTGTGCAGTAAGGGTGATAACCCAATCTTTTAGAAGCCAAAACTTCCAAATATTAATGATTGTCATATGCTGGCGACTTATCATCCAAAGTCAAGCCAGGTTAATCGAAACGACATATATGCTTCAGATATGAACAAAAAGTCTCAAGACAAACCCAAAAGACT